>CM063461.1:14068000-15424000 GCA_032191425.1 Lymantria dispar | reverse complement strand
TATACTTGTCCTTGTTGGCGACAGCTATGTAGCCTATTAGTTGAAGTATAATTTATGATCTCTGCCACCTTGAAGTACTACTTTAATACGTCAATATTTATATTGTCAGGTTTCAAAGATAATCTTTGTGACAATGTCACAAAATATATGTGTGAATATTTGGATCGATAGTTTCGTTAGATTAGATTCATTACGAAATAAAACCATTCTTACGGATTTTATCGCGTTTAAATTTGATGATATTCCGTTTGAATTTTGAACTCGATCAATTAATTTACAATTTCAATCGCTTTCCCTCTAATTGGGAATAAAACTTGTAACTATCTATCAATTAATTTAAAGCAGCGAATGAAATATTATTAAAAGCTAAAAGAATAGCGAATTTACATAGGAAATATACCCATGTCTTTTCGTGTGGTGACGGAGTAAGAATACAATTCACCACTTCCTATTTTGCTTGTGGGTGTCGTAAAAGACGACTGAGGGATATGATATGCATGTAACATCTATGCAAGAGATCTATTTAGAAAGTTATATCAAGTTTTCTTTCTTGTCTCATCTGCTTACATCCTTTAATCAATTTGTATAAAACCTGTAAAAAATGAAAGGGTCGTGATCATTTTTACCCCGGATGCACAATGAGAGGTGTTAGATTTAATGCCAAAGTCTGTATATCTGTCTGTTGTGTCATCATCATCATCATCATCATCATCTTGCTCTTATCCCAATTACTTGGGGTCGACGCAATATGTCATCTGTTTTTACATATTGCAAAAAGTTTCGGCAATGACTTTTATGACCGGCCGCCTGCCTGACGTCAACCCTCCTTGGGAATGTAATCGTTGACCCAAATGGTACCAGATGGAGTTGGTTCGGGTCAATCTAGGTCTCTTAGTCGTCTTTTACGACACCCACGAGCAAAGCAAGGGTTGGTAGTATTCGAAGCCGCTACCACACAGTGTATCTGTCTGTTGTGTAATAGCTGTTAAACGAATGGGTGGTTTCAATGCAATTTTATAACGTGAAAGTGAGTTTCATAGCTATGTTTGATAAAAATCGATCCAACAATCCAAAATCACCTAAGGCATATTCGTTACTTAGACTTTTACATTTTATTTATTTTATTACTCTGTCAGCATATAGATTATAAGGATAAACCTACAGAGCATGTTTCTAAAATCGTTACAGACAATTTTCTGACGAAAATACTTGATAGCGATTCAAACCTAGGTCGTCAAGATCGACGTAATAGTGAATACGCCACTCAACTAGCATCTATTCGATAATATTGTCATATCTATGAATAATTTAAAAGTCGTTCACATCATCGCTCACACTTGACATTTATATGTCAGATTAAAATAGATCCAATAAATCAGCATAATATTCTGGTGTCGTACATCTTTTAAGCTAGTGATCTAAATAGTTAAGAGTTTACTTTCACGAAGTGGAATTATAGAGCGATAGCTTATACATATATTTTTATTGCCTACTAACATATTTTTCATTTTTTTAATTGCCCCTTATGTGGCAAAGGAACAAGCAGGTTACTTGATGGTAAGCGATCCTGCCGCGCACGAACCTTTGCAATACCAGGGGTACAGCTAGGCGACTACTTTTCTTATACCATACTAGCAACCTGCCCTCACTTCACCTCGGTGTTAGTCGCCTTATTCGCGTAGTTCCCGTTCCCGTGGGAATACCGGAATAAATTATAGCCTTAAATACCCCTTATATAGATAGCTATTTGGTAGTAAAATATTGTAAACGTTGCTCCAGCCATTTTGAAGATTACCCAAAACAAACAGACAGACAAACAGACAAACAAAAAGATTTTAAACCGACTTTTAGGCATAGGTATCGTGTAAACAACCGTATCAGTACGAAAAAAGCGCATTATTTTGACATGACAAACAGGCACTTAAATTTTATTTATATGTGTAGATTTGAGCAGCAGTAAAATCATTCCAGATACTGCACGTGCGTGGAAGAAAGACCACTAGAATCGTAGAGTTGAAGACCATAACATTTGAAGGTGAAATTGATGAACCCTGCTATGGTGTGGAGTGGTACGTTGGTAAAACAGTGAACATGGTTCCAAGACAAACAGTTCCTCAGAGCACTCTCCGTGAAAGAAATGGTAGAGTACATAAAATAGCCAAATTCCCTCTGTCGCTCCAGCAATTAAAACCTGTTCAAGACAATGGCATCACCGATGATTCGAACAGCACGTCTTGGCAGAAAATTAAATAGATCTAGCTGAAATTTAGGCGTGACTACCCAGTACTGTACTGCACATAAGAACGAACGCAGAAAATCGACTTCCAAGTACGAATAATTTGTTACTGCAATTTGTTAGGTGAGTTAGAGAGTTGGTAGCCCAACTTTCTGAGGGTGTTTGCATGTGGTGGGTTTTGCTGATGCCTTTAATATCACCGAACCTCATTGCATGCATACACACTACCTTCACTTTCTTCACGATCGCCAGCGGCCTAACAAATATCCATTGGCGGCAGTATCACTTACCGTGAGGCGTGCTGTTTGTTTTTTTGCCTCCAACAGCAATAAAAGCTTTGTATAGGTCAAGACGCTGTCTCGGTGTAAAGTACCAAGGTATTAGTATTATAAGGTGGTAAGTGGTAACTGTTGCTCATGGACCTTAGCAGTATCAGTTTTACAGCCAAACCACTGCCTACCGTGAGAAAAATTTGTTCTTAAACTTCGCTTAAAGAAGGAAATATTATAGCGGTCAGGAAACACCGCAGTAGGTAGTTCCAGAGTTCATTCAACTTATGTATACAGATTTTAGTGGAAAAGACAATTTGATGTAAGAATGCAGCAATCACATTATTTTTTATATATTTATATTAAGATAACACCCGCCACTATGAAATAAAACCTGAATCGCGGTGGGCTCTATAAATTAGTGGATAAAAATTATATCCATATTCAAAAACCCTATTTCACCAACTCTAGGCTCCTCCACAACCAGAGATAAATCCACCTACCATACACCACGCTAGTCAGACAGGTTGGTATAAGGTATTATTACGAGATTTCCTTCTCTTGCACAGATATTATATGCATATTATATACCTTAATCGTCTTATACTACACCTACGGGCACCCTCAATGGTGAATTGTATTCTTACTTTGTCACACCACGGAATTAACTCCATTTCCATCCATCCATCCCTACAGACGTCTACTGCTGGACATAGGCCACTTCACAAGAATGCCACTCGGAACGGTCCTGCGCCACTTGCATCCAACGGTTCCCTGCGATTTTGAGAATGTCGTCAGTCCACCTAGTGGGGGTCGTCCTACGCTGCGCCATCCATACATGGTCGCTACTCTAGAACTTTTCTTCCCCAATGGTTGTCAAAACCCATTTACGATCATTAAATTAAGTTTGAACTACTTTACCGTTGCTTGATTTAAAACAGAAGCAAAATATTCTTAATTATTCGTCTTAAAATTGTGCAAAACGCTTATTAGCTTTATGTAATTTAATATTACTTTTATCTATATCTAACTAGTAGCTTCGCCGATAAAATGTCCGCTACTACCGTATAAAATGCGGCAAATTTATTTAATCACTACAAAAATGTTATAAAGGTATCTTAGCATTCTCATAAAATAATGTATTGGCCACTGACTTGGCTAATAATATAATAATTAACTCTTCTTAACTAACACGTAGATGTTAACGATCTATGGACTTTATTAAGATTAATCTTTGAACATTAAGATGTTTCCATAACTACCATTACATATGAATAATACTTATCATTTAAATATACACTTGTAATAGTATTAAAATGCTAATAAACAAATCGTAATAATAATATTCTGTGTATATTGCATATCTTTTGCATATTTATAATCTTAAATATACTCGTTATAAACAAAATATTATACGTATATTTAGATATTTTAATAGTAATGTGTTATAATATATTGCTTGTAACTAAATATTTTGTGCTTGACAGACAAAACACCTGTTTTTTTATGAGTTATTGTGTAATTTAATAGTGTGAAACTTAACAATCTATTATATATCGAAATTTATCTGATTTTTAATGATTATTTCAAATGGGTTTTTTAAAAACGATCCAATTATTTGATAGGAAAAACGGTCTAGTCGTTTTTTATATATATATATATATATATATATATATATATATATATATATATATATATATATATATATATATATATATATATATATATATATATATATATATTATATAAATATATGTCATTAGATATTAATAATGTTATTAGATATTAGTGGTGAGGAATGAATTGCGGTCAGCATTATTTTTGCATGGGGTGAACGGCACCTTTATACGGGCATTGCAGTCTCTACGAGAACTCCAGTGCTTATGTCAGAATCGAGGAGGCGAACACTTAATGGTTTAGTATCTAAAAGGGTGTTAGACAACGATATGTAACGTTACCATCGCTGTTTAACCTATTCATGGACAATTGCTTGACTGATTTAAAAGAGAGTGAATCTGAACTGAGAATGAATTTGTTATTTGTCAAATGTCTTCTCTACGCTGACGATCAAGTTCTACTTGCTTCGTCGCCGTCGGTGGATAAGTTGCAAGAGATAGTAACAGCATGACATTTTTGAAAGAAAATGAATAAAAATTAACGTAAAGAAGATAAAAGTTATGGTATTTGAAAGCGAAGAGTTTGTGACGGAGTGCAAGATACGTATAGAAAAGGAAATATTGGAATAAGTGCAAGAATTTGTATATTTGGGATCTACGTTTGCGAGAGATGGTAAATGTGAAAATGATATTGAAAGTAAAGTGTGTAAGGGAAATATAGTGAATGGTGCTTTGCGCACCTTTATGAGCAGCCAGAACCCGTATAATATGATTCGTCTGGCTGTATATAAAGGAGTATTTGTACCAACCCTAATGTTCCATACATTGTGAGAGTGAGAGCTAATTATGACAGAAAAAGCACGAAAGTAGAATAAAAGCTGGAAATAAAAACGCTAAGGAGAATTATTGGAAAAAAAACAGAGAGATTGAGGAATGTTGTGGTATGAAAGGAGATGTAGTGACAAAGATTGAGAAAGATATGTTAAATTTGTTCCGACATGTAGAGAAAATGGATGAAAGGAAACTAACAAGTAGAATTTTTAGGGGGAATGTGAACGAAAGTATTGGAAGGGAAAGACCAAGGCGGACGTTCTACGTCCAAATTGGGGACGTTCTTAAATGTCAACCTACGGAACCCTAAACCGAAAAAGATGCAGAGACGAGGAGATTAATAAATGTGGAGGAGGCGAAAATTATATGTCTAGATCGTAGCAAGTCGAGGGAAGTGGTCAATGCCTACGCCTATGGGAAAGAGGCGTGATTATATGTTTGTATGTATGAATCCCAGTTCCCGTGTGGTGTCGGTGACGACAATTATTATTATACTAGCAACCCGCCCTCGCTTCGCTTCGGTTTCAGTCGCGTTACCCGCGGCGTAGTTCCCGTTCCTGTGGGAATACCGGAATAAAATATAACCTATGTTACTCCCTGATATTATAGCTTTCCATTGGTGGAAGAATTTTTGAAATCGGTTCGGTGGTTTAAGCGTGAAAGCGTTACAAACAAACAAACATCCTTACTTTCGCATTTATAATATTAGTATGGATTCTTAATATCTTGCTCGTAGGCATCTTAAAAGATGTCTAAGGAATGTAGTATATGAATAGAATATCTAAGAAAGAGAAGTAAAACTGAAAATAACACCTTATACCAACCTGTCTGAACAGCATAGTACAGTAGGTTAACTCCCCTCTAATTATGGAGATGGCTGGAGCACAGCAAATAACTATTATGTGCTGAAAAGTTGAAGGTAATCATAAGTTTTTGCCGAGGGAAATTTTCATTTAAGTATATAAATGGGGATTGAACGAAAGATTGCCGTACATGTACACATGTATGACAGAATAAGAATGCCACTTTTAATATACTTACCATGTATATTTACAGATAGCATTCGCTACCTCCTCTCTTACCCGTGGATATTGTATAAGACGACTAAGAAATATAATATGCTTATAATAACTATGCAAGAGAAAAATGAATCTCGAAACAAAGCCCTATACCAACATTTCTGATCAGCATGGTATAGTAGGTCAATTTCCCTCTCATAATGGAAGTGGCCCGAGTCCAACAGTGGGACGTGTATGGACTGGAATGATGAGATGATATGAATGAGGATTGTACCAAAGACATGCGAACATATTTGTATGGCAGAATGAGAGACTGAGCGTATGAGAGAATGAGACTTGAGCTCAACGCTGGGACGTATATGAGCTGAAATATATGTTATATGTCCTATGATCTGACGAAACCTCTGCTTGCATGTTCCGCAAAGTTACCCCTAATAGGTGAAAAACAGATATGACTAGCACAATATCCACTCTCAAGCCTGTACCTCACTCTGGTACATCTATAAAATAAAAAAAGGAAGCAAAATTATTCAATAAATTACTTTAATTACCATCACATAATAGAATGAAATGTGACACATTCCAATAATTAAAAAAAGATCTACAATAAAACTAATGATAATAATCTTAATTAGGCTATTAAATGACAACAATTTTTAAAGTACAAGTTTTCTTTTAAGGATTTATTTGATTTTGTGCGCGCAAAATCGATTTGACCGGTAGGTATATGCGTGTTTTTTAATTTTTTTTATTTATAATAAATCTGTTAGACAACATTCTATTCAGGCTTGAATGTTAAACGTTTATATTCAAATTCAAATTCAACTCATTTAATGTACATTTCACTTTTTCATTTCATTGTCAATTTTTACATTTTACCTTAAATTGATTCAAATATCTCCCATCGGATCAGAACGCGAATCCACCGAGAAGAGCCTGCTAGAAACTCGATGGGTTTGTCTCTTTTTTATTTAGTAACTAAATCCTTTTAAATTTAAATTACATTCAACAATACGCCTATTTATAGCTCCAGTGTGACGCCCTTCGTACCTCGATTTAATGTAATTATTAAATAAAATGCAAAAAATTATTGCCAGATCAATTCTCACAAGTGGCACCCAATCACAAGTTGCCTACTAGAGCAGCCAGCACTCCTAGTTCTATATGTCTCATCAGTTTG
Organism: Lymantria dispar; assembly: GCA_032191425.1. Lineage (NCBI taxonomy): Eukaryota > Metazoa > Arthropoda > Insecta > Lepidoptera > Erebidae > Lymantria > Lymantria dispar. Next base: position 15,416,849 of record CM063461.1, on the reverse strand, counting down.
TTTTGGGTTGATATAAAGGTAATCTAGTATTAAAATCAGAAGAAAATTGGTACCTGCAAGGGAAAAGATAACGAAATTTTTTCAATCGTTCGTCTATGAACATGGCCTTCTATATATAACGGTTAATGGGCATTATATTATCAATAATAAAGTCATTAAAAAGTAAATTAATATTTATATACCGAATAACATTAACATAATCACGAAGTAAAAAAAAAATATTAGACATATCCGCAATTTGACACGCTTTAAATTTCACAAATAGGGACAAGCCTTAATCTTTCTAGCAAAACAGATAAAGACATAAAACGCAATTTTTCTTTTAATTAATAAATCGTATAATTATAGAAATTATACGATTTATTAAGTTGTTAATCAATAGAATGACCTCTCCTACGTAAAACATCGTAATCCTGATGGTTAAGTCTGAAATGCCGTCGTCAATTTAATCCTCGAGACTTAAGGATGAAGTTTTAGTGCTAATTTTCATCCCAACAACACAATAATTGACTGTATGTGTAATACGTGTATTGTGTAGTATGACGTTAGTAATTTTAAAACTTTAAAATGCTTTCTGCTCTTCTTTAGGGCTTACGATAAACCTGCTCCGGTGGTCGGCCCAACGACGAAGGCGACGTGGTTTTCGGGTGGGTTGCGGGAGTTGCGTGCTTAAGCCCTTCTGTCGCCCCGGACGGAGTGGTGCGGAGGCGCGCCGACCGCGGCCCAACCACAAAAAAAAAAAAGCTCTTTTTCGACCACTGGAGCAGCGTTAACTTGTCGTCAGTGGTCGGCCCGACGGAATACCCCCTATTGGGGTACCCTCCCATCGACCGACGTCCCCCCCTCGGGGAGGACGTCGGTCTTTCCTCACGCGGTCGGCCTCTCGGCGGGTGACGGACTAATCCCCGGTCACGTCACCCGCGGCCTCGGCTAGGGCGGCATGAGGCGCAGATAGTTGCGCCTGCGCCGCCCCAGTCGCCGGCGGCGGATCTCCTCATCGAGGCTGCGCTCCTCACGCAGGCGATCCGCCGCCTCCTTCGCCGATCCGACGACCGCGTCCCAATTCCCGACGCTGTCGACCATCGCCCTAGCGATAGCCGGCAGCGTCAGGTCCGTACCGATGATTGCGACGAGTTCACAGCGCTGCACTGCCCAAGCCCCGCAGGCCTCGAGCGTATGGCGCGCCGCGTCCTCGTCGCAATCGCAGTGGTGGCAGGACGGTGTACTCTCCCTCCTAACGACCTTGTGCAGGTATTTGACGAAGCACCCATGCCCCGTCAAAACCTGCACCAGTCGGAAGGAGAGCACCCCGTGCCGCCTCTCCAACCACTGCATCAGCACCGGCCGGAAGGCCTCCACGGTTCGCACCCCGAACCGAGGCCTCTCCAGCCGGACTGCCCAACGGGCGATGACGTCTCGGCGGGCGTCGACGCGCCAGGCGGTGAGATCCCTTAACGAGACCACACCGCCCTCCGCTCGCACCCCCGTCACCCGCCGATATAGTCCGGCGAGCATCTCCGCCTCCAGGTCCCACGGGGGAGTCCCGGCCAACAGGCACGCTGCCTCCGTCGCCACCGTGCGGTATCCGCGGATGGCCCTGACCGCCATGACCCTCTGTGGTCGCCACAGAAGGGCCCTAAGTCGGGCGGTCATGGACCCCGCCCACACCGGTGCGCCGTACAGGGCCATCGACCGGATGACACCGCGTACAGCCGTCGGAAAAAAAAAAAAAAAAAAAGAGCTTACGATAATATTTACATAGTAGGGATCGGAATTTTCACACGACAGAATCGAAAACTATATTCATAAAGTTATTTCAATATTTATAAAATAATTCATTATTTATATGATTACAATTATGTATCAATTATTATGATAAATGTTACTTGATAACTTTTTTTAAAAATACACGACCGGAAATTATATTTTTATTGCAGGGAACATATATATAATTAACAGATACAACTTACATCCAGGTTTAGAACAACAGTTTGTGGATTGCATAAAGTGTTGTACTACGTGGGACTCAAACCCGCGACACTGGCACGGTGTCTTAACCATTATGCCATCGTCATTTGTATCTTACTCTAAAAAGGCTGCCTAAATCAACGAGAGTCGATTTTACCCGAACGAGCGTTACATAGTCGAGCGTGACTAATCAGTCTCATTCAATACCTACAAAATAAAATACATAACGCGTCTAAACAAGTATTCACTTCAAAAACTATATTAAACAATAAACGTATAGGATTGAAAACAAAAAACAAAGATAGATGCTACCATCCACAATTAAGAACAAAATTTTTGAGATAAAATCCATCCGTTACAATTTGAAAGATTGTTATAATAAAAGTTTACAACCAATATAAAGCGATCGAATTGCCCATTATAGCTTTAACTACTTCATAAGATATATATACTGTAAACAAACCGGGTTAATGTATATTTAAGTGAGCTTTCCGGAGAAAATAGTTAATAACCAAACATTGCATTTAATTGGGTACTGCAAAGTTATAAAATATATACACATTAATCTATACATACATATAATAAAACTGTAGAGGTCGAAATTCTGTACATTGAAAAAAAAACGCTAAAAACCGAGTCAGGGGGGTGTTAGAAGTGAAATAGAACACATCCAGATTGTTTTCAATTTTTTTGTTTCTCTGTCTGTTTGTCTGTTTGTCTGTTCATCTGTTTGTCTGTTTATCTGTTTATACAGGCTAATCTCGGAAGTTATAGGACCGATTTAAATGAAATTTTGCGTGGTGGTACCTTACATCCCCCGTCAACATTTAGAATATTTTTAATCCCGGAAAATTAAAGAGTTCCCGTGGGATAGGTAAAAAACTATAGTATCTTATATAGCTCAGTACATAACCTACTTAATTGGAAATCGATATAAAAAGATTAATTATAAATGGAAACTATTCTGAAAATCCACCCCTCAGAGGATATATTCTTTTTAAGGGTGTAAAATAGGGAAGGAATTGCTTTGATATTATTCACTCTCACACACAAGTAATAAATTCATACAACCTCAATGATTAATTAACTCCACTGAATGCATACTGGTTAAGATAGCAACTTACCATGTCAGTGTCACGGGTTCAATTTCAACGCCGGACAATTATTTGTGTGATCAACAAATTGTTGCTAGGTAGAGTTGACTAGATAGTAGTAAACGGAGTCTAATTTGTGTCTGTCATTTATATTTTTGTGAGGTTCCTTAGTAGAGGGTGTAGCGGGCGAAATTCATAGTTTGTAGAATAACCAATAAAAATCGGCCAAGTGCTAGTCGGACTCGCGCACGAAGGGTTCCGTACCATTAACTAGGTAAACAACAATGGGTACACAAATTTCATATTGTAACCTTCACCTGTTACCGTTTACTGATATCAAGCAAAAATAGGCAAAAAGTAGCGCGATCGCGTTTGTTGTTATAGCGGTAACAGAAATACATAATTTGTAAAAAATTCAACTGTCTAGCTATCGTGGTTCCTGAGATACAGCCTGGTGATAGATAGACGGATGGACAGACAGCGAAGTCTTAGTAATAAAGTCCCGTTTTCATCCCTTGGGTACAAAACCCTAAAAAAGAGGGCTGTGCAGGATCACTCAAATACCCTTTTATGACCCCAGGCAGCAAATTATGTTATAGTGGTATCACCCGTGCGCAGTCATTGTTGACAAACGAGCAAATTGTGATTTTTTTTTTATTGCAAACAGTACGGTGGCAAACGAGCAAACAGTACACCTGATGGTAAGTGTTCCTGCCGCTTATAGACGTCTGCTAAGCCGCTGCCTGCAGTGAAGAAAGATAAGGCAGTACGAATGCATGCCGCTCAACGAGCCGGGAGTAATTTGATAAATATGCAGGAGCATATTTATCAAATGTCAAGCGACGGTGCTTTCAGGAGAAAGCACCGTCGCCCGTCGAGTACTAAGCCCAAATATTTTATCTGATCCTCGATTGAGTGCAACCGAATTAACAGTGAGTGCTATGCTGATGGGTGTATAGTTACAAGGTCTATGAAACAGCAAATAATTCGTTTTATATAGAGCTACTCATTGAATCATCATATAGATACTAATTATAGCCAAATGTATCGCTTATTTAAATTAAGCTCAGCCCGAAGTGAGTCCAATCTCAGCTAATAAACCATACTGTCACCCGCACGAACTACCTCAGCTGGGAGCAGAACAAAATAGGCGTTAGCTCAAAGTCCTCTGCGCGCTTCACGCAGAGACCACTTCGCCACTTCAAATAATCTGGAATCAGCCGCTTAAGTGTAAAAGCACCCCCTGATAATAGCACCTCCCTTATATACCAGATTGGTAAACTAATAAATGTCTTGACGACATCTAAATACACCGCCAACAGCACCTCTCCACCAATGAGCGCCTTAATGACAACGAGCCACAAACATAGAAAGGTTGCAATCGTCTGCCAGAAAGAGTTGGTCTGATCGAGACAACCTCGCTAACGTGCTGGCTGATGCGGGCAATCAAGATTCTCTACACTAGCTTGCCATCCAGAGCAACACGGTGGGCGTGTAGAACCCTGAACACACTACATAGTTATCTGTGATTGTCCCTGCCACATATGATTTCTACGCGGACGAAGTCGCGGGCAAAAACTAGTATTACTAATATAAATAATATTTATAATAAATCCGTGTGGTAACAGAGTAAGAATTCAATATAGGGAAGGTAGGGTAAGTCTGACCAGCGTGGTATAGTAAGTTAGTATAGTAGCGTGGTAAATATCTCTCCTACAGTGAAGGGGGCCTGAGCCCAGCAGTGGGACGTATATGGGCTGAGATAATGATGGTAAAGATGAAATATAAGTTTAGTAATGTGATCTAATATTTTCGTCATTTAACTGTTGAAGAATAAAACTAAAAATGTTAAATTATTACAAAATGTGAACGTGTCGAGTATCGAGAAACAGGTGCGCACGCGCAGCTGTTGTGGCGCGTGCTCTTGCGTAGATCCTTTATTACGTTTATCCCATTGGGAGTTGCCACAATACGGGTGATAGAGCGGAAACTAATTATGTAGTCTTTTTAGGGTTCCGTATATAAAAATTACTAACAGTAACTTATTTCTACTGTCTAATCTGAGAGGGAGATCTGGAGTCTAAACTTTGGTCTGGGCAGGATACAGGGCTTAGTACTCCAGACCCCAGTAGGTATTAAGTAGTAATATAGAATAAAATAGCATTTATTGTCACATAACAATAATTATATTATATATTTTATGGTTAATTTTGACAATAGGGGAATGCTAAGCATTGTGCTGCATAGCAAACCCCTTTCCTAAAATATATAAGAAAGAAAAATAACGAAAAGAGAAAAAAAGAAACGAAATAAAATAATTAACATGAATATATATATGATAATAATATATATATAATAATAATATATATAATAATATATATATATATATAATAATATATATATATATATATGTTGTAATATATATTATATATATATATATATTATAAATGATTTTTTTTTTGGTGTGGGTTGCGGTCGGCGCACTCCTCGCCCGACTTCGTCCGTGGCGACAGAGGGGCGTATTCTGTCCCTCTCCCGTCGACGTCCCCTGCCGGGACGCCGATCACCGTTGCGAGGCTAAACTCTCCGCGTGTGCCCGGACTAAATTTTTAGAATTACCTGAAGAATCAGGAGAAAGTATTCTACCATTTTATCTTGTACGCATTAACTTAAGCATACATGATCATAAGGACTCATCGTGAGCAAATCGACTCGCACTTGACCGGTTATTGTTTAAAACGTGAATAGCATTGCCGCTAATTGGACAGGACGTGATTTTTATAAAATGGAACCCCAGAACTGATATATAGAACAATATCTCTAATAAGATTTTTTTAAATTTAAATTTACAGGTATAAAAAATTATACAAATTTATACAAATGGAAGGGTAGGTAGCGAGAGAGACATTTATATTTTATATTACACTGACCCAACAGACGTTGTTCTGTTCAAATAAAATAACGCCACCTACCTGGTCCAATTGTGACACTAAACCATTCTCGAATCCCCTTAAACATGTACAAAAAATTTCATCAACATCAGTCCAGCCGTTTAGGAGGAGTTCAGTGACATACATACGTACACAAGAAATTTATATAGGTACATATAAAGACTAGCTAACCTAACAGACGTTGTTCTGTTCAAATAACATAGCAGCACCACCTACCGGATTCAATTGTGAATCTAAACCATTCTCGAATCCCCTCGAACACACACAAAAAATTTCATCAACATCGGTCCCGCCGTTTGGGAGGAGTTTGATGACACACACGTACCTACACAAGAAATATATATACAACGATATACATTTCGGTTTATAATTTTATTTGAAGGTTATTTTGGAAATATAACTGCTACTATGTAATCAGATGGATGCGAAACTAATCACTTATATTCATTAAGACAAGTAGAACTCTACACGAAACATTGTCAATGATTTAGTTCAGAAAAATATGATTTAGTAGATGCCACTTTAACTACTCCTAACGAGATACGTTTTAAAGTGACGCGTTCTTAAAATTCTGTTCTCAATTTTCTTTCACTTATCGATTAATAATCGAATAGCCGCTTAAAAAGTTTAACTTCAAAAAATTTAACTGGAATGTTTTAATTTGGACCTGTAACAAAAGGTACGGTCGTTATCTCAGCATTCTTTCTCAAGAAAAAGTTATATACTATAAGTATTAACGCTTTCATTTAAATAGTCATCAGATCGATTTTATACAAACTTGCAATATCGAGTTTATTTTTATAATAAACTAGCAGAACAACAGACGTTGTTCTGTTTAAATCCAAAAAATTAGTAAAATGAATTCTCCTTGAAATCGATCTCAGCGCCACCTACCGAGTCCAATTGTGAATCTAAACCATTCTCAAATCCCCTTGAACACACACTAAAAATTTCAACAACATTGGTCCAGCCGTTTAGGAGGAGTTCAGTGACAAACACACGTACACAAGAAATATATATATATAAAGATTAGGTAAATTTATTGCTTATTTTATAGTATGATGCTTCATAATATATTAAACTATATGAAAATTCTAATCCGTGTGGTGACGGAGTAAGACTACAATTCACCACTCCCTCTCTTACCCGTGGATATCGTAACGTACTACTAAGGGATATAATACGCATATAACATTTATGCAAGAGAAGAAAATCTCGAAATGAAACCCTATACCAACCTGCCTGTGCAGCATGGTAAGGTCAATTTCCCTCCTATTGTGGAGGAGGCTCAAACAGTGGGACGTATATAAGCTGTAATGATAATGATGATATGAAAATTGTTGTCTAGTGGTGGCAAATACTACCAACACATACTATGGCCGTGTGTGTCATAAAAGATGACTATAGTCCATAAAATATAGCTTGATCTCTGTGACAGATGTCAACGAAATCAACGAAGTAAGTTTGAACAAACGACATGTTTACAATTTCATTTTGTATCAAATACATTTTCATTCTATTCGTGCCAGTTTTATTGCAACTGAATTGCAATATATTATAAATATAAAAATATTAATATTCATGTCTAAAATGTACCTCGTAAGTAATGAAATACCTAGTAAACATTTTATACATAAATGACGCTTACGCACGTACAATGTCATACTGGAATGAAAATAAAAAAGAGATGGGACAGTCGATATGCGTAAATCGATAACTGATCTTCATTAAATCATTCATAAAAGAAATAAATCCTATACAGTACCTACATAATACTTTCAACATATTTTTACAATTACAACAGACAGGTACATTATAAAATACATAAATTGAAGTAATTAAACATTAAAAAACGTCTTTTTGTCTCAGAGTAAATGATAATATTATGTACGCCTTATTGTCAATAAACTAGACATATTTATTTATAAAGCAGTCGTAATTGATAGATTGATTTAATGACTGTCCCAATTTTGGCAAAAGAATTATAAATGTTCTAGCAGGAACGCTCCAGTGATGACGATAATAGTGACCTAGACCTTGATTCTCTTGACCTTTTGAATAATTAAAACAGTCAAAAAACAGTTTTGTTTGAAATAAATTCAAAAAGATTTTCTTTGATTGTATTTTAAATATAATAGAAAATCACAATTATAAAAATAAATAGGTTTAACGATAAAAAACTACGGACTTTATCGTAAGCGTGACAGCACTAGGGACAACTGTCACAGAGATCATCCTATATTTTATGGACTATAAGCGCTTTCCATCAACCGAGTCCAATGGCATCTGATGCCATATGTCCAACAACTAAATTTCCTAGGAAGGTTAACGTCAGGTAGGCGAGCGCCCGTCATAAAACTAATTACAATATGATGGAAAAAATTGTATCGTCCCCAAATAATTGGGATAAAAGTGCGATATATAAGGGGCGTTCCATACAAACTCATCCTACCAATTGACTTTGAATCTCCGATTTGGCTGAAACTTGGGCATGTTTTTGTACACTTCGAAAAAGGTTTCCGTGATTTTTTCTGTTTGCAAATAAATATTCATGATAATTCTGTTCGATTTTCATTTATTTCAAAGTTAAAACATGAAATTTAAAACTGTTTCCATCCTTCGATTTTTTTTTTTAATTCTCATGAATACCACTCCTAAAAACACAAATTTTAACGCTAGTTCGGTAATGGGATGAGATATAATTTTTGAGTTGGCATGGAATGCCTCATAGATATCAATGAGGATAGCTGGTAATTCGCTCCAGTGGCGTAAAGTTACAATTGTTGATCGTAATTATTCTAGGCCGGATAAGATGACGCCAATTTTTTCTATCAACTTCTAATATTAAGCATGAATTGCGCAGCTGTTCGAACGAAGTACAATGTAATAGTCTTAAAAATATGTTATTGGTTACTAAAATACAATTAAAACCATGATCTCATCTACTACCTATCGGTTAAAGCTTTTTGACGGAGTAAGAATACAATTCATCACGCCCCTTTCTTGCCCGTGGGTGTCGTAAAAGACAACTAAGGAATTATACTATACAGATAATATCTATGTAAGAGAAGAACTCGTAATAAAACTCAACACTTTGGACCAGCGTGGCATAGTAGATCCGTTTCCCTTTTATTTGAAGACGGTTCGAGCACATATGTATAAGAGCTATGACTATAAGAACAATAATATTTTTAGAGATAAAGAAGACAATCCATAATTTTATGCAACTAATGAAGATTCTTGAAGATTGTCTTTAAATGTCGGCCTCATAAAAAAGCTCAAAGTACAACGTACGCTCAACGTACTATGGAGAGGGCTATGCTCGGTATTTTTCTACGCGACAACATCCGGAGCACGGAAATCCGTAGGAGAACGGGTGTATCCGACATAGCCCGCAGAATTAGCACGTTGAAATGGCAATGGGCAGGCTACGTCGCTCGTCAAACCGACCGACGACAGACGTTGGGGAAGAAAGGTTCTTGAGTGGCGACCACGAATCGAACAACGCAGCGTAGGACGACTTCCCACTAGGTGGACTGACGACATTCTCAAAGTTACAGGGAACCGTTGGATGCAAGTGGCGCAGGACCGTTCCGAGTGGCATTCGGGTGGGGAGGTCTATGTCCAGCAGTGGACGTCTGTAAGCTGATGGATAGATTAAAGATTCCTCCTTAAACGTGGCGTAATATAATAATTGCTACGCTTGGTTGACAGGTTGGCAATTGCAATTAGAATTATATTATACTGAAAACGGGAAGTATTAACATGCTATTTCAAATAAATGATTCATAATAAATGAATTGATTTGAATATACAATAAGTTTTAGGACATATCTTAAATAAACATCACTATGAAATACTATCCAGTGTAGCTTGACGCCGTAATCACTACGATCATTATACGGTTCGTCTGTCTGTCTGTGCTTACACCGTGACAGATCATTGTACGATATGGTGCCTTACTCGTTTGATTATTTTAGTATGCTTTTTGTCTGTTGAAATATTTCTACGATTCAGGAAATATGATAAGATGTTCATTACTGTGTAGATATTTTTTACACTTGAATTTCGTAGCTATTGTGCGTTGTTTTGTGTCCAGCTTTAATTTCTTCTTTCATATACTTATATGCATATTATCACCATCTCAACTCATATACGTCCCACTGTTGGGCTCGAGCCTCCTCCACAATAGGAGGGAAATTGACCTTACTATGCCATGCTGGTCGCACAGGTTGGTATAGGGTTTTATTTCGAGTTTTTCTTCTCTTGCATAGATGTTATTATGCGTATTATATCCCTTAGCCGTCTTATAGATATATTTTTATCTATTATACCAATAAATGTGTCCTTGTGGTTACGGAGTAAAAATATAATTCACAGCCCCCTTTCTTACCCGTGGGTGTCGTATAAGACGACTAAGGGCTTGATAAGCAAATAATATCTATGTAAGAAAAAAAAAACTCGACATCAATTCCTATACTAACATGACTATCCTCCAATAGTAACAGCCAAGAGTTGTACATTAAAGTATTTCACAATTATTTGACAAGTTTAACTTGTCATCTTTAAATATTCACGGAATATGTATGCACTAGCAAAGCGGCTCGGCTTTAGGCGATCTCTAAATACAAATTTTCCGCGTGGTGACGGAGTAATAATACAAATCACCACGCCCTATCTTGCCCGTGGATGTCGTAAAAGACGACTAAAGGATATAATACGCATACAACATCTATGCAAGAGAAGGAAAAACTCGAAATAAAACCCTATAACCTGTCTGACCAGCCACTATAGTAAGGTAAATTTTCCTCCTATTGTGAAGGAGGCTCGAGCCCAACAGTTGGACGTATATGAGCTGAAATGATGATGATGATATCAAAAATATATTATGGATTAAATCAGTTTCACTGTTGTGCTGTGTGGTAGCGGCTTCGAATACTACCAACCCTTACTTTGCTCGTGGTTGTCGTAAAAGACGACTAAGAGCCCTAGATTGACCCGGACCAACTCCATCTGGTACCATTTGGGTCAACGATTACATTCCCAAGGAGGGTTGACGTCAGGCAGGCGGCCGGTCATAAAAGTCATTGCCGAAACTTTTTGCAATATGTCAAAACAGATGACATATTGCGTCGACCCCAAGTAATTGGGATAAGAGCAAGATGATGATGATGGATTAAATCAGTTTCACTAATGTAGGACAGCAATTTATTACAAGTTTATGTTAATAAAATCGATTCGGTACTGTTAAATATAATATTTTTACCAATACAAACCATGGTAACGGATACCAACATGTTTTAACAATAGAACATCTATCAATAACAGCTAGATTACTAACATTACTTAGATGATATTGCTTCCAACGTTACTATGCTTTTCATTGTCGAATGTTGATTAATCACTTTTCTAATATACGAATGGGCTTTATAATGCTTTATAGAACCGTGCTATAGGAGCGGCTGGCACCTTAAATTTGGAGTTCTTTATAATAAATTTCGCTTGGAATCATTATATTAATTAATGCTTATTACTCTTGGATATTTCCATGTAATGACTGAGTATGAATATAATTTATCAACCCATAACCTGCCCGTGGGTGTCGCAAAAACTACTAAGGAATGCATATTGTTATATGCAAAGGAAAATTCGGAGTAAAATCCTATACTAACCCTTCTGACCTGTATCATTATCATCTTTGCTCGCATACGCCTCACTAGAGGCCTTGAGCATCCTGCACAATATGAGGCAATTGATTTATTTCGAATTTTCCTTCTCTTCCATAGACGTTATATGCGTATTATATCCGTTAGTCGTTTTTTACGGAGTAATAATACAACTGCCTCTGGGTGTCCCAGAGTAATAATACAATTGCCTCTGGGTGTCCCAGAGGCAATTGTATTATTACTCTGTCACCACGCTGAAAATTTGTATTTAGAGATCGCCTAAAGCCGAGCCGCTTTGCTAGTGCATACATATTCCGTGAATATTTAAAGATGACAAGTTAAACTTGTCAAATAATTGTGAAATACTTTAATGTACAACTCTTGGCTGTTACTAACAGTATAATTATACTGGTTTGAACAAGTTTTCCAGGCTGTTTGAGAGCATCTGACTCAACAACTACTGGCTTACGACAATAAATAGTAATAATTTTATTTGTTTATTCACATAATCGATCTTACTGTGTGATGCCGGCTGAAATTACCAACCAACTTAAAATGTTTGAGGGTGTCGTAAAAGACGACTACGACCCACTCCATATATTAAGTAATTTAGTCAATGATTCGATTTCCAAGAAGAGTTGACATAAAGGCAAGTGGCCAGTCATAAATTATCCCCAAAACTTTTACAATATGTTCAATCAATATGTTCAATCAAGAAGTGTACATATTGTGTCGACCTCAAGTAATTGTAATAAGACGTGGAGGACGATGATGATGATTCACATATTTTTTGTAATTTTTCATAAATTTCCTTCCCACCAGAAATCATTCCTTAATATCTTAATAAAATCGTATATAACTCCTACAGAAAACATATCGTCATATCATCTTTTTATCGAAAACATATCATCTTTTTTTAAAAGGAAATTTATAATTGGCGCCGCGTATAAAATTCAATAATATGACTGTCACAAAGAAAGAATCAGTTTGCTATCTCGGCCCAGTCTTAGAAAAAAAATTTCATTTATTCAGCATATTAAAACTGTAGGTGAAAAAGCGAAACGGAATTTCTACGCGCTTACTAGAATATCCACATTTATTTGGGGCCTTCGTTTTAATACACTTAAAACCATATACATGGCCACATTTTTGGGGTGTATTTGTTACGCCGCACCTGTATGGACCGATAGGGTCACCATAGGGGCGGCTCGCCTTAAATTACTACAGAGCCAACGATTGGCCCTAATATTCTTATGTAAAGCCTATAGAACGGTTAGCACCGAGGCCTTTCCAGTACTTGCGGGTGTACTTCCAGTTGGTTTGGAGATTCAGAGACGAGCGTCAATGTATTACACCACAAGGGAAACTATGAATACAGATTTCCTTTTACTGCGCGACCGAAATAAAATTGCCAGATTATTTGCACCACAATCCATTGTCTACGAAGAGCTTTTAACTGAATGGCAAGAAAGATGGGATTCATCATCGAAAGTTCGTCATCTTTATCTATTTTTGCCATGCATCTGGAAGCGCCTGGAGAAAGTGTGGCTGGAGGTTGACCATTTTGTGGCCCAATTTTTAACTGGCCATGGCAACTTTACAAGTAAGTTATTTTCTTTTAAACTCGTACCTTCACCACTATATCAATGTTCCACATCTGACCACGAGTATGAACAATCAGCACATCATATTCTCTGGGAGTGCGATCTCTGGCGAAACGAGCGTAACCTTATATAAAACAGTTTGCAAGTCACCTGTGGGGTAGTTAGTATACTATACGGACCTTGTAGCAACTCGAGAAAATTTCTGTGCGTTCATGCCATACCTACTGTAGTAATCAATCTTAACGCTCACATATAGGCCCCGTTAAGCTCTTCCGTATCCGTAGTGCCGTACTGTTGCGCTTATCGTAGCTGTACACCTCTTTACTTATTGGCTGACTAGACATTTTGTTTGCCTGTCTCCCGCTTTGCCTAGGAGGGAAGTGGAATCTCTCTTTCCAACTCCTCTTTAATCTTTTCTAATTAAATTTGAAGCGAGTCCCAAGACAATTAAAATTATATCCCGGGACTGCCTGAGGGTCAAACCTCAGTGTCATTTATGGAGACCATTGTGGATCCTGGCTTACGGGAGTTACAATGGTGGAAATGTGTGGTGGGGTCCCAAAAAAGAACTCCTACAGAAAAGAGGTATTCCAAGAGAAGAGAAACATTAAATTAATCGAATATCAAATCTTCTGTCATCATCATTTCAGCTCATATATGTTCCACTACTGGGCAAGAACCTCCTCCTCAATGAGAGGCAAATTGAGCTACTATACCACGCTGGTCAGAGGTGTAGATATTGAATTTTTTTTGAGTTTCGAGTCTTGCATATGTTTTATATGCATATTACATCCCGTAGTCGTCTTTTACGACACCCGCGGGCAAAAGAGGGTAGTGAATATTCTTACTCCGTCACCACACGGTAAACAAACAAAAAAAAAATGAAATACCACCACAAAATTATGAATTTTGAGTTTCTCGAATTTATAATGATTTCTGATGCTATCCACGCCCGCCATAACATCAGCTTTGATAAACCACAAATCCTCGCAAAATAACACCGATACCTGCCTTGAATGGTACGTGAGGCTATTGTAATCGAAAAACACAAAAATTTCAATAGAGAGGATGACTGGGTGTTACCATCGAGCTGGGCTCCTGTTATAAACATAATTAAAAATAAATCCAAAAAGACCACCACAAGACTACAAGACACCGTGAGCACTTATTGTATAGATTTGACCCACAGCAATAATAGTTAAAGATAATTTTATAAATCAAAAACCTTTTAGTAAGACAAAGTAAGCCGCCTTTAAAAATAAAAATTATTATTAATTTAGTATTATGTCCCCTGAGTTTTCTTACCGGATCTTACTCAGTGTAGCCTCGTTCCAATCCTGTGGTAAATTGAAAGAAAGAAAGAAAGAAAAACATTTATTTCGGTTTCCAAAAAAAAATAAGGTAATCAAAATTCTTACAAATTCATACACAAGCTACCGAAAAAGGTCCCACCTCAGCATAAGCTGCACCACATTGTCATAATAATTACTACAAATTTAATATTTAATAATTACTAACCATAAACAATATAATTTTTTTATATAGAATCATTTTCTTCTTATACTGGCAATAAATATGTAACAAAACGTGGATCAAAATTTAATAACTAATTTTCTGTAGGTATCGGGTAGATAATTTTAATCTCTGTAATAGCGATGATTTGTTAAACGTGTGACATCTTAGTCCACCCGTGACCATGAACGCTGCAAAGTGTTCGAAACGTCAGGCAATTAAAAACCAAATACAAACGCTATAAAATCCGTAAAGTACTCGAATTTTGTTTCTTTTTTTGGGTACCCTTACCTGTGACCGGACCGGGGACTTTAGTCCGTCACCCGCAGAGAGTCTGACGCGACGGCAACCAACGGCCCGGGACAAGGACGTCGAGGGGTGAGGGTACCCGAAAGGGCATTCTGTCGGGCCGCCCACTGAGGACAAGGAACTCGGCACTGGTGGTCGGCCCAATGACGAAGGCGACCATCCCGCGCGCCGTCTTTTCGTCGCCCCGGACGGAATGGACGGCGTGAACGTTGACCGTAGCCCACCCATTAAAAAAAATATTGTGAAGTTTAATAGTTCTTTATGACGATCTATTGGTCTTCTCAGTTACCTATCGTTATTGTGTGAGACAGTATGTAAATTATTGGACAATAATAACCACACAATGGTTAGCTTTATTGATAATAGCTGCCAACGAGTGTTGTAAAGAATGAAAATGAGATTTGCGTGAGATTTCCTACCTAACTCTGTATAAGGGTATGGTGCAACTTATAGCGATTCATTTTATTTTCTTTTAACCATCAATCGGGCCTTTGACATATGCAGCTGGTCATGAACTTTCCCAATGTAGGAGAATAATATAATCGTCACGCTTCGTAAGCGGGTTGGTAATCATGGGTGGTGCTAAAAGATTCCCCGGAATATACTGGTAATTTCTCTGTCGAATTTTTTCAACTCTCACGGCAAAGTAAAGGATGCTGATACATTTTATCCTTAATCAGTCTCGTCACCAGGAAATTCTTGTAATAATATGAAATAATAATAATAAAATTATAAAAATATGAAAAAAACAAAGATAACTTTAGGTTGGACCTTAAAGTAAGCAAGCAAACAATATTTCCTCTTTTAACAAAATAAAAATTAATTATTATGTATCATGTATATTGTCCTAAAATTCAACCCACGCTTGAATTATCTCCTTTTAATAGAAAAAGATTCATTTAAATTGATTGATAAAGAAATATGTACATCCATAAAAATATCCATTGTTATACAGACTTGATCTTTTTTAAAGACGGTAAAAAGGATATCTATACTTTTCATAATTTTTAGGCGAAAATTGTCTTTCGCTCACTTTTAACATTCATTATCATTGTATTTTGCACCTACACACTAGCTGTACTCGTTATAATTGACAATAGTTTTCTTGTGTATAGAGTTGTATAGATTCGCTTAAATATTTACAGGTTTATTTATAAATACCTCTCAATTTGAAAAATTATATTATATTAATATAATGCCACGCTTGAGGTGTTTTAAGTGATTATAAGTAAAGCTTTAGTCGGAACTGAGGACACGTCTTTTGGCGCCATCAATCCGCGCCGCTCAATTGTCATTCCGCCAGCGCTCACACTTGACACATGCGACTATTGTGTGACTAGGCCATTGTCGTGCCATGTCATACCTCGCTTTATCACCGTTATGAGACAATATTTATGAAGCCTGTTAAAGAAAAGCCTAGAAAATGTCGTGCTATTTTCTTAAAAACAGTCCACGAAATAAATTCGTAAGCCATCATTCATTCTTCTTAGTACATGTGGCCTAAATTAGTTTAAAGTTCATCATGATTTATTATCATAATTTCAGCTCATATGTGTACTTAAAAACACACAGATCAAATCTGATTAAATTTGATCAAATTTATATGGAATTGTCTCTAAAGTGTCTCCAAAAAATAATTATCAGAATCGATTCATTATTGGCGGTAAAATCACGTAACATACAAACAAAAAACATACAATCGAACTGAGAATATTCTCCTTTTTTGAAATCAGTTAAAAAGTAGTTTATATTACTCAAAATAATATTTGTATGTCAGGCATCTCAATGGTTTATTTCATCATCATCTCAACCGATATAGGACCTACTGTTGGGGTCAAGCCTCAAGGAGAATTTTAGTGTAAAACTCTGCCTAAGGTATTTAACTTTTCAAAAGAGTATCCATATGTTTTAAAACTATAATAATGCCAGTAATTTCTTTTAAAAACGTCCCTACTCTTTATGCAAATATAAACCATAGCTTTAACGACTCAGTAGTAAAAAAAAAAACTAGTAGCTACCATAACTAAACCATAAAACGTCTGGAAACTTGGTATTGTTACGAAATTAACATAATTCAACGTATAGTGTGTTCCAAAAGTATATGATCAACACGTTATAAAATTTACGTTACAGAATATGAATAAAAATTGTAAAAAAATTTTAAATGAAATAAATTACTCTGTGCTCGCCAAACTTATATAGTGGTATAGCGAACACAGAATAATTTATTTCATTTAAAATTTTATTACAAGTAAAATTTTGTAGTCCAGCAAAAGATTTTCACGCACGACTACAAATAGATACCGAAATCGATTTTTGTATCGGAGTAAATCATCATTGATTTATTCCATCAGGAAATTTTCAATTGCATCACGGAAACGGCACTGTTCCCGGTAAATTGTACCCAGGGTACTAAAGAGTTATATGATGAAGATGGAACTGCATACAAATTTGATGACAAACCTTTGTGTTAATTCTACATCATGACTCCGATAAAAGTATTTCATCATTCGCACTTACAATGGCCATTGTTTTAGGTACATAGGACCCCCTATAGAATGCGATAAGGCCTATAGGTCTATACAGTCTTGTGCCATCCGTATGCGAAGACTGATTGCATCGCTTATCAAGTCATCGCTTCACTTAACGGTAAAAAAACGTTTTGAAGTGAAACTTCTAATGTGACTTCCAACAAGGTTGCGTTAAAAGTTTAACACTACGGGAATAGAAAGAAACAGAGTGAAAGTGAATGTGTGGCAGTCGAACGCATGCGCGTAGTATACCTGTTACAGGCCAGCGCAAGCGTTAGCAACGAGTAGCGTCCAATTTTTTTTTTTTTATTTTTTTTTTTTTTATATTGACAAAAAACACGTGGCACTAAAGAAGTTTCACTTCGGACATGCGTATTTTGTACACACGCTCTTTTTTATTATTTTATTTATTTTAAATTAATTATTTATATATTACTAGCTGACCCAACAGACGTTGTTCTGTTCAAATAAAATAAAAGGAATTCTTCTTGAAATTTATAGCACGTCCAATTATTAATCTAAACCATTCTCGAACCCTCTTACACCCACACAAAAAAATTCATCAACATCAGTCCCGCCGTTTAGGAAGAGTTTAGTGACAGAGGGAGAAACTATACATGTATAACAACTGACTTCAAATAACAGATTTTCTCTTCATTTAATGTACATGAAATATTTATTTAAAGAGTGAATTCGTCAGTTTAACTTTCGTTCACTTACTTACGGAACAGTAATAAATTCGTTTAGAACGATGTAGCCCCCGCGTTCTTATAAGTGCTTCACTTGCCGAACCCCGTCGCCCTCTGTAGTTCCAGATAAAGGAACAGGTGGAGCCACTCATGCATATTATTATGTATATAACATTTTTAAGTAATAAAACAACAGTACCATAGGATTACTAAGTTTGACCGTTGGTTTTTAGTTAGTTATTATTACATAGAAATAACTCTAAAAACTTCACCGGTTTCACTCTCTATAAAATCATTATGGGTATAAAACAGGTGCATTCATTAATAACCTATAATATAAAAGTCATAAAGAGAAATTTATTTAATTAAAACAACTTTGGTCTTTTTGTATTACCTTATACAGTTGAAATTTATTTTTCGTGTGGTGACGGAGTAAGAATGCAATTCACCACCCCCTATCTTCATATAAAATATCATAATTTCAGCTCATATACATCCCACTGCTGGGTTCGAGGCTCCTCCACAAGAGGAGGAAAATCGACCTTACTATAACATGCTGGTCAGACAGGATGGTATAGCGTTTTATTTCGAGTTTTCATTTTCTTGCATAGATCTTATATGCTTATTATATCGCTTAGTCGTCTTTTACGACATCCACGGGCAAGATAGGGCGTGGTGAGTTGTATGAATGTTAAAGAAAGCATTACTCGAAATAAATCCTTTTACTAATCTGTGTAACCATCGTCAATATAGTAGGTCAATTTCATCCCTCAATGCTTAATCCCAGCGGTGGGACATATAAGAGCAAAGATCATAATGATATTGATGATTTAATTTTTTTCTAATAACATATCCATCTATCCATCAGCTTAATGACGTCCATTGTTAGCCATAGGGGATTATTACTATAATCGCCATGCTTAACAGTTGGCATGGCAAACGCATTTGGCGTTATAAGTTACCCAGGAAAGTTATTGTGCCGATTCTTCTTGTGATTCTTTAACCGGTGTTCACCTTTTCACACCACCGGTTTCACATTTCAACTTTTTCGCCTGTCACCTGACTGGAGATATCTCATCATCCAGCTCTTATACTTCACTGCTGGGCTCCAGATTCCTCCACAACAGAAGTTGACCTATGCCATGCTTGTCAGATGGATTGGTATAGGGTTTTATTTTAAATTTTCCTTCTCTTGCATAGATTTTCTATGCCCTTATTTGTCTTATACGACATCCATGGGGCAGGATAGGTGTGGTGAATTGTATTCTTATACCTTCACCACATAGAAAACTAGAGATCAACTTCTATTGTTTAACAAAATATGTATTCTTGTCTTTTATACTGGTAGGACCACGCTGTTGACAGTTGTCTGTTTACAGGTACGAACCGGTCCGTCCGGGGTAGTACCACATTCTTGCACAAAATCGACGTCCGAGTAGTAGCAATTTGTTACTGCGCTTCGTTCGGTGAGCGAGAGAGCCGGAAGCCCAAGTTTCTGAGGGTGTCTGAGGGTGAGTTTCAGTGATGCCTTTAGTATCACCGAGCCTCATTGCAGGCATCCACACTTCCTTCACTTTCTTCGCGGTAGGCAGCGGCCTTGCAAAGGTCCACGAGCGGCAGCAATACTTACCATCAAGTGTACTGTTTGCTCGTTTGCAGTAAAAAAATGTATTTTCAACACAAAAAAGACAATTGCACTTAAAAATATGTGAATTACCTTTCGTATGAAGTAGTTCTAGATGAGGCTTTCGTTGGATCATTGAACTTATAGCAATTCGTTAACTGACTTGCGTGATAAGGATAAAAGTTTCATAATTAGGTTAAAGTACTTGTTAAAAAATGACCTGGTTGCTTTCTCACTTGGCATGATTTTATTGTTGGTGTACAATAGTTCATAATTATGAGTGTGGTATATATAGACCGGGTTCTTCGTAGTGCGATAGTTAAAATGATAATGTTACCCTTACTTTTCGTAGAATTGCTGTGGAGGCGGCAAGGAATAGTACGAACCCTTACATTGTTCGTGAAGATCGTAAAAGATAACTGAGAACATTGACTTCGGCCAACTCCATGTAATGCCCTTTGGTCAATTACCTACATGATTTTGGAGGGTTGACCTCAGGAAGGCTAGATATAACACAATTTGCCAAATTTTTTTAAATATGCACGGTGTAGGAAGAATACATATTGCGTCGATCCCAAATAATTTTGAAAAGAGGAGTAAGGCCGCCCTCACGTGATCAGCCTCTCTGCGGGTGACGCGGTATTCACCGGTTCAGTCACACGTCGCCTCGGCTAGGGTGGGATCAGGAGCAGATGTTATCGGCTGCGCGACCCCAGGCGCTGGCGGTGCAGTGTACATGACCCATCCCAACCTTGAATCACCCCACTGCTTCCTTATGCGAGACTACTGCCTCGCAAAAGGCAGTGACCGCGTTCGAATTCCTGATGCTGTCGAGCCTCGGCTCTGGTCGGCAACGATGATTGCGATGAGTTCACGGCACTACCCCGTTCATGCAGCACACACCTCGAGGCTGTGCTGCACCGAGTCCTCATTGCAATCGCAATGATTCAGGACGGAAGAAGAGTATTTTCTTGACGACCGGAAGCACCCCATGCTGCCGATCCAATCAACTGCGAAGGGGAGGCAGTTCGGTGGATTGTGGGGCCGCAAGCCGCCCATGCGTTGCGTGCTGACCATAACCCGCCCGACCATAAGATGTCATCCTGTCTGAACTCATACCGCGACAAAGAACTCACATTTAATTTGCTGATGTATGCCGCGCGACATTTTGCACTGCTTGCTAGCTTGCTCAGTAACTTCTATTTAATAAATAACGCCATTAATTTGTCCTCTTTTTCTAATATTAGTGTAGTCAAATATCGCAAAAATAAGTCTAGCTATGATTAATGTAATTCTCTTAAATAGAAACGTGACGGTAAGTGGTCAAAAATTCCTAATTAGTTACACCCCCATGTTGAAGTGGAATAAAATGCCCTTGCTTCAATCTGGGTTATACGGACCGTGTCCTGGGGACCGGATGTATGCGTGCCATAGAAGCGATAAACCTATTGTAGTACAGCCACTTCGACGGATTAGAGTGCTTTCATATTTTCATAGTCTTTTGGGCTATTTGGATTTTAAACTTGAGTGACTACTACGAAATTGTGCATAATGCATTATTATTTAATCACGATATCAGCTTATATACGTCCCAATGCTGGGCTCGAGCCAACTCCACAATAGGAGGAAAATTTACCTTATTATACAATGCTGGTCAGACAGGTTGATATAGACCAGGGGTGGCCAACTTGATTAGACCCAAGATCTACTATTTACAGACGAAACCCTGGGCGATCTACCAATTAATACCATACTTTCTGAAATCTTAAATGAAAAAGCATAGTTCAATACACAATGATGTGATATTTTTTATTTTATTAAGAAGGAAACCATAAAACTGAAAATTATTCTTAACCTAACGTAACTACTTATTTTTATTAGTGGGAGCATTGAGTCTGAACATCATCCGCTAGATTAGCAAAATCAGGTTTGTAATTGGCAATTGCCAGCCTTAAAGAGTCCACTGTATGAGCTTCTGTCAAGCGAGAATTGTGTTTATGTTTTGTTTGTTTTAAGTAGGAAAATGCTGACTCACATAAATATGTTGCACCAAAACACGAATGCAATTGTTCAACACATTTCTTTTTTTGGTATTTCTCGTTAGAAACCCTCGTATAGAACTATAGACTATAGGGTTTTATTTTAAGTTTTCCTTCTCTTACATAAATGCTATACTACGCGTATAATATCCACGAGTAGAATAGGGAGTGGTGAATTGTACCTATTCTTATACCGTCATCACGTGGCACATTTATTACACTGTATTTAAATTGATTATTATAAACATAATCTATACCAATAAATAAAATTGAGATGTCTGTTTGTAATGTCAAAATAATAGGCTTTTTTCATGCTCACACTCACTTTATATTTTTTTTGAAAATCACTTTATATTTTTTTTGTCCGTCTGTCTGTCTATCTGTTTATCCGGGTAATCGTCAAAACGGCTGGACCGATTTCAAAAATTCTTGTTTTAGTTAGTATTGCAAGTTTACCAGAAGAGGTGAATTAAGGAGTATTAATAAACACAGTTGTTGTATTGATACAATATTTATGATACATTTTATTTTTAATTTATAAAAAAAAAGAAAATACAAAATCTGATTGTTAAGCACAAAGTCTGGCGTCGCTAGTAGAACATTTATTCACCTCTTTAAGATACGTCTAACTAAAGTTGCTTACAGACATTTTCATCCACAACCCATAGAATAAATAAAATATAACATTGACAGTGTTTTATTTATATCGTCTTCATCATCATCATCATCTTCATTTTCTCAACTCGTATACGTCCCACTGCTGGGCTCGTGTCTCCTCTAAAATGGAAGCAAATTAACCTACTATATCACACTACCATAGATGCATATTCATTTTTTTTCCATATCCCTTAGTCGTAGGGATGTGGCTTGGAGGGAAAATAATCGATTAATAAATAATCGATTTTATTCTTTAAAATAAATCGATTATAAAATAATCGATTAATTAAAAATAAATAATCGATTATTTTATAATCGATTTTTTCTCCCAACAGAATCTTTTTTTTTTCGGAAATGTGAGATTTATTTTCAAATATAGTATGAAACATTGACATTCGATCGAACACTTTTCCTGGCACTATCGTGATGACCTTTTTTTTTAGGAAATCAGGCAGTGATTTTATTTTAAACAAAAAAGCAAATACTAAAACAATTTAATCAATTAATTTTAATATAAAAAAAAACGATTATTTATTATTTAGATAATCAATTATTAAAATCGATTATTACAAAAAATAATCGATTATTATAAAAATCGATAATTTTTTCACATCCCTACTTAGTCGCCTTTTACGACACTCACGGGCAAGAAGAAGGTGAATTGCATTCTTATATAAGATTTTAATTCTATTTAATATTAACGAACATTAAAAAATAAATTGGCTTTATTGGTATATGTAATTAGCTAAAATTTAGGAGTCATTGGTGACAGGTCTATACTTTTTACCTCTTTGAGATAAAGGAGGGTGAATAAAAAAATATTAAATTATTAAATCATATTCGAACATATGGTCTGCAAATATACCTTATTCGAGATCAGAAGGTCAATTCTATGATGAAACTTCATTTATAATCTGCACATTTACCATTTTTATTTTATACAAACATTATATGCTTAGACTTTATGCAACTATTACTATACTTCATTGCATTTAAATTAGCTTGACGATAATTCTAAATAACTTTCAATCGAGCAAACAATTTATATTTTTTTATTAGCAACTTGCCTCCGCTTCGTTTCGGTTTCAATCGTCTTACTCGCATAGTTCCCGTTCCCGTGGAAATACCAGGGTAAAATAGAGTCTAAGTTACTCCTTATATAGACAGCTACCTGGTAGTAAAACATTATCAAAATCGGTCAAGTCGGTTTTGAAGATTACCTCAAACAGACACAGACAAAAATTTTTTAAACTGTTTTTTAGGTTTAAGTGCCGTATAAGCATAAAAATAGTCCAGTATTTTGATATTACAAACAAACACTTCAGTTTTATTTATTTGTATAGATTAAATGTTGCATTCATATGCTTAGTTTCATGTCACTTAACATTTACTTAACATATGCAAAAGCTATTATTGCATAGTATTGTAGGATGTTTCATAAATTTTGATTGTCTCGCTCAATTACAAAATGTTCATAACATCGATGTTTCACGCGGTGCAATTTACATAATGTTGTATATTATGTAATCATTGCTTCAATAATTTTAAAATATAATTCTTTTAGAATAATACTTCATCATTTGAACCTATACTAGTCGGTCGCCGTGTTGTCGAAATTCGGCCATAATTCATTTTAATTAATTTTTCTGCTACACAATTTTGTTTTAATTTTATTTATGTATAATTGTAAATTGAGCAAGCTGTATTTCACTAATAACTAATATATATAAGTACAAATCTCTGTTAGACATTGTCATCATAATTATGATTGTTTGACATTCAGTTCGAACAGAGATTTTAACCGTAAACAAAAGTGTATAAGCGTCGCTACGCATCACACTCGCACAAACGTATGTGTTTGTATGTGTGTAGCGATAGCGTTGTAGTGTGCGTAATGCCTTTTTTAATGAATTTAATGCATTTCTAATCCATTATTATATGAAATTTCACTTTTATGCGCTTCTCCTCATTATATACATCAACTGTGCCAAATTTCATACTTGTCCATTCACGTAATTTTCGTAAAAATGGGTACATAGTTTTTGCTTCACGTATTAATATACATATAGATAAGTTCCACTGTTGGGTTAGACCTTCCCCACAATGGGAGGGGAAATAACCTACTATTCCATGCTGATCAGACGTGTTGGAATAGGGTTTCATATCCAGTTCTCCTTCTCCTGCAAAGATTCTATGTGTATGTATTTACGTCCCTTAGTCGTCTTTTACGACACCCACGGACGAGATAAAGAGTGATGAATTGTATTCTTAATCCGTCACCACACGGATAATACTTACATTTATTTAAATATCATCATCATTTCAGCTTATATAAGTCCCACTGTTGGGCTCGAGCCTCCTCCACAATAGGAGGGAAATTGACCTTACTCTTTCCGTGTGGTGATGGAGTAAGAATACAATTCACCACTCCCTATTTTACCCGTGGATGTCGTAAAAGACAACTAAGGGATATAATATGCACATAAAATCTGTGCAAAAGAAATAAAATCATCGCAGCCCACATACGTCCCACTGTTGGGCTCGGGCCTCCTCCACAATGGGAGGGAATTTAACCTACTATATCGTGCTGGTAAGACATGTTGGCATGTTGGTACACAGATATTATGTGCATATTATATCCCTTAGTCGTCTTTTACGACATCTACGGGCAAGATAGTTAGGGAGTGGTGAATTGTATTCTTAATCCGTCACCACACGGAAAAGAAGGATATATGAAATAAGATATATAATATGCAGATAACATCGGTGCAAGAGAAATAAAACCCTATGCCAATTCGTCGTGCGTGCAAACAAGCTTGGTATAGTAGGTCGAATTCCTTGCCAAAATGGAGAAGCCTTACAGAGGGACATATATAGGCTGAAATTATAATGAAGACTTTACAATCATCACCATCTTGCTCTTGTCCCAATTACTTGGGGTCGACGCAATATATTATTTTCTACCATACGATCCTATCAGACGTCATCTCTGCAGTCACCCGAGACTATCCATGTCATGTCTCACGCAGTCCATCCATCTTTTCCTCGGTCTCCCTTTACTCCTAAAGCCTTCAATTCATACCAAAACTTTTCTCAAAACATTACTTTCATCCCGTCTCATCACAAGTCCATACCTTGTCAGCTGTTCATTTTATGGGGGTCATCCGGTCGATGGCCCTGTACGGCGCACCGGTGTGGGCGGGGTCCTTGACCGTCCGACTTAGGGCCCTTCTGTGGCGATCACAGAGGGTCATGGCGGTCAGGGCCATCCGCGGATACCGCACGGTGGCGACGGAGGCAGCGTGCCTATTGGCCGGGACTCCCCCGTGGGACCTAGAGGCGGAGATGCTCGCCGGATTGTATCGGCGGGTGACGGGGGTGCGAGCGGAGGGCGGTGAGATCTCGATAAGGGAGCTCACCGCCTGGCGCGTCGACGCCCGCCGAGACGGCATTGCCCGTTGGGCAGTCCGGCTGGAGAGGCCTCGGTTCGGGGTGCGAACCGTGGAGGCCTTCCGGCCGGTGCTGATGCAGTGGTTGGAAAGGCAGCACGGGGTGCTCTCCTTCCGACTAGTGCAGGTGTTAACGGGGCATGGGAGCTTCGCCAAATACCTGCACAGGGTCGTAAGGAGGGAGAGTACACCGTCCTGCCAGCACTGCGATTGCGACGAGGACACGGCGCGCCATACGCTCGAGGCCTGCGCGGCTTGGGCATTGCAGCGCCGTGAACTCGTCGCAATCATCGGTGCCGACCTGACGCTGCCCGCCATCGCTAGGGCGATGGTCGACAGCGTCGGGAATCGGGACGCGGTCGCAGCCTTCTACGAGACAGTGATCTCGCAGAAGGAGGCAGCGGATCGTCTGCGCGAGGAGCGCAGCCTCGATGAGGAGATCGGCCGCCGGCGAATGGGGCGGCGCAGGCGCAACTACCTGCGCCTCATGCCGCCCTAGCCGAGGCTGCGGGTGATGTGACCGGAGATTAGTCCGTCACCCGTCGAGAGGCTGACCGCGTGAGGAAAGACCGACGTCCTCCCCGAGGGGGGGACGTCGGTCGATGGGGGGGTACCCCAAATAGGGGGTATTCCGTCGAGCCGACCACTGACGACAAGTAAACCTGCTCCGGTGGTCGGCCCAATGACGAAGGCGAGGTGGTTTTCGGGTGGGTTGCGGAAGTTGCGTGCTTAAGCCCCTCTGTCGCCCCGGACGGAGTGGTGCGGAGGCGCGCCGACCGCAGCCCACACACAAAACAAAAAAAAATTTCTTAACTTCTCCGTCACTTGGGCAACTTTCAAACTTCCTCTAATAAAGACTTTACAATCATCATCATCATCATCATCTTGCTCTTATCCCAATTACTTGGGGTCGACGCAATATGTCATCTGTTTTGACATATTGCAAAAAGTTTCGGCAATGACTTTTATGACCGGCCGCCTTCCTGACGTCAACCCTCCTTGGGAATGTAGTCGTTGACTCAAATGGTACCAGATGGAGTTGGTCCGGGTCAATCTAGGGCTCTTAGTCGTCTTTTACGACACCCACGAGCAAAGCAAGGGTTGGTAGTATTCGAAGCCGCTACCACACAGCATGCGATACATGCGACTTTACAATATTTATAATAAATAATGTTTATTTATTTGCCGAAACACGGAAATCTGTAGAAGAACGGGTGTAACCGGCATAGCCGGCAGAATTAGCACGTTGAAATGGCAATGGGCAGGCCACATCGCTCGTCGAACCGACAACCGTTGGGGAATAAAGGTTCTTGTGTAGCGACCAAGAATCAGACGGCGCAGTGGAGGACGACCCCCCACTAGGTGGACTGATGACATTCTCAAAGTCGCAGGGAACCGTTGGATGCAAGTGGCGCAGGACCTTCAGAATGGCATTCTCGTGGAGAGGCCTATGTCCAGCAGTGGACATCTGTAGGCTAATGGATGGATGGATGGAATATTTATTTTATGTCATAAGCTTGCACCTAAATAGTACGTGTTTATTATACGTCGTTATTTTCCAAGTGTAATCTAAGCGATCGTGAGGCGCGATTGTAAGATTGAGCCCTTGCGTGCGTTTCTAGAACCTTACGAACCAACGCAATATTAGTAGTTACTGTTATTTCGGCTACACAGCTATTATTAATTTCCCTTTTTATTGTGATTTGTGATCTCAGATCTGCCCTCCATTGGTTAAATTATTCACTCGGCTCGAGTTCCTAGTGTTTTTCACTATGTAATTTTGTTGTTTTTAAGTTTGGATTTCGTAGAATTTTTTAAATTTAATTTAAGTAATAAATTAAAATTTTCTGTGCCTACGATTCAGCATCATACGCATATAACAAGAGAAGGAAAACTAAAAATAAAATCCTATACCAACCAGTGTGACCAGCATGGTATAGCAAGGTCAATTTCCCTCCTAACGTGGAAGAGGCTCGAGCCCAGCCGTAGGATGTATATAAGCCGAAATGATGATGAATTCCACCACACATTCCCACCACTATTAACTCCTGTCATCCAGGACCCATAATGGTCTCCGTATAAGAGACAGAGGAATTGTCTTGAGACCCGCAACAAATTAAATTAGGAACTAAAAAAACTGGAGGACTTGGATTGGTTTACACTTCCCTTCTATGTAAAGTGGGAGACAAGAAGCAAAATTGATTAATAAAAACAAGAGGATGTACAACTGCGGGAAGCACAAAGGTAGTTACAACACCACGGATTTAGCAGAACTTAAGGGACTTATAAGTAAGCTTTAGGATTGATTGTAATAATAGATAGGACAAAAACACCTTGCGTAATAAATTTAAGATATAGGATATATTAAGCAGATAGCATAACAAGAGAAGGAAAATCTATATATATAAAAGAAAGTCGTGTTAGTTACACTATTTATAACTCGAGAAACTGCATCGATTTGGCTGAAAATTGGTGGGGAAGTAGCTTAGAACCAGGAGACGGACATAGGATACTTTTTATCCCGTTCGATCGCGTTCCCGTGGGACGTGACATAAAACGTCAAAAAGAATACAAGTCAATATGAAACGTGGTATAACAAAAACGCATTTGATATGTAATAACAAAACGCAAATGGCAGCTAAATATAATTTTGTCTATGATGAAGTATGGTTGAAAATTAATTTGATAATTATAATTTTGTCAGAAATCAATAATCAGTAATTAATGTTCTCTTTGAATCATCATTAACAATATCGCGACCAAGACGATTGAATCTTTTCCGTCAAAGCCGTAATGGTTCTTCTATTAGAGACTATATTTTCGGAAATTGAGAAAATATATTTACGAAAAAAATTATGGCGGTACAAAGTTTGCCCGGTCAGCTAGTTTGATGTAAAACCCTACATCAACACATCTGACAAACGTGGTATAGAATGTTAATATCCTTCCCGTTGTAGAGAACTCCTCGATTGAGTCAAATATTTGCTACTCCCGACGTGATTTTGATGTAGTTTAAAATCGTTAATGTTGCACAATTTGAAGAAAGCATCTTTGTGGTGATCGAGTTCGATAACGTTATTAATTTAAAGTAATAAAATACGGCACATTTGTTAAAAATAACAATGACAAACGCGAAGAATTCATTCTCGATTTTGTTCAAGAGTACCTACCAAATATAAGTTTAGTAAGATTGGAAATGAATCGGATTCGAAATTAGAATTGCTTTCAAGAGTAGGCTCACTGGTATTAACAGAGCGCATTCATCAACCCAACTCATATATGTCCCACAGCTGGGCTTGAACCTCCTTCTCAATGGAAGTAGTAATGATCTACTGCCAGTCCAACCATACTACGCTCGTCAGACGGGTTGGTTTATGCCTTTATTTTAAGTTTTCATTCTCTTTTATAGATACTATATTTATATTATAATCCTTTAGTCGTCTTTAAGCCACAGGCAAGAAATGTGCTAGTGAATAGTATTTTTACTACGTACACAGAAAATTTATAATTATCTACCCGATACGGCAATTAGTTATTAAATATTGACCCACATTTTGATAAAAATTTATTACCCGTGTAAGGAGAAAATGATTCTAAATAAAAAAATTATATTGTTTATGGTTAGTAATTTTTTTACCTTAAAATTAATAGTAACTATATTTAAAAAACCTAACAATCTAGTATATACTACCACCGGATCGGAACACGGCCACACTGAGAAAGATCCGGCAAGAAAACTCAGGTGACATGATGCTAAATTAATATTAATTTTTCATATTAGAATCATTTTCTTCTTACACTGGCAATAAATTTGTATCAAAATGTGGGTGAATATTTAATAAGTAATTTCTGTATCGGGTAGATAATTATAAATTTTCTGCAATAACGATGACTTGTTGGACGTGAGACATCTTAGTCCGCCCGTAATCATGAACGCTGCAAAGTGTTCGAAATGTCGGGCAATCTCACATACAAACGCGATAAAATCCGTAAAGTAGTTTTATTTAAAGAGAGGTTCTTTACCTTTCTAGGTATTTTAATCGCCAGGCAACCCTAATAACTGCTTATGGTTTATTGGAATACTTTATGTATATAACCTAGTTATATCACGACGTATAATTTGGTATTTGTTTAATGGACGCCATTAGTCAGCCGGTCAGCGATTACATAAGATAATGCCGCTGTTATATCTATTTGTTTAGTTGTCGAATGAACTAGTATCGCAGAGGAAATAAATTACTACGTTCGACCAATTGTTCTGTGATTATATTCCTGTATAATGAAGGGCTAAGAATACAATATTAGGTTAAAAATTGATGAAGGATTACCAGAAGAATAGATAGAAACATCCTCCTAGAAAACTTATAAAATCGAAAGACGGAAAGAGAAAGATAAATATTCATGCTACTCCTGTTTGCTATTTAAAAATTTGTAAATATAAAAAAGTAATTAGCAATTAACACTACTACATAAATAATACATATGTATGTGTGTGTGTGTGTGTAATAGGCGCTTTAGGTATCGTGTAAATCAATTTTGTAGCGACATTTTTTTAAACTATTCATCCAAATTACTAACTGTAAGGGACAGTTCGTCCTCTTCACGGGTCATATACGTCACACTGCTGGGCTTGAGCCTCCACCGCAATGGGAAGGAAATTGACCTGCTACACCACGCTGGTCAGGCGAGTTGGTATAGGACTTTCTTTCGAGTTTTCCTTCTCTTGCACAGATGTTATCTGCATATTGTTTAGTTGTCTTTTACAACACCCACGGGCAGAAAAATGGGTGGTGAATTATATTCTTGCTCCGTCACCACAAAGTCAGTGGTGTAGCGTGTGTCACTGTCGCCCGGGGCGGAGTTATAATTTGCCGCCCTTTCGACATCGTAAAAATAATAATTGTTGGTGTTAGTAAGAAAAATATTTATTTCAAAACTATGTAAGTACATGTGTAAGGCACATGACTGTGTGAACTTTAATAATTTACACTATTTTATTTTATTTTTTTTCGGGTGGGCTGCGGTCGGCGCGCTGCTCGCACCACTCCGTCCGGGGCGACAGAGGGACGTAAGCACGCACACCCGCAACCCACCCACGTGCACGTCGCCTTCGTTGTTGAGCCGACCACAATAATTTACACTATAAAATTAATGTTTAATAAAGTCTAAACAGTCTAAAACTCTACTTTTGGCGACTTACGCGCAGCGAAATCATTTATTCGGTCCTTGGACCCACCCTGTGTAACATCGGGTACGACTGGGCGTTGGAGGGGGAGCCTCCCGCCTGGGTTGGGCGTGATTTGGCGGGCTCGTCACAGCCCGCGGTGGGACGCTAGAGGAGGCGGCAAGCCTGGCGACTCTAGGCACCAAAGAGATCGACAGGCGGATCGCGGCGTTGGGGTTGAGGGTAGCCCTGAACAAGATGGAGGCCATCCTGTTCCAAAGACCCCGCATGGGCCCTCCCATCGACGTCTCGATCACCGCCAATTCGGTTGATATCAGCATCCGGGCGCATATGAAGTATTTGGGCCTGGTGTTCGACGGGCATTGGTGGTTCCGAGAGCATTTCCGCTGGCTTGCTCTACGGCTCATCGGCGCGGCGTCCGCCCTATCGTGGCATATGCCGAACGTGGGCGGACCGAGCACTACGTGTCGACGGCTGTACGCGAGGGTCATCTGGTCGATGGCCCTGTATGGCACGCCGGTGTGGGCGGGGTAGCTGATCGTCCGACTCAGGGCTCTACTGTGGCGACCACAAAGGGCCATGGCGGCCAGGGCCATACGTGGATACCGCACGGTGTCGACGGAGGCAGTGTGCCTGTTGGCCGGGACTCCCCAGTGGGACTTGGAGGCGGAAATGCTCGCCGGTTGTATCGGCGGGTGTCGGGGGTGCGAGTGGAGGGCGGTGTGATCTCTTTGAGGGAGCTCAGCGCCTGGCGCGTCGACACCCACTGAGACGTCATTACCCGTTGGGCAGTCCGGCTGGAGAGGCCTCGGTTCGGTGTGCGGACCATGGAGGCCTTCCAGCCGGTGTTGATGCAGTGGTTAAAACGGCGGCACGGGGTGCTCTCTTTCCGACTGGTGCAGGTTTTGACGGAGCAGGGATGCATCGCCAAATACCTGTATAGGGTCGTTAGGAGGGAGAGTACACTGTCCTGCCACCACTGCGATTGCGACGAGGACACGGCGCAGCATACGCTCGAGGTTTGTGAGTTTGTGTTCGGTGCTGGGTGAACTGAGACGCGGTCTCAGCCTTTGCGAGGCAGTAGTCTCGCGGAAGGGGGCGGCGGAGCGCGTGCGCGAGGAGCGTCTCCTCGACGACGCGAACCGCCGCCGGTGACTGGGGCGGCGTAGGCGCGCCTACCTGCGCCTCATGTCGCCCCAGTCGAGGCCGCGGGTGACCGGGGATTTAGTCCGTCACGGTCATGGGTTACGGGTATGCATTCTTATGCCCCTATGGCGCCCTGTACGGAGTGGTGCGAGGAGTGCGCCGACCGTAACTCAACCCCAAAATAAAAAAGTGTTCGTACAAAATATTTTTCTTCCAATTTTGCCGCCCTTCTAATAGTGGCGCCCGGGGCGATCCGCCCCTCGCCCCATGCTACGCCACTGCACAAAGTTCATCTACATTAGATGCAGAACGTGACTAATGTATTAATTTTGACAAGAAGTAGGTAAAAACTATAAAATGTGCAGTTAAAAAAATTTAATTTAAATGCAGGCATTTATGGCTCAAATTTTTATTGCTCTGGTGGCAAAAGAGCAAGCACTCCTGTGATCCTGCCGCATATGGGCCTTTGCCAGGCTAGGATATAATACCAGGGGCACAGCTAAGTCACTGCCTACAGTGAAGACAGTGCTCTTATTAAACCTCGTTTAAAGAAGGTCATGTCACAGCGCTGGTAGTTCATACCAAATATTGCACGTACATAGGAGAAATACTCCCTGGAAACGTGCAGTTAATAACCATAACATTTCCAGGTGAAATGGATGAACCCCACTACGGTGTTGAGCGGTACGTTGGTAAAACTCTCACTCTGAACAAACCCCATGGAAAAAGCTAGTGGAGTACACAGAGTCAGTACAATTTGGGATATATAGGCTTCCACATAATCACGAATTTTAATTTAGAACTATTTAAGACAAATAATCTCACGATACCTTAACTATGTGTAACTCTTGGGGATTAGGCAGCGAACGCCAATAGGTATAGCTCTTAGAGAGCATGAATTTTAGTGACTGGCTTACCACATTAGATAATATAGATTTTTAATAAATTGTATTATGTATTCTAATGCTATATTAGTGTCGATTCACACTGTGTTGCCGTTCACGGTTCGATCTCGCTCCGGTCTCGGTCCGTTCCCGGTCTGGTAAAATATTCTTACATAAGAAAGAATCGGAGTATTCACACTATCGTATCGCTCTAGTTCCGGTTTGATATCGCGCCGGTCCCGGTTCGTCGAAAATAATATTTGACTGGAACGAGATCGGACTTGTCATGACTTGTACCGACAGCGTGAATACGTTTTTGTTTCAAATCCAATATTTCTTCGGTCGTGCAAGGAGATGTTACATTTTTCTTTCAGCCATAGCTAGTAATAAATCGTGGAATTCTGAAAAAGGTAAATAATGTAATTTATGCGTGTGATTTATAACATTTGATTATGAAAAACAATCACACTATAATTATTTTCGCCAGCTTTTCTGTAAGCGTTATTTCCGAGAAAAGAGTGTATATATGGGGAAATTCGCGAACATTTTAAAAGAATAGTTGACTTATAAAAACTTGATTACGAGCAAAAAATGATGATCACATATCGGATTCAAACCCATGCCTATCGACCATGGATCGAGACAGACTAATTGTGGAACTAGTAGTATGGACACAGCGAGATTTGATCGGACCGAGACCGGAGCGAGATCGGACCGCGAACGGCATCATAGCGTGGATCGAGCCTTATTGTATATTATCAATAAAATCAATTTCGAACTGTTCTTGAAAGAATAATAAACATCCATACATAGTTTACACTTTCAAATTTATAAACATTTAAAATTTTACTATGGATAGGCTATAGGTACTTGATATTTCTTGCGATATAAAATTCGTAATAGGGAAAACCATAGAAAAACGGGTGTTAACGACATAGCCCGAAGAATTAGTACGTTGAAAAAGCAATCTACATCACTCGTCAAGCGACAACCGTTGGGTAAGAAAGTTTCTCGAATGTCAACCACAAATCGTACAACTACATCTTAAAAGCAGAGAGCCCCTGGATATAAATGGCATACGATCGTTCTGAGTGGCAGTTAAAAGTGGTAGGACCATACTGTTCGCAGTTGTCTATCTACAGCCGCGGGCAGGTGCGTCTGGGGTAGTACCACACTCTCGCAGAAAATCGGCATCCGAGTAGTAGCAATTTGTTACTGGGCTTCGGTGAGCGAGAAAGCCGGCAGCCCAACTCTTTGAAGATGTTTGCGTGTGGTGGATTTTGTTGCTACCTTTGGTATCACCGAACTTCATTACACGCAATCACACTCCTTTCACTTTCTTCACGGTAGGCAGCAGCCTAGTACAGATTCATGAGTGGCAGCATCACTTAGCATCAGGTGTACTATTTGCTCATCGGCCACCGTCTGCAAAAAAAAAAAAAAAAAAATTCTCGTGGACTCGTGGAGAGACATATGTCAAATAGGGTCACTATGGGCCTATGGGCTGATAGAAGAAAATTTTAAGTGTAAATGGCACACGACCGTTCCGAGTAGCATCCTCGTGGGGAAGCCTATGTCAACAGTGGACGTCTGAGGCCTAATAGATAAAAATTTATAATGTTTTACCAAATTACCTTTTACTTTATAAATCAAAAAGATATAATTTGTTCCAATACACCGATTCTTAGCTTGCCTGCCAAGCATGTTATAAAAGAGGGTTATGTGTATAAACGGCGGCTGATGAATAAAATTATAAAAATGTCAAAGGCGCACCTTGAAGAACACCTATGACTTCATCATCATTATTTCACCTTATAGTCTCACAGCAGTGCGTTCTCCACAAGCGAGCCCCCTTTCTTGCTCGTGGGTGTCGTAAAAGACAACTCAGAGATACAATATACGCATAACATCCATTCAAGAGAAGGCAAACTCAAAATAAAATCCTATAACAATTCGTATGATCAGCGTCGTATAGGAGATCAATTTCCCTCTTAGTGTGAAGGAGGCTCTTGTCCAACAGTGAAACTTGTATGACATGATTGATGAAGATGCTAAATACTACACTGTTCATCATAGCACACAGCAGCAGCAACACAATTCATATGTACTTGCTCTAGAAGACCGTGCAAATACTTCCAGCTGTTATTAGATTTTAAAAAATCCATACTGAATCGTGGTAAGTCGAAAAGTTTATTAGGATTCGCTTGTTGGCGAATGGCGGCCATTTATTTTTTTTTAATATTATTCTTGATTTAATTTTATCGACAATAGTGCACATAATAACCAAATTAGTGTAATAGTGGTAGGGACCATACTGTCGACAGTTGTCTGTCTACAGCCGCGGGCCGGTCCGTCCGGAGTAATAAGTACCACACTAAGCAGAAAATCGACGTCCGAGTAGTAGCAATTTGTTACTGCGCTTCATTCGGTGAGGAAAGAGACGGAAGTCCAACTTTCTGAGGGTGTTAGCGTGTGTGGGTTCTAGTAATACCTTTAGTATCACCGAACCTCATGCCCGCATTCAGACTCCTTTCACTTTCTTCGCGGTAAGCAGCGACCTAGCAAAGGTCCATGAGCGGCAGCAGCACTTACCATCAAGTCTACTGTTCACTTGTTTGCCACCGTCAATAAAAAAATGGCGTTTTGATATCATTACCATCACTCTGCTCTTATCCAAATTACTTGGGGTCGACACAATATATACTTTTCTACATATTGCGAAATGTTTTATAACAAGCCGGCTATCTTACATCAACCCAGATGGCTATATCTTTTATCATTAGAGGGACTCTCTTTTTCTTCAGCCATCGTCCCACTATTAGACTTGAACCTCCTCTGCAATGGAAGGAACCTTAGAATAATAACGTATAGAAGGTAAGTTCGCGCACAAAAAGTGAAGCATTTCAATTGGAGCCTAATGGAGTTTACGCCGAAACCGTTCCGTAGTGTACAAGATCATTTTACTGCACGTACGTACGCAACTGTAAAAACATAAATAGGTAATTACGACGTTTTGTGCATTCAAATGATGGCACAACACATTTGAATTTAAAAAAGTTTTCAACATTACTTTTAAAAGTATTTCGACGATTTATGTTAATAAAAACGAATTTGATTTCATAATTTGTATAGTGGTGTACGTGTGTAATCGCCTGCGCGCATGTAGTATTTTTAGATTCATGTTTCGAACGTTTGAAGTACCGACGCTACCCTTCTATACGTTATTATTCTAAGGGAAAGAACATTATTTCACCAGATTACTCCGATGGGTTAGTAAAGTTTTTTTTTTCAATGTTGATTTCCCTTGTACTAATTTGCTTACATCACTATCTCGCTCTCTTTACACATCTGAGCAAGGAAGGACTGGTGAATTGTATTCTTATTCCATCCCCACACGAATATGTTGTTATTTCAAAGGTCTAATCTGTAGTAATCCGTATGGTGACGAAATAACAATACAATTAAAAGAAAAAAAATTGAAAAGAAAAAACAAAAAAAAAATTCAATACTCCCTATCATGCCCGTGGATATTT
Source organism: Lymantria dispar (assembly GCA_032191425.1). NCBI lineage: Eukaryota > Metazoa > Arthropoda > Insecta > Lepidoptera > Erebidae > Lymantria > Lymantria dispar. Next base: position 15,380,008 of record CM063461.1, on the reverse strand, counting down.
TTTTTTTATTGCAAACTGTGGCAAACGAGCAAACAGTACACCTGGTGGTAAGTGTTGCTGCCGCTCATGGACCTTTACAGGGTCGCTGCCTACCGCGAAGAAAGTGTGAATACGTGCATTAAGGTCGGTGATACCAAGGGCACCACCAAAACCCTCCACACACAAACACCCTCAGAAAGTTGGGCTTCCGGCTCTCTCGCTCACCGAACAAAGCGCAGTAACAAATTGACGACTACTACTCAGACGTCGATTTTCTGCGAGAGTGTGGTACTACCCCGGACGGACCGGCCCGCGGCTGTAGACAGATAACTGTCGACAGTGTGGTCCTACCACTCCTCGTATCGTATCGGATATCGTAAAAGACGACTAAGGGATAGAATATGCATATAAAGGACTTGATATAAAATCATATGCCAACTCATCTGACTCAGTAGGTTAATATCCCTCCTATTATGAAGGAGACTGGAGCCTAGCAGTGAGGGACGTACGTGGACCGATGAGTCGTAGTGATTTATGATACATTTTAATTAGACCTTTTTAAAAGCTATTTATTGTTATCCGTGTGGTGACGGAGTAAGAATACAATTCACCATCCCCTCTCTTACCCATGGGTGCCGTAAGAGACGACTAAGCGATATATTACGCATGTGACATCTATGCAAGAGATGGAAAACTCGAAACTAAACCCTATACCAACCTGTCTGATCAGCATGGTATAGTAAAGTCAATTTCCCTCCTATTGTGGAGGAGGCTCGAGCCCAGCAGTGGGACGTATATGAGCCGAGATGATGAAAAGCTATTTAATTCCACTTAGGCCCAAACAAGAGCGAAATTGTAACACTACAATTGCAATTTTAGACATGCTTTAATAACTCATAAGGTAAGGATTCCATGTGGTGACGGCGTAAGAATACAATTCACCACCCCCGAGAACCCACGAAAATGTCAACTACTTTGAAAGGCCTAATCTGTAGTGATTCCGTGTAAGAATATCCGGAGTAGGAATACAATTCACTACTCCCTATCTTGCCCATGGATGTCGTAACAAACGACTAAGGGATTAATATGCATATGACATCTATGAAAGAGAAGGAAAACTTGAAATTAAACCCCATACCAACACGTCTGACTAACGAGGTATAGTAGGTCAATTTCCCTCCTATTGTGGAGGAGGCTCGAGCCCAACAGTGGGACATCTATGATTTGAAATGATGATAATGATGAAGGTAAGTTTGATAAATGCAAACAATCAGATATTAATTTATAATTTTTATTTTCCTTTGTATGAATTGTATTGGCATTTTTACAAAATATAATGACCCCATTTATTTTAATGGAAGAATTAAAACAAGGCTTATATTAATTTGGCAAATCCAAATTCACCTCAGTAACAAATTACACTATGTATAAAAACTCCAAGTAAATTATGTATAATATACATTTTTTACAAAAATGTAACATTACGTAAATATTAAAACTACAAGACTATTGTATTCTTGTTATAAAAATACTTAACACGGACTAATATTGCTAAATAATTAATTATATAGTTATAATAGTCAAAGTATTTCAGATATGCAAATTCTTTAATTAGTCATATATTCAGATTATTTACAAATTATTAATTAAAATTATAATAATAATATTAAATATGATATGTACAAAATGTACAAATAATGTTTACAATAAAAAAATTGTTTACAAAAATTCATCGACAAATATATATAAAAAAACCAAACATTTTTTCTAATTATTAATCAAAAAAACGTAATTTAATAAATTGTCGATTAATTTTTATTAACAAGGTAATTAATGTCTTTATTTATAAACGCTAGTATTATTTATACCCTTTGCTCAAAAATTTGATATTCAAATTGATAGAAAGGATTATTTTAGGGGTGTTAAACCCAAAATTTATTTCGCGTTTATAAAGCTGACATAATTAATGAAAGTGAGTCAAGAAGTGTTCAGTTTATACTCAGATCTGACAACAAAGAATGGAATTATAACAATAGGCATTAAACTAAATATTGCACGCTTATAACGTCAATGTGCGCCAAAATATTATTCTCAGAAAAACGCCATAAATTTTTCATCAACCATATTTATGAACACGAGATATTTTCTTTATTGTATACGTTAATAATACATAAGGCAAGTACTCCACATAACTACAGCCTTTATGTACAAAGCTTACTTTTTGGCCTTTTGAGTCCTATATATCCGGTGGAGGAAATCCTAACATTTTTTGCAATTTTGCAAAAGTCTACGGATTTGCGAAATTCAATCACAAATGATTGGATTATACATTCGCAATCAAAGATTTCAAAAATACATTTGCAATCATTTGCGATTGAATTTCAATTATTTTGCAAAATATAATAGTTTATTTTATCTACAGATGAACTTAGTCGGTGGGTCCGAAATTTACGTATTTTTATTTACAAAGTGACCGTAACCCCACATTATGTTCTAATTACAATAAAAAAAAATATGTTTGGCATACATTTTGTGACTCGTCATTTAACTACTTTGTACCTATTTACCCCCGTCTAGCATGCCATATATGGCACAATCACAGGCTTAACATTAGGCACCAATAATTTAAAGGCACAATATTCTTACACCTGACCTATATTATTAAAAATATTTCAAAACTAAATACTTTTAATATGATTTTATTAATTTTAAATTTCGTTCAGCAATACTTTGAATAATTTCAAATAACTAGTGAAATGGACGGGATTTATTTTTAAATTTAAACAATATCAATCTTAATATTTGTTTATATATTTGTACATACATATATTTATATAACTGGTATAATGAATAAGATCAATGGATAACTTTATGGCACTCTATTTACACACATACATGCGTATATATCTTAGAGTCCGGATATATAATATAATCAATATTCTATAAGTTTTAGCTTCAGTCTTCAAAACCAGAAAATCTCAATAGGCATTATGATCACAGTAAATTATGTTTTTTTTTTTTTGCAATTTTATGGTGCCGTTTTTTGCCATAGGCCATACTTGGAGCTGTTTCAGAACGGTTGGTTATAAATATTTAATTTTGAGGTTAGATTCTTATGTACAGTTGCGCGGGAATAATAATAACGAAACTTTTATTTGGTATATTATTATAATTGAATTCGAAGTATAAATGAAAATGATTTCTTTTTCATATAAATACAAACTTTATCAATTATTTAAAGAATAATTTCGTCAATAATTGCTAAAATTTTGAGAGATGATATAGTATTTTATTGATTCTAAAAGTATGTTTTAGTTAAATTCCATCGCAAAATACTTTTTTTCCTTTAACCCCCATTATTACCAACCGTTCTCAACTCCCCTTTCAAACCTGTACACCGAGTACTCTATCAACCACAATCTCATACCTCACCTCATCAGTCTTTGTATCAACCTTGGGTTCTTCCAAGCAGGGGTTCTTACATTCCACCACCGTACCCTGAACCTCACGCCGGAGTTCATAAGAGGTTTTTGATGAGCGTCCGTCTGGAGTCCGCCGTTCCTCCAGTTCCTCTTCCCAATCATCTTCGGATAGAATGTCGTCCCCTTCTTCACCAGGTACGACTGGGATGGTTGATTTGGGGCGGGTGAAGAAAGCCATCTTTTCTCTGTTAAAGAAAATAAATACAAGTTATTATTTTGCAAGTTACTGACATTTCAGGTAAAGAGTAAAGATTCTCATGCGTCGTAACGGAATAAGTGGGCGGAGGGAGGGGCAGTAACGGTCCGTTACTTTCCGTTGGATTCAAATTCAAAATCATTGTGCATTAATACCGCGACGGCATATATTGTTAGTTTTAACATTTTTCTTTCATCATCATCGCAGCCCACTATTAGTCTCGGGCCTCCTCCACAATGGGAGGGAATTTGACCTACTACACCATGCTGGTCAGACATGTTGGTATAGGGTTTCATTTCGAGCTTTCCTTCTCTTGCACAGATGTAATATGCATATTATATCCCTCAGTCGTCATTTACGATATCCATGGGCAAAATAGGGAGTGGTGAATTGAATTCTTACTCCGTAACCACGCGGAAAATATTTTTCTTTGCCGTCAGAAATTGACCTACTATACCAATAGTAGGTCAATTGCCCGCCTATTGTGGAAGAGGTTCCCAGGGACGTATGTGAGCTGAGATGAATACAAGTGAGGGCAAACTCACATAGCGACTTTTTTTATTTTATTTAAAGTAGCTGTATGGTAGGTACTAACCCTACCTACCAACCTTAACTTTACCTAATCCTAACCTAACGTGTCGTAAAAGACGACTCAGAGCTTTACAACGACCTGAACTAACTATCCGTTGCCGTTTAGTCAACAATTACATTCCCAAGCAGGGTTGAGATCAGGTAAGCGGCTGGTCATGAAATTGATGTCAAAACCTTTGTAATATGTACAATGAAAGTACATATTGCGTCGATCCAAAGTAGTCGGGGTTAGAGTAGGATAATGATATGACCTTCAGTTAAGAAATTGATGCATAAAACTAAAATTAAGCTATTTTATTTTTGATAAACATTTAATTGTTATACTTAGAAATTCGCATGCTTTTTAAAGGCGAATATTTCGGGCTTCTATTTTTGTAATGACATAATTTTGTACCATATTCTTGGCGAATAAATATCTTATCTGATCTTATTATGATGACGACGATAACGACGATCATGTTCAAAGACCTATTACTATCCAAAAACACATACTATAGGTTCGTAATACTCACTTGAAAGTGACAAGGTCTGGTTTTCGACTGCCCTGTCGTGACTTTCTGAGTCGATAGATGTTTCGTGCTGTTCTAGCGAGTAGACGAGAAGCGCGATCACTGGGAGGTGATGTAGTGCCCACCAAACGCCTGAGGGTATCGTCTTCCGCCACCCACGCGGCTACAGCTGGATCGCCGCGAGTACACGCCTCTTCTAATCTGTAAATAAATATTAATTTTTAACATGCTAAACCATTTTCTGTGTAGGGACCGGGTAAGAATTCACCATCGCCTATCTCATCCGCGGATGTCGTAAAAGAAGACTAAGAGATTAAATATGCATATAAAATCTATGTATATAACATCTTCTGTGTGGTGACGGAGTAAGAATACAATTCACCACCCCCTGTTTGCCGTGGGTGTTGTAAGAGACGACTAAGGGGTATAATATGCATATAATATCTATGCAAGAGAAGGAATACTCGAAAAAACCCTACACCAACACGTCTGACCAGCGTGGTATAGTAGGTCAATTTCGTTCCCATAGTGGGGGAGGCCCGAGCCCAATAGTGGGACGTGTATGAATTGAGATAACATCTATGCAAGAGAAGGAAAACTCTAAATAAAAACTTTACAGCAACACGTCTGACCAGCATGGTATAGTAGATCAATTACCCTCGTATTGTTGATAAAACTCTAGCCTAACAGTAGCACATGATGATGATGAAACAGGAAACTGGAAATAAAACCATATACCAATCCGTTTGAGAAGTGGTAGTAGTAGTAGGTCAATTACCCTCTTATCGTGGAGAAGGCTCGAGCCCAGCAGTGGAGCGTATACGAGCTCTGATGATAACGAAGACTTACCTCTTCTTCAAGTGCGTGAGGTTGGCGATCTCAGTGCGTAAGTCGTGTAGACGTGCGTGTTGCGCTCGTAAGTCCAAAGTAAGGTCTAATGAGGTACGCGTCCGCTTCCAGCGGGCACGAGGTCCTGTCGATCCACCACCAGCGCCTACAGCCACACATGATTTACCCCATCTGTAAAAGAATAAAAAAACATTAATCTCCTGTAGAGGTCGCGGGTGAACGGGCCGGGGATTAGTCCACCACCCGAGAGAGGCTGACCGCGTAAGGGCGATGCTCTGGCAACACTGTTCTTGTTGCCGGGGCGTCGAATGGGACGATACCCGAAAAGGTAACCCGCTGGGCCAGCCACGGATGTCAAAGAATCGGTGCACGTGGTCGGCCCAATGGCGATGAGGGAATATGGTAGGTTATGGGGTCGCACGCCACCTATCCGTCGCTTCGGGCGGATTGGACGGGGTGTGTCCAATCCATAACCTACGCGAAAAAAAAAAAGTTGAGTAGCAAGCTGCATTCTGCGAGGCAGGAGGCTCGCGGAAGGAGGCACAAGAGTGATTCAGAGCCGAAATGGTCCACGTTTCGATTCGTTGCCATATTTTTTATATAAAGAAAAATATTAGGAAATAGCTTATATTGTCATCGTCATCATCACAGCTCATATACGTCCCACTGCTGGGCTCGGGTCTCCTCCAAAATGGGATGCAATTTGACCTACTATACCACACTGGTCAAATGGACTGATATAGTATTTTATTTCGAGTTCTCTTTCCCTTGCATAGATATATTTACAATGATCCTTTAGTCATATTTTACGACACCCACGGACAAGAAAGTACGCCAGTTTCTTTTGTTGCATTCTTACTCCTGCATCACACTGAAAATATATATTTATATTGTACATATTTGAAACATATAAAATGAAAATAGGGCCAACTTTCTGAGGATATTTGCGTGTGGTGAATGTTTTGATGCCTTTAGTATAATCAATCCTCACTGCACGCATTAACTTTCTTCATGGTAGGCAGCGACCCAGCAAAGGTCTATGAGCGGCAGCACCACTTACCATCAGGTGTACTGCTTGCTCGTTTATCACCGATAACAATAAAAAAAATGCAAATTACCTAAGCGATCTGCGCTCGCGCACAGTCCTGTCAAATGGTATGCCGGAGGGTGGAGGTTGTGACGTCACTCGACGATACGCCGCCATTGACGAATCCGACTCCGAACGATTTAGTCTAAACAATAACAAGAAATACACATTAATAAGCCTTCCTTTTAATAACGTAAAATACAACTCATCGCTCTTATCCTATATTTTTTTAAAGACAACACTCTGCACTAAGGAAATAATCTTCGTATTGCGGGGGCCTTTACAAACATATAACTAACGGACACAAATTACATCCAGACTCAGAACAACATTTTGTAGATCGCACAGTGTTGTCCTGCGTAGGATTCGAACCCCCGACACTAGCACTACAGGTCGTTATCTTAACCAATACGCCATCTGTGCAGTCCTTAATTCTCGAAGGGTATTTGACCTGATATACTACACTGAGTATCATTTATCAATAAAACTATTTTAATGAATTTAATTATGTTTGTATTTGATTGCCCGACGTTTCGAACACTTCACAGCGTTCTTGTCACGGGCGGATTAAGATGTATCACGTCAGTCATCGTTATTATAGAGTAATGCTGTAAAATGTTCGAAACGTCAGGTGATCAAAAATCAAATAGAAACGCGATAAAATCCCTATAGTCCATAAAATATAGGATGATCTCTGTGACAGTTGTCCCTAGTGCTGCCACGCTTACGATAAAGTCCGAAGTTTTTTATCGATAAAACTCGTTATTTTTATAATTGTGATTTTCTTTTATAATTAAAATACAATCAATGAAAATCTTTTTCAGTTTATTTCAAACAAAACTGTTTTTTGACTGTTTTAATTATTCAAAAGTTCAAGACAATCAAGGTCTAGGTCACTATTATCGTCATCACTGGAACGTTCCTGCTAACGTAACATTTATCATTTTTGCCACAATAGGGATAGTCGTTAGATCAATCGATCAATTACGACTGTTTTATAAACAAATATGTCTAGTTTATTGACAATAATGCATACATAATATTATCATTTATGCTGAGACAAAAAGTAGTTTTTTAATGTTTAATTAATTCAATTTATGTATTTTATAATGTAACTGTCTGTTTTAATTGTAAAAAATATGTTGAAAGTTTTATATAGGTACTGTATTGGATTTATTTCTTTTATGAATAATTTAATAAAGATCGGTTATCGATTGACGTATATCGACTGTCCCATCTCTTTTTTATTTTCAGTCCAGTATGACCTTATGCACGTATAAAGCGTCATTTATGTATAAAATGTTTACTAGGTATTTCAGTACTTACGAGGTACATTTTAGGCATGAATGTTAATATTTTTATATTTATAATATATTACAATTCAGTTGCAATAAAACTGGCACGAAAAGAATGAAAATATATTTGATACAAAATGAAATTGTAAACATGTCGCTCGTTCAACTTACTTCGTTGGTTTCGTTGACATCTGACTTATAATGACATTCGCGTAAACATCAAAAGCTTTAGTGTTATTTGGATCATATCTTCTCTTGCATCGATGTTATCTACATATATATATATATATATATATATATATATATATATTGTTGTCTCTCCTTTCATCCATTCTCTCTACATGGCGGAACCAGCTGTCTGCATATTATATCCCTTAGTCGTCTTTTACGATATATTTGGGTAAGTTTGAGGAATTATATTCTTACTCTGTCAGCACACGGAAAGAATTAGAATATTTATTACCTGCATATATACTGTGCTTTGGCAAAACTTTGCGGTTGCGGCGAGAACGTCTGCGAGCGCTTGATTGTAGCTAACGGTTCTGATAGGGCGTTTGCTTGTTCACTTTTTCTATAATAAAGACAATAAGTTCTACAATCAAACAATTTATAATGTAAGTTAGTAGGTGTACTTAATCAGATTTAGGGTTTCTTAGTTCAATCAATATTTAATTATTTTGTTAACGTGAAGATTTTAATTATTAAAATTATGAAAATAGAATAAGATCGAAATTGAATATTGATGAAATTTTCTTTTTTAACATTTAAGATAGCAACTTTGAAATATTGAACCTCAATTTTCTAACCACTTAAATCTGACTATATATAGGTAATAAAAAATCTAGTGTTGGCCAGAAAAAAAGAAATCTAATTCGTCATTAAATAGACTACGGAACAGATGAGTCTGAAATAGCTATAACAATCCATAAATTTAAAAAAAAAATCAAATAAGATCTAGGCAATTATTTTTATTTTGTTCTGGTCATTATTTTTAAATATTTAGATACATCCACATTGTGCCACGGTATCATGCGTTCATGCAAATCACACATATTTATGTTTATTTTATTTAATACATGCCAGGCGACGTGCCCAACAATCATAAAAATAAATAAACTTCACACAATATCAAATATTATATAATAAATACTACATATATGATATATTATGCCAAGATTAATGATTCAGTATAGTTCGTGAACAATATAACACGATTTAAATTCATCGTATTATCATCATTTCAGCTCATATAAGCCCCACTGCTGGGCTCGAGTCTCCTCCACAATAGGAGAGAAATACCACGCTACCACTTACGACAAGTCACCCTGCTCCGGTGGTCGGCCCAACGAGGTGACGTGGGTACGGGTGGGTTATGGGCCCGCGCGCCGTCCTTTCATCGCCCTGGACGGAATAGACCGCGCGTGCGCTTACCATAGCCCACCCATAAAAAAAAACTATACCACGCTGATGAGACATGTTGATATAGGAATTTATTACAAGCTGTCCTTTTCTTGCCTACATTTTATCATCATCATCGCAGCCCACATATGTCCCACTGTTGGGCTTGGGCCTCCTCCAATATGGGAAGGAATTTGACCTATTATACCATTCTGGTCAGAAATATTGGTATAGGGTTGTTGGGCCGATTTTGATGCATTTTTTTATGAGTTCAGATGGGTTCTAGAATGGTTTAGATCCATAATTGGATCCGGTAAATGGCGCTGCAATCGATTTCAAGCCACTATATTCTATTTCAACACTTGTTTGTTGGATCAGCTAGTACATATATAAATTTAAAACTGAATCATAAATCTGTGCTAAATATCGTTTGAGCATATCACCATAATTATATAGATATCTCACAATAAGCAATAGTTACGCTATTGTGTCACAATGTAAACATACCTATATACAATTACTATGTACACAAATAACGTAGGGCTATATTATTTCTCGAGGCGAGCCTCGTGAGGCCGTCCGTCGGCCGCTGGTCTCCTCAACTTGATATATCTGAGAGAAAATTTGCTTAGTACAATATACCGTCACCATTTGTTAGTAAATTATAAATATTTACCGTAGTCCAATGAATAAATAATCTATACTAATATTATAGAGAGAAGATTTGTTTAGTTGTTTGTATTGAATAGCCTCCAAAACTACTGGACGAATTTCAAAAATTCTTTCACCAATAGAAAGCTATAATATTAGAGAGTAACATAGGCTATATTTTATCGCGGTATTCCCACGAGAACGGACGGAAAGCGACTGAAACCGAAGCGAAGCAAGGGCAAATTGCTAGTAAGTCTAATAAATAAATATCTATTTAATATTCATCATCATCATTTCAGCCTATTGCCGTCCACTGCTGGAAGTAGGCTTCCCTCATGTTACGTCACAGAGTGCGATCCTATGCCGCCTGCATCCCACGAACTAGTGGGGGGAGGGCGTCCTACACTGTCCTATATAACTATATAATATGAACAAAATTAAATCCTAATTTATGTAATCGTAGAGATTAATAGAATGGGATTTAAACCCACATTTCATGACCAGTAAATGTCTGTTCAGGTTTTACCAACTACTTAAGTTATATTACCACTATAACTTAATTGATAAAACAGAGTGTACTAAATTACGTTAAGTAATTAGTTTTTGTCTACGTAATAGATTATACAACACCATCTATTATATATTTTCTCAAATAATGCGGTATAATACTACTGACTTAAGGCGTAACAGGAATCATTCAAAATAAAGAATAGAAGACGTATATCTCTGTATGTATAATTAATTATATATTTACTACTACCCTCACAACCGTTAATTTTAATACTACCAAAAACCAAATAAAATTAAGTACTATATATATTACAAGTAGAAATTTGGCTGAAATCGAGGCATACCTTCTCAACTGCCTAGCACCTTCCGGACAGAAGTTACACTCAGTGTTGGTCTCCTTTTCAGCGGTGGTGGGGTGTAAGTACTCCTCCTCCAATGCTATATCCTCCTCAGGAATGTAATCTTCAAACGAATCCTCTTCCACTATCTGTTCGAAATAAATAGTCTAAGTATATATATATATATCTTTATACATAGTTGCTACTATATAGTTGATGGATATGCCTATGGTTTTGAAAGGCGTTAACATTTGGAGGTACCGCCTTTAACGTAGGCAGATTACTGCCGATATTTAGGTGCCAAGTTGTAATTTTGGTTCGGACAAAATTTTTGTCAAGCTAGCAATCAGGAATGTATCAATAACAAGCACAAACGCTGAAATAATCCTTGGGAGAAGTAGTTCTTGACAGACAGCAGTGAAGTCGTCTCTATTTTATTAAAAAGTTACGGGGTGACAAATTATACTTTTTATCTCTGATGCCTGTGAGTTAACTGACTAAGAATAAAATTTAATAGTACTAACTTATTAATACATTTTGAATAAGGGAATTTAAATGAATATTAAAGAATATAAGGAGATAATCGCTATTAGAAATGTATAATTCGAATGAAGCCCTATGTCAACCCATTTGCCCAGCAGTGGAACATATATAACAATAGTAGAGAAGAAATTAACCCTATGGAAGTAAAAGCATTTAATTGATGATGACTAATGAGCTTCATTTAAATAATTACCTGATTAAGTGGCTCTCGAGACTCTTCATCTTCTGAAGCTGAATTGTCACCGCAATCCACGTTACATTCTGCACTTGTCATACTTTCTGGTCCTACAAAACATAATTATATTTTAATTTTCATCCATCCATCAACATATTCTACTGTTAGGTAAAGGCCCCATAAAGAAGGGATAATTACATAATCGCCACAATTGGCTGGCGTATTGGCGATCATAGAGGGTGTTATGAGTTTTCCAGTTGAATACTTAAACACATCCTATCTAATATTATAAATGTGAAGCCGAGTTTGTCTATTTGTTACACTTTCACGTCTAAGCCACTAAATTGATTTTAAAAGAGGCAATTATCAGTGTATAACATAAGCTATATTTTATTCCCTTATTCCCACAGCAACGGCAAATATGGAGTGAAACAATGGACAATTGTTAGTTATAAATATTTTGTTTCTTTTACATTAATACATATCTATATATAAAAATAGCCTCTTACCTCTATTCCTCGTCAGTGTAGAAGTTTGTGATGATATAACTGTACTTTCATCTGAACTTTCATCCCTTCTCATACATCGAAAACTGAGTATATTGTACCACTTCTGAGATACTGAATCTGGTTCAAAATCTGCCAAGCTCACTTGAGCACAACCCTAAAAAAATAAACAAATATTAGTATTTTGGATGTAAACAATGTTATTATGAGTATGTATAGCGATTATCAGAAAGAAATCGCTCTCGCCTGTGGATTAGTCACATGGCACTCGAAGCTTAAAGCTGAATACTCGAATTTGGCTAATTTTCATCATTTTATTACTTTATTCTCATATTCTGTGTCGTGATGGAGAAAAAACACAAACCTCTCGCTCGGCTCGCAGTAGCCGTAGAAGACGACTGTAGGATATAATTTCAATACAACAGCTATAAAACAAGGGAAAATAACATGCTATAATAGTTAAATTTCCCTACTGTTGCGGAGGAAGCTTAAGCCCAATAGTGGAAAGTATATGAGCCAAGATGAGATGATATACAATGTGAAAATGAGCCAAGATGAGATGATATACAATGTGAAAGGGCACAAAATTATTGCATTACAAAAAATTACCAAATATTTTAGTTGTTTTTAATATATGGAAGACACAAATTAGATTTACTATTTCATATTTTTTTAAAATACATAATTTAAATAAAGAATGGACGGATTGACTACACATTGTTTGATATCACTTCCTGCTTCAAGTATCCCTGGACTACGGGGGTCTACAAATATACAATTAAGGAACATAACACTCCGTCAAGAACTAAACACTAACAAGAATCTGTAGATTTCACAAAAAACTATCATGGATGGAGATAGAACCCACGACACTCGGTATGTAAGATCGCTTCTTAGACCACTACGCCATCTATTTCAACTTAATAGTACAGTAATACCCCGGTATTACGCGATAGGTGGGACCGAGCGATAACCGCGTAGGTCGATTTCGCGTAAGTCGGGATTTAATTTTGCTTATATTAAATGTACAAAAAAATAGTTCTTTGAAACTAGTTCAAAGAAGACAATAATTTTTAAGAATATGAAAATATTATATAAAAAATAATTGAAATTTTATGAATAAACAAGTAAATTTAAGGCCTGATGACTCTCCAAGAGAAAACCGCGTATCTTTGAATTCGCGTCGTAGCGTAGGGTAGCGTAAGTCGGGATATTACTGTACTTAGATAACCATAATACTCACCAAACATTCGTTATGGGCTACGAGGTTGACTTGAAGCGTGGCAGCCCTGAGATGCCTGGCATCAGGTAGGGGCGCCCGACGGGTGTGTCGCCACACTAATGTACCACCTCGCCATGGCGACGTATCAGCTGTCCATGCTACACCACATCCACCTCCAACAACCAAAGCACAGCGGACACCCCTGAAGACATTAAATAAAACATTAATTCATCATCATCATCATCATCATCATTTCAGCCCATTGCCGTCCACTGCTGGACGTAGGCCTCCCTCATATTGCGCCACAATGTGCGGTCCTGTGCCGCCTGCATCCAACGACGCCCAGCAACTTTCACTAGGTCGTCGGTCCACCTAGTGGGGGGGCGTCCTACACTGCGTCGTCCGATGCGTGGTCGCCACTCGAGAACCTTTCTTCCCCAGCGGTTGTCGGTTCGTCGAGCGATGTGGCCTGCCCATTGCCACTTCAGCGTGCTAATTCTTCGTGCTATGTCGGTTACACCCGTTCTTCTGCGGATTTCTGTATTCCGGATTCTATCTCGCAGAGAAATCCCGAGCATAGCCCGTTCCATAGCACGCTGAGCGACTTTGAGCCTTGATATGAGGCCTACATTTAGGGACCACGTTTCCGTGCCGTAAGTCATCACTGGTAACACACACTGGTCGTAGACCTGTGTTTTTTCTTAATTCTAAACATTAATTATGAGCCTGTTATTATTCTTGAATAAATATCTCAGTGACGGAGTTTTTCGTGTGGTGACGGAATAAGAATACAATTCAGCGCCCCCTCTCATGACCGTGGGTATCATAAAAGGCGACAAAAGGATATCTTGTACACATAACTATGCAAGAGAGGGCAAACTCGAAATAAAACCTATAACATGCCGCCTGACCAGCGTGGTATAGTAGGTCAATTTCCCTCCTAATGTGGAGGAGGCACGAGGCCAGTAGTGAGACTTAAATGACCTGTCATAATGAAAAAGGGTTTCTTCAGTTTTTTTCCTAAAACACATACAATTATTAGACTTCACAGTCCAGTGAACGTAGATCGATTGTTGGATGGATAGATTAGCAGACTTTACGAAAGGTCATCATAATCCTGCTTATATCCCAATTAATTGGGGTAGACTCAATGTTTTCTTCCTCTGTCGTACACGTTACAAAAATTATTGGCAATAATTTTATGAACGGCCGCCAACTATTTACTCAACCTTCCTTGGGTAAATAGTTGGTGACAAGACGGCATCAGATGGAACTCAAAGCCCAGGTCTATGTAAACACTTAGTCGTCTTTTACGACATCCATAAACTAAGTAAAGGTTGGGCGTATTCTTAGGCGCCACGTCGGAGCATATTACCGAATGTGATCATTAAGGTTGATTCTTCCATATTACCAGTTCAATCACCAATTTAGTCGAATATACTGGAATATTGGTCAGCGAAAGGTTGATAGCCGCAAGGCTTGGCAAGTTAATTGGCCATAATAGTTGATGTTAGAAGTAACCCAAGGAGATATATGTATTCGGAGTCAGGTAAATAAAATATATGAGCAAAATTACTTACACTTCAGTGCCAATATCAATGAAGAGTGCGTGTAGGTTCCGCGCACGCACTATACCGATCTCTAGCACGCTCTCGTCCGGACAGTAACGCAATTTGATTTCAATTTGCGCACTATTCACTGTAACAAACAATATTTCATTATATTATTTATATTTTTATAAGAAATGCCCTGGATATGTAAATTTTTTAGTGTAGTGCCCAAATAATAATCATTATCATCATCACAGCTCATAAGCATCCCACTGTTAAGCTCGAGCCTCCTCCAAAACAGGTGGAAATTTACTTACTATTCATTGCCGGTTAGCCGTGTTAGCATGGAGTTTTATTAAGAGTTCTTTTCTTGCATAGACGTTGTATGTATATTATATCACATAGTCGTCTTTTACGACACCCACGGGTTGAGATGGTCACCACACGGAATGTCCAAAAATAAGTCCAAATAAATATATGTATAAATCACCATCCGCTTCCCTGCCGTGGATATTGTGTAAAACAACCCATTATAAGGATTTACAGACAAGAACGATGCAAGAAAGGAATACTCGACATATCTCAATCCATTTGATCGACGTAATGTAGGAGAATGATGTTGAGGAGAGTGATGGCTGCTCTAGTAGTTAACTCGTGATCGGGTGCTGCTTGTTGGATCTGGTCCAGCCATATTTTCTTCCTTTCTTTATGCTTTAATTCTTTTTTTATTTTCTTTTTGTCTTGTATTAAATCTTGAAAATTTATACATATATACAATTTCGAAGGGCATCACACTGGAGCTAATGCCATATATGTTGTACGAAGCATAATATTATGTATATTTAAAGGATTAAGAAAAAAAATTACTGCCCGCTGAGTTTCTTGCCAGATCTTCTCAGTTTGTGGCCGCGTTCCGATCCGGTGGTAGATTATTGTATTCAAACGTGTAATTTGACAATATGTAAGTGCCCTTAAGGGGCCTATGCAGAATAAATGATTTGATTTGATTTGTAGTGAGTTCAACTGCCCGCCCATTGTGGAAGAGGCTAGAGCCAAACAGTGAGGAGTGTTTGAGCTGAGAAGAAAATAAACTTGGAAGCTATGACTTTAATGCTTACGCTTTAAAGTCATCTGTCACTCAGTTAAGTAATTGCACTTTAGTAGAGCGATGGCTGCGCTACTAACAAATACATTTTCTCTTGAAATACATGTACTTACAACATTATTATATAAAATATAAGAGCCCCCACATTGAACTTTTATACCCAACTAAAATCGTTATTAGCTTATGTGAATTGCAAAAATTATTGTTTTAGATGATCTATGAAAAACTTAACCATCAACTTAACTACTTAGCCATCTAGGATATCAATAACATTAATTCTTTGCCTATCCTTAATAGGTAGCAATAGGTAAGAGTATATGCATATAGAAATTACCAGCGTTACTGGGATCGTTCGCGGCCTGAGCTGCCTCGAATACGCCGGAATCACCCGCCACCGATTCGTCGCTCACGGCCGCTGACACGGACCTAGTATTTGTACCTGCACAAATAAAAACGTGTAAATTAAAATACAGCCATTAAACTGGAAATAAAATCCTATGACTTCTCATTACGAAGGATTTTCGTGCCCAAGAAAATGACAAGCATTTTTATGAAACTAATTGATGTTTTTTAATACAATTGGTCAATAGTGTTAGCAGTCATAATGAATTCTATAAATGTAGAAAACAAAATTTATACTAGGGTTTGTTAATAACCCGATTACGGTGGCCCGTGCAATAGACTAAAAGTATAAACTCTTCCGTCACCCCGAACGATTGGAAGGGTTGAGCTGGTCTAGGCGGCCTCCCAAAAAAGTAGTCCATCGATTATGCCGATTATAAGCAGTAACACCTACTTAGGCAAATCTGTTACTTAAGTTTTACGTATTTCAAAGTTACTTTGGTCTTATTATATGGGGGTACATAGAGAATAATTTACCTTGAGGGTACAATGAGAATAATTTATACAATAATGGGTATACTAACCACTAGATGAGGGACTTCTCGGTGATGGTGGTGGGGGAGTCTCAGATATTGGTGACAATGGCTCACACGGCCGACCAGGACCTTGAAGTTGAACTGGAACTAAACAAATAAACAATATAAGAATAACCCTTCCTTGATGTTACAAAGTTTGCCAAGATTGTGCTGCTGCCCATTCTTGTTGTAATCCCAGAGACGAAGCAGGTCTTTGCAACTTTGACAGCAAATATATATTGTATTAGATCCCATCTTAATACATGAAATTAATTTCAAATAAACCATAGTAAATAAACTATAAAAAATGTTTTGCAGATACAATGTTTACGATGATAAGTACCGTCCGTAAAAAACTGTGACCTCAATGGACATCAAATTCAATAGCAGATTTTTTATCATATCTATAGGAATTGCCAACATTCATCTGTTAAATGTAACTACGCATTCTAAAATTAAAAGCATTTTTCTAATTGGAGATTTTCAATATATGAAAAAAAACCTAATTCATTATTCAAGGTCAAGCACTTGCAGTAAAGAAAATAAATAAAACTACTTACTCGTAGCAAGTCCTGTGATCTCGTTCAGTCCGGTGGCGACACCTATCCTCATTTCTGCTAACTTCTCTTCTAGTTCTCTCTGTTGCCGTCTTTGTCTTTCCACCTGAAGCAAAAAGATAACCAATTATCACAAAGGGCACAATTGTATCCTTACTCCATCAGCACACCAGAGATACAAAATATATATGTTGAATTTCAAATATCTATTTAATGTGGTGCTTCTATTCCAGACAAGACGAAGTCTGCTGTGTACAGTGGTACGGTACCTATATAATTGGCACAAGGTAGTTTTTTCGAAGTGGATTTCGTCTGAGCTTTAGCTCTAGAAGTATTCTAGCAATCCATTAAATTCTCCGTTATTTCTGATAATCTCTCAGATTAATTTAAAACCTTGTCATATATTACACTTACGCCTCAAATGTCAAATCCTTAATAGGAAAATACCCACACCTGTAACTGTCAAATTTACTATATTTATAGTATAAAAAAGTTCGACCTATCAGTCCATCTGACCCGTTGCCAAAGTGAAAGTACGGTTAAGTGACAGGCGTAGCCGCGGGGCTCAGTATGTTTTGCATAGATCTGATAATGTATAGAGAGTTATTGAAGCTTCGTTGCATAATATGTTTAGAACTTACTTGTTATCAAACATTTAAATCGACGTGAAATATTTTGAATATGCGATAATGATTTCTGTATTTTTCTAACATCACCTCACCTCACCTCGGCCCACATTAGTCCCACTGTTGGGCTCGGGCTTCCTCCACATTGGGAGGGATTGGGAGGCACAATGCTGCGCCGGTCAGATGTTTTGGCTTAGGGTTTTATGTCAAGTTTTCCTTCCCTTGCATAGATGTTATATGTTTATCATATGCTTTAGTCGTCTTATACGAAACCTACAGGTAAGAAAGGGGGTGGTGAATTGAATTATTCTTACTCCGTCACCATACGTAGAAGTATTTATCTATAGAATACGAATATCTTTTGATACATTGAAGATGCAGAATAAATCTTGCTTCCCTCCTATCGGATCATAGACTTATCCAAGACCGGAATAATGCCATAATTGCCATAATTGGCAAGCGGGTTGGAGATCTTAAAGTCAGTCATACAAATTGTATAAGTCTTCCCTTGTACCAATTCGATAGGTGATCCCTAACCTAACTTTTACAACTCCCACGAGAAAGTGGAGTTGTTGATTGACCCGTCATCGAACGGAAACTTATTGTCCAAAGGATTTTTTCGCATCAAATTCATTGATAATATTTTTTTATTACATGTATTTTAATTAACGTACGCATGCAAATTCGTGTACAATTAATGTTGCACGCTTTCATCTTTATTTAACGGTAAAGCTATTTATAGTTGAGATGTTAAAAATTAAGTTTTGTTTCACCCACGCTTCTTTCCATAAGTTGATATTTTATGTTATACTATTCAAGAGAAGGAAAATTCAAAATGAAACCCTATGCCAACACGTTTCGCCAGACTGACAACGGACGACAAGGATCTCAGTACCAGCGGCCAACCCAGTGGCGAAGGGGAATGCGGTGATTTACCGCCGCGCGATACCCTTTCGTCACCACGGACCGAAAGGATGACATGTGTGCTGACCATAGCCAACCCAAAACCCCCAAAAAAAGCCAACACGTCTGACCAGTGTGGTATAGTAGGTCCATTTCCCTCCCATCGAGGAGTAGGCTCGAGCTCGGCAATGGGACGTACATGAGCTTTGATGATACGTATGTAATTAGAAGTAATACCCAAAGGTGAGATTTTAGGGTTCAATTTACAGTCATTACTGGGTTAAGACTGGGTTGTGGCAAAAATAAGATGCTATGCATAATCTTAATTATTTTAATAATTATTTCTAAAGGTGTACTTTGTTTAGTTAGCGTTATTCTGCTATCAACTTCTCAGCCCGTATACATCTCCTCCAAAATGAGGGGGAAATTGATCTGCCATTCCACGCTGGTCAGACGTGTTGGAATAGGGTTTTATTTCGAGTTTCCTTCTCTTGCATCGATGTTATCTGCGTAAATCCCTTAGTCGTCTTTTACGACACCCACGGGTTAAATAGAGGATGGTGAATTGTATTCTTACTCCGTTACCACATGGATATTCTGCATTAATAAAAGTATTCTATTCTATTTGTCTTATTCGAATTGAAACCGTATTATCCAATATAAAAAAATCGCCATACTATCCAATGTATTAACGTTCCATTAAATGACGTAATTATTTAACTATCCGTGGCTCTCCTATATTAAGTATTGTAGGTTTGATAGCAATTATTATGCATGACATTAGTACGATCCATAAATATTTCTTGTCCAAGTCTGGATGTAATTTATGTTCGTTATTGTATACTTGTAAAGACCCTCTTGCCGTAAATGAATATTAATTAATTCAGGGTATTGTTATTCCGTGTGGTGACGGACTAAGAATACTATTTAACACCCCCTTTCTTGCACGTGGGTGTCGTAAAAGATGACTTAGTGATAATATGCATGCAACACCTATGAAAAAGAAGGAAAACTAAATAAAACCCTGTAACTACCAGCGTGGTATAGTAGGCCAATTTGCCTTAAATTAAAGGAGGAGGTTCTAGTCCAACACTGAGACGTATATGATAAGATGACATTTTTAATTCTTACCTGATTGTAGGATGGTGGCGGAGGTGGTGGACTGGCTGATGATAGACTACTCCTGGGCGACAAGGATGGTTGCGAAGGTGAACTGCTTGCACCGGGGGTCATACTATCAGCATTGTAACTTGTACCGCGTAGAAGCCTAAAAAGTAAATTTCATTTTTTACCATCTTTTCAAGCATATTGCCTAAGCAGTTTAGGGTGAATTGGAGAGAAAACGATGTTCTATGATTAGACCGTATCCCGTATATTCCAGGTTACTGATTTCCCATAGCGACGACATAGATACTTATAATATTATCTATTATCGATCGATGATCGATAGTTCAACGGGCACAGGTATCACAAAATACCAGAATCACTTTTTGTGACTTACAGATATGTGGGGATTTACAATTTTATTTTCATCGCTAAAGCTAACTTATGATTCAATACAAATATGTAAGCTCGAAGTCACAGCTGCATCTTGGAAATCGAACCTTTAAAGTACTCTCTAATTTTAAAGTTCGTTGCATATTAGCAAAATATTATTTAAGACTAGTAAATTCTAACGCGTATTTCCTGTGGGAACACCAAAATAAAATATAGCCTAAGTTATTCCTTATTATTAAATATTTTCAAAATCTATCCGTTTTGAAGATTACCCGGCACAAACACACAGACGGCAAAAGAAGAAGCGCTAGCAAAAGAACTACGGAATATGATGCAATGTTTTTTTTTTTTCAATTCAGAAGGAGTCATGATATTAAATTTATATGAAAAATTAGTATTAGTGTATTGACATCAGTCCGTTTAAAAATAATATCTTATCTATAACTCTATACTAATATATAAAGCGGAAGAGTTTGTTTGTTTGAACGCGCTAATCTCCTACTGGTCCGATTTGAAAAATTCTTTCAGTGTTAGATAGCCCATTTATCGAGGAAGGTTATAGGCTATATATCATCATGCTAAGACCAATAGTAGTAGGGCAACTATGAAAAATTATTCAGAATTGGCATTTTTCTTTTGAGAGCTTCCGCTGCGTGCACAACATAAACGGTTAGGTGCCGCAAAAATCATGTGTGACAGAATTGTATTATTTAAAAATATTTTCACTTTCTACGTAAATAAAGTGGCGGGTTAAAGTTAGCACTAGCCCAAAGTAATTGCTCCACGGAGACGAAGTCGCGGGCATAAGCTAGTAAGTCAATAAAAATATACATCATTGAGGTAAAGCTGTCTAAATTATTAAATTCAATTATCAGAAACTAAGATTTATTAAGATTTTCAATATAATATACCAAAAAAAAATGCCTACGAAATGGCTAATTAGAGATTTAAGCATACGAAATCTCAAAAACAGCTAGTATGGAATGACACGCAAACATCACTAACCTTTTAAATTGAGCATATAATATACAATGATTCGATTATAATAGGAGAAAGTTTGGACCTCAGTGACAGTCAAATCATGCTCCTTTTTAAGCGTCGCTTGCAAATATTGTGCTTGTGAAATGTATACTTAAAAAAGAATCTATTGTATAGATTGAAAGGTTAAATGACTTTCAGAGGCCATAGGACTTGACTTTCGGCATACAAACACGCTAGAAATGAAATGCAAGATGTGTCAAGGACAGCACGAGCGTTGCCCCAAACTATAAGATGTAAACATTCTCTAAGATAAAAACTACTTTACGTATTTTATCGCGTTTGTATTTGATTTTTAATTGTTCGACGTCGGGGACTGACCGCCCGTGCTCGGCAATCAGAAATCAAATGCAAAAACGATAAAATCCGTAGTTTTATTTACGCGTAACCATCGCGTAAACATCACAAATCATTATTCTCTAAGATGGCCAACGTAAAGTTTTGGACTCAATTTAGTGAAGCCCGAAGGTACATAAAAAGTCCTAGTTGATTATCATTTAGTTGATATTATAATAAGATTTACATATTTTAATTAAAACGCATATTGTAATAATAATATATACGTATGGCTGTAAATAAATTTTTATTTATAAACTTATCTTACGTCTTAAACTTATTTTATACCAATAAATGAAATCGATTTGCCGGTTTATAATATAAAAATAATAGGTTTTCTTCATGCTCCCAAGGTTATTTACACGATACTTATGTCTAAAAACCAGTTTTAAAATTATCTGTCTGTTTGTGCCGAGCAATCTTCAAAACGACTGAACCAATTTGATAATATTTTACACCGTGGTAGCTGTTTATATATATAAGGACTAACGTCAGCTATATTTGATCCCGATATACTCACGGGAACAGGAACTGCATGGGTGAAACTGCGGACTTTTGCTAATCAAGAATAAAACGGGTCGTTGACATCTTACCATATATATATATACTTTAAAGTCTTTATTAGCTTACCTTTCAACACGTCGATGCAAGTCAACCATATCAATAGGTTTATCGGCTTGTAACGACGTCGCTATTTGAGGTCCACCATAGATATCCGTAAAACTAATTCCAGAACTTAACGAGCCTTTACTACTTGCCGTAGAAAGAGATCCTAGACTTGAACTGCTGGAAACGGACAACGTACTAGCTGATAATGTTTTCAATTGCCCTTCTAAAGTAGTCATTGAGGTAAGAGCATCTTTTAACTGCTGCAGTAAAAGCTGTTTCTCTTCATGTAACTTTAACCTGTCCGTTATACATTTACTGGACATTTCAAAAGCATTCTTCAAATCCAATTCTAATCTCTTACATTCAATCTCTATATCACTCATTTCCTGCTTAGATCTTGTCCTAGGAGTTATACTCCTAAGTTCCCTTAATAATTGCTCCTTTTCTTGGAAAAGAAGTAGTCTATCCTTATCGGATTCCGCTTGTCCTGGTTGCACCTTATCCTCCAGATCCGCTAATTGCTGTTGTATTTGTTGTATCCTCTTTCTCGCTTCATCATATTGAAGGCGAACCCGCGCCATTTCTGCTAATCTTGTACCAATTGGTACTAAATCAGAACATAAATCCGTTTGAGAAGCAGTACTTAACTTTTCTTGAGGAAGAGATAGAGTAGACAAATCTGGAGATGCGTCTCCAAGCTGTAATCTTGTTAAATCATCTTTTAATTTAGCAAGGGATTGCATAAGGTCAGCTCTCTCCTTCTCACCAGAGGTGAGTGATTTCTGAATGTTTTTCAATTCAGTCATGATCGCTTGGGCTTCTGTAATATTGTAGCAGCCTTGCTGAGCGCTTATTTTTTGCTCCACTCTGAAAGAAAATAGAACATGCTATAAGCCTAAATATTATTATTGGAAAAAGAACCAAATAAAATTATTTACTTTCATATAAATTTATTCATATCAAACATTTAATTTTTCATATAAATCTATTTGTCACTTTAGATGTACCTTGATCCCTTTGCCCACAACTTTAGAGTGTTTACAATCTTATGATGATTTTAAAAAGAGATTGCCTTAATTGACTAGATCTGTCTCCGACTCTTTACTTAGAATAATTAAACCTAGAAATATTTCATCAACTAACTCAGTGAGAGTGTCCACTCCTCGTCTTGCGCTAGCTACTTCAGCTCTCGCTTGCCTCAACTCCTTTCTAAGCTGAGCAACACGACCGCGGGCCTGCGTCACTTCAGATCTTAAGAGTTCGGGATCATGACGTGATGTTGTCGACGTTGTAGTCATTGATGTCGTTGAGGAACACACTAACAAAAATAAAATATGAATGAATAAGACTAAAAAGGAAATGGTAAATAATAAACTATTAGATATTTTTTTAGTAAAACATATGGTATCTATTATAAATAAATAAAATTGAAGTGTATGTGATGTCAAAATACTGAGCTTTTTCATGCTCACACGTTATTTGTACGTATGTCGTACAAATAACGTGTGAGCATGAAAAAAGCTATGCCCAAAATACAGTTTAATTTTTTTTCTGTCTGTCTGTTTCTTTGAGGTAATCTTTAAAACGACTGAACCGATTTTGATAACATTTTACTATCAAGTAGCTGTGAATATAAGGAGTAACTTAGGCTATATTCTATCCCGGTATTCCCACGGGAACTATACGGGTAAGGCGACTGAAAACGAAGTGAAATAATAAAGCGAAGAATAAAATGCAATTCCTTCCTTTCCAGTGGACGTAGTTAAAAGCTAAATGCTTTTAACTCCCGTTTGCATAACCTTAGAAGGAAAACTAGAAATAAAATCCTTTATTAACATGTGTATTCAATAACGTATAGAAGGCTACACACCTATACTACATTCGTGATGCCAAACTACTTAAATGCTTGTTAATTTCCTCCCACCAAAAAAAATGGTGATTATCTCCAAAATACACAAACATAAATAGGCAATTGAAAGGCTCCAGCGGCGCTGTTTTAAAAATAATTTAGCAGACGGATGCGTACATTATCGCGTAAATGTGTGAAACTAAATTACACCCAATCGTAATAGTTGATGCTTAAAATAAATAAAAGAAGCCTTACAATATAAATAAAGAAAAACTTATTAACTGATATCGTCGAAGTGTATAGTAAAATAAAAAATGATATTCAATAAACGGGTACAGAGAATGAATATTACGAGACGAGTTTTGCGTTTAATTGTGGGGACTATCTACGGAATAAGATAAAAATAATCTCGAGTACGCATAAGTTATGGATTATTAATAATAAAAAAAAAACCAATCGATCGTCTCGTACAAACTTCCACATTTTTTAATGGTATTACTGGTATCGATCTAGTTCGATGAAGCTCAATTAAAATATAGATTAAGAGCTCGAGTATAAAAAAACGTTGTTATTCTATTGAAAAACATTTTATGATCCCAGTTTATACAGCATAATAAACTAAAAACGAGATATTAATTACAAAATACATAATTTGCGGTTAAGCTTCCAGACAAAATTAATAGAACCTTCCTCGAAATCTTTGTTTTTTTTTCTAATCAATTAATCTAAAATGTTTTTGTTTGCCGAAAACAGATAACAAGAAATAAGTACAATTTATTAAGCATTAGATACAATTATTATTTTTATAGACCCACGCTTTTATCTCAAATACATATAAATAAGGCACACTCACATTTTAATATAGAACGAAACTGATGTTAGGGAAATATTTAATCACACTACCCTTAATTTATTCCTGAAAACGCAAAGTTTGCTTAGGAATTTCAATACGAAGTTAAATTCAAAGGCTATTCTTATTCTGTCAAATACTGACTCAAGCTTATATTTATTAGACTATTCAGTTACCATTTTATTTTATATAAGATGCACACAGAATTTAATACTACGCAGACTTACAATAACTTCTCATTTTATGATGATATTGTGTGCTGGGTTAGGGAATATCTGAAAGCTTATACAAAGGAAAACAAGTTTATGGCCCTATGCCATCTAGTATACAGCTTACGGTGAAATTTGAAGGGCACAAAGAAATGTGTTTAAGGAAGCAAGTCCTATCTTGTAAAATTAAACAAAACAAAAATGAAGGTATTACATTAATCCATAATATATGTCCATTCATCCACTTAAGGGCACTGTATGGCGTTCAGTGCTATACCTACTACCTTTCAAACTAAAGCCCGGCATAGTCTTTGATAAATATTTCTTTAAAGCCATGGCGTGAATCAGTATCACGACAGGAATTTGATGTTTTAAGATCGTTAAAGGAATCAAATTCTTTTGGGCAAAGTTTTTTATGAAAATATACAAACGTATTTTAAAATCAAATAAAGAGCCTGTTGATATGAATAAACTCGGACTGTTATTTGATTTTAAACGTACGTCTTGCCACATTTCTTTTACATTCTTTGCAATGGTATTTCCTTAAAAAAGAATCTGAGAACTTCAACCAATTAATTCATATATGGCATTTAATATTACAAAATTTATCTGTTTTGCAAGATATTATCGACACATTGATACATTTTTATTTATTATTGCCCCTACAATTTCTCCCTAAATCGTTAGTCAGACCAACATTTTTATCATGTATCATTCGGTCCCGCATACTAGATAACTCTATTGCAGCCTACCGGCGACATTGTCAGATTATCAAGAATTATTGCCTACAAAAATCAATAAATCTTACCCGACCCAGATTTCTAATTTAGACGTTATTTGTTCTCTAATAAGGATTTTTTTTTTCAATACTTACAACTAGTCCTGGAGGCGGCCAGTGTGGATAAGGCATTGTTCAAATGTTTGTACTCATCCTGCGCCAAACACAGCCGCTGTTTCTTCACATCGTACATCTCTTTCTTCGCCTAAACAATAGAGAAACAGAGTATTAATACATTTTCAGAGGATACCATTCTCTTTATCACTTCTTACAAGATTTATTAGGGAAAGATACTGCAAGTATCTAATTACTATGTCACTGATAAATGATGTAAGGTGTTGTCACACATACAAAAATCTTTAGTTTCATAACCCCATTGAATGTTCAGAGATAAGATATAAGTGTAATCATTCTGACATATTAGAAATATATAGAATGAAATATTCAAAATCAATTAATTCAATCATTTAATTTTTGTATAAAATAGTACAAATTATTTTGAAAAATACAGCTATGTATTTAAAAACAATTAACTCGATTTACATTTAAATTTTAAAATTTAGTAAACCTTAATTCATGGTACCAGGTTAAATTACTAAATTAAGTCAATATAAATCTCAAAGTATCTTCTCCATACACTCATTACCCATAGCATATGCTTTAAAATGGGTAGTGTCTTCCGTGGCATGGTAGTGTTTTCAGACTATGCATAAAAAAAATATTATAAAAGAATATAAAAGTAAAATAATGTAACAATCTTACATAATTGTATTTATTTTGAATTTGACGGAATATCATTTTGGAGTATTTCATATTATCATCACAACCCTGTACGCCCCATTACTGGCTCGAGCCTCCTCCACAATGGGAGAGAAATTGACCTACTATACCGCACGATCACGGTTTTTTTTACTACTATATATAACATAGTTAAAAAAGAACAAAATGTTATATATTACGTAAAATAACATAAAAGTTACCCTAGCGAACCAAATACGCAGTTACCAAAAACTGGTATGTATGTATCAAAAACATACTTTACTAAACTATTCATAACTTGAAAAACAAGTTCAATCAGTTAATCTCAACAATGCACATTATCTTCTTTTATTGTACGTGCATAAAAAAATATGCAGATTTAAATTTTAAATGTTGTATTTACATTTAGGAAAGCGAATCTAATCTAGCTAACCAAAGGCCAGAATTAAATTCAACATAAATATATATTGTGATTGTTACATCGATTCTCAGAACAGAAAATAAAAAACTTTAAAAGGGAACATTTCAATTAATGCAGTATCGATGCCTTAGGTTTTCTCGGTATATATTAATTTTGTTATGATACATAGCCGTACAAAAACTTAATTATTTTGCTACCGGCGCTTAACGATCTCCTGCCAGACTTTATTGCTCCAAAATGTTTGATTGGATGTGAAGAATGTTTCCTTGATTCCTCAGTAATTAAACGGCGAGTTATTGAAATATTTTTATAATAACAGAAGTGGCTTATCATATTTCGACAGCCAATTCAATGTTTGTTGAAATCGTTAAAAATGTTGAGATAATAAATAAAGTCGTACCGTGTTAAGTAAATGATGAATTCACACATTTGTAATGTTTGGTTGATATACATACATAGTGTATGCACTGAGATCGTAAAACTAATATAAAGTAATAATTAACAAAGATTTTCTAAAAGAATCATCGGGTTAACACGCTTCGCACGTCCGAATACAAATTCTCATCAGTACACGAAATTCATCAACTTACTTATGAAAATAACAAGCCATTAGAACAAAATAACGAAACGCTCATTTTTTTTTTGTTCTCAACATTAAACATACCACAACCGTATTTAATAATAAGTTGGGTAATGACTTTACGCTTTGGAATCCGTGTAAAAACACCTACGTATCTCATCGTACAGTTATATCCTGTTCTTTAAGAAATCACAATTAAATCTTATGATATTCGAAGAGATGACGTCAAGTATCTATTCGTTCTGTAAAAATATATACATGAATGATTAAAATAAATAAAATTTACAGTGAATAGTCGCAGCGATCCATTTAGTCTACAGGCTTGCTGCAGTCGACTCCAAGTGTGCGGTGGACATTGAGGAAACGTCCCATTTCTACTTAACACCTGCGTAGCCACATAACCTTGGCCTTCGTAGTATGCTACTTCAGAAACCGGCACTAATCGCACTTCCGCGGATCGTATCTGACGCACTGATAATATGTTCTCATAAATGGCCTCATCTTCTAGGTTTTGGCCCTCGGGGCACAGCCGGTAGCCGAACTCACGGCTGATCTCGTCGAGGTTGGCGTACTCGGGAAGTTTGCGCATCTCGTCGATGTTCTGGTATTGCGGCTCTTGGCGGACGCGTAGGCCTGGCGGACGTACCGACGTCGACTCAACGCGGACGCCGTATTCGGGTGGCTGGCGTACCATTCGGGCAAGTTGCCGATTACCAAAACAACCACGGCACCAAGTGTGTGCTCGCTTGCGGAACGTTTCGGGTTCGGGCTCAGGGGGAGGCGGTTGGGACCACATTTTGAGCGCACGCCGCAACGGACACATCTTAACCCCCAAAAGGGCGCGCGTCGACTGGCGCGGGCGCGCGGAGCTCGGTTGGCGCGCTGTGGAATGCGCCCGCGCCGCCGAAAGAATGCAATCTCGGGCGCATTTCGGAGGTCGATCTCTCCGAAGGGCCGGGGTCCGCGGGCGCTCCCGCCTCCCGGGCCGCGGCCATCTGTCGTAATAAGTTCGTCGAATCGAAATGCAGGGCCCGCCGAGGTGTCGGCGTACGCCGGTAGACTAACGGACCCTCACTGACCTCATCCCGTGTTCGCATGCAAAATCATTCACGAATAATTCTGATTTCTCGTTTAACAATTCTATTTAATTCAATAAATTTAGGAGTTTACCTGCTGATAATGTGCCTCTGAATGCAACGGGTGTCATTCCAAATTTCGATTTTATGAGGAATCGTGCTGTTTTAATTTATATTCATCCAACTCACATTAAGTCTTATAAAATCATTGTGTTTTTAATTAATATCAATCTATTTAAAGTATTAGCAGTATCGGGTAGTAGTAGTAAATAGGCAACCCTGCATGTAACAGTTATTTAATTATTCAGAATTATTCAGCTTAGGCTCGTTAACTAGCCGGCGATAAACAATCGTAATCACTGCAATCCTCGGACGAGCGCAGCGATAACAGAATTCAAAAAAGCCGAGCTATGTCACATGTGACACTGCAATGTAGCAGTCACGCGCCTCACCATTTACCGCGCGATTTCCTCGGATTTTCCTCGTAATCAATTTACATGGTTTAATGGTGGAATGCGAGGGGAAGCTGTGCAAGCGCAGAGGGAGGGGGCGTCTCAGGGCGCATCTGCCGGCTACAGGTAGACGCGCACATTTTTGTTCCGGAATTCCTTAACACGCATTTGCAATCCCGTCCCGACTTCGGGCCTACTTATTGAATATCACTTCGGAAGTATGAAAAAAAATAAAAGCAAACGAATATACCCTCATAATGTTCGGTTGCCATAACGATAGTCCAATCTAAACTAGATCCTGTTCACACGCTAGTCGAAGCTTGAAATAAACATATAGCTCGCGTTTTTTCTGGTTAACTAACCGCATAATTCCCCAAGCCACATGTGTGAGCGCTTGTTTAATTTTTAAAAGAAAAACATGCAACATTATCGAAATACATAAACTAGGCGTACATATCTACGATACAATTAAGACAGCGAGCGATATTTTTCCATCTCTCACGTAAATAAAGTATTGTATTCTTAACCTGTCACCGCATAAGTTACTTATATAACGTTAATACAATTAATTATGTATAAGAGATGCTGCCGAAAATTATTTGTATAAAACATAAAACCGCAGGTAAGTGTAAATCGCCGTCAGCAAGAGCTACAAAATAGGTAATTTAATTCATAAAATATAAAGTTAAACGAGTAGATGGTGTACAAACAGGTAATTTGGCACGGTGCCTACATTCCATAGTACGGTATGTAAGTCTAATAGCCCCATGTGTTTTTTTGCTAACAAATACCGGTAAAATTTCAGGTAATGACGAAAATAACACGGATAATGTATCTACAATAACTTGTTTTTTTTTAATACTGAAGTCGAATTTCATCGGAATTTTTTGGTCCGAAGATAAACGCGCCTCAAACGATTCTGAGTCAACAAATTAGATGTAATTATAGTAAGAGGAATCGAAATGTTTAATTTCTTATTACAAGTGTATTTTAAGGTATTAAGATAAATTCGAACAAATTTGAAAACTGTGACTTGAGAGAAAGTGTCTGATATATATTTTTTAAATACAACTGTTATTGTGTTACTAGAAATCGACGTTTAAAATAATTAAAACATATTCAGTCAAAAAAATAATGATTCAGTTTCCTTATTATTTTCAAGTTTATGCCCCCAAAGCAATAAGCAAATGTATACACACCTTTTTTTTGTCAGAGATACAAGATGTATATTGATTCAATTTCCTTAAATCTTTTCAAACGACTTAATAGGTTTATGTGAAATTTGAAATAAGTTTGTATAACTTCAATCTGTGATAACATTTGGATACTTTTATTAGAGGAAATCACAAGTCTATCTATGTATTAAGGTCGATAAAAAACTGTTAGTAGACCGTAATATTGCATCCAAGTACTAGTATTAAGATTATGTCTGTATTATCATTCTGTATATTATATGTAACTTATACTAATAGCTAGTATGATTGAGAAAAGTCATTTTATTTCTCATGTTAAAGTCAGAATCTGGACTATAACTTAACTGGAATTGTTCTTAATAATTATTTTCTTTTCTTATTGTTGGAATCTGTAAGTTTGCCGAGGGGGTTTCTACTGAGAGCATCTGCTTCTCCTGGACCGGTTACTTTTCGATTCACTGTACTATACTTCCATCTCTGTCTGTCATATACAAGTTAAATATACGGCTGTCTCTGTCACACTTGTAGCCCACAGAACTAATTTTATGTCTTTTTCTTCTCTTTAGCTATCTGCTGTAAAAGACAGATACATTCAAAATTCCCTCTTAAATCAATATTTCATTCTCTATATGTAAATTTGTTAAAGTATCTACTTAAACTAATTCTATCTACTCAGTAAAAAAAATATATTTACGTATAATTTTATTTTTTAAATTATACTATTTTCAATATAAACAAACAAAATTATGTTGATTGTAATTTAAAACAAAACTGAAGGTCGCAGCTAGCTAGATTACGTCTGCTCGTGTCCGAAATTCAACCTGTCCGAGGTCCCAACTTTTTGTTTTTTATTACTTTTGGATAGCGAGCACCGGCCGGGGGCTTGGATGCGATTAAAATTCCTGAGATACCTCACGCCTGCCGTCCCTTAGGCACTGCGATGGCCATAGACCGGACAGGGCGTGTAACTTTCTTACGCTATTGTTGCTCAGTACTAACAAATTGCTGATTTTCTGATAAAATGTACATTTTGTACTAAGGTAGACAACCAGGTGCTTTATATAAACGCTGTTTTAGTTAGCCTGTAATACAATGTAGCCATAAACCCGTCTTTTATTAATACTAAGCATATTTTAATCCTATCGAACAATTCAAAACGATAATGCATTTTTTAATTAATGCTGTTTACTATTATATTTCATTCCAATCTACGGACGATGTCCGAGCGCAGCAGTGAGACCTATGTAGACAGAAAAAGCTTCTTCTCATTATCTATTAAATATATAAAAGAGTAAGTCGTAATAAAGAGATCATTACTCAAAAGACTCACTCTCTTTCAGCTTCTTATGTTATATAATAATTATTCCAATATAGACTTTCTTCAATATAGACAATATACTCATTACAAAATTATGAATTATATACCTACTTGGCATATATAAATATAATAATAAAAATGGTAAAAAAGTAGTTCTCTATTTTTTTCATTTATAATTCGAAAATATTTTACAAAAATTGGGAAATTCAACAAAAAGTTTCGATTTAATGATCAGATATCAAATTATACGAAATTATGCAGATATAACCGACAAAACAAAATAACATTAGTACAAAAATGTTAAAAAATATATCGAAATCTGATTATCAAAAAAAAAACTAGGTACTATAAAAATAATAATTATATAACGACCAAATATACATAATATATGATAGTAAACTACAAATTTTACTGATAATTTTGAAAAAAAATGTCACTTGCCTCCCTCCAAGACAAACTCCTATGAAAGAAGATATCTTGAAACGAGAGAAACATTTTTATAATTTAGCATGTTCTTAGAAGACGATAGCTACATAGCAATCGACTGTGGAACCATGCCCAAGTTCCGAACCCGCGTCACTAGTGTGCGTCTCGACCCGACAGCTCACCGACAACGCCACGTAAGCTATGATAACATAAGTTGAATATTTGAGTTACATTCAGAACGTTATTTTATTACAATATTTACATTAAAATTAAAGGTTTTGCATTATAAGAACAATACGATACCGATCCCTCTATCACGCCCGTAGGTGTCATAAAAGACGCTAAAGGGGATATAACACGCTATATGGATATACCACCTATATATCCCTTAGTCGTTAATACAAGAAAAGGTAGACGAAATAAAACTATATACCAATGATCCGCGTGGTATAATAGGTCAAGATCCCACCTATTGTGGAAGAGGCTCGAGCCCAGCAATGGGATGCATATGAGATGATGATGATTCTAAAATCAAATTTCTCTAATCTAAAAACAGTTACCATAAACTTAAAAAAAATCAAATCGTTAGTCTCTGGACTACACAATATGCGTAACCAAATTGACGCCAATATTTCATTAAAAAATCTAATGTATATAATGGTACGTCAAATGATACTGGCAGTGTTTTGACTACATAAATGCTTAAATTAAATATAAGACTATTAAGTTAAAAAGGAAACACTATCTGAATAAAAAGCCATGTTACTGACTATAGAACAACAAAAATCAAGGACACATACAAACTTTTAATACCATCGATCATAAAAGGTGTACACACAAAGAGAAGAATGTACCGAATATTCATATTAATAAACTCGAGACGAATGCGGTCTAGCGTTATACACGATCATCCTTCCAGAGGGGAAAGAAAAAACCTGGTAAAAAAATGTATATGACAGAATGCGATGGAATTGGAGGGTGGGGAGAGAAGTGCGCGGGCGCACGAAACACGCGGTTTGACGTATTCGTTTTTTACGCTCATATTCTTATTATTGGGTCCAACCGCTCCCGGTGTTACGGCAGTGGAATGTGCCATAGATCAAGACATGCGGTAGATGCGGCATCATATTTTTTTATGTGTATTTAAATTAGTTCATGATTTAGCTGTAACTACTATACATTTGCAGTTTTGCAAATCCTTGGCGTTTCTGCAGATAAAAATTTTGTTTTCACCTATTTTTTAGGAAGAATTTCGACATTTCAATACTTGTGCATACGTTAGCTGTTATTTTTTTTTAATTACACCTCAGATCCATTTGGTATTTAAAAAAATAATAGTAACGATCCTAGGGAAAGAGACTTTTATATGTGACATTTCTGTGACATGTTTTCTTCTGAAATGAACTCAGTCAATGAATGAGTCGCTGGAGCGGTGGAGAGACTTTGGGTCACTCTTGTGTACTCTATTGGCTCTTTCATGGGGAGTGGAACTGTTTGACTTGGTACCACCGTCACCGTTTTACCAACGTACCACTCGACACCGCAGCAAGGTTCATCCATTTCACCTGGAAACGTTATGGTCTTCAACTGTACGTTACCAACGATCATCTCTCCCACGTACGTGCAGGCTCTGGAATGAACTACCTGCTCTCTAAGGAACTGTTTGACTTGGTACCACCGTCACCGTTTTACCAACGTACCACTCGACACCGCAGCAAGGTTCATCCATTTCACCTGGAAACGTTATGGTCTTCAACTGTACGTTACCAACGATCATCTCTCCCACGTACGTGCAGGCTCTGGAATGAACTACCTGCTGCTGTGTTTCCCAAGCGCTATGACATGAGTCCTTCTTTAAACGAAGTTTAAGAAGAGTATTTTCTTCACGGTAGGCAACGGCCTGGCTGTGCCCCTGGTATTGCAAAGGTCCATGTGCGGCAGTATCACCATCAGGTGTGCTGCCTGCTCGTTTGATACCATCGGCAATAAAAAAATGAACATAACATACTTTCGTTTTATTACTGACCGCCTGGCTGACGTTAGGGCTTTTGGTACTAATTGACGATTAGGGATCGTCAATTATTACCAAATTATATTAATATAAATTCTATTAATAATTCTACAGCAATTGACATGAATTGCCAGAACTTTAGATAAGTTGGTATAACTAAAAAGTAACTGTAAGAAATGTTACTAAATGGAAACAAAAACAAAGAGTAAGAAATCCTTATTTATATTTTATTGTTTACTAGATTTCACACGTACTTCTTCCACATTCGTAGTATTCCTGAGGATAACATTTCCCGGACCATAGACAAATTATAAGAAGAATAAATCCATATTCTAGCCGTAAAAGAATTTTTAATCTGATCCGTACTTCTAGAGATTTATTACTTTCAAACTTACAAACTCTTCCCATTTTATTTAACTTGTTCCTTAATAATTTTCATATAGATGTATTCAATTATCGTATTGTATTGTGTAGTATAAATTTGATGTCACAATGGGACAATAATATAAAATAATAAACAGCGTAACTACAAATTAACCACAAATTAAGTTACTAAATTCAGAATGATATATAATTAAAGCCATATTAGTGATTATACACCAGTCAACAATTAGGTTCCTTAATAAAATTAAAATATTTTACCTAACAATTTAATGCGTGCTGTAAGTATTTGTCTGTGTAATGACGGATTCAGAATACAATTTACCACTCCCTATCTTGCCCGTGAATGTCGTAAAAGACGACTAAGGGATATTAATACGCATATAACATCCATGCAAGAGAAGGAAAACTTGAAACAAAACCCTATACCAATCTGTCTGACCAGCATGGTATAGTAAGGTAAATTGCCCTCCTATTGCAGAGGAGGCTCGAGCCCAGCAGTGGGACGTATATGAGCCGAGATGATGATAATGACTATGTAAGTAGTAAGTAAATTTAAAAATAATCACCAATACGAAGTAACTCACTCTGTTTGTTAATAAATGAATTTAGTACCTATATGTATCCGAAAGTATCAAAGTAAAATTCTGAGCGAAGATACCAACGACCTTCATAACGTAAACATTTCTGGAATTCGTTATAAAAACAAACGAGCGTACACCCTCGTGAGAAATGGTTGAAAAAAAAATATATAGAGATCCCTTTTGTCGTGGATGGGAATCGTGAGTTCCAGGAATTCGCGTGCCATCCATACAATAAACAAGCCTGTTCATAGAACAGACACCGCTTGTGTAGAAGAACGAGGAACGCAAGTATCAACTAAGATTCTAGTAGAAAAAAATTGTTCAAAGCCCTTTAGTTGGTACATTCCTAGAGACCGTGTATTTCGTTTTAATCTGTCGGATGTCCTTTGAAAGGATAAATTGTGAACTTAAGATAGATTTAACTAGTTAAAAATAAACTTTTCAATCGTAACTAAAATATAACTGTTATATGATATTATATGTGTATATGTAAAAAAATCATAGTTATTAATAGATAGACATTACTTGTTACGAAGAAAAATCATTTTTTTTTTAAAAGAGTATGTCAGTTATCTCATCATTATCTCCTCTACAATAGGAAGGAAATTGACCTTATTATACCATGCTCTTCAGACAGGTTGGTATAGGATTTTATTACAAGTTTCTCTTGGATAGTTGTATGCGTATTATGCCCCTTAGTCGTCTTTTACGACACCCACGAGTAAGATAGGGTATGGTGAATTGTATTCTTAATCCGTCACTACACGGACAATGATACGACGGACGTATATTATACGGACGTATAAGTTTTATAAATTGATATCAGGTATTACATAACTTAGCATGGACTTTATTATATTACTACTGTACTATTCAATTTACTTACGTTATATGTTATGTTTAAAACAATTTAAAGAAAATCACTAACTTAATAAAAATTAATTTAGACTTCTCTACGTTTTCAACAAAACTTTATAATAAAAAATAATTTCGTGTTATGTAAATTTGCTGATATTTATATCTTTCTTTTCTTATAGAAAATAAATAAATCTAAATAATAATCTTAATAAATGTTATCGAATCAACAAAAATCGCTTCAAAATAAACAAATTAAAATAAGTTTAATCATTAGGAACATTAACTACCGGTCATCAATTTTCCATAGCGAGAATAAGAAATCAACAAGATTACAATTTACTTGGAATCGCAAATTACACCATGGATAACAAGATCGTAAATCACACGTTCACCTTTTGTAGTAGAAAAGCATGAAGACAGACAAATGCATTATACCCTCGGGCATCAAGTTAAGCATCCCTTTATGACGCTGTCGTAACAGCCCACGTCGAAATGTCCGTAAACCTAGAATTTGCAACTAGTTTGGCATACTTAGAATATAATGTAGATAGCAATTGTAATATTAAAACCCGTTTTACGTATAAAATTAGATGTTTATTTCTTAGTAATAGTTATTTTTGTGTTTATGATGGTTACTCAAACAGCATTTAACTGGGAAGAAACAAATCTGTTATACGTACATGTATAAGTTAACTCCATAATTTTGGAATACATAATTTTTCTCATGATGTTACAATGATACGTAGGATGGGCTCATTATGAGACTGGTATCCCAGAGTACTCTATCGATTCGGCACATCCTCATCGCGATTAGGTTTGATAATTTCTAAAGTTTACGATGAAGCTATTTCCGTGTCCTGACAGAGTAAGAATACAATTCACTGCCTATCTTGACCGTGGATGTCGTAAAAGACGACTAAGGGATATAATATGCATATTATCTGTGCAAGAGATGACGACCTCGAAATAAAACCCTATATCAACATGTCTGTCATGCTTGATATAGTAAGTCAACTTCCCTCCCATTGGGGAGGAGGCTCGAGACCGACAGTGGAACATGTATGAGCTGAGACAACAAGACGGCGATAAAGCTAAATACACATATAAAAGTTACCTTTATAAGAAAAACTAAACGAAATTGAAGGTAACATTATAATACATACATAAAAGTTACTTTTATAAGAAAAAATAAATGAAATTCATTCATTTCAGCTCATATACGTCCCACTGCTGGGCTTGAGCCTCCTCTTGGATAGGAGTGTAATTGACCTACTATACTACGCTGGTCAGGCGGGTTGATATGGGGTTTTGGGTCGACTTTCTCTCGTCTTCCATAGATATTATATGCGTGTTATGCTCCTTAGTCGTCTTTTACGACACCCAAGGACAGGATAGGAGTTGGTGAATAGTATTTTTGCTCCGTCACCTCACGGACAAAAATAAATGAAATGTAGTTTATACTTATTAAATATTACCTACATAATATACATCACGTAACAAAAGCGGTTAAGGACTTGAATATATATGTATAATCTTGTGAGTGAGCATACACGGTAGGGTTACCAGACCAACGATCAGAGTAACATCGTATATCAACTACAATTTGTCATAATCAATTTAGTTTTAAAGTGATACAAATCACCACTTTAAATTACAATGAACATTGCTCGCTCAAAACTTGCAATTGCATTTTAAATAACAAATATTTTTGTCTAGAAAAGGCGGATGGAATATTTTTAATATTATTTATTGCTTCTCATATCTTCATCATCATCTCATGTTCTAAGATCATCCACAATGGAAAGGAAATTGACCTACTATATTACGCTGGTCAGACTTTTACGACTTTCGTCTTTTACGACATCCACAGGTAAGAGAGGGATAGCGAAATGTATTCTTACTCCGTCACTACGCGGTAAATTTGCTTCTAGTTTATCTGTATTAGCTGTTCACCTGATGGTAAATGCTTATAACTTACCATTGGGCAACGCTCATGAATCTTAGTAATATCAGATATAGCTAAGCCACTGATAACTTTGAGAAAAACGCTGTTGTTAAGCCTCTTTCTCAAAATCATTATTTATCATCATCTCGGCTCATATACGTCCCACTGCTGGGCTCGAGCCTCCTCCACAACAGGAAGGCAATTGAGCTTACTACACCATGTTCATCAAACAGGTTAGTATATGATTTTGTTTCGAGTTTGCCTTCTCTTGCATAGATGTTAAATGCGTACCTATTAAAATCCCTTAGTCGTCTTTTACGACATCGCGTATAATAAAATTATTTAGATATAAGCTTAAGATATGATGGGTCCCACAAACGTACGTGAAAGTCCCGTAAAAAATACAGAAAAAATACTTAAAATGTATGACATTTTTCAAATTGGTGACCCTATCCCAAGGTCCGTTGAGGTCGTCTGCGCTCCCGCACGCGTCCCTCACTTCGAAAACAATCTCGGGTTACGGGCCGAGCTCGTGTGGGCACGCAACATTACCGAGGGACGACATGAACTCACCCGATTAACATCCCAAGATTGGTCGCGTACGTACGTATGTAAGTGCAAAAACTTGCGATGGTCTCGAAAAGATGTAGCGACGATTTCGGCGCTAGTTTAATTTCGTATTTCCTTATAAATAAAACTACTTTTGCGGATTTTATCGCGGTTGCATTTGATTTTTTACTTCCCGACGTTTAGAATAATTTTCAGCATTTATGGTCACGAGCGGACTCGCATTTCACTTTGGAAATTAATATGTTTAATTTAATTATAACAATTCCTGTCAAAGAACAAACAATGATTTGAAATAATAGAGATTCTTATCGGTACAAATTGTCTGTTATTATGTATTAAAAATACAATGGTTCGAATTCTGTTGACTACTTGTCGTAACAGCTGAATAAGAAGCATCAACTTTTGACACTCTTTTGTAGCTATCAACACAGTAGGAGAAATCTTAGAAATAGTATCCTATACCATTCTACATTATACTGGGCTTAATTTATCTCATTATGAAGAAGGCTCGTACCCAACGTACCCAACACATGACTACATGCGTTGCTATGTTTGATATATAACTTTTATCAAGCGCCATACAACTGGCTTTAGAGTCTAGAATTGATTAACGTTAGAGAACTAAATAAATTTTTTGTCTTGAATAGTTTCACTACAAAAAGAATTAAATCTGTATATATGAGTCTTAAGAGCGTTGGTCTCGTTGCGCGAACGCAATTTTACGACGAGATTGTAACATTAGCCGGACGGTAGAACAATGGGCGCACGCGCTGAGGTCGACGCATCGGGTCGAGGACGAGTCCAACAGCCTTCCCCGTCCTTCAGTGCTGGTCGCTTTATTATATTACGTCGATAAGGAACTCTACGAAACTTTAAAAAGGAAATACACCGCACTAAAAAGTAAAATTCTTGTAGCTTAGGGGAGTTTACGTCAATACAGAGACTGGGCGAAAATTACCACAGCTGTAACAATTAATTGACGATCTTTAGGTATTGGCCCCTCTTTTTTTGTTGGGCTATGGGCAGCACGCACGCTGTCTGCTCCATCCGGGGTGACGAAAGGGCGGAACGCGGCCCCATACACCACTGTATTCTTCTCTCCCCTTCGCCCTTAAGCCGACCACCAGTACTGAGTTATTTGTTGTCCGTGGCCAGCACGGCGAGATACCCCTTGGGTATCGTCCTTTCCTAACGCCCATTCCGGGACGTCAGTCGCCCTCACGCGGTCAGCCTCTCTGCCGAAGACGAAGTACTAACCCTCTGGCCCTAGTTGACCATTATACTACTACTGTCCCGATTTGTTGTGTTCCGTATTTCTATCGTCATCCTGCTCTTATCCCAATTATTTGGGGTTATTTGGCAATAGTTATATAACCGGCCCGTTGTTTAACTTTTTTTTATGTATAGCAGTTAGCTGCAGATGGCTTTCACAGCATTGCCCGGATTATGGGTGAACGCTGAGGACTCTCAACCCGGTGGTTGCCTAACGTCATCCTTGTGTGAATTGTTGACCAAACGGCATTAGATAGAGTTGGCCCAGACCAAAGCTCTTAGTTGTAAGTTGTTAGGTTAGGTTAGTTGTAAGGATCGGTAGCGTTCGTAGCCACCGCCACACAGAAAATTTAGACACATCCAGTATCACTTTGAAAGTAAAGCATTTAAAACCAAACTTCAAATGCTCGTAACGTCAGTGAATTCAAAACATTTTCCACATTAACATAACGCTTATCTTTGTCCATTAAAATCTTAAAACAAATATACATCGAATGACTCCACAAAAGCGAACGTCACAATCACGTTCATAATTCAATTCGTGTTGAAACATTTTAAAGAGTTAGTTAAAAATGCAATGCCCGAGACTCATGTCATCCGCTTATGATTGGAGAGACGCATTCCATCGCCTGTTGCACGACCGACATGTTTCATGGATGAATACAAATACGATAGGACAACATTTTTTTTTATTACAACCATGTCGAATTTGTTATGCACATACTGATGTGATAAATCGTGATTCTTAACAAATACATCTTTTTAGTTGATTTTAAACCACTTTAAATATGCAATCTTCGCAATTCGATGTTCTAAGCATGCGGTTAGCAATTGTGAAGTCCCAGGTTCAAATTCTAGATTCAGGAAATCAGTATATTCGAGTCTACAGACTTTCTTAATATTAACAAATTTGAAGTTTATTTTTGAAATCTGCTGCACTAAGGAAATAATCCTTGTATTGTGGGGACTTTACAAATATATAATTAACGGACACGAATCAACAAACATCCAGACTCGGAACAACAATTTACGGATTACATACAAAGTGTTCTCCCACGTGGGATTCGAATTCACGACAATGACCAGTATCTTAACCACCATTATAGGTCAGTATCTTAAACAATACGTCATCTGTGCAGTTTTAAACTATGTTCTATTAAAGACATGACTGGTTTATTATGTGGCAATAAAAATTACGTAGTGAAATGTAGTATATTATATTTTTGCTTATTCCTACTAGGAAGAATAATATTAGAAATAAAAGTAAGAACAAAGAACATGTATGATCTACTGCAGTATTTATGAAGTGTTTGAATAAGAAAAATATGCTATTGGATATAATAAAATCTTATCTTTTCAACACATACATTCGGAAGCGAAGTGAAGCGTAAAAGTGGTGTCAGTAGTCTGTAATACATATTGCCTATTTCACAATGGAAGGCAATTGTTACACTATGATTAGACAGGTTAGCAACCCTATCTCCAAATTTCCTCCTCGTCAAAAATCTTATAGATAAGTAATTAAAAATATAGAATATCTTTATAAATCAAGTTAATTTTTTCATTTCAATAAGAACGATATAAAATGGATAATTCATTTCCAATACAAACCAGCCTGAAGCAGTTCCATTCTAAGATCAAAAACTCGTTTTATTTTTATGACAGAGGTTTAAAAAGGACAATACCTTTCGGCTACCGAGTTACGCTCTCAGAGATTAGATAAGGCTAAATGATCCTTTGTGTAAACTACTAGCTTTTAAATGTAATTCCTTATCAAGTTTAGGCTGTAAGTGATATGTAACGTTTATTGTGTTATCGTATTGATATTTTAATATATCAAAACCATATTTAGACATCGGCCGTCCACTCCTGAGCGCATTTTCGCCACCGTATTTCATACTTTTGCCTGTGTGTGGACGAGTTAACTAATGTATAAGAATTTAGCTAGCACCACTAGGCAAAATAGGTTCTATACCGAAAATAAATTAGCCTACTATCTATTTCTTTTCTTTATTTCGAACATTAGACAGAATGCCGAAGTATTATTTCGGCATTTTCTTCTCTTGTTCTATTTTTCTTTTTGCTTATATTTTTTAATAGCCTATGACGACAACTTTAAAGACAAGAATTGTAGAAGAAAAATTGTGATGTTTTATAATTTATTTCCCTTTGAAGAGGTTTATATTTGTCAGTTCGGGTGGTTGATAGAAAACCTATTGTAAGGTGTCACATAAAAGACACCGATCCTATTCGAAATTATGCTTTTATATCGGTATCGGATATATTTTCATTTCGGATATCCGATAGTTTCACTCACGGTTACGGAAATCCATAAGATGCCAGTACAAATTACCAATTTCCAATAGTGATGGACAGAACTCTGTACAACAATGTCGTGTGATGACGGAGTAAGAATACAATTCACCACTCCCTATCTTGCCCGTGGATGTCGTAAAAGACGACCAAGGGATATAATACGCATATAACATCTATGCAAGAGAAGGAAAACTCGAAATAAAACCCTATACCAACCTGTCTGACTAGCGTGGTATAAAAAGGTCAATTTCACTCCTATTGTGGACGAAGCTCGAGCCCAACAGTGGGACGTATATGAGCTGAAATGAACTAATGAAGCACAGCTCTTATTGATATGTTGG
Source organism: Lymantria dispar (assembly GCA_032191425.1). Taxonomy (NCBI): domain Eukaryota; kingdom Metazoa; phylum Arthropoda; class Insecta; order Lepidoptera; family Erebidae; genus Lymantria; species Lymantria dispar. The sequence goes on along the minus strand of CM063461.1, from coordinate 15,337,350 downwards.
GTAATAAAAATTTTAAGCATCCAAACTTTCACATCTATTCGTCACATCTAGTCGGATGTTGATAAGTACATAAATGCGTAATACAAAATATAATTTTGTAATCTATTTATTCTAATTACATTTGGAGAGAGAGAGTTATGCAATTAATTACTGCTAGTCTATTTGACGTTTTGTTTAATGCGAAACTAACAAAAAGACATAACTTTCACCTTGTGTTCTTAATTCTATGCATCATAAAGCGCCTATGGCGTTATACATAATACGAAGATATCAACTAATACCTATATGATTTTCTATAATATTTCATGAAGATTCCGTGTGGTGACGGAGTAAAAATACAAATCACCACGTTTTATACGTGAATGTCGTATAAGACGACTAGGGGATATAAACTCATTTGCAAAAAAAACGGGCGGTTTTGATTTTCATTCATATTTAAAAAGATACAATACCAAAAAGGTTTCAATCGTTTGTACACGTTACTGGCCGGTTTTAAAAATGCTGTGGTATTTAAAAAAGTACGTTCTAAATTCAATTTTTCATTTGATGTTCATTTTTACAGAAAACCCCTTTTTATCCTACATTTTTGGCGCGAAGTTCCAGAAGTTAACATCGACTTTCATAACTTTTATTCAATTTTTATCGATTAATTTCATATCCTTGACTGTCAAAGCTTTATTTAATGCTGTTTGGCTGTATCAAAAATGGTAGATAAAGTGGTAAAAGCTACCAAAATTATCACGCTGCTTGAAGGGGGTTGCAGCCAATGTTTCGTGGCTAGGAGGCTAAATGTTAGTCGCTCGACAGTCCAAAGGACCTGGCAGCGATATCAGGAGACTGGTTCCGTCGAGAGAAGGCCTGGTTCTGGAAGAAAACCATGTACCCAACCACGGGATGATCGTTTTCTTGTGAGTCGCGCATTGAGAAATCGCAAATCTTCGTATGTGGATCTTAAGAACAACCTCCAAGAAGTAAGAAATGTGCATATTAGTCTATGGACGGTCAGGAGGAGGCTTCTCGCTGCCAATATACGCAGTCACCGCCCGGCCCGCGGCCCCAAATTACTCCGTGAGCACAGAGTTCACAGGCTAGAAATTGTGAATCATGGACTCAAGACGATTGGAATAGGGTTTTGTTCTCTGATGAAGCCAGGATATCTCTGTTCGGTGAAGATCGACGTCGGCGAGTGCTAAGAAGACAAGGAGAACGCTTTGCAGAGGCATGTTTCGAAGAAATCACACCTTATGGTGGGGGCTCTGTTATGTTTTGGGCAGGAATAAATTCAATGGATCGTACAGAGTTAGTCTTCATTGAAAACGGCTCACTGACTGGGCATCGATACATAACGGAAGTTCTAATTTCTCATGCACAACCCGCATTGGCCGCTCTAGGTGAAGACTCGATTTTTATGGACGACAATGCTCGCGCCCACCGATCCCGCGATGTTAATGCGTATGTGCAAGAGGTCGGCATTCGTCGTTTGGATTGGCCAGCTCGAAGTCCCGACCTCAATCCCATAGAGCATGTCTGGGACGTTCTGAAACGGCGTGTGAGATCAGTACACCCGGCTCCGCAGACCATCAGAGAGCTGAAGAATGTGATTACTGCGGAGTGGGAACGTATTCCGCAAGCAAGTATCCGGGATATACTCGCTAGCATGCCCAGACGAATTCAAGCTGTGATTTTAGCTAGAGGGGGTCACACTCGATACTAAACATTTATCTGCTTTTACTTTATTAAAGAAAAACAAACAAAAAAACTTTTTTATTTTTACTTCATGAGCATATGCACTACTAGCGAATATACACTACTAGCGAGGTTTAGCATTATTTCCCATAAATTGTATCTAAATTTTATGAAATACTGATGAAAACGATTATTTTCTTATTAATTTAGCAAATTGTGTGGATAAAACTACCTATAATTATCAAACAAAGAAATATTAACATTTGAAATGGTTCATTGCTTAGGTGCCCGTTTTTTTTGCAAATGAGTGTATTATACATATAACAAATGTGCAAGAGAAGGAAAACTCAAAACAAAACGCTATACAGCGTGGTGTAGTAGATCAATTTCTATCCCATTCTAAAGGAGGCTCGAGCTGTAATGGTGATGATTTCATGAATACAATACCACGTATAGGAATAATTCTTAAACCCCATTGAACATTACAAATATTCATATTTTTAGTTGTAATTAATAGATGAAAATTGCACTTAGAATCGGAACAGTAATTAGAGGATCACGCAAAGAATTCTTCTGTATAAGAATATAACCGACGACACTCAGCATGTAACGTCACCACTTACACCAACAATACTTCTAACTACGTAACATTTATTTCAATAAAGCATTATCAATATATACATATTGTAGCTGACCCAACAGACGTTTTGTATAATATAAAAGGAATTCTCCTTGAAAACGACAGCAGTGCCAGGTCCAATTATGAATCTAAACCATTCTCGAATCCCCTTGAACACACACAAAAAATTTCATCAACATCGGTCTAGCCATTTAGGAGTTCAGTTCACATACACACGTACATAAGGAATATATATTAAAGATATACATTCATATGTATCTAAGTTACTATAGCCTGACCTTTAACGGCATATGAATTTGACATATGATGCTATGTAGAATATATTTAAAAAGTTAAGAATGCGCGTCTAAAATTATAATGAAGCATGAACGCATCAGGTCAAAGGAGTGTTGTAATGTCACTGGTTTAAAATAAGACCTGTGGAATGTTTATCAAGGGCATATTTTACGAGCAGGGTTGAATGCTGAAACATATGGTTGATTTCGGGGTAACGGTTGTACACGTAAGTTAAAACACAGCTTTTCTGTCATACTAAAATATTTTAAGTTGTGTCTAGAAATTATTATCATAATTTAACATTACCATATTATTAAATATGGAATGTTAAATGAACAATAATTGTTTATTTGAATGTAACATTTCAACTAACATTACTAAGAAAGCAACAAAATCAATTCCAAAAATTACAAATTGCTGTGTTTTCAGTAATACTGCCATTTTTACACCACTTATTCGTGAATGAGGAACTAACTGAGAACTGGAACTATAAGAATTTCTCAACACTCCAATCTTTAACAACGGACCAGATGCGCCGAACAGGTATAAAATTAGTGCAACATTTCTGTTCATACCTCAACCTACAATTATTGGCTAAAGAACAACCTGTAATTTATCTACAGTAGCCTGCACGTACGTGATAATTATTTTTAAAATATTTTAAGAATACTGGCTGACGTAAAAGTTGACGTTAAGAGACTTTTCAAATTATAAAATTACTGCGGACGAGAGAATTGAATTTCATGTTTTCTTTTTTTAATGTGATATTTAATAATGTAGTATTATTATTAGCGTGATGGCCAAAATACTACTATATGGAGTAATAGAAAACAGAGTAATTATTATTAATAGAATAATCGTCATAGAAACCACTGTTACTATTGATCTAACATAGGGCATGGCAATAAACAGAAGCTTAAAAATATGAGGAACAATATTTTTTTTCTTATCATATACTTGTCACTGTTGATAAACCTTCTGAATTGAAAAAAATTAACCAACTATACCACTTTAACCAGATTTTAAGTTGGATGCAGTTGTTAGATTATTGATTGAGTTGGCTTTCGTTTTAGATTTTCTTTCTTTAGCAATGATGTTGTCTGGTTATATTCTTCAAAGGTATTTTTATTTCATTTCAGCGATCAGTCTATCAATGTCGACTGCTGATCATAAGCCTCTCCGAGAGGGGCTACTGTCATAATTGTTATGCTCAGTAAGCAAGCACGATAAGGGTCACTAGACGAGAACCCCTTTTCTTTTACACCCACAATTAAAGTAGGATTGGTGAAAGGTGTATAAACTGTATTCTTACTAAGTCTCCCATGGAAAATAAGACCAAAAATAAAACACGCTATATAATAAAATCACGCTCTAAGTCCTAACAATTATACCAAGTAGATATAAATTGATATTTACGTCAATAATAAACATACCTAACATCAACTATGTTGGAATTTTCCCATAAAACTCTTAAGTAGATCTCGTTCAAGATAATTTATAATTATATACCGAGTTACAAGTATTGTCGAATGGAATGCGATACCCATGACCCCTAACGACCTGTGTTCTGTCAACATTTTTATAGACTTATACAACAGCTTTATGACAGTCGGATTTTAATACTAGTTTCGTATTAAGGTCCAGAGATCGTTTTCATATTAGAATTATTGGTTACAAAACCGATAACGTAAAGTTAAAATTGCAGACGGTTTGCTATAGTTATCGTATTTGAATTCCAACACGTATACCGTATTCTATTGGCATCGTTACTTTTTGTTACTCTTTATGAATCGGAATAAAATATTTAAAAATAAAAACTCGACTACGCAACGTAACGAAATAACATAAAATGCGTTGAAACACTTGACCCTCCTATCAGATAAAAATTAAATCTTCACTACATTAATCAATTATGTTTTACGCACAAGAGCGTTGCTACCGTAAGTTTGTCGCAGATATATTTAGGAAACATTGTCATCAAACATATAATTTACAAGTTCTTAGTGATATTATAACCGTCTTTAATAGCACTCGGTTCGAGAACCCACTTCCAGTGGTGAAAGAAATATGTTGCGACAAGGGTATATTTTATTCTGTTACCTACTCTTGCCATATAACTAAACCTGATGCATCTTTCAAAAGGTTTCATGTTTCGGTATTAAGAATATCAGATTTTGATATTAATTTATTATTTCAATTACCTACACTAATTTGGTTTGCAAAAATTATCTTTAGTGTTATAATTGCAAGGAAAAACGAAATCGAACATATATTCCAAAACATGTTTTAATTAGATATTTGTTATTAGAGCAACGCCCAAGTCTATTTAACGCTCTTAGTCATCTTTTACGACACCCATGAGCAATGTAAGAAAAGAGTTTTCGTATACACTGCTACACAGCAAACTCTTTTTCCTAAAGTGATTACATTAATAATGAGATACGTTTAAAAACAGATTTCTAAATCTAATATCGGTTTTACCTTGTAGAAATAAGTTTCCCTTTAATTATCTACGATTATTACAAGTATGAATCGAACGAATACGCATTTATAATGAAATAAACTCGGCTCAAATATTTTTATATTCCGATACTTAAAACAGACAAAAATGCGATCATTAAAAAACGAAATTCTCTTTAATTTTGACATCGATCGCCTGCGTCCAATCTGCTCGTAAAATACAATATAAGATTCTCATATTTCATTTATCTCAAAAACATCGATCACATTTCTTTTATAAGCCATTACCACAACTTTGGGTTCAAAAATATTAACAAGTCCGATTAAAAGGTGATTTTAAAAATGCTACCGAACGAAACATCTCGGCTCACGTGACTGCATTGAGTGTTACTTTTTAAAAATTCCAACGTCGCATGATAACGACGGCTTACTCGACGTTAATGTTATACCCGTTACATGTTTTATACGAGCCAACGATAAAGCTGTGGATTTTAAACAAAAGCCTTTTATATTTGATTGCTCAAGACACTTAAGTTTGCAGGGAAAATATGGGATGAAAGTTGAAATAACTTTACAGCTTATATTTAACTAAATTGGAATATTACAAGAGTTTCAATTACCATGATTAAAAGAAAAAAACGTGTGTTATTGATTTTTTTTTTTGGTTGCGTTTGAATCAAGTTTAACAACAAAAAAATGGTAATTATTTTTTATTATTGAACCATACTTACTGGGAGAAAATTATGTAGAATGATATCATATTACGTTTATAAATAGACAATTATAGAAAATAATATATGCATGTACTAAAAATTGATTTCTCCTCATTCATCTATCGTATGAATAAGCATGAATGTCCACTGTTGGACATAGGAACCCCAGGAAGCCTAATGCTATAATTACCACGCTTAATGTGCTTGTTTTTTCAGTCAGATCGTGTTATATTAAAAATTTGCACAAGTTTCCTGCCACCCATTTCTCCCAAAGGAAGGATTGAAGATATAATGAAGTCTTGATCCGTCACCGCAAGTTTGCAATGATTTCTTTAAATAGGATAAAACAAACACGCAGTCCGTGTCTGTTTTACTATTTACTAGTAAGGATTTTGATACGTCTCTCAGTCATTAAAATATTTCTTGAAGAATATTATAGGAAATATGTTATATGAATGTATTAAATATTTTAATAATAAGTAAAAAGAAGAATAAAAATTGTTTCATTGCTTATACTGACTAAATCCGTGATGCAACTAAAGAATTGTACTTCTTCAAAGATCTCAAAGATAATACAGCTTGATCTAAGGCAGTTTAATTATTTCTCATTCATCCATCAATCCATTGTATCATAGTGGCCGTAGAATAAAAATATTCAGAACGAATGGAACCCAGTGGCACTTAAAATAAAACTATAAAGATGAAATAATCATTTAACATAAGGAACCTTTGAAGATGTTACAATAAGAAGACGTTTAAGAATGTTGACGTTAACACTCTACCAGTACAGTAGGTACTAAAGCCTTTTATTGTACAACTGATCCCAATTCTGAGCATTCCGTAAGCATGACTGTACGATGCACGTGTTTTAATGACGCCAAAGAATTGGTAAAGAGATTTGAATATGAACAGAATTTGTTATAACTCTTGTATGAGCGTCAGTTCTTTGTAATTAAAAGTGATATACAGCTAAAATTTCAATAGAAATATTTGTATTCTTGGTTACAATCAACAGACAACTTCAAATTAATGTGATGCTTGCAGCGACTAAGAATACTACCAATCCTCACAATAATAACTCAGAAGCTAAGTTCGCGCAAAAAATTTGAAGCCTTTAAATTGGAGCCAGAAATGGCTTCTTACGGACCGGACCGTTACGTAGTGTACAAGGTCACTCTATTGTATATGTGCGTGTGTACGTGTGTAATCGCTAGCACGCATCTAGTATTTTTGGCGCCACGTTTTTGATTACTTAAGTACCGACACTCTCCTTCTATACGTTATTATTCTAACTACCAACCCTTATACTACTCGTTGGTATCGTAAAGGACGACTAAGAGCTTTGTATAATTGTTGTATAATTATAATTCTTTGTATAATTATAATTGTTGACTCAGGTAGTCAACTCCACCTGATGTCGTCTGGTCAACAACTACATTCCCAAGGAAAATTAACGAGAGTCTCATAAAACTATTGCCAATAACTTGCAATATGTAAAGAAGAGTAGATATTGAATCTACTCCAAAAAAAAAAAAAAAAAGTAATTAAGATAAGACCAGGATGATGATAATCCATTATCTTTTCAATGGTCACTTTTAGATATAAGCCTCTTCAAGGAGAATAATGCCATCACCGAAGACCAGGATTTGGTACTAGTGACCTTTTTTGGCTGGCTCTATATCCAACGCTGCGCCCGTTCTGTCCGGGCTAATGAAAGACCGACGCGCAGCTCCATAAATATCGCCCATTGGGCTGACCACTGGTACCGAATCCCCGTGACATTAGAAGAATATGGCCCAGATCGATGTGAAGCTCTAAGTCATCTTTTATAAATGTAAAGGTTGATAATAATAGGTTGGATAGATATATAAGCTAACTAGCAGACCCGGCCACGCGTTGCTGTGGCTAATATTTTTGTTATATTACATTTTATTAAACTATTTAAGTGTAACTGTAGGAGAACATCTGTCATGGAGGTCATCATATTTTTTTACAAATGGCATCTATGTAAATAAGCAAGTTAAAATCGTATATAACACGTTTGACATAGCAGCGCCATCTATTAATTAATTATTCAATCCAGTCAACAGATATCACCATCTGTTAAAATCGTTTGAAGTTAACAGATAATTGTGAATGTCAAATAATAGATTTGTATATATATAGGTAATACAAATAATTTGCAATAAAATAATATTGCGACTATAAATTAAGATGTAAGCTATCCTATCTTTCAAGTTGGATCAAACTGCACACGGTTTGCAAATTTGATTAAAATCGTTTAAGTAGTTTAGGAGTCCATCGCGGACAAACAACGTGACACGTAATTTGTATATATTAAGATGTATAAAAGCAACAGTTCTGTAGACTCCATGAACGGGGCCCGCAGGCCTTACTTCTAAGTAAGACATATATTTTAATCAAATATTTAAATTTGCCTATAATCACGCAAAGACACGGTTGCATTGAGATTAAATACACGTCATCCGATTCTTATGACAAATGCGTGGACCCAAATGATTTATTGTAGACGGTATTTTAATGGTTTTAATCAATTCTAAGCAATGCATTGGTGCGTTTACGATGAAAAATGTTAGAATCGCTTTGCATATTATCTAGAAATATTGTTTCTGTCTAGTGCCACGAACAGATTATAAAGATGCATTTGCTATAAGGCATATTGATATATAACTTTAAAATAATGCTGTTAAAAATTATATGTTAAATTTCTTTCTCACGAAATGAATAATGAGTTGGCTTAGTGGTTTTGATAGCGACCTCTAATGGGGATTCGATTTCTACGCATGATTTCACTATATACGATTATTCTTGGGTCTCTAAACTCCTGCGCAAAGGGTGGGCAATTAACCTACTATACCACGCTGCTCAAACGGGTTGGCATAAGATCTTATTTAGAGTTTCCCTTCTCTTGTATAGATGTTGTATGCATATCATATCCCTTAGTCGTCTTTTACGACACCCAAGGGCAAGACAGGTGGTGGTGAATTGTATTCTTACTCCGTCACCACACGGATTTTTTTTAGTATGTTTGTATGCCAATATAATTGTATGCCTGTATAGTCCTCTGGAACATAAGAGTTAATTACTTAAAATGGAAGGTTATATTAAAAAGAATATGATTTTTCTATTTATGATTACAGCTTCCATAAAGGAAAAAATCCCGCTGTATTATAAAATAGTTTCTTTTTATATATGCCAATTATATCTTTATTTTTATATGCAAAGCAGTTGAGGCAATACAGTAAAAAACAAACACTAAATTTTACATATTTGTAATATGTTTCCAATACTGATAGCTATCAAAAGGCTTGCTACAGTTTACAATAAAATTCTCTAAAGCCATGGACTATGATATCCAGGCAATAAACTATACATTAACGTATATTTACTGCCCCAAGGCTGTGTAGGGCGAGACGGAGTATAATATCGAATAGATATATCATAATCAAGCCAGCCTCTAGAACCAATACATTATCTGGGCGGTAAGCTAGTCGAACGGTAGCCCAACATTGCATTACATTTAACAAACGACCTATTTCTAACTCGGCGGTCTTTTATTATCAGTATATTAACTTCTGCTCGTGACTAGTTAGTAATTATAGATTATTTTAGTTTATACTTTTTCAATCTAAGTTATTTCAGTGCCGAATTTTATCCAAATCCGTCGAGCCGCGTCAGTTGCTTGTAAATATATGCAATTCCATACAATTTAAGCTATCCATGCTTTTTAATTACTTTTAAACCCTAAGTCGTCTATGTATTATTTTTAAAAACTTATTTTCCAGTGTAAAATGATTACCACATGCGAAACTTAGAGGGTCGTATCACCGCATCATCGGATATGTAAATCAGAACAATATATAAGCAGTTTCTAAGACAGACAGACAAAAAATTTGTAAACCTGCTTTTAGGCCTAGGTAACGTGTAGATAACCGTATCAACGTAGAAAAAGCCCACTTTTTTAACATTACAAACAGACACTTCAATTTTATTGAGGTTAAGATGGTTTGAGGATCGTCTCCATACAGGTGGTTTGGCTATATAAAAATGGTTTCTAGTTCCATATTTAATAATCATATTTCACTAACAAATATTTTATTTTAATCATTCTTTCATTTCATTAATTTAGCGTTAAATTTTTGCGACGACACGTAAACTTAAATCTAACTGTGCCTCATTAATATCATCTTAGCTCACATAAGTCCCACTGTTGGACACGGACCTCCTCCAAAATGGAAGGGATACCTACAATACCGCGCCGGTCAGACGTGTTGGTATAGGATTTATTGTCGCATTTTCAGTCTATTATTTGCCTATCCTATCAATTAGTCGTCTTTTACGACACTCACGAGCAAGAGTGGGGGTGGTGAATTGTATTCTTACTCCGTTACCACACGGATACGATGTCAAATACAAGCTATTTATCTTCCAATATTTAATTGAAATTCATTAAGTCATTTACTCGAATATACTCGAAACAAACTTTAGACTTTATAATATTCGCGTCAAGCGATATTATACATCAACTATAATTATATGATGACCTAATTTGCGGTTAATTGTGTTCAACCGTCGATTTACTCATACTTTTAAATAGTATTAAATTACATAAGTCTAGGGTCCCTAGTCTGTAGGATAATCAGCGGTATGACTCTATGCTATAAACCATATTTTATTTTCGTAATTTTAACGACCAATCATTTATAAAAAATAAGCTATAATATATGCATAAAATGGCATTGCAAGAGAAAAAGACTCGTCATAAAACCTTATACCAACCCCTTTGACCAGCGTGGTATAGTAGTGGAATTCCCTTTCGGTTGGAAGAGGCTGGACCGCAGCATTGGGACTTCTATGAACTGTGATGAACCACCAATATGAGGTAAGGTTGTATATACAAAGTATAACTTGAAACTTTTGAAAAACTACTCGAAATTAAACTTAAAACCAATTAATAGGCCAATGAACAAGATAAGCGTAACACTAAACGCTTTTTATTCATTTCTAATTTTTTGCGTATAAATACAAATTGCCACAGTTATATGTGCCAATGGAATTAATGGCGAACCTTACTGATATACGAGTATGGAAACCGTGTATGTTAGCATGGGATATCGATCAAGAAACTTTATGCTTGTTAAAGTCACAGACATATGTGGCTTAGCGACGAGAATGTCAACGTCGACAACTTTACGACAATCCTCTTCTTTACGATTTCCGATGGACAAGACTTAAAGCACTCACACACGTATCTTAGAAACGTATATGTTGCATATTACGAATGTTGTGAGCGTAACGAGCGCAATTCCGAATATCTCGCATACATATGACACGGTATTGAATATTTGTATGATAGTTGCGATTAAATTATAAAGAGATAAACTTGAATGAATTTTCAACAAAACGCAATTTTCAAAAAATTTACAACAGTTTTTATCACAAAATGACTAATTCCAATCGTTAAAAAAATAAGTCTCTAAAAACGAAATATACATTCATCATTTCAGCTCAGTTACCGCCCACCGCTGGGCTTGGGCTTCGTCCATAATAGGAAAGATATTAACCTACTATATCACGCTGGTCAATGGCGTTAGTATAGGTTTTCATTTCGAGATTTCCTTCTCTTGCATAAACGTTATACACATATTACATCCTAAAGTCGTCTTCTACGACATCCACAAGCAAGATAGGGAGTGGTGGTATTTTTACTCCCTCACTACACGGATAAAAATGGCTTTTATGTCAAGAAAACCACGTCTTATTTCGTAAGAGCGTAATAGATTTACAGCTATAGCCATACTTTGTAATACACTTTATTTATATATGTAAATGAAATTAGTTGCGAAATTTTAATCCAATTTAATATGTTTCTTGGTCAATTTTACATAATGAAATATCAAATCAAATCATTTATTCTGCATAGGCCCCTTAAGGGCACTTACATATTGTCAAATTACACGTTTGAATACAATACAATAATCTACCACCGGATCGGAACGCGGCCACATACTGAGAAGATCCGGCAAGAAACTCAGCGGGCAGTAATTTTTTTTCTTAATCCTTTAAATATACATAATATTATGCTTCGTACAACATATATGGTATTAGCTCCAGTGATGGCCTTCGAAATTAAATATATGTATAAATTTTCAAGATTTAATACAAGACAAAAAAAAATTAAAGCATAAAGAAAGGAAGAAAATATGGCTGGACCAGATCCCACAAGCAGCACCCGATCACGAGTAAATATTACTAATGAATTTCACGTATATTCTGGATGGAATTAATTTTAAATTCTTCAAGTTGGTTACGAGTTAACCAAAAATATTAGACATCTATCAATTTATCTATGAAAATATCTACAAATTTGCTCTAAGAATAAAGATTCGAATTCTGGTAATAATTTAATTTAAAAAAAAAGAACAAAAAATATGGTCCTAGATTTTTAAGCATTGCGTGTGCATTTTCAAGTTATTTGTTACACTTAAATATCACACCGGAACACGACACAGCACAACTTATCGAATGTTTTCTAGTAGGTATTACAAGATATATTTGATCAAAGTATTTGACCGACCAACATATCTAATACTTCGTTAGTAGGAACCAAAATGAGTGGCTCGCCAAGAAAATTATTCAATTTATTACTAATAATTACATTAATATCTGATTCTATTAAATTAACTGGTATGAAATTCTTATTAGACATATAAATTGCTTGCCGGTTACCGGATGCTTGGTTATATAATAACAGGATTTTGTAGGCCTAACTATGCTTGCGCATAAGATAAAAAGTAATTGACCATCGTTGTTGATGGTATAAACATTTGCACGTTAGAAAATAACATTAATAAAACTCCATGCATCCAACAGAATATTGATTTTGACATCCTCAAAATGGATAATAGCATAATGAATAATCATCTCCAGGCGCATTGAGCAGGCGGATTGATAATCGCAGGCAATCTTATAAGTATCCCAGGAGAGTATCCATTCACCTGGTATACCACAGTCCGTTTGTGCTACTCCCATTGAAAAGTAAGAGGTGGCGATACATAGTTATCACATCTAAAAAAAAACAATACCAAACCTATATGCAATAGTAATTTGAACTTAACAAAATATGTTGATATTTAACAAAAACAGCAGGCACATTTGATAAGCGTTTTGAATAAACCTATTAAAATGGACTTTATATCGTGGAACTTATGGCGTCATACATTTTACGCGAGTCGTTCAACATAAGTTTTTCACGCATGTGTTACGTTATTACCTAATACACTGATTGCGTAAACATATTTTATGCGATTGACGTGTTTTAAAACGGCTTATCGCGTATCGTAATGCGACCATTTCGAAATGTTTAGAGAAATTTTATGTTTTCAATTGTCATTTTTTGCATTCCTAATCGTGTGTTTTAAGTCTAATACCGTATATTAATGCACAACGAGATACAAATTCACCTACTATGCCATCTTCATAACATAATTTTTCTTGCGGTATTCTTAACAGGAAATGACGTATTCTTTCTTCGTTACCACACGGATATTTTTAACTATATCATATTTTTTTTATATAATTCTATACCAATGTAACGATATCATAAATAGAAATTTAATGTTTTAGGATTTAGATGACTAAGGGTTACGTCACTTAATCAGGGAAAATTGCATCGCAAAAAGGAAACAGATCCTACGTCAAATCTCTCTGATCAGCGTAATAAAAAGTAATTTTCCTTGCCATTTTAAAGGACACTAATGCATAATAGCAGTACATGCATATATAAAGCATAAATAACCAAACATAGATTTACATTCCGTGTGATGACGGAGTAAGAATACAATCTTTTTTTTAGGAGGGTATAATGCCATAATCGCCACGCTTGGCAGACGGGTTGGCGATCGCAGTAGATGTTGGTGTAAGAAGTTTTCCCAGGAGATAGCTGCTGCCCATTCTCCTGGTCAGGCCCTCAGCCGATTTTTACGACTCCCACGGGCAAGCAAGGGGTGACGACAATTGTATTCTATCCCGTCACCACACGGGGACAATTTACCAGTCCCTTATCTTACCCGTGGGTATCTTAAAAGACGACTAAGAGATATATTATGCGTTTAACAATTGTGCAAGAGAAGATTCCCTCCAATTTTGTGGGAGACTAAAGCCCAACAGTAGGACGCATAAGAACTGATGATGATGAGATTTACATTCATAGAGATTTTAGATTCAATATTTTAAATACTTACTCGTATCGATACTTATTCGTATACTTAATATTGTATAAAGCTAAAGTGTTTGTTTGAACGCGCTAATCTCAGGAACTACTGGTTCGATTTAAAAAAAAATCTTAAAGTCGCGGGATAAAGTGAGCGTTAGCAGCAAAAGACCATTCAACGCCGACGAAGTCGCGGGCAGAAGTTAGATATAGAACTACGTGTTAGATGAAGGAATGTAATAATTAATAAAAAAAATAACTTTGATTAAACGATGACTAATTAACTAAAGACTATGATGAATTATATCGTCATTGTACATCACAATTCATTGTTTTGTTTAGTAACATAATATCAAATTAAAAACTCAAGCATGTGTCATCAAATCAAACAAGCAACTTAGTGCGCTTAGTATTTATATAGTGCTTCATCTCAGCCCACATAAAGGCCACTGTTGGGATCGGGCCTTCTCCACAATTAGAGGTAAATCGATCTACTATACCGCAATCACAATAATACAGTTAATCATTCAACAATTCATATAAGTCCCCTACCTAGTCAACCCGAGCCTCCTCCACAAAGGAGAGAAATTGACTCACTGGCTGGAAAGAGACGTGTTGCGAGAGTTTTATTTCGAGTTTTTCATAACTTGCATAGATGTTATCAGCAACGTGTAATCACAAAGTCGTCTTTTACGACACCCACGAAAAAGAGTTAAGTGATTAGTATTCTTACTCCGACACTTCACGAAATCTTCTCAGGTATGTTATAAATAGTCTAATAAAACTGTAACAAAAAACCGATTCCATTATTAGTTAGAGAAACTATATTTAATAAACATTTGGGATTATCCAATACCTCATTAATGTGCTACTAAAACTAGAATAACAAGAATATGCTCTGGATTTTCTGAGTCGTAATTAGAAGGGGATATTGTTCGTATTTTCCGTAATTTTGATTTATGATAATGTTTATGGTTACAACTGTCTCGTTAGACTAGTCTAGTAGCATGGTATGCACGTATATCGACAGTTAGGAGCCTGAGGCAAAATACTGGGTCCATTAGGAAATTCTCAGTAGCAACACAAAGATTGGATGATAGCGCCAGATAGCAATAGGCCCATCATCATTACGTGATTCTAAATGATACATAGTGGAATGTGGGTGAATTATATCTATGCCTACCTCCGGGATAAATGTACTAAATAAATATAATAAAAAGTGTGTGAAATGTACGCACCTTAGAATTTATACTTCCTTGGTGTAACAAGATAATAAAAGTCGTTCTACAAATCTATCAATTTTTAGGGTGCCGTACCCTAAGGGTAAAAACGGAACCCTATTACTAAGACTTCGCTGTCTGTCCGTCCTTCTGTCAGTCACCAGACTGTATCTCAAGAACCGCGATAGCTAGACAGTTGAAATTTTTACAAATTATGTATTTTTGTTGCCGCTATAATAACAAATACTAAACACAATATAAAATAAATAATTAAGGGGGGCTCCCATACAACAAACGCGATTTTTTTGCTCATTTTTGTTCGATATCGATAATGGTAACAGTTAGGAACTTGAAATATTCACAAAATAGTCAAGTTGTAATTTTACTTTAATAATAAATAATAAAATTAAAATAAAATACATATTTAAGGGGGGCTCCCATACAAAAAACGCCATTTTTTACCTAGTCAATGGTACGGAACCCTTCGTGCGCGACTCCGACTCGCGCTTGGCTGATCTTTTTTTATTTTTTTAAATAAAAAAAGAACGACGTGTATAATAGAAAAAAATGTATTTGATACATTTGAAAGTTTTATTATAACGCATTATCTAGTTGAAATTTGTGACGGTGTGCGCGCAGCGTAAAAATGTTGACTAGCTAACTTGAGGGTGTCTGTCTGTATTTCATGACAAAAATTTACTCTCATAATTGTTTTCCTAACGCGCCAAAAGAAAACTTCAATAAAAAAAACAACCAATGTTCTGTTTCGCTAATACTATACGTGCATATGTATTGATAATTTTTAGACTAATCTTTGTGACCTAGAAACTTTCGCTATTATTACGCTGGTATCCCGCTATGTAATGGCTTTCATATACCGGACCACGACTTCCAATTAAAAATGTACCTCTAAGTTTTATGCGACTCCATAAAATAGAGTATCTTTATGGGTGATACTGAAAAAACACATAACAATATTTATATGTATACCGTGTACCGTGCGGCAATGGAATAAGAATACAATTCTCCGAAGCTAGTCCATAGTAAAATAAATAAAATGGAAAAATCTCTAATAAACAAACATTACGTCTTTGTCATCAGAAAAAAATTAACAGGACTAGTAAAGACGAATCCAATGAACCTAAACTTGAGGGCTTGCTTTGCTGTGCAAAATTTAGTCTTCTACCTTCGAGGTTTAACGACAGAGTACCTAACTCAATGCTACCAATACATGGTTGTGTCAAATATTAGGTGCCATATTTTTAAAAGTAAAATATTATTTATTATGCATATATGATCCTTACGGCCGCTAAAAGGTATTCATAAATTACAATCTAGGCCACGTCAAGTAAAACGCATCAAAATTGGTCCATTCATTTACATCCCTTCGAGCTACAATACAAGATACTAGACAGCCAGAATGGCACACGGATACACAGATACGAATAAACTTACAACACCTTATAAAAAGGGTAACTCAGAAAATTTAATAAGTAGTAATTCAGACTATTCATTATCATTATCATCGTAGCCCACATACGTCCCACTGTTGGGCTCGGGCCTCCTCCACAATGGAAGAGAATGTGGCCTATTATACTATGCTGGTCAGACATGTTGGTATAGGATTTCATTTCGAGTCTTCCTTCTCTTACACAAATGTTATGTGCATATTATATCCCTTAGACGTCTTTTACGACATCCACGGGCAAGATAGGGAGTGGTGAATTGTATTCTTACACCGCACGGAAAATATTGTTGAAATTTAGTTTATTACTTCCCGAAAATATCGCTTTCAAAACAAAGCTTTCAGCTTCATTATAGTAAACAAATGATAAGACATTATTTTTTACATTTGACGTTTAAGATATCACAACACATTGCGTTATAATAACCTTATCTTCTTTCCTCCTTGTTGTAAACAGTTTGACCTCTACATACGTGCCCACATTGATGAACTTTTACAAAGTTGTACGACGGTACTTATCGTTACTTAGTTGTTATTTTTCTTACCAACTTCAACAAGCGCACGATTAAAATTTCTAATATTATATAATTAAATTTTAACCAAATCCTTTCAACGAATTATGTTTAATTGAGTAAAAATAATAAAATTAAACTATTATCCCAAGTTTACAGTGCGTGCGTTTATCCAAGAAACGATCTATCTAAATGACAATATTCATCAAAATCTGTTCAATAATTTACGCGTAAAGTTAAAAAATTATACTAAAATATGGGTCACGTAAGTTCCCTAAGATGAATATGTAATGAAATACATCTTTAACACACATACAATCGCTTATGATTAGTAAAGCTGCTTAATCAAACTAATTATTTGAAACCAAGACATCATGTGTGACAGTTTCAATACATAATTTTTAATCCCATTACCTTTGTTGGGTACCAAGATTAAATATACAATTAGTTTGTACTATAACCGGTTGACGGTATGTTTGCACCATTACCACACGGGTTCTCTGATTACCGCTGAGCTAAATCTTCCATGGTTATGTTACAATATTATAATTATACAGTGTTTATCCGACAGGGACAGTAGTAATATCGGCTCATATACGCCCCACTACTGGGCTTGAGCCTCCTCCACAATTTATTACGCGTAGGAGTCGTAAAAATCGGCTGAGGGATGACCAGGAAAATGGTTATCAACGCTCTCCTGAGAATCTCTTAACAGCAAATACGATAGCCAATTCGCTTGCTTACCGTGGCGATTGTGGCACAAACTGCACCAAAGAATGACCGCGTCATTTAGCAATCTATATTAGGGCCCTATGTCTAAGAGTGAATAGCGCATCTTTTAGCGGTTTCTTAAGCTCATACTCACACTTGCAGTAAAAGTTAAAAGCTAATTTCTTTGCTTGGAATTAAAACTGGAACATATGATTATATTACATCTACGAAATAAATAGAATGATTTTATCGTTTAATTTAGTTATATTCTTGCAATCATAGCCAAAAGTGGACAACCTGCCTTTGATAACGAATGCTTTTCAGCATTAAATAGTTTTAATGTTAGAAAAAAATAAAATTAAAACGTACATGAAACATATTTAATTAATATGTATTATTCCTATAAATATATGCAGACGTCTGTCATTGGGAATATTATAAATTTAAAATTTGCTAACACAAAATGCAAACGTATGCAAATATGTAACTATATTTAACCCACAAACCCACACTCAGCACTTTGCTATATTTCTGCATATATTCAGATAAATAAATTAAAAGCATAATATGCAATGTTACGTATTACATTTATTTTATTTCATATGTTTTAAATGTAACACTACACTCTTTAATTCATAGGCGGCGTCCGCGTAATAAACCTTCAACATAACACCAAAATATATTTACGGAAATGTTGCGATCAAAATATTGATTACGTCAAAATGCAAATGTGCCGTTTTCTGCGACAAAACATGAGCTTCAATGTTAATTAAAATATTTTCAGCTCGTACACAGAATACGGATTCCACGCTTGAAAGCAATACTACTGATAAATTATCGGTTGCGTCGTTTATCACCCGATACATTGTAAAGGTAATAAAAACTGTCGGGGTAAAGATATGTATCTACCGTTGTTAAGACAAATATATGCTACGACGTTCGATTATTTCTTTAATAAAGTAACATTTAAAACTATTTGAGAGTATAGTATAAATATCATTATTGAAGTCCGAACAATAGTTCCATTATACTTTTTTCTTAATCCCTGTATGAGTGCCACTGCAGGGGTGTCCTCGATGTGAAAAATGGGCCTACACGACAGTCTATACCAAACTGGCCCGTATAGTGGACTTAAGTATATTATTGTTACAGTAGTGCTATTTAGTTTTGACGTCTTTTACGACACACGCGAGAAAGGCTGGTGATACATTGTATATTTCCTTTGCCGCTGACCAAAAAAAATTCTCGGGAC
Organism: Lymantria dispar; assembly: GCA_032191425.1. NCBI lineage: Eukaryota > Metazoa > Arthropoda > Insecta > Lepidoptera > Erebidae > Lymantria > Lymantria dispar. Next base: position 15,318,182 of record CM063461.1, on the reverse strand, counting down.
TGCTATATTTTTTATAAATAAAATAATCATCAAGCTACTCGTATGTGCGTAGTATTATACTGTAACGCTGATAATAAAAGCTTGTAACAGAATAAGTATATTTTTTTTACAATACCTATAATCAAATTAATTTAAGAAGTGATTATTTTAGGTCTGATCTATGAAAAATACTGAGAAATAACATACTCAAAAGGATTATTATCACATTGTTATTTCCAACAATTATAAATTGAAGTCCTACCTATTCCACCTCATTTTCAAAATAGAAATAAATTAAAAAATAGCACAATATTTCCACGTAAAAACATTTTATAAATTTACAGTTTTACACTATATGGAATGTCTGATTTCACACACTGTATGCTACAACGTCCTCTCACGTCGCACACGACCGGCCACCTTGCTCTTGTACTTTTTGCTTGCAGCGTAACTTGGTGGCTGGATCATAACTATTATTTATGGTCGGTTCGTTTCGTTTTAAATTTAGTGTAATGACGGGTCTTAAGTGCTGTGAATCTTATATCGTCGCTTTAATCGATCTCTTCTTTACAAATAGAGATTGTTAAATTGCATTACAAAACATGCAATAAATTATATAATGTCCATGAATACAATTTATCCTCACTCTTATTTTTTCATGGGGTTAGTAATAACCGGCTAAAGAAACACCAGAGGATCCAAGTGATTCATATTAAGTGGATTATTCTCGTTTCGGAACTTGCATATGGATATTTAGCAGTGGACGTTGATAGATTGACAGATGGATGAATAGATATAAGGATGGATAGATGAGTGTATCTTATTAACTAATACTATAAATGCGATTTTGCGTTTGTTTGTTTCATATCCAAAACATTAAACAGTGTCAAAAAATGCTTTCACTAAAAGAAAGCGATTATCAGCGAGCAACATAAGCTATATTTTGTCCCGTATTCCCACGGTAACGGGGACTACGCGAGTGAAACAGGAGGAATTGACTATACGCAGAAAAATATTTTAACCATAATTATAATAATGCTTGTAAATGTATGTCTGTACTTGCCTTAATGATTTGAGTAAAACTTCATGTGTGAAAACTTTCGAAATTTCAACATCCACAATACAAACATTTCTCAAAAATATTGTTCTGAAAAAAAAATCCAAACCGGTTGATTCTACACCCAAATATGCTTCTACAACATTCAAACCATATCATTATAGTTCATTAAACAAAAAGCTACCATAATCGTGTTCCCAACCTCTAAAACATCGAAATAACCTTGTCTATCTTAAAAAAATATCTGGAAGCTTAGCTCCTCCCCCTCATCTGTGCCGCCAGAGGCTGTGGTTCTCGACCTTGGTTCCAGGAACAACTCGGGTCAAAAATAATAACTGTTCAGAAACCGTCAATTTTCTACCATCGCAATCAAAATAATTCAAATTACATGTATCCCTTTTTTAGGGTTCCCTGTTTAGATCCTTTTTATACTATATTATTTTAGTTTTAATAATAAGATAATCAATGCATTGATATTTTAAGATTAACATAAATTAATATACCTACATACCTACCATAATCTTCTATTTTCATTTAATAGATAATTATAATCACTCCGGAAACGCCCAAGTATGAATAGCACAATATTAAAATTAGTTATGGTGATTAAAAAATGATGTTTTGACCAATGCAAATTTTCACAAAATCCTTATAGCCGGAACATTCAGGCCACGGAGGGTAAGGAACTCGGTACCGGTGGTCAGCCCAATAGCGAAGAGGAGATACGGTGGTTATGGGCCCACGCACCGCCCTTTCGTCACCCTGGACCGAGCGGTGGGTGTGTCAGTTGATCAAAGTCCAAACCCCAAAAAAATGGCTGACTCAAAAACCTATCATCATCATCTCAGATCTCAGTCCATATATGGCTCAAAATCACCAAGGTGCAGAATTAGCTTCGCCAGCAAATTATGTCTTAATTCATAAGTTTATTGAGAAAATAAAATTATTAAAATACTAAAACTAACTTTTTTTGAGTATACATCAAACAATACAATTTATAAATAAAGTAATTTTTAAAATATATCAATATACATGCATAGAAAGTCAACTCGGGAACGCGTCTTAATGTACAATCTTCGACAAAAAGTTCAAAATATTTATGAAAAGTTTGAGCTATTTAACACCTGTCATTACTTGAAATATCGTAATTTTTATGCAAAATCTAGTTTTTAAAAAGTATACAAAAAATATATTTATTTTTAATTATAAAAATGCAAAAATAGTTTGTCTGATAGCGCACAAGTCATTTCAGTGAACGCATCTATAATCGAACAAAAGTAATTCCAAGTGAACGCAGCCATTGAGTTTCAAATGTCAGTAGAGGAAGAAAACAATAACAAAACCGGCAGTCAGGGCGTTTCTCGTCAAATAAATTAAAAATAAGTTGTAAGTACCTTTCAATTCAATATTTGTAGAGCGTACATTAATAGTCCGTCAATTTGGGAACGTGTTTATTACTTTTAATTATGGATGAAAGTTGTTTTACGACACAAAATAATAAAGTAACCTCAAATATTTTACTATTGACAAATTCAGGCCTTATTTAAGATGGCCGCCGTATAAAAAAATCGTACGTTTATTTAAAATCGTCATTCCGTGAACGGTCATTTTGGCAACGTTCCCGGGCATAATGGCACGTTCCCGAAATGATGGTTGCGTTCTCGGAATAATAATTTGATGATTCCAAAGGCGACGAACTTACAATTCTCAATAATTTATTTTACGATTTCGTCGTATTTTATTAACAGCATTATGAAGACTACTGAGAAAGAAAAAAATAAGAAAAATACTCAAAAAAAGCTTAAAAAGGATAGTGCAGCTTATCTGCGTCAAAGAGAAAAGGATTTGTCTTTTCTCTTGCTAGAAAAAGAGAGTTTTTGGATAAGATGACTTAAGATTAGAGAGAAATTAAAAGAGCGACGGACAGGGAATATTGTAAAAAGAAAAAGGCAGAAAAGAAAGTAAAGAGAGTTGCTGATATGACAGAACGAGAAAAGCGAAAGCAGAGAAAATATTGGAAAATGCATAAAAAAATACAGGGCAAAGAAAAAAGGTTTAGCAAATATAATAAGTAATACGCCGCCACAATCAGATGACGACTTAGTCGCAGTACCTCTAGAGAGAAGACAAGTAGGTAGAAAAACCGTACGAAAAGATAGGGCGAAAGCATACAGAAAAATTAAAAAGCAGGAAGAAACTATAGTTCAAATGAAGTGGCAAATTCAATCTTTAAAGAAAAAATTACAAAGAACAGATGCAAAAGTGAAAACTATACCAAGTCCCATAAGAAAAGTGTATACCTTAATTAAAGATGTTCATATATCTTCTGAAGTACGCAAACGACTTAATAGCGAAGTATTGACCACTCAATTGCAAGAAAATGCTGATGTTCTTCCAATAAATTCAAAAGAGAGGGCAGTCTTTCATAAATGTATCAGCGGAAACACTTGGCGGAAATACAAAATGCTACATATAACTAAGAGAATTTTACCAGCTAGACAAAAGGAAAGGTACAAAAAATCGATTTTAAAATCTGATGCCAAATTTCGAGAAGTCGTTTTGAAGTAAGACGTTCGCCAAAAGGTCTTTGATTTTTTCGAACGAGATAATGTAATTCGAATGTGTCCATCTAAGAGAGACTCTGTAAAACATAATGGTTTAAAAAACAAAGACGCGTCCTCTTATACACAGTTAAAGACTTGGTGCCAAAATTTGGAAAGGAAACTGGAATTGTAATATCATATTCGACGCTTTTAGCAAAACCATTTTGGGTCTTAGCTCCCAAATCAAGGGATAGAGAAACATGCAAATTTTGAAGAAAAGTTCAATAAACTGTAACATACAAATGAGCTTACACACACGTCTATAGAAAAGTTGATTGAACATTGCACTTATGATGTTAAGCCTCATGACTGCATGAATAGCTTGTGTGAAAAATGCAAAATTCCGGAGTTTAAATTAGGAGATAATGAAGATTCTTTGACATATTTTACATGGAAGTCCATTCAAGAATTGTAAAAGGTGAGAAAAAGACGTTTAAGATAACAAAAAAAGTGCCGATTTCGAGATGGATTTTCGGATGTGTCATATATTAACTTTGAGCAAATAATCAATATTATTTCGACACCGTTACTGAAAAGAGAACAAAATAGAGAATATTATTATTTTGATAATGATATAGATGTTTAAGAAAAATAATAAGTTTTGTTGTGAACTTGTTTTTGTTACAGTATTTAATGTTGATTTTCTAACGTTCCTTAGAGTTTTGCCATTATTTGTAGAAGTTTAGTGAAGTAGACTGTGATTTTAGGTCAAAGAATTCAGAGATTTTAGAGGAGAGGTCTTAGATTAAAACTATAAGAAGATTATAACTATGATTATAGAAGTTCCACTAGTCTGATTATAACACACCAAAAGACTTACTTAATTATAAGAATTTATTAATATTAAGAGTGATTTTTCTTATGTGCAAACAAATAAATAACTTTCTTATTTAAACCGTTGTCTATAGTTCAAACAATTCCTTACTTTACCTTATACTATCAATATCGTCATAACGCCAACATTTTTGTCATTACGGGAACGGTTGATTATTTCCGGGAACATCACAAAATTTCAATAAAATACATATAATTTGAGCAATTTTTTAGAAAAACAAATAATTTATTACATTGACAAACTTCATTCTGTTCATTTAATGTTAATTCCATTATAAAAGTTTTATATATTATGAAATTTCTTGAATTTTATACACTGTAATAGCAATCTGTTTAATTTTTTGACGTATTTGGCTAGTAGAAAATTTTATATCTTTTGTTTTCATTATTGATTATATAATATAGATACATTATATACCCATGCTATTTGACAACGCTTAAATTATGTGTTTCTTTTTGTTTTTGGTCATTTTATCCAACTTAGAAAAACGTCCCCGGAATGATAGTTTTCTGCTAAGTATCCATTAAAAAGCAATATTACAATAAAAATATAAAATTCTGTGCGCTGCCCGGTCAAAGTTTATTAATATATAAATTTTGCGACAATATAAACCAAGAGTCATCATTATAGGTAGCAGATTTTTTTTTCATAAAACCAATCATGAAATTTGCAACCTTGGTGATTTTGAGCCATATGTCCCACTGTTGGGCTCGGGCCTCCTCCATTATTACAGGGAAATTGACCTACTATGCCACGCTGGTCAGACATGTTGGCATAGGGTATTGTTTCGAGTTTTCCTTCTCTTGCATTTATGTTATATGTATATAATATCCCTTAGTCGTCTTTTACGATACCCACGGGCAAGAGAGAGGGTGGTGAATTGTATTCTTACTCCGTCACCACACGGAAAAGTCTATAGGTACTACAAAATATAGTGCGTTGAATGTTACTGTAGAAATTATATTAAGGATCTAAATTCGTTATACTGTCCTCAAAATTAACTTTAACAGTAAATAATTAATAAGTTAAATATCTATTTATCATACGTTTAAAGTGTTACTGCTTAACTCCTCAAGTAGCATTGTAAACAACCGCTGTAGTTATATTAACTAGTGGTCGCCCTGTGGTCGAAATTCGGCCATAATTCATTTTAATAAATTTTTCTGCTACACAATTTTCTTTAATTTTATTACCTATTACAATTTACAATTACCTATACATAGGTAATTGTAAATTTACATTAAATACAATTTACAATTACCTATACATAGGTAATTGTAAATTGAGCAAGCTGTATTTCACTAATAATTAATATATAAGCACAAATCTCTATTAGACATTGTCATCATAATTATGATTGTTTGACATTCAGTTCGACCAGAGAATTTAACCGTACCTAAACAAAAGCGTATAAGCGTTGCTATGCAACACACTCATGCAAACGCGTGTGTGCGTGTGTAGCGATTGCGTTGTAGTGTGCGTAATGCCTTTTTTAATGAATTTAATGCATTTCTAATCCATTATTATATGAAATTTCAGTTTTATGCACTTCACCTCATTCACTTCACATCAACTGTGCCAAATTTCATATTTGTCCATCCACGTAATTTTCGTAAAAAGGGGTACAAAGTTTTTGCTACACGTATTAATATATAGATGCTTTTTACACCATATTCTACGTAATATCAAGTTAGCCTATTGACGTCTACCGAACAGGATTCTAAAGCTTCGGAGAATTTTATAATTGCAGTCCGAAAAAAAAATAAGGAGCAAAACGTAGAATAGAAAGAAACGTATTTCTAAATATTGCCAGATCCCACGCAGATGCTTGCACACAACACTTGGGAGATTTAAGAACGAAATTTTAAAGCCAGTTGTTACGGAGCATATAAAATGTACAGGGCGTGCTCAATTAAATATGTATTAGCGTATGTTACCGCTCACAGCATTTGAATAAATGCAATGCTAAACAGAATATGCGTTCGCCCGCTGACAATGAAGTCAAGAGAAGGTTTCGTTGAATGGCAAAGTTAGTAAATATAGGGGACAAAGATCCGTGGAGAGGGTTCAGAATGCAATTGTATTAATTAGACAAATCTTCTCAGTGCTAAATGTAGCTTATATCTTTATTCAATCAAGCAATTAGAAGGGCTTTGAATAATAATTCACTACCTATATGAGATAGCATTGGCTTAATGTCAAATGTAGAAACTGTTCATATTAGAAATTTCAATATAGACATTTATGTATATAGCAAGAATATCAATTTTAAAATACACTAGCTGCCCCAACAGACCTTGTTCTGTTCAAATAAAGCGCCACCTACCAGGTCCAATTGTGAATTTAAACCATTCTCCCCTTGAACACAGGCAAAAAATTACGTCCACATCGGTCCAGTCGTTTAGGAGGAGTTCAGTGACATACACACGTACGCAAGAAATTTATATTTAAAGATATATATAAAGATTAAAATCAGTGACAATTTTGCACCATTATCGCTAAATTTTTCAAAGCTCTCATGAACTCGATCGAGTTCGCTTTCAAGGTCCTGACTTTATGAAGTTATGTGACAATGACATTTTTGAATATTAATAACACAGATAGCGTGTCTAGCACTTTAAATAGCGACCTCCCATTTCGAGTATCCTCTTTCGATACCCACAGATAACAATTGCAAGTACAATCCATTTATAAGGTCCACACACCAAAACTTCGTAAGATATCTTGCATTAAAGAATTTATACAATTTCTGGCTTCGATCAATGAAAGATAATATATTGAAGAAACTTGCATACCTATAAATTATCTGACAGAATAAAATATGTCATTTCAAATTGAGTTAACGTGACAGATTAAAGAATTCTTTTATTGTAAATGAAGAATAGTACCATACAAGAAAATAACAGTCAGTCGATGATATCAGCCGACGTAACTTAAATTTTCATTCTATAATCGTAACAAGACATTGTAATTCAAGTAACATAAGAAATAATATATGAACACATTATCTAACACACAACAGTTATACAACGTAGTGAACAAAAACAAAATATACGACGCTGTCGATCACAATCGTGCAGATAAAAAAGTAAATATAGGCTCCATTGTCACCGGAACAAAACAAAGGTGCCATCGTTGCATAAAATAAAATTAACGATGGGTGATCAAATTACAAAACTAGATACGGAGACAATAGGCACTTGTCTTGAATATATAATAGGTTATAAATTTAAACCAAAATAGTGCTATTTGCCGTGTGGATTAAGAAAAAGACGACTAAGGGATATTATACATGTACAATATCTATGCAAGAGAAGGCAAACTCGAAATAAAACCCTATACCAGCGTGGTATAGTAGGTCAATTGCCCTGCTATTGTAGAGGAGGCTCGAGCATAGCAGCGTGACGTATATGAGCCGCGATGAATGCTATGGGAATAAAAATATAAGAATTATAGGAATGGCGTTCGTTATGAAATAAGTTAATAAACCACAGAAGTTTAGCTTATTGATATAAATAAATAGATAATAATAACGCATCTATAAGAAACATGTTAATGGCTCGACTAAGACGTATTTGATTTCAATATCTTTTTTGTGTGTGACTTAGTTGTTAGCTGGAGATTGCAGTGACAACTTTACCCGGCCTTTTGGGTGAGTGATTGAGGCCTCAACCTGATAAAATTAAGCGACCGTTTTCAATATTGATTGATTTTGTGAAGTACTTAACAAAACCATAGGAAAACGCTTTCCGTGATCTTTTACGTGATCAAAATTTAATATATCATATTGTTTAGTATCAAAATGAGATGTTAAGTTTCGATACTATAAAATAAAATGCCTTAAATACATATAAAATATTGAATATGTATACAAATATTATTTTTATACATGAATATTAATTGAAAGAGACTGTTGAAACAATTTGAATTACGAATACAATTCGCATATTATAGATATTTTAGAATAGCTAAAAAGAGAATGAAGGGGATTGAATCCGAGTGGCAGTAATATAGAAAAATAATGGCGTCAATTAAAAGTCTTTAAAACTTAATTTAATAAGAACCACAATCGATTTCTCCAGAAAATTATAGATTATTGTGATAATCATGAAGTATTTGCCTTATAATGTTGTTTTTATTGCTTTGGAAATAACCCATTCAGCCTATCCTCATAATCTAAAAGCACGCAACCGCATTCCTTCATACGAAATTTGTGGCGTATGTTCTAGGAAAAGACGCGAGAAATTTAATGATTCCGCGAAGGACCAACTTACAAAACGATTTCAATATTTCTGTAATCACTTGTAACGGAAATACCTATTAAATGTGATAAGGCAAATAACATTCCTATGACGCAATTTTAATAAATGTCATGAACCTATTTCATTAAAAACATTTTATATAATAAAGGAAATACCTACTTTTGAATGGTTAGATCATCATCTCCACACAAATACACGTCTCCCACAATACCACAATATTCAGGTGTGTTGATTTAGGGGTTTCATTCCCAATTTACCTTCTCTTGAATAGACGTTATCTGTATATTACATTACTTAGTCGTCTTTTATGACACCCACAGGCAAGATATGAGGTGAATTGTATTCTTACTAAATACATGGAAAGTAGAATAGTTGACACTTGACAAATACTAAAAAATAAATTTGCATTTTTGTAACAAGTCAGGTAATAAAGTCCTTTAATTTTAGAATTTCAGGTTTTATTTAGATATTACACCGAAACAAGAAGATGACCAAACAATTTCTATTGCGTATATCTAAAATATGGCCAAATAACTTCCACTGATAACAATACGACGTCATTTTAGTAATCACCAAAAACAAGAGCAATTATCAGGCACATTTTAGGTTAAGTATGCGACGTTCCAATTAAAATTCTACGCGAAAGCTTATTTGCTAATTAGTAAGCACGATTTTATTCACATTGCTAAACATTGGGTATAGCTAGTCACATCTTTGTTGCGCAAACGTAGCTATGTATAAAACAACTTAAGTTTTGTATCTACAAAAATTATACAAACAGCTTATACTTTAGAAGTTAAGGATTAGTTTTGTTTGACGATAGTATTCTATATTTGTGTAGGATTGGTTATAATTGTGTGCACATGATTGCACGTCCCCATACTGGCGTGATTCTTGTGCTATTACAGGGCGAGATAACTTGATGAATTTTTATATGCAGCACATATAGTGTAAGTACGTTGAAATTGAATTACTTTGTTAATATAAGTAACGAATATAATAATATGAAGCGTGTTGTTATTTCGTATTGTTACTATACTTAATAGTAAGCTTTGTACATTTTTTTTTTATTGCCGATGGTGGCAAACGAGCAGGCAGCACACCTGATGGTAAGTGATTCTGCCGCACATGGACCTTTGCAATACCAGGGGCACAGCCAGGCCGTTGCCTACCGTGAAGGAAATACTCTTCTTAAACCTCGTTTAAAGAAGGACATGTCATAGCGCTCGGGAAACACAGCAGCAGGTAGTTCATTCCAGAGCCTGCACGTACGTGGGAGAAATGATCGCTGGAAACGTACAGTTGAAGACCATATCGTTTCCAGGTGAAATGGATGAATCCTGCTGCGGTGTCGAGTGGTACGTTGGTAAAACGGTGACGGTGGTACCAAGTCAAACAGTTCCTCGGAGCACTCCCCATGAAAGAGCCGATAGAGTACACAGAGTGACCCAAAGTCTCTCCGCCGCTCCAGTGACTCCAATTCGTCCGTGATATTAGGATCCCCGACGATTCGAACAGCACGCCTTTGGAGGGAGTCAAGTGGGTCTAGCTGATATTTAGGCGCGCCTGCCCAGAGATGTGAGCAGTACTCCACATAAAAGCAACTTCAATAACTTAAGTTACTAACGGACTGGTCTTTTTTTGGGTGTGCTATGGTCAGTGCACACGCCGTCCGCTCTGTCGGGGGTGACGAAAGGGCAGCGCGCGGCCCCATAACCCACGGTATCGCCATTGGGCGAACCACCGGTACGGATTTCCTTGTCCTCCGCGGTCAGCCCGGCAGGTATTGTCTTGCCTGAACTTTGGCAACTAGTGTTATTAATTACAAAGTAAAAATAAAAAAAACCGTATGGTCCTATCTCGCCTATGGATGACGTAATACGTAGATAATATCAAGAGCCCTATACTAACCTGTCTGACTAGCATGGTTTAGTAAAGTTGATTCCCTCCTATTGATGAATAAAAAAATGTAAGTCGCAAAGATTTTAACGCCTAAATTAATTTATTTATTTACGCTTTCAGGAATATAAGTCGATAGGAGACAAATTTTTTAAATCATCTGATCCATGAAATAAAAATATATGTGCCTTAAATGCCTATGCCCGTAAAGGACATGAACATAAATTTTATTATAGGTATTGGTATATAATATAATATAAATATAACATAATTTTATGGTATTGGTTTAATATCGCTAACTGTACATAAATCATCGAATAGTCTTGAGTTAATAGAACGTTGAATAGTTTTGAGTTTTTATTCGGAATTGTGCACTATTATCAAATATCTATCATACAGTAAAAACACGAAAATCCCTAAAAGCACACAAGGTATACTGAAATTAATTTCCTATTAGAATCAATAAAGTCCACTCGCAATTTGCAATTCCACTAGACGTATCGTAACCAGCGATAAGTGACTTTAATAGCTCGTTCAGTGTATCTGCTATGATAAAATTCTCGTAAACCATACAATATGCACAACTTTACTGGCGATGGCTTAGTTATCTTAAAAGTACGAAATGGTGTATAGTGTCGATATTTATTTACGATGTGTCGATCCTTTATGATGTTCATAAAAATGTTCAGACTATAGTTAGCGCTGCTAATACTTTTATACTTTCTTGAGTATTTTAATAAACTTGTAAGTTCCTTCGCCTCAGTAGTGTTATATGATCTTAAATTCTATATACTATTGTTATGTAAAACAGATCCAGTTTAATTTAGACTGTTTAAATAAATGATTTTAGACTTGCCGAGTGGTGATGGAGTAAGAATATAATTCATCCCCTCTCTTGCCTGTGGGTGTCGTAAAAGACGACTAAGGGATATAATATGCATATAATATCTATGCAAGAGAAGGAAAATTCGAAATAAAACCAAGCAACACGTCTGACCAACGTGGTCAATTTCCATTCCATAGTGGAGTAGTGAAGGAGGCCCGAGCCCAACAGTAGAATGTGTATGAGCTGAGATGATGATGATGGAATAAATGATTTTTATTTCCAATTTCATGAAATTCTATATTTTTATATACGCCTTTTAACATGAGTTATTGAACCTTATACATATAAGTAAGTTATCAGCAAACTCTGTTTGTTTGTTCCCCAACAGCTACTGCTGAGGACAGTCAGGTCAGGGACGACTATTTAAGCAACCTATATACATCCATCAAATCGATTGATTAAGAAATACATAATTATTAGTAATTTAATTCAAAGAAAAACAAAAGTTCATCTGGTGAGGAGAAATTTGACTTTCATATGAATGTCGTGCGCAGTAACGGCATATTATATGGACTGGAAATAAGAACAAGTGGGATCAAAATACTGTAATAAATTATTAGATACCAACATAGACTTGTACATAAAATTTATATTTGCCAAAACTAAAACAGTTAAAACTACGCGCTCGCAAGCATCTATTCGCGGAACACACGCTACGCAGAAATGGAGCGGCTATCGAATGATTGACTCACGCATCGGAACGCAATATCCGATCAGCATATGCATGCAATGCAACTAATTCGTGATTATCCATCCATACTTTGGTATATATATGATTCGGATTGTTGCACATGGACGTTATTTTTTTTTGTCTAGGACTGCCTGAATATCTATTATATTAATGTCCCTTTCTACCACGCGGATTTTGTAATCAATTAAGAGCTGAAAATTCGTAGGATCAAGGCAAGAGACGAGACTGGACAAAACCTTCTTTTTTAACAATTGATAAATTATGCTCTGGCCACACCACGCCGATACCATGAATGATATTTTTTTTTTGCATTTAAAGCCTATGTCAACTCAAGTCGGATCGCAAAACCGCATGAGGAAAGGGATCGATGGGAAGGTACCCCACTAGGGGGTATTCCGTCGGGTTCACTGATGACAAGTAACCCTGCTCCGGTGGTCGGTCTAACAACGAAGGCGACGTGGTGTTCGGGTGGGTTGTGGGTGTGCGTGTTTACGCCCCTCTGTCGCCCCGGACGAAGTGGTGCAAGGAGTGCGCCGACCGCAACCCACCCCAAAAAAAAAGGTCGGATCGCACAAAATGTTGTCCCGCGTGAGATTCGAACCCATGACACTGACACGGTAGATCGATATCTTAACCACTACGCTATCTGTGCAGTCATTAAAAGATGGAAGCAGATAATAACACATGAACAAAAGAAAATTTCAATCCGTAGGCTAATTTCTCTCATCTGGAGAAAGCCTATGCCAACCGCGGGATGAATATAACTTAAGACAAAGTAGAAATAAAAGAGAATCAATGCCACCTATCAAGCAAAGTCCGAGAAAATAAAACTTTTCCTAGAACCCGAAAAACCGAAATTAATAAACTGATAGCAACGTCGTATTATTAGCTTTCACTTTCAATCTCTATTATTTTTTGCAAAGGAAATAATTCTTGTATTGCGGGGGACTTTAAAAACATATAAATAACGCACACAAATAACATCCAGACTCAAAATAACATTTGTGTAATATATATAATATTTAATAACAAAGTATTGTCCTGCGTAGGATTAGAACCCCGACACTGGCAATGTAGGTCGGTATTTTAACCACTACGACATCTGTGCAGTCAAAATTTATCATATTGCCATTAAAATATATCTACAATAAGATTTCATCATCCAAAGATTATTTATCCTCACTTTAAACGGAGTTGTCAAGTAGATATCTTAATCTAAGACAAACACTTGACCACAGCGGCCATGTCATAAATCCTTGACCACTATTTCCTGGTGGCTCTTGCTTGCTTTTACGACATATTTGAGGCTGAATCATGCTGGTCAAACGACTCTTGTTAAACGCATTGTGGACTACATAATACAGTGAAACGATATGATTTGTTATATAAAATGCGCTCTTTAATTATTATACTGCCTAAGAATAATTAACTGGTACAGTTAAAATTTATGAACAGTTAAGTTACAGTAAATTTTCTGTTATGGAATGTTATTTAAATCATTGTAATTTTTATCGTATGGTTCTTGGTTAACAGTGGCATTTAGGGCAGCCAAACAATGAACTATCTTACTTGATATATTTTAAAAATAATTGTATATGGCGGCTACGAATATTCATCATCATATCTTATATACACCTCACTGCTGGACTCGAGCCTCCTTCGGGCCGTCTACAGATGTCAAGGAATAGGTAGCAGTAGTCAGCCCAATGGCGATAGGGAGTAGATATCTGTCGCTTTGCACAGGTTGGGCGCGGTGTCTCCAGACCATAGCCTACCAGTAAAAAAAAAAAGACTCGAGCCACCTTCACAATGGGCGGGGAATACTCCGAATATTGCCAACCCTTATATTGCTCGTGGGTGTCGTAAAAGATAAATTAAGAGCTCAATATCGACCTGTGCCAACTTCATCTGAAGCGGTTTGGTCAACAATTACATTCCCAAGAAGTGTCAGGTAGGCAGCCAGTTATAACACTATAACAAAAATTATCTGCAATATGTACAATGGAAGAATAGTACATATTACGCCGATCACAAGTAATTGGAATGGGTGCAGGATTATGATAATAAATTCAATTTTTACGATTCGAATCAGACGAGTCGTGACAAAAAAAATCTGACGTAATTTTAAATGTAATCTGACAACAACTAATATGGCCTTAATAACGGAATGCGTACCTTTTCCGGCGACAAGCTTACAAACGCCTAGTGTTTACATATATTTAAAAGACCGAACACGTGGAGGATTACATAAATGATACTGAAATGCTATATTCTTAGTATTATGACTAATCAAACGTGTTATTCGAGGTAACATACTCAATCTTGTTAGAGACGATACTATGGTCAATATATTTTAATTAAATAATAATATATATATATATATATAAATATTAATACAATAATATATAAGTAATACTTAATATAGAGTCTGCTTCCGATACATTTTTACATATATTATAGAATCTGTGTTATACATTTCTATTATAACAGCGTTCAAATTGCCTGAATAAATCTATAATTTTAATGAATATTGTAATTCTTGCAGTTCTTTCTTTCCCTGTGGTGACTTTCTTGCGCATAGGTCTTGTAAAAGACGACTAAGGGGCGTTATATGTAGGTAACATCTATGCAAGAGAAGGGAAACTCGACATAAGCATACCAACACGTCTAACCAGCGCCGTTTAGTAGATCAATTTCCCTCCCACTGTGGGGAAGGGCCGAGCCCAACAGTGGCACCGTCGTCCCCATAAATGAATCGGCTTACCAGGAATATTACTCTACTCTCATAGAAAATAAACATCTGAGTAGTAATAATTTGCTACTGCACTCCGTCCGAAAGCCGAAGGCGAAAGAGCCGAAAGCCCGTATCACACGTTACGGTGTCCATAGATGAACGTGTCTGGTATTGTAGAGATTCATGATCGGAAATAGTTACAAAAGCTAATTACTAAATACACACTGGGATTCCAAAACAGTGACGGTATCATTAGATTGATAAAAACGATGGAGACAAAATTATAATTGAGACCAACCATAAGGCGAAGAAATTTTCCGCTTGAGAAGTATTAAAATTATAAAGAAATTTTAGTTGAAATCATTAATTTAAATGGTTTAAAAGCTGAAATGAAGGCGATGAAATTCGGTACGAAAATTCCATTATAAATTACAATATAAATACATACTTTCTAGACACTTCATCTTTTAAATTCCTTCTTTGAGTTAAATGGTGTGAGAAATGTTAGATTGATAAGGATATCCTAACATCTTACATATGCCTTTCACTAAAGTTTGCATTTAGACATGATTTGGTTATAGAAGCTAAGTTGGAACTAGTCACCTATTCATGAAACGCCCATGTGTTCGAGTGAAATGTTCATATGATGACTAGCAAAAAAAAAGGAATTATGCAATGTATGAATATAACAATGATTTATGAGATCTTATACACCTTCATAATTACATTCATATTTGATTTCATTATACATTTGATAACTTTCACCGACAACTTTTTACGTATATCAAAGAACATAGAAAAAATAAGACGTGCATCTATTATTAATCTAAATGTTAACGGAAAGATTATTTATATAAAACCCGATATATTATTTCCGTATAAGTACTGGTTTTTGAATATATCAACAACCCTTTCTTTGCAGGTTTGTGAGTGTCGTAACAGAGGAATAACAGAATTAAACACAACAAAGATTTTTTTTTTTGGGTGACTTAGTTGTTAGCCTCAGATGGCTTTAACAACTTTACCCGGACTGGTGGGTGAGCGCTGAGGGCTCTCAACCCATACAACAAAGATGCAAAAGAAGGATTTTTAACTACTGCTAAGTCGTCTGGCTGGCGCAGTTTAGTTGACCGATATCCCTGTCATTATGGAGGTTCGGGTTAATTTTGACAAATAGGTCTATGAGCTGAGGAGTCATACTCTAAGAATGGACGTCTTGATTTTTTTGGTGGCAAGCGAGCAAACAGCATCCCTAATGAAAAATGATACTGCCGCTCATGGATCTGTGAAGAAAGGGAATGTAAATGCGTGCAATGAGGTCCGATAATATTAAAGGTGATTGATACCTTTAATATTATCGAACCCCACATCCTACCACACGCCAACACCCTCAGAAAGTTTGGATTCCGACTCTTTAGCTAACCGAACAATGCAGTAACAAATTGCTCCTACTCACGACGTCGATTTTCTACGAAAGTGTGGCACCTACCCCTGACGGACTGTCTCGCAGCTGTAGACCAAACAGTACTATCAAATATAAACTCGCTTGCTGTAGTTCCGATTCTCACGCATAACAATTGTCTACGCAAACTACAACCTCACGACACAAGGATTAACTTGTTGTTGTCTTTAAAAAAGAAAAAATATTATGAGATTCCATTGTATAGAAAGTATTTGGTGCTTCTACCGCGAGAAAACATTTGCCCGAGTATATTATAATCTGGTAGATCCACATCAATTTGCGCACACCAAGGTTTACGAGGTCAGAGGGTCACAGGTTACGGTAATTGATCAACGTATCTTTTTGTTTACTTGCACCCATTATCAATCAATTGACGTCAATTGATTGAAGGTTATCAACGATGACTGGATCTTGTCTCCCGTTACTGACGTCCCTCACATTCTTATTTAGAATCAGATGATTGGATTGATGGGTGTTTTTAAGTTATAGATAAGAAGTTGTTTTGTTTGTGTGATAAAACTGATCTTTTGACCTCGATATCAGTTAATTCTTATCGGTCATACACTTAAATCTACTACTCAATTCGGTTATTAATTTTATTACATTCCTGGGACACCTTTGTGTCTGTACAAGAGCTTAATATACATAATACAGTAATTGCGTATTTAACTATCTACGTTGACGTCATCTTGTTGGTATTGTCCTCTCTTTCCAATTATTATAAATTGAAAGCATCAATTCAATAAAAAAATAAATTTTGTATTGTTTCCACAGCAGTCATCCCAATAACATACGTAAAAAAGTCGGACTCGCGCATGAAGGGTTCTGTACCATTGAGCAAAAAAGGCAAAAAATCGTTTATTGTATGGCAGCCCCCCTTAAATATTTATTTTATTTAATTTTTAGTATTTATTGTTATAGCGGCAACAGAAATACATAATTTGTAAAAATTTCTACTGTCTAGCTACCGCGGTTCTTGAGATACAGCCTGGTGACAGACAGACGGACGGACAGACAGCGAAGTCTTAGTAATAGGATCCCGTTTTTACCCTTTGGGTAGGAACCCTAAAAATGATCAAATTGATTCTGATTCTGTAAATTTTAATTTCATCACTCAGATTTCAATAGATTTGATTAAATTTCAGAACGATGATTAAATCTTAGATCTTTTTATAGCAACAAAAACAAATGAACTAAATTGTGACTTTCAAAGAAAGGATTTCTACTGTAACCTAGCACAATCTAAGCAGGTGGTTGGCAAATACCGAAATGTCTCGGACATAACAACCTTAATATTCGTACAGTTGGTAAGGACTAATTAGTGCCAAATATCAAGGTTCATGTTGAAAGTGTGTTAATTTTAATACAAATATATTTCCTTCGTGTTAAATTATTGTTGATATTAATAAAAGTTCATAATCATAAGCTTTTTAATCATCATCATCATCATCATGACAGCTCACATACGTCCCAATACAGGGCCTGAGCCTCCTCCACAATGGAAGGGAGATTGGTCTACTATACCACGCTGGTCAGATGGGTTGATATAGGGATTTTCTTTTAATTTTTCTTCTCTCATAGATGTCATCTGCAATAATCCCTTAGTGGTCTTTTACGACACCCACGGGCAAGATAGGGAGGCGGTGAAGCTTTTTATTATATTATCTAATTTAATCGATTGGTTTATGAGATTTTCTTAGTTACGTACAAAAAATATAGTAAGCATACATTCTCATTCTTATTATAATTTCTTTTTGCCTTTAAAAAGACAAATAAGTAACCTAAGAAGGTAATATAATATCATTTTAAACAGACTAAATCAAAACTTATGTCACCAAGTCGCGGTAATGAAATTAGGGCACTAAAACCGTTTAATTTCTCCCTCACGATTAGAGAAGGGCTTAGCAATGGGATCTATATGGGTTTCAAAAAAGTCAGATTACATGCGAATATTATTTTTCCATTAATAAGGAATCAATGTATAATCTGCCAAAATTGGCACTAATATAAAATATAACTATTTACGTTTTTTTTTTCTCAGAAGTAGCTAAGAAACGGTCAAAAGATGGCCTACACTCGGAATGCTAAAAACTAAAGCGAAGTAGAATAAATCACGCAAATTCTTGTCGAACGCACTTAACATACGTTTTAATAACGGTATTCGCGCGGCGAATGTGAACGTGAGGTACGGTGAGGTTTCATAGCCTAGAATTATAATACAGTTTCGTAAATCCCTGGCACCCGGACATTCGTGCCTAACATTGGAACCTGTATGGGCTACAAGACGAAATATAAAAGGCAAAGTATTAATAGGCGTTTTATATGATTATGTACTGTAGGCCGCAGCGCGGCTGTGCATTATTTTTGGTCAATTGGAAATGTATGTCCGACTTCTTTTTAATTATACCTCCAAATAAGATATTTTATTATCTTTACTAATATTATAAATGCGAAAGTTTTTGTTTGTCTATTACGCTTACAGACTTAAACCACCGGACCGACTTCAAAAATTCTTTCACCAATGGAAAGCTATAATATCAGGGAATAACATAGGCTATATTTTATCCTGGTATTCCCATGGGAACGAACCCAATAATGTGACGAATTGGACTGAGTTGACAACGAGGTTATATAAAAATGAATGTTTAAAACTCTCTTAACAAAATTAATAATAACCGCTACAAAAATAAAACAGGTCACAAAATTATTTCAGCGATAACAATATTTTATTTCAATATAATCATGAACGCAATCGAAATGCAAGGAAGTATGTGTTGACCTTTACTTCTGATATCAATCTCGAAGTATGTGACAAATTAAATGAAAAATATTTTTTAATATTGGTCATTGGAGATTGGAAACAATACTTTCAAGAAATTATTCTTATGTATATTTTATTTATTTGAAAAATAAATAGTTGTGTAATAAATGTCTATGGTAATAATAGTGATGTAGAAATAAAGTTCCCGTGTGGTGACGGAGTAAGAATACAATTCACCACTCCCTATCTTGTCCGTGGATGTCGTAAAAGACGACTATGGGATATAATATGGACATAACATCTGTGCAAGAGAAGGAAAACTCGAAATGGAACCCTATACCAACATGTCAGACCAGCATGGAATAGTAGGTCCAATACCCTCCCATTGTGGAGGCCCAACAGTGGGACGTATGTAGGCTGCGATAAAGATATAGAGTTAATAAAAGTACAATTAACGTTTTCGCAACTTACAATCTATACCAATAAATAAAATTGGAGTGTCTGTTTGTAATGTCAAATTAATAGGCTTTTTTCATGCTCACACGGTTATTTGCACGACACCTATGCCTAAAATAGCAATTAAAAAATTTTTGTCTCTCTGTTTGTTCCGGGTAATCTTCAAAACGGCTGGACCGATTTCAAAAATTCTTTCACCAATGGAAAGCTATAATATCAGGGCGTAAACTAGGCTATATTTTATCTCGGTATTCCCACGGGAACGGGTACTACGCGGGTAAAATGACTATAACCTATAACCGAAGCGAGGCGAGGGCGGGTTGCTAGTTACTAAATATATTTCGGTTTATTGGTAAAAATATACTTCCGTGTGGTGACGGAGTAAGAATACAATTCACCACCCCCTATCTTACCCGTGGGTGATCGTACGAGACGACTAAGGGAGATAAAACGCATATAACATCTATGCGAGAGAAGGCAAACTCGAAATAAAACCCTATACCAACACGTCTGACCAGCGTGGTATGGTAGGTCAATTACCCTTCCGTTATGGAGGAGGCCTGAGCCCAACAGTGGGACGTATATGGGCTGAAATGATGATGATGATATATATAATGCCTATGGTTGTCTACCATTTCAAAACGGCCATTATATCCAGACTATACTTCGATCCATCAACTTTCATTGCGTGCCCGATTCGAAACAATACCGAGCGCACTTATCTTCTTATCTCAATATCAGAGCACGATCGCATTCCAACGTTATCTCGTTGGAAGCCACTAAATGAGCGTTTAATGTTCTCAAAAAGCATATTAATTATAGATAACTCGAGTTCCATTAAATTTCATCACAATTTAATGTTACCTACTATTTATTTAATCTGTATTACAATTTAACTATCTGTGCCAGTTTAATGACGTGTAACGTCATCATTGTCATCTCAACTCATAAACGATCCACTTTTGAGTTCGAGCCTCCTCCACCATCATTCCCACTGTTGGCCTCAGGCCTCCTCTACTACAGAAGAGAAATTGACCTTACTATACCATGGTCAGACAGGTTGGTATAGAGTTTTGTTTTTTGCCTTCTATTGCATAAATGTTATATGCTTATTATATCCCTCAGTCGTCTTTTACGACATCCACGGGTAAAATAGGGAGTGGTGAATTGCATTGTGGAAGAAATCCTATTGGAGGAGGTTCGATCCCAACAGTGGGACGTATATGACGATGATGATAAAACACTATCGAATTCAAATTCCCAAAATTGACGACATCCGTTATCATTAAAACACACAAATGGCATTAACATAAGAAATCCTTAACCGAAGTTATAAATTCTTGATATAACCTTACTATCAAAAAATCTATACCAATAAATAAAATTGGAGTGTCTGTTTGTAATGTCAAAATAATAGGCCGTTTTCATGCTCACACGGTTATTTGCACTATACATATGCCTAAAATGCACTTTGTTTTTTTTTGTCTGTCTGTCTGTTTGTGGCGGGTAACCTTCAAAACGGCTGGACCGATTTAAAAAATTCTTTCACCAATGAAAAGCTATAATATCAGGGAGTAAACTAGGCTATATTTTATCCTGGTAATCCCACGGGAACGGGAACTACGGGGATAAGACGACAGAAACCGAAGCGAAGCGAGGGCGGGTTTCTAGTTATTTTATAAACTAGAAAGGGAATTACGCAGTATAATACTTGTAAGTTACAAGTGTCTGCTGAATATTATTGAAAAGGGCGCCTGTATGACAAATGACATTTAAATTCACAAACTTGATGAGCATGTACCTCTACAGAAACGCCAAACGATATGCAAAATGAGATTAATGCCGTTTTCTATAACTATCGGTGTCAATATTTTAATGAAATTACACACGTACAATACACTACAATACAATAAAATACACTACAATACAATACGCTGCACTAAAATACAATATCCTACTAATATTATAAACGCGAAAGTTTGTGAGTATGTGAAGATGTTTGTTGCTCTTTCACGCAAGAACTACTGAATGGATTTTGATGAAACTTCACAATAATATAGCTCACATATCAGAATAACACATAGGCTATAATTTATCCCGATATTCCCACGGAAAGAGGAACTGCGGGTGAAACCGCAGAGCGCTGCTAAGTAATACATATAATACTCGTATAACACATCAAGAGAAGGAAATCTCGAAACAAAAGCCTATACCAACCTTTCTGACTAGCATAGCATAGTAAGGTCAATTTCCCTCCTATTGTGGAAGAGTCTCGAGCCCAGCAGAGGGACGTATATGAGTCGAGAAATGATGTATACAATACATAATAGATCCTTATTTTCGTGAGAAAGAAAACTTGAAATTAAACCCTATAACAACATGTCTGACCAGCATGGTATAGTAGACCGAATTCCTTCTCATTGTGAACGAGTCCCTAGCACAGGGATGTATATGAGCCGAGATGATGATATATACAATACATACTAGATCTTTCTGGAATTATAAATTATAATAAAAGCATTTGATATCCTTTTCTGTACAATAACGTTAAAGCAAATCCGTTAGATATGCTACACTTTGTCTCTGAATACAATGACCCAATTCATAGAACAAAGTTTTTATAAGGCACCTCTGACTAAACTCAACAATATAACTTTAATTTTTATATTCATTAATTATAGATATATCATCTTGGGTAGTACACGTCCCACAGCTGGGCACGAGTCTCCTCCACGATGAAAGGGAAATTGACCTACTATAGCATGCTGGTCAGACATTTCTGTTTATCGCAGTAGTGTTATCTGAATATTTCCTTAGTCGCCCTTTACCGACTCCCATGGGCAAGAAAGAGGGCTGTAAATTGTATTCTTAATGCTTCACCACGCGTAAAATATTCAACTTATAATTATCGATATTCATAGAGAATTTGACAATCTATAATATTAGAATCTATATACACAGCGACATAGAAGAGAGTCTATTGTTTTTTCTTCACCTCTTATCTATATACCAATAAATAAAATTGGGAGTGTCTATTTGTAATGTCAAAATAATAGCCTTTTTCATGCTCACACGGTTATTTGCACGACACCTATGCCTAAAATACAGATTAAACAATTTTTGTCTGTCTGTCTGTCTGTGTGTGCCGGGTAATCTTCAAAACGGCTGGACCGATTTCAAAAATTCTTTCACCAATGGAAAGCTATAATATCAGGGCGTAAACTAGGCTATATTTTATCCCGGTATTCCCACGGGACCGGGAACTACGCGGGTAAAACGACTAAAACCGAAGCGAAGCGAGGGCGGGTTGCTAGTAGGTTCTATAATTGGGCACGCCCGTTCTCTACCAGAATAGTAAACTGACCTATTGCACCATATTATAAAAGGCTGGATTTAAAAAAAAAATATGCCTTAGTGTTAGAGCAAAACTCAAATCCAATGACATTTTATCACAAATACATCTTAAAAAATATATATTACAATTTATATGTTATAAATAACAACTCATTCAGTGGACGATAAACCCGAGTTAAAATTATCGACAACATTGCCTACGTATCTGCAAATTAAAATGAAACCGATCGATTGAGGAATGGAATGAGATAAAATTTAATCGATAGAGCTTAAGTGGCAGGCAGGAGAATAAATATTCACGCGAGATATACTTAGGTAATTTCTCTGATGGGGTGGCACAATTGTGAATAAGTATGCCTGACAACGCCCTAGCGGAGACCGTGGGTGGCTATACCGGGAATTAGTCCGCTGTGCGCAGGGAAACCCACGTCGTAGTGGATAACCAAACGTACATATAACCCGTTAGACAGGCCACCGAATTCTAGGAATCAGTTTCCGTGGCGCGCTTAATTAGTAGTGAGAGATTATATGGCATATTATGAGGCCGCGCCCCCCTTACACCTTATATAGCTCCAGATAATTTGTGGGGGCGACCGATATTTTCTTTTAAGGATACAATTTTATTCTAAAAATGCAATTGTAATTCCATTTTTATACAATTTACAATTTATAGCGTTCATTTAAACATTATAATTTAATCTCAAACTCATAATTTATGGCAATACAATTCACCAAAGAAGGAAAGCTCGATATAAATCCCTACAACAACCCAGACCAGCGTGATAAAATAGGTCAAATGAAATAGGTGATGGTGACGATTCGAAACTATGGAATAACAATCAATAACTTACATTGAAAGTTTTCATTAGGATTTTTATCATTTTTATTATATCTTACGCATTTTCTTAGCTGCCGGACTATACCATTAAAAATGTGTGTGAACTTATATCGCACGCAAGAAGTTTATATTTCACTGGCGTAACAAGATAAAAACTTTCGAAAAATTCTATCCTTCGCGTTATCCTACGTTTGTAGCAAAAACGACATGAACAATAGAAAAAAAAGGTATTTACTTTGAAAGTTTTACTATAACGCATTATATAGTTGACATTTGTCACGGTATGCCCGTTGTAAAACGTGTTGACTAGCTAACTTCAGAGTGTCAGTTTTTCGAGACGGTATGCGCGTGCATCTTAAAAATTTATGCTCATAATTGAAGCCACGAGAACCATACTGGCCTATTTCAATGGACAAGTCTTTTGAGCACCATAAAAATAAAAAATAAAAAGTATAGTAAAAATGGTTATGCTGCCATCTAGTGAAAATTCCTTGTATCATTTTTAGGCCACCTTGGTTCTATCAAAATGTTCAATAATATTTGTAGAAAATCATAAACTCAATACTATAAAAAAATTGTTAGGCCACTATGGTTCTCGTGGCCTCAATTTCCCCTAACGCGCCAAAAGTATAACTTTAAAAATGGGTATAATGTGAATTTATTTACTGCATTACTTCTAGTCTAGTGTTGAATATATTCTATTGACATCATTATTACAATTATTAAACATTACATAACATTACCCACGCTTTATATAAATTATCTTAATTTATACAAAATATCTCATGTTTATTTCAGGTTAATGGAGCTAATATAATATTTGTTTTATGCATAGTTATAATTTATTGTAGGCCTGATTACAATAAATAATCTAGGATTACAGATAAATCACAATCGGCAGTTGATAATGAACAAATTCAAAATATCCAATGCTTATATCTTTTCTGTGTTTTGGCGGAATAAGAATACAATTGACCCCATTCTTTTGCCCGAAGGTATCGTAACGGTAAGAGATATAAAAAGCATATAACATCTATGCAAGAGAAGGACAACTTGAAACCAAATGACCCTATGCCAACACGTCTGACCAGCGTGGTATAGTAGGTCAATTTCTTTCCCATAGTGGAGGAGGCCCGAGCTGAACAGTGGGACGCATATGAACTGAGATAATAATGATGATGATAATGAATGCTTATATTAACCATTTTTTTTTATACCAAACGTTCTTGTTAACAGAATTCAATCACAGCGCTATCTACCGGATTCAATTGTAAATCTACATATAGTTTTTATCAAATTTATCTAGCCTTTTTCTTAATCACAAAAAAAAATAAGTATTTAGAGATAAATAAACGACCAAAGAGTTTATAACATTTATTTATTTTTATTTATAATATTTAGCAATTGAAATACGAATATTTAAATTAGTCACATACCTCGAGAGCCTCCTGCGCTGTGTGCAGGTACTCCCTCAGCATCGCTTCTTGGATGCTGAGCCATTCTAACCTCGGATCTTCCAACTGCGTCACCTCTGCAATCAAATATTATAGATATAATTGCTAATTATAATAGAAAACATAGGCATGCAATTAAGTGTACTTATTCTGGTGTACTATTGTTCATAAACCTACTTTCGCTGGAGCGACTATTTCGAGGTTTCATTCTCTTAGTAGAATAATTTGTGTGGCATAACTAAATATTGTCATTTGACCCTTTACCGTAAAATAATAAAACTTTTAATTAGGTCGTATGTAAGAGCAAAATCTACATTATAAATTCACCGTGAAAACCAATCAACGGAAAGGAATTTGAATGTAAAAAAAATAATTCCTTCAAGTCTGATCCAAACAATTGCAAATTACCTTCGTTTACGATTACAGATTAATGTGCTCCTTACTCATCGAAATGGAATGCGTTACAGTTGTCGATTATACGCCAATTATTTCTAAGTACTAAAAGACTGTCTGATAATATTGGTATTTTGTCGATAACAACTTTTATTAATAGTTGTATTATCAATGGGTTGGACCTTCAACGTGATTTTTATTCACGATTATTACCGAACACCGATAACGGAGTCATCGTTCTTAAAATTCACAAGATCGTTTAACTGAAATTATAAAAGCAAGAATATTCTGTTGAGAAGTCTAATAGAATAACTAGTCTATTACACAATTTTGAACACACAGTGCCTCTGACCTTTTGAAGTTACGTGTGTTATATAGCTACTTATTCTTTAAAACAATCTAAACACGCGGGAGCGTGTCAAGCCAAATTTAAGTAGAAACACCCACAAGCATGAAAAGCGGTGGTGAATTGTATTCTTACTCCGTCACCACTCGGATACTATATAACGTACATTTTGGTTCACGTTAAATACATACTGCTAAGGCATATAATATGATAACTATCCTAAGAGAAGGCAAATACGAAATAAAACTCTATAATAATTGGTCTGACCAGTATCACATAATAAGGGAATTGGAGGCCACTGTGGAGGGGAGTCGAGTAAAATAGTGGGACGCATATTAGCTGATATGAAACTTCATTTTATTATTAAAGGTTTTATAAAGATTATCATTCTTCAGTTATTATCCAAACCTCTAGGAAGTCGCAAAAAAGGTTTTCAGCGGATATAGAATAAAATAATGATGTAAACTCCACAATAGGTGAATAACGAAGCAGTACCGGGTCACTAAAATAAAATACCGGGTCACAGAACTGTCTCGTTTTTTTTATTTAAAGTCGTAAAATCTTAAATTATCAATATGTATGGCACGTCGTGGGAGCGTCGAGTGAAACGCAAAGACTGTCAAAATAATGTAGTGATCATCCCGTGTTTAGTTAAAACTATTTTTTTATTCCATCAGCAAACCGATATATATTTTAGAACAAAGGACTTCTTAAGAGGGGTTAAACCCAGCCCAATCCTACTGCTGAGCTCGAGTCTCCTCCAGAATAGGTATAGTAGATCCCCATATTCACTTACTATACCGTCCTGTTCAGACGGGTTGGTATAGGGTTTTATTTCGACTATTTCTTTTCTTGTATTGCTGTTATATGCATATTTAATCCCTTATTCGTTTTTCACAACATGGTGACTTGTATTCTTACTCCGCCATGAAAACACGCTATTTTGAAAGAAAAAATCGCATACTTCGCAAATTTAAAAAAAACTAACTTACAGAAATATATTAAAAAAAAACAGTTTAATATGCGTTTTAACCAAAGACCCCTAAAGATTAAGTAACACCTAATGCAATATAAATAATTATACAATATAAACATATAAAATTTATTTATTCTTAACAATAACACAAATTGTTATCCTCTATTTTGTGTGACATTCATATTGCCTTACATATTACCTACAATTTAAGAGTCATTGGTAAAAATGATCTTTAAACCATTCATTTATTCAATTCAGCTAAAAAAACTCAAGACAAAAAACAAACACGACACCGACCAAATGATCCTAGATTGGAACATAGTATAGCGACAGGAACCAATCATAACTCCAGTCATCCTCATAGCAAGCTGCATTCCTCCATCATTCGTACACCGCGTGACATACAAAGTGCGCACGCGGCTATCTTCCAATTATTATTCTCAATTCTGGACCCAGCAAGGCCGGAACGATTCCACCGGCTTGATTGTTACTCACTTATATCAGATTATAGAAACAATGCCGTCGAAATTGCTATGTAATTTGGCTACTGTTAGCGATGAAGGTAAAGTGATAGTAACTAATCAAATAGGTAACGCAATCTCTCAGCTCACGGTTAGCGATAAAATCCGTAAGGATTAGAAAGGCAATAAACTAACAATTGGCGAGCAGGTGTAAGTTTAATAAACTATAGCCAACTTACTTCCTTTTAATGTTAAATAAAAAATCTGAGACAGGTTTTCGTTCGGGCTTTTGTTTTAAATTGAACTTAGATGTTCATGTCCACGGTTGGACTTACAATGTACTCAAGAAGGAATGACCGCCTTTTCGTTGACTTGGCGATCGAAGTTAGTATAAATTTCTCAGAATAGTACACTTCGTCTGCATATAGTCTTCACAGGGATAGCGTAGTGGTTGAGATACTGACTTACCATGCCCATATGCCGAGAAATCCACGAGTGTTGTTCCGAATCTGGGTGTAAATTGTCTCCGTTAAATTTTGTACAATCCCTTGCAATACAAGGAGTGTTTCATTGGTGCAGGGTGGTCATTTAAAAAATACCCCATTCTCTGGTAACAACTTAGCCAACTTTTTACAATTCCCACGGAGATCTTACTCAAATAATGCTCAAGAAAATCAAATATCAAAGCAAAAATCATTGAATACCAATAAAAAACAAATTCTCTTATAAAAAGGACAAGAAATGTTGAAGATAGAGAAGACAATACTAATGTTTATTCAACATCAAGTTGTGAACAAAGAGTCACGTAGCACTTAATTATTCATTGAGGCTCTTTCAAAAATCAATAATAAATAGTATCAAAGTTAAATGAAACGCACGCCTCATGACTAGTCCATAAACGGATGACACACGTGACATTACTACAACCGATGATAAAATTTGACCACACGCAGACAAAATGTTTACATTCTTAATAGACACAACGATTAAATTCCCAAAGAAAGCTTTTGGACGAAAAATTTAACAAAAGTTATGTCTGTTCTCCTATACTTCCTATTCCCTTATACAGCGAAATAATTCACTAAATGCACTCCGTATGGTGACGGATACAATTCACCACCTCTTGTCTTGACCGTGGCTGTCGTAAAAGACGGTTAAGGGATTAAATATGCATTTAAGATATATGTAAAAGAAAATTCGAAATAAAACCCTGTACCAACCCGTCTGACCAGTGTGGTATAATAGGTCAATTTCCCTCCTATTATGAATGACGCTTGAGCCCAACAGTGGGAGCTCACTGCCGAGCTCAACTCTCCTTAGCAGTTGGAAAGAAATTGACCTACCATAATACGCTAGTCAGACGACTTTACCGGATTTCTTCTCTTCCATAGATCGTCATCTACTACACCCACGAGGAACATAAGGGATGATGAATTGTATTCTTACTCCGTCATCACACGAAAAATACGTTTTCATTGTTATTATTTTTCCTCATTATTTGTTTCCTCAATGTTTCCAAGTAATCAGTGAAGAATTTAGATAATAAAAACAAAAGATAATTTTCCTTTATTTAGATTAAGTCTACATTTTACTTCGGTGATCAATCACCAAAATAAAAAAGAATTTTGCGTGGTGGTGACGGAGTAAGAATACAATTCACCACTCCCTATCTTACCCATGGATATCGTAAAAGACGACTAAAATCTATACAAGAGAAGGAACACTCGAACCAAAACCCTATTCCAACGCGTCTGAATAGTGGTCAATTCCCCTTCCATTATGGAGGAGGCCCGAGCCCAATAGTGGAACCTATATGCATATCATACATCGCAAAGTTAAAAAAGCATAAAATTCCTAAAGAATGATCTGATGTTTTCGCGAGTATTACACATTGTAAATCTTTATATATAAATTTCTTGTGTACGTGTGTATGTCACTGAACTCCTCCTAAACAGCTGGACCGCTATTGAGGAAATTTTCTGTGTGTGTGTTCAAGGAGATTCGAGAATGGTTTAAATCCATAATTAGACCCGGTAGGTGGTGCTGCTGTCTATTTCAAGGCGAATTCCTTATATTTTATTTGAACAGAACAACGTCTGTTGGATCACCTAGTCTATATATATAAAAGAAAGTCGTCTTAGTTACACTATTTATAACTCAAGAACGGCTGTACCGATTTACTTGAAAATTGCCGGGGAGGTAGCTTAGAACCAGGAGACAGGCATAAGATACTTTTTATCCCGTTCGACCGGATTCTCGTAGGACTTGACATAAAACGTCAAAGAGAATACAGACAGATCTACAGATATAGACAGACTATATTTTCGGCAATCTAGAAAATATATTTACGATGAAAATTATGGCGGTACGAAGTTCCCTGGGTCGGCTAGTAAAACATAAAACTACGGATTTTACCGCGTTTGTATTTGATTTTTGATTGCCCGACGTTTCGATCATTTTACAGCGTTCATGATCACGGGCGGACTAAGATGTCACACGTCCAATAAGTCATAGTTATTGCAGATATTTATAATTATCTACCCGCTCTAGAAATTCGTTATTAAATTTTGACCCACTTTTGTTACAAATTTATTGCCAGTACAAGAAGGAAAGCTAAAATCCGTAGTTTTATTTACAATACCAAAAGAAATAAAAGAAAACAACTGAATACATAATATTATTCACTAAATACAAAACCCTCGGTTCCAATTAAACAAGAAATAGAATTCAAATGTATCTAATGAAATGCACAACAGCGTATAAGACCGAGTGTAAAATAAAAGATGGTATGGAGTATATAAATATTACGGGCTTATGCAGAAAATAGGTATAGGGGAGATCGCATACCTTGATAAAGAACATGGATGCTGCAAACTATATTTAAAATGGAAGAGGTATAAACAAAGATTATCCGCGTGGCGAAGGAAAAAGAATACAATTCACCACCTCTTTCCCGTGGATGTCGTAAAAGACGACTAAGAAAGAAAGAAAGAAAGAAACTCGTTTATTTCGATCTCATAGTGATACATCGATACAGAATCAATATACTAAGGGGTTAAATATGCCTATAACATCTATGCAATTGAATTGCAGCTCAAAATAAAACCCTATACGAACCTAAACGAACCTGTCTGACCAGCATGGTATAGTAAGTCAAATGCCCTACTATTGTGGAAGAGGCCCAAGCCCAACAGTGGAACGTATGTGGGCTGCGATGATGATGATGATATACGAACCTGTCTAATCAGCATGGTATAGTAAGGTCAATTTCCTTCCTATCATAGAGGAGACTCGAGCCCAGCAGTGGGACGTAAATACGCTGATGGTGATGATACTAAGAATGTACGCACATTTAGACAAGTGCTGTACGGTGGCGGCTACGAATACTACCATTCCAGTATTACGCGTGAATGTCGTAGATGACAACTAAGAGCTTTACACAGACCTTGGTCAACTCTAACTGATGCCGTCTGATCAACAATCACATTCCCAAAGAGGGTTGACGTCAAGTAAGTGGCCGGTCTTACAACTATTGCCAATAACTTTTGTTATATATACGATGGAAGAGGAAAACATATTGCGTTGACCCCAAGTAATTGGTATAATTGCAGAATGGTGATGATAATGTATTTGTCGATGAGGTGAAAATTGTGAGCTATTAATATAACCTTATCATAGTAGAGAATAAACGCAAGATCCGTGCCGTGACTACATTTATTTTTAAGTAGTATTAGGAACAACGTATGTTCTTAGTATGTACTTAATGGGCTTATAAAACGTATTAATTTTGTACTGGATATATAAATTTTACTAAGACTAGGAATTCTCTTGCATGTTTCTAACATGCTTGCACCTTGTAATACTAAGACGCCTGTAAATTTATATACATTTACATACCGTAAGTAACAGCAGCAACTGAAAATATATGGGGTCTTGCTTACTTAGAAATTAAATTTAGTACAACAAAGAAGGAAGATTCCAATGCAGGTAATCTGAAAACCTTTAAAATACATTATAAAAGATTTTTTTTTTACTAACTTTATGCTAAGATGATATAATTGGGCACAATAAAAGGTTAGGATTACGATGAATATATATTTTATTCTATTATCCATAAGAAGCACCCACGCATAATGTTAATATTTTGTAACTGAATCATAAGGTGAACGTTATTCAGGTTAATTTTAAACATTGAAATTCACCGTGTAAAGAATAAAGGAATAATTTAAAATCTATATCTATACTAATATATAAAGCGGAAGAGTTTGTTTATTTGAACGCGCTAATTTAATCAACTACTGGTGCGTTTTGAAAATTATTTTAGTGTTAGATAGCCCATTTATCGAGGAATGCTATAGGCCATATATCATCCATATATAAGACCAATAGGAGCGGAGCAACAATGAAAAATGTCTCAGAATCGGGTTTCTTTTTCCTTTGGAGAGCTTCCGCTGCGTGCACAACATAAACGATTAGGTTTCGCAAAAATCATGTGTGACAGAATTGTATTATTTAAAAATATTTTCACCCTCTACATAAACAAAGTCGCGGGTTAAAGTTAGCATTAGCCCAAAGTAACTGTTCCACGCGGACGAAGTCGCAGGCATAAGCTAGTGAATACATAAAATAGTTGCCCTCAATATTAGAGACATTTACTCTCATCAAGATATACCATTCAGAATTAAAAGATGCATCAGGAGTATCGAATAATTATTATTTAATTCCATTTTCATTACTAAAACGCGAACGAGCTTCAAAGTTGTTCTTTTTAACATGTTTTAATCAATAGGTATGCTAATATAACTATCATGTAAACTCTTTAAAACTAATAATGATTTCTTTTATATAATCGACTTCGATTTAGGAAACGAGGCACGTGCACGTCTAAAGATAAAAGTCAAATCCCTTATTATATATTTTATACTAAAATTTTATTTAAAATATTAAAGTCCTTTCT
Organism: Lymantria dispar; assembly: GCA_032191425.1. Taxonomy (NCBI): domain Eukaryota; kingdom Metazoa; phylum Arthropoda; class Insecta; order Lepidoptera; family Erebidae; genus Lymantria; species Lymantria dispar. The sequence continues at coordinate 15,285,778 of CM063461.1, read as the reverse complement.
AAGATACATAAAATATGACAAAGAATAACGGAAATAGCGTTATCACTGATTATCTTGAAAAGTGGCGAATTTTTTCCAGCCATGGGAAAGATCATACAACACTCACTGACTGCATTATTTAGTCATTATAGCAATGTCCTTTCGCGAGGAATTTATATGGATACGTGCTTAAGTACCAAGTAGATACAATTGTCATACGTGATACTGTTTTATCAGGCATTTCTTTAGCGCATATTCTAAGAAACTAATGTCACCACGGTCATAATTCAAATTACTAAAATTACCCAGTCAATTACCAAGATTCTTGCCGCTAAGATCTCTAAATATGTGGCATAAAACAAAGTCGCTTACTTGTAAACTAGAATATGCCTTGTGGTGACGGAGTAAAAATACAATTCACATCTTGCCCGTGGATGTCGTAAAAGACGACTAAGGGCTATAATATGCATATAACATTGCAAGAGAAGGAAACCTCGAAATAAAACCCTATACCAACATGTCCGACCAGCATGGTATAATAGTAAGAGAATTTTCTTCCCATTGGGGAGGTGGTTCGAGTCCAGCAGTGGGACGTTTATGAGCTGAGACATGAAAATTTGAATACAGATTTTTTCTAGATTATATAGTAATTAATTTCTTGTATACGTTTTTCCTTTTAATTAAATCACCAAAATATCTAATTTTGGTTTACGCCAACTAAACGTAAGGGTATAAGGTACAATACCAAGAAAAACACTTACTTCTAGATTGTCAGTGTGTTATCAACGTACATATCTTGGTCCCATAATTAACCAAACTATTCCCTATTATTTTCTATTTCACTAACCACCAACATTAGTAATCTTGGCGTACAAAATAATAAAGAACATTAATTCTAGTTTACGATGCCACTTACGTATAAAATAAATGAAAGATATAAAATTAATTATCAATTAACATAGGGTTGAATTTATTTACTGATGTACTACCCAGGTGAGCTATCGAAGATCTACATGCGTAAACGCCATGGCTATACCATAAACGAGTTGATCATTAGCATGCCGTATTGAAATATTGCAAATACAGTGTTAGCTACTGGATTGTATGCATATATTCTACAAGTTATTTTTGTATCGACTCGTTAAAACGTTCTCTGTCTTTTTGAAGCGACAATGTTGCAATGTATTTATCTTTTTCTAACACAATCATGGCGTTATTACAGTTCGTATGTAGTTACAAGGACTATTAAAGATAAATTATGATGTTGCTTCAATAAGATCTTAAAATGCCTAAGCGATAAATAGTTGAAGTAATAAGTTATTTTTTTTTATTAGTAAATTGATTTTCCACTACTAGGTGGACTGACGACATCTTGAAAGTCGCAGGGAACTATTGAATGCAAGTGACACAGGATCGTTCCAAGTGGCATTCTCGTGAGGAGCCCTAAGTCCTTAAGTTCCTAAGTGGACGTCTTTGGGCTGATTGATGTTTGTAAGAAATTGGTTTTTATACCATGTGGTGATGGAGTAAGAATACAAATCACCATACCTAATTATCGCCAGATAATATCTATGAAAGAGAAGGAAAACTAGATGTTACAGCGTAAAATCCTATGCCAACACGTCTGAACGACGTGGTATATTAGGTCAATTTGCCACCCATTGTGGAGGAGGTCTGAACTCAGTTGTAGTTTTTACTAGAAGCCCGCCCTCGCTTCGCTTCAGTTTTAGTCGCCTTAGGGGGCGTCTATAAATTACGTGAGGTGTTTTTTTAAATTTTCTGTACCTCCGTCCCCCCCTGGTGAGATGTCGTGAGATTTTATTCAACCCCATCCCCCAATCTCACGTGAGATTTTTCAAAATGTACGTGTCTTACGTTTCTTGGAGCAGGTACTCAGATTACAAATTTAAAACCTCAATTGCACATCTATCTTATTTTATAGTGAATTATCTATGGTATAACGTCGAAGTATGAATGAAATTATTTTCTTTCGAACGAATTAGGGAATGATCTTAATCGTATTACGATTACGCTTAAGATTACATCTTAAGCATGTACAATCAGGATTAAATGGACCAAAATAGTATAATTTTTTTTTGTTTCAATCAGAAAAAAATGCGTGATATTTGCCGAGACCCCCCTCTCTCCAACGTAAGATTAAATATGATTTGACTTGACCTCCTCCCCCCCTTAAACATCTCACGTATTTTATGAACGCCCCCTTACCTACTCGAGTAGTGCCCGCACCCGTGGGAATGCCGGAATATAGTTTAAGTTACCCCTTATATAGACAGCTACCTGGTAGTAAAATATCAAAATCGGTCCAGCCGTTTTGAAGCTTACCCAGAACAAACAGACAGATACAATTTTTTATGAATTTCATTTCATTTTTTTTTAGGTACCTTGCGAATAACTGCGTGAGCATGAAAAAAGCCCATGATTTTGACATTACAAACAGACGCTTCAATTTTATTTATTTGTGTAGTAGTTCTTGTGTAGGCTGAGATTGATGATGAAATTGTTTTTTGTTTTTAAAATATTGTACGATTATTTATCTAGCAATATAGCTTAAAATAAAATAGTACCTATTTGAATGTTTTTACATAAATTGCTTAGGACGCTTAAATATAAATTTGTTTAACATATTCCACTTACTACATATCCCCGTAAACTAAAGAATGTTAATTAGAATTAATTTGTTCATGTTTTAAAATTTATAAAACATATATAAATATGTTTATGTAAATGGTAGCGTTTAAAACTTGTTTGTTCTGTTTGCTTCTGTGATACGAACATTTTTATGCAATATATGCAATTAATGATTAAGCTTTCTGATTCAGATTCCAACATTTGAGCGTTTTACGGCCAAATCCTACTAATATTATAAACGCGAAAGTTTGTATGTAAGTGAGTATGCTTGGTGCTCTTTCACGCAAAAACTACTGAATGGATTTTAATGAAATTTCACAAAAACACAGCTTACATATCAGAATAACACATAGGCTATAATTTATTCCAGTATTCCCACGGGAAGGGGAACTATTAGGGGAACCGCAGGGCGCTGCTAGTTCGCTATATATTGTTGTTCTTCCAGATTTTTCTTTAACATTAAAAGTTCTAACCAAAGGTTTTTTATGGAATTGTAACTTTCTAATCTACAGCACGCATATAAGATCTGTGCAAGAGAAGGAAAACTCGAAATAAAACCCTATACCATCATGTCTGACCAGCATGGTATAATAGGTAAATTTCCCTTCTGTTGCGAAAGAAGTTCGAGCCCAACAGTGGGACAAAAAAATTAACCACTTTATCAAAGTGGCAATTACCTCGTTTAATTCATATCCTAAGTATAAACGTATTGTAACTATATTCCCTGTAAGCAGTCATTTTGGCTGCTTCTGGGTAGTGTATACGAAAATTCGGTAAATCTAGTGTTAAACATTCCTCACACTTAAGATAGCATAACAATAATTAAGTATTGATTGAAAAAAAATAAAATGTAATTACCAACTTATTCTTAAGAAAACCAGCCCCCAGACAACTTAAGATATAGCTATCAGATAATTTCTCGATGAGTTTAATTAGTCACGTAGAATAATCATGATTATAAACTGTCTTCGAGAAAATATATTCTCTAGATGAATTTTAAAACATAAATTATTATAAACTTAAGCTCATATGTTAAGATGGTCTGTACACGCGTAGAAACCATGTTAACATTAAAAAAAAAACAGTTTGTTGCTACATAAAAAGAAACGTCGTCCAAACTTTGGTTGACCATATTTCTCCACTTAATGATATTTCTGTTAAAGAAAACTAGTGGGTATAATAGACTATGTATAGTTACCCTGAAAAATGTGAAAATTCATCATCATTTCATTTTTTTTGAGGTCAAGCCTCCACCGCATTAAGGGGATTGAACTAATATTTTTTTCATAGATTTTATCAGCATATCTTTCAGTATCCCTTAGTTGTCTTTTACGACACCTACGGGCATATGGATGATGAAATGTATACCTACTCCGCCACCACAAGGCAAAAAAAATACTACATAGTTTTTTTTTCTAGCGGGACATACATTGAGTAAAGAAATCTGGAATAAGATACTTAAACTCAATGTCTGAATCAGAAAAATAAATGTTTCTTAGACTGTTCTAGTTAAACGAATTGATTTTTTTTTTTGGGACTAATCCCACCACACATTCCCACCACTGTAACTCCTGTAAGCCAGGATCCACAATGGTCTCCGTATAAGACACTGAGGTTTGACCCTCAGGAAGTCCCGGGGAATCGCTTTTAATTGTCTTGGGACCCGCAACAAATTTAATTAGAAAAGAAAAACAGGAGGAGTTGGAAAGATTCCACTTCCCTCCTATGCAAAGCGGGAGACATGAAGCAAAGTTGGCTAATAAGCCAGTAAATAAGAATTTGTACAACTACGTGAAACGCAGCGGTACAGCACCACGAATTGGACAAAGCTTAATGGACCTATTTGTGAGCTTTAGGTTTGGTTACAGTAATAGGTATGGCAAAAGCGCCGAAGCGGCAAAAAAACGAATTGACCTATGTCTTTTTGTTATTGTTGGTTTTCTTCTCAGTCTATTAAAGTCCTTCTGGCGACAAAGTCTCCTGATGGGCGTAAAAATCACACCACACTGGGCGAGGATGACATAGGGCTTTATTTCGAGATTTTCTTCCCTTGCATTTGTGTTATCTGCTAACGACTCTTAATAGATATTTAGAAGGAAAGGAAGGTTTAGTGGCTATTCTATTCTTATTTCGTCACCACACTGATTCCATCTATTGTTAGAACAAGATTTACTCATCAAGTACCACATGATTGCAACCAGAGTTAATAATTTACGGACCATGTAAAACCCTAGATCTTCTATTCATGAAATATTAAGCGGTCACCCGGAATGGCCACGACAAATACGTCGTAAACCCGTTGCCTTTTACCGTTTAAGTGCAACGGTCTATGCGACTTAATTAGTGGTTAAGTCTATACAACTAAATTGCTAACAGCTTGTATAATCCAATGCCATAGATAACATTTTCTTTAAAATGCCATTGCTCATTGTTGAACCAATTCTAAATTCTCAACGGTAGTGTCCATTACTGCATAAAATTGCCCGTTGCGAGCAATTCCACAGAAATTAACACCGAAAAAACATAAAAACTAACAAGCTCCGATCGAAAGGCGATCCGATCGGCGTGACATGACGGGTGGTCTTGTAAAAAAATAAGAAAATGGCGGAAAAGCTCTACGCACCTGATAAATAATGGATAAGAATGCGAGGTGTACGAAAATATATAGCGCTGTGCCTGCGACCACACTTTATGAATACACACGGGTCGCCAGCTATCGTGTTTGCTATTAACGAGATCATTATCGCCTTTTTGCTTTTTTTTAACCCCGTATGAATAGGCAATGCTTTTGACGAATTATAACTTGTTGGAAGAAACCTTACACAGGAATAAACAGGCTCTTTAGGCACATTTTTAAAAATTATCTAGTCATATTGCATCATGTGATGACTTATTAAGAATACAATGTATTGTCATCCCTTACTTTCAAGTGGGAGTTGCCAAAAACAGATTCCAAACGCCCGCTAAGTGTATAACGATTGTGGCATTAGTAACCCCGAAATTAAAGTTCAATAATGGATTTCAATATTCTGATGATACTTATGGTCCCAGATTTATACCTGAAAAGGTAAACAGAATTTAACGTCACACCACAATTTTTAATACTACCCATATAGTAAGTGATAAGCCTTTTGTAAGGCAACTAAGCTTTATTTCCTACTAGCTTACCCTGCCCGCTTCGCCGGGCTAAATTTTGCTTTATTTTATTTAAACAATAAACTTACTTCATTTGACAGTTCAAAAAGAGGAGTGCTCCGATCGTCACCAAACTTTACAGGATTACTCGCCAGGTCAATCTGGAGATTCCCTGAAAGTTTCATTGAAATCGGTCCAGCCGTTTCGGAGCCTATATGGAACATACCCACACACTTTCTCTTTTATATATATAGATTGTCTGAGTTGCCTTAAGCTTCTGTTCTGCCTATTGCATATACATAGATGATCTCATCCCATTTATCTTCATCACATGCAGTGCAGTTAGCAAAAACTATTATATGCAATGACAAATGAAGTCTATAGGACTCACGAAACCTCATTTGCGTAAACAAGCGATACGTAAGCATTCCATTCATATAGTGACTTATTATTATTAACTACATTAATAGAATTTAAGGACTTCTGAGTATCAGAGAGCTATGACTACGATATGAATTATTATCGTATCACAACGCCATCTACATTTTGAAGTATGACGTTAAAATTCCTTGCACAATTCGATTTCAAATATCGAATCCAAAATGGTGGTCGCAATAGTCGCAACATTCTACAGAACAGACATGAATCAAGCTGTTCAATAATTCATAGGGAATAACTAAGGCACCGTGGTACTTCATAAACCCCCCGCGTCGAACATTTTTCACTCGACATACTGAATAATCCCGAAGATAATAAATAAGAGTTCGCTGGTTGTAACCGGCATAAACAATTCATTGTGCTAAAATGAGTTATTGCAGTATTACAAGCCTGTAATATATACAAAAATGGACGTCTTCACCCTGAGTCACGCACAGTCTTTAAGATCACTTAGCTACGTAAGACACTTGAAAAATAGAAAAAGAAGTTCTAAGAGAGTGCCACTATAATAAAGTTTAGAAAAAGCTAAGAATTTGTCGTGCTGATCACGGATTCATCGTATTATCAAGTTACTCTTATCCCAAATACTTGAGAGTCCCGTTGCATGTTTTGGCAATAGTTTTATGGCCGGCCACCAGCCTGACGTCAAAGCTCTTTGGGAATGTAATTGTTGACCATACGACATCAGATGGAGTTCGTGCAGGTCAAGGTAAGAACCATAGTTATCGCTTATGACACCCACCAACAACGTCCTTACGTTGTTGGTGGGTGTCATAACCCTTGTTGATAGTATTCGTAACTACGAATTCTCTGTAAATACGTATATTTAATCCCTTAGTCACAGAGAAGTCCCTTAGTAAGAGAAGAAAAAGACAAAATAAATCCCTATACTAACCTGTCTGACCCGCGTGATATAGTAGGTCACATTCCCCCCTATTGTGGAGGAGGCTCGACCTCAACAGTGGGACAATTTATTGAAACTCTAATAGACGAGCAACATTGTGAATTGGTGATTAATTTGACACGCTAGGTTTTATATCTTGTTCTATAAATTATGTTTATGTCTTGATAAATAAATTGGCACAGGCAAGCTACGAAATCACATTTATTAATGATCTGTTTTAGATGTTTTTTTTTTTATTGCAAACGGTGGCAAACGAGCAAACAGTCCACCTGATGGTAAGTGTTGCTGCCGCTCATGGACCTCTACAAGGTCGCTGCCTACCGCGAAGAAATTGAAGGGAGTGTGAATGCGTGCATTGAGGCTCGGTGATACCAAGGGCACCACCAAAACCCTCCACACGCAAACACCCTCAGAAAATTAGGCTTCCGGCTCTCTCGCTCACCGGCTCACCGAACGAAGCGCAGTAACAAATCGCTACTACTCGGACGTCGATTTTCTGCGAGAGTGTGGTACTACCCCGGACGGACCGGCCCGCGACTGTAGACAGATAACTGTCGACAGTGTGGTCCTACCACTCCAGTTTTAACAATTTAGCCACTATTTTGTACCTACGTACATTGGTTTGTTTTGTCCATATTTTGCTACATTTTTATATGCAGCATTTAAGAACAGAGCAAAACACAAGAATCGTATGCGCTACGCAGTGCACGCCGAGAGCACTCAAATGTTGCTGTGTACTGACTCTGATGATGAACATCTGATATGTTCGAAACCCAGGTTGGTGTACTCAATTCAAATACGTGAGTTAAATGTAATTCATATTTCTAATAAATACGACGGGTTTCTGGCCTAACATCAATGAAACTTGAGAATATTTAGTCATCGCGAACAGTCTATGATATCGCTTCATAATTCATAATAATTATCGTAAAATAACAACATACGATATTTGCAGACTTAAATGCAAATATATATAATAGACTGGCTATATATAACATATAATACACCGGATAGGTGTAAAAAAACTAACGTATCTCTTTAAAAAAGCGGACGTAAAGTCCGCCATATAATTTTCCATCTAAAATAATACTTAATGTTCCAAATTTCGCAATTCTTTAAAACTTTCTTTGCCCGACTTGGGATTAGAACCCAAGATCTTACGATCCACAGTCAACTACTCATAACGGCGGACCGACGAAGCAGTCAGTCAACATGATAAAAACTAATACAGAAACAGGTGTTACTCACGATTGACATGATTGATGTAATAGCGTCCAATCTGTGGATCGTAGGCCTCCTCCCAGCCAAGCGGCAACTCATTGCCGATGCAGTCCGCGAATGTCTGTGGCTTAGTATATCTGAAACAATCAAAGTTTTTTGTCAAGTCAAAGAAACTATTCGTAATGCTTGTTACGAAGACATGATAGAGGATTTGTTTCATTGCAGTTTACAAGTTTCACTGATGAAATATTTTATAGTTTACAAAAATAATTATCAATAAATTAGAGAACAAATTCTGATTTTCAAGCACTTAAATTTTCCACTTCATCTCGGCTTATGGTATATACCATGGCGGGCTTTGATTTCGTCCGTGGCGACGAAAAGGCGTCGTGCTTACCCATCACCCATCGTATTCCTTCCCGATCACTATTGGACCGATCACTGATACCGATTTCTTGACATCCATGGTACTATAGTAGGCTTGAACGTCCTTTGCAATAGGTCAGTAATTGACCAGACTGTATCGCGTTAGTCAGATGGGTTATTGCAGGATTGTATATCAATTTTCTTCCTTAATCCTCTTTTACGACCCCAACTATCAAGATAAGAGTATATTGTATTCCTACTCCGTTACCACATGGCAGTTTCCTACTTAGTTCTAAAAATCTATGTCAATATATAAAATAAGTAATCCAGTGAAGTATACTACTAAAGTTCGTTAAGTATAATTTTTGTAAAGTATAACGAAATTTAGTATATTATTAAAAGCTTTACAAAATACTCGAGATAAGTAAAATTTAAAAATCATGTAACAAAAATCTTCCCATAGAGGGCCTTGCGTCAACAAGACGTTCTTCCCACGACCGGAGGCGAGCCTATCGTAAAAGGCTGTATGACTATCATTAAGACAAAATAATAATAAGCTCCAGTTATTATTTGGTATCTTTCGATTGGGCAATTTCACTTAAAGTGGTTGGACGTTTGTAATAGTTTCGTGCTTATTAAATTTAAGTGTAATGAAATATGCATCTTGCCTTCTTTCTCCTTCTTTTTCTAATCTCATTTAAATGCCCACTGTTGTTACTTTATTCTCTTCTACAATTGGGTAAAATTTACCAACCTACCATATAGGTTTAAGAGGCATAGGGTTTCTTTCTTGCCTTCATTAATAGTATTTCGACGTCCGTGGAGGTGTTAAATTGTATTCTTACTTCGTCACTACCTTGCTGTCCCGTCGTGTCTTATTTCTACGGTTAGCAATTTTTATTTGTACAATCAAAATTGTTTAAATCAATATTTAATTTTCATCGAAAAAAGTGCAGATACTGAATATTTTATAGTTGTTTTTTTTAATATTTCTTTTCTATACACTTCATTGGATTTATTAACAAAGGGCGGAAAGTATAAAAATTTAATTCCATAATTTAGAGGGAGCTAAATACGTAGTAGTTGTAACTGTTATCTGCGTGTTAAGGTTAGATTTTTTTTATTTATCATTCAAATACATGGTATTTTAGTTAATACTATATTAGTTAAATAGTTATATAAAATTATTACAAAATTTGATTATGTTAGGAATTTTTTTTAGATATGTATTTAATTTTTTTAAATGAACTTTTTAAGATCATAAATCTTTTTAACTCGCGTAACTAATGGGACAGAATATATAAATATCTCTTAATAGTTGAATGTAATATAATTTTAATTTAATACAAATAGATGAAAAAGTGAAAAATATCGCTACAAATATTACAAGCAATAAAGATCCACAGATTCAAAATGTAATATTGTAAGCGCGATGGTATTACAGATAAAATATTGTAGAGTATAAAAAACAGGTGCAAGCCGTCAGATCCAAGCTATATCTAGGCATAGAGATAATACAGGCACATTGTGGCATGGGAATAATTAATGACAGTGGACGGGTGCCCGGGAGCATTCGCAGGCAGGCAATGGGCGTGGTGTTCTGGCGCCATCGACCTGCTCTACTACTGCAATAATCATGATTCACGTACTATCCAAACGTACAAGAAACGGCCACACTCGCATTTCCGACGGTGACGAAATCGAACGCCGCATCTCATACGCATCCCACTTAACGGTTTTCGTGGCTTTTAATATTGCGTTTATACGGTAGTCGGTTATTAAATAAGATTCCTCTCTTAATTGGCCACGTTTATGTCCAGTTCGGTGTACGTGCATTTTAAAATGGACGTTTTCAATGCTCGCATGATTCTGTTTTACCGTTTTTTTTTTTGTTGTTGTTTTACCATACATGGTGAAGTAAAGATTATTAAGTAACTTCATTGCATAGTTTCAGGATAATCGTAAGCAATTATGTACATCGTACGTCATAACTCCAATTAACTAACCGATTGATTTCACAGTTTAATCATCAAATATCTACATACATCCATTAAAACTTTAATTACATCCATTGTTAAAAATATTTAAAAAAAAAACAAACAATTTAGGCGTGTCTTTTTGTGCAGGCCATTTATTCATACAAAGTCGTGAGCAGCAAATCTTCAATGGGGAATTCGTTACTCCCTCCGCATACGGCTACCGAATGCGGCGTCCATTTCAAAACACGATCACTCTTACGAGGTGAGGGGATAGAGGGCGCGTGCGTGTGCGCATCCAATGCATTGGTGCAAGAGCGAGAAAGCTATAGAATAGTAGTAAAAGTGAGCGAGACAAACAGAGAAACTATGTTGCTGCGTTTTGGGAGAACGGCAAAACCAGTCCTGTCAGCGGGACGTCAAGACAAGTCGAGTTCTCGGAAACGGTGACCCGTGTCACGGAATCCCTATCCACACATACGAAGTTTAACACACGTACACTATCACATACGTACACAACGCAAAAGAAATCATAATTCCAATCAAATTCCTAAGCCTTTCATTTCTACCCATCAACATCCACTATTAGACAAATCACTACAAAGTGCAGCAAATTCCATAATGGGGTTTCCCTCGGGAGACAGGTTGGCGATCGCATATATGACTTTCTCATCACTGCTGCCTATTCCTCTGATGTTCCCTTAAATATATTATAGTTTTAACACGTCATAGAAAAGCGCCTCAAAAAGAGAATAAGAAATGAGAGCAGTGAATATTACCTAGCTGAGCATATTAAAGCCATAGGTTTGACTGTTATGTATTAAGGTTCAAAAGAGTCCACCGGACCGGTCCAACTTGATAATAATAATAAATAATAATAATAAAGCCTTTTATTCGGACAACAGATATACAATTAGGTTTCTTATGCACTATTATATACGTATTTTACACAATTAAAAATATTCCCGTATTTGGTACTTCTTTAGTTTCTGTAAGTCCGTTTGCCAATTGGCATAGGCCTCCTCCAACCTACTCCATTCTGATCTCTCTCTGGCTACTCTACTCCATGTTATGTCTGCAACCTGCCTGATATCATCATCCCATCTTTTTTGTTGTCTGCCTCTTTTCCTTTTACCTTCCCTTGGATACCATTGTGTAATTATTTTGCTCCATTTGTCTTTACCTCTTACCATGTGCCCCGCCCACTTCCATTTTAGCCTTTTTGTTTTTAGGGTTACGTCTTGTATCTTGGTCTTTTGCCTAATGTTGATGTTTTTTATCCTGTCCCTCCTCTTTACTCCTATCATACTTCTCTCCATTCCTCGTTGGCAAATAGCAATTCTATTGACTATATTTTTTGTTATGGCCCATGTTTGGCTTCCATATAATAGGATCGGTAGAATGCAAATATTGAATAATTTGCTCTTTATTGCTATATGAAAATTTTTATCTTTCATTACTTCTAATAGTAATTAAACTTGATAATAGTAATTCTAATTCCAATTTACAATAAAATTAAAATATTAAAGTTTACAGTAACTGGGCCAAAAATATCCCGGTCAACGCTTATAGCGGGTTGAGCTAACGCATAAGCAATAAATCTGACATTGGTCAATTCGAAGACACTGGATGCGATGTCGACGTACCATCTTGTTTCTGCATTATGCCCGATTTGTTGACATTTACGGTCATTGCTTTATATGAATCACGGCATTATAGACTTCAACCTTTCTAAATAAACGTACAAACTATCTCACGCATTTTTTTTTCATGTCAGTCCGTCAGTTCTTTAGCGTGTAAACTCTTCAATTATCGAATAGTAACGTTATTTAATTTACAGATTTTCAGACGCACTATCTCCACAAGACACTTGTGAAAATATTTACGATGCTCTTAACCATGACCTAGAAATAAATTAATAAATGAAATTCTCCTTGCTCCAAAATGAGATATATGATATTAAATCAATAAGCTATTAGCACGTTGCGATTGTTTACTTGATACTATAATAGGTTTGACTCTGCGCTCACTTCGGTGAAGAAGCATTTCTCATCTTGACGCCAAAAGTTTATAATCAGACAAAATCGGAACGACCAAATGGATGGGTGCCATGGGATAGATCTTATCTGCAACTCTACACGCATGGTCTCTCTAACCAAGATCGTGACATATTTGAGTGCGATTAAAGAACGTAGCTTACAATTAATGAAAGAATTTGAAACCGAATATACAGTTCTAGAGTTCACTAAACATCCAAATTAACAAACTTTACTTCTTTATAATATTAATACGGTTTTCGTATATCTTACTAAATAACAAAGAGTCAAATAAATGTCTTCATTTACCATTGTATCTTCTATTCAAAATAGCGAACGATATTTAGCGTATAAATACAGCTATTACTTTTTGTCAACACGGCCAATTCTCTATTAGTTACATAATTCGTTCTACTTTATCTGAATCTATATCTTCCAGGCAAGTTTTCATGTAGAACATCATTTGCTACAAAATCGAGTTCACATACCTATGACGCGTAATCGATGCGAATAAATCCGCGAGCAATGCTTTGCTATTCGCCAGTGCATCTCGGTCTCATTGGAAAATAGCGCGGGAGAAGGCCAATGTACCGCCGTTCAGCAGCCGCAAATAGAAACATGAAGGTTGCTGCCCGCTTTGGACTATTCAACTACATGCCGCCGCTGATTTCGTCTCCATCATAGAAACCCATATACCTAATGAAATTCATAATTTTCAAAAGCTAACCTCGCAAAATTCTGTTGTGATTTCCGTAACTCAAATAGCAACTAACCCTACCATAAAATTTTCTAGAGAGTGATCCGTTGTACTAACATTTCTAAAGTACAATGACCAAATCCTGGTTTACGACAAAGTTGGAGCACGTCTGGTGAGAGGCGGTGCCATGCTGTCTCACACATATTGACCGGCCGACAGACGGACACGCACACCTACTAATGCTCTATAAATACCGCCAGGGAAATATTTTAATCCGGATGGCCCGTTTAATGCACATTCCTTAGACTTCGGAACAATCTCGATATTTTTCTTACTCCTTTACTACAAGAGGGCAATGCTCTAATTGAATTTTGTTTAAAAGATAATCTGTCTTAAGAATCTGTGTCAGCAGATACGGCTAAAGATTGATGTTGATTGTAAGCTGTTACTTAAAATGTTATATCTAAATTCTTTCTACGTGATGTCACGTATAATCATTACATGAATGCTTTGAATATAACCACTGTTGAGCTTATTCAAGAAATTTACAGACAGGAAGATTACAAACCTGTCCTTAAAAGGATCTGTGTTAGGGTCAACGCGATTTCCTCTCGCATTCTGAATTGCTGACGCATTCTCGCTATGTTATTATCAAATTAAACCCAACTTGCAATGGATTTGTCGAAGCACGTCGGCCGGATGATCATGAATATAAAATTTCGTATCAGATTCAAACCATACATTAAACTAACCGCACATATAAACATTATTCGAGACTTGCGTCATGATCAATCACCCAATTTATCCATCGAATTGCCGTGGCAATCCTTCGAAAGTGTTAATATATATATTTAATGCTAAACGCAGAGGCTAATGTGTAGTTATGACGTCACGCGTTATTCGCTCATTGACAAACGACATTCCAACGCCTAGTGTGAACTGTGTTGTTGAAACGCTGGTCACGTCATACCCTCCAAGGTCTCATGATCGTCTTAAGAACAACACTCATTAAATGCTCAGATCTAAATAATAAAGATATCATGACACTAACTGCCTTCAAAAACTCGAAATCCTTCTTCTTTTTTATTGAATTATGAGCTTCATTTGCAATATTCCAAGTATCATAAATTTAATAGCGTTCATTATATGGCCATATTTCATATTTATGATTTACAAGTATTAAAGTCTAAATAGTATAAAAAACGGGCACAGAGTAATTTTAAGAAATTTATATAATTCCGTTGCATAGTATCTGTAGAAGTGATGGACGTGTGGATGGCGGATTGCATAAACATTGAATATATAGGGTTTCCGTTTGAATCACACCGCATACCAGCCGCCTTCGTCACGCCGACAGCCGTCGCGTGCGACACAATATCATGAGGATCACGACTCACTCACAAACATTCGATATAAACGATGCCCAGTCTAAATAATGTCTATACAAAATGACGAATCACCGACCGTCGTCTATAATATCGTCGAGACTTTGGAATTTCTAATTGATATTGCAATGTGGTCACTCCCATTCTGATACTCGCTTGAGCAATAACTACTTTGCAGACTACTAAATACTATAAATCTTACACAACGCAAACTAAACGAAATAAAAATTGTCATAGTAAATCAACTTCATAAAATACACTTAATTCGTCTACATTCGCAGAATCAAAACATTATGAACGATCTAATTTATGAGCATTGTGATATTAAATTGTTATAAATAACTCAAATATAACGCGAAATGATGCTAAAAGTATTTATAACTATATATAGAAATCAATTAAAGGAATATAAGCGCTCATTCATTAAGTCAACCGGTTACATCTTTTAAATACATAATATACCTGAGAATATTTAATATTGAGAAAATATACGCAGATGGCATAGAGTTAACAATATAGTAGCATGCAAATCTTTGCATTATGCTAATTTGTAGCAGTTACAGAATGTAGAAAAGCAATCAAGCTGTTATTGGTTACAACTTGGTGTACCGCCCTCAGAAGGCAGCAATGTTGGCATAATGGCTTGTAACGATGTTTACTGGCAACTTCACGACTGCACAAATGATACTTTCCCAGCAGTAGAAAGTCCAATGTTAGGTAGGAATCGCACCAAAGCGACTCCATTCACATATCGTTGTTATTAGAGCGGTGTCAAGACCGGAAAGTATGAATTATACAGAGGCCAAACAAGCAGATATCAATGCGCTTGGACGCAGACGCATCGCTATTGAATGGAAGGCGCCAGGCTTCTGCGAATATTTGTTGAAGAACGAAATTCCTCGCTCCATTGTTTTGTGAATGATCGCGAGGAATGAGGTCGCGGTATAATTCGTAATTTTTATTGTGTAAACTGCTACGAAGCAGTGTTCTCAATATCTATATCAAATTAATGTTTAAAGAAGAAATTCGTTCCGAAAACTCTAACATGTAACAATAACAACTATTCTTATTAAGTTATTATATTAATATACATTATGGTACCGCAAATAATTTTACTGAATAAGATAAAAACCATAAATGAAGCTAGAACACGAATATGTTTAGAAAATGGCCTAAATCATTCTCTGGTGTTTAAATCAGTATTATAACATGTTACACCTATTGAAATAAAACAATAGCTATTAAGTTCTCCCCGCGACCATAGATGCTTAAATATCAGCAAGGTCTAGATAGCAAAAACAGAATTATAAATAAAATCCGGTATTGTAAATTTGACAGAGATCAACTGAACACAAATACAACAATTAGTTGACACAAATGGGACTATTTAACCCAATAACTAAGAAATACAGGTGTTTTCGCATACCACAGTTCTTATAATTATTATACAAACCAAACAGTTCAATATGACTTTGGAACAAGGTTCATATTAGAATGGGCCGATTGTTTATTACAGACAGTTGTCGCATATTTTGCCCACGCCTAATCGGCGGTTCGTCAACAATTTATTCAAAATCAAGGATTTGTGCCAGTTTGCCTTACAGTGCCTCTATTTATGGCCAAAATTAATCCATTCGCGGTAGCAATAGACTATAATGAATAGAACCTACTTAGTCTATATTTTTGATCATTCATACTACCTACATCTTTTATTGAGAGCAATCTAGTATTTTACATACTCAACAATAGGTGTCCTAATTTGTACAATATTTAATATACTTTTAAGGTTACAACTGCAAAATACTTCCGACGGTCACGTTATTAACTGCGTTCATTATATTCTTATAAAAAAAGAACTTTCTTTAATGAATACGCCAGTAAATAACGATATTAATTTTTATTAGACATTTTTGAGTCGAATAGCGGTAAAATATCGGTTACGTTCACTCATCCGACAGATTGGAATCATACGTTTTACTGAGAGTGTTAAATCGTCACAAATATTTATAGAGGAAATATTAAATAGGCAACATTCTTTAGGCGACGACATTTGGGTGTCCTCCAACGTCTAATCAAATACTATTATGCAAATCAAGCAAGTTATACAATTTTATGAGCGATGGCTATCATAAATTCATCATTACCTATGCGGGGGACAAACACGCAGAAATTCCATCACAGCATTCCGAGGCGCGATATGTCGACATCATGTTTTGCAAGTTTATTATGACCTGTGCTAACTTCATGGAGTTATAACCCACACATTTCGCGTTGGACTCATAACTATTGGAACTAAAATTAGCAGAATTTAACAGTAGACGTTAGAAAAAGGTTAAAAAAGAAACAAAAATAGATATACATTGCAATGAGCGTTACAAGTAGGTAAACAACTGGTTTATGACGGCATATAGATAAGAGAGGAATGCCAATTTTGATTAGAAACGAGAACAGAACGAGTACAGTCTTTATCACATACATAGATAAGTTTTACACATGCGTGATTTTAAACACATTTTCATTATAACGATAACGATTCAATACGACTACGGGACATATAACGCAGTACACTATATTGGGATTTGATTATTACGTATCACCGTTCCACGAAATAATTCGTACACTTCCTGTAGAATTTCAGCAATCAACTTGTTTAGTAATCGCAGTTTTCATCGTGTTATTTGTTGGAATTGAAATAAATATTGTACTGTGCAGTTAGTGTTGCCAGCGAGCAATGTTGACGCGTGTCTGGTGTATAAAATCGCCAAGGACATATTTATCTTGGAGGAATGCGTAGAATAAACAATGTTGAACGCTATTTCGTGTTCATTTGCTGCTACGCGCCGCACCCTACAATGCCTGATTGCCCATGCATATATGTGGGTACATTCCAATATCAAAATTATTTATAAATCTTCTTCATTACATATATTTGAATAGAATTTGTTTCTTAAGAACATTAATTACAGAACACATTTCTAGCATTGTATTAACATTTCTAGAATCTAATACATTTTTGATTCTTTTTGTATGGGTGAGCGCTGAGGGCTCTCAACCCGGCAAAACTATAAGCGATATCGCCCAACGGCTCCCCGTGTGGGGGAAAGCTAATATCGACAATGGTTTCCATTTCTGACCAAGGTGTCAATTTCAGGAATTCCAATAACAGTTGATTGTTATCTTGGAACTCGCAACAATTTAAATAGAAACGATAAAGAGAATAGAAAACAAAAACAAACTGGGACATAGACTTCAAATCTGTTGCTTCGGGAAGTACCTGCACAAGATTGTCAGGAGGGAGAGCACACCGTCCTGCCACCACTGCAGTTGCGACGAGGACACGGCACAGCACACGCTCGAGGAGTGTGCTGCATGGGAGGGGGATCGCCGTGAACTCGTCGCAATTATCGGTGCCGACCTGGCGCTGCCGACCATCGCCAGGGAGATGCTCGTCAGCGTCAGGAACTGGGACGCGGTTGCCGCCTTCTGTGAGGCCGTTATCTCACGGAAGGAGGCGGCGGATCGTGTGCGAGTAGAGCTCCTATTCGGCGACACGTTCCGCCGCCGGCGACTCGGGCGGCGCAGGCGCGAATATCTGCACCTAATGCCGCCCTAGCCGAGGCCGCGGGTGATAGGACCGGGGAATTGTCCGTCACCCGCAGAGAGGCTAACCGCGCGATGGCGACCGACGTACCAGTACGTCGAGAGGTGAGAGGTTACCCGAAAGGGTATTCCGTCGGGCCGACCACTGATGACAAGTCACATCTGCTCCGGTGGTCGGCCCAACAACGAGGTGACGTGGGTACGGGTGGGTTATGGGCCCGCGCACCGTCCTTTCATCGCCCCGGACGGACAGGACCGCGCGTGCGCTTACCATAGCCCACCCATAAAAAAAAAAGACTTCAAATCTAATCTTTAGGATAAAATTGGAAGTAATACAACCAAACGCAGTTCATTCAAATTAAAAAATGTAAAATGCCCAGCCCCTTTAGCGTTACGCATGAGGGAACTCAGAACTTGAACACTGCGTGGGAAGCACATGCTTGGGTTACACAATCTTGCGAAGATATTTTATTAAACGCCATCGACAACTAAGTTTTTGCTTTGAGAAGAATAGGACATCAACGCTCTCACAAACCTTTAATCTTAAACAATATAGATATGTAGTATCTTGTATATAATTTGTATTGTTGAGTTGAGGCGTTACTCATATAAGGAACAATTACGTTATTAAATTAACCATCACGCCACGAAGTTCTCGACCGCAGGCATGCAGATCGCATTGAAACATTCCAACGCATCCTTCTATATTGCCTACATACATACAACCACCTTGTAGAGTAGATACTGATAGTTAACGTGGATTTTCACTCGCAACATAGAATTATGCATTAACAATTATTGGATAGCAACACACTGGTATGCAGCAAGAACAATGTAGCGGCTTAGTGAAACTGCATTCAACTGATACAATTAAAGTAATAAACAGTGGCAAACGTAAGGTATAAGTTCCCATTCGCTTGTTAATCGATGCTATCATTGTCTTGGCAGCTTCCTTACTCAACGATACAATGACTTTTTTTTTCCTATTCACAATGCGTAGCTGTTGAACGCTTCTATAATAGTTTGGTTTTTGTTGCAACTACTGGTGCTTCTTTATTACTTATATATAATTTTTTGTTCAAAATCGAAACAGTAGTTTTTGCAATATTCTACCCGATTCCATAAGGATCTTGTAACATTCGTTTTAAATTAAAAAGCATTAAAGAATCGAGTGCCAAACAGCCAATGTACTTTGAGAAAAACCAATGTTACAACGTCTTCAATTTTGGTTTTAAGTCAGACCTGAAAATGCATACTTTGTGCATGTTTTACTGCAGTCATATGGTATAGCTTTGGTGATAACTAATCCACTGCTTTAACTACCCATTAGTTATTGTACGAATGAACCTACACGATGTCAAGGACCCATTTTATTAGTGGCCTTTTACGACACCGGCGATAAAAGAAATGGGCATCCTATATCTCACATATTTACATAATTTGGGATATAGAATTATTCGTTGAATCTAATAATATCAAAGTGAAAATATGTTCATTGTTTTTTTGTTTCTGACGAAGGGTTGTATTCAAATCTCGTAAATTATCAACAAAAATATCTAGCTTTTTACAGACAATATGACGAATATTTTGTATTATTATATGATACTTAAAAATCTCACTGTTATTTGAGTTTAAACATGCAAAGGTGATGGACAAAAGGTTTGAAGAATTTCGATGAACTTACAGACATTATTAAAGGTTCCTAGGGTGTAAAATATTTGATTATTCAACAGCATTACCGTAATAACAAAATTGTCCGAATTTTACCATCACTGCGGTATTATTCATCAATCGAAGTAATGTATTTGCTTTTGATATTAAAGCAGTTTGATTGTGCTAGAGCTGGAATCTTTCAATACAGTTTCAGTGATGTGACTGCTCGCACTCATCACGTACTTATGCCGAAATAAATATTTTTAATAATTTAACTTGAACTTGATTGATGTTGGTGAAGGTTAAACAAGTCCAGTAATTCATGAGTTTGGTATCATCAAAAATTAAAATAGTACTCTTTATTATAGAGATTAAGTTGACTTAGCCCGGTTATTCAGAGGTATGTTAGTGTGTACCCCATCTCCTGAGGACTTAAGAGAATTCATCCTTGTAGCTGTTATTTGCCACAGAAAAGATCTTATTCAACGCTTTATGCCATTCCACACGAGGGTAGGCTAGATTGGAATAGAGAGTATCCGACTTTAGATCCAAGCAGGAACGTCTTGTCTATAATGATAAATAAAAATGGAGTGCCTGTAATGTCAAAATAATAGGCTTTTTTCATGCTCACACGGTTATTTGCACTATACACATGCCTATTGCCTAAAGTACACTTTATATTTTTTTGTCTGTCTGTCTGTTTGTTCCAGGTAATCTTCAAAACGGCTGGACCGATTTTAAAAATTCTTTCACCAATGGAAAGCTATAATATCAGGGAGTAAATTAGGCAATATTTTATCCCGGTATTCCCACGGGAACGGGCACAACGGGGATAAGGCGACAGAAACCGAAGCGAAGCGAGGGCGGGTTGCTAGTCTCCAATATAATAGGGATTATCTGATTATATTCCCTATTCTATCGCTTATCAGTCGTGCATGCTCATAGTTATGTATTTTCTATTGAAAGCGTGTCATTGATATGTAGGATCAATAATTGAGGACAGCTGCAAGCTATTAGGAGATTTAATTTAGTAGTGAATCGTTCTTAGAATAATAACGTATAGAAGGATAGTGTCAGTACTTCGAACTTTCAAAATTTGAATCTAAAAATACTAATGGCGCGCAGACGATTACACACATACACACGCAACCCACTATACAAATTATGAAATCAAATTTTGTTTTTATTAACATAAATCGTCGAAATACTTTTAAAAGTAGTGTTAAAAACCTTTTTAAGTTTTTCAAATGTGTTGTGACACCATTTGAATGCAGAAACCGTCATAATTACCTATTTATTTTTTAAGAGTAGCGTACGTTCGTGCAGTACAATGACTTGTACATTACGGAACGGTTCCGGCGTAAGCTCCATTAGGCTCCAATTGAAATGCCTCACTTTTTGTGCATGAACTTACCTTCTATACGTTGTTATTCTAAGGAATCGTTCTATTTATAAGGACGGCCTTTACTATTTTTATTGAATAATTCTATTTGCATTATATAAACCATTTGTCGAAAAATAGGTTAGATAACTATAAAACAATGCTACGAAATACTTATATACTACGAAGTGCTTGTAAACATCAAACAAATTCAAAGATAAAGAAAATAAGGTACCATAAACGCCGAGTAAAAGTAGCCTTGATTATCGTTTCTGTAGTCACATATTTTGATATATTTTTTGACATAGTGGTATCAAGTAGCATGTAGAAATTGTTTAGACGTGTATTTTATAAAATGTAATCATATTCAGGATTGTTGTACTCATGTTTAATTTCAAAATATGCCTGCTCAAAACATTGTTAGGGTAGGTAAGTAAATGCATTTAGCCAGAAACAGCTATAGCGTGAAGACACATTTTTCATAGTAGAACATTTAGACCCCGTATAAGGTTAATAGCGTCGTATGCGTCCGAGACGTGGCCGGGTTATTTTTAGCATTAATAAATTGGCTTAGTGGCTCGGTTTATTGTGTGCACGTTTCACTCAAGTAGATGTCAATGGTAGTAACATCCGCGGGTGTCTCTGCTCCACACACAAATTCTAGGTCAATTTTGATTGTCTTTTTTACTAATCGTTTAGCATTTGAAATAATAGTAATATTTCAATGAAAGTACTGTGTAATGGTTCATGCGTGTCGTAAAAGACGAGTAAGAGTTTTACGTCGATCTGGACTAACTCAATGTGATGCCGTCTGGTCAAAAATTATATACCCAAAAAGAGTTACATCAGAGAAACAATCTATTAACAATTGCCGTCTGGTCAAAAATTACATTTACAAGGAAGGTTGAAGGTTACGGCCGGTCATAAAATTATTGCCAACAACTTCTGCAATACGTACGATGGAAGAGAAGTACATATTGCGCAGATTCGAAGTAATTGGGATGCGAGCAGGATCATAATCGTGGCCCACATACGCTCCACTGTTGGACTCGGGCCTCCTCCACAATGGGAGGGAATTTAACCTACTATACCGTGCTGGTCAGACATGTTGGTATAGGGTTTCATTTCGAGTTTTCCTTCTCTTACACAGATCTTATGTACATATTATATCCCTTAGTCGTCTTTTACGACATCCACGGGTAAGATAGAGAGTGGTCAATTGTATTCTTAATCCGTCACCACACGGAAAGCAGCGAGCAGGATGATGATGACTAATATTTTAGTGAAAGATCAATGTGTATGCAGTCTCACTCCAAATTTTCCACCAACAAGTCACGTAAATTATCTGAAATATTCCATTATCACATATTTGCGATCCGAGGTTTATAGCTGCAAACTTGATAAGGTTAGTCTACAAACAGAATATAACGTCATATGATTTGGTGTGCTAACTTAGCAACCACGTCTCAAATAACATTGCGATGTAGACCGTACGGAATGCAGTTTGCCAAAAGGTTCAATAAAAATACCACTTTATGTTTCCTGTGTCAGCAGCAAATTTTATTATGGTGTCAATGTACTGGGGACCAGATTCTTATGTGGCTTAACAAGCCCAATAAATTTAATCTACATTTTCGTTTTATGCAATACTTTTATAGCTCAAAATTTGCTTATAAAAATGTATTATCATTTTAAACGAATAATTAAAAACAGAAAAATAGGAAATAATGAATACACGATTATTTTCTATCATTACATTATTTATTTGTTAAGTTCACATCGATTTCACGTTTTCCGTGTGGTGACGGAGTACGACTTACAATCCACCCCTATCTTACCTGTGAATGTCGTAAACGACGACTAAGGGATATGATATGCATATAACATATGTGCAAGAGAAGAAAAACTCGAAATAAAACGTTACACCGTCTGACCAGCGCGATATAGTAGGTCAATTTTCTTCCTAAAGTCCACTATAGGAAGAAAATTTAAAAAGAGAGGCTCGAGCCCAACAGTTGTAGTATATGAGTCGAGATGATGATAACCCAATTTTTTGCTTATAGCGTCAATGCCCGAAGCGAACATTTATAGTAAGCATTAAATACCCACCTATTGAACTTCTTAAAAATAGATATTTTCAGAAGTTTTAAGAAAGGCTAACCTTATTAGATATCCAGTGAAGACAGAGATAGTTTTCTTTTTACAGGATGTCTCGTTCTATTAACGTTACAGGCAACACTGCCGCTAATTGTTACGCCATTTAGCATCAACGATGTGATAATTGACCAGTTCTAGAATTGTAACCGTGCATTTTCAAGTGCAGGTGAAGTTTATAAGGTTAAATTTTAAAACAATGATGCAGGTGTCGATGCAACTATGGTAAATAGATACCTACGGCTAGTGACATGATCGTATTTAATAGGGATGTGTAGTGCAGCACCTGCAACTTGGTGAGGTGGTGAAGGGGGTGTGAGGAGACGGCGGTAAGTCAGAGCGGAGGGGGAGTGCACCGCTTTAGAAAGGCGCGACCATCGCCGCAGGCCCGGGCCGCATTCTACGGCCTGTCATTCACACCGCGCAACTTGCCTATGCATTGCATTCCATCTCCCACTACGTTCTCCACGCATCGACCTATACACACACACACACACACACGTAACTTACGAAATCTCCAATCGCACCATCATGTCACACTCATTTTAAACACAATAATCGCTTCATCCAATTATTTCTGCGTCAATTCGGGCACTAATATTGCTATGAACCAGTTCTGTGGCCTCATTATTAGCATTCCAATTCCGCCCTTCACCAAATCAATCCCATAGAAAAACAAGAGCACCGTACACATTCCAAAGGATAACAAATGATAACCATAATTTGTGTTTAGCTCATTTGTTGTCACTAAATTGTGGAATGTCGTGTGAAATCGAGGTTGACGCGCATTCTTACCGCTAGAGAGCAGCAGCATCGCGGCGACGGAACACTTTGTTTTTCACGATTTATTATACTTTAGAGCAGCATTTATCACTTGTAACTTCATCACAACCAACTATATAATTTGCACTTCCGATATTTATGACCACTACACTCGAATCCAATCAGAAAACTATAGAAATTACATTGGAATGTAAAGTTTTGACATGGGGCTCTTACGGGTTAACACTTCTCTTTGGAAAACTTACCTGTCTCGCGGGTCGATCCACGTCGTTTTTCTACTATTGTGGTCGATGAAATATAATTTTCCGTCAAAGTCCCTTGCGTAATCCCATCCGTCGGGCAAGGGTATCTCACCGTTTCGTCTCCTTGGCATATTTCACTGATTAAATCCATTCAAACGAGTAACGAAGCACACTCGCGAACTAGCTACACGGCCATGTTGAATACCTCATTACGAGGTGTGACGTCACGCGGGATCGGCCAATAGCGACGAAGGGCCCCCACGATGGAATGCGGCGCGTACGCGAGCGCGAACACACGAAGCGGTTCCGTACGTCACTTCGCTGATATTAACGACACACACAACCGCACTAAGCGACCCCGCGTCGCCGACTGAACCCCGCCGACTCGCAGCCACGTTATCACCGCACATGATAATATTCACTACCAGCACCTACTGTCTAAATGCATTCCTAAACCATCTAATGTTTACATTACATGGTCTTCTAGTGGCAACTGACTACGTAAGATGTAGGAGACTGTGAAACTGGCAATGTAAGCAAAAAGTAGGTAAGTATATACCCATTCAATCTATTTACGATTCCGCTGTATAAATATGTACCTATAGACGGGCGTGTATACGTATAGTTCGCATTCCACAGCGTATGTATATACAAGCATACATACAAATTACTGATATGTAAGTACCTACCTATCTAACTACATGTAACTATCTACTTATGTTTGTCTGTCGTTATTACATTAACATTGCTTTATTATAGTACGTAGATACATGGTGTCTTGAATTATGTACATAATTTAGCGTTTTAGATTTACCTACGTGACCTACAAATTTTTACTTGGCATCAAATCTTTGAAACAAGGTTACAATTGCGTGATTCTGTTAGCGGAAATGTTTCTGCATTAAACTACACAGATCACACGACTACTTGTTTAAGTATGTAGGTAGAATAATTTACCGCGGTACGCTTTAAAAAAAGCTTCTAATTTTTCAAAGTACCTACTTAAGGAAGCCAAATACATAGTACATTTAGCGGAGTAATATTATAAGTGCTTAAGTAACGCCTTTTATTAAGAACATGTTTTACAAACCGCCAAAATAGTGATAGAGGTACAAATACGGCAGGTTCCATAACTTGCCGTACCAACCCCATGATTGCAGTCGTTCTTTCCGCCTTCCTGGTCAGCTTTGGTGGGTTGTGATTGGACCATAGCCTGTCAGAAAAAAGGGGAAATTACCTGCGTTCCGGGTGGTGACGAATTAATCTGTTTTGTCCTTCTTATCAGTCTAAAATTAAAAAATAAGTTAGGTAGCTATTTATTCGTTATGCTATCAGAGATTTGGCATCCATAACGCGTGAAATCGTAGCACATTTTTAACACTCACATGTAAAAAGAAATATTAATATAGGATATAAGTAGGTACTCCAATTTTAATAAAGACCTTTATTTTTTTCAAACTTTCGTGCACATACCTAATCTATAATTAAAAGCGAAGTGGTTGCAGGATGAGTCAGATCGAAATTGTACGGGTATGTTATCAACTACTTATTCAAAGAAATAAGACTTCAAATTGTTGAAGAGGCAGATCATTGCCAAATTTCACATAGTTTTGCTTTAGGAAATTATCCACAAAAGTAGACAATATTGACAGATTGCTCGTCGTTGTCTAAGTCGCCCCTTCGATGCTGAGCGCTGAGTCAGACTAGGCTGGCAGGGACCGGATGACTACCAAACTTGGGGTCCAAGATTTAATATTGATTCAATCAACAATTACTGCCGTCCAGAAATTTTCAAAACCAGTTTCAGGATACAGGGATAGCTTGCTCAGATTCAACCGTTTTATATTTATTCTATTTCATTGTTCTGTGATGGTATAAACGAATTACCGGAGCGATCAAATCTCCACATCGACTAATCCAGGTCGCCCCCAGTCTCTCGTGGAAAACAATTTTCGTTCTCCCCAATTCAGAGTATTACTAAATATTAATATAACCCGCGCCAATAATGAACGAATCTAAAATGGCGGTAACTAACTGTTAACTATAATGAGTAATGACAGCTAGGACAGTCAGCAAATCGGGATTGCCAGATAGATGATATTTTTTAAATCTAGACCTTTATTGTGATCAATATTAAGCAAGGTAGTGCGATTTATTGTTTCAAAAAATCATGTTTTCGTTACTGACACGCCCTAATAGCGGATAGCCAAAATAAAAAAATAGCAGCAATATTGATTGCTGGATCATTGGATTAGCATTTATAACCCCTTTAGGGACTTTCCCTGCTTAAACTTAAGAAGCTGCTTCCTGGTCTAACTTTTGTCAAATTTATTGAGGTGGGCTAGAAAAATCCAATCAAAATCGCAGCAGGCGCATCCTATAGTTGTTGTTATACTTCATAAACAGTGTGCCCATTGACGTCCAAAAGTTGCTGGTCCACAAATTTCATGACTGCCGGTTTTGGCAGTGAGCATTAAATAATCTAATTTCGACGGTCTTCTTACATCTGTAAACTCTGTTGACATGTATATTATACCTGTGAGTTTAGCACAAATATTTGCGTCAAAATATTCGTAACGTTATCAAGACAAGTTTGTATGAATTTGGAGCAGTGCCCCTATCATCGGATAGAGTACTAAGCCCACTGACAGCTAACACTGCGCTCCATTTCATTCGATCTCGTCTATAAGATTTGCCGTGAGGTAGTGTGTTATAGTCCTTAAAATATAGCTTGGCCTCTTCTTCTTCTTTTTTGTTTTGGCAATAAGCTACTAATACGAATCATTTTTGTCGATTTATAATTTTCTTTACAAATTATTAGTTTCTTCTAATTAGTCAATGTCCGTCAATAGTTAAATTGTCGCCTTTAACAGTGTAATGGCCACCGTTAACGGTATCGTAACGAAAAGGTATGTAAAGCACTTTTATATCATAATCATTATACCCCAGTGGTCTCTCCGTCACATATTACATAAAATGCCATTAAAATTATTTAATATAACACGTTAAAATACTAAGATATTTAATATAATACAAGAACACCACGTGACACTTCCAGATTCTCGCCAAAACCCCTATAAAATGTTTACTATAGTCCTTAAAATATAGCTCGATCTTCTTCTTCTTCTTTTTTTGTCTTGGCAATCAGCTATTAATACAAGCCATTTTTGCCAGTGTCGAGTTATAGTTTTCTTTTCAAATTATCAATTTCTTCATGTCAGTAATGATCCGTCAGTAAGTCAAAGCGTCGCCTCCAACAGTGTAATGGCCACTATTAGGGGTATCTTCTGAGAATTTTGGTGGAAACAAAAAGGTATGTATAGCAGTTTTATATCATATTCACTACACCTCAGCAGTTTTGCCACTATATATTACATAAAATGCCATCAAAATTATTTAATATAACACGTTAAAACACTGAGATATTGAATATAATACAAAAATACCACATGACACTTCCAGATTCCCGCCAAAATCCATAGCTTGATCTCTGCAACAGTTATCACTAGTGCTGTCACGCTTACAATGTAGTTCATATTTTTTATCGATAAAATTCTTTATTTTTATAATTGTGATTTTCCATTATAATTGCAATACTATCAATGACAATATTTTTGAGTTTAAATCAAACAAAAACTGTTTTTGACTGTTTTAATTATTCAAAAGGATTGCAATCAAGGTCAACGTCACTATTATCATCATTGCTGGAGCGTTCCTGCTAGAACATTTACCATTTTTTGCCATAATAGTGGCAGTTGTTAGATCAAACGGTCGATTGCAACTGCTTTGTGAATAAACATGTTTATTTTACTGACAATAATGCGTATATAATATTATCATTTACGCTGAGACAAAAAGTAGTTTTTTACTGCTAAATGAATTCAATTTATGTATTTTATAATGAAACTATCTCTTGTAATTGTAAAAGAATATTAAAAGTTTTGTATAGGTACAGTATTGGGTTTATTTCTTTTATGAATAATTTAATAAAGATTGGTTATCGATTTACGTATATCGACTGTCCCATCTCTTTTTTATTTTCAGTTCAGTATGACCCTGTACGCGCGTAAGCGTAATTTTTCTATAAAATGTTTATACATGTAAACACTTAGCATTTCAGAACTTATGAAGTACATACATACAGACATACATATAATCACGCCTCTTTCCCATAGGAGTAGGCAGAGACCACTTCCTTCCACTTGCTACGATCTTGACATACCACTTTCGCCTCGTCCACATTCATTAATCTCCTCATACATGTTTTTCGGTTCAGGGTACTCCTAACCTGGCCTTTCTTAAGAACGTCCCCGATTTGATTGTGGAACGTCCGCCTCGGTCTTCCCCTTCCAACACTTCCGTTCACATTCGCCTTATAAATTCTCCTTGTTAGTCTCCTTTCATTCATTCTCTCTACATGGCCGAACCAACTTAACATACCTTTCTTAATCCTTGTCACTACATCTACATTCATTCCACAACGTTCCCTAATTACTCTGTTTTTAATTCTATTACTCAATTTCACACCAATCATGCTCCTCAGCGCTCTCATTTCCACAGCATTTATTCTACTTTCGTGCTTCTTCTGCCATACCCAGCTCTCACTTCCATACATTAGAGTTGGTACAAGCACTCCCCTATGCACAGCCAAGCGAGCCTTCTTAGACAGGCTTTGGCTGCCCATAAAGGTGCGCAAAGCACCATTCACCATATTTCCCTTACACACTCTTCTTTCAATATCACTTTCACATTTACCATCTCTCGCAAATGTAGATCCCAGTTATACAAACTCTTGCACTTGTTCTAATATTTCCTCTTCTATACGTATCTTGCATTCCGTCATAGCTTCTTCCCTTTCAAATACCATAACTTTCGTCTTCTTTACATTAATTTTCATTCCTTTTCTTTCAAAAGCCTCATGTACTGCTGTTACCATCTCTTGCAACTCATTCACCGACGAAGCAAGTAGAACTTGATCGTCAGCGTAGAGAAGACATTTGATAAGTAACCCATTCATTCTCAGTCCATATTCACTCTCTTTTAAATCAGTCAAGCAGTTGTCCATGAATAGGTTGAACAGCCATGGTGACGCTACACATCCTTGTCTAACACCCTTTTGGATGCTAAACCATTCAGTGTATGCTCCCTCTATTCTAACACAGGCACTGGAGTTCTCATAGAGAGACTGCAGTGCCCGTATCAGGTTGCCGTTCACCCCATGCAAAGACAATGCTGACCACAATTCATTCCTAACCACTCTATCATAGGCCTTTTCCAAATCCACGAAAGCGCAATAGACCTTCTGGTTTTTAGCCAAGAATTTTTCGGCTATGCAACGTAAGGAAAAGACCTGGTCCGTGCATCCCATTCCCTTTCTGAATCCTGCTTGCACATCCCAGACTCTTTCATCCGTCTCTTTTATAACTCTCCCTATCAGTACCTTAGCATACAGTTTGCCGACGACGCTGAGAAGGTTTATGCCGCGGTAATTGGCGCAGTCTTGTTGCGACCCTTTTCCCTTGTATAAGGGCACGATTACAGCCTTGCACCAGTCTTCTGGTACTCGACCCTTTCTCCAACACAAGTTGAAAAGGTGGTGCAACTGACTCAGCACTACCCCGTCGCCAGCCCTCAGCATTTCGACCGACACCCTATCATATCCCGCAGCTTTACCTAACTTCATATACTTCATTGCAGTTATGATCTCATCTGTACCTATCTCGCAATCACAGTCATAATCACTCTGCTCCTGTTCTAGCATCTGAATCAATTCCTCGTCCTTATCAAATTAACTTTCAAAATATTCCTTCCACCTCTTCAACACGCAATCTGGTCCTTTCATAATACTTCCATTCTGACTTCTGATTTTAATAAGCTCCGAGTTTGTAGAACTCCCTCGAGCAATCCTTATGGATTTCCAGAATAGCTTTATGTTAGACCGGAAATCCTCAGCAAGCCTCCTGTCAAGCTCATCTTTTCGCTCATCTTTCTTTTTATTTACTGCTTTCTTTACCATCTCTTTTAAACATTTATACTTCTCTCTTGCTTCGTCTACATCCTCATTTGTTGCCTTGTTGCTAACCAGTCCATCCATGCTTTCTTTTTCTTACCTATAACCACTTGTACGTCTTTATCCATCCAGACCTTATACTGCTTTCTTCCCTTTTTCCTTTTCGAAACACCACATACCTCAACAGCAACATTCACAACTCCTTCCTTAAAAGTCTTCCACACTTCCTCTATCTCACTGAACTTGTCTACATCTTTAAGTCTCTCATTCAACCTTTCGCAAAAGACTTCCTTTACAATCGTATCTTGTAAACTTTCCACTTTTATCCTTTCTAAATCATTCGCAAAATTCTTTACCCGATGTCGCCAGCGTTTAAAGAGACCATCTATTTGGGATATCACCAGGAAGTGGTCTGTGTCAATACTGACTCCGCGTTACGCTCGGGTATCTAAGACATTCTTCCTCAATCTTTCGTCAACAATTACAAAGTCAATCATACTTCTTGCCCCACATTCTTCTCTCGTAAAAGTGTGGATCCTCTTGTGAGCAAACATGGTATTTGTCACAAAAAGATTCCATCCCAAACAAACCTCCAGCAAACATTTTCCATTTTCACTCACTCTATCGTCGCCAAACTTACCAAGAACCTTTTCATATCCATCACGCTTTAGGCCTACCCATCCATTAAAATCTCCTAACATAATAATCCTTTCATTATCCCTACATTTCATCAGAATATCTCTCATACTATCCCAAAACTCCACGTTTTCCTGCTTGGCTTCCGTAGAGCCCCCCGAGCCCAAGTCTGTCGGTGCATAGACACCTAGGACAAAGAGGCGGGTGAGACCAATTTTCAGCCTCATCCATAGGAGCCTGGGATTCACACATTCATACTCAGACATACAGTCAACCATTCTCGCAGAAAGGATTAAACCGACTCCTTGTTTACCTCGGCTGGTGTTAGGTACCCCGGACCAGTACGCCACATAGGGTCCATGACTCATGGTATTACATCCTTTCCGCTTTGTTTCATTCACACACATAACATCAATCCCACTTTCGTCCATCACCTGGCATACTTCATCTATTTTCTCATTTATTCCTCCTCTTACATTCAGCGTAGCAAAGCGGCTCTCGGTGGGCCACTTTTCGCCTCCGATGGAAACGAGACGTGACGTGTCGCGAACCACATCGCCGCCATTCCTACAGGTACATGAGGTACATTTTAGCCATTAATTTCAATATTGTTATATTTATAATACATCGCACATCAGTTGCAATAAAACTGTCACGTAAAGAATCAAAATATATGTGATACAAAGTAAAATTGTGAACATGTCGCTCGTACTTCGTCGGTTTCGTTGACATCTGTCACAGAGATCAAGCTATATTTTATGGACTATAGGTAGTTCAGAATAGAGATATGACTTGAGGGGAAAGATCGATTATTTATTAATCGATTTTTCTTTCTTTAAAATAAATCGATTTGTAAAAATCGAACCCAAGACGAAAAAAAAATTTT
Organism: Lymantria dispar; assembly: GCA_032191425.1. Lineage (NCBI taxonomy): Eukaryota > Metazoa > Arthropoda > Insecta > Lepidoptera > Erebidae > Lymantria > Lymantria dispar. Next base: position 15,253,647 of record CM063461.1, on the reverse strand, counting down.
TTTAACTTAATGAGTTTACTGAATATAATTGTTACTAATCATTTTTAGCACTATTTAACATTTTATTGATACCTATATAAAACAAAACGATTAGTACAATCGAACGAAATGACTACCTATTAGTCTCAGAACTGAAGTAGAAGTATATTAAGTGCGAGCAATAAAAGTACTAAAACATGATTTTTTAATACAGATGTCTAGCATCATTTATCATTTTGCTAGAACAAAAATAAAATTAAACAATAATCACAATAAGTAAAGTAACCTTTTCTTTTGGTCATAAGAAGAAAACACAAAAGAAAACTTTCTTTAAGTTTAAACAATAAAAAAAGTAATACAACTTATAACCGTAAATATTTCACTTAACAATTGACTAGTACAAAACTAATATAAAACAACAATTACAAGAAATAAAATTACCTTTTCCTTTGGTGAGACCAAATAATACTAAAATACAATAATCATCGGAGCCCACATACGTCCCACTGTTGGGCTCGGGCCTCCTCCACAATAGGAGGGAATTTGATCTACTACACCATGCTGGTCAGACATGTTCGTATAGGGCTTCATTTCGAGTTTTCCTTTTCTTGCACAGATGTTATATGCATGTTATATCCCTTAGTCCTCTTTTACGAGATAAGTGGTGATTTGTATTCTTACTCTGTCACCATACAGAATAAACTACAATAGAAAAGTTTAAGTTTAAACAATAAAAATCAAATAGTAATATAATCGATTTATTTTAATATTAAAAAAATCGATTTATTTGAAATCGATTTTTAATACTTAGATATGTAATTGATTAATAAAAATCGATTTTAAGAAAAAATAATCGGTTAGATAAAAATCGATTTTCACGATTCTAGTTTAGAACTAACCAGGTACATTTTAGGCATGAATATTTATATTTATAATATATTACATTTTAGTTGCGATGAAACTAACACCTATTGAATGAAAACACATGTGATACAAAATAAATTTATAAACATGTCGCTTGTTCAAAATTACTTCGTCGGTTTAGTAACCATCTGTCACAAAGATCACGTTATATTTTGAAGACTATAGGTATTTGTATTTATATATCCTATCAAGTAATAAGTCATTTAGAAAACTTTTAGGTGTTTGATCGGACAGCAAACTATCAACTCCACACAAACAATATTTTGTCATTGTAGATCAATCCGTGACGCTTTGTATTTGTTGTATTCGTACAACTAAAACCAGCCGTTATGTCATCACCACTATATTGTCGGTACAATTGATGTTTTGAATATAATAAAACTAGCTGACCCGACGAACTTCGTAATGCCATAATTTTTTCGTAAATAATATTTTCTAAATTTTCGAAAATATAGTCTCTAATTGAAGAACCAGTGCAGCTTTGTCGGGAAACATTCGATAGTTTTGGTCGCGACGTTGTTAATGATGATTCAAAGAGAATACAAATTACTCATTATGGATTTCTGACAAAATTATAATTATCAAATTTTCAACCATACTTAACTATATAAACAAAATTTCGTTATCTGTCATTTGTGTTTTGTTATTACATATCAAACGCGTTTCTTCTTCTTATTTGTCTTGGCAATCAGCTACAAATACGAGCCATTTTTGCCAGTGTCGAGTTATAATTATCTTTTCAAGTTCTCAGTTTCTTCATGTCAGTAATGGTCTGTCAGTAAGTCAAAGTGTCGCCCTCAACAGTGTAATGGCCACTGTTAAGGGTATCTTCTGAGAATTTTGGTGGAAATACAAAGGTATGTATAGCAGTTTTATATCATATTTACTACACCTCAACAGTTCTGTCGCTATATATTACATTAAATGCCATCAAGATTATTTAACATAACACGTTAGAACACTAAGATATTGAATATAATACAAGAACACCACACGACACTTCAGATTCCCGCCAAAAACTCCATCAAACGCGTTTTTTATTAGTATAAAAAACGCGCGTTTCATAGTGACGTCTCTTTGACATTTTATGTCACGTCACACGGGAACGCGATCGAACGAAATAAAAGAGTTAAATCGTGGCGAAATCTTGTAAACACCATTTTAAAAAAACGGGATCAAAAAGTATCCTATGTCCGTCTCCTGGTTCTAAGCTACTTCCCCACCAATTTTCAGCCAAATTGTTCTTGAGTTATAAATAGTAACTAACACGACTTTCTTTTATATATACAGATAGATAACAGCGCTTCATTATTGTCATGTTCAGCCAAATATTATAGAGAAAGATTTTGACAGGCTAGCCCGCATTATATTCTGTTTAAATTATTTCTGAAGAAAACTCTAAAGACTTGACTGTATGTGCTTTTTGCCTGTGCCTGTCCAAACTGATTAACATAAGCAAATAATTGACACATACAAATTGATAGACTTTTGGCTAGAACGTAAAAGAGTCACATAGTCAACAGTATCGATAGTTAAGCCAAAATAAGGAGGTAATTTAGAGGTAAGAGGAGGTAATTTAATTAGAGACAATGAAATGTAAACCCGTATACTCCTTCTTAAGGTGTTCTAAAAGTTGTCTCAAAAGTCTCATAAAATCTCGTGTGTGCACAGTAGCTTATTGAAGGTCAGAGGTAACAAAAATCAGTTTTCATGATTATTTCTATGTCTATAGCTCCAATGATATAGCATCCATTTAATATAGTAGTCATATCAGGGGTGTCACCTCGGCAAGTTGCATATGAGCTTACAGCTTATTATCTCTCATTCCGAGGTGAAATCCCTAACATGAGTACTACCTAGCTACCTACAGTACCTACTATATTTGTGAGTGTGAAATGTGAATGAAAACCACCAGAAGATACTATTGACAGTGATGTGATGAAACTAAAGATGTGAAGAAACTGATAATTTGTAAAGAAAATAGTGCCTGACAATATAATAATAATAATATATAATAAATGCTATATGCCATGCTAATAGGAGTTTAGGCGCGAATGTCAAAATGTCATGTGGCGCTCTTATATTTTATTCATATTTTAGTGTTGTACAATGTTATATTGAATAACATTCTATGCAATATAATGCAGAGAAGATTCTACAGTGTAGTGACTATAATATAATGGTGCACTACGTGCATTTTCGTGTTCTTTCAAAATTCCTAATGAAATCGTGTTTTGGTAGTCAGCAATCAAATCATCGTAAGGACTTGACTTACTGACAGACTATTTATGTGAATTGTTAAACTACAATGCGATGGGCTGCGGGTTATTTGGTTAACGAAACGAAGCTATCTATCGAATGTCAATAGCGGTTTTTGAGACAAGATATTTCAGTAGCGAGAATAACGGGTTATGTTTACTAGTTTATTAAAGCATTACAGTGTAGTGTAAGTTACACGCGTACCTACACACGCACACCACTATACAATATAGTTGCCTTGCGTACGCCGTGACCTTGGACACTAAGAAACGGTCCGGCGTAGCCTCCATTAGGCTCCAATTTAAATGCTTAATTTTTTTGTGTGCGGAGTTACCTTCTGTTAGTTATTATTCTAAGATATTCATACTATATTTATATTCTATATTATAATACGTATACAACATCTATACAAGAGAAGGAAATCTCGAAACAAAGTCTTATACTACCATATCTGAACAGTATGGTATGTTGGATCAATTTCCTTCTCATAGTGGAAGAGGCCCGAGCCCAACAGTGGGACGTGTATGGGCTGAGATGATGATGTAAATACACTTTATTTTAATTTTCAAGGTATCAATTTAACATTATAGGTACTCATACGTAAGAGACGCCACTTTTTTGTGTGACTTAGTTGTTAACCGCAGATGACTGTGACTACTTGGACTGCTGGGTGAGCGCTGAAGGCTCTCCACCCAAGACGCGTTTATAATTCACTATGTCGTTAAACACGTGAATTAGGACTAGTTCAAGGACACATAATTAGGCATCTACCTGCAAGACACGTCTAAGTATCTAATGACAAATTAACACAAATAATCTTACAAAAAAATCTTATTTCAAATATTTTAAGGGCTAAAGTCAAAGTAAAACGCAGCTTTGCCGTGCGCGTGTATGAAAGAGACAAAATGATGATTGATGAAAGAACCGATGTTCGAGCTATGTCGCGATCGTGATAGCTGTTAGCCACAGAGTTGTTGTTAGCTATAGCTAGCTACAATAGAGAGTAGCAACTGTTAGCTGCCGGCCGACAGCGATCGAGTATAACCGAACGTTCAATGTTGTGTGGTTCGCGTTCGTGAAACGTGATTGAGTTAATAGCTGGTAGCAGGTTATTGCAGTACGGGGAAACTAGCTAACCGCTATCGTGCCGATAGATAGTTTCAATAACCAGCTAAGTTGCGCAACGACCACTTTTACTACAATGTTTTCAACTGAAAGACTTTGTATCCATTGCCATCAATATTAACATGTTGCAAATAAAAAAAATAGAAGAAGGCACAAACTGTCACAGATGTCACAAATATTGTCAAAATTGTCATTACCATTTTCTGTCAGTGTCATGCGTTGGCAATTTAATCGTAGTGTCAACACGTAGTCGGAAGTTTATTCTGTAATAATATTAAATTATAATAAACATCTTGTTCTGTCCGACAATTAATAAACCATTATGCCTACAAGTGACAGTGAAGATTTTGAGAGTGCTGATGAGGGTCACAGCAGTCCAGACAAAAATTATAGAAAAAAAAGACTATCTTCTTCAAATTATAGCGACAAAGCATTAGAAACTGAAAAACCTTTGAACACTTGTTCAACTACGGGCAAGGAGCAAACATGCACGAAGAATACGGTATTATTTTAATTTTATCATTGTTAATAAATTAACTTTTAGGGGACTTAGTTAAATTAAGGTACCTATTAAATAATGTTTAGTGTTGGTGTATTAGCATGCTGTCTGTTAATTATATAGTTATGTTACATCAAAATTTATATATAAATATATATATATATTATAGAATATATATAGATCATGATTATAATTTTCCGTGTGGTGACGGAGTAAGAATACAATTCACCACTCCCTATCTTGCCGTTGGATGTCGTAAAAAATGACTATGGGATATAATATGCTCATAACGTCTGTGCAAGAGAAGGAAAACTCGAAATGAAACCCTTTACCAACATGTCTGACCATCATGGTATAGTAGGTCAAATTCAGAGGCTTGGGCCTCCTCCACAGTGGGAGGGAATTTGGTCCCACTGTTGCGCCCAACTCCACCTATGTGGTCTGTGATGATGGTGATGATCATCATCACCCTGATCTTACTCCGATTACTTGGGGTTGAAACAATAAATTTTTTTTTTCATAGTACATATTCAAAGATTTTAGCAATGGTTTTATGAGCCGTCGCTTCCCTGATATTAACCTCCCTTGGGAATGTAATTATTGACTAGACATCAAATAGTTGGCGTAGGATCATATAAAGCTCTTGGTTGGAACGTTGTGGTATGAATGGTGATGTAGTGACAAGGGTTGAGAAAGATATGTTAAGTTGGTTTGATCATGTAGAGAGAATGAATGAAAGGAGATTAACAAGAAGAATTTATAAGGCGAATCTGAGCGGAAGTGTTAGAAGGGGAAGATCAAGGCGGATGTTCCACGATCAAATTGGGGACGTCCTTAAGAAAGGCCAGGTCAGAAGTACCCTAAACCAAAGAATATGCATGAAAAGATTAATGAATGTGGAGGAGGTGAAAGTGGTAAGGCAAGATCGTAGCAAGTGGAGGGAAGTGGTCTCTGCCTAATCCTATGAGAAAGAGGCGTGAATATATGTATGTTGTCTTTTATCATATGCATGAGCACGTCAAGGGTTGGTATTATACATACCTGTCACCACACAGCAGCAGCACGGAATATATTTATATAAGGTTAAATAATTTTGGTTCTTATTAATATGTAGTAAAACCAGTTTAAGACTATTTCGCAGGGACCCGACCAAAAACGCGTCTTAGCTGGGCAAGCATATTATGCGGGAAAGGGAAAAACGTGCCATTATTAATTATTATATTCTATTATTTTGAATATCTATGTATTGAATCTAACATTTAAAAATTACCTAAAATAAAATGTTGTGTATTATTATTATGTTAATCACTTATTTTAGTTTGACAAAAAGATTTTGAGGCATTAGCAATTACAAGATTTTCAACGTAATTTAATTTTCGCAGTGCATCTTCACTTTGATTCAAAGAAGTTACATAGTGTCTTACATCATTAACTGCTGATAATGCCTAGGCGTGTGACAAAATCGGAGTTGACTCATCTTCTTGGTCATCATCATTTAGGGTCGTTCGACAGTGGTCAGTTCGTCAGTTGCTGGCCGTTGCGGCAAGGTCTAATATGAGTATTTGTGTGGCACGTGTTGGCGTATTAAACTGGATGACGAATCATATTAAGCGTTTAGAAATGTGCTAAGAAATGCGTTAAGAAACGGAAAATGGCGTATTATGCGAAAAATCATATTAAACGGGTTCTACTGTATTCTATATGCTGTCTAGTGACTGCTAGTAATTTTTAAATAATTTAAGATGTGATTTTTTGAAGTGAAACTTCTTTATCGGCGTTGGAAAAAAATTAACCGTCATATTTTTCGGTTATGCGTCACATTTTTTCGTTACGCGCTATCTTTTTCTCGTCCCCACCATGGTCGATTTGAATAAAGAGTACTTTCTCCAGTGGAGTAGGGATAGCATGTCATTTAAGCGGACATAAAGGAATAAACGGATAAAGTGATAAACGGATAAAGGGATAAAATGATAAAGGGATAAAGTGATAAAAGGATAAAGGGATAAAAGGATAAAGGGACAAAGGAACAACGGGACAAAGGATAAAGAAGTTTCACTTCTGCTATGCATACTTTGTACACATGTTCATTTTTTTATGAGTAGTGAGTATGTGTTGCAGATGTTGTAATGGTTTAGATACTTACTGAGCCAAGTGTTGTAGGTATGATTCACATTTAGCTCAATACATTATGCAATCAACAAATTATTATTCTAAGTCTGGGTGTATTTTGTGTTCATTTATTGAATGTTTATAAAGTTGTACATAAAACTATTGTGGACTATAAGGTTGTAAAAAACTATTATGGACTGACAGTCCACCCGAGACTATGAATGTTGTAAAGTGTTCGAAACATCAGGCAATCAAATACAAACGCAATAAAATCCGTATAATATTTCTTTTACAATATATAATACTCACGCAAGGATCAGAAATCATTATATTTATAAAGTTTCCCTAAGGATTAGTTATTTGACCACTGACGACAAGTCACTCTGCTCCGGTGGTCGGTCCAACGACGAAGGCGACGTGTCACGGGTGACTTATGGTGTGCATGCTTATGCCGCTCTGTCACTCCGGATGGAGTGGAGCGAGGAGTGCGCCGACCGTAACCCATCCCCCCAAAAAAAAAGGATTAGTTTTTTAGTGCAAAGTAAAAGAAAAACATTTAGATACATTGATTGGTGTTGTGTGCTAGAATGTCCATAGAATATGAACATTCATGAATATATATGAAGTCTCTTAATACTTTACTGAGTTTATTGCCATGTTTAAGGCTGTAGCAGATGGTTGGGATGATTTTGACATAGATGAAAGTGAAGCAATATCAACAAATCAAGTATCAAAAAGTAATCAAGAAAATGCCACCAAATCTAATAATCATTCAACTAGTACCAAAGTTAATAAAACATCTGAAGACACTGGTTGGGATGACTTTGATGATTGGGGACAGGATGACAATTCTAAAGTACAAACAGTAAGTATTTTTAACATTCATTCATTCATCTCGGCTCATATAAGTTCCTCTGCTGGGCTTGAGCCTCCTCCACAAAGGGAGAGAAATTGACCTACTATATCATACTGGTCAGATATTTAAGTATAGAGATTCATTTCGAGTGTTTCTTGTCTTGCATCGATGTTATGTGCATATTATATTCCTTAGTCGCCTTTAAGGCACCCATGGATAAGAGGGGGTGGCGAATTGTGTTCTTATTCTAAATAGATGTCATTGAAATTTACCATCAGGAAGAATAATGTTAATGTAGCTAGTCCTCATCATCCCAGTTTAAATGTGTCTCAGCTTATATGAGGAACAGGCAGACAATAAGAGGGAAATTCACCTACTATACCATGCTGGTCAGAGGGTTTGGTATAGGGTTTTATTTTCGAGTTTACCTTCTCTTGGATAGATGTTATTTATATATTATATCCCTTAGTTGCCCTTTATGATACTCCTGGGCAAGATAGGGAGTAGTGAATTGCATCCTTGGTCCATCACCAGACAGAAAAAAAACTATTGTGTGGTTTTATGAAACCACGCTAAAGGTGAAACTTTTTTCGCATTACAAAAGAACAGCAACATATACATTAAACAGTGATAAAAACAAACAAATAGCTTGGAGCACTGGCACAAATGACTAATAGTATATACACTACACGGTCAGCTGATACGAACCATAGGGGCCGCCATATTGACCACGGCTGCTCTGTGGAGCGCCCTTCACTTTACCCCTACTCCGCGGCCGACCGTCATGAGACATGCAATAGATGGACGAAAAAGTTTGAGGCGATGTAATAAAAGTTTCACTTTAAACGAATACACAATATTTGTAATATGTATTTAAGTACTTTTGTATTTTATTTTGTTACAGGCTGAGCTATCAAGAATTAACGACAAAAATGTGCAACAAGAAGCTGATAAAAAAGAAGTCACAAATAAACAGGCTCCAACATCCACTACTAGTGGTTGGGGTTGGGGATGGAGTGTTGACTCCTTGCTGAGCACTGCTACAGCTGGTATTACGAATATAACCAGTCAAGTATCGCAGGTATCGATGTCAAAATAGCACAATTTTAAATGTTATAATGTTCTTTTATTTCTAATTATTTCTAGGCAAGTATTGAGTTTGCTCCCCATGTATGCTTAGCTAACATTATTTTTTATATAGATCCATACATTTGCCATTCGTTTGTGTGAGATTAAATGGTGATAAAAGGTGTATTACCCAGATTTCTTCATGTATCCCCTGTAATAGGGTATCTAGCTACTTTTGTCACTGTCACAATTCCAAATTACATGCTTGTTTCAATTTAGACTATTGCCAAAAACCTGCACAACTATGATTCATCACATTTTTCACCTCAGTCAAGATTTGGGCAAGGGAATTTATGAATAGCAATCTAAAGATTGTCATTTATACAATACAGCAGTCCTAAATTGTTATTCTCACTAATATTACTGTTATGTACTTGGGTTCAATAATGAAAAAGTGAATCTTGTATACTGCGTTTATTGTAATACAGTAAATACATGTAAACCGTACAATACACAACTATCGGTCGCCATTCTTACACAGAGGGAAAAATGGAAGTGTATGATTGGTCGGTGACAAACAACTAGTGAGGTGACATTATAGTTACTAAATAGGGTTGTACTAACAGTCTCTCCCACGTTGTTTAGCTTGTTACAGGTTCAAGCGGTCTGGTGGTCTTCTTATTCTTCGGTTGTACCGTGGTACAACTTCTGTAGGAGCTGTAGCTTCAACTGGTACTGTAGGCTCCGATTCCGGTATTGTTTCAATGGCCCTTGGTACTGGTTCAGGACCTACAGACTTTCCTGTTTCAGGTGTTAAAGACTTCCTTGTCTCTGATGCGGATGTATCTTGTATATTTATAGGACTCGGTTGTGAAGTAGATTGTATGTCTGGATGTCTAGAGGTGTTTGCTGCATCCTGAGAATTCTGTTCTGGCTTGCTGTACTGGTAAGTGTGTGGTATAGTGCTGTTACTACTCATGCATGATGTTCTTATGATTTGATCCACATGTCTTTGGTGTATATTACCATCTACTTCTACTTCATAGTGTAGTTTCCTGTTCTATCTATAATATTTCCGAATTTCCACTTATTGCTGTCATACATTCTAATCTGTACTCTTTGTCCTCTTTGGAATATTTTATTTATTATTATCTCTTCCCTGTTAAACAACTTTTCATTTATTGTTGATCTTTTAACTAAATCGATTCTAGTTCTATATAGTCTTTTAAACATCATTTCAGCCGGGCTTAACCCAGTGGTACTATTTGGTGTTTTCCTATACATCATAAGAAATTTTTGTAATTTGTCTTGTAGTGATCCTTCTTCCTTAGCCATCGCCTTTATTTTCTTTTTGAATGTCTGTACATATCTTTCAGCTTGGCCATTTGTTGCTGGGTGAAAAGGTGCTGTAAATTTTGCTTGAATTCCATTTCCTTTTAAAAATCTCTGCATTTCCTCTGATCTAAATTGTCTTCCATTATCAGAAACTTGTGTGATTGGTAATCCAAATGTTGTATATATGTCTTTTAGTGCTTTAATAGTGGCTGTAGCTGTAATCGATGTAGTTGGTATAACTTCTAACCATTTTGTATAGGCGTCCACAACAATAAGAAAATATTTGTTCATGAACGGTCCAGCATAGTCAATGTGTACTCGGCTCCATGGTTCTTTTGGGTATTCCCAGATATGAGTTGGTACTTTAATAGGATTCTTCTGCAATAAACAACATTGTTTGCATTGTTTTACCATCTCTTCAATGTCCAAATCAATATTTTTCCACCATACATAACTCCTGGCTAAAGCTTTCATTTTGACTATTCCAGTGTGCGCAGAATGAAGTTCTTCTAAAATCTGAGGTTGTAATTTCTTGGGTACAACAATTCTTATCCCATGAAAAATGCAATTATCTTGTAGGGAAAATTCATGAAGCCGTTTTGGATCTTCCTTGCCTGATTGAATAGATAAATATAACTTTTGTAAATCTGGGTCTTTAGCTGTAGCTTCTTTAATTTCTTTTAATGTGATTGGCATTTCTGCTATTTGGTTCAGGTAGAATGCATCATCATCTGTAAGATTGTCTTTTGTATTTGTAGAATTTTGTAATCTTGACAAGTAGTCAGCGTTAGCGTGTTCTGTAGTCTTTCGTAATTTAATTTCGTAGTCAAAACCTGCCAGAAAATTACCATAGTGTACTAATCTTATAGCTGTAGTTGCTGGTGTAGTCTTTCCCGGATGTAGAATTCTAGCCAATGGTTGATTGTCTATTATCAATGTTATCCTTCTTCCATAACAGAACTGGAAGAATTTCTTAAGTCCCCATATTAATGCTGCTGCTTCTTTATCAAGTTGGCTGTAACCTTTCTCAGCTTTAGTTAAGGACTTTGATGCGAATGCTATAGGTTTTTCAGTCTTGTCTGGCATAATGTGTGATAACACAGCTCCAAATCCAGTTGGTGATGCATCTGTAGCAAGAGTAACAGGTAAGTTCCCATGGTGTAAGTACTTTTTCCCCACAAATTTCTTCTTTTAATTCTTGAAATATTTTCTCACATTCTCTTGACCAAATAAATTTTGTATTTTTCTGTAATAGTTTGTAAAGAGGGTTTAATTTTGATGCTAGATTTGGAAGAAACTGCTGATAATAGTTTATCATTCCCAGAAATGTACGTAGAGTTGAAACATCTGTAGGCTGTGGACTGTTTTTAATATCATTGATTTTCTCTTTTGTAGGATGTAATCCGTTTTCATTTATTGTATGTCCCAGGTATGTAACTGATTTTTGAAAGAATTGACATTTCTTCATATTTAAATGTAGCCCACATCTTTGTAATTTCTCAAAGACTGCTGTAATTCTTTGTAATAATTGTATGTATGTATGTCCTTGTAAAGCTATATCATCAAAAAAACAAGCTATACCTTCTAATCCTTGTAGGGTCTGATCCATGTAGCGTTGCCAGATATTTGGTGCTACCTTGACACCAAACATTAGTCTTTTTACTTTATAAGTACCTTTACTTGTACTGATGGCTTGCATTTCTGCTGTCTCTTCATTTGTTGTCAAGTGTAAGTATGCTTGATTTATATCTAGTGTGCAGAAGTATCTTCCACCGCTCAGTTTTGCAAATATCTCTTCAATCCTTGGTATAGGGTAATTATCATTTTCTATATTCTCATTTAGAGTAGCCCTGTAATCAGCACATAATCGAACGTTACCATTTTGTTTAATAACTGGAACAACAGGTGTACCCCACTGTGAGTAAGTAACTTTTTCTAATATGCCTTCATTTTCTAATCTATCTATTTCTGATTCTACTTGGCTTTTTAATGCAAAAGGTACTGGGCGTGGTTTTAAAAATATTGGTACTGTACCTTCCTTTAATTTGAATGCTGCTTGATAGTTATTTATTTTTCCAATTTTCTCTGTAAATAATTCATTATATTCTTCTACTAACTGTTTTAATTTTACTTTAAAATCTTTTTCGGTAATATCATTTCTATCTTTTGTAATAGTATTTACTTCAAACTGAAAATTTAGTTTCCGTAGCCATTCTCTTCCAACAACAGGATCGACTTCTTTATCAATAACAAATAGTCTTCCATGTGTTCTTTTATTCTTATATTTTATTAATATCTTGCAAGTTCCTATAGGTTTAATTATTTCCCCTGTATATGTCCTTAATTTGATTGGCGTACTGGTTAATTCTTCTTTTGGGAAACGTTTATAAAAATATGTAGCAGAGCATGTTGTAACAGCGGCTCCTGTATCCAATTCTAGTTTGTGTACCTTCTCATTTAACGTTAATGTAATGTAAAATTTGTCACTATTTGTATTTTGACTTGCCTCTAAGGGTATTTTATGTGTTTCATATATTTCTTCATTGCTTTCATATAAGTTACTTTGTAATTCTAATTGCTTTTGTTCTTTAAAACAAACTGATTGTAGATGTCCCTTTATTTTACATGTCTTGCAGTATAATTTAGTTTTTAATCTACATTGGTTTGCCGTATGGTTAGTTTTACCACAACGGAAACACTTTTTTTTTACTTTATTGTCTTTATTTTGGTATGTATTTACTTTATTTGTATTTTTCTTGTATTTATCTGTTGATATTTTATTTATATTTGGTTGTATTTCCTGTCCCATTTCCTGAGTTTCTGTTTTAGATGTCTCTATCGCTAAGGCTATTTTTATGAGATCATCAAACCTTGTATCCGGTGATTCTTGTAGAAGCCGTTCCTTAATCTCAGAATTTCTTAATCCTCTTATAAATTGTACACGAAGGTGAGTTTCAAAAGTAGTTTCTTCACAATTATTACACACAAAGTTACATTTTCCACCAATTTCTTTGAGACCAGCTACATAATTGGAAATACTCTCATATTCATTTTGAGTTCTTAGACAGAATTTATGCTGTTGTGCCACTTCCCCTGGCTCTGGTGCAATGTGATTGCTTAATATCTTCACTAATTCGTTATATGATTTTGACTCTGGTGTACCAGGAGCAGTTAAGTTTTTCAACACTTGGTAATACTTCGGACCAATGCAATTCAAAAAGATTTGTAACTTAATGTTATCATCTGTCACACCTTTCAAAGCGATATAGTTCTGTAAACGTTGTAAATAACTTGAAAAAGATTCATTTACCTCTTCGTAGGGTTGTAATGTAATACCTGAAATTGACTTTGTCCCGTGTTGTGTGAACGCCATTTGCAAATTTGCCTGCTGTACTTGTATTATCCGCATCGTCTCGGTAATTTGAGAAAGTACTTGTGCTAGTTGCGACTCCATTGTATTTCTTGTAAATTTTGTATGGGAGAAGGAATTTTGTGAAGCGGGTGATCATCACAGGAATTGGAACCCTTGGAATAGATGGAAATAGGTATATGGAAGCACTTGTAAAGTTTGGCCACGTGTTCTTACGCGCGTACGCACTTTCACTTTTCGTCGTATTTCACTTACGATTATTCACGATCCTCGTCGCCAACTGTTATGTACTTGGGTTCAATAATGAAAAAGTGAATCTTGTATACTGCGTTTATTGTAATACAGTAAATACATGTAAACCGTACAATACACAACTATCGGTCGCCATTCTTACACAGAGGGAAAAATGGAAGTGTATGATTGGTCGGTGACAAACAACTAGTGAGGTGACATTATAGTTACTAAATAGGGTTGTACTAACAATTACCCTATGCAGTTAAGCAGAATATATGTATTTGAAACAAAAATTGCTTCTGATCTTAGTTCTTATTTGTGTTATATAGTTTTTATATGTCAAACTATATAACTAGTCATGTCAATGCCTTTATGATGAGAAAAATGGTCTACTAATCCATGCTGCATTTGTTCCGAGCCTTCCTTCATTTGTAGTGATATCTCTAAATCTTCTTTTACATTACTTGTGAGAATATAAGGGTTGTAGATGAAAAAATATTACTTCATTTAATTTTTTATTGTTTTATAGGGTATTTCAACAGTTTTAGAAACTGGTATAGGTGCTCCAGATCCTGAGGAATTGGCTAGAAGGAAACTTAAAGAAAGTGAAAATGCTCCTAAAGCTCCTAATTTGGATAGAGTATCTACTGAAGTAGAAGATAAGCAGGTTGAGGACCAAGCTACTGGAGATGCATTCCAATTTGGCAATCTTTTATCTGGTGTTACTAAATTTGTGGAGAGCACAAGTAAGTTAATATCATTATTGTAATGCTTTTCATTTTTTTTTAACCAAGTTTAATCCATCTGTGGGCATATGAGCTTCCCAAGATGAGAGGAAAGTTAACCAATTTCTCTAATAGACACTATGTACCACTGACCAGTGTGGTATTCTAGCTCAACTTCATTGCCATTATCTATATATGAGCTGGGACGTATGTGGGCTGCGATGATGATGATAGATGAGCTGAAATTATGTCCTTCTCAAGGGTTTTCCTTAAGAAAGACTTAAACTAATCCTACTTGAAAATCAAAAATTGATAACTTAATATTCTGTATACAGACCACAAATTTACTGTAGTTATTTCTCGTTCTATTTCATCAAGGACTCCTTCTAGCTAACCACAAGATTTATGTACTTTCGGTTTCTTCTTTATACTATTAATATTTATTTTATTTTGTATTCTATATGTCTATTAAATAATTTGTTTCTTTTACTTAAGCTAATAATTATGATATTTTTTACAAACTAGAATATGATATAGTCTTAGAATAATAACGTATAGAAGGATAGTAGTGTCAATACTTCGAACGTTCGAAACATGAATCTTAAAAATACTAATGGCGCAGAGACGATTACACACATACACACGCATACCACTATACAAATTATGAAATCAAATTTTGTTTTTATTAACATAAATCGTCGAAATACTTTTAAAAATAATGTTAAAAACCTTTTTAAGTTTTTCAAATGGACACCATTTGAATGCACAAACCGTCATAATGACCTTTTTATATTTTAAGAGTTGCGTACGTACGTGCAGTATAATGACTTGTACATTACGGAACGGTTCCGGCGTTAGCTCCATTAGGCTCCAATTGAAATGCTTCACTTTTTGTGCGCAAACTTACCTTCTATACGTTATTATTCTAAGGATATAGTATAGTGTTAATTTATTTTATTCTTAATTTAATGTTACTTTTTCAAATATTACTGTTTAACTTTTTTTACATATATTTGTTTCACATATATTGTTGCTTCCGCGACTTGATTGTATGGGCCCATCAGAATA
Source organism: Lymantria dispar (assembly GCA_032191425.1). NCBI lineage: Eukaryota > Metazoa > Arthropoda > Insecta > Lepidoptera > Erebidae > Lymantria > Lymantria dispar. The sequence continues at coordinate 15,238,096 of CM063461.1, read as the reverse complement.
TCAGCGGTAGTATCATGTTTACTGTACCATAAGCTGAGACGGGTACCATATTTTGGCCTCACATATTCGACTCCTTGTTTTTGGTTGTAGTTCTTATTTCTTTCATTGTTGTCTATATTGTATGAGGTTTACAAAATAAAATTTCTTTCTTTCTAATGTACCTTTCAAATAGTGAAAGAAAATTTTAAGCAGGTGATATTTTTTTCCATGTGGTGGTGACAGAGGAAGAATACAAATCACCACTCCCTATCTTGCCTGTGGATGTCGTAAAAGTTGACTAAGGGATATAATAAGCATATAACATCTGTGCAAGAGAAGGCAAACTCGAAACAAAACCCTATTCCATCATACCTTACCAGCGTGGAATAGTAGATCAATCCCCCTCCCATTATGGAGCAGGCCTTAGCCCAACAGTGGGGCTAAGGCCTCCTTATAGATATACATATAGGCTGATATGATGATGATATGTTTTCAGAGATTTTGCTCCACATGTACAAAACCTCCTATGTCCACTCCCTTAATTATACATGGGAGTCGTAAAAATCGACTAAGGGTTTCACCACGATAGTGGGTGGTAGCTATCTCCCGGGAAACCTATATTGTAATCGCCAACTTCCCTCTCAAGCGTAGCGATTATGGCATTATCCTCTCATTTGTGGGAGAGGTCTATGTTCGTTAGTGGCCGTTGATAATCTGAACTATGATGATGGTAAAACTAAATGTATTTTATTAACTATTGAAAAAGTTACAATATGTGTATGAAGTGTAAGGAAATAAAAATTGCAGGCACTAAGGTAATATCTGGGGGTCTGGACACCTTAGAAACTATTGGCAAAAAGACCATGGAAGTACTCCAAGATGGTGACCCTGGCCTTGTTAAGAAACGTGCCATGCTTGGCCTAGGTGCTGAAGACAAGCCAGTGTTATCTCAACTTTTGAGAGAAGCTAAGGCTAAGGCTGACGAGGAAGATAAAATTAAAGAAGAGAAAAGAGAAGCAAAAGAAGTACATTATGAAACCTTGTTTGATGATTTCGAAGGTACGATACATTATTTTGCAAATCATATTTATGCACCGCTACTAGGCATGCCTTTTAAGTTCTGTCGTTTCCATATTTCCCGGCAATTTTGAATTTGGAACTGTTCTATATTCGAATGTGTTTAAATTTTGAATCTCAAAACAGTTGAAAATATTAGGATTAATGCTATTGTTTAGTCACAGCGTCGATTGGAATCTGTCAGGTTCCTACGAAATGAATCATTCTAAGAAAAATGTTCGTGCAATAATTTTCTACAACTTTAGAAGAGGCCTGACACGGCTTCAGTGTTTTGAAGAGCTAACATCTGTGTTCATGAAGCTCCATGTCGCCGGATTATCGAACGCTGCTATCGAACGTATTTAGAATTCCAGCGTGGACATACTAGTGTTACTGACAAATCTCGCGAAGGACGCCCAAAATCCGCCTTCACTAAAGATAACATCATTGCTGTGAGACAACTAATTCTCGAAGATCCTCATGTGACGTATCGAGAGATAGAGCATTAGGCATCTCGGGAACAACCATTCAGAAGATCTTGCATGAAGCGCTTGGTGTGAGAAAGCTAGTTTGCCGTTGGATACCGCATCTGCTTTCCGACGATCACAAGGCGGCCCGCGTCAGATGGTTTAAGAAAATTCTGCAAAGGTTCAACCGAGGAGAGTCTGTAATATAAAAAAATTAAAAGGTTTGAGTTAGTTGAGTTGTTTAATATAATATTAAAAAAAAGTAAATTTTAAACCGTCCCTGTTCGGGAGCTAATTGTAATATTGAAAAATTAAAAAGTGAGATGTTTAAAAATTTAATAAATTATTATACATACCAAGTGGTCAGCACTTCACCAAATAAAGTAGACTAAAAGTAAGTTTTTCGGGCGCCAGATGAAGCTCTAAAGTGCCGGACAAGAATCATTGAACTTTAACTTCTCGGAAGGGTCCAAAAGGGACAGTCAAAGAAAAAAAGCAACATGAGCCTTCCTTAACTTCATTTTCCTTTTGAGAGCAATTATGATACACTTTAACTTTAATAACGTAATCTATTACATACTTATTTATAAAAGTCTACATAACTACTAATGGGTCATGTCTGCAATATGAGAGAAAATAACAAAATTAATTGAATACCTTTTATGCTGTAAAACCAATTTAAAATTCACCAATACCATGCGGCGTCAAATACGGTTTCCACGTAATCTATTTCAGCAAGCATTTAACGCTTTAAAACTCGGCATCGCAAATGGCAGCTCCATGAATGTTGGTCGACATAAAGGCGAAAGAAGAATCCATAAGCCATCAATCCATGGAATAATACACGAAAAGAAGAAATATCCAAAGTAAAAAAAAGAAAGAAACCGCTTTCCATAGCTGTAAAAGAAAAACCAAGTTTTAGTATTGGGCAAAAGGAAGCCACGACATTATCACATTTAACCGAAAATCTTACCGGTATCTTAAAAAATATGGTTTCACCCATAAGGTGTATAAGCCCGTCCATAAATAAGTAACAATCTTTCGTATAAGGAACGCAGATTGCACTCTGATAATGCAGATTTTAAAAAATTACGTATTCGACATTTCGAGGCTGGATCGAAAAGTGAGACTCTTTGACAAGTCAAATGTCACTTGCCGCCATAGGCACAGGGAACAACACGCATACAGCCTAAAGCATAATGCATACTGTGACGAGACCGAAAGTCCAACGTTACAAGTCAAATCACGTCTACGACATCATCAGTGGTGACGAATCTTGGATCTATGCCTACGATCCTGATTCCAAACAACAATCTACAATCTGGGTCTTTCAAGACGAGCCAAAGCCGACTTAAGTTGTTCGTTCTCGAAGCACTTCAGAGAAGATGGTGGCCACGTTCGTTGGAAAACCCGGCCATTTTGCGACTATTGCACTTGAAGATCGTAGAACGGTTAACGCAGAGTGGTATACCACATTTTGTTTACCACAAGTCATCGCCGAACTTCGAAAATCTAACTCAAAGCGATGCATCATCCTGCACTACGACAACGCAAGCTGACACAGCGCTCGTCAAACGATTAAGTATTTGAAGCAGGAAAAAGTAGAAATTCTTGACCATCCTCCATACACTAAAATTAAGAAAAGTCTTCATGGTCAAAGAATCCAGTCCGGTGAAGAAGCAGTCGACGCTTTCAAGTCAACCATTTTGAACACTCCCACTTTAGAGTGGAATAAATGTTATAATAACTGGTTTGAGCAAATGGAAAAGTGTATTAAGCTACGTGGTGAATACTTTGAAAAACAATAAAAACTACTATAAGGTTCTAGTTGTTTTTTTTCTTCAAACGACAAAATTTAAAAGGCATGCCTCGTATCATTGATGAAAGTTTTCATAATTGTTATAATTCTGTATACTTTACGTACTGTATCTGTCGGATGTTCGTTGTATATGCATTTTGAACATGTTTATATTAACTTGGTTTGTATGTAAGGGGATCTTTGAAGGTGATTTTTATCCCCTTCTAAACATCGGATTAATTTGAAACAGCACACTTATCACAGTACCCATTTTATTTAAGTTTTTGGCCAGGTACGGTCTGCCTGCACTCCATTCACAGATTGTTCTAAATTTAGCTGTTAATTCTGTCTCCGTTATTTATCGTATTTTGTAAAATTCCCGGGATACAAGGATTTAATCCTAAATGCGCTGATCTTAAATGAAAACAAAAATAACAAGCGTTCAGGGTACAGAAGGGCGGCTAGCCAGATTTGCCAGCTATCTTTTTTTATGTATATATAGCTGTTAGTCGCAAATAGCTTTGACATCTTACCGGACTGTGGGCGAGCGCTGAGGACTTTCAACCCGAAGGCTCCCCGAAACTTTTAGTTCGTAATGTTATCTAAGATATTGTATAATCAATTTCAGGCCTTGTCCATCTTGAAGCTTTAGAAATGCTATCAAAGCAGGTGAACATGCGTATAGAGGAACGCTTACGCGGTGTGGAACCAGAGAAACGTCAAGATATGAAGGAGACTTTACAGCAAGTCGCCGGTATGTCTTAATGTCTTGTTTTTCTTATTTTCTTGCAGTTTTAATACTTTTATTGTAACATAACCACTATACTATTTCCATTTCTTTATTTTCTCGATGACAGCTCCTGTGGAAACTTGAACGAGCGTCTTTTTTTACATTATGTATACATTATTTAATAAAAATATGACGCTTACGCGCGTACAAGGTCATAGCAGAGTCGGAGAAACTGATAGGGATGGAGCTATCGATAAACGTAACACGATAAGAGACCCAATATTTTTTTACAAAGTGTAAGAAACTAAACTATTGCCAGATAATTTTATACAAATTTATTAACTAATATTACATTTCATTACAAGATGTAATTATATTATGTTGATTGTTCATTTATTTATTTTAATCAAAATCTGATGAATCGCCACTATCACTCGATGAGCTCTCCTCAACATTTATTATAAGTTCCCATATTTCTATATTATCTAATGCCACATGAATTTCCCAATCCGACGCTATAATGTTTTAGGTTCTTCTCACAATTTTTTCCCAGTGTTCGGCGGTTTCATCCGCACATGTATTTTTTAATAAATCTAACATCTTGTTTGCCGTAAAAGGGGGATAGGTATTGTTTCGAGCGGCGTGTCCTTTGATTTGTGCCCATATTAGTTCTATAGCATTGTACTGGCAATGATACGGCGGAAGTCGAAGAACCCAATGCCACATTCGGCAGCTATTTCGTCGGTAATATATCTTTTAGGGAGGCTTTTTTTAGATTTTAAAATATTCACTAATTGTACTTTTAATAAAGTATCATCCATATTTTCGCCATGACGTTTGAGCCAGTCAATTATCTCTTGTTTTTTATTGGCCTGCGTCGGCATTTTATCAATTTGTCTAGAGTGATATGTAGCGTTGTCCATAATAATTATCGACGGTTCTTCCAGAGATTGCACCATTTCTTTGAACCATCCTTCGTAAATCTCCGCGTTCATTTCTTCGTGGTAGTCCACTGTTTTCTTGGATTTAAAGGCCAGTAAAGCATCTGACACGAATCCTTTCGTAGACCCTGCATGGCATATGATAAGGCGTTCACCTTTTCCCATTGGCACTGAACTAGTGGAAGCGGCGGTGTCGTCAGTCCAGTTCTTCGATACTGTGTGGTTTGCATTTCACCAAGTCTCGTCAGTGAAATAACATTTGACCATTCTGATATCTTTTTGGCTTCGCTCAAAAATTCGCAGCGAGCCATAGCAACGTCGTGACGCTCCATCAATATTTTACGTTTGTCGGATTTTTTATAAGAAAATCCAATTTCTTTCAAAACTAAGCTTAATGACGATTTTTGGCCATGGAACAAACCACGTTCACGTAAAGAAACAACAAGTTTTTTAAGTGTTGGAATTTCTTTGCGCAAGTAATAGTCATATACAGGATGTATCAGGTTATGGGGCAACTGGTCAAATGGGAGTTAGGCAATGGTGGTAGGACCCCATAAAAAATTTGAAGGAAAAATAACGATTCGTTAAGGAATTAGAGATATGTAAAGTTTTCAATTTTATCATCGCTTTTTCGTGTAAATCTGATTGAAATGTATAAAGTCAGCGATACTTAATGTGCAACACATTCGTACTTTGTTAAATGTTCATTAGAAATTGAATAAATCAATAATTACGTTCGCATAAGCAAGACAAACTTCGCCTTAACATCAGCTGTTTCTGTGGCAATGACCAGGAGGCGTGGCCACAACTATAGAAAGAAATACCGACACAGAGGTGTATTAAGAAAAAGGGAAATAAATGAAATAATTACCTATATCTTGTAGGCAAAATAAAACAATAAAACCGAAACTGTAATTTTTTAACGAAAATGAATTTCGTCTCTGCATACATGTAGGCATGTGGGCAAGCCCACGAACAAGGTCAAAAGAGCCGCCCGACGACGTTCGCTCGCTTAGGGCCTGTCCGCACTGCGACACTTCACAATGAGGTATTTTTTTTTATTCTCGCGTTTTATATTCCGCGATCGAAATTGCGCTTAGTATGTGCATAAAATGTGAATAAAATTTCGTACGATTTTTGATAGTTTAATTCGGTTCTCAGCTGAGACGCAAGATGGACTTCATCATCATCGCTACCCATATACGTCCCACTGTTGGTCTCGGCCCTCCTCCATACTGGGAGGGAATTTGACCTACTATACCATGCTGGTCAGACATGTTGGTATAGGGTTTCATTTCGAGTTTTCCTTCTCTTGCACTGATGTTATGCGCATATTATATCCCATAGTCGTCTTTTACGACATCCACAGACGAGATAGGGACTGGTGAATTGTATATTTACTCCGTCACCACACGGAAACGGGATGGACAACCGAACTAAAATTTTAATTAATCCAATACTAAGGCGGCGTAAAAGACGTATTAAAAGATGTCATGAACATTGGATTACTCACTTATAGCATTGAGACCCATGAAAGGATTATTTGTGGCACGACTGAGTGAAACGCGTGAAATTTATTCCGCAGTGCGGACATAGCCATGCTTAATACATGCTACTCAGAATATTCGCGCGAAAATAAATCGTATTGCACCACGTTCATGGTCCATGACCGTCCGACTCAGGGCACTTCTGGGGCAACCACAGAGGGTCATGGCGGTCAGGGCCATACGCGGATACCGCACGAGGCCGCAGGTGACCTGACCGGGGATAGTACGTCACCCGCTGAGAGGCCGACCGCGTGAGGAAAGAGCGACGTCCTCCCCGAGGGGAGATGTCGGTCGATGGGAGGATACCCCAAATAGGGGGTATTCTGAATATCCCCTATATTCTGTCGGGCCGACCACTGACGTCAAGTTACCCTGCTCCGGTGGTCGGCCCAACAACGAAGGCGACGTGCATCGTGGGTGGGTTGTGGGTGTGCGTGCTTACGCCCTTCTGTCGCCTCGCGCGGATTGGTACGAGGAGCAAGCCGACCGCAACCCAACCCGCAAAAAAAAAATTAAGAAATATCGCAGTACGGATAGGCCCTTAGTGCCTATAAAAGTATAGGTTTTTAAAATTTAATTATTCGTTTTTATTTAATTACTTTAGTTTGACTGGGATGTCCGGTCTAGATGGACGGTTAGCATTATTATCTCCTTACAACTTTTTCGCGTATTAAAAGTCCGCTATTTAAAGTGATATGTAATATGGCTTTTTCCCGGTTCGGTGTGTTGGTGCGATGTGCGGTATTAAAAATGTGTGATATGTTAGGAATTGTAAATTTCGGAATGTTAATACCACATACCTATTACCTATCTGGATTACTCCGGTTATCGATATGGGATATTTACCTTTACGGCAACTTTCACGAAAAAGGTAGTCCATCTTTTTATTAAAAATAGGTAGATATCTAGCTTCTATTTTATTTTTAAGTTAATAATCCTTGTATTGTAGGGGACTTTACAAATAGAATCAACGGACAGAAATTACATCCAAACTCAATACAACAATTTGTTGATCGCACAGTGTTGTCCTGCGTGAGATTCGAACCCGTGACATTGGCACGGTAGGACAGTATCTTAGTACACTACGCTATCTGTGCAGTCAAAATCAATACTTATTTTACTTTTTACCTACAAGAGTTTATTATAAACCATCCTACCACACCGACATTATTTAGGTATAAAAGTGGGCGAGGCGAGTCAGACGCCTACGTAACATCAACACGTCACATTTAAGGCGTAGACTCTTTGACACATATTTTTAAAATCACTGTAACTATTATGTTTTATAGTTTTTTGTGAAATATACATTCTAATTACGATCTGTGATCGTTAAACTACAACATACTCGAACAGTTGCTCCATAACCTGATACACCCTGTATATGACGACGAATAGCGTCAGCGTCGAAGTTGTCAACCGATGTCACACGACGTGGTTGGCGTTTCTTCTTCGGCGTACGAAGCTTATTTGCTTGCATGCCGCTTGTACCGTAAGCTTCGGTAGTAATTTTTGAAACAGTAGGTCCACTAATTCTTAATGCGGCCGCAACACGCTCTCGCACTTGCGACAGTGGTAATAGCGGGCCACCATTTTGATATTCTGCTTCAAAGTAATTACGAACCTTGATCACCAGTTCTCTCGCCTGACTTTTCAGAACAGATCTTTTAGGCATTTTGATATTTGACAGCTGGGCAGCAATCAACACGGAGGAACACAAAATACACAACGTAACGTGTGGATAATGTGAAAAAACTCAGCGAACAGAAATGTAGTGACCATATAGCACGACCGTCTTGTTGCGAGTGACAGATTAAAACAAATACAAAATGGCGGTGGGTCATTGAGTGTTCCCAGCTTGAAAAAATATATTTGAATGTTTTTGTTGAATTTGTCTTTGTTCAAAATATATATGCGATCGATATCATTATTTGGTCACAACACCACAACTATCAAATTAGAACTGTCATCGAGAAAATAAAGAAATGGAAATAGTATAGCTTTAAATCTTCTTTAAACACATTTTTTTTTATAATATATCATGCAGTAATATAAAAATATGTAGTGTATATTTTTACTTAATTTTTACGACCGTCCATCTGACGTCAATCCGTCGTGCACTGCCTTAGGTGGAATTGACACGGCAGGACAGAGCTTCTACTTTTGACAACACCTACGACACGTAAAATTGTCGGTAAGTTTTTATGGTTGAAACTAGGGATGTCATGAATATGAAGCTATGGTCATGAATATGATCTGGATACGTCAATATTATATCGGTTACGGATATGTAATTATTTCGGATTATCTGACAATTTCGGATAGTTTCGGTGACGGATATTTATTTTTTAGGGAATTGATTTTTCTGCGCACGAGCGCACTTAATGTACAGCCACCACTGATACCAACATATCTGACCAGCATGGTATAGTAGGTCACTTTCCCTCCCATAGTGGAGGCCCGAGTCCAACAGTGGGACATGTATGGGCTGACGTGATGATGATGATGAAATTTAATCTTTTTTCTAATAATTTGATGACTACCATTTTTTGATGATCATTAGAACTATGCGAGATGCCTGAAGAAGAAGAGGAAGATGATGAACCTTTGAGTGAAGATACGTCCAAGGCTGATGCCTTCCTTGAAAGGCTACAGACCGCCACACAGGATCTAGGCCTTAAGCTACAGTTTCAACCTATCGTCAAGTAAAAACTTTTTGTAATAAAACTGTTTTTATATATTTATTGTTATTATACATATATATTTTTATAACCAATGCTTATAGTGGGTTTTCCGTGTGTTGATGGAGTAAGAATACAACTCAGCACCCCTCCTATACGACTTGTAGGTGTCGTAAAAGACGACTAAGAGCTTATAATATGCTCTGATCTAGAGTCCCCCGTAGCAGGGCGGGGGACTGTGGAGGCGGTTGCGTCGCATCTCAACCGCTGGCTCAGGAGAAGGCACGGCAGCCTTACATTTAGGACTAGCAACCCGCCCTCGCTTTGCTTCGGTTATAGGTTATAGTCGTTTTACCCGCGTAGTTCCCGTTCCCGTGGGAATACTGGGATAAAATATAGCCTAGTTTACGCCCTGATATTATAGCTTTCCATTGGTGAAAGAATTTTTGAAATCGGTCCAGCCGTTTTGAAGATTACCCGGAAGAAACAGACAGACAGACAAAAATTTTTTAATTGCTATTTTAGGCATAGGTGTCGTGCAAATAACCGTGTGAGCATGAAAAAAGCCTATTATTTTGACATTACAAACAGACACTCCAATTTTATTTATTGGTATAGATGGTGCAGGTGCTTACCGGACATGGGGTCTTCGGTAAGTACCTGCACAAAATTGGAAGAGGCCCCAGGATATCATGAGTGTGGCGCGCTAATCGACGATGCGCGCCACACACTGGAAGTATGCCCCGCCCGGGGGCCTCAGCGCCACGTCCTGTCAACGGAACTGGGAATAACAAACCTGTCGTTGTCGACCATCATCTCCAAGATGCTCGGCAGCGACAACTGTTGGTCGTCGATGGCCTCCTTCTATGAGGCTGTCGTGACAAGGAAGGAGGCCGCGGAGCGGGCACGCGAGGCGCTTGCGTCCGCTGACTCACTCCGCCGGTGACGACCAGGGAGGAGGAGACGCCGCTATGCGCTCCTCCACCCACCGCCCTGAATGATGACAGGACGTGGCCAGATGCCCAAGCGTTGGGATGTCGGCGATAGAATGTTATCAGACGATCTCTCCGGCACCGCGTAAAAGCGCGGAAGGGGCCGCTGTGGTTTTAGTGGGTATTTCGGTCACTTCTGTGGTCGGCGAGGCGAGTCACACACACACTCCCCTGTCTGTAACCGGCGAGGGATAGTGCGTAAATGCATTTCCACAGCGTGAAAAAAAAGGGCTTATAATATGCATATAACAATGCAAGATAAAATTCGAAATAAAACCCTATGTCAACCCAATGGGCATAGTATGTCAATTTGCCTACCGCTGTCCAGCTGAGATGATTTGACTTTGAATTTGCTACGTTTCATATTAGTCAGTCGGGCAATTTCTTACACACAGTAATGTCCTTCTTTAAACGAGGTTTAAATAGAGTATTTCCTTCACGGTAGGCAACGGCCTGGCTGTGCCCCTGGTATTCCAAAGGTCCATGTGCAGCTGTATCACTTACCATCAGGTGTGCTGCTTGCTCGTTTGCCACTGTTGGCAATAAAAAAAAAAGTATTAGAGATACAAAAAATTTATAGGGTAATCTTTTTATCGTGGCAAAAGTACTGTACCAAGAGATAGAAAATATTATTATAAACAATACGTACAGTGAAACAGCGCCTCCTCTTTTTTGAAGTCGGTTAAAATCCACATTTAGTCATCATCGCAGTTTGCATACGTCCCACTGTTGGGTTCGGGCCTCCTCCACAAGGAGAGGGATTTGACCTCATTATACAATGCTGATCAGACATGTTGATATAGGGTTTCATTTCGAGTTTTCCTTCTCTTGCACAGATGTTATGTACATATCGAGGAGTGAAAGGCTATTTGGTTTAAGCAACATCTAGGGTGATATTGAGTTATATACATATTCGGAATCAGCGAATTTTTCTCCGTCGAATAGTACCGAATTCATTAAAATCGGAGCACTTTTTTTTCATACGCTGAACCCTTTTACACTTTCCATACGCTGTAACTGAAGGTACGTTTTATTTAGTATTAGCATCAAGAATTCGATGTTTTTAATTGGATTTTAATTAAATTTACCCCATTCAAATAGCTTAAGAAGTTTCTTTGTTATGATTTTTTTTCTATAATTTTAAACTTTAAATGGCTCTCCTGTAAAGTTACAAAGATGTCGCTTAAACCAAATAAATAGCCTTTCACTCCTCGATATTATATCCCTTAGTGGTCTTTTACGACATCCAGGGCATCCAGTGGTGTGTTGTATTCTTATTCCGTCACCACATGGATGATTAATTTTAGTCAATCAACTCATATATTGCATTATAAGTACATTGATAAGATCTCATACATTCTACCCAATGATAATCCAATTGCCTTATCTATACCAATAAATAAAATTGGAGTGTCTGTATGTAAGGTCAAAATAATAGGCTTTTTTCATGCTCACACGGTTATTTGCACGACACCTATGCCTAAAATAGCAATGAAAAAATTTTTGTCTGTCTGTTTGTTCCGGGTAATCTTCAAAACGGCTGGACCGATTTCAAAAATTCTTTCACCAATGGAAAGCTATAATATCAGGGCGTAAACTAGGCTATATTTTATCCCGGTATTCCCACGGGAACGGGAACTACGCGGGTAAAACGACTATAACCTATAACCGAAGCGAAGCGAGGGCGGATTGCTAGTATACTATTTATTTTCAAACAATAGAGATCATTAAAAATATCACCTATCGAAACAATCCTATTTTGCTGACGGTCCATCCTGTCAATTTAGTAACCGCCATTTTATATTAGTTTCTTTAATGACGCGCGATATACTGATGTGTAATACCAATAAAAATCAGAAATCATTATACATTTAGGAATTAATGATTATTTCTACTAGTTGATATCAAACGACCACTGAGGACAAAGAACTTAGCACTGGTGGTCAGCCCAACGACGAAGGCGACGTGGGTACGGGTGGGTTACGGGCCTGCGTGCCCTCCTTTCGTCGCCCCGGACGGAACGGATCGCGTGTGCGCTTACCATAGCTCACCCATAAAAAAAAATCTAGTTGACATCAATAGGTCTATGTTATATATCCTTTTATATTATAAGGTTTTTGTGGTAACTTTCAGGCAATACAAAGAAATTTTGGATAGTATAGCACAAGATACAGATGCCACAATGAAAGGTATATACAAGCGAGCCGTCTCAGCGTTAGCGGAAGCGACTGCATTATCAGTAGAACAATACCACAAAGCGGCTGAAATGCTTCTAGTAAAGTCTAGAAGATCAACAGCTGATGAAGCCGATGCACTTACTCAGTGAGTATATTAAGATTTTGGTTTTATCCTTTATCGGTTCAGCTCATATATGTTCCACTATTGGGCTCGAGCTTCCTCCACAGTAGAAGATAAATTCTTATATATCTATACCAAGCTGGTTGGAGAGGTTGGCACAGGGTTTGTTTCGGCTTTGCCTTCTATCCATCCATCCACCCATTGGCCTATATAGGACTACTACTGGATATAGGCCTCCCTACGACATTGCCACTTAGAATGGTCCTGTGCCACTTGCATCCAACGCCTCCCTGTAACTTTCAATATGTCGTCAGTCCACCTAGTAGGGGTCATCTTACGCTGCGTTATACGATTCGTGATTATCATTCGAGAATATTTGTTCCACAACGGTTGTCGGTTTGACGAGCGATGTGGCCTATCGCCATTTCAACGTGTTAATTCTTCAGGCCATGTTGATTACACCCGTTTTCTACCGATTTTCGTATACCAGATTTTGTTGACCACTGAAGTCAAGGAACTTTGCGCCGGTAGTCGACCCAATGACGAAGGCGACGTGCTATACGGGTGGGTTACGGGTGTGCGTGCTGACGCCCCTCTGTCGTCCACCAGAATGGTGTGAGGAGTGCGCCGACCGTAACCCACCCAAAAAAAAAATCCAGATTTTGTTACGTAGAGAAATATCAAGCCCTCTCCATAGCACGTTGAGCGACTTTGAGCCTTTTTTTTACCGTATATCATTCCTTCTATGCATATATTATTATATCCATATTTAATCCCTTAGTCGTTTTTACGACATCCACGGATAAGAAACCCACCTTGGTGGTATTCTTACTGTGTGATTAATTGTGCTTAATGGTATCTTACACGGAAATAGACTTTGATTACTGGTCCTCTATTCGGTTTGGGCCTCTTTCCGATATACGAAGGTTTTAGATGGCCGTGGCTAGATAATAGGCACCACGCGCTTTAATTTTTTTTTAAGCCAGCGCCTAGCCTAATAGCATAAATCCCTGTGCTGTATGGCACTTTATAAACATACAATTAAGAAACAAACTACACCCCGACCACAAACACAGCCACATCTTGCGTGGGATTCGAAACCTCTTTGTATGGGAGGTAATTAAATCGCCAAAATCGCTATGTATGCATTCTCTCAGGCATAACTTCTTCATGGTGTTTTCCATAACCATATAAAGTAAAATTTATGATTGAATAATATTTATACTGTGACTGTACAGGTGGCATAGTGATTAAGATGAGCTACAAGACCAGTGTCGTGAGTTCGAATCCCACACAGGACAACACTTTGTGCGATTCACAAATTGTTGTTCTGAGTCTGGATGTTATTTAGCCGTTAATTATATGTAGCCGTTAATTATATATTTCTAAAGTTCTCTGCAATACAAGGATTATTTCCTTAGTAGTGTTGTCTTTAAAAAAACATATGCTGCGTGGAAAAAATATGCAAAAAAAAATATGCTACGAATATTACCACAACTTGCATAACTCGTAGGTTTTGTATAACTACTAAGACCATTACATGGACCTGGGTCAACACTTAAATTCCCAAGGAGGGTTGATGTCAGGACTTAACAGAAAATAAAGAACAAATAAAATGAATAAAAAAAAGAAAGACCAATTGATCTGATTATTTATTTGCGTACTGTACCGACGTGTGTGAGTAAAGACAGACATAACGTGCGACGGAGAAAGAACGATAAGCGCCGCCATTTATGTTTCGGTTCTTTATTGGTATGGGTTATTATAGTTTTCGCAACGGCCAATAATGTAATATTTTATTTTGATTTATTTCAGAATGACGGTAGTTTTAACAAAACACATTAGTGAAATAGCTTCACTATACACAGAGAAATTGAATTCATTGGCATCAGACAATAAGGAGCAGATTAATAATTATATCACCAATATTTTCTTAGAGGTAACTTTTTTAAATTTTATTTACTTGTCTATGACATAGGCCTTCCGAATGAAGAATAATGTCATGATCGCCACGTTTGGCAAGCGACCGCAGTTGGTGTTTTAAGTTTCCTAAGAGAATCAATCATCTCAGCCTATATACGTTCTGCTATTAAGTTCGGGCCTCTTCCACTGTAGAAGGCGATACCAGGTCAGATGTGTTACCATAGGGTTTTATTTCGAGTTTGCCTTCTCTCGCATAGTTGTTTTATGCATATTCGTCTTTTATAACACTGACGGGCAAGAGAGGGAGTGGAATGGGAGGTGGAATGCGTGCAATTAGGTTTGGTGATACTAAAGGCATTACTAAAACCCACTACACGCAAATATCCTCAGGCAGGCCTTCGGCTCTCTTCGCCTTTCGGCTTCTCGCTCAACGAACAAAGGGTAGTAACAAATTTCTACTACTCAGACGTCGATTTTCTGCGAGAGTGTGGTACTACCCCAGACGGACTGGCCCGCGGCTGTAGACAAACAAATGTCAACAGTGTGGTTCTATCTACCACTATTTGCCACTAAAGAAGTTTTAGTTTGTTTTAAGCTTTGGTTGAAGCAAGAATTAACCGCACTCACTTTTTATTTCAGGCTGGGAACAGTTCAACATATATACAAAACGCTTTCCAGCTAGCATTGCCGATTCTACAAATAGGTGCCGTTTAATTAATTGAATAATAAATAAATTATGTGATATATTAGACATATTAGTTATATTTAACTTGTCTATATTTTATAGTTTACTAGGTGTATCCCGCGTACTTTGCTGGGTTGAAATTTGTTTATGACAGATAAATAATTTCATTATTATAAATAATTCTTGGATTTTGTACGGGAATGTCAAAATATCATCTAGTGCTTTTAAATTTTATTAATTATTTTAGTGTTTTACCGTGTTATATTAAATAATTTTGCTGGTATTTTATATAATATAATGCAGATAAGATACTGAAATATGGTGAATATGATATAATAGATTCTAAAATTCTCTGAGAAATCTGATTTGGTTGTCAGCACCCAATCAATGGTAACGACTATGAATAAAATACAAACACTAAAGACATCAAGAATTAATATTATAACTCAACACTGGCATCAATAGCTCATAATTTTAGCATATTGCCATTATAAAAGAAAAAGAAATAAATCTTGACAGTCCTCGATTCGCCAAATGTCAAACTTACAAATAAACATAACCAATGGAATTAAAATATTTTAAATAAATAAGAATCGAATAGAAACAGCTCCGAATAAAAATAATTATCTCTAAATCAAAAAAATATAGCCGTATTTTATAAGCCGTAAACATACGACATAGTTGTAATTCGAGTTCTTCTTCTCTTACATAGATGTTATATACTTATTATATACCCTTAGAATAATAACCTATAGAAGGATAGTGTCCACACGTAAGCCATCAAAAATATGAAGCAAACAATACTTAATAATAATAATTTAAGTAATTTTTTTGTAAGCCTTTCAAAGGACCGGGTATCTTCCCTAGGAAGATCCCGTGAAACGGAGATACATAAGAATAATAATTTTAAATTAAATTTCTCCAAAGGCCTCTGCGTGTTGGATCCATATCCCCATGTAAGCCTTTCAAAGGACCGGGTACCTTCCCTTGGAAGATAGCCGTGAAATTGAGAGATACAATATAATAATAATAAAATTCTTCTGAAGGTAGTTGAATAATAAAGAAAATAAACTGAGGATAGGTAAGTTCCAAAATTACGGGTATTGAATCTGTATAATACATTTTTAGATGTAAGTATTTTTGTGATCATAGAATGGTACATTTTTTGATCTGTCAATGGAGGGCGCAGGCACCTGTGATACAATGTTTACATTAGTACAGGTGCCAACGATTAGTAAATGTGTAAAAGATATATATATGTCAAATTTGAATGTAATATGAATTTATTGTAATGTTTTTGTGCAAAAAATAAATATCATTATATATTATATACTACTTGCGTGCAAGCGATTACACACACACACACCACTATACAAATTATGAAATCAAATTTTATTTTCATAAATCGTCGGAATACTTTTAAAAGTAATGTTAATATACTTTTTATGTTTTTCAAATGTGTTGTGACACTATTTGAATGCACAAGCAGTCATAATTTCACCTATTTATTTTTTAAGAGTTGCGTACCGTACGTGCAGTAGTCCAGGTCACTGCCTGGTATATTACGGAACGGTTCCAGCGTAAGCTCCATTAGGCTCCAATTCAAATGCTTCACTTTTTGTGCGCGAACTTACCTTTTATACCTTATTATTCTAAGTATATATACCCTATAACTCATGGGTAAGACAGGGGTTGGTGGATTCTATTTTTATTCCGTCACCATAAGGATACCGGTCAAGTTCTTATTAGATCAAGTGTTATTGAGATAAATTCTCCATTTATCTTATTTTTTTTTATATATAAAATTGTATCTTCATAATTAGTGTGAATCTTATTTATATTATACGTTTTTTATGTGATATGCTTTCTTTTGTACTTTAAATCTTAATATATTCTAATAAAAGCCTAATCTTGTACTATATTATAAAACTAGCAATCCGCCCTCGCTTCGCTTCGGTTATAGGTTATAGTCGTTTTACCCGCGTAGTTCCCGTTCCCGTGGGAATACCGGGATAAATTATAGCCTAGTTTACGCCCTGATATTATAGCTTTCCATTGGTGAAAGAATTTTTGAAATCGGTCCAGCCGTTTTGAAGATTACCCGGAACAAACAGACAGACAAAAATTTTTTAATTGCTGTTTTAGGCATAGGTGTCGTGCAAATAACCGTGTGAGCATAAAAAAAGCCTATTATTTTGACATTACAAACAGACACTCCAATTTTATTTATTGCTATAGATAAGATACTTAAAAGTTTTAAAATGTTATTAATTATTGTGAATCTTATGATATTCTCATAATTTTTTTAACATATCTGTAATAATATGCCTAATGTTATATATTCAGATATGCATTTAACTGTATATTACATAGCGAACGTTTTTAAAAAGTGGTTTTATTTTCTTTAATTAACCCGATTATATATTATATACACTCATTTGCAAAAAAAACGGGCACCTAAGCAATGAACCATTTCAAATGTTAATATTTCTTTGTTTGATAATTATAGGTAGTTTTATCCACACAATTTGCTAAATTAATAAGAAAATAATCGTTTTCATCAGTATTTCATAAAATTTAGATACAATTTATGGGAAATAATGCTAAACCTCGCTAGTAGTGTATATTCGCTAGTAGTGCATATGCTCATGAAGTAAAAATAAAAAAGTTTTTTTGTTTGTTTTTCTTTAATAAAGTAAAAGCAGATAAATGTTTAGTATCGAGTGTGACCCCCTCTAGCTAAAATCATAGCTTGAATTCGTCTGGGCATGCTAGCGAGTATATCCCGGATACTTGCTTGCGGAATACGTTCCCACTCCGCAGTAATCACATTCTTCAGCTCTCTGATGGTCTGCGGAGCCGGGTGTACTGATCTCACACGCCGTTTCAGAACGTCCCAGACATGCTCTATGGGATTGAGGTCGGGACTTCGAGCTGGCCAATCCAAACGACGAATGCCGACCTCTTGCACATACGCATTAACATCGCGGGATCGGTGGGCGCGAGCATTGTCGTCCATAAAAATCGAGTCTTCACCTAGAGCGGCCAATGCGGGTTGTGCATGAGAAATTAGAACTTCCGTTATGTATCGATGCCCAGTCAGTGAGCCGTTTTCAATGAAGACTAACTCTGTACGATCCATTGAATTTATTCCTGCCCAAAACATAACAGAGCCCCCACCATAAGGTGTGATTTCTTCGAAACATGCCTCTGCAAAGCGTTCTCCTTGTTTTCTTAGCACTCGCCGACGTCGATCTTCACCGAACAGAGATATCCTGGCTTCATCAGAGAACAAAACCCTATTCCAATCGTCTTGAGTCCATGATTCACAATTTCTAGCGAACCTAAGCCTGTGAACTCTGTGCTCACGGAGTAATTTGGGGCCGCGGGCCGGGCGGTGACTGCGTATATTGGCAGCGAGAAGCCTCCTCCTGACCGTCCATAGACTAATATGCACATTTCTTACTTCTTGGAGGTTGTTCTTAAGATCCACATACGAAGATTTGCGATTTCTCAATGCGCGACTCACAAGAAAACGATCATCCCGTGGTTGGGTACATGGTTTTCTTCCAGAACCAGGCCTTCTCTCGACGGAACCAGTCTCCTGATATCGCTGCCAGGTCCTTTGGACTGTCGAGCGACTAACATTTAGCCTCCTAGCCACGAAACATTGGCTGCAACCCTCTTCAAGCAGCGCGATAATTTTGGTAGCTTTTACCACTTTATCTACCATTTTTGATACAGCCAAACAGCATTAAATAAAGCTTTGACAGTCAAGGATATGAAATTAATCGATAAAAATTGAATAAAAGTTATGAAAGTCGATGTTAACTTCTGGAACTTCGCGCCAAAAATGTAGGATAAAAAGGGGTTTTCTGTAAAAATGAACATCAAATGAAAAATTGAATTTAGAACGTACTTTTTTAAATACCACAGCATTTTTAAAACCGGCCAGTAACGTGTACAAACGATTGAAACCTTTTTGGTATTGTATCTTTTTAAATATGAATGAAAATCAAAACCGCCCGTTTTTTTTTGCAAATGAGTTTATAACCCAAAATAATGGTGACCTATCTTAGCCGAGGCCGAAAGTAATAGCCACCTACAAACAAGCTTTCTGTGTAAGGGTACTGACTTGAGCCAGAGCTTTTTTGGGAGTGAGGTGCTCTAAATACTCTAATTGTAATTTAATACTTAATTACAATTGCTTACTTACTTAATTTTGACTGCACAGATGGCGTAGTGGTTAAGATAGCGTTCGAATCCCACGCGGGACAACACTTTGTGCGATCCACAAATTGTTGTTCTGAGTCTGGATGTAATTCGTGTCCGTTAATTATATGTTTGTAAAGTCCCCCGCAATACAAGGATTATTTCCTTAGTGCAGGGTGTTGTCTTAAATAAAACAAATAAAAAAAAAAATAAATAAAAATACCTCACCATCGTCATGTCTATCGCCGTCCACTGCTAGACGTAGGCCTCCCTCATGTTCCACAAAGTCGGTTCATCCCACAAAGTGCGGTCTTGTGCCGCCTGCATTCAACGATGCCCATCAACTTTCACCAGGTCGTCGGTCCACCTAGTGGGGGGGCGTGCTACCCTGCGTCGTCCGATACGTGGTCGTCACTCAAGAACCTTTCTTCCCCAATGGTTGTCGGTTCGCCGAATGATGTGGCCCGCCCATTGCCACGCAATTGAAGAAGACTCAGGATCAGTTTCCTTTTTCCCAGTTCAGCGGGGCTCACTGGGGAGCGACTTAGTCTCGTTTAGCTAGATTGTCGTTTGGCGGGACGACGCTCGCCGTGACTTCATTGTCCATTGGGCAGTCCGACTAGAGACGCCTCGGTACTGTGTTCGGACCATTCAGATCACGGTCGTGAAAAAGGAGAGCACACCGTCCTGCCACGATTATGACTGCGAAGAGGACACGACACAGTACACCCTCGAGGTGTGTGTTACATGGACAGAGCAGTGCCTTGAACTCGTCGCAATCAACGGTGCCAACCTGAAGCTGCCGACTATCGCTAGGGTAAAGCTCGATGGCATCCAGAACTGGAATGTGGTCGCCGCCTTCCGTGTGGCAGTTATGTCACGGAAAGAGAGGGCGGATCATGTGCGGGAGGAACTCCTCTACGATACGACCCTTCGCCGACGACTTGGACGGCGCAGGTGTCGTGGAAACTGCGAACGTGGCGTGGCGCGTAATTCAAACAAACAAAAGGACAGCATGTCAACAAACGACTAATGTAACGGACTAAAGTTAACGGAAGTTCAATTTAACGGAAGTTAATAAGAGCGTTAACTTTTTGAAATTAACTTAAAAGTTAATCCGTTAATCAAAATGTTAACAATTGAAAGTAAACTGTAAGGACATACATTTTTAATGTTTTTTTCCTGCAGGAGATCACCGCCTGGCGGGTCGACGCCCGCTGAGGAGTCATTGACCGTTGGGCAGTCCGGCTGGAGAGTCCTCGGTACGGTGTCAGGACCGTCGAGGCCTTCGGCCCGGTGCTGATGGAGTGGTTGGAGCAGACGCACGGGGTGCTTTCCTTCCGACTGGTGCAGGTGCTGACGGGGCACAGGTGTTTTGGGCAGTACCTGCACAAGATTGTCAGGAGGGAGAGCACACCGTCCTGCCACCACTGCAGTTGCGACGAGGACACGGTGCAGCACACGCTCGAGGAGTGTGCTGCGTGGGAGGGGGAGCGCCGTGAACTCGTCGCGATTATCGGTGCCGACCTGGCGCTGCCGACCATCGCCAGGAAGATGCTCGACAGCGTCAGGAACTGGGACGCGATCGCCGCCTTCTGTGAGGCCGTAATCTCACGGAAGGAGGCGGCGGATCGTGTGCGAGTAGAGCTCCTATTCGGCGACACGTTCCGCCGCCGGCGACTCGGGCGGCGCAGGCGCGAGTATCTGCGCCTAATGCCGCCCTAGCCGAGGCCGCGGGTGATCGGACCGGGGAATTGTCCGTCACCCGCGGAGAGGCTGACCGCGCGACGGCGACCGACGTCCCAGTACGTCGAGAGGTGAGGATACCCGAAAGGGTATTCCGTCGGGCCGACCACTGACGACAAGTCACATCTGCTCCGGTGGTCGGCCCAACAACGAGGTGACGTGGGTACGGGTGGGTTATGGGCCCGCGCGCCGTCCTTTCATCGCCCCGGACGGACAGGGCCGCGCGTGCGCTTACCATAGCCCACCCATCATTTTTGATGTTTACGTTAATCTCCTTCCGTGACCATGAACGCTGAAAAGTGTTCGAAACGTCGGGCAATCAAAAATAAAATACAAACTCGATAAAATTTCTAATAATAGTTTTATTTATAAACATAAGTAAGGAATTCAATTAAATCAAAATTCACACCAAAAAGTGTTTTTACTTTATAAAATATGTTATAAAAATGGGCAAAATCGATAAAATATTAAGTAGATTTTTTTTAGATATTTTTTTTTTCACGCAACTTAAAAGAGGTAATTAAATTATCGCAGCATGCGTTTAGACTTCGAACCATCTACTATACACTATTACTATAATAATGTGATGGATACTGGCAAATATGGGCCATTGTGTTGACACCTGTTATCGTTACTAACCAACGAGATAATTTTATGGATACACCTACCGCTACCACACCATGCTGTGTGGTAGCAGCTTCGAATACTACCAACCCTTGCTTTGCTCGTGGGTGTCGTAAAAGACGACTAAGAGCCCTAGATTGACCCGGACCAACTCCATCTGGTACCATTTGGGTCAACGATTACATTCCCAAGGAGGGTTGACGTCAGGCAGGCGGGCGGTCATAAAAGTCATTGCTGAAACTTTTTGCAATATGTCAAAACAGATGACATATTGCGTCGACCCCAAGTAATTGGGATAAGAGCAAGATGATGATGATGACACCTACTCGTACCTATTGTCCTCTGGCGATGAGATAATATTATTATCGTATAGTCGTGGCTCAACTGAAGACCGTGAAACACTAAGATGGATTCAGATGATACTCTGGTCAGCCTACGTGCTGGTCACGAAGACGATAATAAGCTTAGAAGAATATGATAACTTTACTAGATAAAATCAGCAAAAGAATGTCAAGAGTCATATAGAAATTTAAAAAGTTATTTGGAAAAAACCTATTATCTCAGCCCATGTTTGTACTGTTGAGCTCGGACCTCCTACTTTATGGGAGGTAATTTGACCTAGTATGGTGTGGTCAGATGAGTTGGCATAGAGATTAATTTCGAGTTTTCTCTTGCATTGATGTTATCTGCATATTAGCAGTCTTTTACGACACCGGTCAAGTAAATAATATATTTATTTCTATATTGTTTTTTTTCATTTTCTTTCTTGGATATTTTTGCCATTTTTTTGTCGTGGATATTTTTGTAGCATGTTCACAAGGTATGTCCTCTCTATACTATCTCGCTACAATAACCGATGGATTGAGCTTCACAGCTGCCCATCACACACAATGGATGCAAGGGTTGCTTTCTTTAGAGTATTTCGCAAATTTCGCCCATTATGAAAACATATTAACATGTGCACGAGTTATTATTAGAATAGGATGAATGTTATTGGAACAGTAATATTGTAAAAATTATCTATACAAATAAATAAAATTGAAGTGTCTGTTTGTAATGTAAAAATACTGAGCTTTTTTTTTTCGCGCTGATACGGTTGTTTGCACGATAGGTACCTATGCCTAAAATCGAATTAAAAAATTTTTGTTTGTTTGTTTTGGCTATATTTTATCCCAGTATTCCCACGGGAACGGGAACTATGCGGGTAAGACTACTGAAACCGAAGCGAAGCGAGGGCGGGTTGCTAGTATACCTAACATAAAAACTGTATTCAGTTTGATAGGTTACATGGTGTTCAATTTACTGTTATATACCTATGGGTATAATTATAGGTCTCAAATATAAATATAAGTGAATCCTTTCTAATATTATAAATAAGAAAGTAAGTTTGTTTGTTACGCTTTCACGCCTAAACCACTGAACCGATTCCAAAAATTCTTTCACCAATGGAAAGCTATAATATCAGGGAGTAACATAGGCTATATTTTATCCCGGTATTCCCACAGGAAAGGAAACTACGTGGGTAAGGCGACTGAAACCGAAGCGGAGCGAGGGTGGGTTGCTAGTTATCAATAAAGAAAGGCTCTTTTCAAAGAACAGGCTCTTTTTCTTTAAATAAAGGCTACGGACGATAGATGCAGAATGACCTTTCGAGAATTATTCCCATTACAAATTTCAGATAACGATTTTGATTAATGGAATTCATATTCGATCTATTCAGCTGGCTTTCATACAACGCAGCAAAGATTTGATCAATAATGAAATACTTATCTGCGTGTGGTGACGGAGTAAGAATACAATTCATCACCCCCTCTCTTGCGCGTGGATATCGTAAAAGACAACTTATTGATTAAATATGCATATAACATCAATAGATGAGAAGCATACTTGAATCGAAACCCTATACCAACACGTCTTGCGCCTGATGCCGCCCTAGCCTAGGCCGCGGGTGACCGGACCGGGGAATCTAGTCCGTCACCCGCAGAGAGGCAAAGAGGCTGACCGCGCGACGGCGAACGACGTCCCGGGACGGGGACGTTGAGAGGTGAGGGTACCCGAAAGGGTATTCCGTCGGGCCGACCACTGACGACAAGTCACCCTGCTCCGGTGATCGGCCCAACAACGAAGGTGACGTGGGTACGGTTGGGTTATGGGCCCGCGCGCCGTCCTTTCGTCGCCCCGGACGGAATGGACCGCGTGTGCGCTTACCATAGCCCACCCATAAAAAAAAAATACCAACACGTCTAACCAGCGCGGTATAGTAGGTTAATTTGCCTCCCATTGTGGAGCAGACCCGAGCCCAACTATGGGACAAATATGAGTTGTAATAATGAAAATGAATGAAATATATATTCAACTAGCAATCCGCCCTCGCTTCGCTTCGGTTATAGGTTATAGTCGTTTTACCCGCATAGTTCCCGTTCTCGTGGGAATACCGTGATAAAATATAGCCTAGTTTACGCCCTGATATTATAGCTTTCCATTGGTGAAAGAATTTTTGAAATCGGTCCAGCCGTTTTGAAGATTACCCGGAACAAACAGACAGACAGACAGACAAAAATTTTTTAATTGCTATTTTAGGCATAGGTGTCGTGCAAATAACCGTGTGAGCATGAAAAAAGTCTATTATTTTGACATTACAAACAGACACTCCAATTTTATTTATTGGTATAGATTCATGGTCGCTCTCATAAATGTACCGGTACATACACTGTTATGAAATTAATTTTCGTCATACATATTTTAACGCATTGTAGACGCAACGGAGTGTGGTGTCGGAGTAAGAATACAACTCACCATTCCCTGTTTTGCTCGTGGATGTCGTAAAAGACAACTATGGGATATCATCATCATCTCAACCCATATACGTCCCACTGTTGGGCTCGGGCCTCCTCCATAATGGAAGGGTAATTGACCTACTATACCACGCTGGTCAGACGTGTTGGTATAGGGTTATATTTCGAGTTTTCCTTCTCTCGTATAGATTATATGCGTTTATATATCCCTTAGTCGTCTCGTACGATCACCCACGGGTAAGATAGGGGGTGATGAATTGTATTCTTACTCCGTCACCACAAGGGATATAATATGCACATAACATCTGTGCAAGAGAAGGAAAACTCGAAATGAAACCCTATACCAACATGTCTGACCAGCATAGTTTTCCTCTCATTGTGAAGGAGGCCCTAGTCTAACAGTGGGACGTATGTATGTGGGCTGCGATTATGAAACGTAATTTAAAAAGACATCAATCATTTAACTCTTTGCCGTCCAATACTGGACGTAAGCATCCTCCATATATGGGGGTATATTGCCATAATCACAACGCTTGGGAGGGTTGGGGATCGCAGTAAAATGTTATATATTTCCCAGGAAGGAGCTGCTTCCTATTCTCCGTTACTAAGCGTTTCAGCTTAGTCTATTCTTACTACTTCAACTGGCAAACAAGGGGTGGCGACCATTGTATTCTAAACCCATCGCCACACGGACTTAAAGGACGAAAGAAAAGAGTTAAACAACACAAGGTGTTTTTCTATGGTCTGGAAGCACGCTGTCCGTTTCGTCCGGGGTGACGAAATAACGGCGAGCTGCCCATAATCCACGGTATTCCATCCCCTTCACTTTTCGGTACTACCTACGAGTCCTTGAAGTCCGTGGCCAGCCCGGTGGTAAAACAAAACAAAGTATAGTCGCCTTAATTTGTTAAGGCAACCACACTTGTATGTATACAAATGTATACAAAATAAATGTTTCATCATCGCAGCCCACATACGTCCCACTGTTGGGCTCGGCCTCTTCCACAATGGGAGGGAATTTGACCCACTATATCATGCTGGTCAGACATGTTGGTATAGGGTTTCTTTTCGAGTGTTCCCTCTCTTGCACAGATGCTACATGCATATCCCCTAGTCGTCTTTTACGACGGGCAAGATAGGGAATGGTGAATTGTATTCTTATTCCGTCACCACACGAAAAGTATAATGTTTACTTTACATAAAATTTGTTTTTTTATTCAAATTAAGAATGGATTATTTTCAATGTAAATTAACAGCATTTCATATTGTCATGAGATGATTTTAATAATAGTTATTGTGACGAATATGTCAGCAGCTGCATTTTCCACTACTACTTATATAAAATTGTGGCATTTGCCAAAATTGCGTCGACCATATGCCGTTGTCAGAAACAATCAATAACCTGACCATATTACGGTCGCGTGTCTGCGTTCTGTATTGAAATTAATAAATTAATCATTGAAACGTGTAATCATGATGATTAGTAGTTTTACCTCAATTTTGTATACATTTTTTTTAATATTTTTATTATCAGGATACTTTGTTTATGAAATTGTTTACGTTAGGGTTTATTCTCTCCTATGATATTAACCTCGGCAACTATGGTAATTTCATACGTCAATGGTTTTATAATGTTTTCTGGTGACATGTGTTTTAATAATGAACAAAATATTTGTGCGTGTGGTAATTCATCATAATCAAAGTTTCTTTAATATTTCAACTTTAGTTTTTAATTTTCCATTTGTTAATTTAAATTTGCAAATCATCACATTTATCAAGTTTGTTAGAAGAAATTCAAAAATGCAAACAAAAGTGAATTTAATATCTTATTGAAATAAGTCCTCCAAATGTCTTTCTTTGGTTGATATTCAGTCAAAATGTATTTTGATCTTATTTGACATTAATATACATGACATTATAGGTCTGTCTATGGGGAAATAATGAAACAATCGTGGTGCTTGGCAAGTGGTTTAGAGATTATCATCATCCATTCATCATTTCAGCCCATATATGTCCCACTGTTGGGCTCGAGCCTCCTCCACAATAAGAGGGAAATTGACCTTAGTATATCTTGCTGGTCAGACACGTTGGTATAGGGTTTTATTTCGAGTTTGCCTTCTCTTGCATTGATGTTATATTCGTATCAAATTCCATAGTCGTCTTTTACGAAATCCACGGGCAAGATAGGGAGTGGTGAATTGTATTCTTACTCCGTCACCACACGGAACAGAGATTAGATTAGAGAGATTTAGAGATTGTAGGTAAATTAATTTCACAGACCATGTAAGATTCAAATATTTAAAATTACTCTGTATTTAAGAAACTTAAAAAGGAAGAGTATCCTAAGACATAACGATGTATAACTATTGTAGTAAGATTTAAAGAAAATGTGCCTAAAACGTACCTTTTCTAATTTTTCAACTGATCTTTTTCTAACAAGTTTCTTATGTGTCGTTTAATAAAGATTCTATCACACTGAACTCCATTTTTATTTTATTTCTATTCCGAGTTAAAAACTCCTTCGCATAAGTAACACGAATAAGGCTAGTTTCTCCTAATTGGTGTTATAAGTTTTTTTTTATTTATACCAATAAATAAAATTGGAGTCGTTGTCTGTTTCTAATGTGAAAATAATAGGCTTTTTTCATGCTCATACGGTTATTTTCACTATACATATGCCTAAAATACACTTTATATTTTTTTGTCTGTCTGTCTGTTTGTTCCGGGTAATCTTCAAAACGGCTGGACCGATTTCAAAAATTCTTTCACCAATGAAAAACTATAATATCAGGGCGTAAACTAGGCTATATTTTATCCCGGTATTCCCACGGGAACGGGAACTATTCAGGAAAGACGACTGAAACCGAAGCGAAGCGAGGGCGGGTTGCTCGTTATTAATGTAAACAGTGGCAAACGAGCAAAGAGTACATCTGATAGTAAGTGATACTGCCCCTCAAGAACCTTTGCAGCCACTGCCTACCGTGAAGAAATTGAAGGGAGTATGAATGCGTGCAGTGAGTTTCGGTGATACTAAAGGCATCACCAAAATCAATCAAACGCAAACACCCTCAGAAAGTTGGTCTGTCGGCTCTTTCACTCACCGAACGAAGCACAGTAACAAATTGCTACTACTCAGACGTCAATTTCCTGCGAGAGTGTGGTACTATGCGCGTCATGCCGCCCTAGCCGAGGCCGCGGGTGACGTGACCAGGGAGTTAGTTCGTCACCCGCCGAGAGGCCGACCGCGTGAGGAATTCTTTGGGGGGGGGGGGGGACGTCGGTCGATGAGAGGGTACCCCAAGTAGGGGGGTATTCCGTTGGGCCGACCACTGATGACAAGTAACCCTGCTCCGATGGTCGGCCCAACGACGAAGGCGACGTGGTGTTCGGGTGGGTTGCGGTTGTGCGTGCTTACGTCCCTCTGTCGCCCCGGACGGAGTGGTGCAGACAGACAGACAGACAACTGTCGACAGTGTAATCCTACCATTATGTCTTAACTGGGTCTTACGTCTCCCACGATATAGTGAAGTTCGATGATACATTTTAATTTTAATCCGTCACTACAAGACTAAACATTAGCTTAATATTCACGTGAATAAGCCGCTCTTTGATTTATAATCATAATAAACGTCGTATTGTCTTATTTTGCGCCATATTTGGCAACTTTACTAATGCAGGAACTTACACTCGCGCATCACAATTAGATAGTTCCGGCCGACAAACTAATAAACACGAATGGACTTTGAATATCATTATGTAGGCCTATTGTTAAACCATGTTTTGGTATATACTAGGGTATTATTACTCGCTACTGCAATTTATATTATGATTCATGAGTAATCATTCATCAGCTCATACACGTCCCATTGTTGGGCTCGAGCCTCCTCCCCAATAGGAGGGAAATTGACCATACCATGCTGGTCAGACAAATTGGTATAGGGTTTTATTTCGAGCTGTCCTTCTCTTGCACACATGTTAAATGCATATTATATCCCTTAGTCGTCTTTTACAACATCCACGGCTAAGATAGGAAATGGTGAATTTCTTGCTCCGTTACCAAACGTATTTTTAATCATTTTTATTTATAACTTATTATATTTTCCGTGTGATGACGGAGAAAGGATACAATTCATCACTTCCTTACCTATGGATGTTGTAAAAGACGACTGAGGATTTAATAAACATATAACATAAATGTAAGAGAAGGAAAACTTAAAATGAAACCCTGTATTAACACGTGAAAACAGCGCGGTATAGTAGATCAATTTCTCCCCATTGCGGAGGAGGACCGAGGTCCACTGTGGGACGTATATGAGCTATATGAAATGATAATATATTTTGCTGATGCTTTCGTTGAAATTTGTTTTTAACCTTAAAATTCTTCATGCATTTTATAGTATACATATATCTAAAGGAGTGTCTGTTTGTAATTTCAAAATAATAGGCTTTTTTCATGCTCACACGGTTATTTGCACTATACACATGCTTAAAAATCACTTCATATTTTTTTTGTGTCTGTCTGTCTGTTTGTGCCGGGTAATCTTCAAAACAGCTGGACCGATTTCAAAAATTCTTTTACCAATGGAAAGCTATAATATCAGGGCGTAAACTAGGCTATTTTATCCTGGTATTCCCACGGGAACGGGAACTACGCGGATAAAACGACTAAAACCGAAGTGAAGCGAGGGTGGGTTGCTAGTACCTAATATTTTAATTCATTAAAGAAGAACCCTGATAACGAGAATGCGACATGTTGGAAGTGATTTGTGAATTAATGTGCCACTCTTCAATTAATTTGTTTTTTTTATAATCTCTTATGGGATAATGGAGAGGAAATGTAAACACATTTCGCTACCTAGTCTTAAATTATCTTTAATTCCTCGTATTAAATGGCACGTTTAATAATGTTATCTGGGCACCATTATAAACTTCGATTTTGATGCCGAGAATTAACCGATTTACAATTTTTGTTACCAGATTCCAACTAAGTGTTGTGAGTTTCTCTTCAATCTGGTAGGGGAGTGCAGACACGAACACTCGCACGCGCACTCACAGACATAAATATATAAGTACAATTTACCACGAATTACATGTAATACTTTATTTTTTTACAATGCACCGTTTCCTAATTCACACATTCCGCTACAGCTACTGTCGGTTATATTAAATCTCATAGAAATATTCCTCACGAACTCATTCAGAAGCAAGGTGTTCAGTAACATCTGTAAAAAATCCGTTAGATATTCAAGAGCCCGCATAATATTGGCTATGGTTTCTATAGATCATAAATTATAGAAAACTTTCGTCTAAAAACTTAAATATTGTTAACAAGGAACGTTATTAGTGGCCAGGTGTATAGTATAGAGGATTTAAATCGTGAATAATTTCGACAACTACGCCATATTGGAAGACTTCAATGAATGAATGGTTCCGTAAGTAGGAGAATAAATGCGACGCCTACGTTTGTCTCAATTTTTTTATAATAAACCTGTGGAGGCGTATTTTGAGTTACTCATAATTCTCCAACCAATGTTTTAAGATGTTACATATCAGAAAAGGAAATTTTGATGTTTAGTGAGCATAGTCCTAGTAGATGACATCATTGCAGGGAAAGAAAACTAGAGGCCGCGGGTGACTGGACCGGGGAGTTAGTCCGTAACCCGCCGAGAAGCCGACCGCGCTAGGAAAGACCGACGTCTTCCCGAGGAAGGGACGTCGGTCGAGGAGAGGGTACTCCTCAAGGGGTATTCCGTCGAGCCGACCACTGACGAGTCACCCTGCTTCGGTGGTCGGTCCAACGACGAAGGCGGCGTGTCACGGGTGGGTTACGTGTGTGCGTGCTTACGCCCCACTATCACCCCGGACGGAGTGGAGCGAGGAGTGCGCCGACCGTAACCCACTCCCAAAAAAAGGGGAAAAAGGAAAACTAAATAAATCCTTCAACCAATTGGTCTGAAGAGAGTGGTAGGTTCATCTAACTCCTATTGTGGTGGACGCCTATGTATATGTACCACTATTGGAGTGGCATGTAAATAGGAAAAGCAAAAGAAAATCAATAATCAGAAGTGAAGTTCAAATTTTAAATCAATATCGAGTAATTATTATTTCCCCCCCTATTCTATGTGATAATTATGATATTTTTTACAAACTAGAATATGATATAGTATAGTATTAATTTATTTCATTCTTAATTTAATGTTACTATTTCAAATATTACTGTTTAACTTTTTTTAAATATATTTGTTTTGGATATATTGTTGCTTCCGCGACTTGATTGTACGGGTCCATCAGAATATCAGCGGTGTAGTATCATATTTACTGTACCATAAGCTGAGATTGGCACCATATTTTGGCCTCACATATTCGACTCCTTGTTTTTTAGTTAGTAGTTCTTATTTCTTTCGTTGGTGTCTATATTGTGTGAGGTTTACAAAATAAAATTTCTTTCTTTCTATATTAAGTATTATTTCCCTCCTATTACGGAGGAAGCTTGAGCCCAACGATGGGACATATATGAGTTGAAATGATGATGATGATAGAGTAATTATATATTTTAAATTTTTCCGTGGGATGACGGAGGAAGAACACATTTCTCTATCATCTTCTTCATCATCATCATCATTTCAGCCTATCGCCGTCCACTGCTGGACGTAGGCCTCTCTCATGTTACGCCACAAAGTGCGGTCCTGTGCCGCCTGCATCCAACGACGCCCAGCAACTTTCACCAGGTCGTCGGTCCACCTGGTGGAGGAGCGTCCTACACTGCGTTGTCCGTCCGATACGTGGTTGCTACTCGAGAACCTTTCTTCTCCAGCGGTTGTCGGTTCGTCGAGCGAATGTCCATTGCCATTTCTTCTTGCTGCTGCCTTCTTGCACCCGTTCTTCTGTGGATTTCCATATTCCGGATTCTATCTCGCAGAGAAATCCCGAGCATAGCCCGCTCTATAGCACGCTGAGCGACTTTGAGCCTTGTTATGAGGCCTACTTACCATCTTCTTAGCTCCCCTTTTTTATTTTTTCTTGGGGTAAACTATAATTTCCTTACAACTCCGCCCAAATCGTTAGGAGCGATAGAAGGACGGTTTGAGGCTCCATAACTATCCCTCCATATCCTTTCCCATCGCCATAGGGCTAGCCACTGGTACTCTTAACTGGCTACCTCTTCCTTACCTATAGGTGTCGTAAACATGACTAAGGGATTTAATGTGCAGAAAACATCAATGCCAGACAAGGAAAACTCGAAATGAAGCCCTATACAAATCCTTAAGCCATATATCAGTCTGACTAGCGTGGTATAGTAAGTTTATTTCCATAATCTGATATTTACGCGAGTATTACACATTGTAAATGAAACTATGGATTTTATGGCTATTGTATTTGATTTTTGATTACCCGACGTTTCGAACACTTTACTACGTTCATGGTCACTGGCAGGCAGATGTCCAACAAGTCATCGTTGTTAGAGAGATTTGTATCTAGCTAAAGAAATTAGTTATTAAATTTTGACCCACATTTTGATACTCTTCTATTTGGTCTATTACCGCCTGTTGTGGAGATGATGATGATGATGACGATATATTCAATTCAGTTATAAAGTTCAGATAGAAGCCGCGTTTTAATTATGGTTAGACTAGAAAGACAAACCAAATATGTTGAAAATAATAAAGCTGATACGAAAACGTAGAACAATGGTAGTCATTATAATAATTATGCGTAGTCTTAAACAGGATTGCCTTAACAAGGCTGCATTTAAAATATCAATCTCTTAATTATTGTTCCAGAACAAGTTTTAAAGGAAATCCATGAGTCAATTATTATTTGTATTATCCATTTATGATACCCAACTATAGGTTTTAATGAATTGATATAGCTTCAATAGCATACCAGTTGTAATTTACAATCCAGTAATATAGAGAGTGTAATAATTACATTTTTACATACATATGTATATTCACGCCTTTTCCCATAAGGTTAGGCAGAGACCACTTCCCTCCACTTACTACGACTTTGATATACCATGTTCGCCTCCTTCACATTTATTAATCACCTCATGCATATTCTTCGATTTAGGGTACTTTTAACCTGTGGGCCTACTCTTGAAATCAATTCTTATTTCGAAACCAACTCAATTCCTATCTCACCAAACTTATATTTGGTACTCTTAAACAAAATCGAGAATAAATTCTTCGCGTTTGCCGCTGTTATTTTCACCAAATGTGCCGTATTTTATTACTTTATATTAATAACGTTACTGAACTCGAACACCACAAAGACTCTTTCTTGGATTTGTGCAACATTAAGGATTTTAAACTACGTCAAAATCACGTCGGGAGTAACAAATATTTGACTTAATCGACGAGAGTCAAATTCTTTTAGTTTAAAAATAATCCACCGAATTTGATTCCAATCGTGCGCTAGTGTCGCTTTCAAGAGTATCAAATTGCTCAAATTCGAGCTGCGATTGGATTTAGGATTGGAATCGAGCTTCAAGAATAGGCACAGTGGCCTTTCTTCAGAACGAATTGATGGTGAAACGTCCGCCTTGATCTTCCCCTTCCAATACATCCCTTCACATTCGCCCTATAAATTCTCTTTGATAGTCTTCTTTCATTCATTCTCTCTACATGAACAAACCAACTTAACACACCTTTCTCAATTCTTGTCACTACGTCTACTTTCATTCCACAGTGTTCCCTAACATAGCCAAAAGAGGAGGTTCGGTGCTCCATTGTAGGTATTTTTGTTTGGCCGTTTCATCATCATCATCATCTTAGCTCTTACACGTTCCGTTGGACTTGAACCTACTATACAATGGATAGGAAATTGAACTATTATACCACGCAGGTCAGATGGGTTAGTACAGGATTTTGTTTCACGTTTTCTTTCTCGTGTTCATTCAATATCAGTTCTAGGTGTTATATACATATTTTATACGTTAGTCAAGAGAAGACCCCCAAGGATAATGAAATTCTTACCCGATCACCAACTGGAAACTTGCAAGAGATAACTAAGCAGAATATGTGTTAGTAATACTAAAATGCCGACTAAAATCTAATAACAATTTCAGAATTTTATGCCATTACCTACTTTTGAAATAAAACTATTTTTTACGAAATATCATCATCATCGCAGCCCACATACGTGCCACTGTTAGGCTCGGGCCTCGTCTACAAAGGGAGGGCATTTGACCTACTGGTCATTTTAAATAAAACTACTTTACGGATTTTATCGCGTTTGTATTTGAATTTTGATTACCCGACGTTTCGAACACTTTACAGCGTTCATGGTCACGGGTGGACTAAGATGTCTCACGTCCAGCAAATCATCGTTACTGCAGAAAATTTATAATTATCTACCTGATACAGAAATTAGTTATTAAAAATTGACCCACATTTTGATACAAAATTTATTGCCAGTGTAAGAAGAAAATGATTCTATTTGAAAAAATTATATTGTTTATGGTTAGTAATTATTTAATATTAAAATTAATAGTAATTATATTTAAAAAACTAACTAACAATGTAATATACTACCACCGGATCGGAACACGGCCACACTGAGAAAGATCCGGCAAGAAAACTCAGGTGACATGATGCTAAATTAATATTAATTTAAAGGCGGCTTACTTTATGTTACTAAGAGGTTTTAATTTATAAAATTATCTCTAGTTATTATTATTATACTGGTCATGGTATACCACACTGGTCAGACATGTTGGTATAGGGTTTCCGTTCGAGTATTCCTTCTTTTGCACAGATGTTATGTGGATATTATGTCCCTTAGTCGTCTTATACGACATCCACGGGCAAGATAAAGTGTTACGAATGATATCTCGTTTTATTTGATTTCCCGACAATTCCAGAACATGAACGCTTAATGTTCGAAATGTCGCGAAAATTGGTGGCAGGACCACACTGTTGTCAGTTGTCTACAGTCACGGGCCGGTCCGTCCGAGGTAGTACCACACTGAGCAAAAAATCGACCTCTGAGTAGTAACAATTTGGTACGAACGAAGCACACTTCGTTCGGTGAGTAAGAGATCCGGCAGCCCAACTTTTAGAAGATGTTTCCGAGTAGTGGGTTTTAGTGATGCCTTTAGTATCACCGAACCGCACGCATTCACATTCTTTTCACTTACTTCGCAGTAGGCAGCGGCCTATCTGTGTCCCTGGTATTGCAAAGGTCCACGAGCGGCAGCAACACTTACCATCAGGCGTACTGCTCGCCCCTTTGCCACCGTTTGCATTAAAAAAGAAATAAAAAAATCATATACGCAAGTATTTTTTTTAGAAATATTTTTATTTCAATCTAATAACCCCAATAATATATTATCCAGTTTTTGACAACTACCTCTTATCACTGATGAATGGCATTTAAAAATAAACTTAAAGGAATTGCATTGACTTCGTAAAAAAAAAATATATAAATCTTAAAAAGTAATCATTGGTTTATATTTATTGTGACATTAATTACCTATTATTATAAATCATGTGAACATAATCACCTCCAATTCGAGTCAACTTTAATTTACGCTTATATTTCTTTCTAATAACACAGCGTGACAAGTCCAAAATTATAATTATGATTAGTTTTGTTCACACATTTGGGAAAGAAGGACTATTTTTTGGTATAAATTCGTTTATTGTAACCGTTTGATGAAAAAGTTTCACACTTTCCGTTTTGAATGTATGTATGTACATCTTATGAACATAATAGACCACCGATGGTGTAGTGGTTAAGATACCGACCTACAGTGCCTGTGTCGC
Source organism: Lymantria dispar (assembly GCA_032191425.1). NCBI lineage: Eukaryota > Metazoa > Arthropoda > Insecta > Lepidoptera > Erebidae > Lymantria > Lymantria dispar. Next base: position 15,202,859 of record CM063461.1, on the reverse strand, counting down.
GGGTTCGAATCCCACGCAGGACAACACTTTCCCTAGCCGAGGCCGCGGGTGACGTGACCGGGGAATTAGTCCGTCACCCGCCGCGAGGCCGACCGCGTGAGGAAAGACCGACGTCCTCCCCGAGGGGTGGACGCGGGTGGGTTACGGGTGTGCGTCCTTACGCCCCTCTGTCGCCCCGGACGGAGTGGTGCGAGGAGTGCGCCGACCTTAACCCACCCCACCCAAAGAAAATAATAACAGTTTGTGCGATCTACATTTTGTTGTTCTGAGTCTGAATGTAATTTGTGTCCATTAATTATATGATTGTCCCCCGCAAAACAAGGATTATTTACTTAGTGCAGTGTAGACAACACTTTAAATTTGATACTTGTTTTTCAATCTGATTGAAGGTATTTTTACTTTTATATAGGGCAGCCAGTGCACCTTATAACTGAAAGACCTCATAGTCTGATTATGATCCTAGGCAAGTGGATTATTCGTATTTAGGTTTTAAATAGTGTTCAAAAACAAGCGTCGCATTTTCGACACGTATTAGTTGAGCGGTAATAAAACCGCCACTACCAACTCAGAGGTTGGTAGTGGCAGTATTTTTTTATTATATTTTGTTATTATTCCGTTACAAATATAACACACCTATATGTGCTGTGGTTTTGCTGTACTTCCTTCGATTTACAATCGTCATGAATAACCGAATAAACGATTGTAAATCGTCATGAGACACCAAACCAGCGTCGAAGAACTAGATCGTTTTATAGCCAATTCAATATTTATAGTCAAATGGCAAATGCGGGATGCATTGTATATTGGCTATAAAAAGTTCTTTGTACTATTGACCATCGCTCTAACGACGGTGAAGCCGTAAAAAGGAAATACAAATTAACAATAATAAAGCTGTTAAAATAGTTCCGAACTGAGTATTTATACTCACAGGGTAAGCTAAGGTAGTTTTCATAAGATCATGAGTTCTAAAAATTGTTAATCTTTAAAATATTAAGCTTATGCTTTAAACAACGTCGGATAATCATAAATCAAATACCAACGCGATAAAAACCGTAAAAATACTTTAATTTATAACTAGCAGATTTGCGCCGTTTCAATGCATAGTTTCTGTTTGCGTGGGAGTACCGGGATAAAACAGTCTTAAGTTACTCCTTATATAAACAGCTATCTGGTACTAAAATATTATCAAAACCTGTCTAGCCGTTTTAAAAAATGTAATCTGTTTTTTGGCATAGGTAAGTATCAAGCAAAAAACCGCGTAAACTTTGAAAAAAAAACCAACTATTTTACGTTACAAACTCAATTTTATTTATTTGTATAGATGTTTAATAGTCGCATAAACATTAGAAATCCTTATGTTATAACTTATAATTCACATAATAGGTACATTAAAGCAATGTAAGACAAAAGAAACTAATTCTGTGTCGCCTATGTTATGGTTCGATTATGCGAAACTGTGGAACAATTCCTCACAAAATAAATTATACGAACAAATACCCATTCGTCACAGGCGTGGGGGCGCGAGACAATACTACCACTTCCGACTGACACAGGTACAAATATATAAGTGCAATACTCGAAGTACAGGTGGATATAAAAGTGGTTCATTCAACAATGATATTGCATTCTAAAGAAGAAATAAATCCAATTTTTTGTTGATCTACAGAGGTAGGTTAGAATTATGTGCGAATCACACAACATGTTTGATTAAACATAATGAAAGGAAAGCCCAACTTTTTGAGGGTGTTTGCGTGTAGGTGCTTACCGGACATGGGGTCTTTGGTAAGTACCTGCACAAAATTGGAAGAGAAGAGGCCCCAGGATGTCATGAGTGTGGTGCGCTAACCGATGATGCGCGCCACACACTGGCAGTAAGCCCCACCTGGGGGCCTCAGCGCCACGTCCTTGTCCACGGAACTGGGAATTACAGACCTGTCGTTGCTGACCATCATCTCCAAGATGCTCGGCAGCGACAGCTGTTGGTCGTCGATAGCCTCCTTCTGTGAGGCTGTTATGACAAGGAAGGAGGCCACGGAGCGGGCACGCGAGGCGCATGCGCTGACTCGCTCCGCCGGTGACGACCAGGGAGGAGGAGACGCCGCTTTGCGCTCCCCCTCCCACCGCCCTGAATGATGACAGGACGGGCCAGACGGCCAAGCGTTGGGGTGTCGGGGATAAAATGTTATCAGATGATCTCTCAGGCACCCCGTAAAAGCGCGGAAGGGACCGCTGTGGTTTTAGTGGGTATTTCGATCACTTTTGTAGCCGGCGAGTCCCACAAACACTCCCCTGTTGGTAACCTGCGGGGGATAGTGCGTAAATGCATTTCAACAGCGTGAAAAAAAAAGGGTGTTTGCATGTGGTGGATTTTAATGATGCCTTTAGTACCACCGAACCTCATTGCACGCATTCACACTCCCTTCACTTTCTTCATGGTAGGCAGGAGCCTTGCAAAGGTTCATGAGCGGCAGCAACACTTACCACCAGATGTTTGATGATGTGTGATGTTGTTTGATGATGTGTGCCCGTTTGCCACCGTTAGCAATTAAAAAAAAAAAGAAAGTGTTTCTCTGTATGACATGGCCGCACGATAGGCCTATACCGATAGGTTCTTTTATTTATTCTAAGACCCTCCCACGTTATCTAGCACTAGGTGTTTAACCTTCACATGAAATTTATTTTTGTTTGCTACTCCAAACCCTACCGACGTACCACTAGTGACCAAGAGCTTTCTCTAGATGAGGAAAATCAGTTAATTAGTTTATTTACTACTCTGTCCGGTCTCTGGCTAGACGGTTCGACCTGGTTTTCGAGATTAGTGTCTCTGGCAGTGTCATTATATTGTTTCGTTTCTATAAAATAATAAAATTAAAAAAATAAATAAACTCGCTAGTCTATTACACATCAGACAAATGGCGTTACCCATCGTCCTGATAAAATTATGGAATACTAGCAACCCGCCCTCGCTTCGCTTCGGTTTCAGTCGCTTTACCCGCGGAGTAGTTCCCGTTCCTGTGGGAATACCGGGATAAAATATAGCCTATGTTACTCCCTGATATTATAGCTTTCCATTGGTGAAAGAATTTTTGAAATCGGTTCAGTGGTTTAAGCGTGAAAGCGTTACAAACAAACATCCTTACTTTCGCATTTATAATATTAGTATGGATTACTGCTATCGACGGCATAATATTTTTATTTATTTATTTATTTAGTACTTGGAAAACCAACAGCTGTACAAAATAGTAATGAAAACTAGAGTAAGAAACATAAAGCCAATAACAGGTTTTCACGTATAGCAATGGTACACACCTACAGTAAGTCCGATAGTAATTTGTAACATTTTAATGAACAATAACACAGAGTATGACAGAAAAAGGAAAAACAATGATAATTAATTATTAAAAAAGTTAAGATTTAGCTGTCTCCGTGCCACCTCGCTCCCAGTATTGAAAAGGTCAAAAGAAAACTCTTTACATAATTTGTTAAAATCTTTGCTCGCTCGCACAATATATGAATTCTGCCTATAATTAGAGGACGATAATGGAATACCTATTGGTGGGTTGAACCTAATCGATCTCTGAGGTACATTAAAAAACAGCTTGTGTAAAATGCTGGGACAGTCAATTTCGTTGCTCAATACCTTCAATAGGAAAGAAAAGTCAGCCAATCGTCGTCGATTTGATAGAGGCTGAATATGGAACCTCTTGCATAGGTCGATGTAATCAGAAGAGCTATAAGGAATGTTTAGTCGATAGCACAGAAACTTCATAAAGCGCTTCTGAATACTTTCGATGCGATCGATGTATTTATTGTAGCGAGGATTCCATATTTGCGATGCGTATTCAAGGTGGCTTCTAACAAAGGTACAATAAAGTATTTTAAATGTTTTAGCTTTTTTGAAGCCATTCGACATCCTCATTACAAAACCTAATGCTTTTGATGCTTTGGCTATAATTTGCTCGATGTGGATGTCAAATTGCACCTTCGAATCGTGAAAGACGCCAAGATCACGTACCCCATCACACCTGGGCAATAATTGGCCCTTGAATTCGTAAGATGTCGATATTTGTAATCGCTTTCGACTAAAGGTGACTACGGAACATTTAGCTGGGTTAAGATTAAGCTTATTTAATTGACAGTAATCATCTAGGCGCAAAAGATCTGATTGGAGAGCATCCATATCTTTTACCGACGATATAGAAGAGAAAATCTTCATATCGTCGGCAAAACAGAGAAGGTTTGAGTTCTGAATACAAGAGTCAATGTCATTAACAAATATAATAAATAGTAAAGGCCCCAATAAGGATCCTTGGGGCACACCACTAGGGATCAAAATCCAACTAGAGATATAGTTACTGATAACAACTGCCTGAGTCCGATTTTCTAGATACGAACAGAACCAGCGCGTAATAGATTACTGCTTATGCCATTGTTGAGTAACTTCATTTTTAGAATGTTGTGATCAATCCTGTCAAAGCATTTACTATAGCCGGTATACACTACATCGACCTGTGCCCCACAGTCCATTTGTTTCGTAATATAATCATTTAATAAAATTAAATTTGAGATAGTTGACCTACCCTTTAAGAAACCGTGTTGTGAAGAGCTGACACTATTTTTAAGTGCGGCATAAGCTTGATCGTAAATAATTCTTTCAAATATTTTAGCAAGTATACATAATTTAGATATTGGCCTGTAGTTGCCGATCTCATGCTTAGAGCCCTTCTTGTGAACGGGAGTTACATACGCAGACTTCCATTTATGAGGGACAGTAGACGTGGCGAGAGACTTCATGAATAGAAGGCTTACCGGTAGTGAAAGAGTTTCAGCACATCCAATAATAAGTTTCGGTGAAAGGTGATCAGGGCCAGCGGATTTATTCGGATCAATACTACTGAGCAGTTTATTAACGTGTTTAATGTCGATCTCAATCTTATATCTTTAAACGAGCAATTCTTGTATATATATATATATATATTCAGGATCTCGGAAACGGCTCCAACGATTTTGTTGAAACTTGGCATACTACAGGTTTCGGGTCCAAAAAATCGATCTAGCTAGGTTTTATTTATAGAAAATATTGTTTTGTCCGTGTTTTTAGCAAAACAAAAAATGACATTAAATTTTAAAAGAATATGAATTCAAATTTCGTTGTCAACGTCGTGAGTTCCGATAGCTCAGGTGGGGAGGCGGGCGATTTTAATTTTGGATTATGTGACAAACAGCGTCGGTTCGAATCTCGGTGTTATTATTATTCTCTTTTTGTAGTTTTTTATATAATTTTCATTATTTATTTTTTATTTTTTATTAATATATATCTGAATAAATGCTACAAAAATACTCCGAGCGAAGCTCGGTCAACCTGATATTTGAGTTTATACTGGACGAAGTATTTGACTCGTACATAGGTGAACAAGAGTAACTGTTAGAGCATGTGTTTGTATTACTGGAATTTAGAAAATTAGAGTAAAAATGAGAGAAAAAAGCATTGCAAATAGTATTGGCGGAGGTAATCGTCACGTCCCCATAATTAAAATAACTGGGAATTGAGTTACATTTAGACCGCTGTTTGACGAAGCTCGAAATATCTTTGGACTTTCAATTCACACCTATAATGACTTTTTCTAATTAACAATTTAATTTAATAGAAAACCAAACAATTAATGTGTTTTAAAGTAAATAAAAAATAACGTTGTCAGAAGCTAAAACAGTAGAATTGCTAACAGTTACTTACAAATAATGCAAGACGTGTTTATTCTCTTGAAAATCTTCACAGCTAAGGGCATAGTTCTTAATTCCACCCTTTACTTATTATATGAAGAGCTTAAAACAGTAGTCCTATAGCATTAAAATATATAAACTATAAGCATTATTTGAAAACCTTATGGTTTTAGCATAAAAAAATAATTTAAATGAATTATGGCAGAATGGCGACCACTAGTAGCTATAATTGTGTCAGAAGTTCGGCAGAATATTTATTTTCCTTCGCATTAGTTAGTTACCTGCCATAAGCTGTATTAACGTGATCTTAACGAAAAAGGCTATAGGAGTCTGATCTTTGAAAGAGAAGAAGAGACGTTTGAAAATTTTGTTTACCTATTTGAACATACGGGATTTGATGGTTGATAATGTTCTTTTTATGGCGAGGAATCATATTTGAAAATATCATATATTAAAAATGTGTAAGTTAGCTTCTCTTTTATTGGGCTATTTTCGCTGGACTATGTTCAGCATATACGCCATCCGCTCCGTCCGGGGTGACGAAAGGCCGGCGCGCGGCATCGTAACCCACCGTATTCCCTCCCCTTCCCCATTGGGCCGACCATCGCTACTGATTTCCTTGTCGTTCGTGCTCGTGTAAGTTGCCTAAATATATATTCTTTTATCGTCCTTATATGTTATTAACATTATATGTAATTACAGTATTTCAAAAATTCCCCCACAATATCAGTTTTGTGTTATAATAAGTGTTTGTATAGGAACGCCACAATGTCAGTCCGTATCCGGGATAAGAGTACGGAACCGATCCAGTTGCAGAAAGGCGTGAGACAGGGAGACGTTATCTCTCCGAAACTGTTCACCACTGCACTGAAAGATGTCTTCAAGCTCTTAGACTGGACCGGACTTGGCATTAACATCAACGGCGAATACATCACTCATCTTCGATTTGCAGACGATATCGTCGTTATGCCAGAATCCATGGAGGACCTCAGCACCATGGTCAATGATCTTAGCAGGATATCCCAACTAGTGGGTTTACGAATGAACATGGACAAAACGAAAGTCATGTCAAATGCCCATGTCATACCTGTACCGGTCCTAGTTGGCAATGCGATTCTCGAAGTTGTCGATCATTATGTTTACCTAGGACAAACAGTCCAGTTAGGTAGATCCAATTTCGAGAAAGAGATCAGCCGAGGAATCCAACTCGGTTGGGCAGAGCTCGGGAAACTTAAGAGGATCTTCTCGTCCAACATACTTCAGTGTCTGAAAACACAGGTCTACGACCCGTGTGTGTTACCAGTGATGACTTATGGCACAGAAACGTGGACCCTAAATACAGGCCTCATAACAAGCTCAAAGTCGCTCAGCGTACTATGGAATGGGCTATGCTCGGGATTTCTCTGCGAGATAGAATCCGAAATACAGAAATTCGCAGAAGAATGGGTGTAACCGACATAGCACGAAGAATTATCACGCTGAAATGGCAATGGGCAGGCCACATCGCTCGACGAAGCGACAACCGCTGGGGAAGAAAAGTTCTCGAGTGGCGACCACGTATCGGACGACGCAGTGTAGGACGACCAGGTGGACCGACGGCCTGGTGAAAGTTGCTGGGCGTCGTCGGATGCTGGCGGCACAGGACCGCACTTTGCATAACATAAGGGAGGCCTATGTCCAGCAGTGGACGGCGATAGGCTGAAATGATGATGATGATGAATATCGGTTTTATAATACTAGTATATTTACAATCCTTCACTATTTTATGAGAGTATCTTATATTCTACATAAGAAATTGTTATTTACGCAGTACTTTCTGGGTGGAGAAGGGCTAAGAATATTCATCAATCCCATTCCAGCTCATACGTATAAAAATGACAACTAAAATATGATTCAACAGATAATACTATAAGAGCAAGAGATAGAGAACTACACCAACCCGTCTAACGAGCGTCATATAGTAGGTCAATTACCCTCTTATCGTGGAGGATGCTTTAACTGAATAGTGGGTAGGGATGCAAATGATAAATCGATGTTTCAGAAACATTCATGTTTGCCGTCGATGATCGCTATTGCAAAACATCGATGTATCGATGTTGTATTAGTATGTTTTTACATGGATCTTTTGCCTACTATCTATTAGAATTGTTGGTTAATTTTAACAGCGCCTGGGTGACAATGTGGTCACCAATGACTTGTCTGTTAAAACGTTATTTTTAAACTCTTGTTTCTATATAACTTGCTGCAGTTAATGTGAGCTTGTATTAATTTTTCTAAATTAAAAATTACTCGTTAAATGTAACTATTAGTGGGATATAAATGAGTCGATATTAAGATGATTATTTACGGACTCAAAGTTATTTAAGTTATATCCATCCATCCATCCATCAGCCAATAGACGTCCACTGCTGGACATAGGCCTCCCCACGAGAATGCCACTCGGAACGGTCCTGCGCCACCTGCATCCAACGGTTCCCTGCGACTTTGAGATTGTCGTCAGTCCACCTGGTGGGGGGTCGTCCTGCGCTGCGCCGTCCATTTCGTGGTCGCCACTCAAGAACCTTTCTTCCCCAACGGTTGTCGGTTCGACGAGCGATGTGGCCTGCCCATTGCCACTTCAACGTGCTAATTCTACGGGCTATGTCGGTTACACCCGTTCTTCTACGGATTTCCGTGTTCCGAATTTTATCACGTAGAAAAATACCGAGCATAGCCCTCTCCATAGCACGCTGAGCGACTTTGAGCTTTTTTATGAGGCCGACATTTAGAGACCACGTTTCAGTGCCGTCGATTTTTTTGGTAGCCGGATCGCGACCGGGGATTCTTAGCACCCCCTGCCCCGCCATCCATGGGCCCACTACCATAATGAGCCCGTGGAAAGGCGAAACTGCCGTGACTGGGGGCCGTCATTTTTTTAGCATCCATTTTTATTTTTAGGGGGGGTATAATACCATAATCGCCACGCTTGGCAGACGGCTTGGCAATCGCAGTAGATGTTATACATTTTCCCAGGAGATAGCTGCTGCCCATTCTCCTGGTGAGGCCCTCAGCCGATTCTTACGACTCCCACGGGCAAGCAAGGGGTGACTGACGACAGTTGTATTCTATCCCGTCGCTACACGGGTTGTTACCTTGTTGGCTGTTGGTTGGTTGGTTGTTGCTAAGTTATATATTACCTTTTAAATACATTCTACAACAGGTGTGCACTATAGAACTTTATTTCACGATTGTACCGGAAGTCGAAGCGGTGCGAGCTCTTATTGTATCCGTTTCCGCCATCCTTTGCGCATCTAAGATGAATGTACTAAAAAAAATTGCAATTCATTCATTCCATTTTCGATACAGATAAATGCAATTGGGATAGAAATACGGTCGTTAGATTCTGAAGTGTAAAATTTAAAATTTATGGCTTAAATATTTGAAATCACTTAAATAATTTTTTTATTTTTATTTAAGTACTACAATTAATGATCTTCATCATCATCACAGCTCATATTTGTCCCACCGTTGGGCTCCAGCCTTCTCCACAATGGGAGAGAAATTGACCATAAAACGCTGATCAGACTGTTAGTATAGGGTTTTATTTTGAATTTGCCTTCTCTTGCATAGATGTTATATGCATATATATCTCTTCGTCATCTTTTACGACATTCACGGGCAAGACACAAGGTGCTGAATTATATCCTTTCTGCGTCATCATACGGATACTATAATAATAAGTTTTTCTTTCTTTTTATTTTCTTACCGTGTATCCGTGTGATGACGGAGTAAGACTATAATTTACCACCCTATATCGTGCTCATGGGTAACGTAAAAGACGACTAAGGGATATAATATCCATATACATAACATCTATCCAAGAGAAAGAAAGCTCGAAATAAAACCTTACTAGTGGTCGCCGAGTTGCTGCGTGGGAGGGGGAGCGCCGTGAACTCGTCACGATTATCGGTGCCGACCTGGCGCTGCCGACCATAGCCAGGGAGATGCTCGACAGCGCCAGGGACTGGGACGCGGTCGCCGCCTTCTGTGAGGCCGTAATCTCACGGAAGGAGGCGGCGGATCGTGTGCGAGTAGAGCTCCTATTCGGCGACACGCCGGCGGATCGGGCGGCTCAGGCGCGAGTATCTGCGCCTAATGCCGCCCTAGCCGAGGCCGCGGGTAATCGGACCAGGGAACTGTCCGTCACCCGCAGAGAGGCTGACCGCACGACGGCGACCGACGTCCCAGGACGTCGAGAGGTGAGGTTACCCGAAAGGGTATTCCGTCGGGCCGACCACTGACGACAAGTCACATCTGCTCCGGTGGTCGGCTCAACAATGAGGTGACATGGGTACGGGTGGGTTATGGGCCCGCGCGCCGTCCTTTCATCGCGCCGGACGGACTGGACCGTGCGTGCGCTTACCATAGCTCACCCATAAAAAAAAAGTGGTCGCCAAGTGTTCGAAATTCGGTCATTATTCATTTAAATTATTTTTTCTGCTACACAATTTTCTTTTAATTATATTTATGTATAATTAGCAACCCGCCCTCGCTTCGCTTCGGTTTCAGTCGCTTTACCCGCGGCGTAGATCCCGTTCCTGTGGGAATACCGGGATAAAATATAGCCTATGTTACTCCCTGATATTATAGCTTTCCATTGGTGAAAGAATTTTTGAAATCGGTTCGGTGGTTTAAGCGTGAAAGCGTTACAAACAAACAAACAAACAAACATCCTTACTTTCGCATTTATAATATTAGTATGGATTGTATATTGAGGAAGCTGTATTTCATTAATAACTAATATATAAGAACAATTAATGTCTATTAGACATTGTCATCATAATTGGATGCTGATAAGCAATAATGTGTCAACCCACAAAAAGTCAAAATCAAAGATATTGATATATTTTGATAGTACATCACGTATTTAACATTCTGGAAAAGAGTTTCAGGTCACTTGAAAGAGTTAAGTATGAAAAAAATGGATAAAGAACATAAAACAAATCGGGAATCGCGTGTACAATATTTTTCAATAATCCTTAAAGTTTCTTAACGTAGGCGTAGTTGAAATTCAACCTGCCATCTATCGTGACGACCAATATGTTATGAGGCTTGACACTGTATTGCTTAAATCTAATTCAGTTATTCTACGCAGTACCAAACATGTTTTCTATTACATTAGATAGACAATTTGTTTGGAAAAATAGTTTAGGTTTCTTGAATTTCTCAAATAATAAGAGTAAAATAAAAAAATCATATCTTAATAATTCTACTTAAACCATTTTACACAGTTTAAATAAAACTACGGATTTTATCGCGCTTGTATTTGATTTTTTTATATAGAATCATTTTCTTCTTACACTGGCAATATATTTGTATTAAAATGTGGGTCAATATTTAATAACTAATTTCTGTATCGGGTAGATAATTATAAATTTTCTGCAGTAACGATAACTTCTTAGACGTGAGACATCTTAGTCTGCCCGTGACCATGAACACTGCAAAGTGTTCGCAACGTCGGGTAATCAAAAATCAAATACAAACGTGATAAAATCCGTAAAGTAGTTTTATTTAAAATGTGTAATACTCGCGTAAACATCAGAAGTCATCATTTTATACATTATAAATGGATAACATGTGTTTATCAATATTCATTTATGTTCCTCAACGTGCATTTATTGTCACTAAATATTAGTGCGGACGTTAAGCAAAATAGTGTTAAGTTTCTTAAGTTCATGTTTCGATTATTTTTATGTGTTCCATATTTTGTAATAAGCAAAAATCTTATTTTTGTGGAGAAATATACTAGCTTTTTCACTTTTTATGTTGTCAGTCTATTTTTAATCCATTATTCTTTTTATTAAAGACAGAAAGAATCGGTATCTATAAATTTTTTCAAACAAACTTATTAAGAATTAGTTTGAAATCTTTAAACGCCATTTTCTCAAAATAAAGTTATGAGGGTTAACATATTATCGCTTATCAGCATCCAATTATGATTGTTTGACATTCGGTTCGACCAGAGATTTTAACCGTAAACAAAAGTGTTTAAACGCGTGCGTGGTAGTGTGCGTAATGCCTTTTTTAATGAATTTAATGTATTTATAATGCATTATTATATGAAATTTCAGTTTTATGCACTTCTCCTCATCTATACCAATAAATAAAATTGGAGTGTCTGTTTGTAATGTCAAAATAATAGGCTTTTTTCATGCTCACACGGTTATTTGCATGACACCTATGCCTAAAATAGCAATTAAAAAATTTTTGTCTGTCTGTCTGTCTGTCTGTCTATCTGTCTGTTTGTTCCGGGTAATCTTCAAAACGGCTGGACCGATTTCAAAAATTCTTTCACCAATGGAAAGCTATAATATCAGGGCGTAAACTAGGCTATATTTTATCTCGGTATTCCCACGGGAACGGGAACTGCGCGTGTAAAACGACTATAACCTATAACCGAAGCGAAGCGAGGGCGGGTTGCTAGTTATACATATTCTTCAACTATGCCAAAATTCATACTTGTCCATCCACGTAATTTTCGTAAAAAGGAGTACAAAGTTTTTGCTTCACGTATTAATATGTGTAATAGACTATAGATGACCGTGACCAACATGACATAGTAGGTCAATTTCGCTCCTATTGCGGACGAGGCTCGAGCCTAGCAGTGGAACGTATATGAGCTGAGGTAAGGCTTTTTTCGTTAATTACTTGTTTTGATTAATTTATTCTTGGACGACGACGCTTAAAATATGAATGATTTGTGTAACTATATGAAGCATTATTATCTTTTGGTACGATTATTACACATTATTGTGAGTCAATGACCTCATAAATATCGATATAAGGATAGAAGTAACTAAATATTGATTGAATATTGTTGTTGAATTATATACAATTTTATAATAAATCTTACATAATGGTTTCTGATGTTTGCGAGTATTATGTTGTACGAAACTGTTTTACGGATTTTATCGCTTGTGTATTTGACTTTTGATTGCCTGAAGTTTCTAAGCTTCAAATTAATAAATTGGCTATAATCATTACTACAAAAAAATAATCATCTCTCGGCTGAGCACTGTTTCTCATAATACAGGCCATGGCCTAGTTTGGGAAGGAGTTTCAGTATCTTTTGTTAACAGCCTTAAGTTCCTTGTTTTAAATTATAGTGTGTAACATTACTCTGTATCAAATAAACTTTTTTACTTTTATTATTTTTTTATCATTACTGCAAAGGGGTTTGTGTCATTTTGGTCCAATGCCTCTACAGTATTTTAAGTGACGCCAAAGGAATGGTTTTAGGCTACTCTTTATTTCATATTATGACAGCGACGTGAATATCTAAAGCGAAAATGGTGTTTTGACACATTGGCTGCTCAAAGGACGAATACAACAATCTCGACATGTAAAGTCAAGAAAATATTACACATATATGTTAATAGACTTATACGTTAATTGGCTTATCGTTAATGTTTAAAAATTACTAACCATAAACATATTTTTTCATTTGAATTTTTTTTCATTTTCAATATCTTTTTTTCCATTTTCAACAATATATTCTTCTTCTACGTAATTTGTACCAAAATGTGAGTTAAAATTTAATAACTATTAATCTATAGCGCTAGATATAAATCTCTGCAATAACTATGACTTATTGGACGCGAGACATCTTAGTCCACATGTGAGCATAAACGCTGTAAAGTGTCCAAAACGTCGGGCAATCAAAAATTAAATACAAAAACGATAAAATCCGTAAAATAGTTTTAGTTACAAATATTACATAACTTTCTTCGATCCTCAGCTCATACACTCTTATTGTTGGGTCCGAAATACCAAACTTTAAATACAAAACTAACAAGCTATCTCTAACCACTTTATTGCCTGTCCAAGACCACTATTGCAAGGTTTCCCAAAGAAGTAAATTGATGTTTTGGCAGGCGTGTAGGCGAGAGCAGATGGTGTTAATTCTTTTTCAAGAGAGTTTTTTACACATTGTCCTGCTGCGAATTAACAGTTTACAAGTGAAAGTAAAGAATGGAGATGGTCACCAGATGTATATAGATAATTGATGTTACAGCTTGGCTAGTACTCTACGCCAATCGAGGGAGCCGCCAGACCAGTCCAAAAGATTTCGGTATCTATTCGACCTATTCTTACGATAATGGCAAATCGTAATTTTTTTTAAAAGCTGTATTATGGAGAACTGTTTTATACATATAGATCCAGGTATTTAATTAAATTTTCCGTGTGGTGACGAAGTAAGAATACAATTCATCACCCCTTTTTCTTAGCCGTTAGTATCATAAAAGACGACTAAGGAATAATTATTACAGATAACATTTTGCAGGAGAAGAAAAACTCGCGATCAAGCCATATTAGAACCCATCTGACCAATGTGGTATAGTAGGCAAATTTCCCTCCAATTGTGAAGGAGGCTCGAGCCTAGCAATGGGGCTTATATGAATTGTGATGATGATGATTTAAGCAATGTACACTTCGCACTGATATACTTTTGTTTGGCTTCCACAGATGTATTCGTAACTTTTGATATGAAATATCTATAGTTGAGGGTAAACCTGATCGTTAGCGTGGCGTAAACAGACCGCGGCGACGCGACGCCACGCCATATGACGGAATATGTGAGGATAAACCTTATCGTTGCCGTCCCGTCAACAGATCGGCGTCATAACGCCACGCTATATGATGTAATATATGTCTATTCATAGTAGTGTCTGAGTGAGACGAAGCGACACGATTTTTATATTTATTTCCCAACTAATAGATAATTACTGTCTTGTATCTTCAAGAACCCCTGTGCGGGTGAAGGCCTCCTCCAAAATATTCCACTTGTCTCAGTCCTGTGCAGTGTCTATCCATTTTGAGCAAGCTACTTTCTTTGTTTCGTCTTCCCATCGTGTTAAAGGACGTCCTCTGCTTCTTTTACTAGGTGGACCCTTCCATAGAGTCGTCCTCTTAGTCCATCTCTGTTCTGCAAGCCCCGCCACGTGACCGGCCCATTTCCACTTCTGTTTTTGGGCATAATTCAGAGCATCAGTTACTTTTGTTATTCCTCTAATTTTAATATAAGACATATTAAAATTTTTACCTTTTTTTTAATATTAAGCATAATATCTGGTTGACCGAGCTTCGCTCGGAATATTTTTGTCGAATTTATTTAGATATATATTAATAAAAAATAAATAATGAAAATTATATAAAAAATTACAAAAAGAGAATAATAATAACACCGAGATTCGAACCGACGCTGTTTGATTGAAAAAATACCAAAATTAAAACCTGTCACCTTCCCATCTGAACTATCGTATCTCATGACGTTGCCAACGAAATTTGAATTCGTATTCTTTTAAAATTTAATGTCATTGTTTATTTTGCTAAAACACGGACAAAACAACATTTTCTATAAATAAAACCTAGCTAGATAGATTTTTTTGGACCCGAAACCTCTAGTATGGCAAGTTTCAACAAAATCGTTGGAGCCGTTTCCGAGATCCTGAATATATATATAGGTATATATATATATATATATATATATATATATACAAGAATTGCTCGTTTAAAGATATAAGGCTATACAAAATAATTTCGATGTTTCACATCTGCCAGGCGTCCTAACCATTACCGTGTGCCATACCTTATAAATAACTTAACCAACCGGATACAAATTTCATTACCTATATCATTAATAAACAATAACAAATTGTCATAGCGAACAGATTGGCGCAATCATTGCACCCTAATTTCACGGCATTCGAACAAAATTATTGGTTTGCATTTAACAATTAATAATTTTTTTGCTGCGTAATGATTTCCGATACAAATTATTGTTTATTGTTAAATTAATTTTAGTGTACACTTGTGTGATAATAATATGAAGTGTGCCATTTTAAGGGTAGTTGATAAGTGTAATCAAATATATATTTACATTTTTGTATATAAAATCTATTACAGACTAGGGAATGCATTCCCGACTCGAGATCGTAAAATACGCAGGATTAGAAATATCAATCAGTCACTCACATAAACAACAAAAAATGCGTAATTTAAGAAAAACATTTACTACAACTGCACAAGCACAACTAAAACAATTACGTACGTAAACAAACAAATGACTGCCTTTTTTTTTTTAGGGTGGGTTGCGGTCGGCGCGCTCCTCGCACCACTCCGTCTGGGGCGACAGAGTGTAAGCACGCACACCCGCAACCCACCCACGTGCATGTCGCCTTCGTCGTTGGGCCGACCACCGGAGCAGGGTTACTTGTCATCAGTGGAAGTTTGGCAAACAAATGACTGCCTGCCCGCACGCATTTTCCTCTTACTCACTCGATACAGTTTTTTATTATCAATTCAATTCATTTTATTTGCTAAAATATGGTTTATACAGGTGTTTACAAATCGATAGAGTACATCATATTCTGCCCCGTGGGGCGTGCAAATGGTTTTATAATATAATGCTATTTTATATTAATTACATGTCAAAAATATAATTTTAGTGTCAGTAATATAATTTGTATAAAAAAGATTAAGAGAAAAAAAAAGAAAAAAAAAAAATTAAGATTTAGTTACATACAGTTAATTATAATGTTTTTGATGTCCATATATTTGATGATAGTATTAAATTATAAATATCACTTCAAATTTCAGTCAATTCGTATTCGATTTTATCTTAAATATTCCTTGCAATTGTAGTACTTTTTATTTATTAATAAATTATGTAGCTGTTTTTTAAATTTGTGCAACGGTAGCAATCTCATATTATTTGGCAGGTTATTAAATATTTTTATTGACATGCAATATGAGTTTCTATTATGTATTTCTAATTTAATATCTATTTATCTGTCCAGCTCATCATTTATTGCTAATATTCGTAAGTATTCGGAATAGTTTTCTAATGCTGTTCGGCACTACACTCCCGCCCGGCTGTCAGTCCATTGCCGCCCAATCCCGTGAATTTCGAACGGGATCTCGTCATATTATCCTATCCCGAAGGGATTGAACCCGAAAAATTACATCCTTCGGGATCCCGCGAGATCGGGATTGCATTCCCTGACTTACACTAATGAATAAAGCCTTCTATCGTGAAGTTTTCGTACATGTAAATACAATTTATTATCTCAATCTCAGCCTATATAAGTTCCACTGTTGGGCTTAGGATTTTCCACATTATTGCGATGAGGACACGGCGCAGCACACACTCGAGGTGGCAGCGTCAGGAACTGGGATGCGGTCGCCGCCTTCTGCGAGGCTGATATCTCGCGGAAAGAGGCAGCGGATCGTGCGTGGGAGGAACGCTTCCACGTGGACACGGTCCGCCGCCGGCGGCTGGTGAATTGTGATGCCGCCCTAGCAGAGGTCGCGGATGACCGGACCGGGAATCCGTCCGTCACCCGCAGAAAGGCTGACCGCGCGACGGCGGCCGACGTCCCGGGAAAGGGGCGTCGATAGGAGAGGGTACTCTTTCAGGGTATTCCGTCGGGCCGACCACTGAAGACAAGGAAATCTGCAACGGTAGTTGGCCCAACGACGAAGGCGACGTGCTATCGGGTGGATTACGGTCGGCGGGAGCGCTGACGATAGCCCAGCCCCAAAAAGACCTTTTTTGCATTGGGAGAGAAATTAACTTACTATTCCACACTGGTCAGACGAGTTGGAATACGGCTTAGTAAATAAAATGCTTGATATAAATCAAGTATTTTATTTACTTAAAGGTATCTATTACGAATAAATAAATAATATATATAATAAATATTTACGAATTATTTTTATATAACTAGCAACCCGCTCTCGCTTCGCTTCGGTTATAGGTTATAGTCGTTTTACCCGCGTAGTTCCCGTTCCCGTGGGAATACCGGGATAAAATATAGCCTAGTTTACGCCCTGATATTATAGCTTTCCATTGGTGAAAGAATTTTTGAAATCGGTCCTGTTTTGAAGATTACCCGGAACAAACAGACAGACAGACAAAATTTTTTTATTGCTATTTTAGGCATAGGTGTTGTGCAAATAACCGTATGAGCATGAAAAAAGCCTATTATTTTGACATTACAAACAGACACTCCAATTTTATTTATTGGTAAAAATATAATATAGATATATATTAATTTAAAATACATAAAATACATAAGTATATAATAGTAAATTTATCGTGATCAAATAATCTGGAGTGGCCTCATTTAGATTTGGGACATTTTTGCGAATGTCATGTTCTGTCATGTTTTGCAATATTTTGATAGGCTTATCGGCGGTGCATTGCAAAAGTTGTTTACAAATCTCGGAGCTAGTTTGTTTGCATTAAAAACTCTCAGAGGGCGATAACATTAGAAGTGCATACATACTTGTACACCAACTTAAGCTTATCGTCAACAGTTTACGTAAGTAATATTTGTTCCTTCTTCACACGGTAACAGTTCAAGATATTTGATTAAAATTTAATATCATAATCATCATCATCCCAGCCCACATACGTCCCACTGTTGGGCTCAAGCCTCTTCCACAATGGGAGAGAATTTGATCTAATATACCATGCTGGTTAAACATATTGGTACAGAGTTTCATTTCGAGTTTTCCTTCCCTTGCATAGATGTTATGTGCATATTATATTCCTCAGTCGTCTTTTACGACACCCACGGGCAAGATAGAGAGTAGTAAAAATTGTATTCTTACTCCGTTCCCACACGAATATTTAATGTATTAACTGCTAATGTCCTAAATTCTCCCTGTGGTGACGGAATAAGAATACAATTCACCACTCCGTATCTTGGCCGTGGAAGTCGTAAACATCGACTAAGGAATACGTTATAACATCTATGCAAGAGAAGGAAAAGTCGAAACAAAATCATATATCAACCTACCTGACCAGCATGGTATAGTAAGGTCAATTTTCCACCTATTGTGGAGGAGGCTCAGATACCAGATAACAGAGCTGGTTGCTATAAGTTTTATTTGTAATTTACCTTCTCTTGCATAAATGATATATATACGTATTATATCCCTTAGTCGTCTTATACGACGCGACACCAGTGGCGTAACTATAGGGTGGCAGGGCTGGCAAAATGCCAAGGGCCCCCGACCCGAGAGGGCCCCGACCCAAAACGCCTAGGGCCTCAATCAGTATGTATCGAATCGATTGTGAACAGAGCCTATCTAATACGAAGCAAGTTTTTGGCGGGATTGTTACTGATGAGCTTTTATTTTTAGGGAATCTGATTATACCTGACTTATAAAAAATATTTTACCTAAGTATAACGTGATGATTCTTACTGATAGGGCCTCATCAAAAGAATTTGCCGCGGGTTCCAGATGGTATAGTTACGCCTTTGCGTGACACCCACGGGCAGGATAGAGAGTGGTGAATTGTATTCTTACTCCGTCACCACACTGAAAATATGAATATATCTTAAAATAATAACGTATAGAAAGATAGTTTCGGTACTTAAGCAATCAAAAACTTGAAGCTATAAATACTACATGCGTTCTAGCGATTATACACGTACACACGCACACCACTATACAATAGAGTTGCCTTGCGTACGCAGTGGCCTTGTACACTACGGAACGGTCCGGCGTAGGGAGCCATCTGGCTCCAATATAAATGCTTCATTTTTGTGCGCGGAATTACCTTCTATAAGTTATTATTCTAATGAATATATCGCACCTTTAATCATAAACTGAATTAATTCAAAATTTACGTTTTTTGAGTTTTCAATAAAAACCGAAATAACTTCGTCAGTAGAATACGTACAATCTAACAGATAAATCGATACGACGTAAATGACAGAGATAAAAGATTGTCGTTCTCCATTAACTCCTGAGTACGAGTACATGTCGATACTTTACTTTATTCAAAAGCTGCATGTATTCATACTTATTTCATTTTATTAGAAAATTACATGTATGTTTTATTAACACATTATGATTTAATTCAGTTTTTTATAAATTATATTGTACAATTATGGCATCATTTTGAATTAATGCAGTTTAATACTAAAACATTTATGCAGAACTTTAATAACTAAGTTTTATTTCAGTTTTGTACTATAAATAAAAAAAAATCAGGTACATATTTTAGTGAAAAGAGATATAAGTACAAACTTTTTTTTAAACTGCTGTCTAAGGTGTATTCTTCCTTTAGATTGTATAATTTTGTAGCTTATTCCAATAATAGACTAATTATGCTATAGTTATCTTTTTTTTTAAATACCTAGTCCTTCTATTCATTTTTTATAATTTTTTGAAGACATCAATCTAAATATGTCAAACTTTAAATGCGATTTCCCACAAAATTGAAATTTTGTGTTAATTCAGTTTATGAATAAAGGCGATATTTAGATTGATGACTTCAAAAAATTATAAAAAAATGAATAGAAGGACTAGGTATTTAAAAAAAAAAGATAACTGTTGCGTAATTAGTCTATTATTGGAATAAGATACAAAATTATATTATCTAAAGGAAGAATTAGAGACTTAGACAGCAGTTTAAAAAAAGTTCGTACTTATTTCTCTTTTCACTAAAATATGTACCTGAATATTTTTTTTTTATTTATAGTACAAAACTGAAATAAAACTTAGTTATTAAAGTTCTGCATAAATGTTTTAGTATTAAACTGCATTAATTCAAAATGATGCCATAATTGTACAATATAATTTATAAAAAACTGAATTTTAATTCAGTTTTTTTTTTTAATCATAATGTGTTAATAAAACATACCTACATGTAATTTTCTAATAAAATTAAATAAGTATGAATACATCATGCAGCTTTTGAATAAAGTATCGACATGTACTCAGGAGTTAATGGAAAAGAGAACGACAATCTTTTATCTCTGTCATTTACGTCGTATCGATTTATCTGTTGGATTGTACGTAGAATACGACGAAGTTATTTCGGTTTTTATTGAAAACTCAAAAAACGTAAATTTTGAATTAATTCAGTTTATGATTAAAGGTGCGATATGTCAAACTTTAAATGCGATTGCCCACAAAATTGAAATTTTGTGTTAATTCAGTTTATGAATAAAGGTGCGATATATTGATTTATAATATCTAATATGTAGTTATGAATACAGAAATATATTTATTACTATTATTTATCAAGCGTGGTTGATTACATCACCGCAATCAGTATACTTGAACACAATTAGCGGTCACGCGCCATATTACAATACCTACTGGCTATCTCAACAGTGATTCTTGTATAAAAATAACCGTTTCATGTGGACAAATCCTTAAAAGTATCAATAATTAACAGGTATGTTAAAAAACTCTATATTCAGCTTATATACGTCCCACTGTTGGGCTCGAACCTCCTTCACAATAGGAGGGAACTTGACTTATTATACCATGCTGGTCAGATTTGTTGGTATAGGATTTTATTCCGAGTCTTCCTTCTTTGGTTATATGTTATATGTATAGTTCATGCCTTAGTCGTATCTTACGATACCCACGGGCGAGAGAGGGTGTTCTGAATGGTATTCTTACTCCGTCACCACACGGACAAACTATAAAAATAACCATTTAATGTAGATAAATACTTAAAAATATGAATAACTAGCAACCCGCCCTCGCTTCGCTTCGGTTTCAGTCGCTTAAACCCGCGTAGTTCCCGTTCCTGTGGGAATACCGGGATAAAATATAGCCTATGTTACTCCCTGATATTATAGCTTTCCATTGGTGAAAGAATTTTTGAAATCGGTTTGGTGGTTGAAGCGTGAAAGCGTTACAAACAAACAAACAAACATCCTTACTTTCGCATTTATAATATTAGTATGGATTAATGGATATGTTATAAAGCTCTGTAATCTTAACCGAAAATATATTCGAAAATGTACCTATATAACCTACTAGCAACTCGCCCTCGCTTCGCTTCGGTTTCAGTCGCCTTATCCGCGTTTGTTCCCGTTCCCGTGGGAATACCGGGATAAAATATAGCCTATATTACTCCCTGATATTACAGCTTTCCATTGGTGAAAGAATTTTTGAAATCGGTCCAGTAGTTTCGGAGCCAATTCGTTACAAACATACTTACATACAAATCTTTCCTCTTTATAATCCATACTAATATTATAAATGCGAAAGTAAGGATGTTTGTTTGTTTGTTTGTAACGCTTTCACGCTTAAACCACCGAACCGATTTCAAAAATTCTTTCACAAATGGAAAGCTATAATATCAGGGAGTAACATAGGCTATATTTTATCCCGATATT
Organism: Lymantria dispar; assembly: GCA_032191425.1. Taxonomy (NCBI): domain Eukaryota; kingdom Metazoa; phylum Arthropoda; class Insecta; order Lepidoptera; family Erebidae; genus Lymantria; species Lymantria dispar. The sequence goes on along the minus strand of CM063461.1, from coordinate 15,180,942 downwards.
CCCACAGGAACGGGAACTACGCGGGTTTAAGCGACTGAAACCGAAGTGAAGCGAGGGCGGGTTGCTAGTATTAGTATAGATATAGATTGCGATATAAAAAAACGATATAATTTCGGATAAAGACAGAGTCTATAAAGATCTATTCAATTTCATCATGATTATGGCTATCCCATCCACTGCTGGATGTAGGCCTCCCTCATGATTCGCCACAAGGTGCGGTCTAATGCCGCCTGCACCCTACGACGCCCAGCAACCTTCAGGCCGTCGATCCACCTATTGGCGTCCTACACTACGTCGTCCAATGCGTGGTCGCCACTCAAGAACTTTACTTCCCCAGTGGTTGTCGATTCGTCGAGCGTCGTGTCCTGCCCATTACCACTTCAGCGTGCTAATTCTTCGTGCTATGTCGTTTACACCCGTACTTCTATGGATTGTCCATTCGTTTTATGTTTCGGATTCTTTCTCGCTAAAAAATATTATTTTTATTGTTGTTGGTGACAAACGAGCAAACAGTACACCTGATAGTAAGTGATGCTGCCGCTGATGAAACTTTGCTAGGCCGCTGTTTATCGCGAAGAGAATGTGGATGAGGTTCGGTGATACCAAAACCAACCACATGAAAATAGCTTTAGAAAGTTGGGCTTCTGGCTCTCTCACTCACCGAATGAAGCGCAATAAAAAATTGCTAATATCTGGACGGCTTTTCTACGAGACGGCAATACCATATCGGTCTGCGGCTGTACACAGTGGGTCCTATCACATAAACTAACAGAAATATAATAATATTAAGTAAAATACTAAATAAATAATACATAGAAAAATAATGTAAATATCAAAAAAATAATAATACGCATATTACACTCCTTAATCGCCTTTTACTACACTCACGGGCTAACTAAAGGGTGGTTGGTTTGTATTCTTACTCCATCACCACTCGAACCAGTAAATATCACTGTTTGCTAAATACATCTACTCTAATTAATGATATTCAATTTGTTTTACTTATTACACTTTTTAAGCGAGCTAAACATACTTAATATACAGTTTTATATTTTTTTCATCATAACGAATATATGTTGTGACTCAACCAAGGTTTGATTCTGAGAGTATTTTAAAACATCTAGGCTTTGTCTATATTGAGTAAAACTATTTTGTGTGGTGATGAAGTAAGAATACAATTGACCACCATAGGGGTCTTACCCGTGGATATTGTAAAAAACGACTAAGGGATTAAATATTCATCCAGCAAAAGAAGGAAAACTTGACATGAAACCCTCTACCAAAACTTCTGACTTGCAGGTCAATTTCCCTCCTATTATGATGGAGGCTCAAGCCCAATAGTGGGACGTGTATGAGCTGAAATAATGGAATGATGATGATAAGTAAAACTTAATAATTTTCTCTATAGTTCGTGAGTGAATCCGATTGCAAAATTAAGTGGAATGAGATGGAATAATAATATAATGTATACGTAGCCCTTGTTTTATATTCGCGTGAGGGCGATGCTCCGGGAGGGGTGTCAAGGAGGGACGGTACCCGAAAAGTAGCCCACCAGGCAAGGACGTCAAAGAGCTTGGTACCAGTGTTCGATCTAATAGCGAAGGGGAGGCAATTGTGGGTTATGGGACCGCGCGTCGCGTTTTCGTCATCCCGGATAGAATAGACGGCGTGGGCGACTATAGCCGGTCCAAGAAAATCCCTTGTTTTCTAGTAGATGTATTAAGAGACGCTTATGGAACGTCAGCAGATAACATCGTTGGTAAAGAAAAATCCAATCCGTCTGGCCTTACGTAAGAGATCCGTAATACCTAACTAGTGGAATTCATATTAGCTATAAAGAACGGCAAAAAGAAAATACCATATCACTTTTAAGCTTATCTTTTAAATTTTTATCATCATCATCATTGAAGCTCATATACGTCCCACTGCTGGACTCGAGCCTCCGTCACAAAATAAAGGAAATTGGCCTACTATACCACACTGGTTATGCAGGTTTTATTTCGAGATTTCCTACTCGTTAATTGATGTTATATGCATATTGTATTCGTTAGTCATCTTTTACCACGGATAGACGACACGTCTTTACGACGCCCATCATCATCATCATCATCTTGCTCTTATCCCAATTACTTGGGGTCGACGCAATATGTCATCTGTTTTGACATATTGCAAAAAGTTTCGGCAATGACTTTGACCGGCCGCCTGCCTGACGTCAACCCTCCTTGGGAATGTAATTGTTGACCCAAACGGTACCAGATGGAGTTGGTCCAGGTCAATTTAGGGCTCTTAGTCGTCTTTTACGACACCCACGAGCAAAGCAAGGGTTGGTAGTATTCGAAGCCGCTACCACACAGCATAGTCTTTACGACGCCCATAAGGGGAGGTTAATTATATTCATACTCCGTCATCAAACAGAAGGAATTTGTATTTTAATCGTAATTAAATACTGACCAATATATTCAACAGCTCATATTAATACAAATAAAGTTGCCTCTGAGTCATTCTAACGATCGTTCGTTTAAAGGTAAACAATTATATTTAGGCGGGAAATTAGCAACGTATATTCGCGCTAGTCAAAAACAAGGCAGTTAGGTATCCTAGCACACATGCGAAGACACGTGTTATGATCGTGATTAAAATCTAAACAGCTATATTTATTTAAGGTCACGTTTGTCATCTATATTAGTATTAGACTGCATTGAAGGTCACCATTATGGTCTAGATTAGGAATTCTCAAAGTGTGTTCCGCGGCACCTTGGGGTTCCATAACAGCCATTAGGATGCCGCCAAAATTAGATAGCTTTTAATTTTAGTAATTTATCTATGAAATAATACCACTGCAAATATTATTTTGAAATAGCGCAAAACTAATGATGACTAGGATTCTTTACTATTATGTTAGTAGATAGTTAACAAGAATTCAGTCCAGAGTTCCACTCTTAGCAAGAATTCATTCCACAGCAGCGCACGTAGCTAGAGGCAATGCGGGGCAGTGTTAATCCCCCGTTCAGATTTACTATCATTTGAAATGGCGTTCCATAAAATAAAAGGTATTCAGTTGGTGTTCCATTATCTTGAAAGTTTAGAAATGCGTGGTCTATATTGGCTATCTAGGTATTTATCACACAGTATAATTTTATCTGTTGGAATGATAGTAATTACGAATGCTACCAATAGTTACTTAACATGGACCTATTCCATTTGATGCCGTCTGGTCAATAATAGGGAATATGTACATGACTCAAAAATGAACAAACCATTTTTATTATGAATCTTCATTGCTTAAAAAACATACAGATAGAATTCCTTTTGAAATTTATCATTATTTAATAGTGAAATTAAATTACCAAAAAGTGGTTATTTTGAAATTCCCTTGCGAATTGCTAAAACGCAACTCTATTGGTGAAACAAAACGTGACGTCAACGTACGCTCGATTCTAACAATACCAATATTTATAATAAGCTTTTCCCTTATAATAAGTGGATTTTACACTTCATTTTTTAATTTTTCGTAACTTGTGAACCAAACATTTCCGTTAATAACATCGAACGCGTACGCCGACGTCACAGAATAAGCGCGCTAATATAGCCGCGTTTAAATCGCCTAAAATTACAGTGATTTTAATATATTTTTTTTAACTTAATTGTTCATATTTTGGATGTATTATATATATTTATGGTAATGTAATAACTGGTAGAAAGGTTTAAAAAATAAAAAAAAACATACATGCGTATTCCCTATTGCATTACCAAGGAGGATTTACGTCAGGCAGGCGCGACCCGTCTTAAAATAAATTGCCAAAATTTTTTCAATACCTATGTATTACAGAAGATTAAGTACATATTGAGTTGATCCTAAAGAATTAAGTAGGAGCAAAATGATGGTGTGGTTTGCCGTCTATTAGACTGCATATATGGCACAGTGGCTGGCTATCGTGGAGAGTGTCCTGGGTACAATCCCACACAGATTTTTTTGTGTCATCTACATATTATTCTCGTTCGTGATATAATTTGTGATAAATACAATTTAAGTGTCTGTTTGTAATGTGTGTCTGTCTGAGATAATCTTCAAAACGGCTGGACCGATTTTGATCCAAGGGTACGGCAACTACGCGGATAGGGCGATTGAAACCGAAGCGAAGCGAGGGCGGGTCGTTAGTCTATAATAAAGAGAAAAGTTATGTTTGTTTGCAATGCGCTGATGCTGCATTAGTACGAACTTCGAACGAATAGGTTCGATGATGGTGTATACGGTGATGGCATTTTTGGTTCCCTAATTCCAAAACCTATGGACATCGACGATCTATCCGACCCTTTTAATTTGACACGCTAGTTTTCGTCGTCTGACCATTGTGATCGACTTTTAAAAAATGCTTATACAGGTTGATCCGGTTATGTAAAAGAAAAATAATAATAATAAAATGACAACTTATTCTACTAGAATAAATTTAATCTTCATCATCTTTCAGTTCATCGCTGTCTTTTGCTGGATGTAGGCCTCCCTCATATGTCGCCATAAAATACGGACGTCTGCAAAACGAAGGTGAATGATGTATTCGTCGTTGATGTTGATGCCAAGTTCAATCCATCTCAAAGCTTGAAGACATTTTTCAGTGCAATTTCAAAGAGCAGTTTCGAAGAGATGGCGGCTCCCTATGTCACGCCTTTCTGCAATTGGATCGGTTTCGTACTCTACACAAACATTTCAGCACTTCGATATAGCGATGGTCAATTTGGCATCGTTAAGGGGACTACACCACTCAAGTTTCGACTGATTCAAAGAACTAGAAGTCATCAAGCTTGCGCGTGAGTTGAATACCGACCTAATTCACATTTTCAAATTATCTATAAATTTTAAAGCAGGATGCTTGTTATTCATTTCAGTCAAATAAGAATTTCCCACCATAAAAGTGGAACAATTTACTATCATTTTAAACAGCGACGCTATGAACTATTCTTTCAGTCATAAAAAGGGTTTAAAATCTTTTACTTTCACCGACGGTATACACCCATTATTGTGTAAAATCACTACCTGTATTACTTAAACCGTGTCGTTTGTAAAATTTACGACATTTCAAAGTTACAAACACAATAAAAATTGTGGAACAATGAACGATAAATGAAACCGCATAGTATTTACTAGAAGAATTCTCATATAAGATGACTATTAAATATGATGCTCTTCTTCAAATTATCATCATAATCTCATCATCTCAACCACAGAAAATGAGAGTATTAATATTTCTGTGATCTCAGCCCATATACGTCCTATTGTTGGGCTCGGGCCTCCTCCATTCATCATCTGATGATTCATCATGATCTCAGCCCATATACGTCCCACTGTTGGGCTCGGACCTTCACCATTATGGGAGGTCCGAGTGTGCGCGTCCTACGCTGTGTCATCCGATACCTGGTCGCCACTCGAGAACCTTTCTTCCCAACCTTTCTTTCTTCCACCTTTCTTTTTTCTAAATACAATTCCTCATTATCATGTAATACAGCAGTGGAACATGTATAGGTTGGGAAGATGATGATGATAATGAGGAATTGTATTAAGAAAAAAGAAAAGTTAAAGAGAGAAAGGTTGGGAAGAAAGGTTCTCGAGTGGCGACCACTTGTCGGATAATACAGTGTAGGACGCGCACCGCACCCAATACTTGGATGGCTCTGGCGGGGTGTGATCATATCATGACCTGTCCCCTAAAAAGGTATATTATAGTCTATCTAATCTAAGAAGTGCATTTTGACAGATGTCAGAGTAAGTTGTCTAGGTATGTGAACCGATTAATCGCTATCGAAAACATCCGATTTTAGTGAGAAATCGATATTGATTCTCTTTATTTAATAATCGGTTTATTTTTCTTTTCACAAAAATGAAATGGATAAATTAATACTAAATAAATTTAATTCTTTTAGCATAAAATCTATTCATCATATTTAGTAGGATTGGGTTAAGTAAAAACAAAAACTGGATTCGAAAATAGTTATTTATTCAGGTTCACTACTATTACTTGAAGTATCGTCGTCGCGAACAATACAATTTACAATTCAGCCATTGAAGGACAATGTAGAATCACGGTTTTGTTTCAATACGAATATTTTGAGAATTTAGTCTATTCGATTAATTATTTAATTCTAATATTTTTACCGATTTTTTGGATATTCGTGAATTGGAAGTGGTCAAGCACTACTGTTTAGAACGTCATGACGTGATATTGTAACATCGTTAATAACAACCACTGTTTTACATGTTGCTTCTATTTTAAATTGGTTTTACGAGTTTCAACATTAGATTATTGTACAAGAAAGTTACCCTCAACGTTAATTATATAAATAACTTAATAGTTCTTTAAAATTTAAGATTTATTGTTTGCGATCATGTGTATACCTTTGGCCAAAGTTATTGTGTATTAAAAAATGCGAAACGTCAAAATGCACTTCTTAGATTAGATGAACTATAGTGACTATAATACGGTTTGCATTCTCTGCCAACGTGATAGCACAGCTAAAACCTCATATTTCTTATGTAAAGATTCTGTTCCTTGGGTTCTTGTTAGATTTGCACCAACCCCACGATAAAGAACATGATGACAGTTTATATTCTTAGCCCATTACTACACGTATAAAATATTGTTGGCATGCCGCCATATCCATATGTCACAACAACGTAATAAATGCAAATAAACATTTTATAAACTATTGTAATATATGCCTATTAATTTTTATTTTAAAAATAAATAATTAACTTCACGGCCCTATTAATAACATTCTTAACAAAAACTTAGCTATAATCCACGAAGCAAATTAATATCAAAATTATCATAATATCCCGAAACACATAATTGAATATCAAAATGAAACAAACGCCGTTCATTTTGCTTTAAAAATTGACCTTGAGTTAAAACTCCGAGACATTCTTTAAAGTAACCTGTAAAATGCTACCACGTTATTATTACTTACTATTAAAAATAAGATTGTTCTAATGACCACTTTATCTAGCCACGAGCCGATAAGGTGTCGAGCATGTCTATAAATAAAAAGCGGAAGAATTTTGTCAACCCAAATATGTTATAATATAAAGAATGAATTATTTGTTACACTTAATTGTATTTCCCCTTTAAAAGTGCACCTGTATTCCTTTACAAAATGCGTCCTTGCTTCCATTGTTAAGTTTGCGCGCCAAGTGACTGCCAAAATCGGCGCACGAGGCGTTGCGCGGGAAACCATCGGACGAGAGCGTCAGTCACAGTCCGTATCGAGGAGAGCGCGCGCGTACACGCTACCACGTTATATTTTATAGGTTAGAATTGGCGCGTCCGCGTCCGCCAGGTGCGAGCAGTTCCCCCGCTCTAACTCGCCGTCGCCTATATCCTCCCTCTCACGTCACTACCTGCGGACAACAGCTGTTTTCTCTCGGGAGATTAGTCAGATGTTTCTTGCGAACTAGTCAGTGTTCACCTGACGCGCGGACGATAATCTCTTAGTATCAGTTATGGCAGCCGGAGGACGTACACCTAAGCAAAGGAGGTTTGAGATGTCAGCTGGGATGGCTCTTAGGGTATCCAATACTCCTAGACGAAGACGTGGAAGCTGCAAGTGTTTATTCGGAGCCCCAGACAGGGATGAGACAAGACGGCTAATGGCCGAGCAGTATGCGAGAGAGAGGAAACGTTTTATAAGACGCTTTAATTTCGATATTGAGACAGAATATACACACAAATCTGCAAAAATGGATTCACCAGTGAAATTCTGTGAAGAAGATAAAGAAAATTCTGAGAGTCCAGTTAGAATGGCAACGGATGCATTGGCTTGCGTGAGCAACACAGATTTGAGGGTTTTGGGCTCTCCTTCACGGCGCAGTGCTGCTGGAAGTTCAGGGAGTTCACCCCGCACTCCACGTACACCCCGCACGCCCCGAGCAGCGAGAACCCCGCGCACCCCACGCACCCCCGCCTCCAGGAGACAGCTGCAAATGACAGGTCAGTCTGACACATTATTTAAATACCTACTTAAATAGCAGACAGATACTCTGTTTGAAACCAATATTATACAGATAATTTTGCATTCATTTAAAATTTATAATCCTGAAGAGCCGTGTCAATCTTGGGTCACTGTCTCATTTAGTATTCAGCCGCTGTCTTGCATAATGCGCCAAGTGCACCAACGAAGAATCGATCAGTATTTTATTTTTACGAGACCATATTTGCACAATGAATTATAATTGTGAAATATGGAACACAGAAGTAAATATTGGAATGCATTGTTATTTAGAGCGAGCTTCTATAATATACATAGCTTGTAAAACAAATTCTATAGTTATTTCTTGGTGCTGTGATACACTTTAATATCCTCTTGGCATAGTGCCAGTACGTTTTCTGCTTAGAAATTTTGCATAAAGAGTAACATGTACTATAGCCATCGCAATAGCAACAATGTACATTTTCTACACGTAACCGATTATATTTATTATCATTTTGTAGTGACCACGGCAAAAACAAGTTAAAATTCTGGAAATGTAGTATATCTACTTTCGCAAAGGTACGTGGTAGCGCATACCACATTTTAAAGAGAAGTAGGTCATTTTAATTCTATATTTACAAAACATTTAGGTTATTATTTATTTGAATGGCCATAAAAAGCATTAATTATGTATCATTATTATAAATAAGTAATAAATAAGCATAAAGAGTTACTACATTTTGTGATTGAAATTAACATATTAAATTTTAATTAATAACAGTGTTGCCAAATAATATTAGGGTATATATTAAAGGGTTAAAACTTATTGATTTTAAATACCTATGTGTGTACATAATATATGCGTATTTTAGTTCTTTAAAGGCACAGCAGCTAAGGCCGATAGATTTTTTTTAAATCTATGTTTTTTTATATAATTGAATTATGTTATTTATATTTGATACTTTACTTCGTAATATGTTTATTAAAAATGTCTATTGTGTCCTTTATATTATCTTTAAATACAAATTTGTATTTAAAGTTGATATATGTATGCATGGGCGTACCCAGGTAGGGGCAGGGGGGGCAGCTGAAGAAGGTAAAATGTTAAGAGATGAATTTTCGAAAATCCTTTCTTAGTGCTCCCGTACGCTATAAAGGGAACCCCTATGCAAAATTTCAAGGTTCTAGCTCTTATATTTTAGGCCCTGCGTTGATATGTTAGTCAGCTTCTCCTTTTATACACTACTGGAAAAAATTAAGGGATCAAAAAAAAATTCCAAATTTTTCGGTAGTTTTCAACAGGCCGTAACTTTGAGAGAAATGGTCGTACAGGAAATAAAAAAAAAGGAAATTGTAGCTCCAAGTGTCTAGTTTTTGGATTAGAACTTCAAAATATTGTAGCCTCCGCGGTTTTTGAGTAATCGTAGAAAAACCAGCAACAAAAAAATTCTCAAAATTTTTTTAGTTTTTTTTTTGGTCTACGGGCGTGGAAAAAATTTTTTCAGCTTAACCACTATAAGGATCGGATACTTTGTTCATTTAGCTTTAATTTCATTTTTTTAAACACCCTGATACGTCCACTCCTCGCTGAGATATCGGTCTTCAAATGGAAAAGGATCTTTTTGTCTTTGATTATCGATATCTCAGCAACCAATGATCGCACAGAAAGTTAAAGGTGGGTTTCAAGAACTTGAATGAATTCCCCTTAACGACTGTCCATTGATTTTTCGAAAAAAATTTTTTTTCTTTTTGTCACATGAATTTGAAAATGCAACAAAAAAGGACTTTTGGTGGTTTTTTGGAAAATCAAGCGCTGGATCGAAAATATTGAGGAAACCACTAATGTTAAGTGTGCCTTTTACAGTTCAATATGTCCACAAAAACCCTACAAAGAATCAAATTAATCCAGCCACCCGTTTTTCTGTTTCACTTGATCGAATTTTTGAAAAAATTAAAGGATCACGTTTTTTGCTCTGAAAAGCTCATAATTTTTAAAAATGAGAAAAACAAATTGTTTTTCCGAGCTGATCTGATCGCTCAAAGTAGGGCAAAATCGAGCTCAAAGAGTTTGATTACAAGCATACAATATGCAAGTGAAACTAATAAAAACGTGTTAAAAAGAGTTTACGTTTATATGAAATCATAAACTCTTTCCACTTTTCATCAATAGATGACGCTGTCACTAGGAGCGCTTCTAAATCACATTATGCTTTGGTTCATCCTCATCAGCTCATACGTCCCGCTACTAGGCTCGAGCCTCCTCCACAATACAAGGGAAACTGACCTTACTAATGCTGATCAGACAAGTTGGTATAGTTTTGTTACAAGTTTTCCTTCTTATGTAAAGATGTTATATGCATATTCGTCTTTTATAACACCGACCGGTAAGAGATATCCCTTAGTCGTCTTTTACCACAAGAGTGATAAATTGTATTTTTATTCCATCACCACACGGTACTTTGAGTAGAAGTAATTCTTTTTCACCGCTCATATTCGGGCTACTATTGGGATTATATATACAGGAAAATGATTTTTTCTTTTTTTGAAGTGAAACTGCTTTAGAATCGTTGTGATTTCAAACTCGATGAAACGAAAAAGCGAGTCCATAGAGACACAAACACATAAAAGTATAGGATTCAGCTGGGAAGAGAATGAGATAAAGGATAGAGAATGAAGCATAAAAGAGATCAACTTCTGATATGCGTAATTTGTACACACACTCTTTTTATTTGTATTGCAAACTAGCAAACCGTCCTCGCTTCGCTTCGATTTCAGTCGTCATTCCTGCGTAGTCCCCGTTCCCGTGGGAAGACCGGGATAAAATATAGCCTAGTTTACGCCCTGATATTATAGCTTTCCATTGGTGAAAGAATTTTTGAAATCGGTCCAGCCTGTTTGAAGATTACCCGGAACAAACAGACAGACAGACAGACAAAAAAAATATAAAGTGTATTTCAGGCATATGTATAGTGCAAATAACCGTGTGAGCATGAAAAAAGCCTATTATTTTGACATTACAAACAGACACTCCAATTTTATTTATTGGTATAGACGAGCAAACAGTACACTTGATAATAAGTGTTGCTGGCGCTCATGCATCTTTGCAAGGCCGCTGCTTACCGCGAAGTAAGTGAAGGGAGTATGAATGCGTGCAACGAGGCTTGGTGATACAAAATGCACCACCAAAACCCACCACACGCAAACACCCTCAGAAAGTCGGACTTCCAGCTCTCTTGCTCACCGAACGAAGCGCTGTAACAAATAGCTACTACTCGGACGTTGAATTTCTGCTCAGTATAGTACTACCCCGAACAGTGTGCCTACTCTTGAATCTCGATTCCAATTCTAAATCCAATCGCAGCTCGAATTTGAGCAAATTTGATACTCTTGAAAGCGACACTAGCGCCCGATTGGAATCAAATTAGGTGGAACGTTTCTAAACTAAATGAATTCGACTCTCGTCGATTAAGTCAAATATTTGCTACTCCCCACGGGATTTTGACGTAGTTTAAAATCGTTAATGTTACACAATTTCAAGAAAGCGTCTTTGTGGTGATCGAGTTCGATAACGTTATTAATTTAAAGTAAGAAAACATGGCACATTTGGTGAAAATAACAGCGACGAACGCGTAAAATTCATTCTCGATTTTGTTCAAGAGTACCAAATATAAGTTTGGTGAGATTGGAATCGAATCGGATTCGAAATTAGAATTGATTTCAAGAGTGGCCGGCCCGCGGCTGTAGACAGACAACTGTCAACAGTGTGGTCCTACCACTATTGAAGTGGAGAATTTAGATTAAGTCACTGGATGAATTCAAATTGGATTTAAGTTTTCTCTCGTAAAAGCAAAGATACAATTTTAATTGACTACATAAATACTTTCTTATACATACGAGTATAAAGCATTTAAAAAGTTTTCATTCATTATCTCAATCTATAGGTATATGTCCCACCGTTGGCCTCGGGCCTCTTTTGGGAGAGAGAATTTGGCCTAGTTTATCAAGCTGGTCAGACATGTTGCAAGGGATTTATTTAGGGTTGCCAGATGGCCGGGATTTCCGAGATTGTCCAATAATTTTACTTTGCTGTCCCGGAATAAAAAAATACTAGTTTTTTTCACAAACTAAGTCAAACCAAACATAGCGTGTTCACGATGTGTGAAGTGAGCGAGGGGAGGGGTGAGCAGCTCACTTCGCAGCAATAACAGTTTAAGAAAGTCATTAAAAAGATTTTTACAAAAATAGTATTATTCTTCATCAACCTATAGTTCTAGGTAATTCCTACTTAGTTTAGTCTCGGACCAGAGACCACAACTCTGATTCCGTACGTGGCCCCAGAAATGTCCAGGAAATGATTAGCCTGGATCTGGCAACCCTAGTTTTATTTCGAGTCTTTCTTCTCTTGCTTAGATATTATCTGCATACCATATCCCTGAGTCGTCTTTTAAGACATTCACGGACAAGCGAAGGGGGTGGTGAATTGTATTTGGGGGTGGGTTACGGGTATTCGTGCTTACGCCCCTCTGTCGCGGCGGACGGAGTGGTGCGAACACCACGTCGCCTTCGTCGTTGGACCGACCACCGGAGCAGGGTTACTTGTCGTCAGTGGTCACCCCGACGGAATACCCCCTGAGGAGTACCCTCCCATCGACCGACGTCCCCGCCTCGGGGAGGACGTCGGTCTTTCCTCACGCGGTCGGCCTCTCGGCGATTAGACATGACCCTATACCAACACGTCTGACCAGTGTGGTATAGTAGGTCAATTTCGCTCCCTTAGTGGAGGAGGCCCGAGCCCAATAGTGACGTGCATGGGTTGTGATGACGATGAATGATGATATTAAGGTATGCGTTAATATTTTAAACATCTATATCAATAATATAATATATATTTTTTTTGTGTGTCTGTCTGTTTGTTCCGGGTAATCATCAAAATGGCTGGACCGATTTCAAAAATTCTTTCACCAATGGAAAGCTATAATATCAGGGGGTAACATAGGCTATATTTTATCCCGATATTCCTACGGGAACGGGAACTACGCAGGAAAGACGACTGAAACCGAAGCGAAGCGAGGGCGGGTTGCTAGTATTATATATATCTTCTTACGACACTCACGGAATAAATGTTACTTAATTCGTGTCCAAGTTTAGACCATAAAATGTTAAAACAATGTCCCTGGTATTGCAATGGTCCTTAAACAGCTGCTTTCATTTCAGATAAAGAGGATGGTTTAGAAATAAAAAATAAACTAAAAATCGTACCCGAGTAGATAATTGAGCACGATAAGATGGATAAATGAGATGTTATCTTTTAAATAACCAAGATTAAGATATTTAGATTTGACAGTTTTGTGTTCATTTACTTAATTATAATAAAAAAATATATGTTTTAATAACATTGAAGTGAAAAAATACTTACATATACTCAAAATATCTAGTGTTATTTGAATTTTCTTATGGAAATTAACAAATAAAAACAAAAATCTCTTTCGTAGTAAAGATAAAGTCTTTACGAAATTGAAATGTGACGACTTCGGAATAAGCCTCTTTGAAAAAAAAAATAATTATGCTAATTTGTCTATATATTTAGATATATGACGGAGTTACGCTCGAACAAACAAAAAAAAAACACTCGACAATCTTCTCAGTTTTGAAATCGGTTAAAGATAAGAAATGCTTTTAAATTTAACCTATTATTAGAGATTGTACTACGTGACAATTTTTTTTTAATTTTCTTAGCAAAGTTTCTTAGGGGAGGACCCATCAGTGACTACTCATAGGCCAAGCGCTTATGATTTTGTAGGTGTTCCTAGTATAGACGGGCATATAACCAGAACAGTATTATTATTTTTTTAATTTCATAATTTTTTTGTTTCGAACTTTTTAAATCACTTTTTTTAGTTAAGTTTTTACGTAATCGAGTTTTGGCTTCATTTTACTTTTTAACTAGCAACCCGCCCTCGCTTCGCTCGGTTCGGTTCTAGTCGCCTTACCTGCGTAGTTCCAGTTCCCGTGGCAATACGAGATAAATTATAGCCTAAGTTACTCCTTATGTATACAGCTACCTGGTAGTAAAATATTAAATTATCAAAATCGGTCCAGCTATTTTGAAGATTACCTCAAACAAACAGACAAACGATTTTTTTTTTATTTTATTTTAGGCATAGGTGTCATTCAAATAACCATGTAAGCATGAAAAAAAGTCCAGTATTTTGTTATAACAAACAGACTTCAATTTTATTTATTTGTATAGATTTCCATATTTTCCACTTTTGCCGCCATTGATTAACAAAAATGTATATTTTTTGTAATAGGCGTTTTCAAGTTACAATAATAAAAGTCAACTTCGAAACAAATGTGTTCTTCTCTACAACAAAAAAAAAACTTTAAATTGAAATTACATTGTAACACTAAAAGTAGTGTAAGTACTTACAAAAACAGTCACGCTTGGCTTGTTCCGGGGTATTTTGAGGATGTTTCGAACACGTCCATCGCGTCCTGGCTCTTATGGCCTTCACCTCAAGCCAAAGCCTGGGAACCAACACTACTAAAAAAGCTCTAAGTTACTTTTTAAAATAATAGCTTTTGTGAGCTGTAATTTAAATTAAAGAATACATAATATGGACATCGTCGTTTTTTTACAACGTTTTAGTATTAAACTATTGTAAATAAAACTACGGATTTTATCGCGTTTGTATTTGATTTTTAATTGCCCGATTTTTCGAACACAATGTTGTTATTACAGAGTCTGTAATAACGATGTCTTGTTGGACTTGAGACATCTTAGTCCGCCCGTGATCATGAACGCTGTAAAGTGTTCGAAACGTCGGGCAATCAAAACTCAAATACAAACGAGATAAAATTCGTAGTTTTATTTACAATTGTAATACTCGCGTAAACATCAGAAATCAGTATTAAAGTAGTTTACTAAAATTTCCGTGTGGTGACGGAGTAAGAATACAATTCACCACCCCCTGTCTTACCCGTGAGTGATTGTACGAGACGACTAAGGGAGATAAAACGCATATAACATCTATGCGAGAGAAAGCAAACTCGAAATAAAACCCTATACCAACACGTCTGACCAGCGTGGTATAGTAGGTCAATTACCCTTCCGTTATGGAGGAGGCCCGAGCCCAACAGTGGGGCGTATATGGGCTGAAATGATGATGATGATGATGACTAAAATTTAGCATGATGTCAATGTTCCCGAACGGCTCTTAATTTTTAGGTAGCACCTAAACATTATAAACTAGCAACCCGCCCTCGCTTCGCTTCGGTTATAGGTTATAGTCGTTTTACCTGCGTAGTTCCCGTTCCCGTGGGAATACCGGGATAAAATATAGCCTAGTTTACGCCCTGATATTATAGCTTTCCATTGGTGAAAGAATTTTTTAAATCGGTCCAGCCGTTTTGAAGATTACCCGGAACAAACAAACAGACAGACAAAAAATTTTTAATTGCTATTTTAGGCATAGGTGTTGTGCAAATAACCGTGTGAGCATGAAAAAAGCCTATTATTTTGACATTACAAACAGACACTTCAATTTTATTTATTGGTATAGATTTCTTCTGAATAATCTTACACCATTTATGTGACATATGGGTTCAAAACTTCGGCTTTACAACGATCAGGCTTATATTCATACCATTGGACTGACAAGGTAGCAGAAGCATTCATTCGTAACGTCGATCTTCACATCGACCTCGAATTGCTAACCATCGCGCAATAAATGAAACGGCGCGCCCAGAGCTACTTTGACTCTGCTATAACATACTCCAACCCTGGTTGGGCGGTTAATTATACCCCTTTAAAAATGTTCGCGATCCAACGTCCCCAACATTTATTGGACGAGACAGACGATTATATTACGGACGCTCAGCTAAGAGCATACACGGCCCGTGAGACGATAACATGTAAATATTCGACCAGCGGGATATAGTAGGTCAATTTCCTACCTAATGTAGAAGAGGTTCGAGCCTATTGGGATGTATGTATGCTGTGATGATGATGAACAGCTCCTTAGCCGTACACTGAGCGATATCTTGCTTATGTGGTGCAGACGAAACTGAGCGGATCAGCTAATCTATTCACAAAGAAACAATCTCAAAATTTTTACTGCACCTACTTTCCTATTTATTTTAAACAAAGGATATCATGACTCATTTAAAATATAAGTAGGTATTTAAAATAATATTAGATAGGTAGGTACTTATAGTTATTTATGAGGCAAATATTACTCATTGAATATGATATGACTTATATTAGAAAGCATTAAGGTTGAATTTAAGGTGAATCTTATAGTAGCAATTTGATGGGATGGTAATCGAAACAAAAAACGTGGGCTTAGATGACGTAACGGGTCAGCGACCTCCCACCATGAACTGATCGAAAGCCATGACTCGAATCTTTAATCAATGTTTTGAGATATCTTTTAAAAATCACTGTTAGCTAATCATTGTAAGTGACAACACGTGACTGTTTTGTAATTTTTATGAGACCTATGCATCCACTATAATAATATTTAAATGAGCGCGTCCTATTTATGTTTCTTGGAAAATATGTTTAGATATTTAAAAAATATTGATGGTAAATTAAAAAAAAAATAAATAAATCACTGACGAAAAAAATTAAAAAACGAACTTAGCTCGGTATTTTCTGGCAATTTTATATTTTATGGAAAATATGTATAGATGTTTAAAAATAATTGATGAAATAATAAAATATACCTACATATATTTTATTATTTCATCAATTATTTTTATATATAGATTTATGAATGGTCTAAGATCCCGCTATACAACGACCTTCACCGAGATGCTTATTTGATGAAACTTATTTTTTATGTAATTTAATGTGTCAATAAATATATTGCATATGGGTTGCCTAACAAATTTTAGTCCAGAATATAATTCATTTTTTTTTTGTACATTGGCACCGGTTTGATTATTAGACAAATTCTATACCAATCGAAAGTATGAAGCCATATGAAGAATATGCAAACGTCGATCAGACCGGTGCAAAATGCTAGAGTATCGATTTATCTGTTTATACCTGGCTACCCGCGAGTTGTGACCGGAAAAGAATAGGCAATCTAACGTTTGCATATTCTATGGGCTTCATACTTTTCATTTGTATAGAATTTATTTAATAATCAAGCCGGTGCAATGTACAAAAAAAAAATTTTTTTTTAATTATTAATGAATCATACTCTGGACTAAAATTTGTTAGGCAACCCATATGCAATATATTTATTGACATATTAAATTACATAAAAAATAAGTTTCATCAAATAAGCATCTCGGTGAAGGTCGTTGTATAGCGGGATCCTATACTAGAAGTGAAAATAGTAAAAAAGAAGAAAAACAAGGATTGAAATGGAGCTGTCTATATCAAACTGCTCGATTTTCTAAATTAGTTATTTCTATTCTTGATAACAGGGGCCATTTTGTTCATAAACGCTGATACAATGACATTTTCTATAGACTAAACCTAGTTAGATTCATCGCCCCCAAAACCTTCTGCGTACTCAATTTCATGAAAATCGGTAGTGCCATTTCAGAAATATTATAGCTTTTTTTCGATAAATTGTAGCCCATTTAATAATAAAAATTAATAAAAAATAATTTAATTAACTAATAAATATATTTGAATTCACACCAGTAGTTTCTGAGATTAGCGCATTCAACTAAATAAACTCTGCAGCTTTATAATATTGGTATAGACTCAATAGGTTCGTCTCTGGTCATAAATGTCCCACTGCTGGGCTCGAGCCTCCTCCCCAATGGGAGAGAAATTGACCTACTATGCTACGCATGTATGCATATTAAAATCCCTCAGTCGTTTTTTACGATATCCACAGGTAAAATAGGGAGTAGTGAATTGTATTGTATACTAGCAAATCGCCCTCGCTTCGCTTCGGTTATAGGTTATAGTCGTTTTACCCGCATAGTTCCCGTTCCCGTGGGAATACCGGGATAAAATATAGCCTAGTTTACGCCCTAATATTATAGCTTTCCATTGGTAAAAGAATTTTTGAAATCGGTCCAGCTGTTTTGAAGATTACCCGGAACAAACAGACAGACAGACAGACAAAGACAGACAGACAGACAGACAGACAGACAAAGACAGACAGACAGACAGACAGACAGACAGACAGACAGACAGAAAGACAGACAGACAGACAAAAATTTTTTAATTGCTATTTTAGGCATAGGTGTCGTGCAAATAACCGTGTGAGCATGAAAAAAGCCTATTATTTTGACATTACAAACAGACACGCCATTTTATTTATTGGTATAGATAGAAACAAGAGAGGTAAAGCTCGAAATAAAACCCTATACTAACATATTTGACCAGCGTGGAATAGTAGGTTAATATCCCTTCTATTATGGAGGATTCGAGCCCTGCAGGGAGACGTATATTAGCCGAGATAAATCATGAATTTAACAGTAATTTATGTAATAATCCAAATAGTAATTGAAGATATTGAATATCAATACTTCCACTAATGTTTTAACAAGAGTCAGTTACTCGTGTCAATGATCCCAGTTTAAAGTTTCCGAACATATAATTGGTCGTTTTTTGTTAGCCTTTCCATACACAAGTGTTAAAGCTGATTAAATAGTAAAACAGGGTTGAATGATTTTAAATTTGAATCATATTATTGTCATCGTTATCATCCGCCTAAAATGCTACTGCTCATTCTTATGGAAGCGGAAGGCAAGGGGTAATTACACGTTGTTTGTCGCCCGTTACCACATGGAGAACTTGACCCAAATATTCTTATCATTATCATCTCAGTCCGTATGAGTCCCACTACTGGGCTCGAGCGTCTTTCATAATAGGGGCAAAATTGACCTACTAGTCCACAGTGATCAGTAGTGTTGGAATTGGGTTTTATTTCGAGTTTTTCTTTTCTTGCATGGATGTTACCTGCATATATCTCTCTTCTTAGGTGTTTAACTATATTCTTAATCTGTAACCATTGACTCAATTACACTCCTGCATAATAAAAAATATTTTCCAGTAGGCATAAGATTTGTGAAACTTAAACCTATTTGAAATAGATCCTCAGGATACTGAAAGTAACTGGTTAAGTACATACTCTGAAAGACTAATTTAAAGTTTTTCCGAAATATTAATTAACTTAAAGTTTGAAGTAGGTACCATTATTTTTATTATAATAATTATAACAAATTGAAATAAATAATTTTAGGAATAGTCTTTACTTTTCATTCCAAGAAAAGAACTTTATTTATCAATACTGTGATAATCTCTGACATTGATTAAATATCAATAAAATCGTACTTAATAAATGAAGGACAAAAGATATTTTGTCAACGCTAAAAGTACACATAGTCGCAGTGAGGAAACACAGGGTCGATTAGTCACAGAGCCATGGTGCCCGGTCACTAGAAGATAGCAGGCTATTGCTCGGCATTGCATGTATTACTTGGAATTCAGTATTGTTCTTTTTAAGAATTCGCTTGAAATTTACCGTTTTGGGAAGCTACCAGTCAGATATATTGGTGTTGATTATCATGTCGTCTCAGCTTAAATAGGTGCTACTATTAGGCTTAAATCTGAATCAGCTATTGATTTTTTTTATTTTACCTTCTTTTGCACATTATTTACATCATGTCTGTTTTTTTTTTGGGGGTGGGTCACTGTCAGCGCACTCCCCGCACCACTCCGTCCGGGGCGACAGAGGGGCTTAAGCACGCAACTCCCGCAACCCACCCGAACACCATGTCGCCTTCGTCGTTGGACCGACCACTGGAGCAGGGTTACTTGTCATCAGTGGTCGGCCCGACGGAATACCCTCTACGTGGGGTACCATCCCATCGACCGACGTCCCCCCCTCGGGGAGGATGTCAGTCTTTCCTCACGACCGTGTGCCTCTCGGATTTACATTATATCTACCCCTTAGTCGTCTTTTACGAAACCTGAGGGCAAGAGAAGGGGTGAGAATATTCTTATTCCGTCAGCATACGGATATAGTCGGATATAATTCAATGTTATTTACACTTACTATTTAAGGAAGCAAGAATTTAAAAATCATTGTTTACATTTCACAAGATCTCGTCTAGACTTTAGTCAAACAAACTTTAGTTTGCTATAAACAATTTGTTTGTTTAGTTAATGCAAATATAATACTTTCAATTTGTCTAATCGTTCATCATTATCACGGCTCATATACGTCCCACTGCTGGCCTTGAGCCTCCTCCTTAACGGGAGGGAAATTTATAGTTTGTGTAAGCTTTTATTTAGAATTTTCCTTCTCTTGTATAATTGTTATATACACAATATATCTCTTAGTCCAACTCGGTTGGGCAGGGTTCGGGAAACTTAAAAGGATCTTCTCGTCCAACATACCTCAGTGTCTAAAAACACAGGTCTACGACCAGTGTACCACCAGTGATGAATTACTGCACGAAAACGTGGTCCCTAAATGTAGGCCTCATAACAAGGCTCGGAGCTCAGGCAAGGGGCGGGCTACGCTCGGGATTCCTCTGCGAGATAGAATCCGGAATACGAAAATCCACAGAAGAACAGGTGTAACCGACATAGCACGAAGAACCACTTCAGCGTGCTAAACGCTGAAGTGGCAATAGGCAGGCCACATCGCTCGACGAACCGACAACCGCTGGGGAAGAAAGGTTCTCGAGTGGCGACCACGTATTGGACGACGCAGTGTAGGACGCTCATCCACCAGGTGGACCGAGGACCTGGTGAAAGTTGTTGGGCGTTATTGGATGCAGGCGGCACAGAACCGCGCTTTGTGGCGTAACATGAGGGAGGCCTACGTCCAACAGTGGACGGCGATAGGCTGAAATGATGATGATGATGATCTCTTAGTCATCTTTTACAACACCCACGGGCAGGGCGGTTTATTGTATTCTTACTCCGTCACCACACGGACAAGGCGTTATGATCTTATTTATGTTTGTCCTGTCAATACTGACATATAATATACATATAGGTAACATCTATGCGATAGAAGGAAAACCCACAATAAAACCCTATACAGTCGTTTGCAATAGAATTCAACAATCGTGTAAACAAACCAATTTGTCACGATTACTCCGTAATCACATACATTTGACGATCAATTAGGAACATAGGCTGATTTCAACGAACGCACCATTGTTTTCACATTATCTTCAACACGATTTAACTGTATTTATATGTTAAATTTGATTAAAACATTTGCAACGTAAAAATTTCGAAGTATTTGACAAGCCGTCATCTTAGTTTTTTACTCATCGAACTCTATAAGTCGTTGAAAAGTTAGTGTTGTTCGTAATCTGAAGTTAACTTTTATTTTTAATTTAATTAATTTATTTAATATTATTTGAATACAATAAAATTTTTTTTTCAAGAGCTTCATATAATTATACCAAAACGGATTGTATCCTAAGCCATAAAAATAATGGTTAGTTTTATAAAATTGACAGGTGGCCATTTTGTTTATAGAATTGTCATTCACTGTTCTGTGGGTTCGCTGTGCATTAGTGTTTTCTGTTTCCGTTTTCTGTTTTCGATTTCTACGACTTTGCATTCTCATTTTGGACTTTTGTTTTGCTTTACGATTTGGCTGGACATATTTTTCTTGGAACGACGACCTTTGCACGGAATCACGGACTTTGATATAGCATACGATTGGTATTTTTTCTCAAGGAGTAATCAGGAGGTAAGAATAATTTAGATCTATTACCTACAACACAAATCTTGGCATTCTTGGGAGGCCTTTCAAGTGGCTTAAAAAATCCTCAGAAAGGAAAGAGGCTGATTATTACACATATAGGCAATGAAGATGGTTTTCTAGAAGGCGCAGATTGGGTTTTTGAAGCAAAAAAGTCAGATGGCGATTATCACGGGGAGATGGATGCTCATAATTTTGAGAAATGGTAAGGTTTCATTTGTTGATTTTTGTACATTTATGATAAAACTATATAAAATTAATATTATTAAGGGTATTTATAGATATAAAATTACATTATGACAGAAAATTATCTTTTTTGTTTTAGGTTTAAGATGGTTTTAGACAAAATTCTGCCGGGATCTGTAATTGTAATGGATAATGCTCCATACCATTCTCGCCAACTCGAACGAGTGCCCAACATGAGCTGGAGTAAGGATGCTATACAAGAATGGTTACGTAGCAAAAATATAGCTTTTGAAACAAGTGAAATAAAAGCACAGTTACTCACAAAATTTGATAAAAAAAAATATGTTATAAAATACGTTGACGAGCTCACCGCATCGAAAGGAATAACTGTGCTTCGCCTTCCTCCCTACCACTGCGAACTCAACCCAATTGAGCTCATTTGGGCACAGGTTAAGTCATATGTTGGGAGAAATAACAAATCTTTTAAAATGGCGGAAATAAAAACTTTATTGAACGACGGGGTTGGCGAGAATCGGAGCCGAACAATGGTCGAAATGCGTAAGTCACGTCCTAAAGGAAGAGGAAGAAATGAAAAAGCTCGACGGCATTTTAGACATGGCAAGCGATGACACAGTGGTTCTATTTATAATTACGGTCACCGGCGACACTTCTGATAGTGATGATGACGAAGACGAAGATTTAAATTTGTTTTAATAAACACTTTTTTTCTATATAATCAGTTTTATTTTATAGTCTATGGCTTATATATTTAATCTATTAGTCAGTTTTATTTTAGTACTTATACTACTATGGGCCATACTCTATGGCTTAAAATTAAAATAATTAGAAAAATAAATTTAATTAAAATTAAATTAGAACACTATGACATCACTATGGGCACAAACAATACGCTGTCAATGTCAGTCCGCCATATTTGTTTACATGATTGTTGGATTCTATTGCAAACGACTTTACTTGTCTGATTATCTGTCTGTATGTCTGACAGTGGGTCAATTTTGTTGCTATTTCGGAGGAAGCTCGAACTCAGCATTGGGACTTGTATGGGGTGAGATGATGATGATTATCAAACACATTTTAGGGTTCATGATTACCTAGCCGAGGCTGCGGGTGACTGGCCCGGGGATTAGTCCGTCACCCACAGAGAGGTTGACCGCGTGAGGGCGACTGACGTCCTGGACGTGTTGTTAAGACTTAGGGAGAGACCTAAAAGGACATTCCGCCGGTCCGCTGGTCACGGACGACAAGTAGCTCAGTACCGGAGACTCACCCAGGCTCACCCAGAGAGTGAGAGAAAACGGTGGGTTATTGAGCCACGCGCCCCCCTTTCTTCGCCCTGGACGGAATGGACAGCGTGTGTCCTGACTATAGCTAAAAAAGTGTTCATGACTATAAAAAAATCATAATAAAATCCATGACATGAATTTTAGGTTTCTTAAACTACCCTTTTAAAAATATATATATGTTTCTAAAACAAAAATATGTAAGTACACATTATGTTTTAGTAAACATTTGTAATATCTACAATCGTTCCATTTACGACTGATAATAATAACTTTGATATCTAACTTTGTTGAATAAACCAGGGTTTAAGGGAATACAGGTAAATATTTATATTTGATAAACATTATGTAGGTTAATCCATAACTCCAGGGCTGTCATCGTTATAGATAATATACCTCACACTGCTAGGCTCCATGCCTTCTCCAGAATTGGTTTTATTTCAAGTTTTCCTTCTTTTGTATAATTTTTTTCTGCATAATATAATCTTTCAGTCATCTTTAATGACGTCTATGGGCAAGAAAAGAGGATTATTACCTTGGATTTATTTTTATCATTATTTCACACGTTTACCCCAAAACGATAAGCAAAATACTTAAACCTTCCTAAGACAGAAGTTTAGCGTGGGGGTAGTCAAGTGGGGATTATTCCTTCTTAGGGAAGCTTACGCCTAACGTTAGAAGTGGATAGACTGCCTGATGAATGGAGAGGAGCACGAAATTAAAATGTTTAAATGTCCTTATAGTAATATCCTTTAGTCGTCTTTTACGACACCCGCGGATAAGATAGGAGGTGGTAGTATTCTTAACCGGTAACCACACAGAATACTTATATATTACATAATTCATTCAGCTTATATTAATAATCCATACTAATATTATAAATGCGAAAGTAAGGATGTTTGTTTGTTTGTAACGCTTTCACGCTTAAACCACCGAACTGATTTCAAAAATTCTTTCACCAATGGAAAGCTATAATATCAGGGAGTAACATAGGCTATATTTTATCCCGGTATTCCCACAGGAACGGGAACTACGCCGCGGGTAAAGCGACTGAAACCGAAGCGAGGGCGGGTTACTAGTAATTAATATAATTATTCATCATCATCATCATCATCTCAGCCCACATACTTCCCACTGTTGGGCTCGGGCCTCCTTCATAATGGAAGGGTAATTGACCTACTATACCACGCTGGTCAGACGTGTTGGTATAGGGTTTTATTTCGAGTTTTCCTTCTCTCGCATAGATGTTATATGCGTTTTATATCCCTTAGTCGTCTCGTACGATCACCCACGGGTAAGTTAGGGGGTGGTGAATTGTATTCTTACTCCGTCACCATACGGAAAATATAATTATTATAAACTTGTAATAGTTGTTGCATAAAAACGAGTACTAAAACTGATAATCTCCATTGCTGTAATTATTTCCATCCATCCATCAGCCTACAAACGTCCACTGCTGGACATAGGCCTCCCCACGCTGTAATTATTTACTTTCAATTAATTTATTATTATATATAATACTAGCTTTTGCCCGCGGCTTCGCCCGCGTAAAAGTTGGCTTGCATATTTCTTTCTATTGTGTTATTGTGGTGACGGAGTAAGAATACAATTCACCATTCCCTATCTTGCTCGTAGATGTCGTATAAGACGACTATGGGATATATACACATAACATCTATGTAAGAGAAGGAAAACTCGATAAATGAAACCCTATAGATATCTGACCAGCATGGTATAGTAGGTCAAATGCCCTCCCATTATGGAGGAGGTCCGAGTCCAAGAGTGGGAAGTACGTGGGCTGCGATGATGATGATGATGATATTTCTTAATTTAAGAAATACTCTATCTGTGTGTCAATTTTCATCCAAATCTGGTCAACAGTTTACGCGTGATCGAGTAAGAAAGGTCCAAATAACTTCACAAATTTTTATATTTGAATATTACTTCCACCCTTGTAGTTTAAATTCACGTGGAAACACGTTGATAAATATGGCCATCCTTAGTCGCTGATAATAACATTATCCATGATAGGTTTCCATTGGTGAAAAAGAATAATATTGATCAAACGACCGTTGTTTCACCCACGTAGACCCCATTCGCTGATATTGTAAGTCTACATAGGTGGAAAAAAAATTGTATTAACAAATCCCACACAAATATCCAAGATAAAAATTGCCTATGTTACTCGCTGATAACGTAGCTTCCTATTGTTGAAAGAATTTTAAAAATTGGTAAACATCCACCGGTTTCTCTCGCAGTTCTCGTTCCGGGCAAACACCAGGATGAAAATAGCCTTTATTTGTTATTCGCTGATAATGTAGATTTTCATTCGTAAATTAATTTTTATATCCATTAAATGTCCGTGATTTCACCCGCATTGTGCCCGGACCCGTAGGAATATTGGGATAAAAAAATAGCCTAAATATGTTCATCATCATTTCGTCTCATATACGTCCCACTGCTGGGCTCGTGCCTCCTCCATAGTAGGAGGGAAATTAACCTTACTATACCATGCTGGTCATGCAGGTTGGTATAGGGTTTTGTTTCGAGTTTTCCATCTCTTGCATAGATGTCATATGCGTAATATATCCCTGAATTATCTCTTACGACACCTATGGGTAAGAGAGGAGGTGGTGAATTGTATTCTTACTCCGTCACCACACGGAATAAAACCTAAATATGTTACACGCTTAAAATTAGCTTTCCGTTAGTGAAATAATTTTAAAGTCGATTAAATTCTCACAGTTGCTCCAGCCACACCATGATAAAATATAGCCTTGGATAAAATATAGCCTAAGTTATTCCTTATGTAAGGCTTGGTAGACCTGGTGGTAAAGTATTATCAGTATCGGTCCAGCCGTTTTGAAGATTACCCGTATCGAATAGACAGACAAAAAAATTGAGCCGTTTTTAGGGTTTCGTACCCAAAGGGTAAAAACAGGACCCTATTACTAAAACTTCGCTGTCTGTCTGTCCATCTGTCTGTCACCAAGCTGTATCTCAAGGACCGCAATAGCTAGACAGTTGAATTTTTTACAAATTATGCATTTCTGTTGCCGCTATAACAATAAATATTAAAAACAAAATAAAATAAATATTTAAGGGGACTCCTATACAACAAACCCAATTTTCCCCTTTTTTATAGATAATGGTACGGAACCCTTCGTGCGTGACCCCGACTCGCACTTGGCCGGTTTTTTAGACGTAGGTATCGTGCAAATAATTGTGTGAGCATAAATAAAACCTATTATTTTGACAACAAATAGACGCTTCAAATTTGTTTATTTCTAAAGATAGAAAATTGGATTAATATCTTGATTTTAACTTACTGTCTGGTAGCGGCTAGGAATATTATAACACTTTCATTGTTTGTGGGTGTCGCAAAATACTACTAAGACAAAGATTTACATTGACCTGGACCAATTGGTGATGCCATCTAGCCAGCTATGTCGTCTGGCAGGCAGCTGGTCATAAAATGTTGCTAAAAGAACTATTGCAATATATCTACGATGGCAGAGGACCAAATACATATTGCGTCGATCCAAAGTAATCTTAATAAGCGAGCATTAAGAAAAAATATTGGGGTAACCCAAGAAAGCCGATCATGTACTAAAATGATCGTTCCTAGGCTCAGTGATATCGGTTTTACGCTTTTCACCTCCTTAGGGGTAAAATTACAAAAACTCTTTTTTAGTGAGCACTTTCCCCAAGAAAGAGAACTTTGTACAAAATTTCACGTTTCTAGTAGGGATGTGACTTGGAGGGAAAATAATCGATTTTTTAAATAATCGATTTTTTGTTCTTCAAAATAAATCGATTCTAAAATAATCGATTAATTAAAAATAAATAATCGATTATAAAATAATCGATTTTTCCCAACAGGATTATGATGATTTTTTTTAGGAAATGTGAGCTTCATCTTCTAATATAGTATGAAATACTACACGCAGTATTGTTATTACCTTCTTTTTTTAGGAAAATCTATTTAATTATAAAAATAATCGATTTTCTATTATTTTGATAATCGATTGTAAAAATCGATTATTACAAAAAAAAAAACGATTAATAATCGATTATTATAAAAATCGATTAGTTTTTCACATCCCTAGTTTCTAGGCCTAATGATTTCGGATATACATTTTTGACCCCCATAGAGATTGAATTTCAAAAACTAATTTCTTAGAGCTCATTTACAATAAAAGAAGGAGAATCGCACAATACAGAGAACTACATAGTTTTACGTTCCTAGCCCCAATAGTTTCGGCTATACGATTTTCACCCCCTTAAGGGGTGATTTTCGCTCGCTGCTCGTGTACCCCAAGAAATACAACGGTGTAAAAAAAATTACGTTTCTAGGCCCAGTGGTTTCGGCTTTATGCTTTTTTGTCTTTTAGGGGTTAAATTTCATCCCCATATAAATGAAATTTCCAAAACGCTAAAATAAATATTTATTTATATATTATCAAGTGCCTTAATACAAAGATTCATGGTTTTATCATAGAAAATGATAAATTTGCATATTAAATGTCATCCCCTATTTCAACCCCTAATACCCATTTTTCCGCGATTTCTTTGCTAGAGCTTGTGTACCCTAAGAAATTCTATGGTGTAAAAAAAAAATTACGTTTCTAGGCCCAATGGTTTCGGCTTTATGCTTTTTTGTGTTTTAGGGGTTGAATTTCATCCCCATATAAATGAAATATCCAAAACGCTAGAATAAATATTTATTTATATATTATCAAGTGCCTTATTACAAAGATTCATGGTTTTTTCATCGAAAATGATAAATTTGCATATTAAATGTCATCCCCTATTTCAACCCCTTATACCCATTTTTTCGCGATTTCTTTGCTAGAGCTCGTGTACCCTAAGAAATTCTACGGTGTAAAAAAATAAATTACGTTTCTAGGTGCAGTGGTTTCGGCTTTATGCTTTTTTGTCTTTTAGGGGTTGAATTTCATCCCCATATAAATGAAATTTATAAAACGCTCGAACAAATATTTATGTATACATTATCAAGTGCCTTAATACAAAGACTCATGATTCTATCATCGAAAATGACGAATTTCCATACAAAATGTCATCCCCTATTTCAACCCCTTATACCCATTTTTTCGCGATAAAAAGTAGCCTATGTCCTTTCTCAAGCTTTAGACCATCTCTGTACCAAATTTCATCAAATCGTTTCAGTGGTTTAGACGTGAAAACGTAACAGACAGACAGACAGACAGACAGTTACTTTCGCATTTATAATATTAGTAAGGATTATTAGGTGCCTGAATACAAAGATTCGTGGTTCTATCATCGAAAATGACGAATTTCCATACAAAATGTCATCCCCTATTTCAACCCCTTATACCCAATTTTTTGCGATGAAAAGTAGCCTATATCCTTTCTCAAGCTTTAGTCCATCTCTGTACCAAATTTCACCAAAATCGGTTAAGTGGTTTCGACGTGAAAGGCTATATGCTTTTCAACCCCTTAAGGGAACGAATTTCTAAAAATCCTTTGCTAGTGCTCGTGCACCCCATGAAATACGATGGTGTAAAAAAAAATACGTTTCTAGGCCCAGTGGTTTCGGCTGTATGCTTTTTGGTAATTTAGGGGTTGAATTTCATCCCCATGTAAATGAAATTTCCAAAATGCTTGAACCAATATTTATTTATTATCAGGTACCTTAATACAAAGATTCGTGGTTCTATCATCGAAAATGACGAATTTCCATACAAAATGTCATCCCCTATTTCAACCCCTTATACCCATTTTTTCGCAATAAAAAGTAGCCTATGTTCTTTCTCAAGCTTTAGTCCATCTCTGTACCAAATTTCATCAAAATCGGTTTAGACGTGAAAGACTATATGCTTTTCACCCCCTTAAGGGGGTGAATTTCCAAAAATCCTTTGCTAGTGCTCGTGCACCCTAAAAGATACGATGGTGTAAAAAAAAAATACGTTTCTAGGCCCAGTGGTTTCGGCTGTATGCTTTTTGGTATTTTAGGGGTTGAATTTCATCCCCATGTAAATAAAATTTCCAAAACGCTTGAACAAATATTTATTTATTTATTATCAGGTACCTTAATACAAAAATTCGTGGTTCTATCATCGAAAATGACGAATTTCCATACAAAATGTCATCCCCTATTTCAACCCCTTATACCCATTTTTTCGCAATAAAAAGTAGCCTATGTCCTTTCTCAAGCTTTAGTCCATCTCTGTACCAATATTCATCAAAATCGGTCAAGTGGTTTAGACGTGAAAGCGTAGCAGACAGACAGACAGACAGACAGACAGACAGACAGAGTTACTTTCGCATTTATAATATTAGTAAGGATTATCAGGTGCCTTAATACAAAGATTCACGGTTCTATCATCAAAAATTACGAATTTCCATACAAAATATCATCCACTTTTTCAACCCCTTATACCTATTTTTTCGCAATAAAAAGTAGCCTATATCCTTTTTCAAACTTTAGTCCATCTCTGTACCAAATTTCATCAAAATCGGTTTAGACGCGAAAGACTATATGTTTTTCTCCCCCTTAAGCGGGTGAATTTCCAAAAATCCTTTGCTAGTGCTCGTGCACCCCAAGAAATACGATGGTGTAAAAAAAATACGTTTCTAGGTCCAGTGGTTTCGGCTGTTTGCTTTTTGGTATTTTAGGGGTTGAATTTCATCCCCATGTAAATGGAATTTCCAAAACGCTTGAGCGAATATTTATTTATTTATTATTAGGTGCCTCAATACAAAGATTCGTGGTTCGATCATCGAAAATGACGAATTTCCATACAAAATGTCATCCCCTATTTCAACCCCTTATACCCATTTTCTTGCGATAAAAAGTAGCCTATATCCTTTCTCAAGCTTTAGTCCATCTCTGTACCAAATTTCATCAAAATTGGTTTAGACGTGAAAGACTATATGTTTTTCACCCCCTTAAGGGGGTGAATGCCCAAAAATCCTTTGCTAGTGCTCGTGCACCCCAAGAAATACGACGGTGTAAAAAAAAATACGTTTCTAGGCCCAGTGGTTTCGGCTGTATGCTTTTTGGTATTTTAGGGGTTGAATTTCATCCCCATGTAAATTAAATTTCCAAAACGCTTGAACAAATATTTATTTATTTATTATTAGGTGTCTTAATACAAAGATTCGTGGTTCTATCATCGAAAATGACGAATTTCCATACAAAATGACATCCCCTATTTCAACCCCTTATACCCATTTTCTTGCGATAAAAAGTAGCCTATATCCTTTCTCAAGCTTTAGTCCATCTCTGTACCAAATTTCATCAAAATTGGTTTAGACGTGAAAGACTATATGTTTTTCACCCCCTTAAGGGGGTGAATTTCCAAAAATCCTTTGCTAGTGCTCGTGCACCCCAAGAAATACGACGGTGTAAAAAAAAATACGTTTCTAGGCCCAGTGGTTTCGGCTGTATGCTTTTTGGTATTTTAGGGGTTGAATTTCATCCCCATGTAAATGAAATTTCCAAAACGCTTGAACAAATATTTATTTATTTATTATTAGGTGTCTTAATACAAAGATTCGTGGTTCTATCATCGAAAATGACGAATTTCCATACAAAATGTCATCCCCTATTTCAACCCCTTATACCCATTTTTTCGCGATAAAAAGTAGCCTATGTCCTTTCTCAAGCTTTAGTCCATCTCTGTACCAAATTTCATCAAAATCGGTCCAGTGGTTTAGACGTGAAAGCGTAGCAGACAGACAGACAGACAGACAGACAGACAGACAGACAGACAGAGTTACTTTCGCATTTATAATATTAGTAAGGATTAGTTGAAATTAATTTATTTATTATTATGTATCGCCCAGTTTCACGGCTATTTTCCAAGGGAAGATACCCGGTTCTTTGAAAGGCTTACATGGGGATTTGGATCCAACACGCAGAGGCCTTTGGAGAAATTTAATGTAAAAATGGGATGGGACATTTATCGGTGACATTCCACGTCTGCACATAACACTCGTGGACTGCCAACGGTAGGTGTAAAACTATCGTGTGATGATGGTATCTAATAACTGTTTATGGGGTTGGAGGTTTGATGGACCGGTTAAACTAAAAATTATTGATTGAAAAACTGTCGTCTGCCTTCAATATCTTTATTATTATTTATTTTTTATTAATTTACCATAAGGCTCGACCGAGATGGGTTTTTCGTTCTCGGCCGAGACCGAGACCGAGAATAAAATAATATCTCGGCCGAGACCGAGAGCCGAGACCGAGAATAGAAAAAGCGTGAAAAAAAATTTTAAAACTGTTAACTTTTTAATACACTACTAATTGTTTAACAAAATTAACTGTTTTAATAATCAAAGCTAAATAACATCATATTATAACATTAAAAAAAGCAATTTTCCGGCATTTTCGCCCTTCAAAGAGTGTCTCCTCTCGTCATACAATTATTCAGCTTCGCTAAACAGTTGTTCACTTGCTACGCTAGTAGGCGGCGCAGATAAAAACTTATTTGCTGCAGGCTTACGCACCTTATAAGGTGATAAAAACCAATACTCAAAATTATAAGCATTTCTTTGCAGTCTTGGCTCTCTAAGGAAGCTTTCTAGCGCTATTTCGATCACAGAGCTTGAACTGTATTCGTCATTGGTCATTGGTTCGTCTTCCAACTCTATCGAATCATGAGCTGCCCATAAGTTGAATTGATTTGTTGTAGCCATGTTTGACGAGTTAGTTGAAGATGCCCATGTAGTCTCACGAGAATCTGATTCACAATTCAGCTCTCTCACGCACTTACACCAATCGACTTCACGCTGGTAAAATTTGAATGCCGATCCAAACAAAGTTACAATCTCGGTCATGACCGAGAATCTCGGCTATAATTAGCCGAGAACAGAGACAAATTTCTCGGTTGGATTTGTAGGCGAGAATGCCGAGACCGAGACCGAGATCTCGGTCGAGCCTTAATTTACCACAATTGGTTTTACTATATTAGATGTTAAATATAATAATCTATTGTAAATGAAATGATTGACTATGTACGTTTGATAATATATATTTGACCAGTAAATAACATTTACCAATAAACTGATTATTCTGATTACTTCTTAACTTTTATTTGTGACAACCCTGTGTGTGATATTGGAAGAAAAACAAATAAACATGATAAGTAGTTGTATCTACTAGGTGTGTCAACCTGTATGACCTCAATTGCCAAAAGTAGCTACGTACCTATATAGATACGGCGATGACTGTGTAAGAATTTGATTCACCACCACCAATCTCGGACGTGGACATCGTAAAAGACTACTAGGAAATAGAATACGCATATAACATCTGTGCAAGAGTAGGAATATTTTTAGAATACATTCCTATCGAATTCTAATCGAATTCACCCCCATCTGATAAGAGTGGTATTTTTTTAGCAAATAGACAACTCCCTGCACTAAGGAAACAATCCTTTTGTTGCGGGGGGCTTTACAAACATATAAATAACGGATATAAATTAAATCCAGACTCAGAACAACCATTTGCGGATCGCACAAAGTGTTGAACTGCGTGGGATTCGAGCCCGCGACACTGGCATGATATCTTAACCACTATGTATTACACCACTATTTCGTAGTCGTAGCGGGTATAGTAGGTCAATTTGTCTCTTATGGTGGAGGAAGCTCGAGCCCAGTAGATGATGACCTATATAGTTCATTTCATATTGTGTCTATCGTTGTGGATCATAGTAGCAATTTGGACTTTTTGTTTATTGCCTTTGGTGGTAGTCGAGCAAGTAACCCTTTAACCTTTGCAAAATCATAATTAAGGCATAATTAAGTCGCTGGGATGGAGTTGCTTCTTCGACTCTCTCGTGCCCAACGCTACTATGTAGACGTCAAATAATCCGGTATAACAGGCCTATCTGTGGCCGTAGGTGGAAGATTATATATTAAGCTTTGGGATTTACTAAATTCTAGGCTTGTAAATGCATAGAATAGATTTCATGCACTTATTCTATTAGCGTTTACTATAGAACATGGACTTCCCTTGAAGAGAAAATGCCATTATCGCGTGCCTATGATTGTTAGGCGTTTTGGTTAAATGTTTTTAGATATATAAGTTTTGCAGAAGTGTGATACTACCCATCTTCCTTATGACTTCTTAGCCAGTTTTTAAACAATTTCATTTCGCAGTTATAACACTAGCTACTATGACTCACTTTGTCCATAAAAGATTATTTACAAGCGTGGTATATTTCTTCTAATAAAGGAGGAAGCCCGGGCCTAACAGTGTTTTTGAAATTTCCTCCATAATATAGCATGACTCTTAATTTTTGATAAACTATTTAGAAGATAATAACATTCGGCAAATTAAATTGCGCCATCTATTAGGAAATCCTAATAAACGTTACGATTTTTATGAAATCTTACGTAGTAATTGTAAACTGAGGCTACAAGAAAATGAAAAAGAATAGCGTGAGTACTAAGTACGCAGGTCAGAATTGAAACTTCTTTGGTTCCATGTGTTTTGAATAAGTATAAAAAAAAATCTCTCGATCTTTCTCGCTCGCTTGCTCCCTACT
The DNA here is from genome assembly GCA_032191425.1 of Lymantria dispar. NCBI lineage: Eukaryota > Metazoa > Arthropoda > Insecta > Lepidoptera > Erebidae > Lymantria > Lymantria dispar. Next base: position 15,147,246 of record CM063461.1, on the reverse strand, counting down.
CTCGCCCCCAAAAAACGCTGCACATCTTCGTGACGCTAAATTGCGTTTCATCCGTAAAAAAATTACCCACATGCACGCAAAGAAGTTTCACTTCAATAAAATACTTTTTAACCTACCACGGAACAATAAGGGTGTCATAAGTTTGACGTCGGTGTCTGCCTGTCTATGTGTGTGTGCGTGTGTGTGTCTGTCTGTCCGTGGCATCGTAGCTTTCAAAAAGATGGACCGATTACGATGCAGTTTTTTTCATTTGAAAACCAGTTTCCTCGCGGTGGTTCTTAGCTATATTTGGTTAATATCGGTCCAGCAATGTAAGAGTATCAGCTCTTTGCCAAAACGATGTAATGGCGTATGATTACTCCATTAAGTGCTTCACGCGTGCCAACTGCCAGTAAAATCGTACAAACTATGTAATGGCGTATGTAGCAGTAGTACTCTATTAAGTGCTTCAAGCGTGACAGTATAATCGTTAAATGACAATTAATTGATCATTTCTGTTGAAGAGAATGTATTTTTTTTTACTGTTTTGGATTGTGTCGGGTTTAATTAAAAAAAATCAATTTTACTGAAGTATATAACGATTCTAAGATTCTAAAAAAAAACTGTGCGACTGGCACAGTTTTTTTTTAATACGAGTGTACAGTTGCAGTAGCTATAATAATACTGCACTGATGCAAGGAAATGGATTCATTTAACTACTTTAATAATAGTACTTCCATTTCCTTTAGCAATTATAGGCAATAAATGGGGAATGAAACTTAATAGATGGATTAGATTCTGAACTATCTATACATCTTCTATACATCTATACAAATAAATAAAATTGAAGTGTCTGTTTGTAATGTCAAAATAATGGGTTTTTTCATGCTGATACGGTTACGGATACGCTCTGCCTAAAACTGGTATAAAAAATTTTTGTCTGTTTGCATGTTTGTTTTGAGTAATCTTCAACACGACTGGACCGATTTTGATAATATTTTACTAGCAGATAGCTGTCTATATAAGGGATAACTTGGGGTATATTTTTCCCGGTATTCCCACGGGAACGGAAACTGTGGGAGTAAGACAACGAAAACTGAAGCGAAGCGAGAGCGGGTTGCTAGCTGTTAATATTCTCTTTTATTATCTTTAGTAAATTTATTTCCTATTTTACAAATATTTTAATTTATTATCATATTTCTTCTTGTGATTTAGATTATTATTATCTCAGCCTATATAAGACCCACTGTTACAATCAGGTCTCCTCTTTTGTGAGAGGGAAATTGACTTACCACGCTGGCCAGACGTGTTGGCATAGTATTTTATTTCGAGTTTTCTAATCTCTTGCTTTAATGTTAACCCTAAATTACATCTCTTAATCGTCGTTTTTTTCAGCTGTTCAGACGTGTTGTTTATTTATAGTTTTCCTTCTCTCCCTTAGTTGTCTTTTACGACACCCACGGGCAAGAGAGTTAGTGGTGAATTGTATTCTCATTCCGTCACACAGGATATCTCCTGTTAGCTCCTCCTTAGTTACCACTAAGCAGAATATAACTAAAATTTCGGTCTTAACAATCTAATAACGGTTTTATTTTAAGCGGGTATTACATATTTGTAATAAAACCATTTTAACCGACTTCAAAAAAGGAGGAGGTTCTCAATTTGACAGTATTTAATGATTTTTGATGTTTACGCGAGTATTACACATTTTAAATAAAACTCCTTTACGGATTTTAACGCGTTTGTATTTGATTTTTGATTGCCCGACGTTTCGAACACTTTGCAGCGTTCATGGTCACAGGCGAACTAAGATGTCCCACGTCCAACAAGTCATCGTTATTGCAGAAAATTTATAATTATCTACCCGATACAGAAAATAGTTATTAAATAGTATTTCTTTTTTCTTCTTTTTTTATGTTTTTACCTCATAACTTTCGACTGAGTGAATCGATTTTGATGATTCTTTTTTATTTGAAAGCTGGTGCTTCACATTCCCGTATGGTCCGGTTTTGACCATTGCATCCATGCGAAAACGATTGAGGTCAGTTTTATTTTGTTCACAATTATTACGAATTTTGTCCCGTTTGTATTTGATTTCTCGATGTTGTATTTGATTCTCCGTTGTCATACGGAAAATATTATTGTTACGCTGTCGCTATATTTACTCATATCCTTAAAATTACATCATTTAATTATCTCATTTCTGCCTATCTATATGTAAAAAAATATTAGTCAACTCTCAGGTTCCTCAACCTGTTCGCACATGTTGCGATATCTGACTCATAATGATTCATAACTCCACAGATACCATAGTGGTTAAGCACCTACTGTGCCAATGTCATGGGTTCGAATTCCATGCAGAACAACACGTTATGCGATCCAGAGGCTATTGTGCCACGTCTAGATATAATTGTGTTCGTTAATTATGTGTATGTAAAATCAATTAGTAGTTCCCGTTCCCGTGGGAATACCGGAATAAAATATTTTTATTACTCCTCATATAGACAGCTGTTAGTAAAATATTATCAAAACCGGTCCAGCCGTTTTGAAGATTACCCAAAACAAACAGACAGACAGATATTTTTTAACTGTTTTTTAGGCATAGGTATCGTGACCGCATCAGCATGAAAAAAGCTCATTATTTTGACATTACAAACAGACACTTTGATTTTGTTTATTTGTATAGATATATATAACATATATAATATATATATATATATATAGTATATGTGTGTGTGTGTGTGTCTATGTGTGTGTTTCTCCTAGTCATATTTACGATACCCACTGTACAGGGATTAACAGAATTCGAAGCCGCCTCCACAAACCACTTTAAAGTAATCAAATAAAATATTACGTTTTATTAAGTACTAGCAACCCGCCCTCGCTTCGCTTCGGTTTCAGTCGCTTTACCCGCGGCGTAGTTCCCGTTCCTGTGGGAATACCGGGATAAAATATAGCCTATGTTACTCCCTGATATTATAGCTTTTCATTGGTGAAAGAATTTTTGAAATCGGTTCGGTGGTTAAAGCGTGAAAGCGTTACAAACAAACAAACATCCTTACTTTCGCATTTATAATATTAGTATGGATTTAGTCTTCATTTGTAAAGCATTGTTCACAATTATTCTGTACGCTGTATGGTAACATTTAATAAATACTTTCTAGCAGTTACATCATCGCATTTTTTGTAAGCGAAGATTGAGGCACGTGCTTCATAAAAAAACATGGTGTGGTCTTATATGTTTATGTGTAACTATATAAATAATTAAGGCACGTGATCATATTTCTATGTTGAGAAAATAATTTGAGGTCATCATCATTTCAGCTTATATACGTCCCACTGCTGGGCTCGAGCCTCCTCCACAATAGGAGGAATATTGACCTTATACCGTGCTGGTCAGACAGGTTGGTATAAGGTTTTGTTTCGAGTTTTCTTTCTCTTGAATAGATGGTATATGCGTATTATACACCTTAGTTGTCTTTTACGACATCCACGGGCAGGATAGGGAGGGGTGAATTGTATTCTTATTCCGTCACCACACGGAAAATGACACATGAAATTATACAGAGCAAAAATAAGTTTAAGAACGATTTCTTGATATTCGTGAACAAAAAAATAAAGTTAAATGTTAACAACAAAACAATAAAATAGATTAGGTATTTTTGTACTAATTGAATAGGGAGTGTGGTGATTCCCTCCCATTGTGGAGGAGGCCCGAGCCCAACAGTGGGACGTATGCGGGCTGCGATGATGATGATGAATAGGGAGTTACTGACAATTAATTGACACAGTTCCCTATATCGTGCCTACAGCTACAGATTGTCTATGAAATCAAATGACAATTTTTACCTGGCTTAGAATTTGAAACTGGTACCTCACGATTATCAACACCTTTTTAAAAGAATATGTCTTATTTAAATTATATTCTCTCTCCTAATTTTACATAGTAATGTCATGGTTTTTTATCACGTTTGTTATCAGTTTACAAAACCGTACACCACAGAAACCAAGGCCTTTAACGATGTTATCGCTACTAGATAAAAACTATAGAGAACTTCGTGAGTAGCAAACAATAGAACAATATCAGGAAATTGACTTGAGTCATTTGATAGACGTTAGGGTATATATAAAGACACCAGCGACCAGGCACGGGTCCAATGTAGATACTAAATATACTACATTTTGTCTTCATATACAACGTTCCCAACTTTTTTGTCATTAGACAATACAAACATGTTTTCTTTAGAGATTACTCTTGAAAAAGCGACATATTATACATGTATTATACATATAAACCTTCCTCTTGAGTTATTCTTTCTATTAAAAAAAATCGCAACAAAATCCGTTGCGTAGTTTTAAAGATCTAAGCATACATATGGACAGACAGACAGCGGGCAAAATCTTTGTCATTTGTCTACTTATAGCTATAAGCATTTAAGCAATAGTCAAAATAGCAGCCTTGTACGGTCAAGCTGTAGAAGCTTATTTTTTATTGCCAACGATGGCAAACGAGCAAACAGTACCTACACCTGATGATAAAGTAATGCTGCCTCTCATGGACCTTTGCTAGGCTGCTGCGTACCGTGAAGAAAGTGAAGGAAGTGTAAATGTATGCAATGAGGTTTGGTGATACTAACTACATCACCAAAACCCACCGCACGCAAACACCCTCAGGGAATTGGGTTTCCGGCTCTCTCGCTCACCGAACGAAGCGCAGTAACAAATTGCTACTACTCAGACGTCGATTTTCTAGGAGAGTGTAGTTACTACCCCAAATAGACCGGCCTGCGGTTGTAGACAGAAAACTGTCAACACTATGGTCCTACCACTATAGAATTGGTTATAAGTCTTGTTTCCAAACGAATGTTGACGTTCGTTTGGAAACAAGACTTACATAGGTCCCGAATCCTTGAGGATTCAGTGGTTGGTGCAATGGCGATGAGGAGGGAAGATAGTGGGTTATGGAGCCGCACGCCGCTCCTTCGTGATCCCGGACGGTACAGGCGGCGTGTGTTCAGACCATAGCTTGCTTGAAAAAGAAATCCGGATTGTTTAACAGTATTAGAGGGGAGTATTTTCGTTTTAGATGACAGGAAACATACTTATCCCCTATATAATATAAACAGCAAACGACTTTTATGGGGACAGTTTTTGTTGACACTCCTTGCCATGATCTAGTAAAATTTAATAAAAGCATCTCCGTATGGTGACGAGTTAAGCCACGTGTTAGTTTCCTTTCTCTTGGAAGTCATAAAAATAACTGAAGGATGATTACGGTTATGAGTAGCAGCACGAGGAAATTCATAACATCAATGGTGATCGCACTTGCTGAAGGGAACAAATGGAATTGATATCACTAAAGGGAAGTACTAAATAGTTCTCTTGGCTTTAAACTGAAGTATAAATTTCCATGTGACGTAGGAGTATGAATACAATTCTCTAACGCCTTGTTGCTCGTCGTAAAAGACAACTAAGGGATTGTAATATGCAGATAATATATATGCAAGCTGGAAAACTTGAAATAAAACCGTATATCAAACCGTCACACCGTATTATAGTAGGTCTTTTTCCTGCCCATCATGGAGGAGTAGTGGAGCAATGTGATGTATATGATCTGATACGAGGTGATTGACGTCAAAATTCCAATCTCGACTGATCAAAATTGGAAAGTAGGTACCCGGATCTGTGAAGAATTGATATTCTGAATAATTGGCTATTTAACATTGACAGCAATAAAATCTCTAGAAGCAATGAATACCCAAATTATGCTCATGTAAGTGGCCTGGTCTTTATGAGAATAAATTGTTTAATTCTAAACCATAGTATAGGTCGTTGGCGTGATTATTTTATCCTACCTCAACAATATTATGAAAATATACTTAGCTATGTAATGAAATAGTTGGTACTAAACATTGTCGTTATGTCACGAGCCATTGAAACGTGCATATCCTCATGAATTTACTTATCATAAACAAAGGCATCCGATTTCAAAACAATAATCATATACCAAAGAAATATGCCGGCGCACGCGTTCTAATCTATAAACTATGTTAATTCTAAGAATTAATGAAATCAAAAGCATTTTCTTAATACATTCAAAAGGTAAAGTGCCATGAATAAATGAATAAAAGATAATAAATAATGATAAAACAAATTTTTAAAGTGTTCGCGTGACCAAGGACAATAAATTGCTATCTTAGTTGATGCTACCTACTGGCCTACAAAATATCAGGCCAGTGATCCACCAATACCATTCCAGCTTTCAAATTCCGGCCGTTAAATTTCAAAACGTATTCCCATATCCAGTAATAAAAATAAAAGCATTAAAATTTAGTTGATACTTCAACCAGAACGGAGTATAGCGTGACGAGCCTACGCCGACACAGGAGCAACCAACCGTACTCTATGGAAGCACTTCTCATTCACTATTATTATCAAAGTCTGGTCACTGATCCACCCGCATTGAAACTTTGGTGTTTAATTTTAATTTCAAACGTTTGAGTTAGGGTCAAATGTTAAATAGTTATTGACAAGTCAGTATATACCAAAGTGATTATACCAAAGTGATTGGAATTGAGGAATGGATAAAATCTATTAAATGTGATCTGCCTCATTAACAGAGATTCGGAAAGGAAGCTCTTTATTATAAATAATGATTCTTTTTTGACGTGATAATGTTTTATAAATCGACGCCGGCTGCAGGCACGCAAAAGCCATGACTCCTTGTCACGTTCCGTCTGAGCCGAGTGTGCAACCGAACGAAAGATAATAAACGGAATAAACGATAAAGCCACGATCGATCAAAGCGTTCGTAATAATTCAGTAATAATAATGAGTATGCAATTTTTCATCAGTGTCTTTTTTAGAAAAATATCATCAAAAATTATCTTCCGTATACCGGCTTTACGGATTTTTTTTTCTTGTTTGTTATCAGCTTATCGACGTAATGTTGGATATAGGCTTATTCATAGGGATATTACCATAATTGACACGCTTGTCAAACACATCGGCAATTGCATGGATGCTTCCCTAGCCGAAGCCGCGAGTGACCCGACCAGGGAATTTAGTCCGTCACCCGCAGAGAGGCTGACCGCGCGACGGCGACCGACGTCCCGGGACGGGGACGTCGAGAGGTGAGGGTACCTGAAAGGCTATTCTGTCGGGCCGACCATTGACGACAAGTCACCCTGCTCCGGTGGTCGGCCCAACGACGAAGATGACGTAGGTAAGGGTGGGTTATGGGCCCGCGCGTCGTCTTTTCGCCGCCCCGGACGGAATGGACCGCGTGCGGGCTTACCATAGCCCACCCATAAAAAAAAAATCGCACGCGTGCATGGATGGGCGGCATGTGTCCGGCCCTGCCTGCCAAAATAAACGATGGATTGAGTTATTAAATATAACGTACTAATATATTAGTGGCACATTTACACATTAATTAAATTACTAGACATTGTACATCGGCATCATAATTTCAGCTTGCATACGTCCTACTGTTAAGATTCGAGCCTGCTCCACAGTAGAAGGGGGAATTGGCCTACTATACCACGCTGGTTAGACATGTTGCTATAGGGTTTTATTTCGAGTTTTCCATCTCTTACACAGATATATACACATTAAATATCTTAGTCAACTTTTGCGAGACTTACGGGGAATCGTATTCTCGTTTGGTCACCACGTGAACACAATAAACAAACTATACATTAACTTGATAATTTCCATAGCCAGTATAGCATTTTTATATATTTGAATATTTTGTTTTTATATTCGTGGTCTCGTATTTTCATTTAAATGGTAACAAGAGTTGCTATGTAATAAAGAATGAATCTTTTATCATAAACCGTGTACATCTTTACGCGTAGAAACTCTGAGTTTGGAGACTTATAGTTTTTTTTTGGGATGTGTCGAGCGGGCTATGGTCAGACTTCATACCCCGTCCGATCCGTTCGGAGTGAGATGGCGTGAAACCCCATAATCTATCGTGTATCTACATTTAACAGCTTCGATTCCATGGGATACAAACGCAGTTAGTAGAGAATAATGTTATGCTTGCTGATGTTTGCGCGAGTATTACCCATCTATACCAATAAATAAAATTGGAGTGTCTGTTTGTAATGTGAAAATAATAGGCTTTTTTCATGCTCACACGGTTATTTGCACGACACCTATGCCTAAAATAGCAATTAAAATGTTTTTGTCTGTCTGTCTGTTTGTTCCGGATAATCTTCAAAACGGCTGGATCGATTTCAAAAATTCTTTCACCAATGGAAAGCTATAATATCAGGGCGTAAACTAGGCTATATTTTATCCCGGTATTCTCGGGAACGGGAACTACGTGGGTAAAACGACTATAACCTATAACCGAAGCGAAGCAAGGGCGGGTTGCTAGTTATAAATAAAACTATATTACGGATTTTATCGTGTTTGTATTTGATTGCCTGATATTTCGAACACTTCACAACGCCCGTGACCATGAACGCTGTAGTGTTTTAAACATCGGACAATCAAAAATTAAATATAAACGCTACAAAATCCGCAAAAATATTTACAGAGAATGAGGATGCATCTATGGAACTAAGCAAAACTACATCATTTTAGATCAATATCTAAATAAATTCTGTACTCATACATCGTGACATTTAACCAGTTTCATATACCATAAACAAAATCTAAGCAAAATCAATTTAAAATTCATGTAGCAGTTCTAATAAAATCCTTCATGTCTAGACTACTCCTTTGAAGCTAAATACAGTTTGCATTTAAAATATAACCTTAACATTAAGGTTATAAAGTTTAAAACGCATTGATTTGCCCGCAATACTGGATGCAAAAAAAACCTTAACTTTGATAGATATACACTGCACTATTATAATGGAAGGACCGGTCACGTGACTCGTTCAGAAGTGCAATGAACTGGTTTGTTATGTCATCCTAGGAACCTATAAAATCTTATTTCGAACGAAGCATATTTTATTCGTGTGGTAAGTAAGAATACAATTCAACACACCCTTTTTTGCCTATGGGTGTTGTAAAAGATTACTATAATATATATGTTATGCTGAAAATATCTATGCAAGAGAAGGAAAACTTGAAATAAAAGCCTATACCAACCCGTCTGACCAGCGTGGTATCATCATCATCATCGCAGCCTACATATGTTGCACTGTTGGGCTCGGTCTTCCTCCACAATGAAAGGGAAATTGACTTACTTACGCGTTTGTATAGGGTTTTACTTCGAGTTTACTTGTACGGATTATGTGCATATTATATCCCTTAGTCGTCTTTTACGACACCCATGGGCCAAAAAGGGGTGGTGAATGGTTTTCTTAGTCCGCCACTACGAGAAGATAAAATTTTGTGAAATTATTATGCGATTTAGAAATTAATGTTCTGAGTCTGGGTACAATTTGTATTCGTTAAGTTTACATTTGTTGCATGGAATTTACTAGTAATATGTCTAAAAATTTTAGTCGACTAAACAGTTTAATCAGCGTTCGGGAAACTTAATCATTCTCATCTTCTCGTCTAACATATCTTAGTGTCTGAAAACACAGGTCCACGACCAGTGTGTGTTACCAGCGATGACTTACGGCACAGAAATGTGGTCCCTAAATATAGGCCTCATAACAAGGCTCAAAGTCGCTCAGCGTGCTATGGACGGCTATGCTCGGGATTTCTCTTCTCGGAGAACGGGTGTAACCGACATAGCACGAAGAATTGGCATGCTGAAGTGGCAATGGACAGGCCACATCGCTGGACGAACCGACAACCGCTGGGGAAGAAAGGTTCTCGAGTGGCGACCACGTATTGAACGACGCAGTGTAGGATGACCAACTAGGTGGACCGACGACCTGGAGAAAGTTGCTGAGCGTCGCTGGATGCAGGTGGCACAGGACCGCACTTTGTGGCATAACATGAGAGAGGCCTATGTTCAGCAGTGGACGGGGATAGGCTGAAATGAAACAGTTTAATCGTTACAAAAGTTGTATGTGTTGCTGAGCTTTATTCTCTAGGTAATGGGTGATGACATATTATAGACTTAATTCGTCACAACACGAGAAACAACTACCATATCTCGTGGTTTCGTAACACGCAAATGGTAATAGTCCCCTACAGGCGAACACATGCCGACGAATCTACTTCGTCTTAAATATAATAAATTATGCATTTACCAGGTTGGCTGATGCTTCCAGACCTATGATTACACCCTCGAGGTGATGGCGTGATACTATCTACTTTAACACGGCGATTTAATAATTTCAAAACAATGTATGCTATATGGGACACGACACAGCAATTTTAAAAAGGCATAATGTGCACCAAATTTTTATTGTAATTTTAGAGGAATGCAGACAGTTATAGATAATTAGTTATTCTTTTTAGCCCGCGTAAGTCCTGTCGTGGGTCATCGTGTGGTGACGGAGGACGAATACAATTCACTACTCCCTATCTTGCCCGTGAATGTCGTAAAGTACGACTGAGGGATATAATAAGCATAGCATCTGCGCAAGAGAAGGAAAGCTCGAAACAAAACCCTATTCCCAGGTCAAAAGTAACACGCCAGACCAGCGTGGAATAGTATGTTAATTCCCTCACATTCCCCCTAGGGGAGGTCTGAGCCTCACTGTGGGGCATATATGGGTCGAGATGATGAAGTCCCACTGTTGGGCTAGGGCCTCCGTCACAATGGAAGGAAACCGACGTCGAAATTGAGTCAAATTGATGGGAGATCGAAACAGGGGTTACTTAGAGTTTTATGTCCAGTTTTCCTTCTCTTGCACAGATTGTATCTTCATATCATGTTCAGATTCCGGGTCGGAGCTCTGGCTCATCTTGAAAGTATTACCGGTATTACAGACAATTTTTATAATTGAACTCCTAAACGGCTGGATCGAATTTGATAATTATTTTGTGGCTGTTTCGATGGATATGAACATGGTTTAATTGGAACCGGTAGGTGGCGTTGCGATCGTTTTCAAAGAGAATCCCTTTTATTATTTTTTAGATTTGAACAGAGCACCGTCTGTTGGGTCAGCTAGTATAATTAAAAATCTTCTAGCAACATGTTTCAAACAGTACCTAGAGAACGCAACCCAGTCGCCCTAAAATTCCATGCCTAAGATAAAAAATACTCGAAATGCTTCTGTATAATAATCCCTGCCTAACTTTTCTTACATAAAGACTTTTAATAAAAAAGCATGTAGCGCATATTCAACGCCCAGACTATAAATAAAATATTACTGTGATCTTGCCATAATAAAAAAAGAATACCTTTTTAATCTGTGGTATATTAATAGTGGCGGCAATATGCATAAGTTATTATTACGTTGATCGAGATTGGATAAACTGTTGCAGTGTCTTGGATATACTAGTGCATTCTCGCAAATGATTTTACTTTTTGAAATATAATGGAAGACTTATTCCACCATAAATAAAACATTGTAAATAAAAATGCTTTACGGATTTAAATTGTAAAGTGACTGTAAAGTGTTCAAAAAGTCGGGCAATCAAAAATCAATTACAAACGTGACTAAATCCGTAGGTCTTAGAATAATAATGTATAGAAGGTAAGTTCGCGCACAAAAAGTGAAGCATTTCAATTGGAGCCTAATGGAGCTTACGCCGGAACCGTTCCGTAATGTACAAGGTCACTGTACTGCACGTACCTACGCAATTCTTAAAAAATAAATAGGTAATTATGACGATTTGTGCATTCAAATGGTGTCACAACACATTTGAAAAACATAAAAAGGTTTTTAACATTACTTTTAAAAGTATTTCGACGATTTTTGTTAATAAAACAAAATTTTATTTCATAATTTGTATAGTGGTGTGCGTGTGTACGTGTATAATCGTCGGCGCGCATGTACTTAGTACTTTTAGATTCATATTTCGATCATTCGAAGTACCAATACTATCCTTCTATACGTTATTATTCTAAGCCGTAGGTCTTCAATTGTTAAAATAAGTTTTAAAATATAAAACAAAAACTTAGGTAACAAAATAATTTATTTATTCATTCATTACCCATATTGATATATGTCCCACAGCTGGGCTCGAGCCTCTTCCTCAATAGGAAGACTGATTGAATTACTATACCACACTGGTCGAACTTGTTAGTGTAGGGTTTCAATTCAAGTTTTCCTTAGCATAGATGTTATATGCATAATTAATCCCTTAATCTATTCTATCTATTCTATTGTTGTGTCTATCTCTATCTATTCTATTCTATACGTTGTAATGAACCGTACTCATTCTAAGGGTTTTTACCTGAACCTTTTTCGGTATCCTATGTGTATAAATTTATAAGAATTTTGATTACCTTATGTTTTGGAAACCGAAATAAATGTTTTTCTTTCTTTCTTTTTCTAATCGTCTTTTACGACATTATCGTCAAGACAAAGGGCGGTGAATTTTTACTCCGTCACCACACGGAAAATTATATACACAAATATTTTAATAAAAATATCATCAAAATAATATATATTTTTAAAAATGTATTTTTGTATCCATTCTATTCCATAACGAAATGCCTCTTAATTATCGAGTATTGCCCAAATGCTGTGACTAACCTCGCGTGACCCCATATTACATGTAACCCGAAGCGTGGCGAATGGTATTGTCCCGAGTTCGACGCCCGGCGGTACCCTGATAACTGTTGGTTTCCTGACTTATTAGATAATGTACAAGGGGTTCAGGGTAAAGTATGTAAGTCACGTTTTAAAACAACATGAACTAAGGCAAAATTCTTTATGTTACATAAAATATACAATAATAGATATAAATAAAAGCTAAACAGAAACAAAAAAAATAACGTGAGTACTAAGTACGCATGTCAGAAGTCAAACTTCTTTGGTTCCATGTGTTTTTTATCAGTATAAAAAAAAAAATCTCTCGAGTTTTCTCACTCGCTTGCTCCCTACTTTCGCCCCATGGCTGTGCTTCGTGCTATGTTCGCCCTATTTCACTCTCTCTCAATCGGTCTCAATCGCTCTCTCCCTCTTCTTCAACAAAAACGCTGCACATCTTTGTGACGCTAAATTGCGTTTCATCCGTAAAAAATTTACCCTCATGCGCGCAAAGAAGTTTCACACAAAATTTGTAAATTTTCCGTGCTGTGACGGAGTAAGAATACCATTTACCATCCTCTCACGTGGATGTCGTAAAACCCTCCTCATCTTGTCCGTGGGTGTCATAAAACATAACTAAATACGCATACACATCTATGCAAGAGAAGGAAATCTTGTATCATAACGCTATGTCAATCCGTCTGACTAGTAGGTCAATACCTTCCATAGTGGAGGAGGACCGAGCCCAATAGTAGAACTTATATGGCTGAGTTGAAATAATGTGAAGTTTGTGAATAGAATAGAGAATTATCCCACATGTACTCGAATCCACAGCTCTCGGTATGAGCAGGTCTCCAATTAAACAACTGCCCTACCTTTGAAGTAAATTATCCTTGTAAGTAAAACTATTTTACGAATTTTATCACAGAAATCAGTTATTAAATCTGTAGCGGGTGGATGTAAACCTCTTTAATAATGAGGACTTATTGAACGTGAGACATCTTAGTCCGCCCGTGACGAGGAACGCTGTAAAGTGTTCGAAACGTCGGGCAGTCGAAAATCAAATACAAATGTATTAAAATGCGTTCAATAGTTTTAATTAAAACTAGCAACCTGCCCTCGCTTCGCTTCGGTTTCCGTCGTCTTATCCGTAGTTATCGTTCCCGTGGGAATACCGGGATAAAATATGACCTATGTTACTCCCTGATATTATAGCTTTCCATTAGTGGAAGAATTTTTGTAATTGGTCCAGTAGTTTCGGAGCCTATTCAATACAAACAAACAAACAAATCTTTCCTCTTTGTAATATTAGTATAGACTAGCAACCCGCCCTCGCTTCGCTTCGGTTATAGGTTATAGTCGTTTTACCCGCGTAGTTCCTGTTCCCGTGGGAATACCGGGATAAAATATGGCCTAGTTTACGCCCTGATATTATACGCTTTCCATTGGTGAAAGAATTTTTGAAATCGGTCCAGCCGTTTTGAAGATTACCCGGAACAAACAGACAGACAAAATTTTTTAAATTGCTATTTTAGGCATGTGTATAGTGCAAATAACCGTGTGAGCATGAAAAATGCCTATTATTTTGACATTACAAACAGACACTCCAATTTTATTTATTGGTATAGATGTGTAATACTCGCGTAAACATCAGAAATCATTGTGTTATTTATCCTGTTAAGTTTTTAAAGTAAGTAGGCACAAAAGAAGTCTGGACCTCTAGCATTCCACATTAGCTATGCATTCATGATCTATTTAAGACGATTTTCTACGCTTCATTTCACAGATAGTATTTAAGACAAGCGCTTTGCCTGCGACTTTACTTGTATTATACTTATTAATGGAATGGCATGTATTACAAATATTTGTAGTACCACGTTCTAACATTTCAAACAAATTATGGTTTCTATTTTATATATATTGAATAGGAATATCCATGTGATAACGGAATAAGAATACAATTCACCACTCCCTATCTTGCCCGTGGATGTCGTAAAAGACGACTAAGGGATATAATATGCATATAACATCTATGCAAGAGAAGAAAAACTGGAAATAAATCCATGTACTAACCGGTCTGATCAACCGGAGGATCTCGACCCTCCTCCACAATAGGAGGGATAATTGAATTGGCTGGTCAGATGTGTTGCTATAGAGTTTTATTTGGGGATTGCCTTCGTATTAAAATTTTTCCGTGTGGTGACGGAGTAAGAATACAATTCACCACCCTCTTTCTTGATGACAAAGGGATAATGGGAATATGCCAATTAAAAAAAAATAGGCATATTTAATCCCTTTGTCATCAAGAAAGGGGGTGGTGAATTGTATTCTTACTCCGTCACCACAAGAAAAATAAAAAGAATAAAAAATAGGCATATTCAATCCCTTTGTCATCAAGAAAGGGGGTGGTGAATTGTATTCTTACTCCGTCACCACACGGAAAAATTTTAATACTTATAAATAATATGTTGCAATGCTTAATAAATATGTAACATGAATATATGAATATATAACCATAAGTATAAAAAAAATTACTTCGAAAATTTTGCGTAGGATATTAGAACCAGATACCAGGGTCTCTGAACTTAAACACATTCAAAGCCCACCAAATGGTCATACAAAAAATATTCTTATTATCTTAATAGAAAGATTTAAAATCTTACGTCGTAGCTCAAACTACAAGTTTTTAGAGTCGAGATATACACACATATACATATTAGGTTATTCAACCTAATTCCCGTTACATATCTTGAGTTAAGTCTCCACTAAGCCTATAATACAAAGTTGCGAATGTTAGTAAACAAATTAATATTGCCAAATCTTGATTTCTTTTGGCTATTGAAATTAGGTTTAATAATCAATTTACTGCACAGATGGAATCCTCTAAGAATATATCCGATAGATAATGATTCAAGCCCAATCCAAGTGTTGGGTTTGATACCCAAATAGAAACTTTTTGTAGGATCAATTCGTAGAAGAATGGGTGCAACCTACATAGCACAAAGAATTAGTACGTTGAAGTGGCCAATGGGCAGGCCACATCGCTCGACGAACCGCCAATTGCTGGGGAAGAAAGTAGCGACCACGTATCGAACGATACAGTATGGGACACTCCCTAGAATGACAGACGACCTGGTAAAAGTTGCTCGGCGTCATTGAATGCAGGCGGCACAGAACCCCACTTTGTAGCGAAATGTGAGAATGGCCTACATCTAGCAGTGAACGGCGATAGGCTGAATGATGATAATGTTTGATAAGTAGAACTTGAAAATTAATTTGCTTTATAAACAGCCCATTAAAAACCTTACACAAAAAATCCTTGGCTTCAATCTGTTTTTATATCTTTTATTGAACACTTTTTAATACTAAAGATATTATAAATTTGTGTTACCGTGCGAAACTGTGCATGGGTTTAACACTTAATACCCAGTTCCCAGGCAATAAACTGAAATATACGGGTTTACACTGTGATATTAAAAACTGTTCAAACTTATAATTAAATAAATATTGTTTGTATTTTTACATGCATTTCCTGTTGAGCTTGTGTATTTTATTTCCTTTGCGGTAACCAGTGGGCCTACTCTTGAAATCAATTTTATTTTCAAATCCGATTCAATTCCAATCTCACCAAACTTATATTTGGTACTCTTGAACAAAATCGAGAATGAATTCTTCGCGTTTGCCGTTGTTATTTTCATCAAATGTGCCATATTTTCTTACTTTAAATTAATAATGTTAATGAACTCAATCACCACAAAGACGCTTTCTTGAAATTGTGCAACATTAACGATTTTAAACTACATCAAAATCACGTCGGGAGTAGCAAATATTTGACTTAATCGACGAGTCGAATTCATTTAGTTTAAAAAAATTCCACCGAATTTGATTCCAATCATGCGTTAGTGTCTAGTGTGTTTATGGAGTGGTAGGACCACACTGTCGACAGTTATCTATCTACAGCCGCGGGCCGGTCCTTCCGAGGTAGTACCGCACTCTCGCAAAAAATCGACGTCTCAGTAGTAGCAATGTGTTACTGTGCTTCGTTCGGTGAGCGAGCGACCCGGAAACCCAACTTTCTGAGGGTGTTTGCATGTGGGGGGTTTTGGTATCACCGAACCTCAATGCACGCATTCACACTCCCTTCACTTTGACCGCGAAGGACCTTTACAAGGCCGCTGTCTTATAAAAGTCCATGAGCGGCAGCAACACTACCATCTGGTGTACTGTTTGCTCGTTTGCCACCGTTTGCAATAAAAAAAAGTGTCGCTTTCAGATTTGATAGATTTGAAATCGAAATTCAAGAGTAGGCACTCTGAAGATCTGTAGGCAGTCTGAGAAGACCTGTATCTTGTTTATTATCATCACAGCTCATTTATGTCCCAATACCTGGGCTCGAAACTACCACACAGTAGAAGGGAAATTGACTTACCACGCTGGTCAGACAGATTTGTATAGTTTCATTTAGAGTTATCCATCTCTTGCTTAGTTGCGTGGATATTATGTAGCTTAGTCGTCTTTTACGACACTCGCAGGTAAGATAGGAGGTGCTCAATTGTATTTTACTCCGTCACCATATGATATTATTATCCAAAATAAATTCAATCCATCCATCCATCAGCCTACAGACGTCCACTGGACATAGGCCTCCCCACGAGAGTGCCGCTCGGAACAGTCCTGCGCCACTTGCATTCAACAGTTCCCTGCGACTTTGAGAATGTAGTCAGTCCACCTAGTGGGGGGTCGTCCTACGCTGCGCCGTCCGATTCGTGATTGCCACTCAAGAACCTTTCTTCCCCAACGGTTGTCAGTTCGACGAGCGATGTGGTCTGCCCATTCAACGTGCTAATTCTGCGGGCTATGGCGGTTACACCCGTTCCAAAATAAATTATTTAGGGTTAATTTCTGATTTACGAGAGCATTATATAAAATTACCGCAGTCCGCCCGCAATCATGAACCCTGTAAAGTGTTCGAAACAAACTTAATAAAATCCGTAAAATAGTTTTATTCACAATATTTAGGATTGATTTGGAATTGAATTTGAATTTATGCAGTATTATTAAATAATAGATATAACATTATTAAGTAAATACATGTAGCTGACCACGTTTACAATTGTAAGCTTCTGCAGCTAACTGCTATAGTATTGCGTACTCTAAGAAGGAAGTAATGTTTGTATTGTTCGTTCCAGGAAACTAGGCTACACTCATAATATAAAACCTGTTCTTATATTGTTAGGTTACCTGCTAAATAGTTGGTGTAAATCTTACTTTACAAGAATTGTTTAGAATATTAATTACATTTCAGTATGGTGACGGAGTAAGAATACAATTCACCATCCCTTTCTTGCCTGTGGATGTCGTAAAAGACGACAAAGGGTTTATTGCAGTTGATCTATACAAGAGAAGGAAAACTCGAAATGAAACCCTATACCAACATGTCTGACTAACATGATATAGTAGTTCAATTTCCCTCCCATTGTGGAGGAGGTTCGAGCCCAACAGTGGGACGTATATGGGCTGCGATTATAAAGCTATTTATTATTACTCTGTTCTTCCGCCTGGGTCTAATTCTAAGTAATGTGAAGCTGTCTATACCCTGACTTTGGTGGCTCGCTTGACAGGTTATCCTTTCGGATAGGTAGCTTTTTTCGTTTCTTAATAAGAATAAATAATGGAAGGAAAATTGTTTATTATCGAACTTCGACCCAACGGAGGTAATGCTTACAGGGATTTATTTCAAATTTTCCTTTGCTTCTTTTTACCCGTTCAAGTTCCTGAGTCAATTCTTATCACATTCGCAGTCATTTAGCCTAAGAATAGAGAGTACAACATTTTTAATACGTCATCATGCAAATATACATAGCATATATACAGACATCTACGCTCTTTCATAAAAATTAATATACAAATAACATACCTACTATAACAATAGATCTTAAGCAGGGTTGGATTAACCCTATCGGGGCTCCTAGGCAGTGCCATTCTATGGTCCATGATCCAAGGTCCATGAGCAGCAGAATTAATTATCACCAGGTGCGCTGTCTTCTCGTTTGTCACCGACAGCAATAATAAAAGGAATGATATTGAGGGGGTATAAAAATTTTCAAAAAGAAAATCTTTCGAATCGTTTTACTTTTCCTTAGTGCATGCTCGGAGTCCCTAGACGATGCGGCGCTCTTAGGCAGTTACCTAGTCCGCCTTATGGATAATCCGGTCTTGGTCTTAATGCTCACATATAGATCTCGTTAAGCTTTTCCGTATCTATGGTATTGCACGGCTGCGCTGATCGTTGCTACTTACTTATTGACTATATAGTCAATTTTGTTTCCTATCTCCCGCATTGCATAGGAAGGAAATGGAATCAATCTCTTCCAACTCATCCTGTTTAACTTTTCTATTTAAATTTATTACGGATACTAAGACAATTTATATTATTTCTCGGCATTGACTGAGGGTCAAAGATTTGTATTATCTATGTAGATTATTATGGATCCTACGATATAGAAATTACAATGGTGAATAGAATGAGTGGTGGAATTAGTCACTATAAATATACAAATAACAAACATAAAACTACACACAAATAAAATAAAAAGATCTATATAAATATGCAGATCACCTCGTGTTTATTTCACCGTTTAAGCGTGAATCAATAATAAAATTAATTAAAATTCACACGTGTTTGCATGCCTTGAATAACTTAGCATTGGACTTATCGAAGACAACGCTACGATTATTACTTAACTAAATTTAATAATAACATATACCGTGAAGTAGGAAAGTTGGAATGTAGTCCAATAGTGGACAAGATGAGTGAGCTCTATAGTGGGCGCATGGCGGTTACGAATTCTACCAATCTACATATAAGAAAGACACTTAATATTCTGTCATCTATTCTATTCCGTGTGGTGATGATGTAAAATACATTCCCCCTCCCCGCTTTTGCTCGTGGGTGTCGTAAAATGTGACTAAGGGTTTAAATATACATACATCTATGCTAAAAAGGAGAACTCTAATTAAAACCTTATATCGACACATCTGACCAGTGTGGCTGTGGTATAATAGGTCAATTTGCTTCTTATTGTGGGGAAGGTTCGAGCCCAGCAGTGGATATGAGCGAAAATGAATGAAAATTGAATTCTGTCATGAGATCGATCCGTAATCACACAAAAACAGATCAGGCATAAAAGCTATTTGTAGCACCTATTTGCGGACTACACAAATATTTGGCGTATGCATGATTTCGGCCAAAATGATTGGTAAAATTAAACTACTGTGCTATTTTGTAGCCAATATTAACATGCCGAATATTTCTCAGAACACTTTGAGTAACGAGTAAATGCTCGTACGCCATGACCGCTGTTAGTTTCCGAGAAAGCTCGGACTTGTTTGATTTTTAATGCGGTTACATTTTGTTACGTGCAGCCGAATTACTGCAGATATACTGGACGTGATATATTAGGGTGATTTTGGTTACAAGATTTATAGTAGGCTTTGTATTATTACTCGAAGTATAAAATATTCCTTTATATACATATATGAAGCAATTCTTAAATGCAGTGTTAAACTTAAGCGGATCTTCTTATCCAATATACCTCAGTGTTTGAAAGCACAGGTCTTTGAGTAGTGTAGGTTACCAGTGATGACTCATGGCATGGAAACGTGGATTCTAAATGTAGGTCTCATATGCAAACTCAAAATCGCTCACCGTGCTATGCTCTGCATTTCTCTAGATAAAATTCAAATTACGGCAAACCGTAAAAGAACGAATGTAATCGACGTAGCACAAAGAATTAGCACCTGAAGTGACAATGGACAGATCACATCGCTCGACGAATCGATAGCTGCTGGGGAAGAAAGATTCTTGTATCACGATCGGATGACGCAGTGTAGGGCGCCTACCAAGCAGGTTGCTGGGCATTGTTAGATGCAGATGTTAGCCGGATACAAATCGCTAATCCTGTAAGAATAATGAGACAAAATATATTATTGCAATTCTATTTATTCTAAAATTACAAATAACTTTAGTTGCAAAGTATTATAACTTATGGTACCACCTGGACCGAAACAAAAAAAAGTTTAAAATAAAATCGCTGATCGTAGTCTCAAACTAACATTTATTTTCTTTTTTTCTTTTGCACGGAAACAGGAAACATTGCCAATTAACAGCTTTTGGTAAACACCGTTATTTTTATTACAACTAAATTAAGATAAGCAATGAACAAGTTTTGAGTAAAAATAATGTAAGAAAAAACAGTAGATTTTATTTTATAATCGCTCTTTTATTTTAATAAATCTTGTTATTTCCTTATACAGATATGGAAGCTTCATAATAATTTCTGCCATATAAAGAATCTGATTGCTGGCTTAAAAGATTGGTCGTCTGACTAGTCGTTTAAGAATTAGTAGGTAGTTAGATAATGAAAAGTTTTATGGTTGTCTGAAGAGGTCCCTGAGTGCCTTAAATATAGAAATTAACCCGGTAGGAGTAGCTAGAAGCGAATTCTACAGATTCCAATTTTTTTTTAATTTGTTTAGTTGATGCTGATCAACTTTTATAATAGTTAAAATCCGTCAGTAGAAAAAACAATGACAAAAGACATAGAAGACAAGAAATTGATAAGCCTTCCTATCTCGTAGATATCGGAGTGACTCTACTCCTTCACCAAGTGATTCTTCAACTCGTTCTGACTAGATTCGGCAGATTTCATCATTTAACCATGACTCGACTTCCATCTAATCATTAAGAAGTAACGATTTTAGGAGTAGATCAGATACAAAATCCTTAAAACACAAATACCGTACATCCTAAAGATTATAATAGTTTACTGTGCTCCGTCAAAACACCGACAGACCTATAGACACTGCAGAGACATATTTTTTTAGAACACTCATATTTAAGAATTGCCTCAAGATATTTTCTGTCATCGTTAAAGCAAAAGTAACAATTTACGAAGATTATGAGCTAAAAATTTAAACTGTTATGTATAATTATGTATATCTATTATATATAATTATCATGCCTCGTATGGCGACGGGATGAGAATACAATTGTCGCCACTTTTTATGGGAGTCCTAAAAATTAGCTAAGGGTTCACTAGGAGCTTTCTTGGTGGACAGCGGGACAGAAGTCCCGCAATGGGAAGGCAATTACCCTACTCCCACTAGTAAGACGTGTTCGTATAGGGTTTTATTTCGAGTTTTTGTTCTACTGCGCATACATTACTTGCACATAATAATCCCT
This sequence comes from Lymantria dispar, assembly GCA_032191425.1. NCBI lineage: Eukaryota > Metazoa > Arthropoda > Insecta > Lepidoptera > Erebidae > Lymantria > Lymantria dispar. The sequence goes on along the minus strand of CM063461.1, from coordinate 15,125,457 downwards.
TAGTCCTCTTTTACTTCACTCATGACTAATAAATAAAATTGAAAATTTGACCAAATCACAAACTAAAATAGGAAAAAAGTATTATGTTCTCTTTAACAGAAATTATCAATTAATTGTCATTTAACTGTAATATACAAAATACTGGCACGCGTAATCGAGTAATCATAGGCCATTATATCATTTTGGAAAAGAGCTGATTCTCTTACACTGCTGGACCGATATTAACTAAACATACTTAAGAGTCACCGCAAGGAAACTGGCTTTCAAATAAAATAAAGCGCATCAAAATCAGTCATTCCGTTTGAGAGCTACACTGCCACAGACAGACATTGACGTCAAACTTATAACACCCCTCTTTTTGCGTCGGAAGTTAAAAATGGTGTGATGTATTGTATTCCTACTCAGTCATCGTGATGCATCGCATGGAAATGATTGCAACGAAAGAGACATTATTTGTACATAAAATCAAACCCACATATCTATATTATTTTGTAACATATTTATATACATGTAGAAACGGTAAACCAATACGGTACTTACAACATTCGACTTTTATACAGTACACTCTAAAGACGTCCAGCCATAAATATGTATAGAAATCTTTCCTTTTATGTCAATGCATGCAATGCATGCCACGGCACCATAAAGTAACATAAACAATAACATGAGTAAACCACTTCAAAAGAATGCATACGAAAAAAACGATTTAACGGTACGCTGACCCGTTGAACAGGCATAAAATTTAATATGTTGCTTAAAATATGTAATAATAATTGCAAAGAATAATACTAATTTACTATTATTTTTTGTGAATAGTGTTTCCCAAATAATAATTTACTATAATTCTTCCCTGAATGCTACCTTCAACAGAAGCTGTTGACAAGGAAATCAATACGAAATAATCATATGGACGATAATTGGTTTAGCTACCCTACACGGTACGCGTAACTCAGGTAGCAAGGCTCAACTCAATAAATATGTCTGTGATACTCTTTTTTTTTTTCTCCTCGTGTCAGGCACACGGACCAAGACCTGTTTTTATTGCAAATAGTGCCGTCTCTCTCTCGCGTTAGATCCTTTTTGACTTTTTAGAACGAGTTCACACTTCACAAACGAAATTATCACGATGTTAAACAAATAATATTCCATTGCTTTAATGATGCAACTTGTTTTTATGAATTTAATTACCTATAAGACGACTACAATATCATATTATAGATATCTTCTATTTATTTATATAGAGAAAAATGCTTTATCCTATTGGTAACTGTAAAAAGTCACTAAGCTATTGTTTACGCCGTTTTAAAGCTATTGTTTACGCCGTTTTAAAATTTGTAATAAAACTATTGTTATGGATTTTATCGCATTCGTATTTTTAATTTCTCGACATTGCGAATACTTTATAGCATTCATGGTTACGAGAGAAAAAGCGCGGGCAGACTCCTCCCGTCAAATGTAAACACAATAAAATCCGTAAAAATGTTAAAATTTAATAATAGAATTATTTTAGAACGCAAAAAATACCTCATCAATATAAATCAATATAAAAATATTTTTACTACCTGCTACCTATTTCAATAGTTAATTTATGTAGGAAATAATCTACTAAATATTTAAAACATCAGATAAAAAGTTTATTGCCTCTTAGATTTTTTTTAAATGATTAAAACAGAACTTGGCGCCATTGGTCCTCTTCACAAAAAAGATTTTAGTATGTACCTTGAAAATCTAACCTCTTTCGTCGAGACGAATGGGTCTTTTGGACGATGTTAGAAAATAAGTAGATGGACTTACAAGTAACTTTGAGATAAGTTAGGCAAATATTGTATTAAATAATTAAAAGTATTCAATTTAAATAATTAAAAGTATTCAATTGTGACTATCCGTGATTCCACTCTAGGTCTTAGCAGAATATCAGCGTTACTTCAACACAATGAAGTAACACTAGCTGAGCTAAGATCCTGTTTTGTCAGCATATATTAAGTTAACTAAGCTTCAATTGCATTTTTGTTGTTATTTATGAAATGTATGAGAGCAAAATAAATGGTTTTTCTTTCTTTCTTTCTCTATTAATACCTACGCGGATATATCGATTTTAGAGCTAAAAAAATTGTTTATTTGAATGTGTTTTTTATTTGTAAAAGACAACACCCTGCACTAAAGACCTTGGATTGCTATATAATTAACGGACACAAATCACATCCAGGCTCAGAACAACAAGTTGTGGATCGCACAAAGTGTTGTCCTGCGTGGGATTCGAATCCGCGAACCTGACACGGTAGGTCGGTATTTTCGCCATTACGTCATCTGTACCGTTAACTAGCACTTTGAATTCAAAAAATATTGTTGTATAAAACAGCCTGTTTATCGAATCGATTATAAACTATACTACATAGTAGTAGTATGACGAAATAGCAGCGATGCAATGTAATGATAGAAAACTGACAATGGGATTGCGCAGTCGTTGTCATGGTAACTGCTAAGATAACAAAATGGTGATTTCGGAATGTATTTATTGTTGGGACGACGGATGGTTAGTCAAATAAAACATTAAATGCGTTTCAATATGAAAATATTAAACCACGTCAACTAAACTATTAGTACCTACATTTTTTTTAAAATAGTATACTTATTTATTTTGGGCGGGCTGTGGCCTGGACCCACGCTGTCCACTCCGTCCGGGCCGAAAAAAGGGTGGCGCGCAGCCCCATAACCCGTATTTCCTCCCATTCAGCACACGCATTTGGCATTCACATTGGGCAGGCCACTGGTACCGATTTAGTAGAACATCAAATGTTTTACTTCATTTTAATTTGTTTTTATTATCTCGTCGTTTTGAATAATTTACAGAATCTTTTACAGAAACTGTCAATATTATCGCAGTGTCACATGCCTCATCTCATCTTAGACCACATAAGTCCCACTATAAGTTCAGAAATCCTCCATACTAGGAGGGCAATTGACCTACTATATCGCGCTGGTCAGATGTGTTGGCATTCTCTTGCATAGATAGTATCCACGTATCTCTTAGTCGTCTTTTAAGACACCCTCGGGCAAGAGAGAGGTGGTGAATTGTATTCTTACTCCATCGCCACATGGAAAACTGCTTAGAATAATAACGTATAGAAGGATAGTGTCAATACTTCGAACTTTCAAAATTTGAATCTAAAAATACTAATGGCGCGCAGACGATTACATACGTACACACGCACACCACTATACAAATTATGAAATCAAATTTTGTTTTTATTAACATAAATCGTCGAAATACTTTTAAAAGTAATGTTAAAAACCTTTTTAAGTTTTTCAAATGTGTTGTGACACCATTTGAATGCACGAACCGTCATAATTATCAATTTATTTTTTAAGAGTTGTGTACGTACGTGCAGTACAATGACTTGTATATTACGGAACGGTTCCGGCGTAAGCTCCATTAGGCTCCAATTGAAATGCCTCACTTTTTGAGCGTGAACTTACCTTCTATATGTTATTATTCTAAGGCTTAATGATTCTGATGTTTACGAGAGTATTGCACATCCTTACTAATATTATAAAAGCGAAAGTAAGTTTGTTTGTTTGTTATGGTTTCACGCTTAAACCGAACAGAACCGATTTCAAAAATTCTTTCATCAATGGAAAGCTATAGCCTATATTACTTCCCTTTTTTTTTGTGGGTGGGCTGCGGTCGGCGCGCCTCCGCACCACTTCGTCCGGGGCGACAGAGGGGCTTAAGCACGCAACTCCCGCAACCCACCCGAAAACCACGTCGCCTTCGTCGTTGGGCCGACCACCGGAGTAGGGTTATTTGACATCAGTGGTCGGCCCGACGGAATACCCCCTATTGGGGTACCTTCCCATCGACCGACGTCGGGGAGGACGTCGGTCTTTCCTCACGCGGTCGGCCTCTCGGCGGATGACGGACTAATCCCCGGTCACGTCACCCGCAGCCTATATTACTCCCTAATATTATAATATCAGGGAGTAACATAGGCTATATTTTAGCCCGGTATTCCCACGGGAACGCTAATTACGCGGGTGAGGCGACTGAAACCGAAGCGAAGCTAGTTGCAAATAAAACTACTTTACGGATTTTATCGCGTTTGTTTTTGATTTTTGATTGCCCGACGTCTCGAACACTTTACAGCATTCACAATCACGGGCGGACTGGTCAAAAATCAAATACAAACGCGATAAAATCCGTAAAGTAGTTTTATTTACAATATTACGCCTAATACAAATATAACATGGATACTAAAACATAATATGTCTACGCATTGCATAATATTCTTACAATAAATGATTCAATCAGCTATTTTACCTTATTCCATGCCTCGAGAGCGCAAGTTTTAAATGTCTATTGAAATTTACACTGTCGGTATCTTCTGATACCCGATAAGGCACACATGTTCCTTTATTTGCATTGTTTATTACTTTATACTGAGATTTGTTTGATTAGGTACTGTATAAGATCGCTCTTCGTTTTATTATTATGCATATTTAAAAGTCTAGGTCTCTTTTTCTTAGCTCATAAGGTTCCAATGTTGGACTGGGGCATACAATTCAACGCTAGCGCGGCGGGTTGGCGTAGGGTTTTAGTTTCCCTTTTCATAAACGAAGAAGCTCGTTTCTAGTTCAAAATCGTTACTTGGTGCTAAAAACAATAAAATACTAGTTTCAGGACTCGTTTTACTTCGATTACAGCACAGGACAATTCTTTTGTATTATTCGTATTTTTTGTATTGTTGTGTGTATAGCTGTTAGCCGCAGACCGCTTTCACAGCTTTGCCCAGACTATGGGTGAGCGCTGAGGGCTCTCAACCCAGTAAAGACTTTATAGCGACATCGGCCAAGGGCTCCCCTTGTCGGGCACTTAATATGAATAAACAGTTATTATTTTTGGATCTTTTGTTTGATGTTAAATTTAAAAGTTTATATTTTGACATCTATTGGTATAGATATAGTGACATTGACATAACTACAGATATAAGGTTGGTGTCACGTAACTATATCGATGACGATTTACTTGAATTTACTTCTCATCCACATCTGGCTATAGAAAGTTTCCATTTGAAAATATATTAATTTATTACTTTTCTTTACAGATTACTGGACATTAAGAAAACATGCAGATGGCACGTCAAGTGACAAAGAAAATTAGTAACCAGTTCAACTTATGAATAAACATATGTTATTATAAATTATTAAAAAAAATCTATTCTATTAATATTTAAATTATTAGCCATGTATTTTAGGTGCATAATGTTCCTACGTAAGGTTCATTTAAATTACGTATTTTGTAAAATAATATAAAAATCATAATATTTTTCTTTTTTAATTATTTAAATTTATTTTGGATGATATGAGGCTAAATTGATTTTGGAAAATATTAACAATAAAACGTAATTCTCTTGTATAATAGTAGTTTACGATTCCAAGGGAATCTAATACTAATTGAAGTTTTTTATTTGTATATATTAGTGTATATTATTGTGTAATTAATTATTATAATTAGCGTATTTTGGTGTTATATACCATATTATTTTCTGAAAGAAAACCTTGGAAAGTTGCAACAAATAGAAATCACTGCTTCGCAAGAAAAATAACACAATATATACCAATAAATAAAATTGGAGTGTCTGTTTGTAATGTCAAAATAATAGGCTTTTTTCATGCTCACACGGTTATTTGCACGACACCTATGCCTAAAATAGCAATAAAAAAAATTTTGTCTGTCTGTCTGTCTGTTTGTTCCGGGTAATCTTCAAAACGGCTGGACCGATTTCAAAAATTCTTTCACCAATGGAAAGAAAGAGAGAAAATATTTTTATTTTGCAAATATTTTTATTTTTAAAGCTATAAATAATATCAGGGCATAAACTAGGCTATATTTTATCCCGGTATTCCCACGGGAACGGGAACTACGCGGGTAAAACGACTATAACCTATAACCGGAGCAAAGCGAGGGCGGATTGCTAGTACTGAATAAATTGAGGCGGAGATGCTCGCCGGACTATATCGGCGGGTGACGGGGGTGCGAGCGGAGGGCGGTGTGGTCTCGTTAAGGGATCTCACCGCCTGGCGCGTCGACGCCCGCCGAGACGTCATCGCCCGTTGGGCAGTCCGGCTGGAGAGGCCTCGGTTCGGGGTGCGAACCGTGGAGGCCTTCCGGCCGGTGCTGATGCAGTGGTTGGAGAGGCGGCACGGGGTGCTCTCCTTCCGACTGGTGCAGGTTTTGACGGGGCATGGGTGCTTCGCCAAATACCTGCACAAGGTCGTTAGGAGGGAGAGTACACCGTCCTGCCACCACTGCGATTGCGACGAGGACACGGCGCGCCATACGCTCGAGGCCTGCGGGGCTTGGGCAGTGCAGCGCTGTGAACTCGTCGCAATCATCGGTACGGACCTGACGCTGCCGACTATCGCTAGGGCGATGGTCGACAGCGTCGGGAATTGGGACGCGGTCGCAGCCTTCTGCGAGACAGTGATCTCGCGGAAGGAGGCGGCGGATCGCCTGCGTGAGGAGCGCAGCCTCGATGAGGAGATCCGCCGCCGGCGACTGGGGCGGCGCAGGCGCAACTATCTGCGCCTCATGCCGCCTTAGCCGAGGCCGCGGGTGACGTGACCGGGGATTAGTCCGTCACCCGCCGAGAGGCCGACCGCGTAAGGAAAGACCGACGTCCTACCCGAGGGGGGGACGTCGGTCGATGGGAGGGTACCCCAATAGGGGGTATTCCGTCGGGCCGACCACTGACGACAAGTTAACGCTGCTCCAGTGGTCGGCCCAACGACGAAGGCGACGTGGTTTTCGGGTGGGTCGCGGGAGTTGCGTGCTTAAGCCCCTCTGTCGCCCCGGACGGAGTGGTGCGGAGGCGCGCCGACCGCGGCCCACCCACAAAAAAAAAAAAAAAGTACTGAATAAATTCACAAACAAATCATTTAATATTTAATGATTTTTGATGTTTACGCGAGTAATGTTTACGGATTTTGTCACGTTTGTATTTAATTTTTTCATTGTCACGGTCGGACGGCACCCTAACACTGTAAAGTGTTCGAAACGTCAGGCAATTAAAAATCAAATACAAACGCAATAAAATCTGTACACATAGTTTTATTTAATATTTAACGGAAAATCTTCGTTCAATATTTTAATCAGGTTAATTACGCCTTCACTGGTATGCTCGAGGCTCCTCCACAATGAGAGAGAAATTGACTTATTGTACCGCGCTGGTCAGACGTGCATAGGGTTTCATTTCAAGTGTTATGATTCTTGCATAGATATTATATACACATCATACATACAACATACCTCAGTGTATGAAAACACAGGTCTATGACCAGTGTGTGTTACCAGTGATGACTTACGGCACAGAAACGTGGTCCCTAAATATAGGCCTCATAACAAGGCTCAAAGTCGCTCAGCGTGCTATGGAACGAACTATGCTCGGGATTTCTCCGAGAGATAGAATCCGAAATACGGAAATCCACAGAAAAACATTTGTAACCGACATAGCGCGAAGAATTAGCACGCTGAAGTGGCAATGGGCAGGCCACATCGCTCGACGAACCGACAACCGTTGGGGAAGAAAGGTTCTCGAGTGGTGACCACGTATCGGACGATGCAGTGTAGGACGGCCCCCACTAGATGGACCGACGATCTGGTGAAAGTTGCTGGGCGTAGTTGGATGCAGGCGGCCCAGGACCGTACTTTGTGACATAACATGAGGGAGGCCTACGTCCAGCAGTGGACGGCGATAGGCTGAAATGATGATGATGACACATAATATCCTATTACGTATTTGTAAAAATAGTCTTATTTCAAATCATTCTTATTATTAAAAATATTGAATTATAAATAAATAACTTGCGAAGCAGTGAAATAATATCGGTTTTACAAAAACACTTCCCTGAAATCATTTTTAGAGGTGGAAATAGGTGGAATCAGTTTCCACCAATCGGTTCAAGAAATATTTATAAGTTTTTGTGAGTTGTTTACAGTCTAAAAAGATCTCAATACCGAGACCCACTGTTTTAATAGATCAATTATATTATTTTAATTTATAATCGTAAAGTTGTTAGTCTTGTACTTGTAATCGTATGCGAATAATAAGTTAAAAAGGAGAGATTTTGTGGATAAGAAATTTCGGAATACGGATATTTAAATAAGATTGTATCAGTTTCTGATACGGTTCATCATCATCGTAGCCCACATCAGTCCCATTGTCGGACTCTGTCACAATGAGAGTGACATTGATCTACTGCGCTGGTCAAACATTTAGGCAAAGGGTTTTATCTGCGTTATCCCTTATTCCTTTATCCCTTAGTCGTTTTTTATAACACTCACGGGCAAGACAGGGGGTGGTGAATGGTATTCTTATTCCTTCACCACCTATCTATATATTTACAAACATGTAATTAATAGATGGATTTTGGATATCCGATAGTTTCGTTTACGGTTACGGGACTCCATAATATTCCTAGTTACAAGCACTATAATTAAAAATTGCCCTGGACAAGTCGGCTTGTTATAAGATGGCATTGCAGGCTTTACTTCAGTTGTACTAATGTCGTCATTGTAACGCATAAAATAAGCCAATTTACTGGTCTTAAACGTTAATTTAATTTTATTGTTTCCAATTTTACTTAAGCACTGCAATTCGATTTAACCTCTGCAAATAATTGTTCCTGTCGTATCCGCAAAGGAAACGGATAAATACATTAAATGGTAATTCTAAGGTATAACGGATTGTTAAGTGATGTTTAAGACATTAACTGTATTGTAATATTTGTAATTAAAATATTTATATGAATAATATTACTGCCTTAGAATAATAACGTATAGAAGGTCGGTACGATCAAAAACGTGAACCCAAAAATACTACCACTATACAATAGAGTTGCCTTATACGCAGTGACCTACGTCACGATCCGGCGTAGAGAGCCATTCTGGCTCCAATTTAAATGCCTCAAATTTGCTTGAAATTGAGCTTCTATGAGTTATTATTCTAAAATTACTGTATTTCTAAAGTTCAATAATTAAATTCTTATTGATGTGAAACTAAAAGAAAACTTTCCGTGACGGTGTAAGAATACTATTTACCACCCCCATTTCTTGCTTGTGGGCGTCGTAAAATATGACTATATAGATAATATCTATATTAGAGTTATACTTAAAGGTTTCTTCTGTTGTGTTATGTTATACATTATTATACCCTTAGACGTTGATATCCACAGGCAAGATAGGGGGTGATGAATTAAATTCATACCCTATCACCACACGGCAAAATATTTAGATAAATATAAACCAATATTAGCATTTTGCAAAACAGTTAAGTGTAAAACTAATATGTCCTTACCTTTAGTTACATAACAAAAGGTTGTAAAATAATTTAAGTTTCTCTGTTATCATTTACCACTTTTTATTGTATAAGAAACTGCCTAGCTACCTCGACAAATATATCCAGGCTTCTAATTAAAAGTAACTTAACAATATTATTATATAAAACTTCTATTATATTTTTAGTGGATTATAATTTTAAGGTAAAAACCAACCATCCAATAATTCTTTTTGAAGTCTTCAACTAATCCTAAATTATTTTCTAAATGCGAAACGAACTTGCGTAAAAATACCAGAGATACAGAAAATAATATAGGTACTTTTCATCCAGAAGAAAGACTTGTTCTCGTGGTACAAAGAAATAGTTAAAACATTCGTACGAATTAACAGGCGTGCGAAGGTCCAAGCATAGTTGGTTTATAATAAATCTATATTATGTAGAATCTAGTCTTTGATCTCTGCAATAATTGTCTATTGAAAAAATTACCGCTTTTAGTGGTGTTTGCTTCCTAATAATCTGTCCTTTTTTAGTAAGTTTGTAATAATAATATAAGTTAAAGTTTTTATTGACAAAATTAGTATTTTGTGTGTCCAAATAAATTAACATGAAAAATTTATTGTTTTATTTTAAAAATTAAATATTTCGCATTAAAAAAATAATATTTGACAGCGATTATTACTATGAATAATCCAACCCTTTTACCAACGACAAAGATCGTCAATGGGTCTAAAACCCCTAAATTTCAAGTAACACCTAAAGTAATATAAATAACACATAAAAATACGTTAAATGTCACTCATATTATTTAAATATCCAAATTATTATAAGGGGTGTGCTCTCCGAGATAATGCTACCTTTAAAATCTGGATGGACGAAATGATAAAATGAAAACGTTTACCTGATTTTAAATTTAGTTAAAGGTTAATTTTATAGAGTTTATAGTCAAAGCAAGATGTCCATTATTGCTCTACTATACAACGCTGGTCAGACAGGTTCGTAAAGTGTTTTTATCAAGTTCTCCTTCTCTTGCACAGATGCTGATGCATATTCTATAGTTTTTACTCTTAACCGTCTTTTATTACGCCCACGGATAAGTCTATTCTTACTCCGCCAAAATATCAAGAAATAGTAAACACTAAAAATCCTGAAAAAGGCTGAATATTATCTCATAGATACATTTACATAAGTACGAAATGGTTAAATGCCAGGTTTGGAGTAATCCAATATCCGGCTGGATGGTAACATCCACCATCAACTAACAGCCTATCAACGTAGATTGTTGGACTACCATTGACAGGCTTCACAGGAAATATTTGTACGTCTCAAATTTGAAAGGTATTCTCAACCCGTCACGCCATGGGTTTTCAATCTCTAATACCCGAGTGTATATCCACACCAATCACAATTTTAGCTAGACATAAAATCTACAAAACGACAGTGCATTCCTTTTTCTACATAACAAAAGATTTGTAAATATACAAGTTGTTAAGTAAGAGATATTTTTTTTTACCATATAACATCAAGATCAATTAAATAAAATGCTTTCTTCCTCTTGTTTTAATAACACATGGCCACTTTGGGGCAAGGACATTCTTTACGAACAGAAACATCCTCTATGCCTACCAGACGGATTGGATGAGGATTTTATTTTTAATGTTCATTTTAGCTCATATACGTCCCACTACTGGGTTCGAGCGTACTCCAGGATTGGACTGAAATTGACCTACTATACCACGCTGATCAGATGGGTTGGTATAGCGTTTTATTTTGAGTTTCCTTCTTTTGTATAGATAATATAAGATATTATAGTGTTGTATCCTTTAGTCGTCTTTTACCACAAGGTGGTAAATTGTATATGAATTCTTACTCTGTCACTACACGGAATTATCTTTTTAATTTACTGTTTTAAATTTACGTCTATTGTGATCGTATACCTATAACATCGAAGGAAAAAGAAAGCGATCATGATATATACAATAAAGAAATAAATAAAAACAGGAAGGCCGCAATTCAAAATAAATTTAAAATACCGCAGCCATTCCAAGTGTTGCCGTAACCGCAATCAGATTTTAAAAATATCCTTAGTCTGAAATTCGATCTAAATTAAGGAGATAAGTGTTTGAACTAAATCCCGAAATGCCACAGACGAGCGACTTCCTATAACCATGATGGGTTCCAAATATTTGTTCATCTCCCACGCTACGAGCACAGGAGTTTTATAAAATGTCTTAGCGATTTTATTTATGGTTCCGTACCCGCTCAAACTTATTTTAAAAGACTTCGCTACCAGGAAAATAATTTAAAAAGCTAAATGACTATACATCCAGAAATGTTTTGTAATAACGTCTACAGATAAATTAAAACAATTGAAAGTTTTGGCATGAAGGTGATAATGTCATGTCTTTCTCTTTGCGGGTATTTTATTGTTAAATGCTGCAGTTTCAAATAAATGCCCTATATGGTTATACAATTCAACCGATTAGGCCAGATAAAAAAGTTAGGTAAGTCAAGTAGCAAATCGGCTTAGCTAAGTGGCTTAGGTAGTTTAACCGGTTAATTAAATTAGCTTAGCTGGCGGCTTAACCTAGCTTATAAGCTTACGGCTAATATATTGCTCTTGTAAGATTCAATTCACTGAAAGAAAACTTGATCTGATCTGACAGCGTGGAATAGTAGGTCAATTCCCCTGCCATTGTGGAGGAGGCCTGAGCCCAACAGTGGGATTAACATAGGCTGATGATGATTATAAAGTTTTAATTAACATCAAGATTTTCTTCTAAAAACATACAAAGCGCATTCCATGCTTTATTACTTTGTAAGAGTTTATTTATTACATATTGAGGAACAACGACAGAAGTGATAAATGACTGTTAGGGAACTCTGAAAAAAAAGTAAATTAAAAACGTTCGATGGTGCGATGGTGAGTCACGAGATTGACGGGAATACTTGGGAGTTTGTGACTCATGAATCGTTGTTATAAGATACTTCAGTAATGTATTTCGAAAGTTCATTAGAATTAGTTTTGTGAAATCGTTCAATTGTGTATCGATTAATAAAATTTTTCCGTGTAGTGATTAAGAATTCTTTACCTTTTTTACCCTCTTGTCTGTGGATGTCAAAAAGACGATTAAGGGATATCACTACATGTTATAAAACAAAGTCGCTTTCTCTATCCCCATGTCCCTATGTATGCTTAATAAATCTTTAAAACTACTCAACGGATTTTGATTCGGTTTTTTTTAATAGAGTTTCGGTCAGAGTTCGGTTTTTATATGTATAATAACATCCATTAAATAGTGGAGAAATACTGTTATTTTTGAGGTTTCTAATGTGATGTCGTAAATAATTTCATTTTTTTCGCTTACATTGCAAACGCAGGCTGAACCCTACGAGATTTATTAAAATAATGTACTAAGTATTGTACACATTGAAAAGGTCTACAGAAAACTCCGCGATGGTATATGTCTATCTCTTATGGATATCCCACAATAACAATTTTTTGTTATTTACTTTTTACGACAAATAATGGCTAATTTTCGAAGCTATTTTAACCAATATAGCATTAATCCTTATGCAATTAAATACCTTAAATACATTGTTGATTTAATATAGATCTATATGGCCCTTCACAGCATATGATTTAAATGAATATTTTCGAAGATATTACAGATTTAAAATTGCGGGACGTAGTGTTTGCGTTTGCGAGGAAAACAACAATCTATACCAATAAATAAAATTGGAGTGTCTGTTTGTAATGTCAAAATAACAGGCTTTTTTCATGCTCACAGGGTTATTTGCACGACACCAATGCCTAAAATACAGGTTAAAAAAATTTTGTCTGTCTATCTGTTTGTTCCGGGTAATCTTCAAAACGGCTGGATCGATTTCAAAAATTCTTTTACTAATGGAAAGCTATAATATCAGGGAGTAAACTAGGCTATATTTTATCCCGATGTTCTCACGGGAACGGGAATTACGCGGGTAAAACCACTAAAACCGAAGCGAAGCGAGGACGGGTTGCTAGTAAATGATATAATACGTATATAATATCGATACAAGACATTGAAAACTCGAAATAAGATTGAACACTTTCATGGAAGAAGCTTAAGGCCAGCAGTAAGACTATGAGTCTTACCGCTGAAAGAGTCTTAGGCTGAAAAAAGGAAGTCCAAATAAAATATAAGGAATTCTCCTTAAAATCGATCGCAACGCCACCTACCGCGTCCAATTGTAAATCTAAACCATTCTCGAATCCCTTTGAACACGCATAAAAATATCATCATTACACATGTTCACAAGAACTATATAATTATATAAAGACTAGCAGAACAACAGACGTTGTTCTATTCAAATAAAATAACACCACCTACCGAGTCTAATTGTAAATCTAAACCATTCTCGAATCCCCTTGAATACACACAAAAAATTTCATCAACATCGGTCCAGCCGCTTAGGAGGTGTTCAATGACATACACACGTACACAAGAAATTTAGATATAAAGATATAGAAGATAAGGAATATATAAAGAAGATAAGGTTTGATACCTATTTCTTAATAGATTTAATGATATTCCCACATAACTTCTATCTTTATAAAGAAATATGTATGTAAAGTCATGTAATCATTGGCCGTATTAAAAATGAGCGACCCTACTGCCATCTACTGACCACAGTTTCAAACTTCGTTCTCATTACTGTAATTTCTTGGTGACAAAAATTAATAATGACATAATTATATAAGTTGTATCAACTTGTACTAAACCTTTCTCATCTCAGCTCACACAAGGCTGCTGGCTCAAGCCTCCTCCACAATAGGAGGGTAATTGACCTTACCATGTTGGTCAGAGAGATTAGTATAGGTTTACTTTCGAGTTTTCCTTTTAATACGTTACGTTGACGTTATGTGCTTGTTATATCCCCTAGTTGACTTTTACGACATCCACGGGCAAAATAGGGTAAATAGCATTCTTATTTCGTCACCACACGGACAACCTTTAAATTTTACAACCGGTTATTAAATATTTATGACTAATAAGGCAAACTTGGTGTGCACGTCTTAAACACAAAACCATAATTAGAAATACACTTTAATTTTAGAGTATACTAAATAATAAAAAAACTACCAGTGTTAGTTACTCTTTTATTTCAAATATATAATACGAAGTTTGTAAACATAAATGCACTGACTTACGCCTAACAGAAATAAAGATGCAACTTATACAAAATTCTTAAGACGTTGTGAAAGCTAAGGCGCTTAGAATAACAAGATAGTATTCGCTTCTATGCGCTATTATCACAAGCCAAGGCGCTTATGTTATAGTTAGTATTCATATTAAGAAGGTAAACTATGTAATGAAAAAAGTTCCTTCTCCCAATTGCATTACTTGTGGTGTTATATGATGGAGTGTTCTCGGAATTCTACCCTAAGAAATTTATTTTTTGAAGCCATTTGATGTTGATTTTTGTAATAGCATTTTAGCTAATCCATGTTCAGCTGAAGCATTTTTGTTATATAAATAAGTAAGTAGCATAATCTAGTTGTTAATTGTGTAGTAATAATTGTGTATATGTGTAATAAGGCGGTATTATCGCTAAGCGACAAAACCTTATTTCAATAAAATAAAAAAAAAGAAGTTAAACTGTTATTTAATTTTTAATCAAATCTAATAATTATTTAATATTCTTTTTGTTACCAAACTATTAAATCTCTCGGCACGAGCTTAATATAAAATGAAAGGTACAAAAAAATAAAATGGAAAATACGGTTGACATACTAGACTTTTAAGTGTGTGTTGTCTTAAGTTTTTTTGTTAAATGACAAACATCTTGGACTAAGCAATTAATCCTTCTGTCGCGGGGACTATACAATCATACATTGAGTGGACACAAATTACACTCAGACTTAGAACAACGACTTGTGGGTAGCATAAAAAAATATCCTACGTGGAAATGCTACGAATGACCGCGGCATAAGATTTGATACTTAGTCTACTCGGTATCTGCTTACATCCTTTATCTTTTGAAACAGCTACGCAACGGCGTTCACCAGCTCAGTCATTTAGACTGAAGGGTGTCCTGCGATTCTATAACCCGACGTATGTAAAAATTTCATAGTCATTATTTCAACCCACATACGTCCCACTATTGGGCTCGGGCCTTCTCCAATATGGGAGGAAAAATGATCTACTATACCACGCTGAAGAGACGTGTTGGTATAGAGTTTCATGTCAAGTTTACTTTCTCTTGCATTGATCTTAATCCCTTAGTCATCTTGTAAGATACTCACGAGCAATATAGGGGTGGTGAATTGTATTCTTAATCCGTCACTGCACGGAGAATTTTACTGAGATAACTTTTCAAGCCATATAATAAATACCCATTGCTGGGTATGAGATTTTTCCATAATGTAAAGGATGTTTACCTATATCACGTCATACAGATTGACATAGTTTTACTTTGTGTTTTCTTATCTTGCAATGATTTTATTTGTCTACACGATGTCAACACAGGAGTAATTATGTTTACGCCTACTAAAGTTTTTATAGCAATAATGTCAAAATAAGTATGACTCTTAAGATTACGCCGAAGATCAATTTCTTAGGCGTATTTTATTATCTTGACAAAGCTTTTTATATCGAAAATTAAATTTATATTGAATATAAAAAAGGCACTCTTTATCTTTCTGATTTTATGTTATTTTAACTTATTATTGTCATTTTTTTTTTGATATTTTCGGGTTTAATTTAACTGTCAACTTTTTAAATAAATTAAAGCTTCCAATCACAGGAATTCGCTGTTCATCGACTAAGTAAGAACACAATTTAACACGCCTTTACTAGCCTTTGGGTGCTATTGAACATCCTTATGTTGATATAATATCCTGCTGTGTGTGCTGTGTAGTAGCGGCTTCGAATACTACCAACCCTTGCTTTGTTCGTGGGTGTCGTAAAAGACGACTAAGAGCCCTAGATTGACCCGGACCAACTCCATCTGGTACCATTTGGGTCAACGATTACATTCCCAAGGAGTGTTGACGTCAGGCAGGCGGCCGGTCGTAAAAGTCATTGCCGAAACTTTTTGCAATATGTCAAAACAGATGACATATTGCGTCGACCCCAAGTAATTGGGATAAGAGCAAGATGATGATGATGTTGATATAATATCCCTTGATAATATTCAAGAGAAGGAAATCTCAAAATAAAATCTTAAACTAACCTGTACCTACTTAACGTTACGTAACCAATACGATAGGTAAATTTTCCTTTTCTAAATGGAACAGGCTAGGAGCCCAGCCAAGGAACGTAGATATGATGGTGATGATAATGATGATGACGAATCACGGGAGGATCATACAATGTGACGAAACGGTGCGTGGTACGTCTACAATAGATGTATTCCATCAAATATTCTAAACAGCACGCTGAACAACTTTGAGCTTGGTTATGAGTTCTTAGTCATTACTGGTAACACACACTGATCGTAGACCTGTGTTTTCAGACACTGAGGTATGTTGGACGAGAAGATCCCGAACGCTGCCCAACCGAGTTGGATTCGTGGGCAGATCTCTTTCTCGAAATTGAATCTACCTAACTGGACTGTTTGTCCTAAGTAAACGTAATGATCGACAACTTTGAGAATCGCATTGCTAACTAGGACCGGTACAGGAATGATATGGGCATTTGACATGACTATCGTCTTGTCCATGCTCATTCGTAAATCCACTAGTTGGGATACCCTGCATCATTGAGCATGGTGCCAAGGTCCTCTATGGATTCTGCCATAATGACGATATTGTCTGCGAATCGAAGGTGAGTTATGTATTCGCCGTTGATATTGATGCCGAGAAATTTATTAATTTGATTTGCAATTTGTAGATCTATTATAATTAGATTAGTCGTAACTCCGCTAAATAATTAGATAATTTAATCATCATCTTTACCTTACTCCTATTGCAATTACTTGGAATCGACTAAATATTTACTCTTCTTAAGTTATTGCCAATAGTTGTATGACCAGCCGCCTCAGTGATGTCAATTCTCTTTGGGAATGCAATTACAACCAGACGGTATCAAACGGGCTGGTAGAATTCTTAACCGCTACCATAGAGTATAAATTAATATACATGATAATATAATAATAATAAAATACTTAAGTACAAAGTCCGCTAATTGCTCATTGTGTATCTAAAGATTTTTGCATGTCACTCGAAAATAACAGTAAATTAACATAACAATATACGTAATTTTTTTCGTTCTGTAAACTCAGTTTAAAAATGAATACGACAATATATTACGGAATAATGATACATACATTCTAAATACAAACATTTAAAATTCTTTTTAAAATACTTCTAGTGCCCACTTATAAATCAGGTTTGTAATTAAGAACACTATTTTGCCAACCACAAATAATTTATAAATCATAAAGAAAACATTTTCATTTCAAAGGGATTTTATACAAAGTTTGTTTGTTATGAGCAATTGTGTTACACGTGCCATTTTGGCATTATTTTGCACTTAATTTTAAATATTATCAACAGTACCTACATAACTTTTAAATTAGGTGGTATTCTTTGTTTATGAATGAAATATTGCTAAAACTAGTTTGCATGCTATTTTGGCATTATGATGACCAGTTTCACTTTTCATTCAGATATTTTGTTATAGATATTCATTCCTTCTTTTTCAAGCTATACACGCACCAATTTTGGGCACGGGTGTCTTGCAAAATGAAAGAAGTATTGGCCCGCTGGCCTATACCGTGCTGGTCAGACCGGTTAGTTTAGGGTTTTATTTTAAGTTTTCCTTTTTTCGCTCAGATCTTATATGCTTACTAATGAATCTTACTCGTCATTTGCAGAATATAAAGGAATGGTGGATTATATTTTATCTCTGTCACCTGTATAGGGTTTAAATCAAATTTTCTGTGTCTAATTTTAATGAAATAAAAAATGTATAATATTTTTTATGAATCCAGAATTGTCGTTGTATATGAATATCAACTTTTCCATAACTGTTGCTGGACAGTGCTTTTAAATCATCCTATGGTTTGAAAAGACATATAAACAAAAGCATTATAGTTTATTAGGAGTTCGTTCGGATTATACAAAATGTCAGCCGCATGACGCCAAGTTCATCTAATAAGTATTAATTCATTTCAGCCTATATAAGTTCTATTGTTAAGCTCAGGCCTCCTCCATAATGGGAGGGTAATTGACCTACTATTCCACTCTGATCAGACGAGTTGGAATAGGGTTTTATTTCGAGTTTGCCTTCTCTTGCATAGATGTTATATACATATTTAATCTCTTAGTCATCTTTTACGACACCCACGGGTAAGAAAGGTGTTGATGAATTGTATTCTTACTCCCGTCACCACACGGAACGCTTATTAGTACTGATAAATATATAAACATTGAATTCATAGAGATTTTATTTCCTTAAATTTAAACATAAACAACGACGCGGGTGGAAGAATTTTGTATATTGAGAATAGTACTACAGAATAACATCTGGCGTTCGATTTACTAAATAGAATTGGTTGAATTGGGAATGCGCGTAAAATTGATGGCGTATGCGTACCACAAATACTTTGATTGGCTATTGTCTGTGCT
Source organism: Lymantria dispar (assembly GCA_032191425.1). Lineage (NCBI taxonomy): Eukaryota > Metazoa > Arthropoda > Insecta > Lepidoptera > Erebidae > Lymantria > Lymantria dispar. The sequence continues at coordinate 15,106,509 of CM063461.1, read as the reverse complement.
GTACAGCTTGCCATACCATTGTGTTAGCATCTGTATTAACAGATATTATTTTGTTAATGTAAATATAAATTATATTTAATACTAGCAACCAGCCCTCGCTTCGCTTCGGTTATAGGTTATAGTCGTTTTACCCGCGTAGTTCCCGTTCCCGTGGGAATACCGGGATAAAATATAGCCTAGTTTACGCCCTGATATTATAGCTTCCCATTGGTGAAAGAATTTTTGAAATCGGTCCAGCCGTTTTGAAGATTACCCGGAACAAACAGACAGACAGACAAAAATTTTTTAATTGCTATTTTAGGCATAGGTGTCGTGCAAATAACCGTGTGAGCATGAAAACAGCCTATTATTTTGACATTACAAACAGACACTCCAATTTTATTTATTGGTATAGATAAAATTAAGTGCTATGGAAATGAGAGCGTTGATGTGCTCCTCAGCACTGCGGTTGCTGTGAAATCGAGTGATAGAATTAAAAACAGAGTAATCAGTATTTAGTAGTTAGTTGTGGTATTGGAATTGATGTAGTGACAAGGATTGGATCCAGAAACCAGTCGAAAAAAACGAATAAAATTTTACATTTGAAGCTAAACTTCAATTCCATCCATCCATCCATCAGCCTATAGACGTCCACTGCTAGACATAGGCCTCCCCACGAGAATGCCACTCGGAATGGTCCAGCGCCACTTGCATCCAACGGTTCCCTGCGACTTTGAGAATGTCGTCAGTCCACCTAGTGGGGGTCGTCCTACGCTGCACCGTCTGATTCGTGGTCGCCACTCAAGAACCTTTCTTCCCCAACGGTTGTCGACTCCACGAGCGATGTGGCCTGCCCATTGCCATTTCAACGTGCTAATTCTGCGGGCTATGTCGGTTACACCCGTTCTTCTACGGGTTTCCCTGTTCCGGATTTTATTGCGTAGAGATATACCGAGCATAGCCCTCTCCATAGCACACTGAGCGACTTTGAGCTTTTTTATGAGGCCGACATTTAGAGACCACGTTTTCAAAACTTCAATTAGGTTTCTATATATATGTAGGTTCTCCGTGTGGGGACGATTAAGAATACAATTCACCACCCCCTCTCTTACCATAGGTATCGTAAAAGACGTCTAAGGCAGATAACATCAATGCAAGAGAAGGAAAATACGAAATAAAACCCTATGCCAATACTTCTGACTAGAATGGTATTGTAGAGATGTGAAAAAATAATGGATTTTTATATTAATCAATTTTTTTGTTGTAATAATCGATTTTAACAATCGATTATCTAAATAATAAAAATAAGGAATCGATTTTTTATATTAGAATTAATTATTTTAGTATTTGCTTTTTTGTTTAAATTTAAAGTTTTCTATTATATAGAAAACTAGCCGACCCGGCGAACTTCGTACTGCCATAATTTTTTTTGTAAATATATTTTCAAAATTGCCGAAAATATAGTCTGTCTATAGCTATCATTTGCGTTTTGTTATTATAAGATAGTGACCTGTATTCTCTTTGACGTTTTATGTCAAGTCCCACAGGAACCCAGTTGAACCGGATAAAAGTATCCTATGTCCGTCTCCTGGTTCTAAGCTACCTCCGCGCCAATTTTCGGGTAAATCGGTACAGCCATTCTTTGGATATAAATAGTGTAACTAACACGACTTTCTTTTATATATCTAGATAAAATCAGTCAGATTTCCTAAAAAAAGAGGTCATCATAATCCTGTTGGGAGAAACATTTTAAAATAGAACTACGAATAGTAATAAAATCGTTTATAAAAATAATCGATTAATTAAAAGTAATTAATCGATTTTTTGCAAATCGATTTATTTTAAAGAATAGAAAATCGATTAATAATTAATCGATTTTTTTCCTCCAAGTCACATCCCTATGATATAGTAGGTCAAATTCCCTCTTATAGCGGAGGAGATCTGAGCCCAACAGTGGAACAAATATGGGCTGAGATTGTGATTATATTTATGTATTGCATTATGTATTCAGGTTCATACTCATCTCACGTCTAGGCTAGCGGTTAAGGTTTCTAGCCACTATCAGCGCATGGGTAATAGGTACCTCCTGTAACGTATGCTACGAGCCCTTCAGTGGGACATATATGAGCTGTGATGATTCATCATCATCATCATCTCAGCCCATACACGTCCCAAAGTTGGGCTCAGGCTTCCTCCACTATGGGAAGGAAATTGACCTACTATACCACGCTGGTCCGACGTGTTGCTATAGGGTTTTTTTTCGATTGCTCTTGCTAATATCTATATATTATACCCATATTATATCCCTTAGTCGTCTTTTACGACACCCACGGGCAAGAGAGGGTGTGGTGAATTGTATTCTTACTCCGTTACCACATGAACTGTAATGATTGCGATGATAATAATTGTAATAAAAGTATCATAAAATCTATATAAGTGGTATTTATTAATATTTCAAAATTCGATACGCTTCTAATTACGAATACAAAATATTTTCAATCAACAATCAGACTATGTTTGTCCACTGTTGGACATAGGAGTCGTAAGACCGCAACTGCCGCTCTTGGCAGACGGCCTGGTAATGCAATACCTATATGTTAAAAGTATCCTGAAAGTATATTCAATTCATTTAATTTGCTAAAATATGGTTAAAACAGGTGTTTATAAATCGATAGAGTACATCATATTCTGCCCCGTGGGGCGTGCAAATAGTTATATAATATAATGCTATTTTATATTAATTACATGTCAAAAATATAATTTTAATGTCAGTAATATAATTTGTATAAAAAAGATAAAAAAAAAATATTTAAGATTTAGTTACATACATATAAAATTTTTGATGTCCATATATTTGATGATATTATTAAATTATACTACTGTTCGATCTCCTGGTAGACTCTCAGCCAGCTCTTACTACCTTCCATGGGAATGTTTTCATTGTTTTCTAAAAGCATTACTTTTTAGTTTAGAGTACATAATAAAAAAATATTTATGTACTCTTTATTCAACTACTCGCCAACAGATGTCACTATTAAAAGTACTATGGCTATTATGTAAGTTATGATTCGTCGTCACGGGAGGGCACTCCGCACGCATTTAGACTTGTTAGAAATACCAAGCAACGCGCCAAATGGGCTCAGCTGACCCCCTGGTGGGATTTGCTTCAAAATATTTTAATGTATCGCAATTGATTATATTTAGAACTAGCAATCCGCCCTCGCTTCGCTTCGGTTATAGGTTATAGTCGTTTTACCCGCGTAGTTCCCGTTCCCGTGGGAATACCGGGATAAAATATAGCTTAGTTTACGCCCTGATATTATAGCTTTCCATTGGTGAAAGAATTTTTGAAATCGGTCCAGCCGTTTTGAAGATTACCCGGAACAAACAGACAGACAGACAGACAAAAATTTTTTAATTGCTATTTTAGGCATAGGTGTCGTGCAAATAACCGTGTGAGCATGAAAAAATCCTATTATTTTGACATTACAAACAGACACTCCAATTTTATTTATTGGTATAGATTTTATTGCTGCATGTATCGAATTATATGAGTTATAGTTAACATTCTTAGTATTACAAGCAATATTGTAGTAACAATTGTTAGATGTATATTATAATGAATATAATATTACGATATATTTAATTTAAAAAAATACATATATATTTTCTTTAAGACATACCCTGCACTAAATAAATAATCCTTGTGTTGCGGGGGACTATACAAACATATAATTATTAACGGACACAAATTACATCCAGACTCGAAACTATAATTTGTAGATCGCATAGAGTGTTCTCCTGCACGGGATTCAAACCCGCGACACTAGTACGGTAGGTCGGTATCTTAACCGCTATGCCATCTGTGCAGTCTATAAAACATGAGTGTGAATAAGTTCGAAATACTAACTAGCTCTTTTTAGCCGTAGACGTATAAAACTAAATATATATATATATATATAATCCTTGTACTGTATGCCTGTCTGAGCAGCGTGTTCTTTCTATTTAAATAGGCAGTTATTTTATTGTCTAACTTGAAATTATAATAAAAAATAGTTTTACTAGAGAAAAATAAATAATATTATTTCCATGTTTTAAAATCGTTAACCAATTAGAAATAATTTATAAAACTTTTCTTGAAATCTATACAAATTTATGGCTTTTTTTTCGTAAAGAAACGGATCGTAAAATATATGAATTTTATCGTCATAATTTTATCGTACAGACGGTTATTTGCGATGTTTGCATAACTTTAACGCATAATGGTTATACCCATTGTGGGCGATGCGGTTTGTCAATTTTACACTCAAGGGGGAATATTGTTATTAATTTAGATTATAATATAACGTTTTTTAAGTAATAATACAGTCTCATCGTTACCCTGTTCTTATCTCAAATTCAAAATGTACTCTTCTTTCATTGAATCATCTTCATCATTTCAGCCTATCGCCGTCCACTGCTGAACGTAGGCCTCCCTCATGTTACGCCACAAACTGCGGTCCTGTGCCGCCTGCATCCAACGACGCCTAGCAACTTTCACCAGGTCGTCGGTCCAACTATGGTCGTCCTACATTGCGTCGTATTTCGTATTCTATCTCGCAGAGGAATCTCGAGCATAGCATTCATTGAATATATTGCAATAATTTTGACAATAGTTTTATGATAGACTGCCTCCCTGGCATCAACTCTCCTTGTGAATGTAATAAATACATCACCAAAACTGACCAGTTTGTGTGTGGTCACACGCAAACACTCTCAGAAAGTCGGACTTCTAACTCTCGCGTACACCGAATGAATTGCAGTAACAATTTGTTAGTAGTAGCAAATTGTTACTGGAAGTAACATAATTATAAGGAAACTTGATATAGAATTCTTTATAAAAAAATTACATCTGAGTAGTGAGACGTTAATTATTTGGGAGAGTGTGATAATATACCGGGCAGGACAGTACGCATCTGTAGAAGAGTGACAGCGTGGACCTGCCACTATTAAAGAAGGATCAAATCAGATAATCAATCAAATCATGATCTCCACGTCAAATCTTAACTTTAACAAAAGGAACTTTCTTGTTTGATATAATTTAAAAACACGACTGCGGATCTTGAGGTCGCCGATTCCATTCTTTCTTAAAAGTTGGACTTTCTTTAAAGTTTCTTTTTCAGCAATCTCAAATAAGGTATATTAAAAACATTCAACAAATAAACATTCAACAATTTTCAAAATTGTTTAACTATTTTCAATACATTAAAAAAAATAGAATACGAAAAAATACTCTTTTGGATATACGGTCTTAAATTTTTATATAATAAACTCATTTGGATATACGGTAAAAAAATTAGAAACAAGAAGCTAGAATTTATATATTAAACATTGATTTATAAACAATTTTTCATAAAATATCCATTAAAAAAATCCATTAAACCCTTGCTGGCTATAACGAACCCTGTAATTGTCACTATCTGATATAAGACAAAGGCCGATTGGATCCCGCCCTACTTCGACCCTAGAAACTACACCTGGTGTAGTGTAGTTTACTTTACCGGTGAGCTTGCATCTGGCAGTAGTATTAACAATGGTTAGAGAAGGCACAACATAAAAATGTCGGTGCTATAGGCATAGATCACTACGCCATCTACGCAGCAAATCATTGACATCAGTGGTCTGAAATTTGAAGATAATCTGTATTCATTTCGTCATCTCGTTGTCCCAGCGCATACGTGTCCCACTGCTGGGCTCGAGCCTCCTCCCCAATAGAAGAGAAGTTGACCTACTATACAACGTTGGTCGGATATGTTGGTATTTTTTTTTTTTGTGGGTGTGTCGCGGTCGGCGCGCCGCCGCACCACTCCGTCCGGGGCGACAGAGGGGCTTAAGCACGCAACTCCCGCGACCCACCCAAAAACCACGTCGCCTTCGTCGTTGGGCCGACCACTGGAGCAGCGATAACTTGTCGTCAGTGGTCGGCCCGACGGAATACCCCCTATTGGGGTACCCTCCCATCGACCGACGTCCCCCCCTCGGGGAGGACGTCGGTCTTTCCTCACGCGGTCGGCCTCTCGGTGGGTGACGGACTAATCCCCGGTCACGTCACCCGCGGCCTCGGCTAGGGCGGCATGAGGCGCAGATAGTTGCGCCTACGCCGCCCCAGTCGCCAGCGGCGGATCTCCTCATCGAGGCTGTGCTCCTCGCGCAGGCGATCCGCCGCCTCCTTCCGCGAGATCACTGTCTCGCAGAAGGCTGCGACCGCGTCCCAATTCCCGACGCTGTCGACGGATATGTTGGTATAGAATTTGCACAGATCTTATATGTTTATTATATCTCTTAGTCATCTTTTATAACATCCACGAGTAAAATAGCGAGCGGTGAGTTACAGTAAAACCCGTTTAAGACGATTTCGCAGGGATGCGACCAAAAACGCGTCTTAGGCGGGCAATCATATTATGCGGGCAAGGGAAAAAACGTGCCATTATTATTTATTGTATTATTATTTTGAATACCTACGTATTGAATTTAACATTTAAAAATTACCTAAATAAAATGTTGTTTATTTTCTTTATTTAATATACTACAAGATACATTTTTAAATATTAAAATTTAATTAAAAATATAAAATCATTTTGTTGCGTTACTTAAAGTAATCACTTATTTTAGTTTGACAAGAAGATTTTGAGGCATTAGCAATTACAAGATTTTCAACGTAATTTAATTTTCGCAGTGCGTCTTCGCTTGATTCAAAGAAGTTATATAGCGTCTTAAATCATTAACTGCTGATATTGCCTGGGCATGTGACAAAATCGGAGTTGACTCATCTTCTTGGTCATTATCACTGCCGCAAGGGGTAAAATGTGTATTTGAGTGGCACGTGTTGGCGTATTAAACGGGATGATGATCGTATTAAGCGTTAAGAAATGTATGAAAACATGTCTTAAGTTGCTGGGACCGACGGATTATGCGGGAAATCGTGTTAAACGTGATCGTATTAAACGGGTTCTACTGTATGTTCTTTCTCCCTCTATATGATAAGTAAAGTTGAGTAGTGAAGTACTATTGGGCTTTAAGGGCTGCATTCATTTATTTACATAAAATTATGAATGTGAGTAGCGTGCGGCACAGAACTGCGCTTTATGGCAGAGTAGACCTACATTAAGTAATGGATGGCGAAAGTCTAAATGATGACGATGATGATGACGAAAGCGAGAAGAGCATATGTCTCACTCTTCTCAGATACTCGAAAGCAAGTGAGACACTAGAGATGTGCTCCCACTCTACCTTATACAATGTTCACCTCCACCACTTTTGTCACACAAAAAGGTTGCCAATCAGAATTTCAAAGCCCTCTCATAAAAGTGTTAGTTCATAAATGCATCAGATTTTTTGAATCGTTGGTGTGTAAGATTAGACCGCCTCGTATATTGTGCCGATTCAACAGTGGAGCCAACACCTCATCTCGGTTCATATACATTCCAATGCTGGGCTGGACCCTACTCCATGATAGAATGGAAATTGACCCAATATACCAGGCTTGTGAGCCGAGTTGGTATAGGCTTTTATTTCGAGTTTTCTTTCTTTTGTTATATGCATATTATATCCTTTACTAGTCTTTTACGATACGCATGGGAGAGATAGGGAACGGTGAAATGTATGCTTTCGCCGTCACTATTCGGTAGTTAAATATGAAAAATCGAGTACTGCAAAAATGATAATAAACAGCAGTGGCTTTAATTGCTTTTTATTATACTTTTTATGTAGAATATGATTTTATTCTTAAACCTATAAATCTTATTTTATAAACAAGCCTTAAAGGTACATTTATAACTCTATGTATAAGGTCGTGCCTTCATTACCTTTCCACAAGACGTTGGAGGGTTGAAAATTGCCTTTTTTCCAATTAACTAAACACCTGGAGTGTGGTATATCCTCGCAAGATGTAAAACACACTTACTTTTATATCATTAATGGTTATTTATGACCGAACAAACGGTCGTTTACAAAGGGGCTTCGATGTTTTAAAAGAATTTTACATTTTTGACTCTGCTTAAAAAATATTTTTTTTTGATATACACAATTTGAAATAATATAACACAATTTAGAAGTGATACCTTCTTATGGGAGAGTAAACCGCCTTGTTACGTAACGCTGCGTTACAGCGCCAGTCTGTCTCGCTTTGAACGCGCTAATCTCAGAACCTAATGGTTCAAATTAAATAAATCTTTATATGTTTAATAGTTCATTTATTGAGAAGAGCTGTAGGCTATATAACATCATGCTATGAGCAATACAAGCGGAGCAATAATGAAAAATGTGGCAAATACTGGCATAAAAATGCTTTTGTGAGCTTCCTTTGCTTACGCTGCGTAAACGGTTACTTGGTCAAATTTGGATCTAAAATACTTTTAACCAAATAAATAAACGTAAACTAAAACGGGTATTCAACAATCTCATCTTTTTACAAAAGTAATCTAACCCCGAAGCCATTATCTGTAAGACAATCATATTTCACCCCAATTTGTAACCCCCCACGTTCATCAGACCTTATCATTATAATTACCCTTATCTCAATTAAATAATCGTAGTTGCCAGTATTTTTAAACGGCATCGTATTATATCTACTAGCTTTTTAAATTACTGTTTACAACATTTTGTCATCACGGGAGAAGAAGTGTTACTGATATATTTAATCTATTCTGTGATTACCGATACAAATATTTTTTTAAGTGCAGTACAGCTATTTTTTAGTGACAGTGATGACAACATTTTGTCATCGCGCGAGAAGATTATTGTTACTAATATATTTCATCTATTCTGTGATTACTAATACAATTATTTTTATAAATGACTGTTAACAACATTTTGTTATCACGAGAAGAAGTGTTACTGATATATTTAATCTACTCTGTGATTACTGATACAACTATTTTTTTAAATGTCTGTTTACAACATTTTGTCATCACGGCAGAAGAAGTGTTACTGATATATTTAATCTACTCTGTGATTACTGCTACAACTCTTTTTTTTAAATGACTGTTTACAACATTTTGTCATCACGGGAGTAAAATATTGTTACTGATATATGTTAAATCTACTCTGTGATTACTGATACAACAATTTTCTAAATGATTGATTACAACACTCTGTCATCACGGGAGAAGAAGTGTTACTAATATATTTAATCTACTCTATGATTACTGATACAACAATTTGTTTAAAGGACTGTTTACAACATTTTGATATTATGGGAGAAGTGTTACTGATATATTTAATTTAATCTACTCTGTGATTACTGATACAACATTTTTTTGAATGACCGTTTACAGCATTTTGTCATCACGGGAGAAGAAGTGTTACTGATATATTTCATCTACTCTCTAATTACTGATACAAAATTTTTTTGAATGACCGTTTACAACATTATGTCATCACGGGAGAAGAAGTGTTACTGATATATTTCATCTACTCTCTAATTACTGATACAACAATTTTTTCGCTAAGAGCATTTAGCTAGCATAAAAATGTGCATATTATTTCTTTATTTATACCCGTGAGTGTCGAAAAAGATGACTAAAGCATTTGATCTGCAGACAACATCGATGTAAGTGGAAAATACTCCCGTCTACTACCCGTCTGGGTCGTCATAATATTTATATAGAGTATTTATTGATTATTATATATATGATTGATTAATATTACGTCAGTCAGACGACTGACGTAATATTAATGAATTTAGGTTCAGTCACTTGCGGCCTTGGTCAGGGGTACTTGAACGACTTTGTTCCTCATGTTTTCTCAGTATGGTGATGCAGTAATGATATAATTACTAAACATAAGTAGTCATCATCATCATGATCTCAGCTTGTATACTTTCCACAGCTGGGCTCAAGTATCCTCTATAATGGGAAGGAACTTCATCTACTATACGACGCTGGTCAGACGGTTTGGTAAAGATTTTTATTTCGAATTTACCTTCTTTTGCAGAGATATTATCTACATATGATATTTCTTCATTATCACCATCATCTCAGCCCATATAAGTCCCAAAGTTGGGCTCAGACTTCCTCCACAATAGGAGGGAAATTTACGTACTATATCGCGCTGTTCAGACGTGTGGGTTTTATGTTGAGTTTTCCTTCATTTACGACACTTAGGAAAAGAGAGGGTTATATTTCTTAGTCGTCTTTTATGAGGCAAGAAAGGGAATGGGGTATTATTTACTCCATCACCACGCTGTAATGTTATTTAAAACTTTTATTATATTTTACGCTGAGGTTTGAAGAGGTTAACTTCTTGCCCCCTGACCACAATTTATCATTGATCAACAGCGGCTGCATTAGATATGTAAATGAGGTGCAGTCCATCTGTTGCGCCACCTGGTGCACGAATGCTGAATTAATTATACATAGCACGCGTCGAGCGCGCGCATCCGATCGATGGCAACGTAGCCATCTATTTGTGACAATATGGAAAACTATTTTAGGAGACTATTATTATATATGTAATTATAATTTACGTGAAATTGGATGGCGTATAACTATTAAAGTTATAAGCTTTGTTTTTACTATAAATTAATTCTATTATGTGGGAAAACATGGAGATCTCTTAAGTTTGTTCATGTATTACCTACGCATCTGTATATCCGTGTGGTGACGGAGTAAGAATATAATTCATCACTCCCTAACTTACCGGGACGTATGTGGGCTGCGAGGATGATGATGATATGGGATGGATTTTTTGGGCCATCCGGTCACATTAAGATGTGGCAAGCGCAACGGTGTGAGGGATGGTCTATGGTCGATGGTTTATTTGTGGCTAAAAATCTCATCTCAGCTCATATGCGTCCCACAACTGGGCTAGAGCCTCCTCCACAATAAGAGGGAAATCGACCTTACAATACCATGTGGGTCAGACAGGTCAGGATAGGATGATATTTGGTTATATTTCGAGCTTTCTTTTTTTTTATTGCAATCGGTGGCAAACGAGTACACAGTACACCTGATGGAAAGTGTTGCTCCCGCTCATGGACCTTTGCAAGGCCGCTGCTAACCGCGAAGAAAGTAAAGGGAGTGTGAATGCATGCAATGAGGTTCGGTGATACTAAAGGCATCACTAAAAGCCACAACACCCAAATACCCTCAGAAAATTAGGCTTCAGGCTCTCTTGCTCACTAAAGGAAAAGTAGTAACAAATTGCTACTACTCGGACGTCGATTTTCTACGAGAATGTGGTACTACCCCGGACGGATCGGCCCGCGGCTGTGGACAAACAACTGTCAACAGTGCGGTCCTACCACTATTATTCCTTCTCTTGCAATATCTATACCAATAAATAAAATTGGAGTGTCTGTTTGTAATGTCAAAATAATAGGCTTTTTTCATGCTCACACGGTTATTTGCACGACACCTATGCCTAAAATAGCAATTAAAAAATTTTTGTCTGTCTGTCTGCCTGTTTGTTCCGGGTAATCTTCAAAACGGCTGAACCGTTTTCAAAAATTCTTTCACCAATGGAAAGCTATAATATCAGGGCGTAAACTAGGCTATATTTTATCCCGGTATTCCCACGGGAACGGGAACTACGCGGTTAAAACGACTATAATCTATAACCGAAGCGAAGCGAGGGCGGGTTGTTAGTATGTTATATACTTAGTCGTCTTGTACGACATCCACGGGTAAGATAAGGAGTGGTGAATTGTATTCTTGTTCCGTCACCACACGCATTTTTTGTAGCAGTATTCGTTAATTGTATCTGTATTTATAGTCCGTTATACCAAAAAGAATGATTCCTATGAATTCCTGTGTAACAAAGGTTGATGTGATTTGTTGTTTAAATGAAAAAAAGAAGTGAAAAAGGAACCAAAATACCTTAACACATTCAATTAAACATTTTAAACCGACAAAATTGCCTTAAGCGTGACAATAAGAAAATTATAGTCTCGAAACATTGAAGGCGTGAAGTCAAATCAAATGTTTTCTAAGAATGTTGGATGATACAATCATTACAGGTCATTAGAATCAAATCACAAAGATAACTCGTGACTGACCCACATCTTGGAACTTATTGTTTTTCTTTTGTAATTACCAACAGACATAAGTAAAGAAAAAAACGAAAGTAATTACATACGTAATATATATGTATTCGTATTTTTTTAAGACACTGCACTAAGGATAAATAATCCATGTGTTGCGGGGGACTTTACAAACATATAATTAACGGAGACAAATTACATCCAGACTCAAAAGAACATTTTGTAGATCGCACAAAGTATTGTCCCCACCCAAGGGCAAACAAGCCCCCTTTCTCCTAATTGTATTCTGACACCGTCACCACACGGAAGAAGATAATTTTCAATAGTACGAATTGTCAAAGTTTGCATCTCGATTGATCGAAATTGCAGAGTAGGCACGGAGATAATTTAAAAAAAAAGGCTAGAGTCCAGACTGACAGCGACGAGTGACAGTTTGAAAATTAAACTTGCGTTTTAAGTCAAGAATTCTATACTCTTTGAAGTCGATCTCAATTCCATTCGTTCCCCGAAGTAAAACTTTCAAAAGCACGAAAAATTAAAATTCCAAAATCGTTCGATCAGAACTGAAAAGTAGACATCCTGGATTTAAAATCCACAATCGCTAACTGGCACTCTAATATTATCTACAAAATAAAGCCTTATGCCAACACGTTTGACCAATTGTAGATCAATTGCCAAAAGTGGAATTAATAATTATACTATTGGGAATCGAAATCTACGACACTCGACACTGAAGTTCACTATATAAACCACTAAGCCATTTGCGCATCAAAACACTTTCATTTACAAAGTGTGTGATTGTAGTCCTGACATCGAAAGTGAATGAAAATGACTCAGCACAACATATAATCCAGTTATCTGGTCCGATGGAATTACTGGACCGAGACTGACAATAAAAAGAATCAGCTGACCACCATTAGAAAATAGTTTATTGAATACTAAATGTAAAATCGACTGCATAAACGACGTACTAGTTAAAATAGCTATTACGCCCGTGTCATGGATTTATTGCTACATAGGACCACAATTTACACGATTCACAATTTTTTGTTGTCTGGGTGTAATATGTTTCCGTTAATTACATATTTGCAAGATCTCTCTTTCCGCGTGGTGACGAAGTAAAAATACAAACCAGTCAATCATTTTTACAACACCCACGAGCAATATAGAGGATATTGCTCGTGAGTGTTGTAAAAATGATTAAGAGGTATGCAGATAACATCGCTAAAAAAGTTGAAAAAATTTAAATGAAACCTTATGGTTTTCCGCCGCCGGCGACTCGGGCGGCGCAGGCGCGAGTATCAGCGCCTAATGCCGCCCTAGCCGAGGCCGCGGGTGATCGGACCAGGGAATCGTCTGTCACCCGCGGAGAAGCTAACCGTGCGACGGCGACCGACGTCCCAGGACGTCGTGAGGTGAGGTTACCCGAAAGGGTATTCCATCGGGCCGACTACTGACGACAAGTCACATCTGCTCCGGTGGTCGGCCCAACAACGAGATGACGTGGGTACGGGTGGGTTATGGCCCCGCGCGCCGTCCTTTCATCGCCCCGGACGAACTGGACCGCGCGTGCGCTTACCATAGCCCACCCAAAAAAAAAAGCCTACGCGTCTGGCCAGCGAGGTATAGTACATGAAATTCCCTCCCATGATGGAGGAGGCCTCAGCCCAGCGGTAGGATTCCTGTGGGCATATTATAATATAAATAAAGACAACGTCGAGAGAAGAAAACTCGAAAAGAAGCCTTATGACAACACATCTGTTCAGAGAGATAGAGTAAGTCAAATTCTCTCCTACAATAGAGGAAGCCCGAGCCTAACAATGGGACGGCTGAGATGATAAAAATGCCTCGGAATAAAAGGATTATATCCTCAGTGTAGAATTATATCGACCACTTACGTCAAGTCACCCTGCTCCGGTGGTTGGCCGAACGACGAAGGCGACATGTCGCGGGTGGGTTACGGGTGTGCGTGGTTATGCCCCGTCTGTCGCCCCGGACGTAGTGGTGCGAGGCGTACGCTGACCGTAACCCAACCCAAAAAAAAGTGTAGAATTATATCTTCTGTACTAAAAAAAATACTCATACTTTGAATTAACAAAATATTTATTATAATCATCTCAGCTCACATACGTCCCACTGTTGGGCTCGAGCCGCTTCCTTAATAGGTGGGCAAATTGACCTACTATATTTACCACGCAGCTTAAACGGGTTGTTAGAGGGCATAGGGAAAATATACATAGAAATTTTAGTTTAATTGACCAAGTTTCAATTAGATTCGCTCTATTTATATTATATGAAAAAAAAAAACTAAAAGGAAATAGGAAACATGGCGCCATAATTGATTCGTACATCAAATAAAAGATTATCTGATTTAAATAATAGATGCAATTGACGTATTCACAATTACACCGCACACTGTAAAATATTTTATGAGTATTAATTAAAAAGTTCTCGATAATTTTGGCTGATGTTAACTAAATGGATCACAGGTGGTAAGCACCAATGGTTATTTAACCTTAGAAATTCCTTTCTCGGGGAGTTCTAAGTATATATACTTTTTAACCGACTTAAAAAAAGGAGAAGGTTTTCAATTCGACTGATTTTTTTTTATTTGAAAGCTAGTGCTTTCTGTGTGGTCCCATTTGAATTTGGGCCCGTTTGAAGTCTTTTTTGTTTGTTAAAATTATTGATTATGCTCCGTGTGTTGACGGAGTAAGAATACAATTGATTACTCCCTATTTTATTCATGGGTGTTGTAAAAGACGACTAGGGGATATAATTTTGCGCCCGATGCCGCCCTAGAAGAGGTTGCGGGTGACCGGACCGGGGAGTTTAGTCCGGTACTCATGGAGAGACTGACCTTGCAACGGTGACCGATGTCCCGGGAAGGGGACGCCGATGGGAGAGGGTACCCCCTCAGAGTATTCCGTCGGGCCAATCACTGAACACAAGGAACTCTGTGCCAGTGGACGGCCCAACGACGAAGGCGACATGCTACGGGTAGGTTATTGGGGCAGCGCGCCGCCCATCTGTCGCCCCGGACGGAGCCGGACGGAGGATGCTATGCCCAAACCCAACCCAAAAAAAATGCATTTAACAAATTGCAAGAGAAGGAAAACTCGAAATAAAAACCTATACCAACCCGTCTGACCAGCTTAGTATAGTAGGTCAATTTCCCTTCAATAATGCAGTAGGCTCGAGCCCAGTAGTGGGACATATATGAGCTATGATAATATTGGTGAAGAAAAATCTTGTTGATTTTCTCGACGTTGTGCGACCATATTAACTTTTCTGACATATTACAATAGATACATCAGAAATTAATGTTTTAACTGACCGTTACTTCAACTTACCCCTAATTAAGGGGTACACACCAGTTGTAAAACAAAATTCTTAATTAGCATGACATTGTGCCATACGCCGCGGTCAGTCTATGATGTAGATATGGCCTTAAGTCACTTATGTCATTTGTTTCATTATATTACAACCCTCCCTTAAACTATACTGTATAATTATTATTACGTCTGACGCTACCCTAATGGTTAATTAATTATTTAAACTATCATAGATTATCATTTTAAGAATGACATCAGTCGACGAATCCAACTCAGTTGGGCAGCGTTCGGGAATCTTAAGAGGATCTTCTTGTCCAACGTACCTCAGTACCTGAAAACGCAGGTCTATGACCAGTATGTTACCAGTGATGACTTACGGTACGAAAACGTGGTCTCTAAATGTAGGCCTCATAACAAGGTTCTCGAGTGGCGACCACGTATCGGATGACGCAGTGTAGGACGCCCTCCCACTAGGTGGACCGACGACCTGGTGAAAGTTGATGGCCGTTGTTGGATGCTAGCGGCACAGGATCGCATTTTGTGGCGTAACATGAGGGAGGCCTAAGTCCAGCAGTGGACGGCGATAGGCTCAAACGATGATGATGATGAATGAAAAATTGGTCATGCTCACCGAATGATTCTGCTTGCGGTAGCTACGTGGGGCGGGTCGCTCCCTTTCCTCTAATGTGCTTGAGGGGAGTGATGGCCGCTCTAGTAGTTAACTCGTGATCGGGTGCTGCTTGTGGGATCTGGTCTAGCCATATTTTTTGTTTTCTCTATTTTTTTTTATTTTGTACTTATATTTGAAAATTTATACATGTATATAATTTCGAAGGGCATACACTGGAGCTAATAAATAATATATTTTGTACGAAGTATAAAATTATACATATTTAAAAGACCAAAAAAAGTGATAGCCCGCTGAGTTTCTTGCCGGATCTTCTCAGCTTGTGGCCGCGTATCCGATCCGGTGGTAGATTATTGCATTGTACTCGTGTTCAAACAATGTTTAAATTTGACAATATGTAAGTGCCCTTAAGGGGATTATGCAGATAAATGATTTGATTTGAATGAGATCATCATATTCACTATGGTGATGGAGTAAGAATACATTTCACCACCCCCTCTCTTGACCTTGACTGTCGTAAAAGGCAGCAAAGGGAATAGTAATATAACAATTTTGAAAGAGAACGATATCTCGAAACAAATTGCTGCGCCAACATGTCTTGCAAGCGTGGTATAGTAGGTCAATTTCCCTCCTATAATGGATTTGGCCCAAGCCCAATAGTGGGACGTATAGCTGAGGTGATGATGATGAGATCATCATAATCATAGATAGTCTTTATGGGGACGGAGTAAGAATACAATACACCATTCCTTATCTTGCCCGTGGGTGTCTTGAAAGACGACTAAGGGATATAATACGCATATAACATCTATGCAAGAGATGCAAACCGTATATCGTACCAACCTGTCTTGACCAGCATGGTAGAGTAAGGTCAAATCCCTTCTATTGTGGAGGAGGTGTGAGCCCAACAGTGGAACGTCTAAGAGCTAAAATGATGAAAATAATGAATCATGGATATTCTGTATTGTTATGGTGGAAGAATACAATTCAGAACTGCCTTTCTTGACCGTGGGTATCGTAAAAATTAGATTTAAAATTTAAATTAGTTTTTAAATTAGTGTTAGCTTCAAGCTGCATCCTTCTTTGTATCATTGGGAACTCTCATTGATCAGCAAATACGTTTATGCTACTGTTAACATCTCTCTGCTCACGCTGTGGGACACCAATACCGCTTTATCTTTTGTGAGATTCTTCGTTAGTGGAATATTTTTTATGTTAACGTTTTATGTCTGAAGTCGAGCGCTCGCTGGGGCAGCCTCGGAATGGGTTGAATGGAACTTAGTTTAGTTCAATCCCGTGCAGACAGAAATTTATGCGTTCACTGCAAAGAACCACCATTTATATCATAACGCCTCAGTTGCAAGAAGAAACTATTTAAATCTCCTAGGCTCGGCCCCATAATCCACCTCATTCCCTTCGCTGCCCTTTTTTTGCGTGGGAACGCATGCCCAGTATGCCGACCTTATAGAGATGGGGTATGCCGGGCTCAGCATTGATTTATTGTCAGCGCCATTACCAGCTAAAAACCACACGCTGTTCCTGTCCCTCGGTTACGGCGAAGTTATGGGACCGTTTTCACATGCACCACAACTCCGCCGGAGCCCTTCGCTGCCCTTGATCCAACCACTGGTACCGAGTCTCATTTAGATACCGTCCTGATGATTCACTTGAAAACAATATGATCACCGAACTGTATTCAATAATTATCAATTTATAAACATTACAAAATATTCAAATATAAACATATCCATCAAAGAAATAAATGAACCATTTCGATAGCATTAACTATGCATGTATAGTGAGGTGAGTACATTATTTGCTCAATAGAAGAACATCTGCATACAATGGTGAATTATATAAGTCCTTATTACATTGTTTGTATTACTTGATACGTTTTTTTAATAGGCTAGGTTTTTAGTGACAGCCTGTGGTCGGTAGTAGTGTGTAGATTATAACAAATTTCATTTTTCTAGCTTCAGTAGCTTCGGCTCACCCTGTTCCTTTATATGTATATTATTGTTAACGCCCCCGCAACATCTCCTGTAGGTGGCATTTTGGCAAATCCGTTTTTAGTGGACCTCTACTCGACGAAAAGAATATTCCATAGGTAATGAACCAAGTATTATATATAAAATCAGTTTTTATACTATAACGTAAGTAGAATTATAATTTCATGAACGTTAAGGGTGGCTGGCAAGTGGTTGCCATTGCCACCATGTTAAGCGTCTGGCAATGATAACGTGATTTTTAATAATGTTCTGAAGGTAATATCAAAAAATCACGCTTAATAATTAACGAAAATATATCGGTATTTTACACACTTTTAGTACCTGCTGTGTGGTAGCGGCTTCGAATACTACCAACCCTTGCTTTGCTCGTGGGTGTCGTAAAAGACGACTAAGAGCCCTAGATTGACCCGGACCAACTCCATCTGGTACCATTTGGGTCAACGATTACATTCTCAAGGAGGGTTGACGTCAGGCAGGCGGCCGGTCATAAAAGTCATTGCCGAAACTTTTTGCAATATGTCAAAACAGATGACATATTGCGTCGACCCCAAGTAATTGGGATAAGAGCAAGATGATGATGATGACACACTTTTAGTACCTTTTATCTGCCAAAACTACTGTAACCCAAACTTCATAATGGGCCACCGTTCTTACCTGTGTTGGGAGCATGCGCTGACAAACTTTCAGCTTTAATAAAATCACGAAGGTCTGGGGTCCACAGGCTCTTAGACTATTAAGGATTGAATAAATGGAATACATTTCTGCAAACATTTTTGTGTATTTCTGTGTATATATGTACATAATATGCTGCGGGACAATAATATGTTTTTAATAAGATTACTACTAAGTGATTTAAAGGCTTACACGTGGTTCACACCACATGGTCATGCCTTGCCCAAACCCCTCCAGGGTGACAGGAAGGACGGCGTGCAATCACATAACTGGGCCACTGGTACCAAGTCTAATAAATAGCCTTAGCGAGTACAATCAAATCGATTCATATCTATTTGCCGTATATTACAATCCACTACCCGTGGTTGCTGTAAAAGATGACTGAGGGATTATCATATGCATACATCTGTGCAAACGAAAAAAGACTAACGAAAACACTATACTAATATACCTATCTGACCAGCTTGGTATAGTAGGTCAATTACCTTCACATTGTGGAGGAAGCTCGAGCATATAAGTAGGACGTATATGAGCTGAGATGATGATGATGACCGTTTTCACCAACGACTCTTAAATTTTTGATAGTACAACTTAAATGACACATCATCATCATCATCTCGGCCTAAATATGTCCCACTGTTGGGCTCAGGCCTCCTCCATAATGGGAGGGGAATTTATTTACTATTCCACGCTGGTCAGATGTGCAAGAACAGTGTTTTGTTTCGAATTTTCCTTCTTTTGCTGTTATATGCTTGTTATATCCATTAGTCGTTTTATACGAAATCCACGGGTAAGATAGGGAGTGGGTGAATTATATTCTTACTCCGTCACTACACGAAAATGTTGGTATAGAGTTTTATTATCCATATCGGACATAAATGTTATCAGCCCTTTAGTCATCTTTTACCCACGGGCAAGAAAAGGAGTGGTAAATTCAACATTTTTTTTTTTCAAATTCAAATCAATTATTATGTATAAATCCCGCGCGGGTACTTACAACACAAATGACACATCAATAATGTGTTATTTATATTAAGTTAGATGTTACCTAAACTTCAAGAATCGTTAGTGAAAACGGGTATTATTTTTTCAGTATGATGAATATATGTATACACGGTAAAACATACACCACCTATTCGATTGTCGCCAGATAATTGAAGTTTTAAAATCCCCCTTTAAATTCCAAACATTGTAATATTTAAAAACTTACATGTTATATCATAGCGATCTTATTTTATTATAATATTATTTTTTTGAATAAATTATGACTATCTCATTATTATGACACCTCGCCGCTGCGGGGCGCCATCTTAATAATATTCTTTCTGTTAAGGGGATGATATAAATAATGAACAAATATATTTAAAAAATATACATAGGAATTATGTATGGTTACGGAATAAGAATACAATTAACCACTCCCTCTCTTGCCAGTGAGTGTCGTAAAAGCCGACTAAGGGATATATGTAGGTAACATCGATGCGAGAGAAGGAAAACTCGATTCCTCCCTATTCTAACAAGTGGAACAACAGCGTGGAATAATAGGTCAATTCCCCTCCCATTGTCGAGGAGGCCTAAGCCCAACAGTGGGACTTATATAGCCTGAGAAGAATTTTTAGGGACGAATTAAGTTTATGTTGTATCTTCATCCTTTACCAATGAGTGTAGTAATAGATGTCTAAGAAGTAGTAAGTAAAGAAAATTACTACAAAAGAAAGAATTCACAAAAACAAAGCTTATTTATTACCATCCAGTGTGGGCAAGATAGAATAGTAGGCCAATGTGGACATTACGTCAGTTTGAAGACTTATATCAATAGCCGAACGTCTATCGGCTAAATTATAAAATGCACTCATAAATTAAACAAGATTTTTTTTTTTACCAACATTTTTGTACACCTGATGGAAAGTGATGCTGCCACTCATGGCCTTTGCAAGGCCGCTGCCTACCGCGAAGAAAGCGAAGGGAGTGTGAATGCGTGCAATAAGGTTCGGTAATACTAACGGCATCACAAAACCCAACACACGCAAACATCGTCAGAAAATTGGGTTTGTGGCTCTCTCACTCACCGAACAAAGGCCAGTAACAAATTGCTACTACTCTGACGTCGATTTTCTGCGAGAGTGTGGTACTATCCCGGTCGGACCGGCCCGCGGCTATAGACTGAAAACTATCAACACTGTGGCCCTACCACTTTAAGGCCGCAAGGTCATGATTAGCGGGCCATAAGGCCAGATGGATAGGGGGGTGTACACTATTGCAGTACATAATTTAATAAATTTGATGCATAAGAGAATTTGATGCTAATCCATAAGAGAAAAAGAGACATTAATTTGTAAATATGCAGTAGGAAGTATTGGTCATAAATTCTTAATTTACCAAGCATGAGCCGGAATGCCGAGAAAGCGAATGCCACAGTATCTCAACTGTAGGCTTTACTCGCTGTCCTTTAGTTCAGAGTAAAGATTTGAAGAGAACATCTATGCAAGAGAAGGAAAACTTGAAACAAAACGCTAGGACAAACTGTCTAACTAGCATGTAAGTCATAGTAAGGTCAATTCCCCTCCTAGTGGAGGAGGCTCGAGCCCAGCAGTGGGACGTAAATGAGCTGACATTACGATGACGATGACTTCTTTTTTTCCTCCCGGATACCTGCATAGGTGCAACCGGACCTTAGCTTATCAAACACTAAAACAGGTTCAAAATCAAAAATCTTAACAAAAATAAAAAAGATTAAATTATATTTTTCATAATTCACTGTAGTTCTTCCACTTAACATCGTTGACAGGTCACGCGTGCTCGAACGCCGCATACCATCGGCGCACGCGCAGATCGCTATCAACATAGAACATTATCAACATGTGGGCGCATCTGTCGCCACCCCACACCATTGTTTACATATTATCTAGGAAGAAATTACTGATAATTCACTTTAGTATGCGGTTTGTAATCGTTTGTTTGATATTCGTTTGAACATTTACGATGTTTTGCTCCTAGAATGCGTAGATATGTTATTTAAACCAAAAACAATAATTGAGAACTCTTTAGTATATAGATGTCCCTAACATTGGACATAGACTTTCAACTCCACAATATGGAGAATGGTCTATTAAAGCACACTGGCCCGACGGATTGGTGTAGGATTTTATTTCGAGTTACACTTATCTTGTAACGAACTATCTAATCCCTTTCAAGACATTCGCAAAAGCGAAAGAGTTGGTAAATTGTATTCTGAACACGCACTAGTATTTGCTATACTAGTACATATTCAGTATTATTTCAAAACTTAAATAAGGATATTGTAGTTTGAAATAGGCAAGAACCACACTTTTGTAAATAACAGACCTAAAAGGTGCGAAGCAGAGGATAGCGACGTTTCGAATCTTGCTAAAATCTCAACCATGAATATTATCATAGCGATAAAAAAGTGCTAAACTTGTTAAGATAATGGGACAAACTATAATTTAAACTGTAATTATTGTATTTTCGTCGGTCCTTGATAAATGTAAAACTTCAACTTTTGAAATGCCCAACGTTTAGAAGAGGGACGAAAGTCATGTTAAATGAATTCATTACATCCAAATCAAACAAATATCAAATTATAAATAAATTGTAACGCTATTTGATATTTGCCCAAATATTGTGAAGTTCCTTATAAGATTTAATTTTCTAGTTTTAGAGTCAGAAAATTAAATATAAAATTGTAGTAAAATTTTTAAGCTACCCTCATTAAGCTACAATTTATAATACTTATGAGAACACAGCGTGAAGTTAACGAAAATATTTAAAAAGCGTCAATACAACTGTCGATTGGTATTAATGATCCAGGTTAAAAACTTATTAGTCATCGTAGACTATGTTCTCAGTTCTGTAATGAAATATGAGAGTATGATGTTTATCACTTATACGGTAATTAGTAAAGAAATTAAGATAAAAATATCATTATCAACCGGAGTTGCAATGATTTTGCTATTGTTAATACATTGTTTTAAGAAATAAAACTGGTTTTATGGTTTGTAAAATGCTTTAAATTTCTGTATATAAAAGGTTATGGAAGGATAAATTTGACAATATTTGACGTTCAATATGTTATCGTTATTATAGAGACTTTATCCTATTTACTGCAAACGGTTTTTTTATTTAGTACCTACAATACGTTTTAGTACAATATTAATTGTCAGTAGAAAAAATCGGCCAAGTGCGAGTCGGACTCACGCACGAAGGGTTCCGTACTATTGAGCAAAAAAGGATAAAAAAATCGTTTGTTGTATGGGAGCCCCCTTAAATATTTATTTTATTTTCTTTTTAGTATTTATTGTTATAGCTGCAACAGAAATACATAATTTGTGAAAATTTCAACCGTCTAGCTACCGCGGTTCTTGCGATACAGCTTGGTGACAGACAGAGAGACGGACGGACAGACAGCGAAGTCTTAGTAATAGAGTCTCGTTTTCACGTTTTGGATACGGAGCTTTAAAAATAGCAGAGACAAAAAAAAATCTGTATCATAAACAAAATCTGTATAATAACTATAAAATATGCAATGGCTGTTTCCTCATGAGCCATGAATTATGAACGATTCAAAACTACATGTTATTAAAAATAGATGATAATAAAATGTGATAAAACCCATAAATATCGTTTCAATTCACAATCATCATCATCATCGCAGCCCACATACATCCCACTGTTGGGCCCGGGCCACCTCCACAATGGAAGAGAATTTGACCTACTATACCATGCTGGTCAGACAGGTTGGTATAGGATTTTATTTCGAGTTTCCTTCCCTTAGATGTTATCTACATATTACATCTCTTAGTCGTCTTTTACGACACCCATGCGTAAGAGAGGGGGTGTTGAATTGTATTCAAATATTTTTCGTGTGGTGACGGAGTAATCCGTCACTTATTATATAAATAACAGAAATTATTGAGCAAGAAAACCATTCTCCAAATTACACGTAAATTAAAAGAATTTAATACAAATTGTTTCACGGTATATCAAAGGATCAGTATTCGAAATAAATACCTTGATATTGACCGTCATATTTATTGTAACCGTGAAGATATTTTGATGTGAATGCGTTAGAACAAAAAGCCAAAGGGTTTTAATTGATTTGTTACATTGCGTTTACTTTCTAAGGGATGTTAACCTTAACGGTTAGTCGATTTATCGTTTTGGATGTGAATTTTTTATAGGAGGGCTTTGAAATTTTTATCTATATCTTTTTATGTGAAGAAAAGTTCACAAAGAAAAAGATTAAGCAACTGTTCTATCGCGTACTTACTCCTACGCTCTCTGTGGTGACGAAATAAGAATACAATTCAGCACCCTCTATCTTACCCGTGGCTGTCGTAAAAGTCGACTCAGGGATTAAATACGCATATAACATGCTTAGATACGAGAAGGAAAACTCGAAATAAACCCCTATTGCAACATGTCTGACTAGCATACTAGAAGTCAGTTTCCCTCTCATCGTGTAGAAGGCGCGAGCCCATATGTGGAACTAATACGACCTGAAGTAAGTCAGTGAGCCTTTACGACATCCACGGGTAAGATAGGGAGTGGTGAATGGTATTCTTACTCCATCAACACACAAAATATATGTATGTCATAATAATCTATAGTAAATAAACTGAGGTACTTATGAGGTTAACACTTGAACACCCTTCCAAATACAATATCAAGTGTTTCACATACCCTTATACTTGATGACAATAAACCCGTATAGATGTCGCCACTAGCGTTGTTTCAAGATTTTTATTCATTTAATAAAATATTTAATAAAAAACTGTATAGGGGATGTTGGGTTGGTCATGTTGCTTAATTGGTGTTTAATCACGATAGAAAATGATTGACATTCATTGCCAGTGACAATAATTATTAATATGGGTTTAAAAAGATGTGTCTTCATAAAAAAGTTTGTGTACTTATGCACGCACTAAAAAGTTAAACTTCTTTGCCGTAACTACATAAAAATCTTTCTGAAAATTTTATCTTTCGAGTTATCCTTTGTAGAAAAACGACGCTTATAATGGAAAAAAATCTATACCATTAAATAAAATTGGAGTGTCTGTTTGTAATGTCAAAATAATAGGCTTTTTTCATGCTCACACGGTTATTTGCACGACACCTATGCCTAAAATAGCAATTAAAAAATTTTGTCTGTCTGTCTGTTTGTTCCGGGTAATCTTCAAAACGGCTGGACCGATTTCAAAAATTCTTTCACCAATGGAAAGCTATAATATCAGGGCGTAAACTAGGTTATATTTTATCCCGGTATTCCCACGGGAACGGGAACTACGCGGGTAAAACGACTATAACCTATAACCGAAGCGAAGCGAGGGCGAGTTGCTAATATTGAATAAATTAAAAGTCTTTTTCTAATGCATTATCTAGTTGAAACTTGTGACAGTGTTCACGTGCCTCGTAAAGAATGTTGAATAGTTAACGTTAGGGTGTCGATTATTTGTGACGATGTGCGCTAATATGCCAAAAGAAATAACTTCAAAAATACTGATGATACAACATGATTGGAGTTAGGGCAGAAAAATGTCGTGTTCATCATACTACTATCATCATCTTCGTAATCACAACTCATATACACTCCACTGCTGTAAACGAGCCTCCTCCACAATGGGAGGGAAATTCACCTACCATACCATGCTGGTAAAGCGGGTTACCGTTACCTGACCCTCACCACGAAGTTGATCTCATGAATGAATGAAATGCGTTTACAACAACTGATATAAACCATACAAAACATATATTTTCATTGAAGAGATATGTCATATCATTCAGCGTTTTCTTATCGTTAGTCTCTTACTAACTATTCTCTGACCACTCTAGATTTGGACCTTTGCACTACATCCTACTGCTGGCCGAGCCTCCTCCGCAATAGGAGGGTATTTGTTTAATTTCAGCACACTAGTCATGTAACAACGACCACACAACCTGTCTATGTTGGTATAATGTTTTACTTTAGGATTACCGAGATTCTCTTCTCTTGCATAGATGTTATTTGAGTATTATAGCCCTTAGTCATTTTGATAAATACAGTGCGGTTACGTTATAAAAATAAAATTGATCACACATCTCTTGTCTGTGGGCGTCATAAAATATGACATAGAAATTAAATTTCGTAATTGAATTTAAAAATAAAATTTAATTATCTTTTGCAAGCAAGTAACATCGATGAAAGGAAAACTCAACACACCTGACCAGTGTGGAATAGTAGGTCGATTTCGCTTCTATTGTGGAGCAAGCGAAACAGTGGGACTTAAAGGGCTTGTACATAAAATTGCAATGCGACGACGCATCGCAAAACCCTGCGAGCTCGCACGTCGCGTCGCAAGAAATTGCGAAAAATCTTCTTTATTTCTTTTGTCTGTATCTCCTAAGCAATAACAAAATTGCATACTTCTGTTTACGATCTATGTCACGGCCTAGTTTTCAAAATACGTTCAGCACGGTTGACAGTCGTCGAAGGAATGTCATGTTATATTATGGGAATGGTCACCTAGGGAGACTCCTTGCCGCACGAAATCGCATCACAGCAATAGGTGTCGCAACGCAAAAAGTTGCGAATTGCATCGCGTCGCATCGCAGTTTTATGTACAAGCCCTAAAGGAGCTAAGATACTGAAATGATGGTTCCTTGGTCGTCTTTTACGACTCGCATCCATTATCACTCAAGGTATAAAGCATAATATCAAAACTATTACAATTCATATATATATATAGGTCCAACTGCTGGGCTCGAACATCCTCCATAATAGAAGGGAGATTGATCTTAATATAACTATGCTGGACACGTTGGTATAGGATTTTATTTCGAGTTTTCTTTCTCTTACATTGATGTTATATGCGTATTACGTCCTTAGGTCGTCTTTTACGGCATCCACGGGCAAGATAGGGAGTAGTGAATTGTATTTTATTTCCGTCATCACACGGACAGCTAACTATCACAAATTATACAAATAAATAAAATTGATGTGTCTGTTTGTAATGTCAAAATAAAACGCTTTTTTCATACTCAAAAACGATTATTAACGCGATAATAGGTATCGCGTTCATAATCGTTAAAAATCACGTTAGAAATTTTTTATATGGTTGTCTGTCTGTTTGTCCCGGGTAATCATCCAAACGGCTGGACCGATTTTAATAATATTTTACTACCAGGTACTTCTCTATATAAGGAGTATCTTAGGCTATTTTTCCTCTCAAAAAGCCCTTATAAAATTTTGCCCGATACGGCAAACCAACGCGAGGCCTCACGAACGCGTATCGTAACATTTTAGAAGATATTGGAGATTCAAAATGCGGGGCCAAGGCGAGTGAAACCGAAACGAAGCAAGGACGGATTGCTAGAATAGAATAATGATCATCATCATCATCATCGCAGCTCACATACGTCCCACTATTGGGATCGGGCCTACTCCACAATGGGTGGGAATTTGGCCACTACTATACCATGCTGGTCAGTAATGTTGGTATAGGATTTCATTTCGAGTTTTCCTTCTCGTGCACAAATGTTATTAATTTATTTTCGAGGTCTTCATCTCTTACACAGATCTTATATGCATATTATATCCCTTTAGTCGTCTTTTACGACACCCACAGATAAGAGAAAGAATTGTATTCTTACTCCATCATCATACGGATCATCATTTTTTCATTTTTATTTCATTCATCATCATCATTTCAGCCCATATACGTCCCACTGTTGGGCTCGGGCCTTCTCCATAACGGAAGGGTAATTGACCTACTATACCACGCTGGTCAGACGTGTTGGTATAGGGTTTTATTTCGAGTTTTCCTTCTCTCGCACGTCTATATGTTATATGCGTTTTATATCCCTTAGTCGTCTCGTACGATCACCCACGGGTAAGATAAGGGGTGGTGAATTGTATTCTTACTCCGTCACCACACGGAAGTACACACACATTTTTATTTAACGATGGACAAAACAAAACAATTTTAACAACGGCTAGATGATATAAATTGGATCAATTGTTCAAATAGGTGAGTGGGGCACTGTGCAAAGGGCCCAGTTATCATTACGATGTATGCAAATGTAGTACATATATTGTTAGTACGATTTTATCACTGTATTTTTAATGATACAGACAATGTTGCCAGTTACACACTGATTTTAGTAGATTTATTCGTTAACGGTGAATATTTTATTATTATCATCTCAGATCATATAAGTCCCACTGCTGGGCTCAGGCCTTCTCCGGCATGTAAAGGAAGTTGACGTATTATACCGCGCTCGACAGAAATGTTGATATAGAGTTTTATGTCGAGTTTTCCTTCTCATAGATATTATCTGAATATCATATCCCTTAATCGTCTTTTACGTCACGAGTAGGTGAGAGAGGGTGGTGAACTGTATCCTTACTACATTACCACAATATTTTAACGTTTCTTTATTTTATAATTTAGTTGATGTTTAGATTCTTTCTTAATTTTTATTAATACAAATAAATAAAATTGAAGTGTCTGTTGGTAATGTCAAAATAGGAGGTTTTTTCATGCTCACACGGTTATTTTCACGATACATTTGCCTAAAAACCGGTCTAAAAATTCTGTCTGTTTGTTCTGGATGAACAAAACAGCTGGACCGCTATTGATAATAGTTTATTACCTGTCTAAATAAGGAATAACTTAGGCTATATTTGAATCTCGTATTCCCACAAGAATAAGAAATATGTGGATGAAACCCCCGGCCAGTTGCTACTTTGAAATAAAATTGTCTTAACCGATTTTCTCGCTTACGGGAGGATTTTCTGTTTTCGAAGACTTCCCGTAATGATGAACCCTGAAAAGTATTTAATACGGTAAAGTAAAGATTAAATATAACGTAAAAAATCCGTTAAGTGTTTTTTCATATATATTTATGTATGTATTTAATACTCGCATGAACAACCGAAACAATTTATTTTTATCGCTCTTAAGAGCCATTTCGCGTTTACGCTCGAAATTCTCTGATTTTGGTTTTTTTTTGATTCTCTGATCCTAATCTACCGTCGTAAGTAACATCTAGATATTACTGAACACATATTAAAATGGGCTAATCTTTCGTATTGACGATTAATTTAGCACTTTTCTAAAAGTCAATTGTTCGATCCATAGTAGCCCATCTCCCACAACCATTTTACTGGCAAATCGCCTCAGAGTCAATTTCAGAGCCCTATATCTATGAATAATATTTATATTTTAGGCCCCAAAAAATATAGTAAAGATCAGAAATATACTCTTATTGCCATTTAATTTAACACATTCTTAATTTTTTGTACCGTTAATCAGAAAAAAAAATAAAACTCTAGGGCGATTTTTAAATTTTGCATTGCTTTTTATCGCCTATTTTATGGCGTTAAAATAATAAAATTAGAATAATTTTAATTAAATTACACATTAAACTATGATCTTTGGAGAATCGAATTCTACAGTTATGTTGAAAATCCTTGAATGCAATTAATTGTATTTAATTATTGAATATTAGTCCAAATTACAATAAATTACGATACACAAGCGGGCAGTCACCGATTAGTACGGTGCGAGCACCCGTTGAGGATGGATCTATGTCACTTGTTCCTGCGTCCCGATTCAGTGCGTTCGTATTCTAAAATCATTATTATACTGCAATTACATAGTTTTGATACATTTCGTATTTTGTCTTAAGGTAAGATTTTTTCCACTGACGACAAGTTAACGCTGCTCCAGTGGTCGGCCCAACGACGAAGGCGACGTGGTTTTCGGGTGGGTCGCGGGAGTTGCGTGCTTAAGCCCCTCTGTCGCCCCGGACGGAGTGGTGCGGAGGCGCGCCGACCGCGGCCCACCCACACAAAAAAAAAAAAAAAGTTAAGATTTTTTACTATCAAGTATGTATGATTTACGTACGATGTACATGTATGTAGGTATGTAAGATTTGATCGGAATAAGAGTACGAATCCGATCCGATTGCGGCAAGGCATGAGACAGGGATACATCATCTCTCCGAAACTGTCCACCACTGCACTGGAATATGTCTTCAAGCTCTAATATTGAGTCGGACTCGGCATTAACATCAACGGCAAATACATCACTCAACTTCGATTTACAGTAATATCGTCTTTTTTTTTATTATTGCAAACCGTGGCTAACGAGCAAACAGTACACCTGATGGTAAGTGTTGCTGCCGCTCATGAACCTTTACAAGGCCGCTGCCTGCCGCGAAGAAAGTGAAGGGAGTGTGAATGAGTGCATTGAGGCTCGGTGATACCAAGGGCACCACCAAAACCTTCCACACACAAACACCCTCAGAAAATTGGGCTATCGGCTCTCTCGCTCACCGAACGAAGCGCAGTAACTAATTACTACTACTCAGACGTCGATTTTCTGCGAGAGCGTGGTACTACCCCGGACTAACCTAACTGTCGACAGTGTGGTCCTACCACTTTTGAATTATGGCAGAATCCATGGAGAACCTTGGCACCATGCTCAACGATCTCAGTACGCCATTCCAACTCGTGGGTTTACGAATGAACATGAACAAGACGAAAGTCATGTCAAATCCCCATGTCATTCCTGTACCGGTCCTAGTTGCGAATGCGATTGTCGTAGTTATCGATCATTATGATTAACTTGGACAAACAGTTCAGTTGGGTAGGTCAAATTTCAAAAAAGAGGTCAGTCGATGAATCCAAATCGGCTGGGCAGCGTTCAGAGAACTTAAGAAGATCTTAAAAGGATCACCCAACATACCTCAGTTTCTGAAAACATATATCTATATCCTGTGTATGTCACCAGTGATGATTTACGGCACGAAAATATGATCCCTAAATGTAGGCCTCATAACCAAGTTCAGTCGCTCAGCGTGCTATGGGGCAAGCTGTGCTCGGGATTTCTCTGCGAGATAGAATCCGATACGTATTTGAGGTTTTAAATAAAACTACTTTACGGATTTTATCGCGTTTGTATTTGATTTTTGATTACCCGACGTTTCGAACACTTTACAGCGTTCATGATCACGGGTGGACTAAGATGTCTCACGTCCAACAAGTCATCGTTACTGCAGAAAATTTTTATAATTATCTACCCGATACAGAAATTAGTTATTAAATATTGACCCACATTTTGATACAAAATTTATTGCCAGTGTAAGAAGAAAATGATTCTATATGAAAAAATTATATTGTTTATGGTTAGTAATAATTAAACATTAAAATTAATAGTAATTATATTTAAAAAACTAACTAATAATCTAGTATACTACCACCGGATCGGAACACGGTTACACTGAGAAAGATCCGGCAAGAAAACTCAGGTAACATGATGCTAAATTAAAGTTAATTTTGAAGGCGGCTTACTTTATGTTACTAAAAAGGTTTTAATTTATAAAATTATCTTTAGTTATTATTATTGTGGGTCAAATCTATACAATATGAGCTCACGGTGTCTTGCAGTCTTGTGGTGGTCTTTTTGGATTTCTTTTTAATAATGTTTATAACAGGATCCCAGCTTGATGGTAACACCCAGCCATCCTCTCTATTGAAATTTTTGTGTTTTTTAATCTCAATAGCCTCGCGTACCATTCTAGGCAGGTATCGGTGTTCTTTTGCGAGGATTTGTGGTTTATCAAACCTGATGTTATGGTGGGCGCGGTCCTGACTATGTTCACAGACTGCAGACCTAGTGTCCCGGCGGTGCTTCACATCGGCTATGTGTTCTTTGATCCGAGTTCTTATGGATCTCTTTGTTTGTCCAATGTAAGAGAGACCACAGTCACAGTTAAGTTTATATACTCCTGCATCTTGTAAAGGGATCTGGCACTTGACAGTTGGTAAGAATTGGCTAATCCTCTTCAGTGGCTTAAAATAAGTTTTAATGGAAGAGCGTTTCAGGATGTAGCCAATCTTGTCAGTGACTCCTTTGACATAAGGTAGTATTGCAGGAAGGCGCTCAACTGTGGGTGGTTTCACTCGGTCTCTGCGACGGGGGCGAGGAACTGGCAGCTTGTTTGCACGTAGCCTCCTTCCTCGTGCACGAGGAATCTGTGACGATGAACACCTGGCTGGGGAGCTGCAGCATGTCAAGCAGGTGCTACGTGCAAACAAGCTGCCAGTTCCTCGCCCCCGTCGCAGAGACCGAGTGAAACCACCCACAGTTGAGCGCCTTCCTGCAATACTACCTTATGTCAAAGGAGTCACTGACAAGATTGGCTACATCCTGAAACGCTCTTCCATTAAAACTTATTTTAAGCCACTGAAGAGGATTAGCCAATTCTTACCACCTGTCAAGTGCCAGATCCCTTTACAAGATGCAGGAGTATATAAACTTGACTGTGACTGTGGTCTCTCTTACATTGGACAAACAAAGAGATCCATAAGAACTCGGATCAAAGAACACATAGCCGATGTGAAGCACCGCCGGGACACTAGGTCTGCAGTCTGTGAACATAGTCAGGACCGCGCCCACCATAACATCAGGTTTGATAAACCACAAATCCTCGCAAAAGAACACCGATACCTGCCTAGAATGGTACGCGAGGCTATTGAGATTAAAAAACACAAAAATTTCAATTGGAGGAATTTTTCTATTTAGGGGCAACACCAGATGCATTGTACAGTGAAGGATTAGTGGAAGTGAAATGTCCAACCTCGCTATTTGATAATGATCCTGATACTTTCTGACAAGCTAAAAGACTGAAATGTTTTAAAGTGAACAGCCAATCTTAGAACACGACTGGTATTACTGGTTTCAAGGCCAATTGCACATAGCGAAACCTTATGTGTATTTGCTATATGGACTGGTCCTCATTTTCTATTGAAAATAGTCAGTAGAAAAAGACGACCTTTTGGCAGGAGAAAATGCTATTCCAAATAAAATATTCATTTAGCATTTAATTGACATGTGTTTGTTTTTATGGTAATTGTTATTATATATTTTACATAACATACATATTTGTATTTTCTTATTAATCTAACAGGAAAATTTCATTAGACAATTAAAATAAGTAACTTATTTTCTTACAATTAATCTTTTATCAAATCACATCACGTTTACGGCTCAAGACTACTTTGTCTATCTCGACCCTCACGTTACACGCGGATCTGTAGTTAGCTACGCACACATAAACATTTCTGCAGTCTTTTACCTAAACTCGAGCGTAATCATTTTGCGAAATAGCTCTTAAATCATATACGGCCACTGATTGGACCTCTCAAGACAAGCTTCCTTGAGATGTCGGCAATAAGTCTACTGTACCAATCTGATTGCATATTTAAACATTTTTTAATTATAAAAGACTGAGTAAGAACACAATTCACCTTCTGTTTTCTTACCCGTGGGTGTCGTAAAAGTCAACTAATGCAGTTAAATACAATATGCAGTTGACATCAATGTAAAATATGGCAAACTCGAAATTAAAACCTATGCCAACCCGCCTCGGCAGCGTGGTGTGTCAATTTCCCCTCCCATCGTGGAAAAAGCTCAAGTACGGCAGTGAGACATATATTAGCTATGATGATGATGATTAATTATATATTATCATTCATAACCATTATATCAGATTCCAGAGAACCATCAAAATTAAGTTTTCGTACAACTACTCGACCACAGATGGCGTTTACCTTTCAATATAACAAACTAAACGATTCCCATTTATAATTTTATATTTTTTTTA
This sequence comes from Lymantria dispar, assembly GCA_032191425.1. Taxonomy (NCBI): domain Eukaryota; kingdom Metazoa; phylum Arthropoda; class Insecta; order Lepidoptera; family Erebidae; genus Lymantria; species Lymantria dispar. Next base: position 15,073,200 of record CM063461.1, on the reverse strand, counting down.
ACGTTTAAAATGTGTAGATCTGTACATTCTAATAAGGTGTAGAGGACATGATTTGTAGAGATTATTATCTGTAGCTTTGGTGCTATTTAGTAGATCGATAAGAGAGGCTACCTTATTAAATTTACACCTGCCTATCTATGTTATTTTAATGGGATTTAATGCTATCACATGTTTTTACCCTGATAAGAATTTTTTGAATATACAAATCAATGTCACAGGTTTATAAATAATATAGTTATAAATTAATTGTTCCTGTGTGTTTCATCATCATCATCATCATTACAGCTCATATACGTCCCACTGTTGGGCTCGAGTCTCCTCAACAACAGGAGGGAAACTGACCTACTATACTATGCTGGTCAGACATGTTGGTATAAGGTTTGATTTCGAGTTTTCCTTCTCTTGCATATATGTTAGATGCATATTATATCCCTTAGTCGTCTTTTACGACATCCACGGGCAAGATAGGGAGTGATGAATTGTATTCTTATTTCGTCACCACACAGAGTGTGTGATAGCGTCTACGAATACTACTAATTTTTACCTTGCTCTTGAATGTCGTATAAGACAACTAAGAGTTTTACAAAAACCTGGACTAATTTCAGCTGATGCTGTCTGATCATAAATTACGTTCTCAATGACAGTCGACATCAGGAGAACGAGCGGTCATAATAACATTACCAGAAATTTTGCAATATTTACTATGAAAGAAGAGTCATCATCATCATCATTTCAGCTCATATCATCATCATCATCTTGCTCTTATCCCAATTACTTGGGGTCGACGCAATATGTCATCTGTTTTGACATATTGCAAAAAGTTTCGGCAATGACTTTTATGACCGGCCGCCTGCCTGACGTCAACCCTCCTTGGGAATGTAATCGTTGACCCAAATGGTACCAGATGGAGTTGGTCCGGGTCAATCTAGGGCTCTTAGTCGTCTTTTACGACACCCACGAGCAAAGCAAGGGTTGGTAGTATTCGATGCCGCTACCACACAGCACTTTCATTCATGCACATCATTTCAGCTCATATAAGTCCCACTATTGGGCTCGAGCCTCCTCCATAATAGGAGGGAAAATGACCTTGCTATACCATGCTGGTCAGACAGGTTGGTATAGGGGAAAAGGAAGAGTACATATCGTAAATTTAAAATGCGGGGTCAAAGCGATTAGTATCGAAGCAGCGAGAGAAGAAAAAATCTTCTTACAAGAAATATAGGTAATTATACTAATTATTTTTTATAACCCAGTTTCCTAAAACCCTACAAAATTCTATACAGTTTACAATAGACACGTTTCTCTCATTCAAATTCGTTCTCCCGTATCGTAAAATTATTTTATATATTGTTTCAATGAGTCCCAAGTAATTTGGATAACCGGGGTGTATCGTAAAACAAAATTTTATGCCTTTTTCATTACAAATGTGCCCTTTGGCTACCCTATATATTCAATTATATATAGGTTAACTATTGGTAATGCAATAAATTGATAACGGATACCCGTATTATTAGAAATGATAAGTATACAATGTAAGAAGAAAAAAAGGAACGAATAACTTTATTCTGTTCTCGTTAAACGTAATAAAGAAAACACTAAGAACTTCTTACATAAAATAATTTAATTTTAATGAGGAACAAAAAGGGCTATTGGCTCAGCTCGTGCGAGCCAGAAGCCCAATTTTCCGAAGCATTGCACAATGAGTTTCGGTGATACTAACGGCATCACCAAAACCCTCCACACGCAAACATCCTTATAAAGTTGGGCTTCTAGTTCTCTCAGTGAACTGTTAAAATAAAGGAAAACCCTGAATGACACGAAATTAGGCATTGTGTCTGATATTAGATTCACTAGTAGCAAAAAAAAAATATATATATATATAAGTAAGACCTAGTGAAATAAAGATAATTAAGACACCGGAATAAAGTCAAATTCATATTAAAAAGCTAACAGCATCATCGTAACTGAGATTAAACTTGAATGTGTTACACTAAAAAAAAAAATACTAAAGCAAGTATTAGATTTATAAAAACCGATAATTACCGTAAACACAAATACCGTGACAAAATCTTCATATATTTTTTTTATCATCAAAACTTGCCCTTAAACTCAAAAATTCCTCGCATCATCTAAAACCTCCCAGACACACTGACGACACGCATCCACTCATTAAACCCCAAAAATAACGTAAAACCGTAACAAATCGATTCACGGACGTGCACAGGGAATTTTACCCTACACTCTGGTCACAATGCCCGAGGTAACCTTAATGAACTTTTAGGGTACACAGTACAATAGACGGATGCTGAATTGTGTTACTGATTGATGAAGACGAATGGAGCGTTAACTTCATTATCAACTTATACTAGCTACCCGCCCTCGCTTCGCTTCGGTTTCAGTCGCTTAACCCGCATAGTTCCCGTACTCGTAGAAATCATCATCATCATCATTTCAGCCTATCGCCGTCCACTGCTATACGTAGGCCTCCCTCATGTTACGCCACAAAGTGCTGTTCTGTGCCGCCTGCATCCAACGAACGCCCAGCAACTTTCACCAGGTCGTCAGTCCACCTAATTGGGCCTAGTTTCGTCCTACACTGCGTCGTCCAATACGTGGTCGCCACTCGAGAACCTTTCTTCCCCAGCGGTTGTCGGTTCGTCGAGCGATGTGGCCTGCCCATTGCAACTTCAGCGTGCTATTTCTCCGTGCTATATCGGTTACACCCGTTCTTCTGCAGTTTGCCGTATTCCGGATTCTATCTCGCAGAGAAATCTCAAGCATAGACCGCTCCATAGCATGCTAAGCGACTTTCAGCCTTGTTATGAGGCCTACATTTAGGGACCACGTTTCACGGGACTCGTAGAAATACCGGGATAAAATATAGCCTAAGTTAAACCTTATATAGACAGCTACCTGATAGTATAATATTATCAATATCCGTCTGGCCGGTTTAAAATTTACCCAAAATAAACAGACATAGGTGTCGTGCAAATAGAAGTGCAGCATGAAAGAAGGCCATTATTTTGACATTACAAACAGACACTTCAATTTATTTATTTGTATAGATATATAATAAGAGATGCACATAGAGAAAACTATAGGACATTATTGTATAATTTCTTTATTAATAAGAAAGGTTTGGTTAACAAAATCATAAAAAAAAACAGAAAATATTATTTTAGTGCAAAGGATACCTTGAAGTGATAATAAAAATTATAATGTCAAGTCACATAAGTCTCAGTGTTGGACTGTTTTTGTTTTTTTTTTTGGGGTGGGCTGCGGTTGAAAGAAAACTGGACAAATTCCCAACTGAGCTATCGTAACTCATCAGTGTTGGACTCGAACCTTCTCTCTAATTAAAATTGTAGCGCCAGCTGTAGGCCCAACAATGGGATAGAGCTGATATGATGACCATGACGTCAATACAATAAGTTAATCAGCAATCATCTTTTCAGTCCATACGTGTCCCACTGTTGAACTCAAGCCTCCTTCACAATAGGAGGGAAATGAACCTACTGTACCACGCTGGTCAGACATGTTAACATAGGCTTTCATTTCGAGTTTTCCTTGCATTGCATAGATGTCATATGTATATTAAATTCCTCAGTTGTCTTTTACGACACCCACGGACAAAAGAGGTGGTGGTAAATTGTATTTTTACGCCGTCACCACACGGAATAATCAGCAATACCTTGCTACAAAACTAAAAATGTGTCAAATATTATTCCGAGTAAGTCTCTAGTTATCTGCTACCTGTTTTAGTTTCCAAGTCATTGGAGGCTTGGGCTAGTAAGACTCCTCTGACATGATCAGAGACCTTAATTAGCATATAGATTAGTAGCAAGATAGATTAATGTAGGAGGAAAATTTGAAAAGGTATTGAATTAACAAGTGATGTTAGAGTATAATGTTAATGTGTTATATTAGTTTTAGTTTTAGTGTAAAATGAGGTGTAGAGATTTGGTGATAATTGAAGTGTGATGTATATTAGAGTAATAAAATAGACATTGATATAATTATTATTAAGCAGATGGGGGTGATTATAAAAAGCGAATATAGAAAAGGTAATGAACATAGATTATAAGAAAATAAGATTAACTAAGAATAAGTTATAATAGTACTCACTAAAATATGTACACTTTTTTTTATAATATTTTTTTCATTTTTTTTTTTTGTATTTTTTTAGTTATCTGCTACCAGACTTGCATCTGTCTGCCAGCCTGGCCTAAAACAAGGACCCTAGAGTAATATTCTTTACGCAGTTGCCGCACTTCACCCATATGTATTACATAGTACATTATATCAGGAAACCTTCACCATGGTTTGGTCGCAAGTGTAAACCAAAGTGGTATTAGTGTCTAGGAACTTTTAAATAATGATCATTTTAACAAAAAAAAGACGACTTCAAATTAGACCCAATTGATATGGGACCACACGGGCAGCGACAGCTTTCAAATAAAAAAAGAATCATCAAAATCGGTTCACCCAATCGAAAGTTCTGAAATAACTAACATAAAAAAATATAATCGAATTGAGAACCTCTTTCTTTTTTAAAGTCTGTTAATCAATAATTTATTATTTTATAAAATACCAGCTGACCCAACAAAGGCTTATTCTCTTCAAATTTAAAAAAGCAAAAGAAATCCTGCTAAATCGATAGCAGCCCTACGTACCGGATGCAATTATTAAACTAAACCATTCGCAAATCCACTGAAACATACAGAAAAAAATTATCAAATCCGGTTCAACCATTTAGGAGTTCGGACACAAACACATAGACAGAAGGATTATACAGCGTCACCTCATCATCTCGGCTCATGTACGTCCCACTGCTGGGTTCGAGCCTCCTCCACAATAGGAGGGAAATTGATCTTACTATACCATGCCGGTCAGACAGATTGGTATAGGATTTAGTTTTGAGTTTGCTCTCTCGACAGTCTCGACGTCTTTTACGATATCCACGGGCAAATTAAGGAGTGGTGAATTGTATTTTTATTTCGTCAACACACGGACAATTATACAAGTAAAGATGTAATCTTAAAAGGTTTATTTTTTAATTACTGCTAAGTTGCGCGATCTAATAGTCGCAGAATAATCAAGTAAGTCTAGAGGTGTTATATTACACTTCAGTACGATTGCCAACCCACCTATCCAGGCTTTAGATTGCTACACTATCCCCTCAAATAATTGGGTTTGTTTATGGGGGGGAAATTATGTCCAGTAGTGAATACAGAGAGGCTAAATGATGAAATAATTTTAAACATCATCATCAATGTTTATACCAGGTGTTGGCAGAATACCAGCACTATTTCTTTAAGAAGTAGCACGAGCTGAACGAATAGCCTTTTTGTTCCTCGTTAAAAATTATTTTATCATGAAATACGTTCCACTGCTCCTGCCTCCTCCACAATGGGAGGGTATTTGACCTACTATACCATGCTGGTAAGAAATGTTGGTATACGGTTTCATTTCGAGTCTTCCTTCTCTGGCAAAGATGTTATGTGCATATTATATCCCATAGTCGTCTTTTACGACATCCACGGGCAAAATAGGGAGTGGTGAACTGTATTCTTACTCCGTCACCACACGGAAAAATTATTTTATGTTTTTTCTTAAAAATAATATTATCTCTTTCTTTCTTAAAAATAATATTTCACATAGGTAATAATTGTAGAATTATCTATATACGAAACTAAATGAATATCGAAACCTGCTTTTTGTCAAACATGTAATTAAATCACCCCGAACCTGAAGCAAAAACAAAAATAATGATCCGCAAGCTTTGAAACGAACCAGATGTTTGACACTTTATACCGTGGCATGTGACCAAATTTTTTACCATTAAAATACGATAAACCAAACTTGTGGTTCGCTATGATTTATGACAACGCCGATGGAAATGACCCTTGGGTCAAATTGTAAAAAAATAACTATTTATTTACAATGTCGTAAGGGCGTTTCTTTCTGAAATTTCAATATTCTTATGGATGTTGGACCTCGTAAAACATAATCTTATATCTTTAAACGAGCAATTCTTGTATATATATATTTTCAGGATCTCGGAAATGGCACCAACGATTTTGATGAAACTTGGCATATTAAGTTTCGAGGCCAAAAAATCAATCTAGCTAGGTTTTATTTATAGAAAATTTTGTTTTGTCAGTGTTTTTAGCAAAACAATATAATGACATTAAATTTTAAAAGAATATGGATTCAAATTTTGCCGTCAACGTCATGAGTTACGATAGCTCAGTTGAGAAGTAGTGCAGTTTCCTTTTAGTATTGTTTTGGCATTCAAACGGCGTCGGATCGAATCTCGGTGTTATTATTATTCTCTTTTTGTATTTCTTTATATTTTTTTCATTATTTAATATTTATTTTTTATTACTATATATCTAAATAAATTCGACAAAACTACAACAAAAATATGCCGAGCGAAGCTCGATCAAAACCAGATATTGATATCTAAATAAAATTCAAGTGTCTGTTGATAATGTCAATATAGTAGAATTTATTTATTATATGCTCACACAGTTATTTACACGATACCTATGCTTAAAAACCAAATTAATTTTAGAAGTGAAACTGCGTTAGCATCGTTATGATTTCAAACTCGATGAAACGAAAAAGCGAGTCCATAGAGACATAAACATTTATATGTATAGGATTCAGCCGACGAGGGAACGAGAAAAAGGATAAAGGGATAAAGGATAAAGAAGGTTCACTTCTACCATGCGTACTTTATACACACGCTCTTTTTTTTGTCTGTCTGTCTATCTGTTTTTTCTAGGTAGTCTTTAAATTGCTGGCCCGATTTAGGTAGCTGCTTATATAAGGAGTAATTTAGGATATTTTCTTCTCAGAAAACCGTATAAAAGCCTGCGCGAACCGGGCATCGAACTCGAGGCCTCGTGGACTGCAGCCGCGTATGGTAATATCTGAGTAGATGTTAGAGATTAGATGATAAAAATGAGGAGGCAAAGTGACTGAAAGTGAAGCAAATCGAGGGTGGGTCGCTTATTTGAAATAAAACTCTTTTTACGGATTTTATCGCGATTTTATTTGATTTTTGATTTCCCGACGTTTCGAACACTTTGTAGTTCATGGTGACCGCATAATGAGCGCATAAACGCGATAAAATGCGTAAAAATGGTTTGATTTCATATCATATATAATAGTTTTAGTTCATATATATTTATGTAGTATCAATAATAAGTAAGTATCCGAAATACGGAAATCCGCAGAAGAACGGGTGTAACCGACATAGCACGAAGAATTAGCACGGTGAAGTGGCAATGGGCAGGACACATCGCTCGAAGAACCGACGGAGAAGAAAGGTTTTCGAGTGGCGACCACGTATCGGACGACGCAAAGCGTTTGAAACGTCGGGCAATCAAAAATCAAATACAAACGCGATAAAATCCGTAAAGTAGTTTTATTTAAAAGGTATTTAATATTTAATACATTGAAAATTTTATTATAACACATTATTTAGTTGAAATTTGTGACGGTACGCGCGCGCATCGTATAAATTTACTCTCATTATCTATCTGACGCGCGAAAAGAACTTCAAAACGAAGTAAAATCTCTTTGTCCAAACCATAAATTGTAATATTTCTTACCCCAGAATTAAAATACACGACAGCTGACTCCGGAATCCATACAACACATCCTCATTCGCTCCACTCCTGACTGCCGAGGTATCCGGTTCGATTCCTGGCGGAAGTATTAAGTGGCGGCACAGTATGTCATTGTTTCATTCAAGTCATTCACACTTCCAGAGTTTTGGGAGGGTGGACCTGTCACAATATAATTTAGAGTTGTGTGAATAATAGAAAATTGCCTCGTTGCAACTGATGCCCGTAAGTGCATGAGTTCGCTCCTGGAACGACGATTAAATTTGACTTGATTGATATTTGAAACTAATCTACTGTATCGTGGATTCGATTTCCAGAGGAGAAACAGGATTATGTATGTGTAATTTGTATAATACATATTTGTAAAGTAAAACAATTATTACTTCCTTCTTTCTCTTAAAAAGAAAATAAAAAGAATAACTTATTTGTCAAATTATCAGTAGTATTTATTTGAATATAGGTTCTGCAAAAGGCCCTACAGCCATATCATCATCATCATCACATCGTATTTAAGTCTTACTGTTCGGCTTGAGCTTGCTTCCAAAAAGAGGAGTGAAATTAACCTACTATACCACGATGTATATTCCGTTGTGGTGACGGAGTAAGAATACAATTCACCACTCTCTATCTTGCACGTGGATGTCGTAAAAGACGACTTAGGGATATAATATGCACATAACATCTGTTCAAGAGAATGTAAACTCGAAATGAAACCCTATGCCAACATGTCTGACCACCAGTAGGTCAAATTCCCTCCCATTGTGGAGGAGGCCTGAGGCCAACAGTGGAACGTATGTGGGCTGCGATGATGATGATGATGATACCACACTGGTCAGAAGGGTTTGATTTCGAGTTTACATTCTCTTGCATAGAAATTATATGTTATATTCGTTAATTGTCTTTTATAACACCCACAGTCAAGATACGAAGTGATGAATCGTATTCTTACTCCTTCACTAAATGGACAACAGCCGTACATTTAATGAAAAAGAATCATTTTTAATAATCATCCTAATTTTCTTAGCCCCGTTCTACTGTTAGTGAATTGAGCAATGTCCTCCTTTAGATGAAAGGAAATTGGCCGGCTACACTACGCTGGACTTACGAGCTGGCATAGGGTACTTAGGTCGATATTAACTCACAGGAGAGGAAGCGGTAGACTTGTATCCACCCTAGCCGAGGCCGTGGGTGATGGGATAAAAGTCCGTCACCCGCAGAGAGGCGGACCACGTGAGGGCGACCGACGTCCCGCGAAGGGCGTTAGACAGGGATGGTACTCGACAGGGTATCCCGCTGGGCTGGGCACGGTCGGCAAGGAACTTGATACCGGTGGTCGGCCCCATGGCGAAGGGAAGAGAATACAGTGGGTTATGGAGCCGCGCACCGCCCTTTCATCACCCTGGACGGAACGGACACCAGGTATGCAGACCACAGCCCACCCAAAAAAAAAGCTTGTATTGTTGTATTCTTACTCTACAACACGAACAGCACATATATCAATACGTATATTATTATCATCGCTTTTCGTCTATACCAATAAATAAAATTGGAGTGTCTGTTTGTAATGTCAAAATAATAGGCTTTTTTCATGCTCACACGGTTATTTGCACGATACCTATGCCTAAAGTAGCAATTAAAAATTTTTGTCTGTCTGTCTGTCTGTTTGTTCCGGGTAATCTTCAAAACGGCTAGACCGATTTCAAAAATTCTTTCACCAATGGAAAGCTATAATATCAGGGCGTAAACTAGGCTATATTTTATCCCGGTATTCCCACAGGAACGGGAACTACGCGGGTAAAACGACTATAACCTATAACCGAAGCGAAGCGAGGGCGGGTTGCTAGTCTATACCAATAAATAAAATTGGAGTGTCTGTTTGTAATGTCAAAATAATAGGCTTTTTTCATTCTCACACGGTTATTTGCACGACACCTATGCCTAAAATAGAAATTAAAAAATTTTTGTCTGTCTGTCTGTCTGTCTGTCTGTCTGTTTGTTCCGGGTAATCTTCAAAACGGCTGGACCGATTTCAAAAATTCTTTCACCAATGGAAAGCTATAATATCAGGGCGTAAACTAGGCTATATTTTACCTCGGTATTCCCACGGGAACGGGCACTACGCGGGTAAAACGACTATAACCTATAACCGAAGCGAAGCGAGGGCGGGTTGCTAGTCTATACCAATAAATAAAATTGGAGTGTCTGTTTGTAATGTCAAAATAATAGGCTTTTTTCATGCTCACACGGTTATTTGCACGACACCTATGCCTAAAATAGAAATTAAAAAATTTTTGTCTGTCTGTCTGTCTGTCTGTTTGTTCCGGGTAATCTTCAAAACGGCTGGACCGATTTCAAAAATTCTTTCACCAATGGAAAGCTATAATATCAGGGCGTAAACTAGGCTACATTTTACCTCGGTATTCCCACGGGAACGGGCACTACGCGGGTAAAACGACTATAACCTATAACCGAAGCGAAGCGAGGGCGGGTTGCTAGTTTAAAATAAAAATGTATATAATTATCTCGACCGCCAGGTCACCGCTTGCAAATTATAATGTAAGTCTGAAATGCCTAAATTGAATGACCTACAATCTGCTTAAAAATTGATAAACATTGTGTAAATATTTTGAAGTGAATTCTTTGCGCGCATGAGGGTAAATTTTTTACGGATGTAACGCGTCATGAAGATGTGCAGCGTTTTTGTCGAAAAAGAGGGAGAGAGCGATTGAGTCCGATTGAGAGAGAGAGAGTGAGAAAGGGCGAACATAGCACGAAGCACAGCCATGCGGCGTATTTTTTGGTAATATATATTTTTTTATTTTTTATTATTATTATTATTTTTCTAATACTATTAATAAACACATGGAACCAAAGAAGTTTCACTTTTGACACGCGTACTTAGTCCTCACGCAATTTTTTTTTATCTTGACTCGTAGATCAAGGATAAAGGATATGCATGCTAAAGGAACGAAAGGATATGAGTTCGAATCCCGGATTTAATAAAATGGATGCTGTATTATTTTAGCCGTGTGGTAACAGAATAAGAATACTTACGTCCGGTCGCCCCGGACGGAGTGGTGCGAAGAGCGCGCCGACCGCAACCCACCCTAAAAAAAAATAGATTTTTATTTCGTGATTCCTCCTACTCATGTTATCTCTTGCACGCATGTAAAGAAATGGGCTGTGACATATTGCATTTTTAAAACGTCAGCAGACTGAGAGGTTAGCAGTACGGTAAATTTTCCTATTTAATAATTTCTGTAGTCATCAATTCTTCGACCAATTCACTATTGATAAGTATAAGTAATTGAAGAGTTAAGAATACAATTTTACAAGAACAAAAACAAAATTTATTGTCATCCCTTATTTTCCCCTGAGTGGGATAAAAACCGCCTAAATGAAGCCTATGAGAGGGAACAGTAGTAGTGTGAATTCCATCTCGCCTGCTTAGCGTTGCATTTATGGCATTAACCCCCTTCGTAATTAGGTCTATGTACAATAGTGGACATTAAAATACTAATGAATAGATGAAAAAATAGTAAATATAAAGCTGCCACACGGGAATGCCGTCACTAAAAGTTGAACGAACGTAAATAACAGTTAAAATATCCTTGAAAACTATTGAACCTTGAAAGTAAATCTGTTTACAGTAAAAACAGCTGTGTCTCGTCTTTCCTTACCGCAAAGCCGTTGTATAATACAGGTAAATCCCTGTTAGTTTTACTTTCATCTGTAGGTTGATCCCTTCCGTTTGTTCGCTCGACCGTGATACCATATCCTCTAATTCTTATGCATGAGATAGAAGTTTTAGTAGTTTGTAATGTCAAAATTTACTTTCGAAGGAAATACCTCGTTAATAAATCCTCGAGGGTGTGAATCGAGGGTATAATTTTGCTCTACGATGTTGTTAGCTATGAATAAATTATGTTATTTAAAAAGTGTGGACGTATTACGGGCAAGATATTGGTTAAAGATAGTGTTTTGTATATTTATATAATTCTTATTCTTTTGAATTTTAGAGTAGTAAATTTTAAAGAAATATACCGTCAAATCATATTATTTTCATCATCATTTCTGCTCATGCATGACTCACTGTTGGGCTCGAGCCTTCGCGACAATAGAAGGGAAATTGACCTTACAGTACCATGCTGGTGAGAAAGGTTGGTATAGGGTTTTTCGAGTTTCCCTTGTCTTGCGTAGATGTTATGTATAACATCCGTGGATGTCGTAAAAGACGTATCTTTTACGACATCCATGGCCAAGATTGGGAGTGGTGAATTGTATTCTTACTCCGTCACCACACAATATATGACCAGGTCTAAACAGGAGAAGTGATGATCAACTAAGAATATTAAGCCATTATCATCATTATTCAAACTATCGCCGTCCACTGCTGAATATATGTCTCCCCCATAAATGAAGGGAGTGCTGTAACCCGATTGGCAGACGGGTTGACGATTGCTATTATCCAGGAGGAGAAAGCTACTTGCCCAATCTCCTAGAGAGAACGTGAATCCTCTGTCGATTTTGTGGCGATTTGTGGTGGCGATTATTACATTTTTATTGCATCACCATATCGGGTAAGAATATTTAATATACCCAATTTTATTCGAGAGTCAAAGACGAGAAGTAGCTAATACTTCTTAAAGGATCACGCGTACTGGTGTTTAGCTTTCTTGCTCCGATATAGACGGTTCCAATCTTTCTAGGTCGCATTGGTTATAATAAAACGATGTGGTCATCATCATCATCTCAGCTGTCGTCCCACTGTTGTGTTCAGGCCTCCTCCACGATAGGGTTTCATTTCGAGCTTTCCCTCTCTCACAAAGATGCCATGTGCATATATAATATACACATGGATATATCCCATAGTCGTCTTTTACGACATCCACGGGCAAGATTGGTGGTGTATTCTTACTTTGTCACCACACGGAATATCAGCTCTTGTTATATCAGCATATCAGCTTATGTTAATACCACTGTTAAGTTCCAGTTTCCTCCAAATTGAGAGGCAAATTGAACTACTATGCGGACTTAAGTGGACTTAATACGAATATTTGGGACAAAATATTCTCCGAAATCCGCTCCGCCTCTGCGAAATAAGGTCCTATGCCAACATGTCTAACCAGCGTGATATATTGCACAGATGGCGTGGTGGTTAAGATAGCGACCTACAGCGCCAGTGTCGGGGGTTCGAATCCCACGCGGGACCACACTTTGTGCGATTCACAAATTGTTGTTCTGAGTCTGGATGTAATTTGTGTCCGTTAATTATATGTTTGTAAAGTCCCCCGCAATACAAGGATTATTTCCTTAGTGCAGGGTGTTGTCTTGAAAAAAAAAAAAATATATTAGGTCAAATTTTCTCTCATGCAGAAGGGGGCCCGTGCCCAAGAAGGACTATATGTGCTGAGATAGAGAGGATTTAGAAACACGGTGACAATAATAAAAAAAAATCCTTAAAAATACAACCATTAAAACGTCAAATAAGAAATTGGAAATTAATGTATTCTATAATTAATATTTTAGGTAAAATCTTTATTGCCAGAAATCTTTTTTTCTCATTGCTGTTTGGAAATGGCTGCGAATACAACCAGTCTTTCAATTATCTGTGGGTGTCGTAAAGGACGACTATGAGATTTTACATCAACCTGGTTCAACTACAACAATTATATTCTCAAGGCAAATTAACATTAGGCAAGCGGTTGATAATAATACCTTAGAATAATAACATATAGAAGGTAAGTTCGCGCACAAAAAGTGAAGCATTTCAATTGGAGCCTAATGGAGCTTACGCCGGAACCGTTCCATAATGTACAAGTCATTGTACTGTACGTACTCTTAAAAAATAAATAGGTAATTATGACAGTTTGTGCATTCAAATGGTGTCATAACACATTTGTAAAACTAAAAAAGGTTTTTAACATTACTTTTAAAAGTATTTCGACGATTTATGTTAATAAAAACAAAATTTGATTTCATAATTTGTATAGTGGTGTGCGTGTGTACGTATGTAATCGTCTGCGCGCCATTAGTATTTTTAGATTCAAATTTCGAACCTTCGAAGTGTTATCCTTGTATACGTTATTTATTCTAAGACTATTGCTTTATTTTTGCCATAAGTACTATGAAAAAAGAGAACAGTATAAGTCGACCCTTAGTAGATGGGATAAGCGCAGGGTGGTGATGATGAATATTGATTTTTTCTAAATTAGCTATAAAATCTCAAAAGTAGACACGTAACATCATCATTTGCCTGCCCTCATCCCACGTTAAGTGGGGTCAGCACATCATGTTCTTACCTTCCACCACCAACATATTCTGTCTCTCATTTCACTTTCAAAATTTATTGCTATCGAAGGTTAATTCTGAAACGATCTCTAATGCAGGCTACAGTGTGACATGAAGATAAGTAGGAAGTAAAATATACATGGATTTTTTTTTTTGGATGGGCTGCGGTCGGCGCCCTCCTCGCACCACTCCGTCCGGGGCGACAGAGGGGCGTAAGCTCGCAACACCCGCAACCCACCCGAAAACCACGTCGCCTTCGTCGTTGGGCCGACCACCGGAGCAGGGTTACTTGTCATCAGTGGTCGGCCCGACGGAATACCCTTCCATCGACCGACGTCCCCTCCTCGGGGAGGACGTCGGTCTTTCCTCACGCAAAATATACATGGATGAAGGTAAATAGTAAGTTATTTTTATGTTTTTATTTAGTGTTTAGGAGGGCAGTATAACATAGGCTTTAGTTTGTAAGTTTGGCTTGGGCTGAAAATCAACGGCAGGGGTGCGTGCGCATCCCAACCACAAATTGAGCCCAAGTCCATTTTGTTTTTACGTTTTTTTTTGTTTCTTAATTTTTATGTTTTTTCAATTATGTTATTGCACTGTAAAAACAAATAAAGATCTTTTCTTTCTTTCTTTCTTCCATAGCTCCCTATCAGCCGTCATATCTGCACTTACTGCTATCACACACATATCCTCATTCACACAATCCGTCCATCTCTTTTTGGGTCTTCCACGCTTCTTACGTCCATCCACAATCACATTGACAACCCTCCTTGTCACCTGCCTTTCATCCCTCCTCATTACATGTCCATACCAAGACAATCTCGCGCTCCTAATCTTCTCTATCACTGGTGCCACTTTCAGGCTTCCCCTAATATACTCATTTCTAATCTTATCTATTCTTGTAACCCCACACATCCATCTTAACATACGCATCTCTATAGAATGCAATTTTCTCTCATCCGTCTTTTTCAATGCCCAACATTCAAATCCATACATAGCGACAGGTCTGATGACACTCTTGTAAATTTTCCCCTTAAGTTTAAGGGGCATCCGGCGTCACAGATTGTTTCAGAGACCTGTCGCCACTGTTCGCAAATGTTCCAAATATATTTCCAAAATATCATCGACTTTATTTTGTGGAAGAAAAAAAGGGTAAAAACAAAGAAAATTCACGCTAACTTGTTAACAGGATGCTAGGGTGCATACATTATTTGTGGGCAGTCGAGACACGCGTCACAGACCACGTAGAACAGGAAGATGTCCCAATTTTGATTGCATAATTTATATGCGTACGAAATGGTTTACAAATGTTATGCAGGTTATAATTTGATTTTATCTTTACGGCATTTTTCCTTGAGGGTGCAGAAATCCTTTAATTTAGGTATAAAAAATATAACGCTTATTTGAGTAAACATTGTAGTAGAAGAGACAAGAATCGTGTTTTATTCTTTGTTTAAGCATAAATGAAAGCGAAAGTAACCCTAAATAAGGAGCATCACTGTGATAGACAACAGCGTTCTTCTTTGTTCAGTAGACCTCAATAAGCTAATGGATATATGTAAGTGAAATAAAAGCAAACCATCGCAACGATTTGGACTATTATTAGTGTTTACCAATCTCCCTTGTTAATGTTGCAGACTCATATAGACCACAGCATGGACGCTAGTATCAACATCAACTTACCCCACCATATCTTCTCGTAGATAAGTTGATAGGTAACCACGAAAAAATAAACGGATGACAAAACATAAGTCTTTAAATCATCGCCGACTGCTATCAATGAAGCCTACATAATAATAATTCGTTCATAGATTCAAGCTTCGTTAGTTTAATTAATCCGATCTGTGACGTTTCTAGTTATTATTTTGTAAACTTTGTACTATCGAACGATAATAGTCTGTTTTTTTTTTTATTTTACTTGTTAGCAAAGGCTTTGTAACTGTCTACGTGTTATCCTGTATGGCGATAAAGAAAACATCCATTAGGAGTTGGAGCGATGGATGGCAGTGTATTTTAAGTATCAAACTTTCATACCTCGAGGTTTCAATGCCCACGCAGTAGGCGCGAACCTGGATACACGTAGACGTCGTGATAAAGAAATAATCTATGCTCGCCCTAATTTTTCAGTGAACTGATTTATATTGCTTGTAACATTCAACTTCCCACGGAATAGTATGTCAATTTCTCTCTCATTGTGGAGGAGGTCCGGGCCCAGCAGTAAAGCAGTTACATGGACTAAGATGATTTATAAAATGACTAGCAACCCGCCTTCGCTTCGCTTCAGTTTCAGTCGTCTTACCCGCATAGTGCCCGTTTCCGTGGGGATACCGGGATAAGATATAGTCTATGTTACTCCCTGATATTATAGCTTTCCATGGGTGAAAGAATTTTTTAAATCCGTTCAGTAGTTTAAGGGTGAACGCGTAACAAACAAACAAACTTTCACATTTATGTTATTAGTAAGGATGATAGCAATTTGTGTTGTTAAATTGTAGTCTGGTAGATAGTTATAGATAGATATTTTATTTAAATGAAATTTCGTACATCGTATTCCTTATCCGTGTAGTTACGTAGTAAAAATACAATTTACCACGCACTCATTTCCCGTGGGTGTCGTCAAAGACGACTAAGGGATATGATATACAGATAACATCTATTCAAAAAAAGGAAAAATTGAGATAAAACGACATCAGAGTAGTAGCAATTTGTTACTGCACTGCGTTCGATGAGCGAAAGAGGCGAAAACCCAACTCTCTGAGGATGTTTGTTTTGGTGATGCCTTTAGTATCGCCGAAACTTATTTACCATTAGGTGTATTTAGTATTTGCTTATTTTTATTTAGTATATAGTATTTGCTTATTTCCTTTTTTAGTATTTGCTTATCATCAAATGCAATAAAAAAAACACAATGGGACAAATTAACTTACCCTACCACATATATTTGACCGTATGATATAGGGTTCAGAGATTTTCTTCTCTTCTATCATCCATCCATCAGCCTGTAAGCATCCACTTCTGCACATAGGCCTCTCTAGCAGAATTTTATCCCTTATAATGTTTATTATATTATCGATGGTCTCGACACGCAAAGAACCCCAATAATTTAAGGATGTTATGCTAATTAAAAATTGTATAAAACAATAAAATAAAACTACAAAAAATTTACTACACATTGATTTATTATTATAAATTAAATAAATAGGAAATAAATTTACGATTAATCTAAAATAAGTACAACAATACATTTCTATAGACTACATATTTGTATCATAACATATAGAAGTTAAGAAATCCTACGTGGACTTTGGAATATAGCTGTCTCGAAGTTTACATTCGTTGAAACTGTTTTAGAATAAAATTAAATATTACTATCATTGTTACCAAAACCTGTAATTTGTGTTCAATAATGTTCCATGAGTTTGATAAAGAATATTATCCAACACCCCTTCTCTTACCTGTGGGTGTCGTAAAAGACGACTTTCCCTTCTATTATGGAGGGGGCTCGAGCCCAACAGTGGGACGTATATGAGAGTGTAATGATGATGTTTATAAAAATGATAGTATTATATAATTTTCTTCTAAAATAGTTTATAAAGTAAACAATTATTAGGTTTTATATTAATATTTATTACTTGCAACATAAATGCAAAATATATAATATTTTCTGTATATGTGACTGAAATCCTAAACATCTGGACCGATTTTGATGAAAATTTTGGTGTGCTCAGATGGACTCAAGAATGATTTTATTAACAAATTTGTACCCGGTAGGTGGCATTCCGAACAATTTCAAGGACTTTTTTGTTAGATCCGTACAGAACAGCGCTTGTATCTCGTACTCTCAAAATGAACTATTTCAGGTCACATTAACAAAACTGCTCAGTGATTACAAAATAACCATACATTAGTCATTTCGTAGTATAAGACTGTTATAAAAGTAGGGATGCTAATATTAAAACTAAAAACATCGATGCATCGATATATCGATGTTCTTTAGAAATTTATACGATTTTTTTAGTTATTTAGAAAGAGATTACTGTTACGCAGGCTCTGCTAAAATCACCGTACATTTTAAATCATGTAGGCGAAATATCGTATAAAATAACATCGATGTTTTACAATAGTGAACATCAATGACAAGCATCGATGTTTTTTTATTGAAACATCGATGTATTGCTTGCATCCCTATATAAAAGACTGAGGTAGGCTCACTGGTGTTTAAAAGAACATACTTCGGAATATAGTGGATATGAAGTTTTAGATCTGACTACGAATGTTAATAAAATACCGGTTTCAGATGCAATTACAGATATTATATACTTTTAATTACTGGTTTATATGATAGTTTAAGACTTTCAGTTAGGGGTATTATTTTTTTTGTGAATTGTAAAAAAAAAATACTACGTAACGACATATCGTTACGTAGTATTTTTTTTAAGTCATAACTTATATTATACTCTAACATAAAGTGCCTCTTAGACTGCGTCTTCATCCAAAATTACACGAAACTTTTATATCAGTTACGGTTTCAGGTATATTTCGTTTCCGATATGCGATAATTTCGTTTACCGATAAAAGAAAATTTGAGATTAATAGCCAAAATATGTAACTAATGCCAAATCTTTTATATATTAATTGGCTATGTAATTAATGGCTATGTTATTGTAGGTCAAATCTTTTATAAATTATTAATATGTAATTAATAACCAAATCTTTTATAAATTAACAACTATGTATTTAATGGCCAAATATTTTATAAAGTAATGTATATGTAATTAATGGCCAAATCTTTTATAAAGCAATGGCTATGAAATTAATGGCCAAATCTTTTATAAAGTAATAGCTATGTAATTAAGGGCCAGATATTTTATAAAAGTTGTTATTTAATTATCGCACCAATGACATGATGAGAAATATATATTACAAATCGTAATTTATTATATTATAATTTCTACAGTACATGTAATAGTAAAATTTTAAATACGTTTATTTGAATTTAGAAATACAGTCTTACATGATGAGTTAGTTAATTTAATATAAATTATAAATAAATTATAATAATTTTAATTACATCGCTAATTTTACATGCGATTACTTATATTGCACTTAGCAGGGTCCCATAAGATTTGTATTAGGAAATATAGGTTACGTAATTGCTTTGCGGATTGCCCTATCTTATATAGCACGTGAAAACTACAATTTAATTTTCAGGAGGTTAAAATTATGAATGAAATCGTTTATGGCGTCATTACTCCTTGAGAGGATGGTAAAAATCAAGAATAATAATCATTTTAACCACGCAGTAAATAGTAAATATCTAAGAATAATAATAATAAAGCTTGTACAAATTTCATGATTAATTTTAACCCTCTGAGTAAATGGTAAAGATCCAAGAATAATAATGATGTTTACATATCTTTTTAAACTTAATTTTAACCTCTTACCATTTATGATGTAAAGATCTCAGAATAATTATAAAGCTTGTACAATGTTTCATGATTAATTTTAACCTTTTGAGTAAAAATCTAAGAATAGTAATAAGTTAATACAATGCTTCATTATTAATTTTAAACCCTCTCAGTAAATGGTAAAATACAAGAACAAAAATAAATCTTTTACAAAATTCTTATCAAGGTTTAAAATATCATTAACAAAAACGTTATCGGAAAGCATTAAAAAGAGTATTACACAAAATATTATTTATAAAAGGTTTTTTTTTAACACTAAGAGTACATTAAATTTTTATACTAAATCTGTGTGAATGTAATATAAAAGAGATATCAAAAGTCTCATTGTTGAGGTTAGATCTCCTTAAAAATTTAAGGATATTTAATCAACTGTAGCATGCTTATAAGGCGGGTTGGCATATTTTTGTTAAAAGAACTAAATAAAATAAAATTGAAGGTCACACTGTTGAGGTCAAGCCTCCTTAAAAATTGGAGGATATTTAATCAACTGTAGCATGCTTATAAGGCGGGTTGGCATATTTTTGTTAAAGGAACTAAATAAAATAAAATCGAAGGTAAAACTGTCGCGGTCAGGCCTCCTTAAAAATTGGAGGATATTTAATCAACTGTAGCATGCTTATAAGGCGGGTTGGCATATTTTTGTTAAAGGAACTAAATAAAATAAAATCGAAGGTCAAACTGTCGCGGTCAGGCCTCCTTAAAAATTGGAGGATATTTAATCAACTGTAGCATGCTTATAAGGCGGGTTGGCATATTTTTGTTAAAGGAACTAAATAAAATAAAATCGAAGGTCAAACTGTCGCGGTCAGGCCTCCTTAAAAATTGTAGGATATTTAATCAACTGTAGCATGCTTATCAGGTGAGTTTGCATTTTTTTTAAACTATATAAAATAAAATCGAAGGTCACACTGTTAAGGTCAAGCCTCCTTAAAAATTATAGGATATTTAATCAACTGTAGCATGCTTATCAGGCGAGTTGGTATTGATTTTTATGTCCACTTTTCCTCATGACCTCTAAAGAAACAAGAGAAAACTTCACAAACATTAAAAGCAAATTGAACGAGTTAACATATGGTCATTTGATGATCTGACACATAATTTGTCATACATATTCTTAACGCTTTCCATGTGGTAACGCATTAAGAATACAGTTCACCCTCTATCTTGCCCCTGGCTGTCTAAGACTACTACTTAATATTCAGATAATATTTATGCAAAAGAGCGAAAAGTCGAAATAAAACGCTGCATCAACCCGTCTGACCCGCGTCAATTTCCCTTACATTGCGAAGGAGGCTCGAACCCAGTAGTGGGACATATTTGATCCTATATGACTCTTAACACTATTTATGTGCTCAATTTATTACTGATAATCATAAACTATTAAAACTAGGTAATTACCAACTAAAATAACAATTTATGAATAGTATTTAAATAAATATACATCCACACAGGTACTACATACAGATAGTACATACAAATACTACACACCGATACTACATACAGATAGTACATACAAATACTACACACAGATATTACACAAAGATACTACATACTGATACTACATTCAGATACTACACACAGATACTACCCAAAGTTTCTACTAGGGATGAGCGATATTAGTAAAATATCGATATTGATATCGATAGCCAAATATCGATAAGTCGATATTATCGGACACAAAATATCGATATTTTATAATATCGAAAGTAAAGGAAAGAAAATTCTCCGGACAAATTTTGATGAGCTTTTTTTTTAGGAAATTTGTCTGGATGTATTAAGATACAGCGGGACTTACGACAAAATAAAATCCACCGGACAAATTTTGATGAGCTTTTTTTTTAGGAAATTTTCCAGATGCCTAGGAATCCCACATTTTATCAAAATTATGTTCTTAATAATTTTTCATTTCATTGCAAAAGCGATATTGATATCGTGTTAATAATATCGATATTGTGTTCATAATATCGATATGGCGATATTTCAAAGTTATAAATATCGATATTGAAATATCGATATTTCGGCGGCTAATATCGATATTTGAACAATATCGATAAATATCGCACATCCCTAGTTTCTACATACAGATACTACACACAGATACTACACACAGATGCTACACACAGATACTACACACAGATACTACACACATATACTACACACAGATACTACACACATATACTACACATAGATACTAAACACAGTTACTACATACAGGTAATTAAAATTCCATATTAGACACAAAGATACATTACTAGTATATTTTATCTTAAATAATTATCGGTGATCACATTCGTCCTACGAAAATAATAATTTTACACTAAAAAGAATGTGCAACGACATTATACTGATATAATACCCCTTCAACGCAGTCGTGTAAACTAAACCTTAGAAAATAAAGTCGTTTCCTTTTGTGAAATGTGGTGTATAGCGTAAAATTTTCAATATTTACAAATAAATTAACAAATATACAAATTATAGACAGTCTTTTGTCGATTGGCAGAAAATTAATTAAAATAGATACATACCTAATATAATCATAAATTAATCTAACAATATAAGCCTATCACTGGCACGTATTAAGCGTATCGTGATACGAACACCACAATGGGTATCGTAAAAATTAAAAGGTTTGAACAAAAATACCAGATGAAAAAATAATGTTAAGATTGGAAAAAAGGCTTACAAATCTGTATTGAAAACATGATTTTATTATGTATTCTACATAGAATTAAATCAAATATCAAATATTTAAAAAGTGATAAAGTTAAAATTTATTGGCGTGATAACATCATTTATCGATGAATGCTGGCTGTATGCACGAAAAAGCATGACCCATTGTCACGTTCCGCCTAAGCCAAACGTACAAGCGAGAATGCGGCAACAGGCGATAGAGAGGCACAATAAAATTGGCCTTAGCGTTCGGCTTCTGACATTGTTACTTCTATTTAATCTGTATAGTTTAAGTAAAAAAATATTTAAATTAACGAGTGCTACTAAATGTCGAAAAATTTTAATTTGGAATTAACTCGTTTATATTATATAGAATAATGATAACTCAAATTTTTTTTTGGGTTGGTATACCATCTGCGCACTCGTCGCCCGGCTCTGTCCGGGGCGATAAAGGAGCGGAAGCACGCACACCCGTAACCCACCCATATAGCACGTCGCCTTTGTCGTTGGACCGACCACCAGTGCAGAGTTCCTTGACTTCAGTGGTCGACCCGATAACTCAATGATAATAATTTAATTCATAAAAGTATGCAATTTTCATCAATGTTTTCTTGTGACGTAATTACGTAAAATTATGGTCCGTAAATCGACTTTATAGACAATCAATTTCATGTTTTGATAGTTTCATAGCGAAAATTTGAGGAGAGAAAGTTTAGCTTGAAATGTGTATATGTGTCATAAGATTTGTACTAACACACAAATAAAAATAACAAAACTTTATCAATACATATTATGGTGTTATAGAAAACTATAATAATTATGTATTTACATATTAAAAAGTATTTAAGTGTTTTATGAATGATAATGTTTATAATATAGGTATCCAAAAACAGACTAGATTTAAATGTCAAATTAAAAAAGTAATTACAATGATTGGAAAATTTAAAATATGAAGGGTTAACGTAGGATAGCGACCACCGTCATAACAATCAAAAGACCATCACCGTGATAAGAAGTGTTCCGCCAAAGATACGTCTGTAGTGTCATATTGTGAGCATTCAGATTATTCAAACTCTATTTTCCTTTTAGCCGAAGATCCACAACCATCGACGTTACTCTTTCTCTTCTTAACCACTGGCGCCGACTCATCCCTGACTTGATACGGTGTAGATTCATTAAAATAACGCAAACATGCGTTGTCAATTCGTGGTTCCATGATAACCCATTCGTCATCTTCCCTCTTATACCATTCGTACTTTCCACATAACGCTTCTTCTTTTGTGAAGTCAAAATTCCATACTAGAGATTTCTCCTCCCTATCTCTCATAATCGATTCTTGGAGAATATTGACTGAATTATCTGCTTTGGCCAATTCATTCAAAGTTTCTTCGAGAACAGGTCGTCTTCTTGCTAGATTAGTTAATAACTCGTAAGAATTCGTTCGTATTTGGTATACTGGAGAATCCTGTGAACAATGAAATAAGAGTTCTTATCAATCAAAAATTACGACATCCTTAAACTTAATATATAATCCTTAGAATTTGCGTATCTCTTTAAATAAACTATATTTACAGTCTGTCCGTGTGGTGACGGAGTAGGAATACAATTGCACCCCCTATCTTACCCGTGGATGTCGTAAGAGACGACTAAGGGATGTAATACGCATATAACATGTAGATGCAAGAGATGGAAACCTTGAAATAAAACTCTATATCAACCTGTCTGACCAGCATGATATAGTAAGGTAAATTTCCCTCCTATTGCGGAGGAGGCTCGAGTCCAACAGTAGGATGTACATGAGCTGAAATGATGATGATGATGATATTTATAGTCCATTTCAGTCCATTAGGTGACTGCGTAAAAACGAATTCACCAACTTATATCGTGCCCATAGGTTTTGTAAAAAACAACTAAGGGATATAATATGTGTATAACATCTATGAAAGAGAAGGAAAACTCAACGAAATAAACCCTGTACCAACACATCTATCCTTAATACTACGAACCTCAATTTAACGACTTCCTCGATTTAACAAAGTTTTTCTAATCCCCTTGAATTGTCCATAAGAGTCAGTGTAAATAATACCTTTACATTAGAAATTTTTTTTTCGAACATCCTCTTTATAACGAATTTTCAACTATCAAAAAAAAGTGTAAATACCTCTTATGACCCTTAGTCCCATAGTATGTGATTCAGTCGCGACAGGTTCCGACACGTTTTTTTCGTAAAACAATTGAAGTCGTTTGATGGGAAATAATGTAAATAGTGCTCATCACTATTGTTGAAGATTCTAGTTGCTGAATGCAAAAATGTTGAGGTGATCAAAACTATTTCTTGGCCTCTTTATAAAAAAATTTTGACCAACCTTACCTCAGTTTAACGAATTTCTTGATATAACGAATATTTACGAGTTCCCGTCGGATTTGTTATATTAAGGTTGCACTGTAGTAGGTCAATTCTCCTCCCTATAGAGGCGGTTCAAACCCAGCAGTATATATGAACTGAGATGACGATTATTATATCTATTTACTTTTAGCCTGTTTATGTGAGACTTATATATAACTAGCAACCCGCCCTCGCTTCGCTTCGGTTATAGGTTATAGTCGTTTTACCCTCGTAGTTGCCGTTCCCGTGGGAACACCGGGATAAAATATAGCCTAGTTTACGCCCTGACATTATAGCTTTCCATTGGTGAAAGAATTTTTGAAATCGGTCCAGCCGTTTTGAAGATTACCCGGAACAAACAGACAGACAGACAGACAGACAAAAATTTTTTAATTGCTATTTTAGGCATAGGTGTCGTGCAAATAACCGTGTGAGCATGAAAAAAGTCTATTATTTTGACATTACAAACAGACACTCCAATTTTATTTATTGGTCTATTTATTAGTATAGACTAGAGCTTAAATATCTTTATATATTCTTTGGTACGTGTGTATGTCACTGAACTCCTAAACGGCTGGACCAATGTCGATGAATTTTTTGTGTGTATTCAAGGTGATTCGAGAATGGTTTAGATTCACAATTGGATGCGGTAGGTGGCGCTGCTATCGATTTCAAGGAAAATTACTTTTATTTTATTTGAACAGAACAACGTCTGTTGGGTCAGCTAGTCTTTATATATTAATTTCTTATGTATGTATGCCACTGAACTCCTAAAGGACTGGACCGATATTGATGATTTTTTTTGTGTGTATTCAAGGTGATTCGAGAATGGTTTAGATTCACAATTGGATCCGGTAGGTGGCGCTGCTGTCGATTTCCAGGGGAATTCCTTTTATTTTATTTATACAGAACAACGTCTCTTGGGTCAACTAGTAGGTATTATATATTTCTTACTAACTATGCAATTTTGCTTGCGTGAATTAATGTTATTATATATTTTGTTTGAACACCGTCGATGTCGTTGAACATTGTCGTTCCGTTACATAAATAAAATTCACATACTCAGAATGACTCAAAGAAGCTAACTCAGCGCACAAAAATTGAAGAATTTAAATTGGAGTCAGAAATGGCTCCCTACGCCGGACCGTTCCGCAGTGTACAAGGTCACTGCGCACAAGGCAACTCTATTGTATAGTGGTATCCCTGTGTACGTGTGTAATTGCTTGCACGCATATAGTATTTTTGACGTCACGTTTTTGATTGCTTAAGTACCGACACTATCATTCTATACGTTATTATTCTAAGATTCACATACTTCCATCATCACAATTTTTGTTCAGAAGTTTGAATGGCAATTACGTACATCCCTTGATGCGTGATACCCGATTATTACCAAATTATAACCAATTATAACCAAATATATCCATAGTTGTTTTAACAGTACTCTGCTCCTATTTATCGTAGCACTTGCAGCGCCCTGGGCTTCTACCCGCATAGTTCCCCTTCCCGTGGGAATATCGGGATAAATATGTGTGTTACTCTGATATGTAAGCTATATTATTGTAAGTTTCATCAAAATCCATTCAGTAGTTTTAACGTGAAAGAGCAACAAATATCTTCACGCACATACGAACTGTCGCGTTTATAATATTAGTAGGATTAAGTAATTAAGTATAAGAGTCTGTTTCAATAAACAGGCTAAATTACTAAATAAAATATTTCAGGATCCAAACTGATTTATCTAAGAAGCATTCAAACCAGCAAATTCTTTAGCTGTAATAGATTTACCGGATTTTGGCCATCGTCGATTTGTTCAAACACAAGTCGCCTACGAGCCGGATTATTTGGCGACATCCTATGCATTGCTCCTTCGGGGTTTCAAGGTAATCTGCGAACAACACAAAATGCTTATTGAGTTTCGTAGGTAAAAGTTAATAAAACAATAATTACAACAATATTTAATCATAGGTCAATTGTAATTAACCTAATATATTTGCGAGGAATTTCAATTAATTTTCATATCTCAGGATATTTGTAAAGTAATATTATTATTCTTAATCATTCATCTACCTATACTTAATATTTCATTTATTTCCTTGTTTTATATATATGTTATATGCATATTTAATTCCTTAGTCGTCTTTTACGACACCCATGGGCAAGAGATTTTGGATAGTGAATTGTATTTTTACTCCATTATCACATGGAAAAGTAAGTTATCTACCTACTCTAAATAGTATAAATAGAGCAGTGACGAGCGATGTCTCCGTGCATCAAGGGGCACGTAAAACGTCGGTTTCGGTTATTTCTCTTTATAAGATATCATTCTTAAGTCAAGTGAGCATAACCAGTTCATGATCTCAATAGCTAATATAAGTAAACATCGTACGTATGCAAAATTTCTTAGCTATGTATAACTAGCAGCGCCCTGCGGTTTCACCCGCAGTTCCTCTTCCCGTGGGAATATCGAAATAAATTATAGCCTATGTGTTATTCTGATATGTAAGCTATATTATTGTGAAGTTTCTTCAAAATCCATTCAGTAGTATTTGCGTGAAAGAGCAACAAACATCTTCACGTTTTCACATCTTCACATACTCACAAACTTTCGCGTTTATAATATTAGTAGGAAGTAGGATAGGATTAAGTCGCTCAGCGTGCTATGGAGGGGGTTATGCTCGGGAGTCGGGATTTTTCTGCGAGATAGAATCCGAATTACGGCACTCCTCAGAAGAACGGGTGTAACCGACATAGCACGAAGAATTAGCAAGCTGAAGTGGAAATGGGTAGGTCACATCGCTCGACGAACCGACCACCGCTGGGGAAGAAAAGTTCTCAAGTGGCGACCACGTATCGGACGACGCAGTGTAGGACGACTAGATGGACCGACGACCTGTTGAAAGTTGCTGGGCATCATTGGATGCAGGCGGCACAGGACCGCATTTTGTGGCGTAACATGAGAGAGGCCTACGTCCGGCAATGGACGACAATAGGCTGTAATGATAATGATATATATTTATATACCGTTCGATTCGAAATATATTTTTATTACATCAAATCATTTATTATGTTTCGGTTGAAATTAATGTAGTAATCTACTACCGGATCGAAACGAGGATATAAACTGAGAAGAAGTAGTGTTAGGACCATACTGTTGACAATTGAATCTCTACAGCCGCGGGCTGATTTGTACGGAGTTGTACCATACTCTCGCAGAAAATCGACGTCTAAGTAACAACAATTTGTTACTGCGCTGCGTTCAGTGAGCGAGACAGCTGGCCGCCCAACTTTCTGAGGGTGTTTGCGTGTAGTGGGTTTTAGTGATGCCTTTAGTATCACCGAACCTCATTGCACGCATTCACACTCCCTTCATTTTCTTCACGGTAGGCAATGGCCTAGCAAAAGTCCAAAAGCGGCAGCATCACTTACCATCAGGTATACTGTTTGCTCCTTTGCCACCGTTTGCAACAAAGATCAAGATTATCATCATCATCATCGCAGCCCACATACGTCCCACTGTTTGGCTCAGACCTCCTCCACAATAGGAGGGAATTTGACCTACTATACCATGCTGGTCAAACATGTTGGTATAGGGGTTTCATTTCAAGTTTTCCTTCTCTTGCACAGATGTTATGTGCATAGCATATCCCATAGTCGTCCTTTACGACATCCACGGGCAATATAGGGAGTGGTAAATTGTATTCTTACTCCGTCACCACACGGAAAATAGCCTAATATTTATATAACATTTTATTCCTTATTGTTGTAGTAATGTATTATCAATATCATTCCAGCAGTTTTGAAGATTATCCGAAACAAACAGACAGACAGACAGACAAAATCATAATGCTTGACAGTCAGCCGGTGGTCGCAATTGATGTCATAAAAGTGCTAGATAGTTATTCTCTTGCCCTTGTGTCTCCCTAAAGTACACCAATTAAATTTACGATATAGCATTTTAAATAATAACATCACAAAAAGCAAGACATTAAACTCAGCCCGCATCTTAACCCATACACGCCCCACTGCTGGGCTCGAGCCCCATTCCCTATGGGAAGGAAATTAACCAATTATATCACGCTGGTCAGGCGTGTTGGTATACATAAGCTTTTGTTTCGAGTTTTCTTTCTCTGGCATAGATGATATATCTTATATCCTTTAGTCGTCTTTTACGATATCCACGGGCAAGGGTCGTGAATTGTATTCTAACTCTGTCACCACACGGATTTAAGATTACGTAAATTATTATTAGTTGTTATCTAAACCAGACGCCAAACAGAAACTATTTGACGGATGCAGTTCTTCTTTACGAAGATAGTAAGTGCAAACGTTGTGTAAACTGTTAAAGAAATATGAAGTGCTAAATGCAGTTGACTTCCTACAGACGCGAGTGAATTGCAAGTAACGGTGAACAAACTGATTAGCGAGAATATGTAAATTATACTTATTAGAGCCACAGAAGTGCAGTATAAGATTGCAGGCAACTTTTGAAATGTAATTTCTAGTTAGGTTAGCAATTATGTCGCAAGGAAAGACCGACATCCTTCCCGGGGGGGGATGTCGGTCGAGGAGAGAGTATTCCTCAGGGGGTATTCCGTCGGGCCGACCGCTGACGACAAGTCCCCCTGCTCCGGTGGTCGGCCCAACGACGAAAGCGACGTGTCACTGGTGGTTAACGGGTGTGCGTGTTTACGCCCCTCTGTCGCTCCGGACGGAGTGGAGTGAGGAGTGCACCGACCGTAAAAAGAAAAGCTTAGCTTTTCACAATAAACATTCAAATTTTTATATTTCTTCTTTTTTACCCCCATAGGAAGGAATACTATAGAAAATTATTTTGAATTACTTTTCTTGGAGTATTTCTAACTTTTACACGAGCATTCATCAGCATTCTCCGTGTAGTCACAGAGTAAGAATACAATTCACCACTCCCTATCTTACCTGTGGATGTCGTAAAAGACGACTAAAGGATATAATAAGAATATAGCATCTATGCAAAACCCGAAACAAAACCTTATCTAAAACGTCTGACCAGCTAGTAGGTCAATTTCCCTCCCATTATGGAGGAGACCTAAGCCCAGCAGTGGGACATATGTAGGTTAAGATGATGATGAGATGATTTATCATCAGATGAATGATGCCATATGTATAAAGTTTTAGAGAAAATACAAACTGAAATAGATTTTATTTACAATTTTCCCGTCTCTTAATGATATCCTCTGATTACTAATGTAATCTCAATCCTCATTTACTACATCAGCAGACAAATAAAAGGGTGATGAACTGTATTCTTACTCCGACAATAGTGTAATAAATATATTATTTAGGTTTGCATGGCAACCCTGTATAACAGAGAGCATTATTTTCACCTATACAAGCATTTACGCTAGCGTGCTGAACTGACATTTTAATGAGCATCTCATTAGTATACATTTAACAGATTCCCACAACACAGATTACTAGAGAATACAAAATAAAAACGAATAGATAGTCACAAAAGTGCCGGGATAGCTACGGAAATCGAGGATTTGGTATTAGTGATCGGCCTAACCGAGTTGTGACGGATTAAGAATACAAAACACTCCCCCGTAACTTGCCCGTGCGTGTAAAAGATGACTAAGGGACTTACATGCATATAACTAATATGCAAGAGAAGGAAAATTTGAAATAAACCCTATGCCAAGATACTTGATCAGCATGGTATAGTAGATCAATTTCCCTTTCGTAATGAAGGAGATGGTGATGATGATGATGATCGGCCTAACGGTGATAGGGAGGCGAATACGATGCGTAATGAGCCGCGCGCAGCCCTTTTATCGCCTCAAACGGAACGGGCGACCATAAAAAAGTTAGTCACTAGAATATCACCGATGGCAAGAAATTAGTACCGGTGGTCGACTCAATTGGCTTTGGGGAGATAATATTGCAGGTTATTGCGGAGTCCTGGGCGGTACAGTTGAGATGTTTCCAGACCATAACCAATCAAAAAAAGTAGATAGCAAATATAATACTTTAACAAATTGCATCTTTAATCTAATAAACTGTCATCATCATTTCAGCTCATATACGTCCCACTATCGGGCTCGAGCCTCCTCCACACTAGAAGTTAAATTGACCTTACTATATCATGCTGGTCAGACATGTTGGTATAGGATTTTATTTCGAGTTTTCCATCTCTTGCATAGATGTTATATGCATATTATATCCCTTAGTCGTCTTTAACGACATCCACGTATAATATAGGGAGTGGTGATTTGTATTCTTATTCCGTCACCACTCGGAAAAACAATAGGAAAGTATAAATCTTAGCAAAATGCACTAAATTCTTTATTAAGTTTTTTACCAGTGAAACCTCTGCCTACCTTATATTTTATCACAATAAATTGTATTTTTACATCACTGTCGCTATGATATCTAGTAACTTTTTTGCGTAGTATAACTCAAGTCTAATAGCTAATAGTTAAATAATTTATAAATAGGAAAGACGGTATGACGAACGGGAGCAGGGAAGGGGGACAGGGGCACCGATGGCACGGCGATCGCATCAGTCGCTCCCATTATTTTTGCGATGATTCCTACAATATAAAATACAAACTAACAAATGATATAGGTACCTAAACTTTCGTCAAGAATTACTCTAGCTATTGGTGAAAATATCATAAAATCTGTGTAGTATTTTTGAGTTTATCGCGAATAGACTATATAACCCACCGGAGGACTTTGTTTTAAACTATTTAACGATTTGGCGCGTATAAAAGACTTAACGGACAAAGGTTCTTACTTGTTAAGTTAGGTTAGATACCTATCAACTAAATAGATACATAGTTCTGTCTTTATTTAAACTCAGTTCTGCCGAGGTACCTACAATGTGTTACAGTAGTTATGTCGTGAAGTATTTTTAACTACCGGCCGTAATGTATATGGACGTTATATTAATAATTCGTTACTATTAGGCACTCAGATTACCGACTTCTGCAGGAATAGGTATGAGTCATAACACTTTGCTAACCAGTGTGCCCAACATGGTACATGGACCTGATGTTGTTGGATGCTCGACAGCGTCAGGAACTAGGACACGGTCGCAGCCTTCTGCGAGGCAGTAGGTAGTCTCGTGGAAGGAGGCGGCGCAGCGCATGCGCGAGGAACGTCTCCTCGGCGACGCGAACCGCCACGGGCAACTGGGGCGGCGCAGGCGCGAGTATCTGCGGCTGATGCCGCCCTAGCCAAGGCCACGGGTGCCTGGACCGTGGAGTTAGTCCGTCACCCGCCGAGAGGCCCGACCGCGTGAAGAGAGACCGACGTCCTCCCTGAACGGGCTGGCGTCGGTCGAGGAGAGGGTATTCCGTCAGGCCGACCACTGACGACAAGTCAGCCTGCTCCGGTGGTCGGCCCAACGACGAAGGCGACGACGTGTGGCGGGTGGGTTACGGGTGTGCGTGCTTACGCCCCTCTGTCGCTGCGGACGGGCGAGGAGTGCGCCGACCGTAAAAAAAAAAGATATACAAATTAGGAAATCAAAATTTGTTTTTATTAACATAAATCGTCGAAATACTTTTAAAAGTAATGTTAATACACTTATTATGCTTTTCAAATGTGTTGTGACACCATTTGAATACACAAACCTATAGGTAGGTATATATAAATAATTTATAAATAATAAACTGTAAGACCTTGATATTTCGAGTTAGATTCCCAGATGTATGAAAGACGATGCTTCCAATCTAATCATTACTTCTAAATAAAATGAGAGTATTAAGTTATCTTTTCATCATTATCATCTTAGCATGTCCAACTGCTAGACTAGAACCTCTGCCATAATAGGAAGAAAATCAACTTGTTATACCTTGCTGTTCAGACATGTTAGTATAGAAATTTATTTTAGATTTGCCTTCTCTTACATAGATATCTAATGTATATATTATATCCCTTTCTTTTTCTTCTTTTTTTTGGGGTTGGGTTGCGGTCGGCGCGCTCCTCGCACCACTCCGTCCGGGGCGACAGAGGGGCGTAAGCACGCACACCCGCAACCCACCTACGATGCACGTCGCCTTCGTTGTTGGGCCGACCACCGGAGCAGGGTTACTTGTCATCAGTGGTCTATATTATATCCCTAATCGTCTTTCGCGACACCCGCGAACAAGAAAGGTCGTGGTGAATTGTATTC
This sequence comes from Lymantria dispar, assembly GCA_032191425.1. Lineage (NCBI taxonomy): Eukaryota > Metazoa > Arthropoda > Insecta > Lepidoptera > Erebidae > Lymantria > Lymantria dispar. The sequence goes on along the minus strand of CM063461.1, from coordinate 15,040,587 downwards.
TCACTCCGTCACCACAAGGTATTTGTATAATGACGTATAAGTTAGCTTATTCAAAGAAAAGTATAATAAACTTGATTGAGTAATTTTTATTGCATACGCTATTGAACAATCGACAATGGCCGCTCTGCCAATGAGCCTTGTTTACAAAACAAAATATCAAGCACTTAAAGCAGAGTTAGTTTCCACCGCGCCGTCAGTCGATGACGGACATTGCGCGGGAATGTAAACATTCGCACAAAATACACAGAAATGAACGATTGAATGGAAGTGAGGACGGATATTATGAGCTCGCGAATGCCCAGCCACATCCTCTGTGAATGATTCTCAGCAGAAATTGGTTGATCGTAGAATTTAAAACTGCTTGTAAATAGACTGTTAATGGTTACGCATAAAACTTAAATTACTTTGATAATTACTAACCAATGACGCCGAGTTATAAGAGTAGTTTAACAGAAATAGAACTTGTACACGCGCGAGATTCGTAGTGAGGGATCCACGTGTACAATAGGCTTTTGGTATTTAGATAATTGAGTGCTTTGTGGTGGCGGTTCCGAATACTACAAAAACTTATATTTCTTACTAGCAGCGCCCTGAGGTTTTACCCACATAGTTCTCCTTCCCGTGGGAATATCGGGATAAATTATAGACTGTGTTATTCTGATATGTAAGCTGTATTATTGTGAAATTTCATCAAAATCCATTCAGAAGTTTTTGCGTGAAAGCGTAACAAATGTACTCACATACTCAAAAACTTTCGCGTTTATAATATTAGTATGATGGGTCTCGTAAAAGGCGACACATTGACTTGGCTCCACTCCATCTGATGCCGTCAATAATTACATTCTCTAGAAAGTTTGACGTCAGGCGCCCAGTTACAATACTATTGACAATAACTTGCAATGTGTGCAATGGAGGAAAAGTACGTGTAGCGTCCAGCCCAAGTAATCGGAATAATGGAAAAATTATGTTGATGATGATAATTATGGTGATGGACTTATAGTGATAGCATGACTCACCATAAGACGACAATGTCGAGCTATCTCGAACTCTTAAGTTGTAAAAACTTACCGAGAGAATAGTAAGAGAATCAATGGACTGCCATTGACTCTCTCTCTGATGCTTTACTAGAAAATTTTAAAACAATAACGACTCAAGGGAAACCGCGGCCGCCAACCCGCCTTCCAATCTTATCGATTATAGCATCATCCACCTATTGGGGAGGTCTATACCCAACAGTGAATATCGATGGACTGATGAGTAGATGGAAACGGAAAACGGAAACGTGGTCCCTAAATGTAGGCCTCAAACAAGGCTCAAAGTCGCTCAGCGTGCTATGGAGCGGGCAATGCTCGGGATTTCTCTGCGAGATAGAATCCAGAATACGGAAAGCCGCAGAAGAATGGGAGTAACCGACATAGCACGAAGAATTAGCACGCTGAAGTAGGAATGGGCAGGCCACATCGCTCGACGAACCGACAACCGCTGGGGAAGAAAGGTTCTCGAGTGGCGACCACGTATCGGACGACGCAGTGTAGGACGCCCCAACTAGGTGGACCGATGACCTAGTGAAAGTTGCTGGGCGTCGTTGGATACAGGCGGCACAGGACCGCACATTGTGGCGTAACATGAGGGAGGCCTACGTCCAGCAGTGGACGGCAATAGGCTGAAATGATGATGATGATGAGTAGATTCCGTATGGTGACGAAGTAACCATCTAAGCGTGGTATAGTAGGTAAATATCGATCGGCGTCCCAGTAGGGGACGTCGATGGGAGAGGGTACTCCCCCGGGGTATTCCGTCGGGTCGACCACTGAAGTCAAGGAATCTGCACCGGTGGTCGGCCCAACGACGAAGGCAACGTGCTATACGGGTGGGTTACGGGTGTGCGTGCTTACGCCCCTTCGTCGCTCCGGACGGAGTTGGGCGAGGAGTGCGACGACCGTAACCCACCCCGAAAAAAAAAAGAAAATAGTAGGTAAATATCCCTCCTATTAGGAAATAGGTTCGAGCCCAGTTGCAGAACGTATATGGACTGAGATAATGACACAACTGTTTTTTTTAAATAAAACTCCTTTACGGCGCTTTAATAAAACAACTTACACTTTGCAGCGCTCACGGGTGGTCCACCCGTGACCATGAACGCTGCAAAGGGTTCGAAATGTCGGGCAATCAAAAATCAAATACAAACGCGATAAATTCCGTAAAATAGTTTTATTTAAAATCGCGTAAACATCAGAAATCATGACACAACTGATGTTTTTATAAAAAAAAAACTACAGATCCTTATTGAAATAAAGTTAACAAACTATTCATTTAAAGTAAAACAAATGATGATATTGGTCCAAATTGACGGCAGTCGGCACTTGCACAGAGATCAACGAAATTAAATTCAATAATAGCAACTGCAACTATTTCTAAAAATAAGTCACATAACAATGTTAAAAATTAATACCAATTAAATGCAACAGACTACAAATTGGGCCCGTTGATGGCAGGACAGTGGGTGCTAAAAATCTGCCGTTAGATCCAAGTGGCACAAGAGCGCTCTGAATGGCATTCACGTGGGGAGGCCTATGTCCAACAGTGGTCGTCTACAGGCTGATGGAAAGTCTTCATCATCATCATAAATTTAGCTCATAAGTCCCACTGTCCCATTGACCTTAATATACCATCCTGGTCATACAGTTTGGTATAGGGTTTTATTCCAAGTTTTTCTTGTCTTGCATAGATGTTATATGCATATCCTTTTATCGTCTTTTACGCCATCCACGGGCAAGATAAGAAGTGGTAAATTGTATTCTTACTCCGTCACCACACAAAAAGTCTTCATTTGCCTGTAAATTTTAATGAGTCTGAATGAAGCCCGTTCCAAGGGTACGGGGTACACTTAATATGACTACCAACTTGTCGGACCAACATGGTATAGTTAGGTCAATTTCCCTCCTATTGTGGAGGAAGCGACGTATATGAGACGAGATCAACAGAGCTTATCCAATCAGCATTGAGCTCAAAGTACTAGAACTCGAAGTACAGTTTGGTAGTTGGTATGTGACCTAGATGACGTTCTATATTTAGTTGTAAATACGTGTGAGACACATTACAATGCGCTCATGATAACGAAGTTGTTATGTCTTTGCCAATGAATGCCATTGTCCAGCTGATGTATATATATATATAATATATATATATATATATATATATATATATATATATATATATATATATATATATATATATGGGGTGTATCAGGTTATGGGGCAACTGGTCAAAAGAGAGCTAGGCAATGGTGGTAGAATCCCATAAAAAAAATTTGAACAAAAAATATCGATTCGTTAAGGAATTAAAGTCATGTAAAGTTTTCAATTTTGTCATCGCTTTTTCGTGTAAATCTGATTGAAATGTATAAAGTCAATGATACTTAATACGTAACATATTCATACTTTGTTAAATGTTCATTAGAAATTGAATAAATCAATGATTACATTCACATAAACAAAACAAACTTCGCTTTAAAACAGCTGATCGGCCTTGAACCGTTGACCGCTCGTCGCTCGTAGGTAGAAACCTACACTGTCATTGAAACGTTTGCGCAATTCTAGGTATTACTGAATGAATTTATACTGTCGAAGCTTTACATGCCTACATATATTCTGTCTGTACATGCCTAAATAATACGTAACATTTAAGGCATAGACTCTTAGACACATTTTTTTGAAATCACTATAACTTTTATGTTATATTGTTTTTTGTGTAATGTACATTCTAATGACGATCTATGACCGTTAAACTACAACATACTCGAACAGTTGCCCTATAACCTGATACACCCTGTATATATATATATATATATATATATCAGTTGCCTTTAAAATTCTTCAATGGATAATTGCTTTTTTATTGTCTTCAGTAGCAGCCGAGCAAGCAAGCTACATGTTGAAAATTCGTCTAAAACATTACCTTAAAAATGTTCAGATGCTCTATTGGAAAATCATATCACATCAGACTAATTTTATGAAGGCGAAAGTTTGCGAGAATATATGTTATTATATTTTCACGGTCACGGGGTTTGACCATGTTGATAAAATTTAGCATAGAGGTAGTTGACAGCCTGATTTAATACATAGGACTTTTTATCTCAGTTATGTGATTTCTTGGTATAATATGAAAGTTTGTTTCTACGGGGGCGAAGCTGTGAACAGGAGCTGATATAATAATAATTTGCTGGCGTAGCGCTTATGGCTTTATACCCTCTTGTCACGAAGCTTTTATCCGCCATTGACCTCCATAGCTGGATAGATCAATGGGACTCACCTAATTTCACGTTAACATAATACAAATAAATAACCAACAAATACCTGCACAGATGGCGGGTGATTAAGATACTGACCTACGTGCCAGTGTCACGGGTTCGAATCCCACGCGGGACAACACTTTATGCGATCCAAAATCGTTGTTCTGAGTCTGGATGTAATTTGAGTCCGTTAATTATGTTTCTAAATGCCCGCATTACAGTGATTATGGAGGGAAATTGACCATGCTGGTCAGATAGGTTGATGCAGGATTTTATTTCGAGTTTTCCTTCTCTTGCGTAGTTGTTATATGCGTATGATATCCCTTAGTCGTCTTTTAAGACATCCACAGGCAAGATTGGGATTGGTGCATTGTATCCTTACTCCGTCACCACATGGATTGTTATCATTGCATGATTATTTATTGTTATTTATATATGTAGTTATGGTGTATGTGGGAGTTATTGTTTTAATAAATAACGTCGGCTAGTATAAACGTAATAATTTCATATCTATTATACTTCGATAATATATCTTTATCATCATTCGGAACGATATCAAGCATTGACTTTTTCAAGATTAAAACAGTGATAGAATTATTCGATATTTACACAAGAGTTACCTGGAATAATTGCATAAACAATTTTTATAATTTATGACTTCATTACAAATTTGATAAATTGATTCCTTTCTCACGCTCTATATTCTAAGTTATGTGCACATGGGCTTAATTAATCTAAATAACATATGCGCCATCATCATCATCGCAGCCCAACATACGTCCCACTGTTGGGCTCGGGCCTCCTCCACAATGGGAGGGAATTTGACCTACTATACCATGCTCGTCAGACATGTTGGTATAGGGTTTCATTTCGAGTTTACCTTCTCTTGCACAGATGCTATGTGCATATTATATCCCATAGTCGCCTTTTACGACATCCACGGGCAAGATAGGGAGTGGTGAATTTTATTCTTACTCCTTCACCACACGGAAGGGTATATATGCGTACTATCACTTAAATCATCATCATCATCATCATTTTAGCTCATACACGTTTCACTGTTCACTGTTGGGATCGAACCTTCCCCTCAATAAGAGTAAAATTTACTTTACTTAGAGACAGACGTTTTGGTTTAAGTTTTGCTTCCATTGTATAGATATTATATGCGTATTATATGCCTTAGTCGTTTTTTACGACACCCATGGATAGGATTTGATATGACGTATACTAACTCCATCACCACAAGGAAGCTACCACGTAATTAAATATTCTTATTATTCAGTCTTTCGCAGTTCTTTATATAGTAAGACCACACTACCGACAGTTGTCTGTCTACAGCCGCGGGCCGGCCCATCCAGGGTTACCACACTCTCATAGAAAATCAACGTCTGAGTAGTAGCAATTTGTTCGTGCAATTCGTTTGGTGAGCTAGAGAGTCGGAAACCCAACATTTTATGGGTGTTTGCGTGTAATGCCTTTAGTATGACCGAAGCTCATTGCGCATTTACGCTCCCTTCACTTTCTTCACGGTAGGCAGCGGCGTAGGAAAGGTCCATGAGCGCCAGCATCACTTACCATCAATTATGGTGTTTCCTCGTCTGCTATCAACGGCAATAAAAAAAATCTTTACTGCATGCAGGTCCACCATAGAACGCCACATGCCGTGCTCGACAAGCGAGATGGCGAGTCCAGTAAGGTGTTCTCTCCTATGAAAACGCTACTACCTATTCTCCTAGTGATCCCTGAACTGATTTTTACGACCACGGGTAAGGGTATTTTTGTCCCGTTTTCACGCAGAGAGGATCCTATATTATCATTATTATCATCTTAGCTTATACACGTCCCACTGCTGGACGTGAGCTGTGGAGGAGGCTCGCTTACATAGCTTACTTAGCGCCTACATAGGATGAAAATTGAAATACTATACCACGCTGGTCAGACGAGTTGGTATAGTGTTTTATTTCGAACTTTCCTTCTCTTGCTGCTTTCTTTCTCTTCTCTTATTAAGAGAGAGAAATCTCGAAATAAAACCTAATACCAATTATCATCTAACCAACGTGATATAGTAGATAAAATTTCTCATTCATCGTAGAAGAAGACTGGCCTTTTTCAAATTGAGCGGGAAAAATAGTGGAACAAATTTTTGCTTAGATGATGATGAAATTATGAATAAGTCCAATAAATGTCAACTATATTACAACACACCACCCGCTCTCTTGCCCGGGGATGTCGTAAAAGACGACTAAGGGATACAATATGCATATAACATCTATGAAAGAGAAGCAAAACCCTATACAACACATCTGACCAGCGTGGTATAGTCGGTCCATTTCCCTCTTATAGTGGAAGAGGCCTAAGCCCAACAGTGGGCGTGTATAGGCTGAGATGATGATGATATTAAAATAAAATTTATGATGAGGACTGCATAAACTTGCCCACATAATAAAGCGTACTCGATGCCGACAGAGAAATGATATTGATAGTCATATCGCTTATTGACATGTCATTTGCTACTTGAACGTGTAAAAAGCACCACAATAGCGGATTACTGGTTGATAAGATACAAAATAACTGCAATGTTTACATATCATGACAACTTGGATTACATATACAAACGTCAATGTGTTTTTCTAGGTTCCTTTGCATCGGTGTGGTGAGGGAAAAATAATACACCTTCATTGCCCGTGGATGTCGTAAGAACGATTAAGTGCTATGAGCAGAAGGAAAACTCAAAATGAGAGCTTATACCAACCTATCTGATCAGTATGGTATAGGACAGAGATTACCAAAATGTGTTCCGCGGAACCTACGGGTTCCGTAGAATAGTCATCAGAGTTCCGCCAAAATTAAATAGCTATTAATTTTAGTAATTTGGCTATGAAATAATACCACGGTTACAAATATTAACTTAAAATAGCACAAAATTTGTGATGAGAACTCATTACTATCATGCGATATGTGGTTTCATAAAATAAAACGTATTCGATTGGGGTTCCATTATCTTTAAAGTTTAGGTACCCCTGGTATAAGATATATAATAATACAATTTCCCTTCATTGTGCAGGATGCTATACCCATGGGTGGGCTATGGTAAGCGCCCACGCGGTCCATTCCGTCCGGGGCGACGAAAGGACGGCGCGCGACCAACCCACCCCTACCCACGTCGCTTTCGTCGTTGGGCCGGCCACCAGTGCCGAGTGCCTTGTCCTCAGTGGTTGGCCCGACGGAATACCCTTTCGGATACCCTCACCTCTCGACGTTCCTGTCCCGGGACGTCGGTCGCCGTCGCGCGGTCAGCCTCTCTGCGGGTGCCGGACTAAAGTAGGAGGCTATACCCTGGGCTCGATACTCGTGGTCCATATACGAGCTAAAAGGTATAATAAAATTTATTTTCGTGCATTACCGAAAAATATTTAGTTTTAACAAAATGTATGGAAGAAGAAGATATATTGCGTCGACCCCACGTAGGTAATTGAGATAAGAGCACGCTGATTATAATGTTGTTTCAACAGAAACATTTGTCATGGATATAACACCAGCCAACTAAGGGTCATAAACCTGTTACTTGTCCAATTTTATCAATAAAGGATTATAGCACTGTTAATTCTATATGCTAAATACCATTGCGTACTAACTATTACATACGTCATCCTCAGGAAAAGTGAAATGGTTGACACATTATATTTCTTTAATCTTTTACTAATAAAAAAATAGCATGAGTGCTAAGTACGCATGTCAGAAGTGAAACTTCTTTGATTCCATGTGTTTTTGTCAGTATAACAAAAAAATAAAAAACAATAATAAAAAAAAATAATAAAGAAAATCTCTCGATCTTTTTCACTCGCTTGCTCCCTACTCTCGCCCCATGGCTGTGCTTCGTGCTATGTTCGCCCTTTCCCACTCTCTCTCAATCGGTCTCAATCGCTCTCTCCCTCTTCTTCAACAAAAACGCTGCACATCTTCCTGACGCGTTTCATCCGTAATAATTTATCCTCATGCGCGCAAAGAAGTTTCACTTCAATAATAGGTACATTATCTTAGTATATATTAGAAATTACGAATCGTAATTTTTTTAAGACAACCATCTACACTTTTTCGTGTGGTGACGGAGGATACAATTCACCACCCCTTACACGCGGGTGTCGTAGAAGGAAGACTCGAAATAAAACCATATACCAACACGCCTGACCAGCGTGGTATAGTATGTCATTTTCCCTCCCAGCACTAGCCCAGCACTGGGACGTATATTATCTGTGAGGATGTGGATTAGGCATTACAAATATCATTATTTTTAAAGACAACAAGCTGCGCTTCCCCGTGTGGATTATTTTTACTCCGTGTAAGAATACATTTTACCATACTGTCTCTGGGCCGTGGGTATCGTAAAAAACGACTAAAGGATTTAATGTGCAAATAACATCTATGCAAGAAGAAGACATCTCTACATAAAACCCTACACTAACAGATCTGTGTGCCTACTCTTGAATTTCGATTTCAATTCTAAATCCAATCGCAGCTCGAATCTAAGCAAATTTGGTACTCTTGAAAGCGACACTAGCGCACGATTGGAATCCAATTCGGTGGAATATTTTTAAACTAAATGAATTAGACTCTCATCGATTAAGTCAAATATTTGCTACTCCTGGCGCGATTTTGACGTAGTTTAAAATCGTTGCATAATTTCAAGAAAGCGTCTTTGTGGTGATCGAGTTCGGTAACGTTATTACTTAAAGAAAATACGGCACATTTGGTGAAAATAACAACGACAAGCGCGAAGAATTCATTCTCGATTTTGTTCAAGAGTACTAAATATAAGTTTGGTGAGATTGGAATTGAATCGGACTCGAAATTAAAATTGATTTCAAGAATAGGCCCACAGATCAACGTGGAATAGTAGGTCAATTTCCCTCTTATAGTGAAGTAGGCTCGAGCCCAATATTGGGACGTATATAGGCTGAGATGTTGATGAGACGAATCTTCACTAAGGAAATAAATATTTCTTTAGTGCAGGTTCATTTACATATATACAATTAATGTACATAATTACGACCGGGCTTAGAACAACAACAATTTGTGAATCGAACCTATAACACTGGCATATCGATATCTTTACCAATAACCCATACGTACAGTCATTATGTCAACATATATATTTTTAGTATACAATTGTAAATTGCCTACACTTAGAATACGTCATGTTTTACATATTTTTAATTACTTTATAATGCAGTTAGTATTATATTCTCATTAAAAACCTCTTACCTTAAATTCCAGACGATTATTTCGGTATAAGTGCGTAGGTACATAAATATTAATGAAGGATTCGTACAAAGGACGGTGGGGTATCTTTGAATCTTTACGCACGAACACTGTACGGACGCAGGGCAAAGGATTTAATTACCGACTGATTACACTGCGTTACTACAAATAGTTTTGGGATGTTACGTTGTTTGTTATACTAAGGTAACATAAAGGTGAGAGATTATTTCAAGCGTAACGTATAAATTAAAACATCTTAAACTTTTTTTTACTATTACTTAAACATTCATTTGGACGTTTTCCTGAATAGAATATGTCTCATGACTAGTTTTTCTTTTTAAATTAATCTGTTGCGGATACCGAGACAATTAAAATTATTATTTCCCGAGATATCTTGTGGCATTTTCCTCGTTGTCATTTATGGAGTCAAATATATAACCTGGTTGAAAACCAGGTTATATATATAACCGGGTTATATATATAACAGGTCAAATATATAACCTGGTTGTAAACCAGGTTATTTGGAGTTAACAATGGTGGCTATGTTTGGTCGTATTAATTCCATAAAAGGACGTTTTCAGTGTAGTTACAAATGGAACATACTACAACTTTTGCTTGCCCTTGTGGGTCTTTAAATAGGACAAAGGTTTTAAACAGATATCTTACTGTATAAGAAACAAAACTCGGCTCATTTAACAAAGGTTGGTTATTGGGCTATTTTTTGGGGTAATCCTTTAACTTAGATGAGCCATAAATAAATAAAATTAGAATAAAGAATGGTAAAAGGAGGAGCATTTGTTTTTTGTTTTTTATGTGTGTGCTATGGTAAGCGCACGCGCGGTCCAGTCCATCCGGGGCGGTGAAAGGACGGCGCGCGGGCCCATAACCCACCCGTACCCACGTCACCTCGTTGTTGGGCCGACCACCGGAGCAGGGTGACCTGTCGTCAGTGGTCGGCCCGACGGAATACCCTTTCGGCTACCCTCACCTCTCGACGTCCTGGCAGATGTTTTGGTATAGTTTCATTTCAAGTTTGCCTGGTCTTAAATAGAGATGTTAATCTGCATATTATATCCCTTAATTATCTGTTACTACACTCATGGACAAGAAACGGATAGTGAATTGTATTCTTACTCCATCACTACACGGAATTTAAGCATCTAGTTTTCTTTTAAACTGTTAAATGAAAGTAATAACAAAAAATGTTTAATAATAATAATAATAAGATTTATAGGAAAGCCAATAAACCACAGGGCAGCTTGTGGCGTGCTGAATGTGAGTGGCGACACTGCGGTCCTGAGTGGCCTAGTGAGTCGGTCAGGGCCTCGTATACAGCTCGCCTTTACTGGCTGGCTGGAGCGGAAACCGAAGAGGGCCCGCAGGATTCTCAACTCTGGCTTGCCTTAAACGGCTGATCAGAGAGGAGTCGCCAGTGCTATATGCTCGGGGGTGGAAGTGTCATTTTCAAGGGCATAACTACGGGAAAACCACTACGATGCTGAAACCGGCGCCGCACCGCTCGACACCCCAAGCCATTTGCACCAATGTTGCCCCCCTGTTGCCCGTATGGCCTGCGTGTCTGTGGCGACCGTTTGGGGGGGCCCATTCAGTGAGTTGGCGAGTCACCGTCTACCAAAGTTCAAGACGATAAAGGTATTGAAGGCAAACGACAGTTTTAAATCAATAGTTTACCATTAATCCAGTCCATCTAACCTTCAACCCCATAATCATGTATTAGATACCATCAACACACAATAGTTTTACACCTACCATTGGCAGTCCACGTGTGTTATGTGCAGACGTGGAGTATTCATCGGTAGACGTCCCATCCCATTTTACATTAAATTTCTCCAAAGGCCTCTGCATGTTGGATCCATATCCCCATGTAAGCCTTTCAAAGGACCGGGTATCTTCTCTTTTTAACAATGTGGAAGATAGCCGTGAAATTGGGGGATACAATATAATAATAATAATTTCATTTATTTCTCACCACAATAATAAGTTATAATATTTATGTTGTACAATTACATATCTGATAGGTTTATTGTGGGACTGGTGCCCAAAGAAGGAAAAGTACCTGTATTTCGGGCCACCAGGCACTCCCTTAGTGGATAATGTGAGGATGTTACAATCACAGGTACAACTACAGTTTTTTTTTTATAACTTTAATATCAGATGGTATGATATGCAAAATGTCCGTTAATTGCCGCCTTATAAATTACTAATGTGATGGATAATAGGGACCACACGTAGCCAATAACCGATCAATACCTACATACGTGGTCAAGACAATGCAAAATAAATCACGATTGATCGTTCACGGCAAAGTAATCTGATGACGGTACGTAGAGGAAGTGACGTATCACCATGTTAATTACGTCACAGTCTGAAGCGCTTCGAGGGAGAGTGTCCAGTGTTGTGCAGGGTTGTCACATGTAAGTAAACAATGGAATTTTATTTTTTTTCATAATTAACTACATAATTCTATGACATTAGTTTATCAAAGAAAAAAAAAACACGGACCAGACGCAAAGTCCTACTGCCTGCTTTCTCCGATCTGCTGTCATCCCAGACGACCTGGCGAGATGATAGTGAGTTTATGATTCTCTGCGATGTGATCTCTACGTTTGCCAATTATCCTTAGTAATATCTTTGCTGACGAAAGAGTACTAGATGACATTAAACTTGTCGGGCCAACCACTGAAGACACGGAACTCTGCGCCGGTGGTCGGCCCAACGTCGAGGGCGACGTGCTATCGGGTGGGTTACGGGGTCACCCGCCGCCCCTCTGTCGCCGCGGACGGAGCTGGGCGGTGGATGCGCTGTCCGTAACCTATCCCAAAAAAAAGATGATATTAAACTACGTTAACATATATTTATGATTCGATTATTACGATACCCGCAGTTTATGTTCCCGATGACTATTAAAACGACATTCGAGACGTATAAATTAGCATATAATTTATATTTTGACTCATACACATTCATATTTTAGCTGTGTCGTGCCACGTAGCTATGAACACTACCAACGCTTATATTGCTCTCGGGTGCTGTGAAAAACGGCTAAGTGCTTTACATAAACCTAGATCAACTCCATCTGATGTTGTCAAGCAGGCGGCCGGTTATAAAACTATTCCTAATAACTATTGCAATATATCCTGTGAAAGAAGAATAATAATATTGAGTCGATTTCAAGTAATTAGGATAGGAAGGTGACGATGACTTATATTTTAACTCCAGCTTTTAATTCAGATGTAATTCTTAGCTAACGGAGTAAGAATACAATTCACCACTCTCTGTCTTGCTCTTGGTTGTCGTAGAAGACGACTAAAGGATAAAATATGCATATGTCACCGGATAATTGTACGAACCGTTAGTTTATAATCAATTTAGTGAAATTGTACACTATCTATGAACTGTGAACGGACACAAAAATTAACAATCTTGAATCTAATGCTTCATTGCAGCCACATACGCCCCACTGTTGAACGTGGGCCTCCTCCACAAGGGGAGGGAATTTGACCTACTATACCATGCTAGTCAGACATGTTGGTATAGGGCTCCATTTCAAGTTTTCCTTCTTTTACACAAATGTTATGTCCATATTATATCCCTTAGTCATCTTTTGCGATATCCACGGGCAAGATAAGTTGTGGTGAATTGTATTCTTACTCTTACATTTTTGTAAGTTTATAAACTGACCATGTTCGTAGCGACTGTTTATTTGTGTGTGAATTACATTCTTACTCTGTCACCACATGGAAAAAACTTGACAGCCCTAATAATATGAAACAACAACGGCCCACGTTATAACGTACTTTTACTATTAAAACCGACGAATGAAAGTAATGTATACTATGAGCATAATTGAGGCAAGAACAAAAATACTGGTTTTCATACAATTATAACGAGTCATCAAAAAATGTCTCCAATCGACTTTATATCTAAGAATACATTCTTCTAAGAGATTCGTTACAAAAGTCAGTTGAAGGATTGCCAGTAGAGTTAGCAGCGGCACTGTCCTGGTACACTTATAACTCATATTGTAATCATCCACTTGCCTGCCAAGGGTAGTGATTCTAGCATTATGCCCACATGGGGAGGACTCTCTTCACCAGCAGACTTTATACATAGTTGAATATTTATTTATCCGTGTGGTGACGGAGTAAGAATACAATTCACCACCCCCTCTCTTGCCGGTGGAGGTCATAAATGACAATTAAGGGATATTTATTATATGCAGATAAAATCAAGAGCAAGCAAGCAAAAGAAGGAAGCCTCGAAATAAAACCCTATACCAAAACGTTAGATCAGCGCGGTTAGTTTGGTTATTTTCCCTCCCATTGTGAAGGAGGCACGAGCCCAAAAATGGGCTGAAAGGATGATGAGATGAGATGAATAATTTAGGAGCTCTATTTTTAAGGAATTATAGCTTATTACTACCTGATAATTTAGCTTTCTAACGATAAAAATATGGTTAAATTCGGTCGTGTAATTTCGGAACCTATTCATTACAAACATACACACGAAAAACCGGCTAAGTGCGACTCGAAGACACGCACGAAGGGTTCCGTACCATTATCTATAAAAATTGTGCTTGTTGTATAGGAGCCCCTTAAATATTTATTTTATTCTGATTTTAGTATTTATTGTTATAGCGGCAACAGAAATACGTAATTAGTAAAACTATATTATAGTTATCGCGGTTCTTGAGATACCGCCTGGTGACAGACAGACGGACGGACAGACAGCGAAGTCTTAGTAATAGGGTCCCGTTTTTACCCTTTGGGTAAGGAACCCTAAAAATCTTTCCTCTTTATATTAGTTTGGGAAAATATTTATTCCACGTGTGAAAAATTCAAAGAACATTTAAAAAGAGCAATAGAGACATGAGTAATAACATCATTGCGATAGCCATACAAACAATAATCAACCCAGAAATCAAACGCCATAATAGTGAAATTTCAATACACATGCGACCACAAATCATTAGGCTCGTTTCCACGTTCATTGTTTATAGAACAGCTAAAGTTACAAGAGAGCCAACGTTTCCTGAAGGCGGTGGTTTATAAACTGTCATACGTCAATGCATCGTTCTAAATTTGAAACTATAGGGCGAATAATTGTGTTGCGCACGCGCCGCACGGATGCAAAATGGCGGCTCAACGAACCGCTTCCGTTTATGAACGCTGACAAGTGCATCCGAAACTGATACTTGACAGTTGTGGCTGTGGTTTTTTTTTATGATATAAGATAGCCGGCGGTTTATCAGTTACCTAAGAAGGTAACTGGATATCTGGATAGATTACATCCCTTATTGATTCTCACCCTTTTTTGCAGAGTACGGTCCGACCGCAAACTCTATCAGCCGTCCGGGGTCAGCAGCTAGCCGAAGCGCTACAACTCTTAACCTTTTGAATGAAATCGCCAGCCCACGGAAATTTTTCTTGTACACGTTATGAAAATACCATTATAGTATCTATAACGGCAAAACACTAACGTACTGAGGTCGATTACGTCGACCCGGGTTGCCAGCATACCCGATGCTCATCATCAGGGCGAGTGCGTAGCGGCGTCGACGTAGTCGATCTTAGTACGTGAGTGGTTTGCCGTTATAGATATTATAATACCTACCACCGATGACTACTGGTAGTCCAAGACCTTCACTCGTCAAGAGTATGACCACGAAATCTTACTTTCTCAACATAGAGCATCTAAGACCCGCGAGGCCTCTATAGACAAAAATTCACAGTTCTATTCTCACGGTCGAAATGCGAAACCATGTCCCGAAAAAATAAAAAATCTAAACATGGGAACACTCACTTGGCCTCCAGCAGCGCCCATGCCACAAAGGTTGTTCTTGGGCGATGTCGCTTAATTTACTTTCAGCGAGTTAAGAGCCGTCAACGCTCACCTCTCTCGCTTAGTTCAGACTGAGTTGCCCAAGTCAAAAGTCATTTGCGGTTGAGGACAATATACACAAAAAAACTCATAGCCACTCCGAGAAGACATATTTCTTGAAAGAGACAACTATTGTATTGTTATAATGTCATGGAATACATTATTTACTTATAAACTAGCAATCCGCCCTCGCCTCGCTTCGGTTTCAGTCACGTTACCCCTGCATTTTAAATCTCCAATATTTTCTAAAATGTAACCTTGGGTTTTGTTCATGTTTGGTCGAACCATTTAAAATTTTATAGAGGTTTCTTGAGAGGAAAATTAACCTAAATTACTCCTTATATAGACAGGTAGGTAGGTAGTAAAATATTAAAATCGGTCCATCCATTTGGAAGGTTACCCGAAACATACAGACAGACAGACAGACAAAAATTAAAGTGGTTTTTAAACATAGGTATCGTGTAAATAGCAGTTTGAGCATGAAAAAAACGTATTATTTAGGTTTTACAAACAGGCACTTCAATTTTATATATTTGTACATACAGACATTTAATTACAATATTTTAATGGATGTTCAAAAATGTCAAAGATTATTGAATGACCTCCCTTACCATGTACCTTAATCGACTTTGGAATGATCTTTGAAATTGCTCAATTGATACTAATATTTTAACAAATAAATATTTAAATATCTATAATATTACCACTGTATTTCTATTTTCCACATAGGATGTTATAATTTGCCACCGAAGGCAAAAATTGGGTACTGAATCGCTCGTATATGACTAGATTTTGGGGCTGATTGCAGCCCTTCCCTCGTCTCAAACCATTCGAACAAGATGTGTTCAGACCATGCCACTAAAAAATAAAGCGGATAGTGCAATTTAATTGATTAAGGGCGATTTCACGTTTGGCTATCAAGTTCATTGTTTTCACGTACTTAGGGTACTATGATGACCTATTTTGATGAATAATATGACTATTTTTTTAATGTAACTGACACAGTGTCAAAATAATCTTACATATTTACTCTGAGTTGCTGCAAACTTAATGTAGTATTCTTAACGTAACCATGCGTCACGTTTTCAGGTTGTCTGTTCAGCCTGTCATAAGCCGTACAAAATGTCCTGTATTTGCAAAGCAAGCTTAAAATATAATTTATTATAATTATAGTTATAGTTATTATTTTTTTAAGCTTTTATTTTCATATTTTATTTATTTCTGCAAGGGACCCATTCGCAAAAAACAGGGTACTTACAAAAGGGAGACGTATCGACATAAAAAAATTATGATCACATTAAGTATTTTACTATTACACGTGTATTCCTTCCGTGTGGTGACCGAGTAAGAATACAGTTCATCACCCCCTCTCTTGCCCGTGGGTGTCGAAAAGACGACTAAGGGATATAATATCCGGCGACTGGGGCGGCGTAGGCGCGAGTACTTGCGCCTCATGCCGCCCGAGGCCGAGGCCGAGGCCGCGGGTGACGTGATCGGGGAATTAGTCCGTCACCCGCCGATTGACCGACCGCGTGAGGAAAGACCAACGTCCTCCCCGAGGGGGGGACGTCGGTCGATGGGAGGGTACCCCAAATAGGGGGTATTCCGTCGGGTCGACCACTGATGACAAGTAACCCTGCTCCGGTGGTCGGCCCAACGACGAAGGCGACGTGCACGTGGGGTGGGTTGCGGGTGTGCGTGCTTACGCCCCTCTGTTGCCCCGGACGGAGTCGTGCGAGGAGCGCGCCGACCGCAACCTAACCCCAAAAAAAAGGGAAATAATATGCATACAACATCTATGCAAGAGAAGGAAAACTCGAAGCAAAGCCCTATACCAACACGTTTGACCAGCGTGCTATAGTAGGTAAATTTCCCTCCCATAGCGGAGGAGGCTCGCGCCCAACAGTGGGACGTACATATATGGGCTGAGATAATGATGAAACGTGTATCAAGGCAAGTTCAGTAGGTAGGTGAAAACTATTGTATCATTATCATCATCGCAGCCCACATACTTGCCCTCCACAAGGGGAGGAAATTTGACCATGCTGTTCAGACATGTTGGTACAGAGTTTTATTTTAAGTTTTCCTTCTCTTTCTAAGATGTTATATGCTTATTCCTATTCGTCTTTTACGACATCCATGTGCAAGATAGGGAGCGGTGAATTGTATTCTTACTCCGTCACCACACGGAATATTGTATACAGATGTAAACTAAGTTCAAAACATTTAGATCAATACTGATAAACGATAAATTATCTATTGTATTCTTAAATTATTATTTGTAATCGTGGTAATAAGTCAGTTGAAGACGCTACACTAATAGTTATCAAAAAATCGATCTAAACCAGATCGAGCTAAAGAATATAATCTTTATAATAACTAACTCTGTAATTGAACTCGAAAGAGGTTAACGTACCTTAAATTAGAGAAAGTGGTTCTCTAGTGTTTATAAAAGTATTGGATAATTTTTATTGAAATTCCTTTTCACCAGGTGTTCGTAATTATCTAATAAGCTATTGGATCAAGTTGTTTGCTTTATAAAGTCATAAATGGATCAGAAATTAATGGTAGATACGTGAAGGTTTACAAATAATAGATATTCACCAAGCATATCAATATTTGTCTAAAAATCGACAACATTTTTACTTGCTTTTTTTTAATGTGTGGGCAATGTTTAGCACACACGCCGTCCGTTCCGTCCGAGATGACCAAATGGCAAAGTGTGGCCTCATAACCCATCGTATTCCCACCCCTGCGCCATTCCGAATACCATTTCGGGTACCATCCGTTAATATACCGTCCTAACGAATTAGCTTTCATCCCTTAAAGAAATTTATATGATTTCATTTTAACCTTTTTTCGTTTACTGCTTAACGTAGACTTTTCTAATAGATCACCACAAAGCAAGGTCTTATGCCACCCGCATCCAACGACCCTCGCCCAATCGTCGTTCCACCTGTTTAGATGTCTCCAAATCTGAACGTGTCTCGATAACCTTTTTTCCTCGCAAATTATCGTTTCGTTGAACGATGTGGGCAAAAAATATTGAATTTAAATTGTAACCTCGCTTCATATTTCAATATCAACACATGGAGAATTCATAAAAATATAAGGGGTCTAAATATTGAAATGACCGCCGCGGGTGTTAAAAATGGTACATCCAAAGTGGGCACGAGTTACCCCCATACGGTCCAGTTTTAACAATTAAAAAAAAACAAACGTAACGTTTAAATTTAGTATAAACAAGGCAACAGAGATCAAAAGCGAAGCGCAGCAGGGGAATATTGTAAATAGCTTGTTTTAGCGGCACGCATGCAGCCGGTGCAGCACACAACGTCGTAAACTGCACACGAGGTTGAGTTATCACTTTATATAAATTCCAATTTATTTATTACTAGCAAATTCCTGCGGCTTCACCCGCGTCAGTTCCGTGTCCGTGAAAATACCTCAGTATTCCAGATTACCCCAGATAAACTATTGCCTGTATTACTCGAGGTCAATATAGCTTTCCATTTACGTAAAAAAAAATATAATATATATATTCAGTGGTTTAGACGTAAAAGCGTAATAAACTGACTTACATTGGCATTTATAATGTCACATATATTGCTAATAAAGATTAAAAAAAAACCTTAATAGACGTTATAATTCTTAATAGGAATTAAATGTATGAAAGGTAATATATAAATGATTTAATATGAAAAATATATTTACATTTAAAATAACTAAAAAATAAGAAGTAGATGTGTGTTTTTTCGTGCAGTGTAGAAGTATATAAAGTATACACCTTTTTTTTGCGTGGGAAAATGCAATTTTGACGCATGCCCACCTTAGAGAGATGGGGTATGCCGGGCTCAGCGTCGATCTATTGTCAGCGCCACTACCAGCTAAAAACCACACGCTGTTCCTGATCCTCGGTTACGGCGAAGTTATGGGACCGTTTTCACATGCACCACATATATATAAAGTATACACCCTAAGTTAACCGTGAGAGATGTAAAAACCGGACTAAGGGCTTACCAGGTAGGTACCAGAACTCTAGGAGGCAATCTATAATACTAACTGCAATAGTTCACCCACAAGTGTGACGTTTATGATATTACTTCAGCATGGGGAGGCCTTTATTCAATAGGCGATGTTGATAGTTTAATGAATAAATGGATATTTGTATAATTTACTACTTTAATGAAATACTGTCCGTGTGGTGACGGAGTAAGGATACATTTCACCACCCCCTATTTTGCCCGTGAGTGTCTCAAAAGTCGACTAAGGGATATAATATGCAAATAACATCTATATAAGAGAATACAAGCTCGAAGTAAAACCCCTATATCAATCCGACTGAATAGCGTGGTATAGGAGGTTAATTTGCCTCCCATTGCGAAGGAGCTTCGACCCCAGCAGTGAGACATATATGAGTCGAGATGATGATGATGATGAAATACTGTGTATTGATGATTATAAATACCACTAACTCTTATATTACTTATGTGTGCAAAAGCGATTATTAGCTTTACATCCATCTGAACCAACTCCAGCTAATGTCGTCTGTTCCACAATTATATTCCCAAGGAGGGCTGACACAAAGCAGGCGGCCAGTCCTAAACCTATTAACAAAATTTATGCATAATGGAAGAAGTGTAAATATTGCATTATCTCAGCCCATTTATGTCTCATTGTAGGGCCCAGGCTTTCTCCTTTATGAAAGGGAATTTGACCTACCGACCTAGGAGAGGGTACTCCTAGGGTATTGCGTCGGGCCGACCACGGAGGACAAGAAACTCGGTACCGGTGATCGGCCCATCGACGAAGGCGACGTGCTGCGGTGAGTTATGGGGCCTGACCATAGGCCACCCCAAAAAAAAAGCTTTATTTTGAGTTTTACCTCTCTTGCATTGATGTTACCTGCATGTTATATCCCTTAGTCGTCGTTTACGACACCCACGGACAAGAGAAGGTGTTGTGAATTGTATTCTTACTCAGTCACCCCACGGAAACAAATATTCCACAAGTAATTACGATGAGATCAAAATGATGATACTTTTAAAACCAAAAGGAATAACGAACAAGCAAAAAGTGCGAGTCGCAGTCGCTCACGTAGGGTTCGGTACCATTATCTATAAGAAACGCGTTTGTTGTATGGGAGCCCTTTTAAATATTTATTTTTTACTTTGTTTTTAGTATTTGTTGTTATAGTGACAATTGAAATACATAATTTGTAAGAATTGCAAGTGTCTAGCTATCGCGGTTTTTGCGATACAGCCTGGTGACTGGCAGACGAACGGACAGACAGCCAAGTCTTAGTAATAGGGTCCCGTTTTTACCCTTCGGGTACGGAACCCTAAAAACAACAATGAAAGCTCATGTTTTATCTGAAAGTACGAAATCTTAACGAACACTAATTCAATTTTGGCCATTTAAAACTCATTGCCTGCGGCAGAATCATTACTCCAATTACACTTGTTGGGCATGCCAGCGTTAAAATATCGTTAATCATAATTAAAAATTTGCATCGTAAGTACTAAATGCTCGCTTAATTGGTGTAGTTATTTAAAATGCTTGGATCGTTTTATGTTACGTTAATTTTTAATTGTTAGATTTTATTTTGCTTTGTCTACTACCTTTTAATTTATTTATATCTAGCGATTGCCGAGGTTTTTCTGGTTTTAATGTAGATTTTATTGATTAATTCTTCTATCTCATAAGTTTGTGTAGATCTTTATAATGATCTTTGAGGTTTACGCGAGTAATATACATTTGAAAAAAAAACTATTTTACGGATTTTATTTCCGTGTGATAACGGAGTAACAAATATAATTTTTCCCTCTTGCCGTCTTGTGAGTGTCCTAAAAGATCGTTGTAGCCATATAACACCTGTGCAAGAGAAGGAAAAGTCGAGATGAAACTCTATGCCAACAAGCCTGACCAGCATCAGAATCTGCTGGTAATCGAAATGTTTTGGCAATTGAAATTTTCTGCTTGTACTTAGGTTGTATATATATTTCTGAACTTCCCCATAATGCAAGCATTTACGTATGAATTATAGTATATAGGTGTTACTTTGGTTTATAAAATAAAATAATATATACGATGAGACTAAATATGTTACTTTTAAAGGGTCATAAAAGACGACTAAGAGAATATAATATTTATATAGCATTTATACAATAAAAGAAAAATTCAAACTAACCTAACCTATACAGATTATAATTCGTCTGACTAGCGTGGTATAATAAATATCTATATACATATTTCCTATCACGAAGGCAATTCGAGTCTAGCAGTAGGACGTATATGAATTGAAATGATGAATGAAAAAGAATTACATTGACAATGAAACAACAATTTATCTTAAAACACCCCTATCTCTTTTAACATTTAATCTATATTTATAACCCCATCTCAATGGCTACGGATCAAATTAAAAGAACAATAAAATAAACGTTTGAAACGCTCACTTCTGAACAAAAAGCAACTAATAACGGCTAACAGTTAAATTGATGTTCAATCTAAGGTCATTACTTAATCGAAGTAAGAGCCGACAATTGGATAGCGAACCCGCATGTCTGCCTGTCTGTCCCAACATCCCTCTACAACAAATTGTCTCTAATATGTTTATTCATTTACATATTTCGATGTGTAATATTCTACAAGAAAATTTCGCCCGCATTCCGTTGGTTGTTTTTAAAAATAATCATAAACTCATAGATTCCCTGACAAGTGGGATAATAAAAATGTCTGCTCTTGCCTATTGCTTCCGCAAACAAATTTAAAAAAATAAAAGAGAATATTTAGAATGCAAGTCTATTTCTAAGAATATTATTTCTTGCTCCTTGTGTGTCGTAAAAGACGACTAAAAGATATAGTCAAATCAAATCAAATCATTTATTCTGCATAGGCCCCTTGAGGTCACTTACATATTGTCAAATTTATACATCGTTTGAATACAATACAATATCTACCACCGGATCCAAACGGGGTATAAGCTGATAAGCTGAGAAGATCCGGCAAGAAACTCAGTGGGCTGTCATATTTTTACCATCTTTTGAATACAATTAAGTATACAACATATAGTCTTAGCTCCAGTGTGATGCCCTTCGAGATAGGATATTTTTTATTTTTAATTTAGTTCAAATAAAAAAAGGAAAGGAAACCATGGTTGGACCAGTATGCATATAACATCAGCATCAAGCAAGAGAAAGAAAACTCGAAATAGAACCCCGTACCAACCCGTTTGACCAACTTGATATATCATTCTCTCCTATTCTGGAGGAGGCTTGAGCCCAGCAGTGGGCCTTATATGAGTTAAGATGAAGTCATCTATATTTCTACGCTGAAGTGGCAATGGGCAGGCCACATTGCTCGAAAAACCGACAACCGCTGGGGAAGAAAGGTTCTCGAATGACGACCACGTATCGGACGATGCAGTGTAGGACGTCCAACTAGGTGGACCAACGACCTGGTGAAAGTTACTGGGCGTCGTTGGATGCAGGTGGCACAGGACCGCACTTTGTGGCGTAACATGAGGGAGGCCTACTTCCAGCAGTAGACAGCGACAGGCTGAAATGATGATTGATGACTATATTTTCGTGCTCTATGACGATTACAGGCCAATTAAAAAAAATGGCATACTATCATAGTGCGTTTTATTTAATCTTTTATTAAGCCTGCAGTTATTCAAGTCATAAGTTTTCCGTGACCTATCGTTTTACTAACTTATACCAAACGTCTTTTTATGACAGCGGCTGTATTACATGGGTTCGAAACATTATGTTTCATCTTAACATTATTCAATAAGTATACGTCAATAAGTGTACGTGTTAGCATTAATTAACTTTAACACTAATTAACTTTAACATAATAAGATTTTAAGTCCCACTATTAGGCTCGGGCCTCCAAAACAATGAGAGGAAAATTGACCTACTAATCCATGCTAATCACGCGTGTTACCACATAGGGTTTTACATCAAATTTTCCTTCTCTTACGTCAACTTTACTTCATTTCAAGATTAATAATATAAATAAGTAATTTTTTACCTACGGACAAGAGAGGGTGTGGTTAACCGTATTCATTATCTCATCATCTCAGCCTATATATGTCCCATTGTTGGGCTCATGCCTCCTCCATAATGGGAGGGGAATTGACCTACCATTCCTCGCTAGTCAGACGTGTTGGCATAAGGTTTTGTTTCGAGTTTTCCATTTCTTGTCCATATGTTATATACATGATATAACTCCATAATAACACGGAAATACGAATCTCATAATCATGATCATTCATCATCATTTCAGCTCATATAGGTACGTTCCACTGCTGGGCTTGAACCTCCTCCAAAGAAAGGAAGGAAATTGGCCTACTATACTACGCTGATCAGATGTGTTGTATAGATTTTCATTTCGAGTTATCCTTTCTTGCATAGATGTTATATGCATATCGTTTCGGGGTTATTTAATTATGGGGTATTCCGTCGGGCCGACCACTGACGTCAAGTCACCCTGCTCCGGTGGTCGGCCCAACGACGAAGGCGACGTGTCACGGGTGGGTTACGAGTGTGCGTGCTTACACCCCTCTGTAGCCCCGGACGGAGTGGTGCCAGGAGTGCGCCAACCGTAACCCACCCCTCCAAAAAAAAAAAGTGTTATTTAATTATACTCTTACTCCATAACAAAAATATTAAGTTCATATTTTCGTGTGGTTATGGAGTAAGACGATCGAGACAGTTAAACATTAAATTTTCTCTCGCCTTAAAATATATTTATCGATATTAATCCTACAAAAATATACTTTAGTTTTAGTTTTAACATCTGTTATGAATAATAACAATATTCATAAACATTATGTAGGATTAAAGCCTGAATATTAATTTCAGTCGTAAATGTAAATCACTCATCTAACATAATAAAATAAAGCAATTCAATACACACGTGTAGAGCGTATAATGCTTCCATGCTATCAAGCGTAAACGGGCCCCGCCTCGTAAGCCATTCCGGGGCAGCACTAACATATCCTGAAGGTCGTAGCAGGCGGATTTGTCTGTCCCATTATAAGATTTACGATTGACCTACATGTCAATTATAATTAAATTCGGACATTTCAAAGGTTATTATTTTTAAATTATTTAATTAAAAATATTGACATTACGTATTTGATATTGATATTAATATTTAACTTTTTATTTCGGCTCATATCTGTCCCACTGTTGGGCTCGAGCCTCCTCCACAGTAGGAGGGAAATTGTCCTTACTATACCATGCTAGTCGGACAGGTTGGTATAGTGTTTTATTTCGAGTTTTCCTTCTCTTGCATAGATGTTATATGCGTATAATATCTCTTGGTTGTCTTTTACGATATAATATCCACGGACAAAGTAGGGAGTGGTGAATTGTATCCTTACTCCGTCACCACACAGACGTATTTTTATAACGCTTTTTTTTAATTTTTATTTCTTTTACACTCTGACATAATTTTATTAATATTAGTAATTGACATGTAACAATCTACTTTAATAATGAACAAATAACTTAACTTTTTAATTTATTATAATTCAGTTATAGTTTTTTAATTTGTACCAGAAACAGCTAAGTTTTTATTTGAATATAAGTAAGTCTGTATTAAATGGAATTACTATTATAACAATTTAAAAATCTACTGGAACACATCTGACCAAAGAACAAAAATTAAAGAAAAAATAACCTTTTTGAAAAACCAGCTTTTATTATTTGTTAATAAAATAAACTAAGATGGGGTTGCGTTGTTTAATTATCGAGTTCCTATGGCCAGCTTCCAGGTCCATCATTAGACACTGGGATATACCATCAAAGTATTCGTCAAGACGAATCAAATGAGCCCAAACTAGATGGGGTTGCGTCGATTAATTACGGAGAGCTATGGCTTCCAGGTCCATCATCAGATCAGCTCAATGTCACAATAATATTGCATTGTCATCCGTTTTATACATGCATACAAAATTTCAGCTCATTCGAAAACCGGGAAATGGATCAAATTTAACTTGCAAGATTTGATTGCAGACAACGGGACAGGTGAAACTAAATAAAAGCTTGTAAAAAGGAAGATAACTTTATCAGCCCTACGACTAGCCACAAGATGCATGTAGAAGTATACTATCATTAGTCTTTGAATAATAATTATACACAATCATTTTTTTATAGATTTTCTCACGAAGATCCTAGCATCTTATTACACGCAGTATCCGTTGCCAACCCTCTGTGAGGGATGTGGTGGGAACCATATTGTTTTATTTATAATGCGTCCTGATCTTCATGATCGTTTTGTTAAAGAAATAAGGGTAGTTAGAATATAAAAAAAAACTAGAATTAAGTTTGAACTCTCATAACTGTTTAACTAAACTACGGTTTAACTAAAACTAAACTCTAACTAAACGGTTTAACTAAAATAACATTAAACTAGGTTATGTTTTGTATAATAACCACTTCACACAATTAATAATTGATTTTAAAGTCAGTACTTTAAAATAGGAGGAGTTTTCTAATCGGCTCTCGGTTTTTTATGCCTGTTCGGACATAGACTGATTTGCGATATTATTTTCTTGTTTGAAAGAGGTTTATTCCAAAAAGTTTCCTTCGGTATCTAGTTGAAATCTGATGAAATCGATTCTTTTTATGTTAAACACTTGTTAATGAATACCGATTGCCTTGTTAGTCCACTGCCATAAGTATGCTACTGATATCGTGAGATCCTGGGTTGGGCACAAAGTGTTGTTGGAGTTTTTGTTAAAGCGTCTGATTAGTGAGCTCACTCCCTTTTCCTTTTTGCGTGATATTAATGAATAATTAAGAAATGAGACCATTTTATACATCTGCTTACAATTTGGAGGATAAAGGCGTGTGTCTAAGAATAAAAATCACATAAAGATATTTGTTAAGTTAACCTCATGAAAGATATTAATACGGTGTCTTTAAAAAATCATCCTTCTAGAAGTTTAATTGCTAACCAACCAACTAGACAGACAGCTACCGTAACGTGCGGTGACGGAGTAAAAATGCAATTCACCGCCCCTAAACTTGTCTTCGGATGTCTCAAAAGGCGACTAAGGGATATAATATGCAGATAACATCTATCCAAGAGGAAGAAAACTCGAAATAAAGGCCTATACTAACCTGTCTGGCCAACATAGTATCACTATAACATCCTACTAGTCCTTTTCCTTCCCTTTGCAGGGGGAGGCTGGAGCCCAGTAGTGGGACATATATGAGCTGTGATGATGATGACGACCGTAAATAGCCCTAAGTAATGTGTCTTAGATAATTACCCAGTTAATGATTTCTGATGTTTACGCAAGCATTACACGTGTGAGATAAAATTATGTTTACGGATTTTATCGCATTTTTATATGATTTTTATTTGCCCGATGTTTCGGACAAATTTATTCAAATCTTTTATTATGCATAAACCCCGCGGAGGCACTTACATATTGTCATCTTTTACATTTTAACTTAAATTACCACTGGATCGAAACCATACTGAGAAAACCGGTAAGAAACTTAGAGAGTTTGTCTAATATTTATTTATTTATTTAATATTATTTCAGCTTTTCTTTTAGAGTGGGCCAAGGTTAACGCACCCGCCGCCCGGCTCCGCCCAGGGCGTCAGATGGGCGGCTACGGCCCCATAACTCACCCGTGGCACGTCGCCTTCGTCGTTGGGCCGACCACCGGTGCCGAGTTCCTTGTCCTCAGCCGTCGGCCCGACGGAATATTCTGATGGGTTACCCTCTCCTCTCAACGTCCCTTTCCCGGGACGTCGAAATATTTATTCAGCCTTGCCCTTCAGTCTTGCCGTGACCATGAACGCTGATAAAATCCATAAAAACAGTTCTATTTCATAACTAACCACCATAAACAATACAGTATATCATCTCTATAAATAAAGGCAAATAGTTTCATCTACTAGAATTGTGATGAGATGCGGAAGTATGGCCTGCGGTTGCATATAACCACATGCTCGCATTATTGATATGACAACTTATATTACAAGGTCATTGCCATCGGCGCCCGCGCATATAAAGCGCACTATTTAATTCGCAAATACACCTTAAGCATAAAATGATAGAGATTTTTTAAAATATTAGATCTTGCGTAGATGTATATGTGTAGTGAAGAACCAAGAATTTGTGGGTATCACAAAGCTTTTATGTATGAAAATTCACGGGTGACGGGACCGGGGATTCAAATCAAATCATTTATTCTGCATAGGCCCCTTAAGGGCATACATATTGTCAAATTTCACAACGTTTGAATACAATAATCTACCACCGGATCGGCACGTGGCCACAAACTGAGAAGATCCGGCAAGAAACTCAGCGGGCAGTCTTTTTTTCTTTAATCTTTTAAATATAGATAATTTTATGATTCGTACAACATATATGGTATTAGCTCCAGTGTGATGCCCTTCGAAATTGTATATATGTATAAATTTTCAAAATTTAGTACAATACAAAAAAAAAATTAAGGAAAGGAAGAAAATATGACTGGACCAGATCCCACAAGCAGCACCCGATCACGAGTTAACTACTAGAGCAACCGTCACTCTCCTCAACCAAATTAGAGGGAAGGGAGCGACCCGCCCCAAATAGCTACCGCAAGCAAAAGCTTATTCGGTGAGCATGACCAAACCATAAATAAAAATATAAAAATAACTGCAACTACTACTATATTATACTATAAAAAACTACTACTATAAAATAAACTACGAACTATAGCAGGTATGCTAAAAAAATCAAAACCAAAATTAGTCTGTCACCCGCAAAGAGGCTGATCGTGCAATCGGCCGCCGGGCCGACGTCCCAGAAAGGGGACCAGGGGTGAAGGTACCTCGGCAGGTATTTGTCGGGCCGACCACGGAGGAAAAGGGACTCGGTACCAGTGGTTAGCTCAACGACGAAGGTAATTACGAACGAACGTGCTACGGTGGGTTATGGACACACGGGTGGATTGTGGATATAGACACACACCATCACGCGATCTCCCAACGGACAGCGGACATATTCCCAGTCCGTCCATCCGAATCTATAATCTCTATTGTCAATTTCTACACTACGAGGAAGTTCAGAATGGTAATTTACTGCAATCTTTTCGCAAAAGCTTAATTATGGTTTTGAAAAATTTCATGTAACTAAACAAATTATTACCGTGGGATAAAGATTATAAACTCCATACGAGAGATACTGTTGTTTTGACTGATGGCGATAAAACCATTAATTTTATGAAACGATAACACAGAGCAAGCTAACACAGTTACGCGGCCATAACCCACGTAACATATGTCGCAGGGTCAATGTCACTGCCGACATAATCTCGGCTATTTATCATGCCTTGAAAGGGCTAAGGGATTATACAAAATGACTGTTTCTTACAGTTCTATATAATTATAGATCTATCTACAATGGTTTACACAGATGGCGTAGTGATTAAAATACCGACCTACAGTGCCAGTGTAGGGGTTTGAATCCCACACAGGACAACACTTTGTCCCTAGCCGAGGCCGCGGGTGATCGGACTGGGGAATTTAGTCCGTCACCCGCAGAGAGACTGACCGCGCGACGGCGACCGACGTCCTGGACGTCGAAAGAAGAGGGTACCTCGGAAGATATTCCATCGGGCCGACCACGGAGAAGAAGGAACCCGGTACCGGTAGTCGGCCCAACGACGAAGGTGACGTGCTACGGTGGGTTATGGGACCGAGCGCCACCCCTCTGTCACCCCGGACAGAGTCGGGCGACGGATGCGCTGACCATAACCCACCCAAAAAAAAAAGACAACACTTTATGCGATCCACAAATTGTTGTTCTGAGTCTGGGTGTAATTTGTGTGCGTTAGTTATATGTTTGTAAAGTACCCCGCAATACAAAGATTATTTCCTTAGTGCAGGGTGTTGTCTCTTAATAAATAATAATTATTCTTGTCTATACTTTGATAAAATTCTCTTGCATCATCATTTCAGGATATATAAGACCCATAGTTGCAAAAAAGCCTCCTTTACAATGGGGTGGTAATTGACCTACGACACTACGCTAGTCAAATGGGTTGACAGTTTCATTTCTAATGTTTCTTCTTTTACTTACGATACTTAGTCATCTTCTACGTTCACTCACGTGAAAGTTATCAAGGCGAAAGGATAACGACCATTGAGTTATTAATGTATTATCGAACGGAAGTAAGTTTTCTTAGATAGATCTCTGCATATAGGGTTATATTTCGAACTAGCAACCCGCCCTCGCTTCGCTTCGGTTTCAGTCGTTTGGCCGCGTAGTTCCCGTTCCCGTGGGAATACCAGGATAAAATATAGCCTAGTTTACGCGCTGATATTATAGCTTTCCATTGGTGAAAGAATTTTTGAAATCAGTCCAGCTGTTTTGCAGATTACCCGGAACAAACAGACAGACAGACAGACAAAAATTTTTTAATCTGTATTTTAGGCATAGCTGTCGTGCAAATAACCGTATGAGCTTAGAATAATAACGTATAGAAGGATAGTGTCAATACTTCGAACTTTAAAAATTTGAATCTAAAAATACTAATGGCGCGCAGACGATTACACACGTACACACGCACACCACTATACAAATTATGAAATCAAATTTTGTTTTTATTAATATAAATCGTCGAAATACTTTTAAAAGTAATGTTAAAAACCTTTTTAAGATTTTCAAATGTGTTGTGACACCATTTGAAGGCACAAACCGTCATAATTATCAATTTATTTTTTAAGAGTTGCATACGTACGTGCAGTACAATGACTTGTACATTACGGAACGGTTCCGGCGTAAGCTCCATTAGGCTCCAATTGAAATGCCTCACTTTTTGTGCGTGAACTTACCTTCTATACGTTATTATTCTAAGCGTGTGAGCGTGAAAAAAGCCTATTATTTTGACATTACAAACAGACACTCCAATTTTATTTATTGGTATAGATTTGCCTTCCTTTATGTAGATGTTATCTGTCTAGTATGTCTTATTCGTCTTCTACGACACCCACGATTACACCGTCACCACACGTATATGCATATTATATCATTTATCTACATCAATACGAGCTGACCCAACAGACGCTGTTCTGTTCAAATAAAAAAAAGGAATTCTCTTTGAAATCGATCGTAGCGCCATTTATCGTGTCCAAATATTAATCGTAACCATTCTCAAACCCATTTAAGCACGCACAAAAAAGCATCAAAGTCGGCCCAGCTGTTTAGAAGGAGTTCAGTTACAAACACACGAATAGAAGAATTATATATACATATATAAAGAATAGAATTATTGAGTGATCTTTAAATAAACTATTGTAACATACACTCTTTTTAAATTTCCAATCATTAAAATGTATTCGTCAGATAGCTACATCCTATTGTAATGTGACCTAGTGGAAGGGGAACTCGGCACTCCCATCCGCCGGTCGAGGATGTCCTCGACACGGCTGATCGCTCCAAATAACATGGACATGACAATACACCTATTTACCGATTCATTACATGGATGACTGCCGCAAACTATTTGTTTGGCATCATAATACTAGGAAGTTTATTGCGATTATTAACAGTGGTAGGATTACACTGCTGATAGTAGTCTGTCTACAGCCGCGGGACGGTCCATCTGGGGTAGGACCACACTCTCGCAGAAATTCGAAGTCTGAGTAGTAGCTATTTGTTAATGCGCTGCATTCGATGAGCGAAAGAGCTGGCAGCCCAGCTTTCCGAGTGTTTGCGTTTGGTACGTTTTGGAGATACCTTTCGTGTCAACCAACTTCATTGGACGCATTCATACTACGTTCACTTTCTTAAGGTAGGCGGCGGTCTAGCGGTCCATGAGCGACAGCGTTTCTTACCATCAGGTGTACTGTTTAGTCGCTACCGTTTACTTATTTTTATCGGATTGAGCTCAACGCTCACCATAGTCTGCGTCAAGCTGCCCAAACCGTCGAGCCGACCACTGAGGATGCCGGGCCATTTACTGAGGACAAAGAACTCGGCACCGGTGGTCGGCCCAACGACGAAGGCGACGTCCTACGGGTGAGTTATGGTGCCGCACACCGCCCCTGTGTCACCCCGGATGAAGCCAAGTGACGTGTGCGCTAACCATAGCACACCCCAAAAAAAAAGCTGTCCAAGCCATCTGCAGCTAACACTACACAAAAAAATGAATAAAATTGCAGTAGCAGGTATGGCGGCCCGTATAATAAACTACTCCAAACGTGACTTATAAACTATCTAACCTAAGGTCGCGCTCAAGCTAGTGATTGCACTCCCAAAGAATGTGATGTGCTGATAATATACCTTATAAGACCTCCATAGACAAATCGTCTAAATCATCTAAACATATGTAATTTGTGTCCGTTAATTATATGTTTGTAAAGTCCCCCGCAATACAAGGATTATTTCCTTAGTGCAGGGTGTTGTCTTTAAAAAAAAAAAAAAAAAAAAAAAAAAAAAAAAAAAAAAAAAAAATAATAATATTTCTACTATTTTTTTGCGTGTGGTGACGGAGTAAGAATACAATTCACTACACCCTCTCTTGCCCGTGGGTGTTGTAAAAGACGATTAAGGGATATAATTTACATATAATATCTGTGCAAGAGAAGGTAAACTCGAAAAAAAACCGTTTAGCAGCACGGCGGACCAGCGTGGTATAGTAGGTCACTTTTCCTCCTATTTTGGAGGCTTTTTTTTTTGTGATTTTGGAGGCTTGAGTCCAATCGTGGGAAGTACATATACTTCCCACCCTACCACACTCCCATATAGTAGAAATATTCATTTCAAGTCATAACTTGAAATGAATATTTCTACTATTGCTAAAATGCATTGCTAAATCATATGAGTAAACAGCATTGCGATTCAATAACAAAAGTATATAAACATGCTAATAAGTATGATAATGAACGTAACACGGTCAGGTTAAGCTTTATCTAACAACGACATACTTACTGTTACATGTTTTACTATATAATTGCTGTATTTCTAATTCATTCATCACAATCGTCATCGCAGCCCACATAGGTACCACCGTTGGGCTCGGGCTTCCTCCACAATGGGATTTAACCTATTATACCATGCTGGTTAGACATGTTGGTATAGGGTTTCGAAGGGAGTTTTCCTTCTCTCACACGATTTCATGTGCATATAATATCCCATAGTCATCTTTTACGACATCCACGGGCGAGATAATAGGGAGTGATGAATTGTATTCTTACTCCGTCACCACACGGAAAATCGCAACCGTAATTGAATAAAAAATGTTTTAAAGCATTCACGACTTTTATAATCATACCTTTGTTAAGATATCCAGCAAAATACGACGTGTATGGCCATCCGTATAGTGCTGTCACTAAAAATTTCAAGATTATGAGTATAATAAATCGTAAATGTTGAGTATCGTTTTACGAATGAATTGCTGGGAGAAACTTCAAAAGTAACTCATTCTCTCATCCGTGATTGAAATCCGAAATATCACGACTGCAAATCAGATACTTAAGCCACTGAGCTAAAAGACATATTGAGTGATTATTTAGTGCATCATAAAAGTAATAATTCTACTAAACTTTACTGATTTCAATTCCATCCTCTCAAAAAGAATTTATAGATGAAAAGTCAAAAACGTTTTATAGTTCGTCTTTTCATCTTTCTGAGCTCATATATATATGTCCACTACTGGACTCGAGCCTCTACCAATAGGAGGGTAAATGGCCTACTATACAACGCTAGTCAGACGTGTTGGTATAGGGTTTTATTTCGAGTTTTCCTTCTCTTCCTGTTGCATATGCATATCATATTTCTTAGTCGTCTTTAAGACACCCACGGGCAAGTTAGGGGGTAATGAATTGTATTATTATTCCGTCACCACACGGAAAAACATTTTATAGCTTACTTGAATTCAAGACCTCACTGTAAACAGTACCACGTTTATGCTAATATGACCAGAAATCTATTATATAAATTATAAAATTTACGTTAATAACAAGTACAGTTCACGGGTGGCTGACGAAAGACAATGGCGTCATGACAGGATGCGTCGGGGGACAATACTGACTCTGTCGTCAACCATTGTGCGGAGTATTAATTACAATTGTGCATTGTCAACAAGCATATTGGATTTTGTGAGAAGACAGTGACATTGCGCGTTTAAAGAAAATTTCGGATTCATCATGATAATCCACTCTGCTATGTATCTTTTTTAATCAGAAATTTTTTCGTGTGGTGACCGAGTAAGAATACAATCTACATCTACACTAATATTATAAAGAGAAAAAAATTGTATTTTGTGTGTGTGTGTGTGTGTGTGTAGTGTGTGTGTATGTTTGTAATGAATTAACTCAAAACTACTGAGCCGATTTCAAAAATTCTTTCACCATTGGAAAGCTACATTCACCCTGAATAATATAAGCTATATTTTATCCCGGTATTCCCACGGGAACGTGAACTACGTAGGTAACCGAAGCGAAGGAGGGCGGGTGCATATTGGTAGTTATAAATAAAGCAAATTTTACGGTTCATCCGTAAAAATTGTTCTATTTATAATGTGTGATATTCACTTAAAACAATTCATCAATAGGTCTTGCCTGTGGATGTCGCAAAAGACGACAAAGGAATATAATACGCATATAAAATCTATGCAAGAGAAGGAAAACTCGATGTAAAACCCTATACCAACACGTCTGAGCAGCGTGGTATCATTTTCACTCCTATGGAAGAATAGACATGACACTCAAGAGCAGTAAGAACACTCAGTACGAAAATATATTATATGTCAAAAAAAATATCGCTAACTTCAAAAGATATTGTGACATTCATGAAATGAATACTCGTAATAAGGACAAACTAGTTGTACATACTACTCGTTTCCAAAAAATTAGCAAATCATTCATGGGGCAATGTATACGTTTCTACAATAGATTACCTAAAGATATCCGAGACCTGCCAATAAAAAAGTTTAAAAAAGCTATCAAGAATAGACTTTGTAAGAAAGCTTATTATAAAATCTCGGATTATGTAGATGATAATACAGATTGGTTGTGAGCAGCTCCTCATTCAGAAATTTCCTTGTTATTTTAAATAAACTCTTTTTTTAATAACCCTAATATTGTAAAGCGTAGCGTGTTTTGCCTAACGAAATTTTGTATTTTCGTCGTTTGTAACATATGGTCTTGATCATGCTCACTGAAGGATCTACTTGCGGTAGCTGGGTGGAGCGGGTCTCTCCCTTCCCTCCATAGTGGTTGAGGGGAGTGATGGCTGCTCTAGTAGTTAACTCATGATCGGGTGCCGCTTGTAGGATCTGGTCCAGCCATGATCATTTGAACTATATTAAGTATCTTGCAGTTCGAAGGGCATCACACTGGAGCTAGGTCTTACAAAACATGTACACAATTTTATATCTATTGCACCTGCCTAAATTATTTCTGCTCCACCCGTGGTTGACTGGCAGAAAATGCCTAAGGCATTAAGTCCACCATGTACCTTATTTTTGTGTGCTAAAGTTTAAATAGATAAATAAAATAAAATATCTAGTAAGACGAAAAAAAAATTAAATGTAATAGACACGGCCGCTGAGTTTCTTGCCGGATCTTCTCAGTAGCGGTCGCGTTCCGATCCAGTGGTAGTTTATTTTTATTCGATAATTTAATTTTATTTTGTAAAATTGACAATATGTAAGTGCCCTCTCGGGGTCTATGCATAATAAATGATTTCAATTTGAATTTGAACTATTCGTAGCAGCTACGCTTTTCGTCTGGTGACAGAGTAAGAATACAATTCACCACTCCCTATCTTGCATGGGGGAATCGTAGAAGATGAATAAGGAATATAATATGCACATAACATCTCTTTTTTTTTTTTGCCAACGGTGGCAAACGAGCAAGCAGCACACCTGATGGTAAGTGAAACTGCTGCAAATGGACCTTGGCAATACCAGAGGCACAGCCAGGCCGCTGCCTACCGTGAAGGAAATACTCTTCTTAAACCTGGTTTAAAGAAGGACATGTCATAGCGCTCGGGAAACACAGCAGCAGATAGTTCATTCCAGAGCTTGCACGTACGTGGGAGAAATGATCGCTGGAAATGTACAGTTGAAGACCATAACGTTTCCAGGTGAAATGGATGAACCCTGCTACGATGTCGAGTGGTACGTTGGTAGAATGGTGACGGTGGTACCAAGTCAAACAATTCCTCGGAGCACGTGAAAGAGTCGGTAGAGTACACAGAGTGACCCAAAGTCTCTCCGCTGCTCCAGCGACTCCAATCTGTCCGTAAGATTGGGATCCCCGACGATTCGAACAGCCCGTCTTTGCAGGGAGTCAAGTGGAGTCAATCTGTACAAAAGAATGAAAATTCGAAATGCAACCCTACACCAACATGTCTCCTGCGCGCTGTCCTTCCTCCCTGCGCGCTGTCCTTCTGTCGTGACGCCCCGAACGGAATGGATAGCGTGTGTGCGCTTACCACAGCCCATCCACAGAAATAAAAAAAAAAAAGTCAACATGTCTAACCAGCATGATACAGTAGGAGCGGGCCTCGGGCCTCCTCCCATTGTGCAGGAGGTCCGAGCCCTACAATGGGACGTATGTGAGCTGCGATGTTGTTAATGATAATTTAACAGATTAAAACGATTTCATAGGTCCGAAACTCTTTAGTTTTCATCTCAAGGGAGAGGAGGTCAGTGAATAGCTGCACATAAGAACCTAGAAAATAAAACTAGTATACAGATAAAGTATTCATGGAAACCTTACACCGCTAAGTCCCTTTTGCGGTTTGTAACAAAATCCTATGCCAGCCTGTTTGGTAGCCGCATTGCATTATCATTGTGCATTGTAAGGACTGCACGAATAAAATATTAGTATTCGTTCAGTTTACTGGTGCTTAAACCATACCAGTAATAGTTTTCCAATGGGCTGGCTTCTCCGTGGTAGTACCACCACACCTTCCGTCTCATAACTCATTTATTCAGAAGGGATTCTTACATGTCATTACAGACACATTAATAAATAAGACTACAATTTAACAATATGAAAATGTCAGCAATTTGAAAAGGAAAAATAAATAAATAAATAAACGATGTCAAACAGTAATAATAATAATAACAAAAATATGTAAACGCGTTGGATATTTTCTACATTTTTAAAAATTCGTCATAAGTATATAACGCTTGTATAAGTTTAAAACACTCTCAGTGTAGCTATATGTTACTGTGCTTTGGTGGATGAGAGTGTCTTAGGCACAAATCAGCATTTTAAGCTTAGCTGCTACCTGAATATGTCTCCAGTATTACAGAGTTCTCTTACTATCTGGTAGGCTAGTTGCGTGTCAAATTTATTAATTTATATTGGCTATCGTCATATATTATACATTCGCCAAAAACATACTTTCTGTGTGGTGAGGATTACTCCTCAAAGTAAGAAAGTATATAATGTGATGTTGGTGTGTGCCATATGGTAAGGAGTAAGAATATTATTCACCACCTCCTTTCTTATCCGAGGGATTGGTAAAAGACGACCATGTGATTGTTCCAAATAACATATATGCAAGAGAAGAAAAACTCAAACCAAAATCCTATACCAACCCGTCTGATCAGTGTGGTTTAGTAAGACAGCTTCCCATCTATTTTGGAGGAGACTTGAGACCAGTAGTGGGACGAAAACAAGCTGAGATAATGATGTTAAATTATATACGAAGCCATTGAATTCCTAAACTGGAGCTCAGTTTGTAAACTAATAATTTCAAAGCAATCTGTGAAATCACTTTCGAAACTATCGAGTATACTTTTCTTAGAGTAAAGTTAGCCGCTTACATCGCTTATTTTTTAAGACATTTGTGGTAAGGGATAGCGTGGTAATTTGTATTTATGGATGATGAAGTATCACCACGTGGAAAATATAGCAGAAAATTAATCATCACCATCATCTCGACCCATATCCCTAGTATTGAGCTCGGGCTTCCTCCACAACAAAACAGAAATTGACCTACTAAACCGTGCTGGTCAGACATGTTAACAAGGCTTTAATATCAAGTTTCCCTTCTCTTGCATAGATATTATCTGCGTATCATATTCTTTAGTCGTTTTTTATGACATCTATGAACACGATATTGTGTGGTGAATTGTATACTTACTTCAACACCACACCGTAAACCACTGGCTATAAAATTAAGAAAGCGTCATTATGAATGCAATGCACAGGTGGCGTAGTGGTTAAGACCACCTACCGTGCCAGTATCATGTGTTCGAATCCCACGTAGGACATCACTTTGTCTCTAGCCGAGACCGCAGGTAACTGGATCGGGGATTTAGTACGTCACCCGCCGAGAGGCCGACCGCGTGAGGAAAGACCGACGTCCCCCCTCGGTCGAGGAGAGGGTACTCCTCAAGGGGTATTCCGTCGAACCGACCACTGACGTCAAGTCACGCTGCTCCGGTGGTCGGTCCAACGACGGAGGCGACGTGTCACGGGTGGGTTAGGGGTGTGCGTGCTTACACCCCTCTATCGCCCCGGACGGAGTGGTGCGAGGAGTGCGCCGACCGTAACTCAGCCCCCTCCCCAAAAAAAAATAGCGTGAATAGTAGGCATGTCAGAAGTGAAACTTCTTTGGTTTCATGTGTTTTTTAACACTATTAAAAAAAATCTCTCGATCTTTCTCACTCGCGTGCTTCCTACTCTCGCCGCATGGCTGTGCTTCGAGCTATGTTCGCCATTTCTCACTCTCTCTCAATCAGTCTCAATCACTCTCTCCCTCTTCTTTGACAAAAACGCTGCACATCTTCGTGACGCCAAATTGCGTTTCATCCGTAAAAAAAA
Source organism: Lymantria dispar (assembly GCA_032191425.1). Lineage (NCBI taxonomy): Eukaryota > Metazoa > Arthropoda > Insecta > Lepidoptera > Erebidae > Lymantria > Lymantria dispar. The sequence continues at coordinate 15,002,324 of CM063461.1, read as the reverse complement.
TTACCCTCATACGCGCAAAGAAGTTTCACTTCAAAAAAAAAGACAACACTTTGTGCAATTCACAAATTGTTATTCTGTGCCAGGATATAATTTGTGTCCGTTAATTATATGTTTGTAAAGTACCCCGCAATACAAGGATTATACCCTCAGTGCAGTTGTCATTATTCTTAATTTTTTTTCACATGATTAATTCTAAAAACACCGTGCTAAGACAATTCATGGTATACAACTATAACCCCATCGGCCATGACCCATTGTCTTGTAACATCCTGTTCACATTGTTCGCAACCATTCGAGCGTCGCATAGGAATCCAATTTGCTACCCACCTATTGACGATGTATCGGTTCACGGTGATCTGATTTCTGTTGAATGTCCATTGTTGCTAACACATTCGTCGCCGTGTCGGTAACATTAACCCTATTTGATTTTAAACACTGGCTATATTTTAAATTGTGACTGGCTCTAACACAAAATTAAAAATAAACAATCCTCATTCACTGCATGTACTTCCCACTGCTGGGCTCAAGCCTCCTCCACATCATCATCGTCACCGCAGCCCACATACGTCCCACTGTTGGACTCAGACCTCGTCCACAATAGGAGGAAATTGACCTACAATACCACCCTAGTCAGACGGGTTGGAATAGGGTTTTATTTTGACTTTATTTTTAGACTTTATATAGACTTTATATAACGTATAGTAAGCCAATAAAATATATTAGGTACAGTACAGTGTGAACGTGTCCGTAACAATGTATGGTGCGCGATATTGTTGTGCTATGAGCTATATACTATATGCTATTATATTATAGCGTAGTCTGAAACCAGCCTAACACACACTCTCCACTCCACCTACTACGTATACTACGTATTTTCATCATCATCATCATCGCAGCCTCCATACGTCCCACTGTTTGGTTGAAGCCTCTTCCACAGTCGGAAGGAATTTGAACTATACTGGTTAGATATGTTGGTACAGGGTTTCATTTCGAGTTTTTATTCTCTTGCACATACCTTATGTGCATATTATATCCCTTAGTCGTCTTTTACGACATCCACGGTCAAGATAGGGAGTGGTGAATTGTATTCTTACTCCGGCACCACATGGAAACTAAGTGTTTTATAACGCGTCAATTTCTAAATCAATCCCAAGTATATAGAAAGACACGTGCCCATTGGATAAACAATTTGAGGTGACGATTACACACGGTTATGGAGGTCGTTATGAATCTCGTTGCTTCGTAATATGTCACGCGACAATGTGTTTGTGTGGAATCAGTGGCTGAGACTAATGCTTAAGTGAAAGTTGATCGCGCTAAGTACCATAAACATACGCTCAATTTAAGTCAAAACAATGTATCTAGTTGCATTTTAAATAATTTTTATATTCACATGCTACTTGCATTTGAATATCAAGCAATGTTAGTCAGAAACTTTACGTATTATTTCAGTATGGTGAGAGAGTAAGAAAACCACCGCCTTTCTGGGGAAAGAGCCCGTGGGTGTCATAAAATACGACTAAGGGATTATTATATACGGATAATATCTATGCAAAAGAACGCAGAGATGCTCGTCAGCGTCAGGAACTGGGACGCGGTCGCCGCCTTCTGTGAGGCCGTAATCTCACGGAAGGAGGCGGCGGATCGTGTGCGAGTAGAGCTCCTATTCGGCGACACGTTCTGTCGCCGGCGACTGAGGCGGCGCAGGCGCGAGTATCTGCGCCTAATGCCGCCCTAGCCGAGGCCGCGGGTGATCGGACCGGGGAATTGTCCGTCACCCGCTGAGAAGCTGATCGCGCGACGGCGACCGACGTCCCAGGACGTCGAGAGGCGAGGTTGCCCGAAGGGGTATTCCGTCGGGCCGGCCACTGACGACAAGTCACGTCTGCACCGGTGGTCGGCCCAACAATGAGGTGACGTTCCCGCGCGCCGTCCTTTCATCGCCCCGGACGGACTGGACCGCGCGTGCGCTTACCATAGCCCACCCATAACAAAAAAAAAATGCAAAAGAACGCAAGCTCGAAATAAAATTCTATACCCACTTATCAGACCAGTGTGTAGCAGATCAATTTCACTCCTAATGTAGTGGAAGCTGAAGTCCAGCAGTAGGACATATATGAGCTGTGATGATGGTGATGATAAGGTATTTGATTTTATTTTTTATATTCGACTAATCATCATCATAATAGGAAGCGGTGAATTGTATTCTTACTCTGTCACTATACGGAAAATGAAACTATTGCCTTATTACATAACTAGCAACCCGCCCTCGCTACGCTTCGGTTTTAGTCGTTTTACCCGCGTAGTGCCCGTTCCCGTGGGAATACCGGGATAAAATATAGCCTAGTTTACGCCCTGATATTATAGCTTTCCATTGGTGAAAGAATTTTTGAAATCGGTCCAGCCGTTTTGAAGATTACCCGGAACAAACAGACAGACAGACAAAAATTTTTTAATCTGTATTTTAGACATAGGTGTCGTGCAAATAATCGTGTGAGCATGAAAAAAGCCTATTATTTTGACATTACAAACAGACACTCCAATTTTATTTATTGGCATACAAACTTACAAATAGTTCTCTTATTTTTCTTAACTCTTTATTATTCTGTCCATATGGTGACGGAATAAGAATACAATTCACCACACCATATCTTACCCGTGGATGTCGTAAAACTACGGGATTTAAACTAAGGGATATAATAAGCATATAACATATATGCAAGAGAAGAAAAACTTGAAACGAAACCCTATATTTATTTATTTTTTTATTTATTTATTTAAGACAACACCCTGCACTAAGGAAATAATCCTTGTATTGCGGGGGACTTTACAAACATATAATTAACGGACACAAATTACATCCAGACTCAGAACAACAATTTGTGGATCGCACAAAGTGTTGTCCCGCGTGGGATTCGAACCCTCGACACTGGCGCTGTAGATCGCTATCTTAACCACTACGCCATCTGTGCAGTCAACCTGTCTAACCAGCATGGTTGCATAAGGTCAGTTTTCCTCCTTGTGGAGGAGGCTGAAGCCCAGTAGTAGGACATCGAACCGAAACGAATAAACTTTATCATTCATAATTGTATTGATGTCGGATGTCCAGTCCAACATCTATATAGATGTTTTATGGGATATTTTTAGAACCATGAATTATAAAAGCCATCGGAGTATACAGATTCCTGCGCATTCATATAATTATTGCGCTTAAACAGGCGTTTATCTGTGGCAGTGATTGCATGTGACGTCACGGTACTTGAGTCCATAATGACGAGAGAGAGAGATATGCAAAGTGTATCACTTGTGGTCGAAGACCCTCAAGAATTGTCATTATATCGTTTTATTTACACTTTTGTTTGTGATTGAAAGTTTTTTAATTTTTTTATTTACTCATCCAATTTGCTTTGTTTATAAAATAGAACTATTTTCTGATTTTGCCCGTAGGGTTCGCAAAAGATGACTTAGACGATGTAATACATATCGAGGGATGAAAGGCTATTTGGTTTAAGTGACATCTAGGATGATATTGAGTTATATACATATTCGGAATCAGCGAATTTTTCTCCGTCGAATGATAGCAAATTCATTAAAATCAGATCACTTTTCTTTTCATACGCTGAACTCTTTTACACTTTCCATATGCTGAAAAACGAGGGCTTACGGCAATTTGTATTTGTGTTAATTTGTAACTAAAGTTTAACGTTTTATTTAGTAATCATCATCATCATCATCGCAGCCAACAAATGTTTCACTGTTGGGCTCGGGCCTCCTCCACAATTTAACCTACTATACCGTGCTGGTCAGACATGTTGGTACAGGCTTTCATTTCGAGTTTTCCTTCTCTTGCACAGATGCTATGTACATATTATATGCCTTAGTCGTCTTTTACGATATCCACGGGCAAGAGTGGTGAATTGGTATTACCATCAAAAATTCGATGTTTTAATTGAATTTTAATTAAATTTACCTCATTCAAATAGGTCAAGAAGTTTTTTGTTATGGTTTTTCTTCTAAAATTTTTAACTTTAAATGGCTCTCTTATAAAGTTACAAAAATGTCGCTTAAACCAAATATCCTTTCAGCCCTCGATATTATCTTAGTATTCACTTTATCTTCCGTGTGGTTACGGAGTAAGTATACAATTCACCACTTCCTTTCTTAAACACGGATATCGTAAAAAACGCCTAAGCATATAACATATATGGAAAAGACGACAAACTCGAAACAAAACCCTATACCAACCTGTCTGACCAGCATGGTAAGGGTAGGTGCCCTCCTATTATGGAAGAAGGACGTACATATTTAAGCTGGATGAATTTAAATTATGAGAAATATAATATTGATCTTTTATTTCCTGATAACTGATACCAGCGTTCAAATCTATACCAATAAATAAAATTGGAGTGTCCGTTTGTAATGTCAAAATAATAGACTTTTTTCATGCTCACACAGTTATTTGCACTATACATATGTCTAAAAATCATTTTGTAATTTTTTTGTTTGTCTATTGATCTGTCTGTCTGTCTGTTTGTTCCGGGTAATCTTCAAAACGGCTGGACCGATATTAAAAATTCTTTCACCAATGGAAAGCTATAATACCAGGGAGTAACATAGGTTATATTTTGTCCTGGTATTCCCACGAAAACTATGCAGGTAAGGCGACTTAAACTGAAGCGAAGCAAGGACGGGTTGCTAGTAAATAAATAAAATCGTCAGTTTTATTATAATAATATATATTAAATTATTATTATTTTACTTGTGAATATTATCAATCTGCGTTGTGTATTCCCCTAATGTAGTAACCCCAGGACCGCATCAAGTTTATAAATCAATACGTGCGCACGCGCACCGTTGAAAGATCGATATTGTCTTTCTTTCACCCCTCACACATCTGTTACTGCTATTAAACTATTCATACTATATACATAATATACAATCCATTGCTTGGACTATATTTATTATATTACTACTTATAGCCATATATATTTAATGAATCCTTACTTCCTTACTAATATTATAAATGCAAAAGTAAGGATGTTTGTTTGTTTTTTTTTTTTTTTTATTATTCCAAACGGTGGCAAACGAGCAGACAGTACACCTAATGGTAAGTGTTGCTGCCGCTCATGGACCTTTACAAGGCCGCAGCCTACCGCGAAGAAAGTGAAGGGAGTGTGAATGCGTGCATTGAGACTCGGTGATACCAAAACCCTCCACACGCAAACACCCTCAGAAAGTTGGGCTTCCGGCTCTCTCACTCACCGAACGAAGCGCAGTAACAAATTGCTACCACTCAGACGTCGATTTACTGCGAGAGTGTGGTACTACCCCGGACGGACCGGCCCGCGGCTGTAGACAGATAACTGTCGACAGTGTGGTCCTACCACTCTAAATTTTTTGTTTGTTTGTTACGCTTTCACGCTTAAACCACCAAACCGATTTCAAAAATTCTTTCACCAATGGAAAGCTATAATATCAGGGAGTAACATAGGCTATATTTTATCTCGGTATTCCCACGGAAACAGGAACTACGCCGGTTTAAGCGACTGAAACCGAAGCGAAGCGAGGACGGGTTGCTAGTAATTTATATAGGTGGGTTAGCACGTTATTTGTGAAATGACGGAGTAAGAATATAATTCACCACCCCTATCCCCTACCTAACCCTATAGTGTTATAGTATGCAGATAACATCTATGCAAGAGAAGGAAATCTTGAAAATAACATTCTATACCAACACGTCCGAAGAGCGAGTTGTAAGAGGTCAATTTCTCTCTTATCGTGGAGGAGGCTCAAGCTCAGCAGTGAAACATATATACGAACAAAGATGATGATGATGTGTGAAGACGAAGAATGAGTGGGAGTCCACAAATAAATAAAATTAAAATAAACATTTTTCTTAATTAAAAATACCAATACATCCCCATTACATCCATAACATTCCCGTGGGAGCTGGTGATGGACAGTACGGAAAATGGACATTAGTATTCGCCTGCAAAAGCCACCTGGCTAGTCTATTGTATTGTATTCTTCATCTAGCACCATAGAAGCATTAATTGATTTTTGCGAAAATTTAGCTGTTTACGCAGCGGAAGCTCTCAAAAAGAAAAATAAAACGATTTTGAAACATTCTTCATTGGTGCCCCGCTACTATTGGTCTTAGCGTGATGATATATATGACATAGCCTTCCTCGATAAATGTACTATCTAACACTGAAAAATTTTCAAATTGAACCAGTAGTTCCTGCGATTAGCGCGTTCAAACAAACTTTTCAGCTTTAAATATTAGTAAAAATTATTTCTCTTTAAAAAAAATTAACGCTTCGTTGGAAGGAGCAATGTACGACATTTATTTCACTATTATTTTAAGGGATGAAATGTTTCCTGCTTCTATTTTTATATTATTATGGTGAGGTCGTATGGGGGAGGGCAAGTTTGTTTTTGTGTACTCACCCCGTGTGCTGCATCGAATTTATGGGGACGGCTTTGTTGATAGAACACGTCCGTGACAATTACAGGGATTGATTTGGGAAGAAATATAATATTAACTTTAACACTGTGTTTTGGATTTTTAAGGGATATATGGGATAGATGATTTATAGGCAATAAATTTTGAAGATTTCTTGTTATAAGGATTTAAAGATGCAATTGGTGCGGTGACGGAGTCAAATACAATTCACCCTATCTTGTTCCTTGATGCCGTAAAAGACGACTAATGGCTATAATATGCATAAAACATGTGTGCCATAGAAGGAAACTCCAAATAAGTATTACTTTAATTATTAGTGTGCTAAAGTAAGCATATTATAGGCTAATTTAAATGATAGGTTAAAAACTTCTTTTACGCCAAATCCCTACTACTAAATTTATTTCGTTTATACGTTATATTAAAGATTAAGTAACTCACGGGGGCGCCAAATATTACCCCTGTGTAAATTTAAGTAGGGGTTGTTTAAAAATAAAACTTAAGCATGTCTGTATTATAATTCTCAGTGTTCATCCCCTAAACATCTTAAGTGAGCAATACCTTAAGCATTGATGGAAATTAATGGAGTACATTCTAATTTTAGGATAGTATTTATTTTTCTTGAATAACTCTCCCCACTGAGGAATAAACCCTTATGTTTTGGGAGATTTGACTTTGTACAGAAGACTTATAATATATTTATAAAGAAACATAAATTCCACCCAGATTTTGAACCATTATTTGCGCTTTATGTGTGTGTTTTTCACATAAAGAATTATCCTTCGCGAGAATTAAAACCAGAATCTGACCTGATGTCCCTGATGAGCTGTCTGAAAAACTTCAGAATTTCTCTTTCGACAGCTGCTTCGTTTGTTAACAGTCAATAAAACATTTCATAACACATGTACTGATAGAACAAAAATATAATATTCATCACCCCTTATTTTCTCGTTTATTTTAAGAACTCGATTACTTAATTATTTCCTATATCAAAATAAAAATATTTTCACGGATTATTGCATTTGTATTTGATTGCCCGACGTATTGAATTGCCGGACGTGAGACATATTAGTACGCCCGTAACCACAAACACTGAAAAGTGTTCTACATGTCGGGCAATCATGAATCAAATACAGACTCGATTACTCTAAAAATACAATTACTACAAGAGAAAAAATCAAGTAATAAATCGTATGCCAACCTGAATACTCAGCTTAGTGGGTAGGTTAAATGCTCTCAGCTAGAACGAGTTTGCGGCCTATAATTGGTCGTATGTAAGCTAAGAAAAAGAAGAAGAAAACTACATAATCATGAAAACGCATTCAATAATCAATCAATAAAACTATAATCATTATACGGTCACTTATAACACAGTTATACCAATGCCGCCGTTTGATCTATCAACACGAGTTCCATTAAATAAATGTTATGACTCGCCTCTCGACACATCCGTTTAACAAAATAAGAAATTGTTTATATCATAATTAAAACAGGATGACGACAAATATCAATATTTATATGGGAGCACTGTGAAATGTATATGTTTATACATTTCTATATTATATACATTGTCTTTAATGATATTGTATCATGTTTAAATAATATAAAACAAAGTCGTCGCCGATTACAGGAACTCTTTAAACTATGCAACGGATTTCAGTACGATTCGTTAATAGATAGAGTGATTCAAGAGGAACATTTATATAAATCCTTATTATAGTAGAGAAAAGCAGATAATTTCAAAGATTTATTACCCGTTAGTGTCGTAAAAGACGGCGTTATGGATAACATATACGCAAAAGAAAACTCGAAATAAACCCTATTCTAATACGTCTGACCAGCGCGGTAGGTCAATTTGCCTATCACTGTGAATCAAGCCCAGTAATGGTAAGTATATGAGCTGTGATGATGATAATTTTCACTTCAAAGTGATTGATTAGAGAAAGTTTGAAAATTATGCCAGTGACGATGAGTCAACGCTTGACGTGATATGGAGAAATGATGAGTTTTAAGTATGAATGTTGAAGGCTTTAGAAGTAAATGAAAAGATGAAAGGAATGCTCCAAGCATAGGCCATAGAAGGCCATAAAAGGAGTGACCACAGATATGACGTGTAATAAGGCTGTATGGAAGGATAGGACCTATTGCGTCAACCCAAGCAAATGGGATTAGAGTAGGATAATGATGAAGATACTTCAAAATGTCATCATCATCATTACAGCTTATATATGGCTCGAACAATCTCCACAATGGTAGGGGAATTAACCTACGCTAGTCAGAAGGGTTGGTACTGGACTTTATTTCGAGGTTTCCTTCTCTGCCCATATACGTCCCACTGTTGGGCTCGGGCCTCCTCCACAATGGGAGGGAATTTGACCTACTATACTATGCTGGTCAGACATGTTGATATAGGGTTTTGTACCGAGTTTTCTTTCTCTTGCACAGATGTTATGTGCATATTATATGCCATAGTCGTCTTGTACGACATCCACGGGCAAGATAGGGAGTGGTGAATAGTATTCTTACTCCGTCACGACACGGATAGATTGAATTGAATAGATGTTGTATACTAATTATAATCCCTTAGTCGTCTTTGCCGACATCCATAGGCAATAATCCATAGGAGATCATGAACTATATTCTTACTCCGTCACCACACCGTCTGATTCGTGCTTCTGTCATCTTATTGTTCCTGTTTTTTGGACTTAAAGAATTATAGCTCATTCCATAGCGTTGCTCTGTATCTTTGAACTTACTTACGATGCTATTGAATATAATTTAAACCCAATTATTATAATAAACCCTTACTTATTTATTACGCAATCCATAAGAATCTTAAGCCCGTTAGATGTAAACTTAAAACAGGTTATACAAAGTTTATAAAAGATAGTAATATCTTTGCCATAGTTACTTCATCGTGTAGCGTGGGAGCGATGTGATGATTAATACTTATATAATACTTTAACTAAACTATCACTTGAATACTGGATTAAGTCCACAATTATTCGTAACTTAGAACAGGAATATAGAATGGAATTTCCTGTAATTTTCTCTAGTAGAAATTATTGGCTTGAGCTGTATCCAGGTTTATTCATTCGTTGTTGTATAGCTTCGATTGCAGATAGTCACCCACCTGGCAAGTTATTTCTCTAACGCATATCGAGTCCCGACAAGATATCAAGTAAAATCTAAGTCATTATTTTTAACAATCTACAATACGATTATAAAGTTCTTTGAGTAACATTTTCTGATATTTACGCGAGTATTAAACATGAGAATGTGAAACATTTCTGTGTGGTGACAGAGTATGTATACAATTCACAAAAATCACCCCCCACCCCCCCCCCCCTCTCTCTCTCTTACCCGTGGATGTCGTAATAGATGACTAAAGGATATATTGTGCATATAACAACAATGCAAGAGAAGGAAAGCTCGAAATAAAACCCTATATCAACCCGCTTAATCAGCGTGATATAGTAGGTCCTTTTACCTCCTACTGTGGAGGAGGCTCGAGCCTAGCAGTAGGATGTCTATGAGCCGAGATGATGATGATGATGAATATCACTGCAAGAAAAGAAAACCTCAACCATATACAATCATTTGATCATTATACAATAGATCAAGTCCCTGATTTTTCGTGTAGAAGTGTATCCAGTTGTAGCGTCACTAATGACAAGTAACCCTGCTCCGGTGGTCGGCCCAACGACGAAGGCGACGTGCACGTGGGTGGGTTGCGGGTGTGCGTGCTTACGCCCCTCCGTCGCCCCGGACGGAGTGGTGCGAGGAGCGCGCCGACCGCAACCCACCCCAAAAAAAAAGTAGTAGTGTATAAGTACCGAAAATAAATATTATACTATAGAACCCTACGACTCATTGGTTTTTAATACAAATTCATGCCTTGAACTAATAGGTTAATGACATAGAATCGAACTGTTAAAATAATCAATGCAACTAAAACTCACTATCCTATATGAAAGATTTCGTCAACACATCTTCATCTCAAAGCACACAATCCATAGACACATCAAGTTGATAAATAGATTGTGAAATAGAGACGGCCTGATGACTGATATTCAAATTCTATGCATTTGAGTGGGCGGTATCGGAATGCTGTTATTGTATACAGCTAAGCTATGTACAGGATAACCTCGAAATTATGAAAATATTACATTCTAGATTAAAATTATAGACAGTTAGATATTCGAAACAAAGCCTTCATCAGGATATTGTGAAAGCTAATTGCAATAAAGTACACCTGTTGTACCTGACAAATGTATAGAATATAATTATTGAGGAATGATTTATTTGATATAGAAACATTTCTCGAAAGCGCGTCATTATTTTTACTGAAAGCTAGAGCCGATCTGATGACAGTTGTTTCTGATCTAATTAGAACCACTAAACCGTTGAAGAAAAAAGTTTATTAAACAGATAATGAAAAAATTTACAAACGTTTATCAAAACGTTAACAAAATATTTAAGCGTTATTAGAGTGAAATAATTGAGCCAGATAACCTTTTTGTCTCTTATCAAAATGTGTTTATTTTGTGTCAAAAATTTTCTTAAGCTTTTCTATATCAACAATTATTCCTAGCTGAGGCCGCGGGTGACGTGACCGGAGATTAGTCCGTCACCCGCCGAGAGGCCGACCGCGTGAGGAAAGACCGACGTCCTCCCCGAGAGGGGGACGTCGATCGATGGGAGGGTACCCCAAATAGGGGATATTCCGTCGGGCCGACCACTGATGACAAGTAACCCTGCTCCGGTGATCGGCCACGATTGCATCGTGGGTGGATTGTGGGTGTGCGTGCTTACGCCCCACTGTCGCCCCGAATAGAGTGGTGCGAGGAACGCGCCGACCGCAACGAACCCCAAAAAAAAAATATCAACAATAGAGCAGAATAAATATTTCTTCCATTTTTCAAGCAAAAAATATCGAGTTATTTATAATTATAATCAATTAAACTGTTCTATAATATACTAGACAAACTAACTCGTATTTGGACTAAAACAGAACGTTCCGTGTGGTGAAGAAGTGAGAATACATTCCACCACCATTTCTTCCACCAGTCTCATTCGTGTGTGACGTAAAAAAATTATTGAGGGGTATGATATGCATATAACATCTACACAATAGAAACCTTTAAATAAAACCCCCAAGACGTCTGACCAGTGTGGTATAGTAGATCAATTTGCCTTCTACGTAGAAGGAGACTCGAGCCCGGTAATGAGACGTATATGAGCTATGATGAATTAAGATAGAAGAGGTAATGCAAATAATTCTTGTTCTTATTCTAGATGAAAATTAGATCAGAAAACAAAATCTCAGTTTTAAATAATAAAAATAATAGTTCAAAAAAACTAAAAAAATACGCTCAAATCGCTAATCCTGATTAGCTTATCCTAGTAAGGATAACGGGTTAACAAACTGTTTAAAATATTAAATTGTCATCGGTCCTTAATAAGTATGCCAAATTTCGAGTTAATCCGATTTTTTGAAGGGGGTCAAAATCATGTTCATAGATTCCGTTACATACTAACATAGATACGTCTGAAGCTAATAAAAGCGTATTAATTATTACTCTTATCTCAATTACTTAGAGTAAATATTGCAAAATTTATATGCAATAGTTTTATCACCGGCCGCCTGCCTGACGTTAACTCTCCTTGGGAGTGTAGTTATTGAGCAGACGACTTCACGGGGAGTTGCTCCTGGTTGATGAAGAATTCTTAGTTGTTCTTTACGACTATACGACCAATTTAAGGGTTGGTAATATACAAATACGGCACCACACAGCGTAATCACAAACGAACTATGATTACAGAAATGTGCCTTTTTCAAATTCCACCATATTTTATACATGTCTTATTGTTTTAGTAATCATCATCATAATTGCAGCTCATTAATGTCCCACTGTTGGACTCGAGCCTCTTCAACACTGAGGGAGAAATTGATCTATTATACCATATGTCTTGGTATAGGGTTTTATTTCAAGTTTACCTTCTCTTGCATAGATGCTATATACATATTATATCTCTAAGACGTTTCTTATGACACTCACGAGTAAGATAGGGAGTGGGGAAGTGTATTCTTACTCCGTCATTACATGGAGGTTTTAGTAATACAGTTTCTGAGTTTCAATCCTGGGATAATTTCATTTTCCAAACTATTCTTAACGCAAGACAGTTAGTAGTCCTGTTATCCTCAATTGACCCAGGGCAACCAGCTTATTTTCCATTGCTCCACGCTTATTTACCATCAAACAAACTTATCAGGTTCATTTAACCAGATATCATAAAGAAGTTAATCCTATAAACAACAAAAAAGCCGTCCCGAGATCAGTCGCGTGCTGCTACGACTGTTATCTTTTAAAAAATAAAATAAAGGGTAACGGCCGATAGTGAGGATAAGACACCCATATTAGGACGCAAGACATCCTCTTCCGGGGACCGTGTTTGTGTTTGTTTAAGCCTGAATGGAGCTTTCAAGGCTTGATTTATTATGTTTTAAGACAGGCATGAACTTATGATAAGATATGTCAAGAAACTTGACTCAAGATGTCATCAATGTTTCCCGAGTTATGACATGTACTTCTTTAAACGAGGTTTAAGAAGATCATTCTCTTCAAGGTAGGCAACGGCCTGGTTGTGACTCTGGTATTGCAAAGGTCCATGTGCAGCAGTATCATTTACCATCAGGTGCTCGTTTAACAACATTAGCAAAAAAATAGTTTTGGATGTTCAAGCATAATGTATTATAGTTCCGTTTCGTATTGAGTAGGAATATAATTCATCAATATCTCTTCTACCAGTATTGTCTGTGGTTGTCGTAACAGACGACTGAGAGATATAATATTCATATAACATATATACGAGAGCTGGAAAACTCGAAAATTAAAACCCTGTACCAAAATGTCTGACCAGTGTGGTGTAGATCAATATGCCTCCTATTTGGGAGGGGCCTCGAGCCCAGGAGTAGAACATATAAGAGCTGAAATGATGATGATGATTGATTATTGAAACAAACTCTATTATATCTTCTGTAACGTGTCAATAAAAGGCGAGGGCTAACGGCTGACTGGTTTATTTCACAAAGAAAACAACATACCCACAACATATTATTATCATTAATCTCATATCACAAAATATAGAAATACCTACAATCGCTACATCATCCCTCCCTTTAATAACAAAATATCTTAAAGCTAATACCACCACCGAGAAACAATAACATAAGTAATGAAACAGATCTAACAATACACATATACATTTGTTGTGAACTTACAGTCTAAGTATCTAATGTTTAGCTCGATTATATGCACGCAGTGCACGAGCAGATGCACCGGGTGGGGGCGTGGTCAAGCGCGGCTCTAGAGGCAACTCTGAGGCGCGCTGCGGACTGTCCACCTGTACTGGCGACGGAGTCCGCTCAGTCCCACTCGGCGGCACTTCTAATTGTTTGGTCCCGCAATCGTTCTCAGACGGTTCCAGGTTGGATGCCGCTGGACTAGTACGCGATAGTGAAAACCTATTTTTAAGATTGGCCGAGGCTGTCACTGGTAGGATCTGATCAGCGTGTCGACGCCATAGTGTTCCGTCACCTACGTCGACCTTATACGATACCGGACCAGTTTTTTTACTAACCATACCTGACGTCCACTTTCCTCCCTTTGCCGTATAATCACGAGCTAGCACCGCTTCCCCTATTTCGAAATCGCGCACGGCGCTGGGCCCGTGACGTACTTGTCGCTCTTGAGCGGCACGTACCGTGCTGGCCACATCCGGGCGTAACGCATCCAGGCGGTTACGCAATCGCCTCCCCTGCAGTGCCACGGACGGGGGTATTCCCGTCGTGGCATGTGGGCAGTTGCGATATTTAAACAAAAATTTGTTTAAAGCTGCGATAATATCCTCCCCTTCATATTGAGCTCGTCTTATTGCCTTTTTAACCGTTTTAACTGCATTCTCTGCAGCTCCATTAGCTTGCGGCCTATAAGGGGCTGACGTGATATGGTTTATGCAGTTTTTTACGCAGAATTCTTTAAACTCTCGAGATGTAAAGGGCGGGCCGTTGTCCGTCACGAGCTGTAATGGCAGACCAAATCGCGCGAATATACTTCTAAAAGCATTCACCGTAGTCCGTGCGTCCGTGGTTTTCATCGGTAAAGCTTCCAACCACTTCGAATGTGCGTCTACCATTATAAGGTACGAGTCCCACCACAATCCGCGAAATCAGCGTGTATTCTTTGCCACGGGTGGAGCGGGAACTCCCAGGGATGTAACTGAGCGCGCGGCGGCGCATCGCGCACCGCACGACACGCTTCGCACTCGCGACAAGTCGCTTCTATATCCTGGTCGAGCGTCGGCCAGTATACATAGCTACGTGATAAACTTTTCATTTTATTTACCCCTAAATGACTTTCATGTATTTCTGCCAAAACATTTTTTTGTAAGGATTGTGGAATTACGATTCTGTACCTATAAATTAAGCAACCTTGGTCTAATGATAGCTCTAGCTTTCTTGCAAAATAAGTTCTCTCGGCGTCGCACCTCGGTTCGGCCGGCCAACCAAACAAAATATAACCTTTTATTTTGTTTAACACTGCGTCACGCTCCACTGCCCGTGCTACATCCTTAAACGAAACCGGTAACTTGTCCTCTACTAAGTTGAGATAATCTACTGTATCCTTCCAACGACCTTCCCTGGGCAAGGGAAGTCGTGATAAAGCATCAGCGGGCCCATTGCTCGCTGATTTAACAAATTCTATTGAAAAATCGTAAGCAGCTAAGCGCGCTGCCCACCGTTGTAAACGGCTCGCTGCCGTCTGTGGAATACCACTCTTCACTCCAAAAATATGTGTGAGCGGCTGGTGGTCAGTGCGTAATGTAAACTTCCTACCGAACAAATACTGATGGTGTTTACTTACGCCGAACATGATGGCGAGCGCCTCTTTGTCCAGTTGGCTGTAGTTGCGTTCGGGCGCGCTAAGCGTGCGCGATACACAACTAACGGGCCGCTCGCTGCCGTCGGCGTAGCGATGCGCGAGTACGGCGCCCAGTCCGTACGCGCTGCTGTCCACGGAGAGAACGAGCGGCCGCCCCTCCTCGTAGTGCGCCAATACACGCGAGCTCATAAGCGCACGCTTTGCTTTTGTGAAGGCTTCCTCACACTTTGAATCCCATTCCCGATGGGCATTTTTCTTTAATAAACTATACAAGGGGAATAATAACGTACTAAGATTTTGTATAAATCGTCCATAGTAATTTAACATCCCTAGAAAACCTTTTAACTGAGAAATGTTTTTTGGTATGGGAGCGTCGCCAATCGCAGTTAGCTTTGCCGGATCTGGCTTTAAACCTTCTTTATTAATAATAAATCCTACATATTTAACGGCATCCTGCAGAAAACTACATTTATCTAGCTTCACTGTAAGCCCCGCTTCACGCAATCTTTTCAACACAGCTCTTAAATTATCTAAGTGGTCCCTATCGTTGGCTCCAGTAACACAAATATCATCTAAAAATACTACACAGCCAGAAATACCCCGCAATGTTTCTTCCATAATTTTTTGAAACTTTTCTGGTACAGATGAAAAACCGTATGGCGTGCGGCGATACGCAAAAGTCCCTATATGCGTAGTTATCGCGGTATACCTCTGACAGTCCTCTGTTAACATGCATTGTTCGTAAGCGTGTCTAAGGTCTATTTTCGAGTATTTTTGTCCTCCGCTTAGCCTCGAAAACATTTCTTCGATACGCGGCAAAGGGTAATAATCCCGTTTTAATTTGGGGTTGATTGTAATTTTGTAGTCCCCACATATTCGTATTTCACCATTCCGCTTAACTACTGGTACAATCGGCGTACCATAGTCTGAATAATCGACTCGATAAATAGAACCGTCGGCTTTGAGCCGGCCTAGCTCACGTTCAACCCGTTCGCGTAGTGCGAGCGGGACGGACCGCGCGCGGACGTACACCGGTTCATCATCTGTTAATTGCAACCGTAAGGGTTGTTTACAAGTACCTAACTTGTCCTGGAACACCTCAGGAAACTCTCGACGTAATCGATCCACCAACCCGTCGTCTGCAATTACATTGAGGGTTATTTGTTTAATGTCCAGAGCACGCATCCAATCGCGACCTAAAATAGGTCGTGCTCCCCCCTTGATTATATATAAATGTAAAGAGTTAACTTTGTTGCACCCGAATGTGACATCCACCTCAATGTAACCGCGTGACTTAATACGAGCCCCGGAGTAACTTCGTAATATAATATTGTCATATTTAATGTCTTTATATGAAAACATTCTCGTATACATGTCCTCACTTATCGCTGAGATGCGACTACCCGTATCTATTTCACATTTTACTATAATTTTATCTATGTTTAATTTAATAAAGTAAGGTTCGTTACTTTTCGACTGCAAACTAGTAAAGTTAAATAAATCTTCCTCACTATCACTTACGTAATTCTGCCGCACACTACCGGCACGTTCACTTTTGCACATCACCTTTAAATGACCTCTCTGACCGCACATATCACAATTGTAACTTTTAAACCGACACCGATCCGCGGGGTGTGGCTTGCCGCAACGCCAACACGGCCTATAGCCGCCGCCAGCCGTCGTCGCTCCACCAGCCGCCACCGCTCCCCCAGCACGCGACGCGTTAGCTGCGCCCGCGCCTGAGGCTCGTCGGTTTCGCACATAATGTACTCCCTCGCTGGCCGCCCCTGTCATGCCCGCTGAGTCAGCTGATGCCCCTATAGTGGTGGCAGCGCTCACCTCGGCGTGTTTCTCCGCCGCCTCCAGAGCCAATGCCAACTCCACCGCTGCCTTATATTCGATTTTCTTTTCCGCAAATATTCTCGATCGCATGGCGTCGTTTGCCAACCCCGACACAAATTGATCACGTAGATTCTCTTCTAAGGTCGAACAGGATCCACATTTACCGAAATTACAGGTAGATGCCAGATGTTTTAAAGCTTGTAAATATTCGGCAAGAGGTTCGCCTGCGCGTTGACGTCGTAAACGGAACACGTGTCTCTCGGCTACCTCTGATCGCTGCGGCTCCAGGTGTTCGTTGACTAAATTAACTAACTCATCAAAACTTTTATCTTCAGGAAATCTTGGTGCGCACAGATCGCACATAAGTGCGTAGGTAGCTTCCCCCACGACGGATATTAACAGCGGTACCACTAATTTACTGTCCACTGCATTTAGTAATATATACTGTTTTACGCGACGTATATATGCAGGCCATTTGTTCGCCTCGAGGTTAAACGGTTCTAATTTTCCGATCGGCATGATAATTACTAAACTGCACACGTGTAATTTTAAATCTTTCTCGTCGCCAGTGTAACGTGTCAATAAAAGGCGAGGGCTAACGGCTGACTGGTTTATTTCACAAAGAAAACAACATACCCACAACATATTATTATCATTAATCTCATATCACAAAATATAGAAATACCTACAATCGCTACATTTTCAAACAGATGACAACATGATAAAAAACAGTGCAGTGCAAATTATTAAGAAATTAATAGTGGTAGGACCACACTTGATAGTTGTTTGTCTACAGCCGCGGGTCGGTCCGTCAGGGGTAGTACCACACTCTCGCAGAAAATCGACATCCGTAGCAATTTGTTACTCTATTTCGTTTGATGAGCGAGAGAGCCAGAAGCCGAACTTTCTGAGGGTGTTTGCGTGTGGTGGGTTTTAATGATGCCTTTAGTATCACCAAACCTTATTGCACGCATTCACACTCCTTTTGCTTTCTTCGCGGTAGGCAGCCGCCTTATACAGGTACATGAGCGGCAGCACTTCCCATCAAGTGTACTGTCTGCTCGTTTGCCACCGTTTGAAATAAAAAAAGAAGCAGTCCTAACTGAACCTGTTTACTTATGAAATGATATGTAAAAATTCGTACAAGCTCTTGTTAAGTCAAATAAGAAGTCGCATCAAAAAGCCCGTCAACTTTAAATAAATTATTAATTTTATCATAAAAATCTCTGTCATAAGATATACTTAAATGAATCATCATTTTCCTCGTCATCATTTCAGCTCATATACATTCCACTGTTGGCTTAAGCCTCGCTGGTGAGTTGTTGGACTATAGGCGTTTATTTCATATTTCCATTTTCTTGCCTATGCAGAGACGACAAAGGGATTGAATAGCTAGGCTATAGCAATCAGTTATAAGCGCATTCACTCCCTTAGTCGTCTTTTACGACATCCACGGGTAAGAGGTGAGTTATTTACTTACTCCGTCACTACACGGAAAATATCATTAATATACAAACCTTATCCTAATCTGCATAAAGACCTAATTACCGATCTTCCTAGCGAAAATAAATAAATCCATTATGGATTTGATTCCCACACAGTGATTTTAATGCCAACCGCAAATTGTTCTGAATCTTAATTATCACCTTTTTATTAAATTACTCTGTAAAACAACCCACTTATTCCTTAACAGAATCTGTTGGCTTTCTGGGCACCGCTAAGTGACCCTCAGTAAAATTGTGATGATTCTGAAGACAGTGTCGAAGCGGGAGGATATCTGCCCACTCTGGGTTTAGATCCCCCATCAGTATATAGACTTGCCCAGGCGTGATTACCTTCGCCTGCAAGCCTGTCTTCAAGGTCTTGAAAATATGAGCTCAGTGCGATATAGTAGGTCAATTCCTCTCCCCAATTGCTATTACGGCGACATCTCGAGTCCAGCAATGGGACGTATGAGCTACGATGATCAGGAAGAATCAAAACTACAATCAAATAAATTATTGATGAAACAAAGCTAACTGGGTCATCTAGTTGAGTATAGAATATATATCCTAATCCATAACAACTAAAAACATAAGAGGTACTCCCGAAAACCCGTTCAATGTAACGGTAATTTTTCTTAATCTCACATTCCATTACTTTTTGTTCTTATTCGATTCAACTGTGAAAATATGAAGTCGCTTTGACGTCACAAAATAGTGTAGAAATCATCGATTAAGATATCGGTAAAGAAATGCGTAGAGTTACGGTAACAATGTTTTCTGATGTTTACACGAGTATTACGCCTTGTAAATAAAACTACGCATTTTATCGCGTTTTTATTGCCAGTCCGCCCGTGACCATGAACGCTGCAAAG
Source organism: Lymantria dispar (assembly GCA_032191425.1). Lineage (NCBI taxonomy): Eukaryota > Metazoa > Arthropoda > Insecta > Lepidoptera > Erebidae > Lymantria > Lymantria dispar. Next base: position 14,982,718 of record CM063461.1, on the reverse strand, counting down.
TGTTTGAAACGTCGAGCAATCAAAAATCAAATACAAACGCGATAAAATTCGTAGTTTTATTTACTTATGGTACATTTTTTTCTGACATTAAACGAGTATTCATCATTTTTATCATTTCGGCTCCTATACGTCCCACTACTGGGCTTGAGCCTCCTTCATAATAGGACAGAAATTAACGTTACTATACCATGCTGGTCAGACAGGTTGGTATAAGGTTTTGTATCGAGTTTTTCATTTAGGCTTACATGTCATATGCGCAATATATCCCTAAGTCGTCTGTTACGACACCCACGGGTATGAGAAGGGATGGTGAATTGTATTTTTACTCCGTCACCACACGGAAAAACGAGTATTACGCATCTATACAAATAAATAAAATTGGAGTGTTTATTTGTAATGCCTTTTTTCATGGTCACACAGTTATTTGCACAGGTGTCGTGCCTAAAATATGCCCTTTTAGGCTAGGTCAGTTCGCTTGCCGCCCGGCCCCGTCCGAGGCGACAGAGGCGCGCCGCGCAGCCAAATGACCCACCTGTGGTACGTCGCCTTCGTCGTTGGGCCGACCAGCGATGCAGAGTTCCATGTGTTCAATGGTCGGCCCAACCTAAAAATATGCCTAAAATAAAGTTTAAAAATTTCTAGTCTGTCTGTTTGTTTGAGATAATCTTCAAAACGGTTGGACCGATTTAGATAATATTTTACTAACAGGAGCTGTCTATATAAGGAGTAACTTAGGCTGTATTTTATCCCGGTACTCCCACGCGATCGGGAACTATGCAGTTAAAACGACTGAAACCGAAGCGAAGCGAGGGCGGGTTGCTATAAAATAAAACTATTTGTACGGATTTTATCATATTTGTATTTCATTTTTACTTTCCCGACGTTTCACACACTACAGCGTTCATAGTCACGGGCGGACTAAAATATTTCACGACCACTACTAGGCTCAAGCCTCCTCCACTAGAGGAGGGCAATTGACCTAGTATATAATCTGGTCAGACAGATCTTTTGCATAAAGGTGCCACTCCAACCTCGGCTGCAGGCTGCGGATGTAGGCTGCGGACGCAGGTAGCACACACATGACACGCAGCCGCTGCCTGCATTCGCAGCCGGTAGTGATTCCGAGGCAGGCTGCACGTGCTGCGGTAGGCTGCGTCTAATTCCTTCCAAACAGTATCTTAGCCACATTAATCTTATATTTCATGTGGCTTGTATCAAAAAGAACAGGATATTTTGTTACAAGATTACTTAACTGGTCTTCTTCAGCATCCGAAAATCTCTTTTTTTTTTTAAATAAGTATTGATGCTAAATCTAAATATCGAGAGCCGATAAAAATTCTATCCAATATGAGCGGTATTTGATGACAAATTAAAGTTTGGTGAGATTGGCTCCGAGTAGCGACTACTTGGAACTTGTCTCAACACGTTGGAGTGGCGTGACTTATACGTATTATATCCCTCAATCGTCAATAGCGATTGTTATTATCGCGATAAAATCCATAAAACAGTTTAAATTCATAAATATTTTTTATTTAGTGTCTATAGGCGACTAAGTAAGAAAGGGATGAATGATGTTTACTTTGACCACATTGGTCTACCTTGGGCTTTTTGTTGACGGTCATGTTACAGCCACACCCCGTCCAAACGTCTATTTAACCGCCACCGGAACTGATTATTGACTTTGTTGGGAAATCCGTGTTTTTCTAGAAACTTTTATAAGCGCACTCCTATTTATGGCAATTGAGCAATATTTTATTACCTTATTCCATAACACACAGAAGACAAAGCATACTACATATTTTATTTATTAAAAAAAAAATTGATTTCTTTAACGCAATTGCCCTTTTTCATTTCGGCTCATATACGTCACACTGCTGGGCTCGAGCCTCCTCCGTAATAGGAGGGTTATTGACCTACCATACCACGCTGGTCAGACGGGTTGGTACAGGGTTTTATTTCGAGTTTTCCTTCTCTTGTATAGACGTTATACGCATATTATATCCCTTAGTTGACATTTACGACATCCACAGGTACGAAAGGGAATGGTGAATAGTATTCATACGCCGTCACCACATGATCACCCTTCTTACCGTACCACAAATAATTTCAGTAATCAAACATTTGAAATCGTCTAAAACGAAGTCATTCTCGTCATCATGCAACATTTCGATATCCACTGTCAGTAATACGCCACCTTCTAAAAGGGGATAATGTCATAATCACCATAATCTTCACGCTTGGCGAGTGGTTTAGCGAATGCAGTTTGGGTTATTGCTCAAGAGAGTGCTGCTGCCAATTTTGGTATTGAAATCTGGTGGCTCATTTTTACAAATTTCATGGTAAAATAAGAGCCTGGTGGTGTTTTGCATTCTCAACCCGTCACCAAACGAAGAACTATACCTAATTATCATTCCATTGAAATATTTGCATTGGTCGCCATTGTTTACGAAATTATCGCTAGCTCGCAACCCATGCGCAACTCATGCGCGGGTGTGGCCACAGCCCAACAAAAAAAAATGGTGCGGTCATAGGGTCGTGATTGCTTCTCCCTGGATTGACAAAATTTAGTACATGAAATACCAGTTATCACATTCCCGCTCATAGGCTGGTTATCAGTAACTACCTCTCCGAATGATCCTCCCTTGCATCCGATGCTTTAGATAGCTTTGAAGCAGGTCTTCGACCCTTAATCACTTTTTACGAGCGTAAAACTATATTATTTTGTCATAACTGAAAACCTGTATTCGAGAAATGCTTTGTTCTTAATGTATTGGCTTAAGTAAGATAAATATCTTATCGACTTCGTTTATGTATTTAAGTCGCTAAACAAATTCAGACTTTGAAATTAATCCTTAAAGCAATTTTAGATTCCTACATATTCTTGAAATAAGCCCTACTCCTGTACTTAAGGTTCTAAGGATAACAAAGGAAAATTATTTAGTAACACTAAGAACAATAAATCTAGACTTACCGCGAATTAAAACACTCCAAATAATGTCACTCAAAAATTGATATCAGTAATATTTACTTAATAAAATTAATGTAAACGCACCAAAATCATATATTCCGAAGAAGACAACTGTAAAACTGCGCGAAGCAACCAACAATTTATATACACAAATCAAATTAAATATATCCCTTCCGAAACTGCAACGGCGAAAGAACTATATGTTTTGCAATTAGTGGAACAAGGATAGAAGATAAATTTTGATAATAGAAAGACCGTTGCATTTAGGTGGGTAATGTTTGGGCATGCGCAGAAGAAGAGTTGCGCTATTCATATTTATTTCGAAAGTAAATCAATAACGACTATTGCGATGTCTATATTGTTGAGGTAGATCAGAAATGTTTTTTCCGTTATCTTAATCATGTAAACTGCTGATAAAATTTGATTTTATTTACACAACTCTCTATGCAATAGTATACCTAAAGCATTATTTTATTATAATAATTCTGCATTTTCTTTTTATTTAAAAAGAACTCCAACATCACGATAGTTTTCTTTGCATTAACCCTATAACATTGTTCAATCCAAGAGTTATATCCACGATCTGTTGGAGTACATTTATCCTTCAAGTCCAACAAAGACGCCCAAAAATATATTTGTAACAAGGAAATAACAATATTTCTATTATTAGGTATATTATTAAGTTATTGTGGTTTATTAAGTATATTATTAAGTATTAATCTGGGGGCTGAGCACGAATATTTGCTTCAAAGTATTCGTATCGTTATCGAGACCAATTTGTATAAGATTTGGAGCAGCGTCTCTATCGCACGATATGGGCACTACTTTAAATCTATACCAATTGGTCTCGAAAAGGTTACGAATACTTTGGCGCAAAAATTAGTGCTAAGGTCATTGGCACTGTACGTACCAATACCAAAAATATGTATAAAGGGCTGTGCATTCTATTGGGTCGAAGGTTTATTCAAATGTTTCATAAAAGCCGATGATAAATTCCAAGAAATATAAAACATTTAAAATGTTTTGAAAAGAATTTAAAGGGATGTATGTATTACATTCCCAAAAAGGGTTACAGAGAGGCAGCTGATCGGTCGTCACATTTAGCTAAAATCTATGCAACAATCTACGCCCTTACTTCACTTGTGTTAAAGAAGAAAGACGCGATATGTCAACCTTAAAGCAGGAGGATGATGATCGGGTGGACGGACCGGAGATTAGTCCGCCACTCACAGAGAGGCCGACTCCGTGAAGGTAACGCCCCGGTAACATTTTTTTTTTGGGGTGGGTTACGGTCGGCACACTCCTCGCCCAGTTCTGTCCGGCGACAGAGCACACCCGTAACCCACCCGCGACACGTCGCCTTCGTCGTTGGGCCGACCACCGGTGACATTTCGTCAGTGGTCGGCCCGACGGAATACCCCCTGAGGAGTACCCTCTCCTCGACCGACGTCCCCCCCTCAGGGAGGACCTCGGACTTTCCTCGCGCGGTCGGCCTGTCGGCGGGTGACGGACCAATTCGCCGGTCTAGTCACCCGCGACTCCGGCAACACTGCCTTGTTGCCGAGACGTCGGAGGAGACAAATCACGAATGTCAAGAAATTTGTACCAGTGATCGACCCAAGGCGATGAGGAGGCAATACGGTAGGTTATGGGGCTGCACGCCGCCCATCCATCACCCCGAAAGGATTGGGCGGGTTGTGTCTAGACCATAACTTACCAAAAAAAAATCGGTTGTCTATAAAGTCGGTTTACTGACGATAGTTGAACGTAACAACGTTATAAGAAAATACTGATGGAATGGTTTCATTTTTCAAAAGAAAATTTTAATTTTATTTGTTTGATAGATATTTTGTATGGATCAAGCCTTAAATGGAACGCCTCAGAGCGAGGTAACGCCGCATGCGTTATGTTTTTTCGTGTGTGCAGCCGGCTCCATCGAATTATAAGACGTTGTCAGGTCAAAAAGGAGGATAATGATAACTGTTTTATTATTTCATCATCATCAGCATCATCGCAGCCCACACAGGTCCTACTTTTGGGCTCGGGCCTTCTCCACAATGGGAGGGAATTTGACCTACTATACCATGCTGATCAGACATGTTGGTATAGGGTTTCATTTCGAGTGTTCCTCCTTTTTCACAGATCTTATGTGCATATTATATCCTTTATTCGTCTTTTACGACATCCACGGGCAGGATAGGGAGTGGTGAATTATATTCTTACTTCGTCACCACACGGAATATTATTTATTATTTACTTGATCTTATCTATGACAATTGTTTTTTATAATACGAGGCTTATCCAATATCATAATATGTAACTGGCCACTTTATTTATCATTTTAAATATCAGAATATTATATTCATATATTATTATGTCATTATACGGTATGTCAAATTCTTAAGGAATAAAACCATATTTCTTCTTAAATGGTATTTAATTGTACATCCATAAAATGTGGTTCCTAAAGAATTTTTATAGTGAAAAACATGTTTATTGGCATTGAGTAAAACATATTCGGAAAGCTTAAACTGCCCTCTATTTTTCGACATAATCGCCCTTTAGATCAATGCACTTTTGCACGCGGTGTAACATCTTCTTTTTGCCTGAGTCATACAACTCTGCCGCCGCGTCGCCAAAATAGCTTGAAACCTCTTCTTTCAGCTCTTCTACTGTTGTGAAATGAGTCCCTCCCAAGTATTTCTTTAGAAACTTCAGGGATGCTCCATGGGAACCTTATTTTATGAACAAGCATCGTATGAAAAACAGTTTGATTTGTATGTGAAATTTTGAATTTGATTTGATTTGTAATTTGATTTTTGATTGTCCGACGTTTCGAACACTTAAAGCCACCACACACTCTTGCGGAGTCCGTCCGTGACCATGAACGCTGTAAAGAGTTCGAAACGTCGGGCAATCAAAAATTAGACATATATATGACAATCAATAAATGAAAATAAAATAAAAACTACACAACAAAACAATCAAATAGTTTTGCCAAGAGATTATTACGGTCATTGTTGTTTAAATTGATATGTTGAACGACAATGATTCAACTAAATGATTCAAATTATATGACAATGAATAATATGAATTTGTCAAAGTTGTCCGCTTCGAAATGATGGCTAATGTGTTTATTTGTGTTTATATTTTACTTGAATTATATTGCTTTCCGTGTGATGATTTAGTAAGAATACAATTCATTATCTCTTCTCTAGCCCGTGTGTGTCGTATTAAACGACTAAAGGATATCTTATGATAACATCACGACAAGAGAAGGAAAACTCGAAATTAAAACTTATATGAATAAAGTGTAGTAAATCAATTGCCCTACTTTGTGAATTTGTCAAACACCGGCTGGGGTAGCAGAAAGGTCGGCGTGTAAACCAACAACTTGCCGTACACGTAACTCGCTATACTGTACCCGATCCCTCTAAACCTAACCAATATCTCAATTATTATACATATCTTATTTGATTTCGAGAGTTCCTAAGTATACTTCAATATCTAACTTACAACGTCAATTAGATCGTAATGGGACCACCCTTTCTAACAAAAAAGGGACATCCAAATTGGTCCATAAACAAGGAAATTATATCCGAACAATCATGAACCTCCTCATTTCTTAAAAGCTATAAAAAATCATTTGAATAATCTATGCCAATAAATAAAATTGGAGTGTCTGTTTGTAATATCAAAATTATAGGCCTTTTTCATTCTCACATGGTTATTTGCACGATACATATGCCTAAAAATCACTATATTTTTTTTGTTTGTCTGTCTGTTTGTTCCGGGTAATCTTCAAAACGGCTGGACCGATTTAAAAAAATCTTTCACCAATGGAAAATTATAATACCAGGGAGTAAACTAGGCTATATTTTATTCCGGTATTCCCACGGGAACGGGAACTACGGGGATAAGGCGACAGAAACCGAAGCGAAGCGAGGGCGGGTTGCTAGTCTATACCAATAAATAAATTTGGAGTGTCTGTTTGTAATGTCAAAATAATAGGCTTTTTTTCATGCTCACACGGTTATTTGCACGACACCTATGCCTAAAATAGCAATTAAAAAATTTTTGTCTGTCTGTCTGTCTGTCTGTCTGTTTGTTCCGGGTAATCTTCAAAACGGCTGGACCGATTTCAAAAATTCTTTCACCAATGCAAAGCTATAATATCAGGGCGTAAACTAGGTTATATTTTATTCCAGTATTCCCACGGGAACGGGAACTACGCGGGTATAACGACTATAACCTATAACCGAAGCGAAGGGAGGGCGGGTTGCTAGTTCTTAATATTCTTTAATAGTGGTTATATAAATAATTTACAACTATTACGTTTAGCTTTCCGTGTGGTGGCGGAGTAAGAACACAATTCACCTCCTCCTCTCTTGCCCGTCGTAAATGACGACTAGGGGATATTAATATGCATAAAACATTGATGCAAAAAAAGAGAAAACTCGAAATGAAACCCTATAGGACCCTCCTTCGGGCCGACCACTGACGACAAGTCACATCTGCTCCGGTGGTCGGCCCAACAACGAGGTGACGTGGGTACGGGTGGGTTATGGGTCCGCGCGCCGTCCTTTCATCGCCCCAGACGGACTGAACCGCGCGTGCGCTTACCATAGCCCACCCATTAAAAAAAAAAATAGGACCCTCCTTATAGGAGGCTCGACCCCAGTAGCGGGTCATATGTCAGCTGTGATGATGAAGCATTTAGTGTCTTTTTTATTGCAAACGGTGGCAAACGAGCAAACAATACACCTGATGGTAAGTGTTGCTGCCGCTCATGGCCCTTTACTAGGCCGCAGCCTACCGCGAAGAAAGTGAAGGGAGTGTGAATGCGTGCAATGAGGTTCGGTGATACTAAAGGCATCACTAAAACCCACCACACGCAAACACTCTCAGAAAATTGGGCTTCCGGCTCTCTCGCTCACCGAACGAAGGGCCTAACAAATTGCCGATTATCTGGGCGAGTGTGGTACCACCCCGGACGGAGAGACCCGTGGCTGTAGACAAACAACTGTCAACAGTATGGTCCCACCACTTTTTTTTTTTTGGGGTGGGCTGCGGTCGGCGCGACTCCGCACAACTCCGTCCGGGGCGACAGAGGGGCTTAAGCACGCAACACCCGCAACCCACCCGAACACCACGTCGCCTTCGTCGTTGGGCCGACCACTAGAGCAGGCTTACTTGTCATCAGTGGTCGGCCCGACGGAATACCCCCTACCCGGGGTACCCTCCCATCGACCGACGTCCCCCACTCGGGGAAGACGTCGGTCTTTCCTCACGCGGTCGGCCTCTCGGCGGGTGACGGGCTAATCCCCGGTCACGCCACCCGCGGCCTCGGCTAGGATGGTCCTACCACTAACATAATATAATACTTTCTTTTCCGTGTGTTGACGAAGTAAGGATACAATTCATCTCCTCTTTCTTATGCGTAGGTAATCTATAAGACGACTAAGGAATATAATATACCTAAGTACATATAACATGAGAGCAGGAGATGAAAAACTAGAAATGAAACTCTATACTAACAACTTTGACCAGCGTGTTTATGTAGGTTAATCCTATTGTGGTGAAGGCCCGAATCCAACAGTGGGACGTATAAACTATGATTACCTAATACATTAACATAACACTGAAATTAGCAAGACCAATAATTGAACGATAACCTAAATATGCATTGTCAACAGTAACTGCAAGCATTTAAATGTGAGAAACGTGTGCAATCGTGCACTTCTAACGTCCTTGGCCAACGATGATAAGTGAAGCAAGGTTTTGCTTACATCAGTAAGTACTGCCATATATGTATAGTTCTATAATGTAAATAACTGACTCAACAGACGCTGTTTTGTTCAAAACTAAAAGAATAAAAGGAATCAACTCAACCGTTTAAGAGTTCAGTTACATACACTGTTATATGCATATTTATCCCCTTACTCCTCTTTTACGACACCCAGGGGTAAGACAAAGGGTAGTAAATTGTACTTTTATTCCGTCAACACATGAAAAGGCATAGTACATATATGCTTGGCGATTTATTTATAGGCCAAGTGCCTACTTGGAAGGGATGATTCGAGAACTATTACTCCAGCAACCTAATGATTTTTAATATTCTTTTTGTGTGTTAATAATAACAGTTGTCTGACTTATTAAGGTGACTATGGGCACTTAATATTACGTATATAATATTACATTAATGGAATCGTGATGTCGATAGTGATTATAATAAAATTAGTGTTCACTATGTCCTCAATTATATTTAAGAGGCTTGGAACAACCTCGTGATTTGTACATCCAAAAATGATCAAATTACCAAACAAATCCAAAACTGTATGCATCTAATGACCCTCTCCTTTCCCTATCAATCGTGGAATTAAACCACAGACGGACAAAAACCAAGCTTTATTTTTTTTACCTGAAGAAAACGAAAGTGTTTCGTCTCACGATGCGAGCGTATAGTAAAAAGTTGTAAAAACCACACAAAGGAATCCATGCTGCCACTTAAAAGGCACTTAGATAGATTACTGTCGTGTTGTACAAGTGCGTTATCGGTAACACGGTGGAATTTCTAATATTTTAAAAGATACAAATTGGTTCTGAACGGGAAGAAACTGAATATGTTAAGTTTTTAAGCCAAGGCTTTTATTAGAATGTTTTATCTAGAGCTGCCTTGAATTGTTTTTCTAAAATTCTATTGACGGCTTTTGAAACAGATATGCATAATATCGTAAATCTTCACTTTAATACTAATATTGTATAGCCAAATTTACACCACGAAAATTAGATTAAGAATTAATTAAAATAAACACCTATTAAGTCACAAAAAACTATCCGTGTGGTGACGGAGTAAAAATACAATTCACTCCCTATCTTACCCGTGGGTGTCGTAAAAAACCACTAAGGGATATAATATGCAGATAACATCTGTGCGATAGAAAGAAAACTCGACATAAAACTAACATCTGACCAGCACGAAACCTCATCGCAAAAATATTATGAAAGTTGGTTCTTCATTAAAAACTTGTCATGCTATGTTTTTGGTTGCCTGCGCGAGGAGCGCAGCCTCGATGAGGAGATCCGCCGCCGGCGACTGGGGCGGCGTAGGCGCAACTACCTGCGCCTCATGCCGCCCTAGCCGAGGCCGCGGGTGACGTGACCGTCACCCGCCGAGAGGCCGACCGCGTGAGGAAAGACCGACGTCCTTCCCGAGGGGGGGACGTCGGTCGATTGGAGGGTACCCCAATAGGGGGTATTCCGTCGGGCCGACCACTGATGTCAAGTAACCCTGCTCCGGTGGTCGGCCCAACGATGAAGACGACGTGGTTTTCGGGTGGGTTGCGGGAGTTGCGTGCTTAAGCCCCTCTGTCGCCCCGGACGGAGTGGTGCGGAGGCGCGCCGACCGCAGCCCACCCACAAAAAAAAAAAATGCTGTTTTTGGTTGACATACTGTGTTTAGACCATAGAAAATTAGATTGTCTTGGATGACAGCAAAGTGACATGTATCCTTCAACCAGCATGCGACCGCTCTCAAATCATTAACAACGGCAACCTTCGAAAGGTTAAACTTTCATTTTCACATATTTTTTTTACAATGCAGCTTATCTTTCGCGTAGATATAGTACTTACTAAATGATAACACCTATTAGCAGATACAATTATGCTGATATTATATCTAACCTTTGTTTTAAGGTTAAACAAGTCATATTATCAAAGTCAAAACGCATATTATTATAACGCATCAAGTCGAACAAATACGAGATATGATTCCTTGTTACATCACATCGCTACTATAAACACGATTAATTATGTATACAATGCCTATATTATGTCTTAGCCCACACAAATGCCACTGTTGGGCGCGGACCTCCTCCACAATAGAAGGGAAATTGGTCTGCTATATCACGTTGAACAGATGTGTTGGTATAAGATTTTATTTGGAGTTTTCCTTCTCTTGCACAAATGCTATATGCATATTAGTCCTTAGTCGTCTTTTACGATACCCACGGGCAAGAAAGGGAGTGGTGAATTGTATTCTTACTCCGTCATCACATAGGAATTTGTACTTATTGATTAAGATCAGTGTTATAATTTTTTTATCGCTATTGCTAGCAAACGAACAAACAGCATACCTGGTGGTAAGTGAGACTGCCGCTCGCAGACCCTTGTGGGGTCGTTGTCTTCCGTGAAGAAAGTGATGATTATTTGTATTCTTATTCTATCAACACATGGAATCTACGGATCTACATATTACAAATAATTCACAGCAATGTCCAAAATGCAGGTGAGTTCAAGTTATTATTAATACATTCCCTTGTCATTTGTTTTTATACATCTTATCTTAATATATATATATAAATTACGTGTCACGTTGTTTGTCCGCGATGGACTCCTAAACTACTTAACCGATTTTAATCTTTGCACACCGTGTGCAGTTTGATCAAACTTGAAAGATAGGATAGCTTACATCTTAATTTATAGTCGCAATATTATTTTATTGCAAATTATTTGTCTATTATTTGACATTCACAATTATCTGTTAAGTCCAAACGATTTTAACAGATGGCGATATCTGTTCACTGGATTGAGTAATTTGTGTGTGCTCAAGGGGATTCGAGAATGGTTTAGATTCACAATTGGACCCGGTAGGTGGCGCTTTATTTGAACAGAACAACGTCTGTTGGGTCAGTTAATATAAATATAAGTTTTTAATTCTTACCTATTTCTGGAATCGACCCGTTCTGAAATTAAAAAAAAATATGATTAAATTACGTATTACTGGTACAAAACAATTAGCTGCTTGCTTTGCTGCAGAATACTGCACAAATGAATTCCTAGATTTATAAATAGTACCACTCAAGCCTAAGTGAAGAAAATACTCTTCTTAAACCTCGTTTAAAGAATGACATGTCATAGCGCTCGGTAAACACAGCAGGTAATTGATTTCAGAGCCTGCACGTACGAGGGAGAAATGATCGCTGGAAACGTACACTTGAAGACCATGGCGTATCCAGGAGAAATTGATGAATCCTGCTGCGGTATCTAGTGGTACATTGGTAAAACGGTGATGGTGGTACCAAGTCAAACAGTTCATTTTTTTTATTGCCAACGGTGGCAAACGAGCAAGCAGCACACCTGATGGTAAGTGAAACTGCTACACATGGACCTTTGCAATACCAGGGGCACAGCCAGGCCGCTGCCTACCGTGAAAGAAATACTCTTCTTAAACCTCGTTTAAAGAAGGACATGTCGTAGCGCTCGGCAAACACAGCAGGTAATTGATGCCAGAGCCTGCATGTACGAGGGAGAAATGATCGCTGGAAACGTACACTTGAAGACCAAGGCGTATCCAGGGGAAATTGATGAATCCTGTTGCGGTATCTAGTGGTATGTTGGTAGAACGGTGATGGTGGTACCAAGTCTAACAGTTCATTTTTTTTTATTGCCAACGGTGGCAAACGAGCAAGCAGCACACCTGATGGTAAGTGAAACTGCTACACATGGACCTTAGCAACACCAGGGGCACAGCCAGGCCGTTGCCTACTGTGAAGGAAATACTCTTCTTAAACCTCGTTTAAAGAAGGACATGTCATAGCGCTCGGGAAACACAGCAGCAGGTAGTTCATTCCAGAGCTTGCACGTACGTGGGAAAAATTATCGCTGGAAACGTACAGTTGAAGACCATAACGTTTCCAGGTGAAATGGATGAATCCTGCTACGATGTCGAGTGGTACGTTGGTAGAATGATGACGATGGTACCAAGTCAAACAATCCGTACCGACTCCAATCTGTCCGTAAGATTGGGATCCCCGACGATTCGAACAGCCCGTCTTTGCAGGGAGTCAAGTGGGTCTAGCTGATATTTGGGCGCACCTGCCCAGAGATGCGAGCGGTACATGAGGACGAACTTGTGCTTTGTATAGCACAAGACGCTGTCTCGGTGTGAAGTACCGCCTGGATCTGTTCAGGACGCCCAACTTTTTGCTTCGAATACTCTCCATGAAAGAGCCCATAGAGTACACAGAGTTCCTTCTAATAATAGCCATGCCCTTCCTTAAGCAAGGTTTGAGAAGAGCATCTTCTCCCCTGTAGGCAGCAGCCTAGCTGTGCCCCTGGTTTTGCAAAATTCCATATGCGGCAGTATTATTTACCATCACGTGTGCTGCTTGTTCTTTTGCTATCATGGGCAAAAAAAATAAGAGAAGTTTGAAATATTGACGGGTACTTCTAAACTTGACTAAAACCTGACCAATTTATTTTGCTCGTCTTTCCTCTGTAGGTTTCTAAAGAGAAGAGCTGCACCGGCGATTGGTATAAAGATAAATCTTTATACCAATCGCAGCTCTCAGCATGATCATAAACTTATATTTTATGTCAAGTAAATTTGCTGATGTAAAGTGTCACTTAAACATTTTAAATCCCCTATCCCTAAATCAGAACCCTAAAGGAAGTTACAATCAAAATGAGCCCACAAACTGATCTCTCAATAAAAAGTTTGGACAAGTACCGCGGTGTCGTTGAACCCCATCATCACCTACACATCTGTCGTAGGAAAACTTGTTTGTTTTGTATGCATACGCATCTCGGTAGTGATACACAGTACGTTGAACTAACAACACTAACACATATGGAAATTATTTCCGGGAGTAATCTGAATTTGGACTTTTTTGGTTTGTTTAGTTTTATTTAATACTAGGAACTGTATTATGTTGTATTTTATGTTAAATGTATTATGTTTCTGAAATGAGTTTTTCAAATAAAAACTTTAAGAAATATATAACGGACTTCAACACATCATCATCATCATCGCAGCTCACAAAAGTCCCACTGCTTTTTTTTTCTGGGGGGTGGGTTACGGTCGGCGCACTCCTCGCCCGACTCCGTTCGGGGCGACAGAGGGGTGTAAGCACGCACACCCGTAACCCACCCGTGACATGTCGCCTTCGTCATTGGACCAACCACCGGAGCAGGGTGACTTGTCGTCAGTGGTCGGCCCGACGGAATACCCCTTGAGGAGTACCCTCTCCTCGACTGATGTCCCCCCTCGGGAAGGACGTCAGTCTTTCCTCGCGCCGTCCTCCTCTCGACGCGTGACGGACTAACTCCCCGGTCCAGTCACCCGCGGCCTCGGCTAGGGACGTAAGTCCCACTGCTGGGCTCGAGCCTCGTCCACAATAGGAGGGAAATTGACTTATTATAACCACGCTGGTCAGAAGGGTTGTTCTGCGTATTATAATCCCTTTTAAGACACCCACGGGCACGAAAAGAGATGATTAATTGTATTTTTACTCCAGTTCAACATAATACATTCGAGATAAACTAAATTCATTCCGTGTGGTGACGGAGTAAGAATACAATTCACCACCCCTATCTTACCCGTGGGTGATTGCACGAGACGACTAAGGGATATAAATCGCATATAACATCTATGCGAGAGAAGGAAAACTCGAAAAAAATCCTATACCATTCCATTCATTCCATTATGGAGGAGGCCCGAGCCCAACAGTGGGACGTATATGGGCTGAGATGATGAGATAAAACCAAATTCGCATTATTAAGGATAACTTAAAAACTACTCATCAGATCTTAATCAAATTTATATGAGACTTCCTCGGAAGAGCCGTGTGGTGACAGAATAAGAATACATTTCACCACTCCATATTGTACCCGTAGATGTCATAAAAGACGACTAAACGATATAATATGCATAGGACATCTATACAAGAGAAGAACTCAAAACAAAACCCTATACCAACCTGTCTGACCAGCATGGTATAGTAAGGTAAATTTCCCTCCTATTATAGAGAAGGCTCGAGCCCAGCAGAGGGACGTACATGAGTCGAGATGATGACGACTTTTGAAGTATTATCTACCAATATTCCATTGGGGGTCTTAAGCTACCTCCACAAAACGGGAGAACCTGCTATACCCCCCTAATCAGAAGGGTTGATATAGGATTTTATTTCGCATTTTCCTTGTCTTACATAGATGTTATATTCATTTCAGCTCCTATACGTCCCACTGTTGGGCTCGAGCCTCCTCTCCAATAAGAGAGATATTGATCTCACTATACCATGCTGGTCAAACAGGTGGGTTCAGGGTTTTATTTCGAGTTTGCCTTCTCTTGCATAGATGTCATATGCGTATATCTGTTAGTTTTTTACGACATCCACGGGTAAGATAGGGAGTGGTGAATTGTATTCTTAATCCGTCACCACACGGCAAATATAAAATGCATATGCCTTAATTGCCTCTTACACCCATGGGGCATTCCCCGTGGGTTCTCCAGAGCCTGGTGGATTATATTCATTCCTCCGTCACCACACGAAAAAGCGATCACCATTTAAATGTTGTTCATGTAGTACTGAATAAACGTTTTACAGTTTTCAAAGTAACGTTGTTAATACAAAGTTGCAATTGAAAGTGAAAATTACACGAAGGTACCGTAATTACAGCACTTAGCGAGTATGATCGCATTTAGATAACTTCTTTACCCGACAATTGTTGTTACACGATTAAATAATCGTATTCGTTTTCATTTAACCTTGTTTGATATGTAAGTAGGGACACGAAAAAAGTATCGATACGTTTAGGTATCGAGTACTTTTCTTTCGATACCGATACTTTTGCTCTATGAGTACTTTTTGGCAGGTATCGTATCGAACAAATTGTAGAAATTAATGCATGTTAAACTTGACCTTACGGCTCATGTTTATGGTAAGGGTAACGCTGTCTAGTTCAAACATAATGAACCTTCTAAAACGTGGCTCGAAATATTTTAAAACGGACGATAAAATGCCTAAAAAAAGCTCATCACGACATAGATCCTAGGAAAAGTACTCAGTACTCGATACTTTGAAATATCGATGCTTTAGTGAGTACGATACATTTTCTTCGATATTACTCACGAGTACAGTATCTATACTTTCTTTTCGATACCGTGCCCCTATATGTAATTTCAGCAGTTTTTGATTATAATATTGATTACTGTATTAGAGAAATTATTATAAATGAAACAAAATTATTATTCTCCTTCTGGTGACAGTGTACTTCATCTCAGCCAGTATATATCCCACTGTTGGGTTTAGGCCTCCACCATAATGGACGAATTGACCTACTATTCCACGCTGGTCAGACGTATTGGAATAGGGTTTGTTTTGAATTTTCATTCTCTTGCACAGATTTTATATGCTTATTATATCCTTTAGTCGTCTTTTACGACATTAAGCAAGATAGGGAGTGGTGAATTGTATTCTTACTCCGTTACTACAGGCGACGACGACGTACGCGAAAACAGTTCACCACCCACCCTGTCTTATGCATATATTATACTAGCAACCCGCTCTCGCTTCGCTTCGCTTTCAGTCGCTTTACCCGCGGCGTAGTTCCCGTTCCTGTGGGAATACCGGGATAAAATTTAGCCTATGTTACTCCCTGATATTATAGCTTTCCATTGGTGAAAGAATTTTTGAAATCGGTTCGGTGGTTTAAGCGTGAAAGCGTTACAAACAAACAAACAAACAAACATCCTTACTTTCGCATTTATAATATTAGTATGGATAAGAGACGATTAAGGATTACAATATACAGGTAATATCTACATAAGAGAAGGAAAATTCGAAATAAAACGCTGTACTAATCGGTCAACTACGTCAATTTTCCTACTATTATGGCTGGCTGAAGTCGAGCAATGGGGCATACACAAGTTGAAGATTTTTAAACAAGACCCGCACTAATACTTCGCAACATTGATAAAGGATTTATTACTTTTATAACTGTCACCTAACAACAGCATGTTTATTATATATTCTCATTTAGAAACTCAGGTCTTAAATACACTCGAGGGAATCAAATGATTTATTTATTGAAATTACTTATTTTTCGTCATTAAAAGGAAAAATAATCTTTAAAATGGCTTATCAAGTATTAAAATTGACTCATTACCTTACGTTATATTTCAAAATGATAAAAAACACCTTTGGGCATTAATATATAAAGATAAATTTTCCGTAACTTAAACCACCTTCACATATGTATATTTATCAATTAATTTCTTGCAGGTGTCGTGTCGTGTGGACTACCGAAGACAATTATTTGGTATCGGTGGCCTGCCCAAAGGCCGACAAAATGCGGCAGGTTATGGAATTGTATGCAGAAGAAAAAAGGTCTCGTATAAGACTAAGTAATAGAAGAATATAGTAACACTGTCAGAAAAGAAAAGCTCTAAATAAAAGCACATGTCAACAATATAACCAACAGGCAGATACGGGGTCCATTGTTTAATTCCAATGTGTAAACCTATATGGACTGCAACCATTCTAATCATCATCATCTCAGCTCACCCACGTCCCACTGCTGGGATAGCGCCTCGTCCACAGAAGGTGTTCAATTGACCTACTATAGCACGCTGGCCGGACGTATTTGCATAGGATTTTCTTTCGAGCTTTCCTTCTCTTGCATAGATGTTAATTGCATATATCCCTTAGTCGTCTTCTACAACACCACGGCCAAGAAAAGAGGGTGGTGAATTGTATTCCGGGGCTGTCACCACACGGAAAATACGCATATAATATCACCGAAAGAAAAGCTCTAAATAAATCCATATATGTATATGTCAACAATACATTTCATCTGTTGGTTAACAGATGAATTTATGATCCATTGTAAGCGAGATTTATGCAAACAACGGAACCTATATGACCTTTGATAGAAGAAAAATAAAGTAGTTGTTGTTTTATGTTAGAACGAAACGCTTGATGAAATAGGTGAAAATAAAATCTCAAAAAAAGAAGGACATTGAAAGAAAGGTTATTTTATAATTTGAATTAATCAACATTATATAAATCTCTGATGAAATTTCGTTTGTTTTATATTATGTACTAGCTGACCCGGCGAACTTCGTACCGCCATAATTTTGTTCCTAGTGCTGTCACGCTTACGATAAAGTCCGTTGTTTTTTAACGATAAAACTCTATATTTTTATAATTGTGATTTTTCTATTATAATTAAAATACAATCAATGAAAATCTTTTTGAAATTGTTTCAAACAATAACTGGTTTTTGACTGTTTTAATTAAAGGAGGACATCAAAAGGAGTACAATCAAGGTCTAGATCAATATTATCGTCATCATTGGAGCGTTCCTACTACAACATTTGTCATTTTTTGAGAAAATAGGCAGTCGTTAAATCAATCGCCCAATTACGACTGTTTTATTAATAAATATGTTTAGTTTATTGACAATAATGCGTACATAATATTATCATTTACTCTGAGACGAAAAGTAGTTTTTTAATATTTAATTAATTCAATTTATTTATTTTATAATGTAACTGTGTGTTTTAATTTTTAAAAATATGTTGAAAGTTTTACGTAGTTTTACTGTATTGGGTTTATTTCTTTTTCGGTTATCGATTTACGTATATCGACTGTCCCATCTCTTTTTTATTTTCAGTCCAGTATGACCTTGTACATGCGTAAGCGTCATTTATCTATAAAATGTTTACTAGGTATTTCAGTACTTACTAGGTACGTTTTAAGCATGAATATTAATATTTTTATATCTATAATATATTGCAATTCAGTTGCAATAAAACTGGCACGAAAAGAATGAAACTATATTTGATACAAAATGAAATTGTAAACATGTCGCTCCTTCAAACTTACTTCGTTGGTTTCGTTGACATCTGTCACAGAGATCAAGCTATATTTTATGGACTATAAATATATTTTCTAAATTGCCGAAAATATAGTCTGTCCATAGCTGTCATTTACGATTTGTTATTATCTATCATAGATGTGCTTTGAAAAAAAAAAAATACCACGTTTTATAGTCACTTGTATTCTCTTTGACGTTTTATGTCAAGCCACACGTTGAACGGGATAAAAAGTATCCTACGTCCATCTCCTGGTTCTAAGCTACCTCCCCGCCAATTTTCAGGTAAATCGGTACAGCCGTTCTTGTGTTATAAATAACTAAAACGACTTTCTTTTATATATGTCACCGTAAAATTGTACGAACCGTTAGTTTATAAACTAGCTAATGAGATTATAAACTATCGATAGATTGTGAACAGACACAAAAATTTACAATCTAACGGTTTTATTTTCGTAAGATTATAAACTGACGATGGAAAATAAAATCCTATACCAACACGTTTAACCAGCGTGGTAAGTCAATTTCCCTCCCATTTTGGAGGAGGCTCAATCCCAGCTGTGGGGCGTGCACTGAAATGATGATGATTTTTTCTTTTTTTTTATTGCCAATGGTGGCAAACGAGCAAGCAGCACACCTGATGGTAAGTGATTCTGCCGCACATGGACCTTTGCAATACCAGGGGCACAGCCAGGCCGTTGCCTACCGTGAAAGAAATACTCTTCTTAAACCTCGTTTAAAGAAGGACATGTCATAGCGTTCGGGAAACCCAGCAGCAGGTAGTTCATTCCAGAGCTTGCACGTACGTGGCAGAAATGATCGCTGGAAACGTACAGTTGAAGACCATAATGTTTCCAGGTGAAATGGATGAACTCTGCTACGATGTCGAGTGGTACATTGGTAGAATAGTGACGGTGGTACAAAGTCAAACAGTTCCTCGGAGCACTCCCCGTGAAAGAGTCGTGATGAATAAGGAAATTACTATTGCGTATTTACCATGATTAGAATTAAACTTGCCCGAACAAGTCCGCGCCTTCATTATTTTTTATTACGACTTTTCAATAAATTACAACATCACTCTCTAAGGAATCAATTCTTAAGTTACGGGGGAGTTTACTAACCAACATTTACGGAATACAAATTGCACCTGGTCTTATAAAAATTAATAATGTTCACTAGTAGCGCAGCCGTTCCTAAAAGTCCTTGTCTGAGAAAGAGATCATTGACTTTTCTAATATAAATACCTATCAGATTAATCGGTAAAGTTATTTATATTTTAGAAGTTTAATGGTTTATACAAATTACAGACCAAGCAGTCCGAGAATAAAAAATGTCTTTATTTCATATACCTTACCTTACAGCGGCCTTTCCCTCCGGTGACAGATTAAGAATACATCTTTCTAACTTGCCCACGGCATAAAAGACGAAACCTGAGATGGAAAACTTGAAATAAAACCTTATACCTCTGTACTTCTGACCAGCGTGGTGTAGTAGGTAAATTTGAATCCTATTAGTGGAGAGGCTCGTACCTAGTAATACGAGCTGATATGGCCATTACTTTATTAAGGACTAACGTAGTCCTTAATAAAGTAATGACCTTCTTCGACTACCTTCTCCAGAAAATCAGCCAGTTTCTGGTCCCACTGGTTTCTTTCCGTATCCATATTTCCCCACCCTCAACTCATCATCACTCCCTTTGCCCAGTTTCGCTTTAAAGTCGCCCATAACCACCATAAAGTGGGTTAAAGACGCGTGCATGACCTTCGAGATGTCTTCGTAAAAGAGCTCCACCTTGTCGTTGGAGTACCTCGAGGTTGATGCGTAAACCTGTATAACCTTCAATGAATACCGCTTGGTAATTCTGAGTTAAAAAGGTACACGACTATGCTACTCTCAATTCTCTCTATGATGTCTATGAGAGACTTGCGCACGATAAACTCTATACCACCAGCAGAGATAGTGTCCAGACTGAACTGGATCATGGTAGCCGCTACGAACGAGTCTGTACGTATGTAGGTATATCACCTAACTCCTCCTAATGACCTAAACCGATTTGTATGAAATTGTGTATACATATATTTGGATAGATTCCTAGACTATTTGGAAAAATAAATAGAGTTGGTTGCAGGAAATGCTGTCGGTATATCACCAAATTTTATCTGCTAAACAATTAACAATATTACAAAGTATTTTATGTTGGGCTGTATTTTTTTAAGATGAAATCTTGCCAGGTACTCTAGTTTAGTATAAAAGGCACATTCAAGTTGACGCAATCAAGATAAGCAGAAACCTAACGGGAGACTTGAACAGATAGTTTTTACTCCACGATAGTCACGTTTCAAGGAAACAAGTATCCCGTTGCTATTGAAGCGGTAAATATAATTTGTATCGATGCTTGCAATGAAAATATTATTACTAACTGATAAAAAGATATGCTATCATTCGTCATCATCCTTTCAAGTCATATAGGTACGTTTCCACTATTGAACTCAAACTCCCCCACAATAGAAGTCACATTGATCTACTATATCACGTGTGGTTCCGTGTAGTGACGGAGTAAGAATACAATTCACCACCATCTTGTCTGTGGCTGTCGTAAAGGACAACTAAGGGATTAAATATGGATATAACATCTATGTAAGAGAAGTAATACTCGAAATATAGCGCTATACCAAAACGTCTGTCCAGCGTGGTATAGTACGTCAATTTCACTTTGTGGAGGAAGCTCGAGTCCAACAGTGGGACGGGTATGAGCTGAAACGATGATGATAATGATACCACACTTGGTTCAGAGTTTTATTTCGAGTTTTCCCCTCTTGCATAGATGATATATGCATATCATATCCCTAAGACGTTTTTTACGACATCTAAGACAAGGGGCGATGAATTGTATTCCTACTCCATCACCACAAGGGCAAAAACAAACTGTTTGCAGTTTATTATCTCTATTTCAACATTCACTAGAAAATATATACTTTTCTCTGAGAAAATATGAAACGTAGCACGCTTTTTTTCCGCCTGTATTCATCAGCGTCATCAACTTAGTGGAACTAATTAGCGAAGTAAATAGAATTTTACTCTCACTTTGCTCGTCTCCATCTTTAGAGCATAATGCTAACGCCACGGTTATTTGAATTCAGTGACGTGCCAGAAGGTTTACTCTTTCAAGAACCTTTAGCGAAGTTCTGACGCATTCCAAGACGTCGTGATCGATAACGTATTATTTCAAGTTTCCCTCATCACTTTTTGTGACATCCACGGACAAATAGGAGGATGAATTATATTTTCACTTCGTCACCAAATGAATACCTAGATAATTATTAATTATCCTACTAATATTATAAACGCCAAAGTTTGTGAGTATTTGAGGATGTTTGATGCTCTTTCACACGAAAATTACTAAATGGATTTTGATGAAACTTCACAATAATATAACTTACATATCAGAATAATACATAGGCTATAATATATCTCGATATACCCACGGGAAGGGGAACTATGCGGGTAAAACCGGAGGGTGCTGCTAGTTATAAATATAATTTCCGCCCATCTACGAACTACTGAAGTACTCAAGCCTTCTCTAAAATAGAGAGTAAATTAAGTATATAACGCGGGTCAGATGGGTTGACGTAGGATTTATTTAGAGTTTTCCTACTTATGCATGGATGTTGTATGCATATTTTACCCCTTAGTCGTCTTTTACGACACCCCGGACAAGATAGAGGAGGCTTCTTCCAGAATAGGAGGGACATTGACCTACTATACCGCGCTGGTCAAACGGGTCAGTATAGGTTTTTATTTCAAGTTCTTATGCTTTTACATATTTAATCCCTTAATCGTCTTTTACGACACTCACGGCAAGATCCCTCCATCCATCCATCCATCAGCCTACAGACGTCCACTGCTGACATAGGTCTCCTCACGAGAGTTGCACTCGGAACGGTCCTGCACCACTTGCATCCAACGGCAAGATAGGGGGTGGTGAATTGTATTCTTACTCTGTCACCACATGGAGGAGGAAATAATTATGATTAAGTATAAAAAATACCCCTAAGTTATTAGTCAGTATTATTTTTCACTCCGTTGCTCGATATTGTCATTCAATGCAATAAGCCTCTAGTCTACCTTGCCACTGCAATATATATTGCATCTGAGATGTCATTTGAGATAACGTATTGAATATATATCGGGTCAGAACTTGATACTTAGTATCAAACCTACATATAAAATGTACTTGTGTTATTCAATGATGACTATATTTAATTGTGATTTCATTAAACTTGCTTTGTCATATAGACCAACGTTTCCGTTTTATTGAGCCACAGTAGCGATAAGTTGGCTGCTTTGCAAATCGAACGACTTGAACAAATATTGTGTCAAAAAATGGACAGCTTGTAAAATTTTTACGATTTCAGTAATGCTTTCGAATGAAATAAATTTTTAGCAAATTGTTATGAGTTTTCTTCGTGTAGCGACAGCGTTGTGATCTGCAGTTTACATAAATATTTCAGGAATACATGAATTAGCAGAAATTATAAACCATGTGGTGGCCCGTTGGTGTCGTAAAAGACGACTAAGGGATATAATATGCATGGAAAATCTATGCAAGAGAAGGAACACTCGAAATAAAACCCTATATCAACATGTCTGACCGGCGTGGTATAGTAGATTTATTTCCCTCACATAGTGTAGGAGGTCCAAGCCCAACAGTGGGACGTGTATGGGCTGAGATCATAAACGTTTACTAAATTTTTACATTCAATTCATTCCACTATCAGTTTTTCAACTGCTTATCAGAGACACTGCCACGACCACCGCTAGCCTGTCGTACCTTCTACTAAGTATAGATAGCTAGAGAACTCTTGGTAGCGAAACGAAGAACATTGTCGATAAAATTCCAGCTAAAACGCGACATATAGGTATAACTAATTGTTTAACTAGTTCAATAATAGCAAAACTCTATAATGGCGGCTTCAAATACTACCGAGCCTTACATTTATCATCGCAGCCCACATACGTCCCACTGTTGGGCTCGGGCCTCCTCCACAATGGGAGGGAATTTGACCTACTATACCATGCTGGTCAAACATGTTGGTATAGGGTTTCATTTCGAGTTTTCCTTTTCTTGCACAGATGTTATATGCATATTGTATCCCATAGTCGTCTCATACGACATCCACGGGCAAGATAGGGATTGGTGAATTGTATTCTTACTCCGTCACCACACAGAGCCTAAACATTGTTAGTATTGAAATTATCTTGAGATTGATACATATTATAATATCTATATGAGTGAGCTAAGGGCACAGTGTGCGTCGGGGCCACGCAGACGCCGCTATGCACTCGCCCTGATGATGAGCATCGGATATGCTCGGAACCCGGGTCCACTTAATCGATCTCAATACTTGTTTTGCTTTTATAAGCCTTACATTTCTCGTGAATGTCGTAAAAGACAAGAGTTTTTCATAGACCTGGGCCAACTCTATCTGATGCAGGCAGATCATTCTCGAGGAGGGTTGACGTAAGACAAGCAGCTGGTCATAAAACTGATGCCAATAACTTTTGCAATATACTATGAAAGAAGAGTACATATTGGACTCCAAGTAATTAGGATAAGACCAGGGTGACGATGATCCTTTTTTTCCGTGTGGTGACGGAGTAAGAATACAAATCACCACTTCCTATCTTGCCTTGGATATTGTAAAAGATGACTAGGAGATATAATACGCATATAACATCTATTCCAGGGAAGTAAAACTCGAAATAAAACCCAAACTGTCTGATCAGCATGGTACAGTAGGTCAAATTCCGTTCTATTGTGGAGGTTTCGTGTGGTGACGATTTATGAATACGATTTATCACCCTCTTTCTTGACCAGGAGTGTCTTAAAAGACGACTAGAGAATACAACATACACATAACGTCCACGCAAAGGAAGCAAGCTCTTAATAAAACGTTATACCAACCGGTCTGACCTACGTCGTATAGTAGGTCAAATTATCTCCCATTGCGTAGGTGGCCAATGCCCAACAGTGAGACATATTTGAACTAAGATGATGATTTAGATCCACATGATTAAGTTTCTTGCCCATTTGTGTCAAGACTAATTGATTATAATATTAAGATAATATATATATGCAAGAGAAGGCAAACTCGAAATATAACTCTATATTAACCCATCTAACCAGCGTGGTATAATAGGTCCATTTCCCTCCCATAGTGGAGGAGACTTGAGCCCAGAAGTAGAACGTATCATCATTATCAACATCATCATTTCAGCTCATATACGTCTTACTGTTGGACTCGAGCCTCCTCCATAATAGGAGGGAAATAGACCTTACCATGCTGGTCAGTCAGGTTGGTATAAGGTTTGGAAGTATGTCCCGCCTGGGGGCCTCAACGCCACGACCTATCGGCAGTCATAGGAATAGACCTGTCGCTGTCGACCATCATCTCAGAGATGCTCGACAGTGACAGGTGCTGGACGTCGATGGCCTCTTTCTGCGAGGAGCTCATCTCAAGGAAGGAGGCCGCGGAGCGGGAACGCGAAGCACTTGCGCCCGCTGACTCGCTCCGCCGGCGGCGAGTAGGGAGGAGGAGGCACCGATATGCACATCTCCTCCCGCCGCTTTGATTAACGACAGGACGTGGCCAGACAGCCTTGCGCAGGGGTGTCGGGGATCGAATGTCAAAAGACGACCTTTTCGGCACCCCGTAAAAGCGCGGAAGGGACCGCTGTGGTTTTAGTGGGTATTTCGGAAGCATAGCCGGCGAGTCCCACACTCCCCCTCGTCTGACACCGGCGGGGGATAGTGCGTAAATTGCATTTCCACAGCGAGAAAAAAAAAACAAAAGGTTGGTATAAGGTTTTGTTTCGAGTTTTCTTTCTGTTGCACAGATGTTATATGCGTATTATATCCCTTGGTCGTCTTTTCCGACATCCACGGGCAAGATAGGGAATGGTGAATTGTATTCTTACTCTGTCACCACACGAACAGGAACGTATATGAGCTCTGATTATTTACGACTTATTTCTTCTTCTCAAACCAAAGTCATTATACTATTGGGCTCAACTGTTCCTTTGCAACGAGAAACAAAAAATAACCTGCTATGATACGCTAGGCATATGGTTTAAGGGGGTATTCCGTCGGGCCGACCACTGACGACAAGTAACCTTGCTCCGGTGGTCGGTCCAACGATGAAGGCGACGTGGTGTTCGGGTGGGTTGCGGGTGTGCGTGCTTACGCCCCTCTGTCGCCCCGGACGGAGTGGTGCGAGGAGTGCGACGACCGCGACCCACGCAAAAAATAAAAAATAAAAAACGATGATTTAAGACAGGATTTTATTTTGTACTAGCAACCCGCCCTCGCTTCGCTTCGGTTTTAGTCGTTTTACCCGCGTAGTTCCCGTGGGAATGCCGGGATAAAATATAGCCTAGTTTACGCCCTAATATTATAGCTTTCCATTGGTGAAAGAATTTTTGAAATCCATTGAAATCCAGCCGTTTTGAAGATTACCCGGAACAAACAGACAGACAGACAAAAATTTTTTAATCTGTATTTTAGGCATAGGTGTCGTGTAATAACCGTGTGAGCATGAAAAAAGCCTGTTATTTTGACATTACAAACAGACACTCCAATTTTATTTATTGCTATAGACGTTTCTTGTCTAATACCAGGCCATATAAGATCGATCCCACTATTGGGCTCGAACCTACTCCACAATTGGAAGCAAATTCATCTACTATACCACGCTCTTTTCTATGTGGTAACGGAGTAATAATATAATGCACCACCCCCTATCTTGGCCGTGGATGTCGTAAAAAATGACTGAGGGATGTAATATGTATACAACAGCTATGTAAAAGAAGTAAATCTACCAACCAATCTACCAACACTACTGTTGGTATAGGGTTTCATTTCGAGATTTACTTCTTTCTGGCTGGCTGGTCAGTAGACCAGCGTGGTATAGTAGCTGAATTTTCCATCTATTGCGGAGGAGGCTTATACCCAACGGACGTATATGAGCCGAAATGATACTACGCTCGTCATATATCGAGATTTTCTTATATAGCTTCGATGTTACCTACGTAGAATTTATAGATTCCATAGTCACTTTTCCAACGGGTTGAGAGCCCTCAGCACTCGCCCACCAGTCCGGGTAAAGTTGTCTTAGCCATCTGAGGCTAACAACTAAGTCACAAAAAAAAAAGACTTCGACTTAAAATTTATTAAGAAAGTCTGGTGAAGAATTTGAAACTGGGACTCCATTATCGAAAGTAATATGCCAATTTCATTTATTAATAAATAATATTAAGAAATGCACATATTTTGAAAATCATTACATACTTTTTCTTATCACGTGTTACAATGTTCACATAAAATGGCGGCAAAATCATTATTCTTGTGGTTATTTTTTATTGGTTGTTTTTTTCATGACTCTTAAATAGTTATCTATTATATCTATATATCGTTATTTAATCATAAAGAAATTTGTCTCTTTCTAGAATAGATCTAAAAAAATCTAGAACGAAAATAATATGTAAGTTCTGACGTAATCAATTTTGTACATCATCATTTTTTAACTTAAAGTATTTTTGATATTTCTATTAATTTTAGCTTGTCTGTTATTAATCCAGCCTTAAAACAATTAGTATCGATAAATACGAAGCACTAAAAACTACTATAAATAAAATAAAAAACACTATTACTTACAAGTTATTCTTTAAGGCGACAAAACTTCTTACAAAAATTCTTGGCCACAATTTAAAAAAAATCTTTTCAACCAACTTTTACGTCTTAAAATTCGGTGACGTTCGAAAATCAAAACGCGTACGTCCAACAAGTGCCGGCAGCGTTCGCGCCAATACTGACAAGCGTCAAAACGCGCCGGCAAGAAAACACAACCAGCTGATTTTATAACTTTAATCAAATTAAAATAAACTCTAATGCTGATATCTAAACGTTCAAATTGTAATGAAAATTTTCCATGTAATCTCCACAGTCATTGCATTGTTATTTGTAACAAAGTGCTTGATAAAAGTTCGTTCTTTATGGTATTGAGTCTATGCTATCTATTAAGTTAATAGTACTGCTAGTTTTAAAAAATAAACACGCTAACGAAATCATACCTTAATACTTAAAATAATCTTATTTTTATAGATTTTATATTTGATTTTTAATATCCCAACATTTTAAACATATTTTGTGTTGATCATAGTAGGAACTCTCCCGCCAACATTTAGTGAAAATAGCTTCATTTTAAATATGTAATAGTCGCGTAAAAATCAGCTACCTACACTAGCTACACCGTTTGATTTCTAGTTGGCTTTCTTTTGCTGTGATATTTTCTTGACTTATCTAATCCATTTCTACAAAAATGGCGAGAAAAAGAAGAATAATGTTCCAACAATGTTACGGGTGATCGACTGGACACCTTCATCAACGGGTACCATCGCACTCGAAAGGGTAACCGGCGGGTGATGCGACTGTACGACGTCTTTAGCGTTGCCCGGTATAGTGTGAGCGGAGTGTTACCTATAAAAAAAAAAATCACACCTCGTATACTGTAATTATTCAATATCACAACATTATATTTTTATTATATAAATTCATCCACGTAAGAGATGAAGACATATTGTATTTTCAACCCGTCACTACAGGGATAGGAAATGAAAAAAAAATGCAACGGTATATTAATACATACATATCTATCCATCTAGCCATTCTCAGCTGTAATAATATCTTTTACAACTTTTGTAAGCTTAGCAAAAGAAAGCTTTTTCGTGTGATCGTCGCCCGGCTTCGTCCGGGGCGACAGAGGGGCGTAAGCACGCACACCTGTAACCCACCCGTGACACGTCGCCTTCGTCGTTGGGCCAACCACCGGTGCAGGGTGACTTGCCGTCAGTGATCGGTCCGATATTCCATCGGACCGATCACTGACGGCAAGTCCCTGAGAAGTACCCTCTCCTCGACCTCGGGGAGGACGTCGGTCTTTCCTCGCACGGTCGGCCCCTCGGCGGATGATGGACTAACTCCTCAATCCAGTCACCCGCGGCCTCGGCTAGGGCGGCATCAGGCGCAGGTAATCGCGGCCGCGCCGCCCCAGTCACCGGCGGTGGTTCGCGTCGTCGAGGAGACGTTCCTCGTGTACGCGCTCCGCCACCTCCTTCCGCGAGACTACTGCCTCGAAGAAAGTTGCGACCGCGTCCCAGTTCCTGACGCAATCGAGCATTGCCCTGTCTATGGTCGGCAGCGTCAGGTCGGCACCGATGATTGCGACGAGTTCACGACGCTGCTCTCCCCAAGCGGCACAAACCTCGAGCGTGTGTTGCGCCGTATCCTCGTCGCAATCGCAGTGGTGGTAGGATAGTGTCCTCTCCCTCCTAACGACCATGTGCAGGTATTTGACGAAACTACCATGCCCTGTCAAAACCTGCACCAGTCGGAAGAAGAGTGACAGCCAAAAATATAATTCACAGCTCGACTTGCCGGTTGGTGTCTTAAAAGACGACTATATGATATAATATGCATAATTATAATATCTATGCAAGTTGTTCATTTATGCCGTGTGGTGACGGATAAAAATACAATTCAACACCCCCTCGCTTCCCCGTGGGTGTCGTAAAAGTCGGCTGAGGGATATGATATGCTTACATCTATGTATGAGAAGAAAAACTCGTTACAAAACCCTATGCCAACACGTCTGACCAGCGTGGTATAGTAGGTCAATTTCCCTCCCATAGTGGAGAAAGCCCGAGCCCATCAGTGGGACTTACGTGGCCTGAGATGATCTATGCAAGAGAATGTAATATTGTAAGAAAAATACGAGTGCAAACCAACCTGCCTTATCAGCATTATGAGGGAGGTAACTTTTCGTCTAGTTTTGGAAGAGATTCGAGTCTCATAGTGGGATGTATAGAAACTGAGAAGGTGATGTAAAAAGCTTCATATATCCAGGTTTAATCATCATCATTTCAGCTCATACGCTTCCCTTTGTTGGGCTCGACCCTCCTCTACAATAGGAAGCAAATTGACTTTCTACATTACACTGGTCAGACATGTTGGTATAGGGTTTCATTTCAAGTTTCCCTTCGCTGTTATGTTATATGTTATTTACATATTTAATCTCTTCTTTTACGACATCCACGTGCAAGAGACGGAATTGTGAATTGTATTCTTACTCCGGGTTTATAAAAAATGGTAAATACTATAAAGTCTATTTTAAATAAAACTATTTTACGGATTTTATCGCTTTTGTATTTGATTTATTTCGGATGATTTCAAGTCCGTGACCATGAACGCGGTAAAGTGTCCAAAACGTAGGGCAATCAAAAATCAAACAAACGTGATAAAATCCGTAAAGTAGTTTTATTTACAATTTGTAATGCTCGCGTAAACATCAGAAATCATTATAAAATCTAGCAATGTTAATAAATCTATACGAATTTATGAAGATAAAGAGTTTGTGTGTTTGAACGCGCTAATCTCAGAAACAACAAGTCCGATTTGAAAAATTCTTTCGCTGTTAAATAGCCCATTTATCGAGAAGGGCTATAGGCTATAATATTGAAGGCTGGTGCTCCTGCCGAAGCCGGGACGGTCTCCGGGGTCGCCTTCGGCCTACAGGCCTATCGTGCTGCTCGATGACATGGGCAAGCTACTGGAGAGGGTGGTAGCTGCCCGCATCGAGCGGCACATCGTCGGCACGGGGCCCGATCTGTCGGACGCCCAGTTTGGGTTTAGGAGGGGTCGTTCGACGATCGCGGCTCTGTTGCGCCTGAGGGCCGTGGCGACTGAGGCCGTCACCGGTGGGGTGACGTTGGCGGTGTCCCTAGACATCGCCAACGCATTCAATAGTCTGCCATTCAGCTGCATCAGGGAGGCGCTCCGGTATCACGGAGTGCCAGCTTACCTGAGGCGGCTAGTGGCAGACTATTTGGTGGGGCGCAGCGTCCTCTGTACCAACCGAGCAGGGGACGTTGTGCGAACGCCCATGACGTGCGGTGTCCCACAGGGGTCGGTCCTCGGACCCACCCTATGGAACATCGGCTACGACTGGGCGTTGCGGGGGAACTTCCCGCCCGGGCTGGGCGTGATTTGATACGCCGACGACACGCTCGTCACAGCCCGCGGTGGGACGCTAGAAGAGGCGGTAAGCCTGGCGATCTATGGCACCGAAGAGGTCGTCAGGCGGATCGAGGCGCTGGGGTTGAGGGTCGCCCTGGACAAGACGGAGGCCCTCTTGTTCCATGGGCGCCGTATGAGCCCTCCCATCGGCGTCTCGATCACCGTCCACTCGGTTGACATCAGCATCCGGGCCCATATGAGGTACTTGGGCCTGGTGCTCGACGGGCAATGGTGGTTCCGGGAGCATTTCCGCAGGCTCGCTCCACGGCTCGTCGGCGCGGCGTCCGCCCTATCGTGGCTTATGCCGAACGTGGGCGGACCGAGCGCTACGTGCCGACGGCTGTACACGGGGGTCATCCGGTCGATGGCCCTATACGGCGCACCGGTGTGGGCGGGGTCCTTGACCGTCCGACTTAGGGCCCTTCTGTCGCGACCACAGAGGGTCATGGCGGTCAGGGCCATCCGCGGATACCGCACGGTGGCGACGGAGGCAGCGTGCCTATTAGCCGGGACTCCCCCGTGGGACCTGGAGGCGGAGATGCTCGCTGGATTGTATCGGCGGGTGACGGGGGTGCGAGCGGAGGGCGGTGAGATCTCGTTAAGGGAGCTCACCGCCTGGCGCGTCGACGCCCGCCGAGACGTCATTACCCGTTGGGCAGTCCGGCTGAAGAGGCCTCGGTTCGGGGTGCGTACCGTGGAGGCCTTCCGGCCGGTGTTGACGCAGTGGTTGGAAAGGCGGCACGGGGTGCTCTCCTTCCGACTAGTGCAGGTGTTGACGGGGCATGGGAGCTTCGCCAAATACCTGCACAAGGTCGTAAGGAGGGAGAGTACACCGTCCTGCCACCACTGCGATTGCGACGAGGACACGGCGCGCCACACGCTCGAGGCCTGCGCGGCTTGGGCAGTGCAGCGCCGTGAACTCGTCGCAATCATCGGTGCCGACCTGACGCTGCCGGCCATCGCTAGGGCGATGGTCGACAGCGTCGGGAATTGGGACGCGGTCGCAGCCTTCTGCGAGACAGTGATCTCGCAGAAGGAGGCGGCGGATCGTCTGCGTGAGGAGCGCAGCCTCGATGAGGAGATCCGCCACCGGCGACTGGGGCGGCGTAGGCGCAACTATCTGCGCCTCATGCCGCCCTAGCCGAGGCTGCGGGTGACGTGACCGGGGATTAGTCCGTCACCCGCCGAGAGGCCGACCGCGTGAGGAAAGACCGACGTCCTCCCCGAGGGGGGGACGTCGGTCGATGGGAGGGTGCCCCACGTAGGGGGTATTCCGTCGGGCTGACCACTGACGACAAGTAAACCTGCTCCGGTGGTCGGCCCAATGACGAAGGCGAGGTGGTTTTCGGGTGGGTTGCGGGAGTTGCGTGCTTAAGCCCCTCTGTCGCCCCGGACGGAGTGGTGCGGAGGCGCGCCGACCCCAGCCCACCCACAAAAAAAAAAAAAAAAAAGGCTATAATATCATCACACTAAGGCCAACAGGAGCGGAGCACCAATAAAGAATGTTTCGAAATTGGATTTTTTTTTTTGCTTTTGAGAGCTTCCGCTGCGTAAACGGCTAAGTTTTCGCAAATATCAAGTATGGCAGTATCTTATTATTAATAAATAGTTTTCACCTTCTACGTAAACAAAGTCTTAGGTTAGTTAGCGTTAGCCCAACGTATCTATACCACGCGGACGAAGTCGCGAGCAGAAGCTAGTTATTAAATATCCGCAAGCCTGTTTCAAGAAGGCATTAGTTTCAATGCAAAAGTAGTATTGGTTTACACGTTGTGTGTGGTCATCTTGACCTCATATATCAAGTGACAGAGGGTATCTATTCAGTCCCGCTCAACTATGAACAAATGAATGTACTGCAATCTATCTACTATATGAACTAGATCTATTTTTAAAACATGATTATGGAAAATATATTTTATTTATTAACTTTTATTTCTTTTTGATTTCAACTTACGTCCCATTGTTATGCTAGAGCCTCTTTTGGGCGCCGCCCTAGCCAAGGCTGCGGGTGACTGGACTGAGGATTAATCAGTCCATCACCCGCAGAGAGGCTGATTGCGCGAGGGCGATCGTACTCTCGGGAGGGGCATTGGAAAGGGAGGGTATCTGAAAGCGTATCCCATCAGGCTGGCCACGAATGACAAGGAACTCGATACCGTTGCTCATCCCATTGGCGAAGAAGAGGGATTACGATGGTTTATAGGGCTGCAAGCCATCCTTTCGTCGCCCCGGACGGAATGGATGGCGTATGCGCTAACCATAGGCCACCTAAAAAAAAAAGACTAAAGCCTCTTTAAGAGGAGGATAATTGACTATACCTGGTCAGACGGGTTGGTATAGTGTTTTATATCGAGTTTACCTTCTCTTTCACAGATGTTATATGCATATTTTTCTCTTAATCGTCTTTTACGGCACCCACAGGCAAGATTAGGGGGTGGTGAATTGTATTCTTATTCCGCCACCACATAAAACTTTATTTACTTATTTTAGAGAAACTGACTGGAATAATTACAGACTTAAATAGTAACGTAAAACTATTTATGAGGCATATAACAATTACCTGAAAAAGAAAGCCCTTCGATACAATAATAATTAAATAAATAAAATACTTGTCACTTAACGTTAGCCTAATACAAACAATAATCCGTATAGTGACAGAATAAGAATAAAATTCACCACTCCCTATCTTGACCGTGGATGTCGTAAGAGACGACTGAAAGATATAACGAGCATATAAAGTCTATGCAGAAGAAGGAAAACTCGAAATAGAACCCTTTACCAACCTGTTTAACCAGCGTGGTATAGTAGGGCCAGTTTCCCTCCTATTATGGAGGAGGCTCGAGACCAACTGTGGGACGTATCTATACCAATAAATAAAATTGGAGTGTCTGTTTGTAATGTCAAAATAATAGGCTTTTTTCATGCTCACACGGTTATTTGCACTATACTTATGCCTAAAATACACTTTATATCTTTTTTGTCTGTCTGTGTGTCTGTTTGTTCCGGGTAATCTTCAAAACGCCTGGACCGATTTCAAAAATTCTTTCACCATTGGAAAGCTATAATATCAGGGCGTAAACTAGGCTATATTTTATTCCGGTATTCCCACGGGAACGTGAACTACGAAAAAAGCCGACTGAAACCGAAGCGAAGCGAGGGCGGGTTGCTAGTATAAGATAAAATGGTGAATACAAACAAACTCATTGGCTAGGGTAATGATATTAAATGAACAAGTTCAATGTGGTAGCGGCTACTATCAAACCTTAAATAACTCGTGGATCTTGTAAAAGATAATTAAGCTCACATAGACCTCCGCCAACTTCATCTGAAGATGTCTCGTCTATATTTACATTACAAAGGAGGGCTGATGTTTGAAACTATTAGCAATAATTTTTGGCATCATTATCATCGTCATTATTACAGCTCACATACGTTCCATTGCTAGGCCTAAATCTCCTCCAAAATGGGAGGGAAATCGACCTACTATACCACGCCGGTTGAACGGGTTGATATTAGTGTTGCCCAAAAAAGTCTTGGTCTTGCGGTCTTGGTCTTGGTCTTGCGAGAAATGCGAGACCGAGACCAAGACCAAGACCGCTTAATTTTTGCAAGACCAAGACCAAGACTGGCCCTGCAAGACTTGAGCAAGACCAAGACTGAGCCTGCAAGAGTCTCGCGGTCTTGCATTTAATTCAAATCACCGTTTCAGCTTATATACGGTGGAGCTCGTGTCTTCTACATAATAGGAGGGAAATCGGCCGTGGCCGGAGGGGAATCGCCACGGTGATCGGCCGTGTTGTTACAGGGTTTCATGTCAAGTTTTCCTTCTCTTGCACCGATGTTATATATTATAGCTCTTAGTCGTGGGTAAAATAGGGGTTGATGAATTGTATTCTTACTCCGTCACTACACGGGAAGTCAAATCAGTCTTGAGATATCCATCTATTGGCCAATCGATTCCCAATGTTGGTTTGGTTTTTCAGAATTACTCTTCGGAAAGGCTTAAGGACAAAAATACCGTAATCACGAGAGTGCTCTTGCTCATTATACATATTTATATATCCGTTTATTCATTAGCCCAATGACATTCACTGTTGGACATAGAAATATGCCTACAATTAATCTACATAAATGTCCATGTAGGGACAGAGTACGAATACAATTCACCACTCTCTTACCCGTGGATGTCGTATCAAATCGGACCGAGGCAATGGTGTTAGAAAGCCATTATTTTTTTTTATGGGTGGGCTATGGTAAGCACACGTGCGGTCCATTCCGTCCGGGGCGATGAAAAGACGGCGCGCGGGCCCATAACCCACCCGTACCCACGTCGCCTCTTTGTTGGGCCGACCACCAGAGCAGGGTGACTCTCCTTCTGCCTACAGACCACTGGTGCTGCTGGACGAGACGGCAAAGTTGTTTGAAAGGGTGCTCGCGAACCGTCTCGTCCAGCACCTCGAGGTTGTCGGGCCGGGGCTGTCAGAAAAACAGTACGGGTTCAGGCGCGGCCGGTCAACTATTGACGCGTTGGCCGCCCTGAAAACCCTGACCACCGAAGCGGTGGCCCAAAAAGATGTAGTACTGGCAGTCTCGCTCGACATTAAAAATGCCTTCAACAGTCTCCCACATGAGACGCTGAAGGAGGCGCTCAAATATCATGAGGTGCCTCTGTACCTCCGGAGGCTGTTGGAGGCGTACCTCGAGGGGAGGTACGTGCTCTGGGAGGGGGACGACGAGCGCATGCATCATCACCGGGTAGAATGCGGTGTTCCACAGGGCTCGGTCCTTGGTCCAGCCCTGTGGAACGTCGGATTTGACTGGCTTCTCCGAGGCCAGCTCCTTCCCGGGATGGGGGTTATTTGCTATGCAGATGACACCCTCATCACGGTGAGGGGGGCTGACTTCCGGGGGGCCGCCCGACTGGCAAGGGTCGGAGTAGCGCTCGTCGTCGACCGGATAAGCAGGCTGGGCCTGAGGGTCTCACTGGAGAAGACAGAGGCCCTCCTCTTTTACGGCCCAAGCCGAGTTCTCCCCCACAGAGCACAAATAAATGTGTCTGGGGTTGCCGTGCCGGTGCAGACTCGGATGAAGTACCTGGGTCTGCACCTAGACAATAGGTGGAGTTTCGGGCCGCATTTTGCCCAGCTTGTCCCCCGACTCGCCAAGGCAGCCGCGGCTTTAGGTAGGCTTCTGCCAAATACTGGAGGCCCTGGATCGTCTTGCCGGCGCCTGTATGCCGGTATCTTGCGGTCTATGGCACTGTACGGTGCCCCTCTCTGGGCGGAGTCTCTCACCGTCTCCAATAAGGCTAAATTGCGAAAGGCGCAGAGAGTCATGGCGGTGAGAACAATACGAGGATACCGTACGGTGTCATGGACTGCAGCCACACTGCTGGCGGGCGATCCACCCTGGCCGCTACAGGCTAGGGCTCTTGCAGAAGTCTACCACTTCTGCACTGCGGCGCGGGCCAGGGGCGAACATATCACCACAAGGGGACTAAGTAGGGCAAGAGAAACGGCCCGAAGGACAGTTATCCGGCGCTGGAGGGAGGAATTGGAGTCCCCCGTAGCAGGGCGGGGGACTGTAGAGGCGATTGCGCCCCACCTCCACCGCTGGATGAAACGAAGGCACGGCAACCTGACCTTCCGGATGACGCAGGTGCTTACCGGACATGGGGTGTTCGGTAAGTACCTGCATAGAATCGGACGTGAAGAGGCCCCCGGATGCCATGAGTGTGGCACGCCAAATGATGATGCGCGTCACACCCTGGAGGTATGTCCCGCCTGGGGGCCTCAGCGCCGCGACCTGTCGGCGGTTATAGGAACAGACCTGTCGTTGCTGAGCATCACATCAAATATGCTCTACAGCGATAGGTGCTGGTCGTCGATGGCCTCTTTCTGCGAGGAGGTCATCGCTCGGAAGGAGGCCGCGGAGCGGGAACGCGAGGCACTCGCGTCCGCTAACTCGCTCCGTAGGCGGCGACCAGGGAGAAGGAGGCGCCGATACGCGCATCTCCTCCCACCGCCTTGAACGACGACGGGACGTGGCCCGACGGCCTTGCGTAGGAGTGCCGGGGATCGAATGTCACTAGACGATCTCTCCGGCACTCCGCAAGAGCGCGGAAGGGACCGCTGTTGGTTTTAGTGGGTATTCCGGTTGCATAGGTGACCGGCGAGTCCCACACACCCCCCTCGTCTGTTACCGGCGGGGGGCAGTGCGTAAATTGCATTTCCACAGCGTTAAAAAAAAAAAAAAAAAAAAAAGGGTGACTTGTCGTCAGTGGTCAAATAACTCCGTCGCTTGCCAATCAAATTGAAAAAATCTTTTTTGTTGGAAAGGGGGAATGTTAAATGACATAAAATTTATTGTACCAACTGCCCCGTGTGGTGACGTCTTAAGAAAACAGGATCGAAATTCCTTCCTTTGTCATAGGAGTAGTAACTCTGTCTAACGTAACACCAGGGGAATAGGAGAGTAATTTTCCCCAGTGGTAAAGGTTATATTCAATAGTGGACTATAGGCTAGCAGATGGATAGATAGGATAGGATGATATTTGATTAATATAGTTGAATTTTTGATTGCCATGATAAATGACTGTTACGTTATTCCAACTGCAAGACTTTGCGAGACTCTTGCTGCAATACCAAGACCAAGACTCGAGTGTGCAATACCAAGACCAAGACGAGACCAGGTGTGCTGTTGCAAGACCAAGACCAAGACTGGTCCAAGTCTCGTCTTGGTCTTGCATTTGGGCAACACTAGTTGATATAGAGTTTTATTTCGAGTTTTTCTTCTCTTGCATAGGTGTCTTACGACACTTACGGACAAGAAGGTTAATTGTATTCTGACTACGTCACCGTACGGAATTTGGCAAATATGTACTATGAAAGAAGAGTACTGAAGAAAATGTGTATGATATATTAAATGAAGAAGATCATTGTATCCTGTGGAATTCTATAATTCTATAGAAATCTATAATTCACATTTTATAAGTGGACTGAAGTCATACGCGACTCGTTTAAGAGAAATGTCTTACTTAGAAATTGAACCGATGGATCACGAAAGAATGCTACTTAGACTATTACGCTAGCTGTGGAGGAAATTATTATACTTAAGCTAAACTAACAGGTTACTAGTGTAAAAATCGCTTCTAATAAACTGTGTATTTTTGTTGAACTAGGGACACATTAAAAAATATTAGTTGTTTTTGAATTTTTCACGCTTAATCTGAGCTATAATAATCGAGCGACGAAATGCAATATTATTAATAATTATTCACGCACGATTTGCCAATTGATAAGAAGCAATGACAATGCAAGATTTTAAATACTTTTCAAAAATACGAAATAAGTTTCGTAATTGAAAAAAAATCTTTGCTTTTTTATCAATTCGCTGCTTCAGCCGAAAATTACTTTAACGGTCAACTAAAGTTACGTGTTCGTGAGGTTTTATTTGGGACTAGCAACCCGCCCGCCGCAAAGCCATTATATCAGGGAGTAACATAGGCTATATTTTATCCAGGTACTCCCACGGGTACGGAAAACGCGGGTAAGGTGATTGAAACCGAAGCGAAGCGCGCTTCGGTTTCAATCACCTTACCCGCGTTTTCCCTTTCCGTGGAATACCGGGATAAAATAGCCTATGTTACATCCTGATATTATAGCTTTCCATTGGTTAAAGAATTTTTGAAATCGATTCGGTGGTTTAAGCGTGAAAGCGTAACAAACAAATTTACTTTCGCATTTATAATATTACTAGCAACCCGCCCTCGCTTCGCTTCGGTTTCAATCACCTTACCCGTGTTTTCCGTTCCCGTGGGAGTACCGGTATAAAATATAACCTATGTTACTCCCTGATATAATGGCTTTCCATTTGTTAAAGAATTTTTTAAATCGGTTCGGTGGTTTAAGCGTGAGAGCGTAAGAAACAAACAAACGTACTTTCGCATTTATAATATTAGTAAGGCAGTAGGGATATATAACTTAGTACCATATCTTTAATTGAATTTTATCTGATCTCATTTCAGCCCATATACGTCCCATACTATTGAGTTCGGGTCTTCTCCATTATGAGAGGGAAATTGTCGTAATATCCCCCCGCCTTGGCATTTTGAGTTTGTTTTATTTTGAATTTTCATTCTCTTGCATAAATGTTATATGGATAATATATCCGGTAGTCGTTTTTTTAGACAGCTACGGGCAAGAAAGGGAATAGTGAACTGTTATGCCATCAACACCAGTGCCGGATTAGCCATATAGCAAGAGTAGCAAATGCTACGGGCCCCGCGAATTGGGTGGGGGCCTCGCGGTCCAACGCGTGTGTGACTGTAATTAAAAAAATATCAATTTAGATAGGAGCGTAAAATAGCTTGCATGCTTTAACAGTTTTATTTTATTTAATACCTTAAACTTGAGAATCTGATGCAAACCAAGGCCCCCTCAACAGAATTTGCTAAAGGCCCCGCACTGCCTTAATCCGGCACTGGTCAACACATGGCGATTTTCCCTTTTACAATTGCCTTAAAATCTAAAATTCATAACTGAAACTACTCGAAACTGTCGGATAATCTGAAATAATTTTATAGTTATAACCGTATCCGAAACTAGTATATAACATCTAGAGAAATAACACTGGAAATAAAACCCAAATACCAATCCGTCTGACCAGCGTGGTATAGTAGGTCAATATCCTGCTCATTATAGAGTAGGCTTGAGCCCCGTATGGCAGCAGCCCTGCGACATTTGGGACTACGGTTGCCCTCAGAAGATATTGTTGTTCTTAAATATTTTTTTGCAAAAAAAGAAACCGCCTTCAATAGGTAATTATAATGTGAACAATCTAGATAAATTTTGAGATTTTTGTTGATTTTCAAAAATCGATCGTCCGCTTTCGATAAAATTTTCAAGGGACCGTTTGAGAAATATAGGGTATAATACTTCTCAAACGGTCCCTTGAAAATTTGCCAACAAAAGAAGAATCATCAAAATCGGTTCATAAACGACGAAGTTATCCGCGAACAAACATAAAAAATCATATAAACGGTCAAATTGAGAATCTCCCTTCTTTTTTGAAGTCGGTAAAAAAGAAAAATTCCATCCTTGACGATTGGATCCATCAGCCCATCGATATTTATTCTTGAATCCAGGGCTCTGCAAAAAAGGTTAACAACATTATAGCCACGCTGGAAGACCGGCTGGACGATCTTGAGAGTCATAAAACTAGGAAACTCCCAGGAGAGTGCTGCTGTCCCTTCTCCTAAATCCTCCTCGATAACCATCTGTCAGCTTTTACGACACCCTCGGTAAAATAAGGGGGTGGTAACGCAGCACCACATGGCAATAATTATACATGCACAGACGGCGTAGTGGTTGAGATACCGACCTACAGTGCCAGTATCGCAGGTTCGAATCCCACACAGGACAACACTTTGTGCGATGCACAAATTGTTGTTCTGAGTCTGGACGTAATTTGTGTCCGTTTATTATGTTTGTAAAGTCCCCGCAATCCAAGGATTATGTCCTTAAAAAAAAGTAAACAATTTTTATTATCAGACATGTACATTTCAAAAACTAAAAATGCAATGTAACAACTTTTTATGATTACGTTAGAGGGTAACGGGAGACTGTTTTTTGCATTTTAGTTTCGCACACAAGACTTCCAGACCATGAAAATCAGGACGGTAGATATCAGGGCTGCCTAATTATACTACATTTACAGT
This sequence comes from Lymantria dispar, assembly GCA_032191425.1. Taxonomy (NCBI): domain Eukaryota; kingdom Metazoa; phylum Arthropoda; class Insecta; order Lepidoptera; family Erebidae; genus Lymantria; species Lymantria dispar. Next base: position 14,942,245 of record CM063461.1, on the reverse strand, counting down.
AAGGAGTGAAAATAGGGCTGTCATTCATCGGCATATTTCATTTTTATAAAAAACTTTCAATCATTGCTACACAAAGGTAAACGCATGAATTTTCTTTTTCGATGGAATAGTAAACTGTTCTGACCTCCTTTTTTGTGTATAGCCGTTCTTCATTAACACAAAAAAAAAATATTCGCCATCCTACGTTGGGCAGCCGTAAATCTCGTAAATAAATCTTTTTTTAAGGATTTTATCGCGTTTCTGTTTGATTTTTGAATGCGCGACGTTTCAAACGCTTTACAGCACTAATGGTCAAATACAATCATTGCGTATGATTGTTAACGCGTTAAAATCTGTAAAAATTGTTTTATTTACAATGTGTAATATTCGCTTCAATCTGTTATTTATTTTTCTGGATTACTTTTATCCCAGCAATATGTTCGCTCAAGATAATACTTAAAAAACAATACTTAAAAAAAATGAGTAAGGTAAAACAAGCCACCTTTTAAAAATCAATAATGATTTAGTATCATGTCCCCTGAATTTGTGGCCGCGATCCAGTAGCAGTATATTATATTAGTTAGACTTAAATTAATAAATGTTCATAATATAATAATTCATAATAACACACTTTATATTAATAAATTATGTTTAATAATTACTAACCAAAAGATTCATTTAGAATGCTTTTCATTTTGCACTGGCAATAAATTGGTATCAAAAATATGGGTCAAATTTAATAACTAACTCTGTAGTGATTATAAATCTCTACAATATCATTAACTTGTTGAATGTAAGACACCTTGCCCCTCCCGTGACCATGAACATTGAAAAGTGTTCGAAACGTCACCAAATCAAAAATCAAACAAACGCGATAAAAACAGTAAAAATAGTATTATTTATTATGTGTAATCATCATTTCAGCCTATCGCCGTCCACTGCTGGACGTAGGCCTTCCTCATATTACGCCACAAAGTGTGGTCTGCCTCCTGCATCCAACGACGCCCAGCAACTTTTACCAGGTCGAGTGGGGAGGCGTCCTACACTGCGTCGTCCAATACGTGGTCGCCACTCGAGAACCTTTCTTCCCCAGCAGTTGTCGGTTCGTCGAGCGATGTGGCTTGCCCATTGCCACTTCAGCGTGCTTATTCTTCGTGCTATGTCGGTTACACCCGTTCTTCTGCGGATTTCCGTATTTCGGATTCTATCTCGCAGAGAAATCTCGAGCACGGAACGGGCTACGTTCCATAGCACGCTGAGCGACTTTGAGCCTTGTTATGAGGCCTACATTTAGAGACCACGTTTCTGTGCCGTAAGTCATCACTGGTAACACACAATGGTCGTAGAACTGTGTTTTCAGACACTGAGGTAGTTGGACGAAAAGATCCTCTTAAGTTGATTTTAATTTTAATATGAAGTTCAGATTTTAATATGAAGTTTGAAAATGATTTGTCGCAGGTCCTGCACACGCGCAGATAATATCACTATGACAAAAGAGTGCAGTCGCAGTGTGCTACGTAGGAGACAGGAGCGACCCCAAATCATTGTTGTTGGGCACACACCGTAACCAAGGGAGTAACATATACAATATAGGTACATATCATTTGCTTACTTATAAACCATCGGTTCAGTTTTGAGTCGCCTTGCTGCATTTTAAATTTCCACTATCTTCTAGCGACCGTGACGTTCACTTATCCGTGTGGTGACGGAGTAAGGATACAATTCACCATCCCTCTCTCTTGCCCGTGGGTGTCGTAAAAGCCGACTAAGGGATATAATATGCATATATGAAAAAAAAACGTATTATTTTGACATTACAAACATACACTTCAATTGTATTTATTTGTATAGATTATTTATAAAATGCTAGCTAACCCGCTCGTAGTTACTCACGTCATATTAATTTTCAGTTATTACAAGGCGAAAAGATTTATCATTCTCATTATTATTAACTCATATACGTCGTGCTGTTAAGTTTGAGACTCCTTTATAATGGGAGGGAAATTGACCTGCTATACCACGCTAGTCAGTATGTTTGTATAAGATTTTATTTCGAATTTTTATTTTCTTGCATAGATGTATCCTTTAGTCTTTAGGTACATACCCAGAGCAAAGAAAAATAGTAAATAGGGTGATTATTTGCGTCACCGCAAGTAATAAATTACAAAATTGTTATATAATTGAAACATATATGTAATGTATATCTTCTTATTTTACAGTGCATCTGTATTACATATGAAATTCTTCACGATAAAATAATAGAGCATCATCATCATCTTGCTCTTATCCCAATTACTTGGGGTCGACGCAATAATATATGTCATTTGTTTTGACATATTGCAAAAAGTTTCAGCAATGACTTTTATGACCGGCCGCCTGCCTGACGTCAACCCTCCTTGGGAATCTAATCGTTGACCCAAATGGTACCAGATGGAGTTGGTCCGGGTCAATCTAGGGCTCTTAGTCGCCTTTTACGACACCCACGAGCAAAGCAAGGGTTGGTAGTATTCGAAGCCGCTACCACACAGCAATAAAATAATAGAGCATTTGCCCTAATAGACAACGCTATCTGACCTAGTTGGTATAAACTTATATTGAGAATTTTACCTGCCTCTTTGATGTAATCTATTTACGTCATTCATTCAAATAATACAAGATTATAAAACATCTTCCTAAACTGCAGGGAATATCATGACGTGAGGAATGTGATCATAAGGAAGAAAAACGATGTAAATGTAAAATAAAACTCCACTAATTACCCGTCCAACCTTACCTTACTAACTTTATAGGTTAATTTTCTTCACTGAACGCTCTGTGTATCCCTAACAGAGTGACTAATACATAATTACTCTCTGAAAAAAAAAACCGACTTCATAACGCAATGCAGAATAAACGAAAATATCGTTATTGTAGACAACGTAGATATATTTTTAATTTCTTGTTATTTTTCAAAACCGCTTGTCTGATTTCGATAAAATTTTCATGGAACCATTTGGGATGAATTCCATGGAACCCTTTTCAGCAAAAAAAAGCATTTTCAAATCAGTTGACTAACGACGGAGTTATGCGCGAACAAACATAAAAAAAATACAAACATCCGAGAACCTCCTCCTTTTTTAGAAGTCGGTTAAAAAGATTATAGATCGTCATCATCACTCTTCTATTACCCCAATTACTTGGAGTCTAGTCAATATGGACTCTTACTTCAAAGTACATATTGCTCAAGTTATCAGCAAGAGTTTAATAACCGAACGCCCGCCTGACATCAACCCTCCTTGAGAATGTAATTGTTAACCAAACTTCATCAGATGGTATTGGCCTAGATCTTTGTATGGTTCTTAGTCGTCTTTTAAGACAGCCGCGAGGCATTTAAAGATTGAAAATGTTGAAATTATTCGTAGCTACCACTACAGAGTAAACTGGCTATCATAATCATCTTCATCGTAGCCCACATACGTTCCACTGTTGGGCTTGGGCCTCCTTCACAATGGGAGGGAATTTGACCTACTATATCATGCTAGTCAGACATGTTGGTATAGGGTTTCGAGTTTTCCTTCTCTTGCACAGATATTATGTGCATATTACATCTCTTAGTCGTCTTTTACGACACCCACGGGCAAGATAGGGACTGGTGAATTGTATTCTTACTCCGTCACCACACGGAAATATCCCAATTACTTGGAGTCAACTCAATATACATTCTTCTTTCATAGTACATATTGTAAAAGGTTTTCGCAATGGTTTTATGACCGGCCGCCTACCTGACGTAAACCTTGAAAATAGAATAGTTGATCAGATGTCAACAGATGGAGTTGGCCTAAATCTATGTAAAGCTTTTATTCTTCTTTTACGACACCCTCGAGCTACGTAATCTGCCTTCACACAGTAAACCGACTATATATAAGAAATAAAAAAATCACAATAGAAAATATTTAGTTTTATTTCGTACTAGCAACCCGCCCTCGCTTCGCTTCAGTTTCAGTCGCTTAAACCCGCGTAGTTCCCGTTCCTGTGGGAATACCGGGATAAAATATAGCCTATGTTACTCCCTGATATTATAGCTTTCCATTGGTGAAATAATTTTTGAAATCGGTTAGGTGGTTTAAACGTGAAAGCGCTACAAACAAACAAACAAACAAACAAACATCCTTACTTTCGCATTTATAATATTAGTATGGATGTAGCTTGACATAATATACAGTGTTCTTATTGATAAGTTGTCGCTAAGATCGTATTAATAAATGTACTCGATTTTTATTTATACTTAGAAATATAACTGATAAGAGTGCATTGTCCCTATACGCAACTGTCTGTTATCGTAACTGCATGGTCAAAGGTACATCGTTAAATGTTACTTATTATAAAATTTATTTGCAACACAATTCTTTTCGTGTTTAAATAAAATATTTTTTATAGATAGGAGCATAGTGTCGACAGTCGTTTATCTAAAGTCGCAGCCCGGTCCGTCCGGAGTAATGCCACACTCGTAGAAAGTCTGAGATTGTTACTACTCAGACGTAGATTTACTGTACTTAATTTAGTAAGCGAGAGGGTCGGAAACCTGTCTTTTTTTTTGGTGGACTATTATCAGCACACACGCCATCCATTCCGTCCGGGGCGACGAAAGGACGGCGCGTGAGCCCGTAACCCACCATAATTGCTCTCCTTCGCCATTAGGCCGACCACCGGTACCTTCTCGTCCGTTGCCGGCCCGGGATATCCTCCCTTCCTTCAACGTCCCTCTCGGGACGTTGGCCCCCTCGCGCAGTCAGCCTCTCTGCGGTTGACGGACTAATCACCCCGGTCCAGTCACCCGTGGATTCGGCTAAAGAAGCCTAACTGTCTGAGGGTGTTTGCGTGTGGTTGGTTATAATGATGCCTTTAGTATCCCCGAAACTCATTGCACGCATTCACACCACCTTCACTTTCTTCACGGTAGGCAGCGGCCTAGAAAAAATCCATCAAGAGCAGTATCAGTTACCATTAGGTGTGCTGTTTGCTCGTTTGCCATCAACAGCAATAAGCTGTCTTGAAAATTTTCTCTTTTCACATAGTAATAGACCATTTTCTGGAATTGTGTCATAGAGGGTTTGATAATGTGACTCGTGATAATTCAAACATCGCACTATATATGTTTGAACTTGCTCAACTTGCTCACGACCTGAATGTCACAATTTTATTATTATCGCATAACAAACAGTGTCAATAAACAAACACAAACTACTAATATGAAATTTCTAATTTATATAACAGTAGCAAATTCCTATTGGAATACCGGGATAATATATAACTTAAGTTACACCTTAGACAGGCAGCTACTTGATAATAAAATATTGTCAAAATCGGTCTGTTTTGAAAATTCCTCGGAACAGACAGACAAAAAACATTTAAGCTGCTTTTTGGGCATAGATATCTTAACTGAGGCCGCGGGTGACCTGACCGGGAATTTTAGTCCGTCACCGACGACCGACCGTGCGATGGCGACCGACGTCCGGAGGGGGGACGTCGAGAGGATAGGGATTCCTGTGTTGGGGTATTCCGTCACGCCGACCATTGATAACAAGGAACTCGGCACCGGTGGTCGGCTCAACGACGAAGGCGACGTGCTTCGGGTGGGTCATGGGGCCGCCCGCCGCCCCTATGTCGCCCCGGACGAAGCCGGATGGCGTATGCGCTAACCATGGCCCAACCCCAAAAAAAGGCATAAGTATCATGTAAATAATAGTGTGAGCGCGAACTTATTATTTTTACATTACAAACAAAAGCTTCCTTTATTTGTAAAGATAGTAGCTGACCACTTAACGTCGTCTACATAGAAGAGTGAGAAGATTAGAGAAAAAGAGTGTAACGTGCAGTACACGCTACGGAAGCTATCAAAACGAATAAATTTTCCCCATTTTTACAACATTTTCAATGATACTCCGCTCCTATTAAGCGAAGCGTGGCGTTCTATCTATACCAATAAATAAAATTGGAGTGTCTGTTTGTAATGTCTGTAATGTCTGTTCATTAATGTCAAAATAATAGAGTTTTTTCATGCTCACACGGTTATTTGTACGACACCTATGCCTAAAACACAGATTAAAAAATTTTTGTCTGTCTGTCTGTTTGTTCCGGGTAATCTTCATAACGGCTGAACCGATTTCAAAAATTCTTTCACCAATGGAAAGCTATAATATCAGGGCGTAAACTAGGCTATATTTTATCCCGGTATTCCCACGGGAACTACACGGCTAAAACGACTAAAATCGAAGCGAAGCGAGGCCGGGTTGCTAGTAACCTATAAACTTCCTCGATAAAAGCACTATTTAACATTAAAAAGAATGTTTCAATGCGAACCAGTATTTCTTGAAATCATTCAAGTCTCTTTAACTTCATAATGTTAGTACCGATTAGTACTAATGTTAGTGGTAATGTATATGAATGTTTTTACTGCTCGTGGATGTCATAAAATCTGACTAAGAGCTCTATAGCGAATGAAACCTGTTATAATTACAAAAGCAAATAAAAATATCTAATCTAACCATCCCATTATTGATAAAAAGTTTAGTCAAAAACTAAATATTACGATCAGCTGCCTGTCCAAACTTAATCTTTATCGGATTTCATTAAATACTGAATAAAATACAACTAAATGCATTAATTTAATTAATAACTTTAAATATTTAACACATAGTAGTTTTAACTTATGACGTAAGCATTCCTGTAAAAAAATTATTGAACATCTGTGAATATACCGTAGTGTAACCATAAATAATACTCTTTTTGTTCTTTAGGGGGAGGAAAGAACGAATCATCACAATCAATTAAGGCAAATGAAATTACTCTCACTATTAAATCATTTTTATAGGACCCCATAATATCTGTTTATGAGACCACCGTCATCGTACGTCAAAACAATTTTTTGTAGTCTTTGTCACACGTAATTTACTGATAATTTTTATTTGTAACTAGCAACCCGGCCTCGCTACGATTCGGTTGCAGTCGTCTTTCCTGCGTAGTTCCCGTTCCCGTGGGAATACCGGGATAAAATATAACCTATGTTACTTCCTGATATTATAGCTTTCAGTTGGTGAAATAATTTTTGAAATCGGTGCGATGGTTTAAGCGTGAAAGCGTAACAGACAAACTTACTTTAGCATTTATAATATTAGTAAAGATTTAAGTCACTGCTGTAAGTTCCCACAGCTGTCACTTTCCTTAAAATAAATAAATTAAAATGTAAACATGAATTAAAATAATCAAATACTGAAATGCTGAAAGATGCATGTAACATATTGTGAACTAGCAATCCGCCCTCGCTTCGCTTCGGTTATAGGTTATAGTCGTTTTACCCGCGTAGTTCCCGTTCCCGTGGGAATACCGGGATAAAATATAGCCTAGTTTACGCCCTGATATTATAGCTTTCCATTGGTGAAAGAATTTTTGAAATCGGTCCAGCCGTTTTGAAGATTACCCGGAACAAACAGACAGACAGACAAATTTTTTTTAATCTGTATTTTAGGCATAGGTGTCGTGCAAATAACCGTGTGAGCATGAAAAAAGCCTATTATTTTGACATTACAAACAGACACTTCAATTTTATTTATTGGTATAGATATACAGCATTCATACTAGGAGCGTAAATTTATATCGTAGCAATTACTAAAATGTTAATTCTCTTTCTATAATCTGCTAATGTCACAAATAATTCTACTGAGTGTAATTTGTAAATTGAGGTTGAGATCATTAACGCCAACACTAAGAAATCACTTGTCTGAAGTATTTCAAGCGAGTAATGCTTGAAATTCTTAAAAATCAAGTGAGTGGTTTACCGTACTGCTATAATACCATTCCTGGAATCAGATGTGTGTAGGCTAAGAAACTGCGGATACACTGTAACTTAAAGTGTCTAAAGGAATTAAAATCGTTGTATAAACAGCGATCTCATTTCCACCGGAAAGAAACCATGCTTGGGGAGCTAGCTGCTTTATATTTGATAAATTGATTTATGGCATATACTTGAGTCAGAATTACCTAAATAAATAAATCTTGCTTCTTTTAACCTATGATTTAAAAATCTTATTATAATATTTTGTTATTAATTTCTCGTCAATTATATTTTATATTCATTACCGACTAGCTTTGTATAGTAGGTAAATTCCCCTCTCAATGTGAAGGAGGCTCGAGCCCAATAGTGGGACGCAATATATTCCAATCACAACTTTGCAAGTGATGGAAAACTCAAAATAAAACCCTATACCAACCCTCCTCACTAACGTTGTATTTTTTTTTTTTATGGTTGGGCTATGGTAAGCGCACGCGCGGTCCAGTCCGTCCGGGACGATGGAAGGACGGCGCGCGGGACGCCACCTCGTTGTTGGGCCGACCACCGGAGTAGATGTGACTTGGCGTCAGTGGTCGGCCCGACGGAATACCTTTCGGGTAATCTCACCTCTCGACGTCCTGGGACGTCGGTCGCCGTCGTGCGGTCAGCCTCTCTGCGGGTGGCGGACAATTCCCCGGTCCTATCACCCGCGGCCTCAGCTAGAGCGGCATTAGGCGCAGATACTCGTCACTAACGTTGTATAGTAGGTCAATTTCCCTCCCATTGAGAAGACTCAAGCCCAGCAATTGCACTTATTATATTATTATGAGTTGTGATGATATTTTATAGATAATATTATGTTCTAATTAAAATAAGGCACGTAAATGTAGGTACTAATAAGTAAGGCTATAGGTATAGAATGTTATTATTGATAGGGTTAGACAGATAGACACTTCACATAAATAACAATAATTTAAATACCCATCGTTCTTATTTTTTTTTCTTTTTTAGACAAGTAAATAATCGCTGTAATTCGGGGGAAATTACCAACATATAATTAACGAACACAAATTATATCCAGACTAAGAATAACAATCTGTCAATCGAATAAAGTACTTTTCTACGTAACAATCGAACCCGTAGCATCTGGCACAGTATCTTAATCACTACGCCAGCGGTGCAGTCAAATTTTATACTAAAAGGAGAAGGTATACTTTTTTCATTTCAGCTTAGATACGACCAGTGGGACGTCAGGCTCCAGCCTCCTCCACAAAAAAAAGGAAAATTGACTTACTATACTATACTGGTCAGGCAGGTTGGTATAGACTTTTATTTTGAGTTTTCCTCCTCTTACATAGATATTATATGCATCTTATGTGCCTTAGTCGTCTTTTAGGACATCTACGGGCAAGATAAAGGGTGGTGAATTGTATTTTTACCACACGGAAAAAATATAACGCAGCCAAAACCTGTATACATGAATTTAAATGTTCAAAGTCTTACCAAATTGCTACTAGTCACGCATCAAAGTAGACCAATCCTGACAAAGGAAAAATACATTAAAACTTCCACGTATTATCCTTTTTTTTTTCAAAATCTTTTCTAGGGGCTGCAGCGAGGACTTTGAAAATAATAAAAAGAGGATAAATGTAGGGTCGTTGGCCGGAGGGCGGGCCCTCTTTCGGGAACATCTGACCCGACTTCAAACGTGTTTTGAATCGTAGACCATTCGTGAGAGAATTTTAAGATGTATTAGATGATATTGCTGTATGTAATTGTTGTAAGGATACGTGGGAATAGTTATTCACTCTTCAAAAGTTCATTTTGTAATTTGTTTTTTGTACTTCCTTCCCATGGGAATCGTAAAAATCGGGTGAAAGATCCCCTGAAGAAAAGTCCACAGTTCTCTCTTGGGAAACTTAAAATACCAACTGCGATCACCAGCTAGTTTAACAAATGTGGTTATTATGACACTGCCCCACTTTGGGGAGGCCTATGTCCAACAGTAGACGACGATTGACTGACATATGGAATGACTAGCAGCACCCTGCGGTTTTACCTGCATAGTTCCCCTTCTCGTGGGAATATCGCGACAAATTATAGCCTATATGTTATTCTAATATGTAAGCTGTATTAAGATGAAATTTTATCAAAATCCATTCAGTGGTTTTTGCGTGAAAGAGTAACAAATATCCTCACATACTCACAAACTTTCGCGTTTATAATATTAGTAGGATGGATAGATAGATTACTATTGTCAGTTTTTTAATATACCTTGTACTAAGGTTATTCATTTTCCGTGTAGTGACAGAGTAAGAATACAATTCACCATCCTCTGTTGCCCGTGGGTGTCGTATAAGGCGACTAAAGGATAACTTATACATATAACAGCTATGCAAGAGAACCAGAACTCAAAATAAAATCCTATACCAACTCACCTGACCAGCGTGGTGTGGCAGGTCAATTTCCCTCACAATATAGAAGAAGCTCGAGCCCAGAAGTGGAACATATATGAGATGTGATGAAGATTATTTTTTAATTTTTGTTAGAATAATTACATCGAATATGGCAAATTATATAAATAAAATCAAAATGCTCGACCTTATGGCAGAATTAAAACAGAAATTCAAATATTTTCTTTTAGCATGCATTCATTCAAATATACAATACTATGTTAAAAATTAAATGTATAGAAAATATGTTATAAAGAAAAACCTTTACTAAGAAAATCTATCATTAAGAGACATAGAACTACCAAGAAAGGTAACTGTAAGTAATCTTATCCTTTCAAATTTTGGATATAATTCCAAGGTCTTTCATTTGCCGTTAAAAGTTTTAGATCAGACGAAAAGACCAAACATTATAAATTTATTTTTCATATACACATTATTAATAATAATAACAATTGCAACTTTTATTTCTTTTATATTTATCAAGTTTGATATGAAAAGTGAATCGCTCTCACAAATTTTGCTAAAATATAATTTGCGAGAAAACAGTGTAAATAATTATCATCAGAGCTCATATACATCCCACTGCTGGGCTCGAGCCTTCTCCAAGAGAGGAGAGAAGTTGACTTACTATACTACGTTGGTCAGACGGGTTGGTATAGGGTTTATTTCGAGTTTTCCTTCTCTTTCATGGATGTAATATGCATACTATATCCCTTGCTCGTCTTTTAGGACACCCACGGGCAAGACAGGGGGGGTTGTAAATTACATTCTTACTCCTTTATCACACGGATATACATGCTAGTTATCCTTACTAATATTATAAATACGAAAGTAAGTTTTATTACGCTTTCAAGCTTAAACCACCAAACCGATTTCAAAAATTCTTTCACCAATGGAAAGCTATAATATCAGGGAGTAAACATAGGCTATAATTTATCCCGGTATTTTTACGGGAACGGGAACTACGCGGGTAAAGGGACTGAAACCGAAGTGAAGCGAGGGCGAGTTGCTAGTCATGCGAGTATATAATACACTCATTTGCAAAAAAAACGGGCACCTAAGCAATGAACCATTTCAAATGTTAATATTTCTTTGTTTGATAATTATAGGTAGTTTTATCCACACAATTTGCTAAATTAATAAGAAAATAATCGTTTTCATCAGTATTTCATAAAATTTAGATACAATTTATGGGAAATAATGCTAAACCTCGCTAGTAGTGTATATTCGCTAGTAGTGCATATGCTCATGAAGTAAAAATAAAAAAGTTTTTTTGTTTGTTTTTCTTTAATAAAGTAAAAGCAGATAAATGTTTAGTATCGAGTGTGACCCCCTCTAGCTAAAATCACAGCTTGAATTCGTCTGGGCATGCTAGCGAGTATATCCCGGATACTTGCTTGCGGAATACGTTCCCACTCCGCAGTAATCACATTCTTCAGCTCTCTGATGGTCTGCGGAGCCGGGTGTACTGATCTCACACGCCGTTTCAGAACGTCCCAGACATGCTCTATGGGATTGAGGTCGGGACTTCGAGCTGGCCAATCCAAACGACGAATGCCGACCTCTTGCACATACGCATTAACATCGCGGGATCGGTGGGCGCGAGCATTGTCGTCCATAAAAATCGAGTCTTCACCTAGAGCGGCCAATGCGGGTTGTGCATGAGAAATTAGAACTTCCGTTATGTATCGATGCCCAGTCAGTGAGCCGTTTTCAATGAAGACTAACTCTGTACGATCCATTGAATTTATTCCTGCCCAAAACATAACAGAGCCCCCACCATAAGGTGTGATTTCTTCGAAACATGCCTCTGCAAAGCGTTCTCCTTGTCTTCTTAGCACTCGCCGACGTCGATCTTCACCGAACAGAGATATCCTGGCTTCATCAGAGAACAAAACCCTATTCCAATCGTCTTGAGTCCATGATTCACAATTTCTAGCGAACCTAAGCCTGTGAACTCTGTGCTCACGGAGTAATTTGGGGCCGCGGGCCGGGCGGTGACTGCGTATATTGGCAGCGAGAAGCCTCCTCCTGACCGTCCATAGACTAATATGCACATTTCTTACTTCTTGGAGGTTGTTCTTAAGATCCACATACGAAGATTTGCGATTTCTCAATGCGCGACTCAAGAAAACGATCATCCCGTGGTTGGGTACATGGTTTTCTTCCAGAACCAGGCCTTCTCTCGACGGAACCAGTCTCCTGATATCGCTGCCAGGTCCTTTGGACTGTCGAGCGACTAACATTTAGCCTCCTAGCCACGAAACATTGGCTGCAACCCTCTTCAAGCAGCGCGATAATTTTGGTAGCTTTTACCACTTTATCTACCATTTTTGATACAGCCAAACAGCATTAAATAAAGCTTTGACAGTCAAGGATATGAAATTAATCGATAAAAATTGAATAAAAGTTATGAAAGTCGATGTTAACTTCTGGAACTTCGCGCCAAAAATGTAGGATAAAAAGGGGTTTTCTGTAAAAATGAACATCAAATGAAAAATTGAATTTAGAACGTACTTTTTTAAATACCACAGCATTTTTAAAACCGGCCAGTAACGTGTACAAACGATTGAAACCTTTTTGGTATTGTATCTTTTTAAATATGAATGAAAATCAAAACCGCCCGTTTTTTTTGCAAATGAGTTTATAATGACCGTCATATTCGGTCCGATCTTAAAGGCGAAAATTGAGATTATAAACTAAGAGTTAAACTCAAGTAAATACTTAAATACCGTTTTCCGTATGTTAACAGGTTAAGAGTACAATATTACGATATAATACTTATTTTCTTGTGAGAAAGATTGAGGAAACTAGGAGAATAACCACGTGGTTAGGAAACTTAACATGTTAAACGCTGACCTCATTTTTCAGTTTTTCCATTTAGGCCGACATACAGTTGTTCCGTTGGAGCGGTGGAGGACAGCATATGACCGCGAACCAGGGGCGACTTTAAGCAAAATAAGGTTACAAATTACTTGGTATTTACTACGTGAGCCACCATATTTTAAAGCCCCTAAAGGAATAAAAAAATATACATTAGAAACGAGCGATTTTCTGCTGGCTCTATATACTTGATAAATGAGGGCCACATGGTGACCCCATGGCATTCAACGTGTTAAAACAATCAATTGCGACGATTACCTCACGAGTATTCCTCAAAAAAAAAGGAAATATATCTAATATCGTCATCATCCTGCTCTTATCAACCAACCAACTATTTTGTTCGACTCAATACGTAGGTACTCTTCTTTCATAGTACATATTGCAAAGGTTTTAGGAATAGTTTTGTGATCGACTGCCAGCCTGATGTCGTCCGCGCGGGAATGTAATTGTTGAACAGACAGCATCAGATGGAGTTGGTCCAGGTCCATATAGAGCTATAAATCTTCTTTTACAACACCTATGAGCAATGTAAAGGTTGGTATTAGTATCCGCTACCTCACAGTGAGGAAAATATTAAGTACTAGCAACCCGCCCTCGCTTCGCTTCGGTTTCAGTCGCCTAAACCGCGTAGTTCCCGTTACCGTGGTTATACCGGGATAAAATATCGCCTATGTTACTCCCTGATATTATAGTTTTCCATTGGTGAAAGAATTTTGGGAATCGGTGCAGTGGTTTAAGCGTGAAAACGTAACAAGCAAATAAACAAACAAACTTACTTTCGCACTTATAATATTACTTTCGCACTTATAATGTGTAATTCTTATAATGGATGTAATAAATACGTAAAATGTATTTAATTTATGATGTTTACGCGAGAATTACTCATAAAATAAAACTATTTTTACGGATTATATCAATTATTTATTGGATTTTTAATTTACCAACGTTTGGAATACTTTATATGGTTCTCGGTCTTTGATGGATATATAATTCGTATTCTTCTTTTATTTCTCGGTCTACATATGTCCAGTGGGACAAGTAATAAGTGTATTACTAGAGCCTCATTCGCAACGAGGGAGAAATTGACGCGTTATATACCATGCTGATCAAAGAGATTACTATACGTTTTGATATCAAATTTACATTCTATTTCTGTGATTATATCTATGTATATCTCTTAGTCGTCTTTTGAGACATCCGCGAAAGAGAACAGGTAACAAGATGAACTGCTCTCTTACTCCTAATGCTAATTGTATTGCCTGCTAATAATAGTAATAAATAATTTATATCAATTATTATATTTATTCATATTTAATAAAAAAAGGCCTTGAATTTAAGAAAAGACTATATAAAGCATTCTTGTACCATAACTTACGTTGTCTTTGCCCGTCTAAATCACTATCTTAATCCTCCTAACAATTCTTACTTCATCCCAACCACCCACAATGCATTGCAGCCATAACAAGACGACATGAATCATTGTCTCTAAATCTTTGTGAGACAACAAAGTTATTATTCATGGCCCGCATCCGTGTTAGACGATGGACCATGCCCTTGACCACATTTGAGGAGCCGACCTAAATAGTTTGGCCTCCTAACTTAAATAATACAGGAACTCGTTACAAATGGCTTTCTTATTATGATTAAAGATGATGCCTTTTGTTAATGTATATTATTTTTTAAACATGAAATATTTTCCGTGTGGTGACGGAATAAGAATACAATTCACCACTCTCTATCTTGCCTGTGGATATCGTAAAAGACGACTAAGGGATATAATACACATATGACATCTGTGCAAGAGAAGTAAAACTCGAAAGTAAACCCTATAACAACCTAATGATTTCTGATGTTTACGCGAGTATCATACATTTTAAACGGGCGGACTGTCCGCCCGTAACCATGAACGCTGCAAAGTGTTTGAAACGTCGGGCAAACAAAAATCAAATACAAACGTGATAAAATCTGTAAAGCAGTTTTATTTAAAACCTATAACAAGCTGTCTGACCAGCTTAGTATATTAAGGTCAATTTCCCTCCTATTATGGAGGAGGCTCGTGCCCGGTAGTGGAACGTATATAAGCCGAAATGACGATAATGATGATAAAATAAGTAGGACTATATCTAGGTGTGGATACTATATCCACACCTAGATATAGTCATGCTTATGACAGTTTTGTACCTTCAGCTATAAATGAGTCAGCCGAGGTAAAATTAGTGTTTCATTTTGCTACTCCCCTTAGCTCATTGGGTGAAAAACCGTACGCCCAAACTTCAACTTTCGGTTGGCATATACTTAGTTGGTATTGTATAAATGTATTTACATCGTCAAAAATCAATCTAGAATAATATTATATTATTGTGTATTTGTTGAAATTATTGATAGGATAAAATGAAAAATTATTTGACTGCACAAAAGGTATAGTGGTTAAGATATCGTCGCGTCAATGTTGTGGATTGCATTCCTACGCAGGATACATTTTGTGCGTTCCACAAATTCTTGTTCTGA
Source organism: Lymantria dispar (assembly GCA_032191425.1). Taxonomy (NCBI): domain Eukaryota; kingdom Metazoa; phylum Arthropoda; class Insecta; order Lepidoptera; family Erebidae; genus Lymantria; species Lymantria dispar. Next base: position 14,926,615 of record CM063461.1, on the reverse strand, counting down.
GTCTGAGTGTAGAATGTATACGGGCAACACCGTCGCAGAGTTTTGAACAGGACGTCCAGCTGACGATCAACTATCTGCTTGCTACATTTTGCTAAATCCTTTAAATGGACTTTACTTAATATTTCGATGCCAAGGATCCTTGTCACTCCTTGGATCAGAGGCGCCATGACCACCGGATCCTTCTTTGCAGTGAACTTGAGACACTGAGACATCATCTTCTTAAACATCATTATCGAATACCCGTATAATAAAATCAATCTGAGACATCAACTTCTTAAACACTAATCTGATTAAATCAGCATACAATAAAATAAAATGATTATTCTTTGGTAACTATCGAGAAAATGGCTCGTTGAAATACTCTGCCTCGTTCTAGTACTGATTTGAAGTTCAAACGCTGACTTACGCTCTACAACTTTCTGACTTATTTCTTCAGTGTTTTTTTTATATCATCATCACCACATCTCATATACGTCCCACTGCTGGGCTCAAGCCTGCTAGACGATTAGAGGGAAATTTACTGATATAAGGTTTTATTTCAAGTTTTCCTTCTCTTGCACAGATTTTATCTGCAATAATCCCAAGAATGATCAAAAAGGAGGCGATAAATTGTATTCTTACTCCGTCACAGCAATTTTTTTTTTATAAAGGAAAGGTCAAAATTTCTATTTTTTTATAAGTCTTTCAGCTATTATTCTAGACAGCTATAGGAATCTAATATAAATATGATTACTTAAAACAGCGTTTACGATAAGCAAACTTTTCTAATCTATCTTAACAAAGCTTAAGACAAATAACCTTTCAACCTGACCACTTCCCGCAGCTGCGCTAGAAACAAAAACAAACGCAATTCGAAACTTCATTGTACATCCCTCTAGGATATAATGAGTCCATATTGTTTATTATGAGTTCACTGACCCCGGACCACGTGTGGACACACGTGTGAGCACAGTCCGAATCTTTGTCCAATCACTCCTTTCTTGTATTTCTATGGCTTTAAATTTCGTGAGGAGGGATTCTAAATCTTTGGGCATACAACAAAGAATAGAGTCGTCTAAATTTCAATAATTTTTAATAGCAGTTATTTTATGGGTAGGTATAGATCCAAAAAGATTCAAGATAGAGTTAACTGAAACTTTAGAAAGTACATAATTTGGATAAAAGCGAGGTTACTCAAAATAACAAAATAAAATATTTTTCGGATTCAGCGCCATTTAGCAGTATACTAGTTTATTCAGATAAAATAATAATATAAATAGGCCTCGATTTAAATTATTTTATCCTGTAGTATTAATCAATGCCTGTGTAGTGACAGGTTATAAATATAAAGCGTCATTACACTTATATTCCTATGATAGTCATTAAAATCGATTAGGTGATCATTAGCAGAATGGATAAAAGCAACTTCCTGTGAAACTTGTAACACTAATTGAAATCCCGATCTCCAAGCGGAATAATTACGAAGTTGTCCCCCTTTTGAGGAGGTTTATGTCCTACAACACCAATAGGCTGGTGGATGAATAAATTAAGAAATATATAGTTATCGTTCATAAATTTGTTGCAAGTCCCAAGACAATTAAAGGCGTTTCCCAAGACTTCCTGAGGACCAAATCTCGGTTTCTTTTACGGAGACCAATTCTCTTATATTGCCCTTTATGGTATATACCTATTGGTTCGCTCGGATTTTAGAAACCAAAAATTCCTTCTTCAAGACTATGGCAGCATTAACCAAGAGGTAAATAGTGAAATGAATGCAGCATGGATTCAGTGGCGACAGGTCCCGGGAAGTCTGTGATGCACGGATATCCCTTAAAGTTAAGGATAAAATATACAAAAGTGTCATCAGACTTGTAGCTATGTATGGATCTGAATGTTGAACACTAAAAAAGACAGATGAGAGAAGAGTGCACTGCTACTGAGATGCGTATGCTAAGATGGGTATGTGAAGTTAAACGTTAGATATCATAAGAAATTAATATATTAAGGGAAGCCTGAAAGTTGCACCAGGGATAGAGAAGATTAGAAATGCGAGATTGTATTGGTATAGGACATGTGATGAGGAGCGATTAAAGGCATGTAGCAAGGGGGGTATCATTATGACTGTGAATGAGCGTAAGAATCATAGAAGTCCCAAAAAGAGATATGTGTATGAAAGCAGTGACTGCGGTTCTGACTATTGACAGAAGTCTATGGAAGTTAAGAACGTGTTGTGTCGATCTTACTTAGTGTAAGATGAGAGTAGGCAAATGATGTTGAGAAAAATTAAAAGAATTCTATAAAGTACATAATATATATCTTAATAAACTACTATGCAACGTTTTTATCCTTATTATCACCTTTCATTCCTCTTCTTTTCCACGAAACTATTCTGCAGCAGCTTTGCCCACATTCATGACATATTCTATTTAAACAATATTTAAAGAAATCAACAGCAATTACCATTTATCATCTGGTTGGTCGTCAACGTGTCAATCACATGTAGTAAAACATGTATACCTTTCATCATCCATGATAAATTTAAATATAAACTATGAAAAGTTCATGGAGACGCATTGTTCATGGCACGTAAAATCATAGTCACAAAAAAAATTGCAAAAATATTTAGTGCAGGAAGGCCCTTCTCCTTTCACTATTCTTTCTCTACGCATGACCCTATCGTTAGAGGAGTGCACTTGCTCACTACGTCTTAAAATGCGACCCCATCGTTCCTTCACATTGCTATTCACTTGCATTGAAGGTATTTGTATTCAAAATCACATGACAAGCGACAAAGGATTGAATTCTGGTTTAGAAATGACTGTGTGACTGAATGCAAGTGAAGGCTTTTCATTAATACCTCGGTGTTGGTTAATTTCAATGTATTTCTGATTAATTTTTAGATCCTGTGAGATATAGATTCTGATACAGATAAGTTAAGTACGTTAAATATAAGTTTTAGTAGTGGTTCGACCACACTATTGACACTTGTCTGTCTACAGCCGCGGGCTGGTCCGTCGGGGATAGTACCACACTCGCAGAAAATCGACGTTCGAGTAGTAACAATTTGTTACTGCGCTTTATTCTGTGAGCGAGATGCCGGATGCCCAACTTTTTGAGGGTGTTTGCGTGTGGTGGGTTTTAGTGATTATCACCAAACCTCATTGCACGCATTCACACTCCCTTTACTTTCTTCGCGGTAGGCAGCGGCCTCATAAAGGTCAGCAGCACTTACCATCAGGCGAATTGTTTGCTCGTTTGCCACAGTTTGCAATTAGGTGACAGTCGTTCTCAAAGGTGCGTAGGAACTTAGACTACATCATCATCATCATCCTACTACCATTTAGCCCAATGATTTGAAATCTATCCATTACTCCTCTTCCAACGTACGTGTTGCAAGAGTTAATGGCAATAGTTATATGACTGGCCCGCTGCCTGACGTCAATCCTTCTCCTTCTAAATGTAATTGTTAATCAGACGGTATCACATAGAAGTGACCCAGTAGTTATATAAGGCTCTTAGTTCTCTCTTAGCTCTAAGGATCGTAGTCGTCTTTTACGACATCTACTAATAATGTAAGAGTTGGTAGTAATTGTAGCAGGTACCACACAGTAAGAACATTGCCTAGGGTGTGTTCCGTTGGGTGATCGTCAGGAACTGGGACGCGGTCGCCGCCTTCTGTGAGACCGTCATCTCACAGAACGAGGCGGCGGATCGTGCGCGAGAGGAGCTCCTCTTCGGTGACACGTTCCGCCGCCGGCGACTCGGGTGGCATCAGGCGCGACTACCTGCGCCTGATGCCACCCTAGCCGAGCCGCGGGTGACTGGATCGGGGATTTTAGTCCGTCACCCGCAGAGAGGCTGACCGCGTGACGTCGACCGACGTCCCGGGACTAGTGTTTCCCAAATGCAAGACCAAGACGAGACTTGGACCGGTCTTGGTCTTGGTCTTGCAACATCACACCTGGTCTCGTCTTGGTCTTGGTCTTGCGCACCCGGGTCTTGGTCTTGGTCTTGGTCTTGCGCACCCGAGTCTTGGTATTGCAGCAAGAGTCTCGCAAAGTTTTGCAGTTAGAATAACGTAACAGTAATTTATCATGGCAATGAAAAATCCAACTAAATTAATCAAATATCCTATCCTATCTATCCATCTGTTAGCCTATAGTTCACTATTGAATACAATACTTACCACTGGAGAAAATTACTCTTCTATTCCCCTGGTGTTCCATTAGACAGCGTTACTACTCTTATGACAGGACTTTCGACCCTATTTTCTTAAGACGTCACCACACGAGGCAGTTGATACAATAAATTTTATGTCATTTTATAATCAATGCGATATTTTACAATTAATGCGATTGTTTATATTCCCCTTCAAGTTAAGTGGTATGTATCTATTGTATTTCCAGTTTAGTTACTGATACTCTGGATACTTGAAAAAACCTGTTGCTCTATTGCCTATATAAATACTTTGGCCGCTGGATCCATGTAGCTCTTAATATACTATTTATTCAAGAACATATAAAACTGATTTAAAATTTTATGGTTTTAATACTTGTAAAATGTATGATATTCGTCGTCATCGTCACAGCTCATAAAAGTGCCACTGCTGGGCTTAAGCTTCCTTCCAGTAAGAGGAAAATTGATCTACTATACCACGCTGGTCAGACATGTTGGTACAGGGTTTTCTTTCTAGTTTCACTTCTCTTGCACATATGTTATATACACAGGGTGTATCAGGTTATGGGACAACTGTTCATGTATGTTGTAGTTCAACAGTCATAGATCATAATTAGAATGTATATTACACAAAAACAATATAACGTAAAAGTTATAGTGATTACAAAAATGTGTGTCTAAGAGTTTATGCCTTAAATTTTATGCATTATGTAGGTATGTACAGACAGGATATATGTAAGCATGTAAAATTTCGACAGTATAAATAGGTATTAGATTTGCGCGAACCTTTCAATGGTTACGTAGGTACAAAGGCGACTCATCAACGGTCATCGGCCGATCAGGTGATTTATGTTAAAGCGAAGTTTGTCTTGCTTATGCAAACGTAATCATTGATTTATTCAAATTCTAATGAACATTTAACAAAATACGAATATATGGTAGATTAAGTATCATTCCTTTATACATTTTAATCAATTTACACGAAAAAACAATGACAAAATTGAGAACTTACATGTCTCTCAATTCATTAACGAATCGATATTTTTAATTCAATTTTTTTTCATGGGTTCCTAACACCATTGCCCGATCCGATTTGATACGACATCCACGGGTAAGAGAGTGGTGAATTATATTCGTACTCTGTCTTTTTTTTTGTGTGTGTGTAGCTGTTGGTCGCAGATGACCTTGACAGCTTAACGCGGTCAATGGGTGAGCGCTGATGGCTCTCAACCCGGTAAGTAAGTTAAGCGAACCTCGCCCGAGGGCTCCCCCCTGTGGGGAACCTCCTCGACTCGGGGCGTCGCTGAGAGCAAAGTGGCCGTGGCCAAGTTAAGGTTAATGACTTTTACGCGGCGCGGTGTTCGACCTCGACGGCGAGGTCGATACCGCGGAGTTTTATCTGTTATCGCTGCGCGAGCTGTGTAGGTCCTTTCTTGGGCGATCATAATAGCGTCATCTTCTTCTTCAAGAAGATGACGAAGACGTCGGACCGCGGATATTTTTGAGGGGACGTAGTTTACCGCCCCAACCACTAGTGGATTGGGGTGAGTCGTGGCAGAGGCAAAATAGCGCTGGGAGCAACGCTTCATGTACTGCCTGATGGTGATCGTACTCTGTCCCTACATGGACATTTATATAGATTAATTGTAGGCATATTTCTATGTCCAACAGTGAACGTCGTTGGGCTAATGAATAAACGGATATATAAATATGTATAATGGGCAAGAGCACTCTCATGATTACGGTATTTTTGTCCTTAAGCCTTTCCGAAGAGTAATTCTGAAAAGCTAACACCAACATTGGGAATCGATTGGCCAATAGATGGATATCTCAAGACTGATTTGACTTGCCGTATAGTGACGGAGTAAGAATATAATTCATCACCCCCTATTTTACCCGTGACTACGAACCCACGACTAAGGGCTATAATATATAACATCGGTGCAAGAGAAGGAAAACTTGACATGTATGACCTGTAACAACACGGCCGATCACCGTGGCGATTCCCCTCCGGCCACGGCCGATTCTCCTCCTGTTGTGTAGAAGACACGAGCTCAACCGTATATAAGCTGAAATGGTGATTTGAATTAAATGCAAGACCGCGAGACTCTTGCAGGCCCAGTCTTGGTCTTGCTCAAGTCTTGCAGGGCCAGTCTTGGTCTTGGTCTTGCAAAAATTAAGCGGTCTTGGTCTTGGTCTCGGTCTCGCATTTCTCGCAAGACCAAGACCAAGACTTTTTTGGGCAACACTACCCGGGACAAGGACATCGAGAGGTGAGAGTACCCGAAAGGGTATTCTGTCGGGCCGACCACTGATGACAAGTAACCCTGCTCCGGTGGTCGGCCCAACGACGAAGGTGACGTGGTGTTCCGGTGGGTTGCGGGTGTGCGTGCTTACGCCACTCTGTCGCCCCGGACGGAGTGGTGCGAGAAGTGAACCGACCGCGACCCACCCCAAAAAAAAAAGGCAATTGTCATCGCTTACGGAAACTAATCATTAGACACGGTGATGTTTTGAATTAAATTTGTACGTTACTTGATTATCTTGTACAGTATGATTTTATTAACAAAATCATGCTAATTTTATTGTCAAAATGTCACATATATTTCGTCATCTCGACATTGTAATATCTCTTTATATTATAACTGACATACTGATGACATATAACTATGAAATCACCTACATTACAACTACTTACTTAGATAAGGCATACATTACCAAATTCAAATTCAAATTCAAATTATTTTATTATGCATAAACCCTGAGAGGGCACTTACATATTGTCAGGTTTACAATTTCCAAAAAAAATATACTACCACCGGATCGGAACGCGACCGCTACTGAGAAGATCCGGCAAGAAACTCAGCGGGCTTGTCATTATTTACCGAAATGCGGTATTATTTTAAAAAGAAGGAAAGGAAGGGAGAGCATTCTAATTGTTATTTTTTAGTTTATTATTCAAACCTACACCTCGGCTCATATACGTTCCACTGTTGGGCTCGAGCCTCCTTTACAATAGGAGGGAACCTGACACACTATATCAGGCTGAGCACCAGGATTAGTTTATGGTTTTATATTGAGTTTTCCTACTTTTGCATAGATGTTATGTGCATATTATATCCCTTAGTCGTCTTTTACAACACCCACGGGCAAGATAGGGGGTCGAAAATTGTAGTCTTACTACGTAATTACACGGCAAAATTCGACCCCATACTACAAAATCATATTTAGATTTGTAACAAATACCATACAGATTTCAGCATCATGAAATAGACGAGCCTACTGCTATCTACTATCTACCGGGTCCTTTGTGATTGCTACTCGTATTGAATTTCGTCATGGCAAATCGCAATTACACTTTTTACTTATTCCTAGCATTCAAGACTTGATTGTGTGATCGAAATTCACAGTCTTATGCTAATAATCTAACGCGGTAATACATAATGAAGTCGGATGTTTACGCGAGTATTATACATCTATACCAATAAATAAAATTGAAGTGTCTGTTTGTAATGTCAAAATAAAGGCTTTTTTCATGCTCGCACGGTTATTTGCACGACACCTATGCCTAAAATAGCAATTAAAAAATTTTTGTCTGTCTGTCTGTCTGTTTGTTCCGGGTAATCTGCAAAACGGCTGGACCGATTTCAAAAATTCTTTCACCAATGGAAAGCTATAATATCAGGGCGTAAGCTAGGCTATATTTTATCCCGGTATTCCCACGGGAACGGGAACTACGCGGGTAAAACGGCTATAACCTATAACCGAAGCGAAGCGAGGGCGGGTTGCTAGTTGTAAATAATTGTGAACACTAAATATTTCAATTGTTTACGAAAGTGTTAACATCCAAGTCCGTTAAAAGGTAGTTTTGTATCTTTGAAACTTTTCTACAGTAGATGCTAAGGCAAGTATCAGATACATATTATATGCAAATACTAGCAACCCGCCCTCGCTTCGCTTCGGTTATAGGTTATAGTCGTTTTACCAGCGTAGTTCCCGTTCCCGTGGGAATACCGGAATAAAATATAGCCTAGTTTACGCCCTGATATTATAGCTTGCCATTGGTGAAAGAATTTTTGAAATCGGTTCAGCCGTTTTGAAGATTACCCGGAACAAACAGACAGACAGACAGACTAAAATTTTTTAATTGCTATTTTAGGCATAGGTGTCGTGCAAATAACCGTGTGAGCATGAAAAAAGCCTATTATTTTGACATTACAAACAGACACTCCAATTTTATTTATTGGTATAGATTTGTATAGATAAACTTCACGAATACGCTTTCACGGTGTAAGAATACAATTCACCACCACCTTTCTAGCCCGGGGGGATAGTAAAAGACGTTTAGTCGTCTTTGATGCCCTACGAACCACAATATCATCATCGCCTCAGCCCATAAAAGTTGCACTGTTGTCCTCCTTCACAATGGAAGGTAAAATTGACCTATTGTACCACGCTGGTAAGACGTGTTGGCATAGGGTTTTATGTCAACTTTACCTTCTGTTATATAGATATTATCTACATATATCCCTTACTCCCTTAGACGTCTTTTTCGACACGACGGGTAAGAAAGAGACCATGGGTGGTGAGCTGTGTACTTACCCCGTAATAACACGGATAAAAACACAATATAATAAAAAAATATTATGGCTGGACCAGAACCTACAAACGGCACCCGATCACCATATGTAATTTGCAGTATTAAAGATAAGTGTTAAAATCATCGACCTCGTTGCATTTTGCTTCACAGAAAATTAAACACTTTAAATATTAACACCTAGTGATTTAATAGGCTCTCTAAATATCAGCACCTTTAATTCCCAAACGAAGGAATTTTTATCACAATCGACATATAATCATCCTCGCTTCCATTACAAACTACAATTTCATAATCACAATATTTTCTCGCAATCAAAGTAACGAGTTCAACTCCAGTATGTCCTTCGAACGACATAAATAGAAACATCATTCCAGTTCAGTACCACACCCATTAAACCTATAAATTGGACATAATCAGAACATAAAACGCATCCTTTTACATTAACCCTTTAAAACCGCTAAAACAGAAAACCGCTGTTAACCGTCAACCACCGGTCTGTGGCGTCACTTAGTAGTACATTGTTACTTTTTATAAAAGGTCATCTTTAGAGAGTAAAAGGAAACAGTCGTTGGAAAGCAATAAGCTACGGTTATGATGTTGCGGCGTATAGTAGGGGTCCTTTAATAGGCCGCATCCTCCTGCAATCACTGCGCAGGAGTTTGTGACGCGTGAACTGATTTGCTGGGACTGATACACACGGCAGGATTTTTTTATAACCATTTTTTTAACAAGCTGTCTGGACACGATTCAATCGAACAGTCCAGGGTGATCGAATGGTGTCGTACCCATGTCTTGTTAACACAATATCGCCATTTGAGCTGGCCACCGGAGTGATCCTCTGACATCAGTGGAGATTTTATAAACTTAACTAGCTGTGGGAATACCAGGATAAAACAGTTACTCCTTATATCGACAACTACCTGGTAGTAAAATAATATGAAAATCGGTCCAACCGTTTTAAAGATTACCCCAAACAGACAGAAAAAAAAAATAAACTGATATTTAGGCATAGGTGTGTGATTGGAATTTGGTGTGATTAGAAAAATCCATAGATGTGGTATATGCACACATAGGTGTGGTGTAGTGGTTAAGATATCGACCTACCCAGTGTCGCGAGTTCGAATCCCACGCAGGACAACACTTTGTGTGATCCACCAATTGTTGTTCCAAGTCTGGATGTAATTTGTGTCCGTTAATTATATGTTTGTGAAGTCCCCCGCGAATACAAGCATTATTTCCTTAGGGCTTTTTTTTTAAACAAAAAATACACAAATATTAAGTATCATCATAATCATCATCATCGCAACCCTCATACGTCCCCCTGTCGGACTCGGGCCTCCTCCACAATGAGAGGGAACTTGACCTACTATACCATGCTGGTCAGACATGTTGGTATAGGGTTTCATTTCGAGTTTTCCTTCTCTTGCACAGATGTTATGTGCATATTAAGTATATCATAAATATATTACGACTATTACTTTTTGTGTCGGAACGGGACGCAGATGATATTTATTATTATTATCATAACCAAATGGTTATCATAAAGATATATACGATTATATATCGGATATGCATATTTAGAAATTTAAAAGATATGAAATTTCTCCGAGTTCAAGAACCTTTAAAACTTCAAGGTCTTTTTTTGTTTCAATTATATTAAATGAGGAGGTGCCTTTCAAATCATGGTAATTGGAACTCCTGGTGAGTGATCCAGGTCATTATTTCATTTTTTAAGACAAAATGGTCATCATCTCAGCTCCTATACTTTTCACTGCTGGGTTCGAACCTTCTCAACAATAAGAGAGCAATTGACCTTAACATCCATTTCGAAATAACCACTTGAACTAACTATGCTGGTCAGGCGGTTTTTATTTCACTATTTATATGCGTATAACATTCCTTCGTGGTTTTTACGACATCCACGGGATGATTATGGCGTTTGTATTTGATTTTTGATTGCACGACGTTTCGAACACTTTATAGCGTTCATGGTCATGGGCAGACTAAGATGTCACACGTCCAACTAATCATCGTTATTATACAGATTTATAATTATCTACCCAATACAGAAAATTAGTTATTAATACCGCCCGTGACTATGAACGCTGCGAACTGTTCGAAACATCAGGCAATCAAATACAAATGCAATAAAATTCGTAAAATAGTTTTATTTACAATCTTTTTTACTGTTTACATTTATATTGTTTTGTTTATAATTTATATTTAATCTTATCAATATATATTGATATCGATTTCTTAATCTTAAGTTTACGAAGAAATCTCTATGAATTATGTACGAGTAATTTGTTGTACATCCTCACGCCTGTCTTTGGAGTGATAGGCAGAAGTGTAACATACATATTTAGCCAAGATGTGCAGTGACATGGTATAGTGGTTTTGCCCCACGTATTTTTTGCCTTGGATGATCAAGACATGCAGATAATCTTACTGCAAGAAGAGTAAAACTCGATAATAATAATCATGATAAGAATACCCTCCATTTGGAAAAATAAAAGAACTATAGGGAAAAATGTAAATAGAAATAGGATTTAGGACTAGGTATATTCTGATCATTGAACGATAATTACATTAGAAATTATGGGACACTTAACCCCTCCGTTAAAACAGAACAGGGTAACGATCGGCGCACTCCTCGCACCACTCCGTCCGGAGCGACAGAGGGGCGTAAGCACGCACACCCGCAACCCACCCGTGACACGTCGCCTTCGTTGTTGGGCCGACCACCGGAGAAGGGTGACTTGACGTCAGTGGTCGGCCCGACGGAACCCTCTCCTCGATCGATGTCAATTGGGGAGGACGTCGGTCTTTCCTCACGCGGTCGGCCTCTCGGCGGGTGACGGACTAATTTCCCGGTCCAATCACCCGCGGCCTCGGCTAGGAATTATTAATTGCATGAGACTAATTCCACCCGTGTGTTCACGCTACAAGTGCGCATGCTCACGTCCAAGATTGGCACCTGTCAACCTCGCCACGGTACACGAACTCGATTCACATTATTGCCTTGGTTCTGTTCACAACATGTAATAAACCAAATCACTTATTGTCTGTCTGTATGTCGTGTATCAAGCCGTGACGGGAATATTTGCCATAATTGTCTACGATCCTGAGTTAAAAATACTCGTGGAATAACATCCAATGCCATAATGGTCTGTGATGTTTCTGCAAATATTACGCATATGTATTAAAATTACATTTTCTGTGTAATGACAGATTAAGAATACAATTCACCACACCCTCTCTTGCTTGTGGATGACGTAAAAGACGATCAAGAGATACAATATGCATATAACATCTATGCAAGAGAAGGAAATCTCGAAATAAAACCGTACACCAACCTGTCCACGAGTAAAAATAATTTTATTCACTTTTTCATATTGGCTTATATCATCATCGTAGCCCACATACGTCCCAATGTTAGGCTCGGGCCTTCTCGACAATGGGAAGGAATTTGATCTATTATACCATGTTGGTCAGACATGTTGGTACAGGGTTTTATTTCGAGTTTTTCTTTTTTTGGCTATAGCCCTTAGTCGTATTTTATGATACCCACGGGCAAGATAGAGGGTGATGAATTGTATTCTTATTCTGTCACCTCACGGCGAAGAGAGAATTTACAAACATAATTTATAGATACAAGATACACCTAGGATTCTAAAATCAATCTGTAAATCGCATAAAGTAGTGTTTTGCTTGATAATAGAACACGTGACATGGGCAATTGTATAGCCTTTTTTTTTTCGAATTTTGAGGTCTAATTTTTTGGGTTCGGTGCGTATTATTGATGTGAAAATAAATGCATTTTTAATTTTTTCTTTTCAATACCTCCTTCTGCCTCCGCCCTCAAGTACTCAAAAAATATAATTGTTTCACTTGATGCAACACGTATAAATTTAATTACAAAATTATTTAGATAGTTATAAAAATTCAATATTTGTATAATAAACATATTTTATATAAAATATATTTAGATAAAATTACAATACAAACTAAAATTCTAAGAATGAGAGAGACCAAATTATGTCACTTAATTAGCTCGAAAATCTCTTTTTAAGTCAAATTGTGGCATTATTTTCCTCGACTTCAATTTGATTTTTATTCCACCCAAACGGGATTTTCTTGTGCACTGAAAAGTTGAAGCTTTAGTTGTTATTTTTACTACCCGTTCAACGGCTGAGTGTGACAGAGAAGTATCAAAAACAGCAGTTCAGCCTCACCTCCAGTTTCAACGATGTGTTGGATTTCTTGATCGGACAATTTCTTTAAAATATATGGGTCAGTCAGTTTCCTGCCAATTTATCAATTCAGTATATGTCGAAGCATTAAAATTTATACGAGGTATTTCAAATTGTCTACCTGCCTATAATATGCGCCAAGCTGCTAATTCTCTAATATGTAGCTGCAAGAAGAACGATCTCTGGATGCGCAAAATAGCTATTGCGTTGAATGACAGGATCAATAATGCTTTTGAATTCTTTTGGCGGCCCTATCTGGAGGCCCTAATTATATTGCATGCTGACATCTGCTGCTGCTGAAGCTGCCATCAAGATAACATCACATGCATGATGGCTTATCTTTAATTTGAAACCAAGATGGTGCATAAGACTTTTACGATTAATGCAGCCAGAGTTTTAAAATTTTCCGACGGCGTCTCAGATGTAAAGTACAAACATAAGATCCGGTTAGCCCGTTTGAGCCAACGGACATGAGAGAGTTTGTCTGTAGACTTATTTACAAAAACAATCCGGGACATCACCTGAAATCACCGCAGATATTATCAAGTTTCTTTGATCTGTACTTAATATTTCCACATTTCAGGAAGCAACTCTCCCTCGATATGTTGAAAAGTTTGCATAGACAGTAATTCACAGGTTTCCAAAGCTTTACCCAATGATCCAGTGTATTATTTAGGTCCCGAAGTACACCCGTTAAGATGAAGAAACAAGTGTCTCAAAGGATATTTATTCACGTGTAACAAACAAATGAACCACTGAAGTGGTTTTTTAAGCTTTTTTTCAACCAGTTTTATAATACTACTATGCTCTCCAGTATTAACATTTGTACCGTCGCAACCAATTGCCATGAGATGATGTGTGACAATATCTTCACTAGATAGGAATCTTGTTATTGTGGTTTAATTATTTTTTTTTTGGCAGTAGACGTCTTGGGTACGACGTATCTCATATAAAAGGCTCCTGACTCTCATATCATCTCGTCATGCATTAATATTATATTTATTTTAAAAATAGCAATAAGTCAGTGAAAAAGAAGACTCAGTTCATTTAATTTTTATATAGTAACGTAACATAAAAGTAGACTCTAAAATAATGTTTTCTTTTTTAATTTTCGATGTCGTTGCGGCGCGGCTGTTACTATTAATTAAATCAAATAATATTTTACATAGTCGGTTTCTAACCGAAAACACACAAACTTTTCACTATAAAATTACCGTAACTCGAAAAATGTTTTTCGAGCCACCCTAATGGGCAATCGGTACCTTACTCACTACGCCTTTTGTCAGTGATTTAAACGAATATCAACTTGTCTGAAACATGTCTGTCCTGACTTAGACTTTAGACTTTAAAAACATTAACTTTCAACATCTTATAAATTGTTACAAACACTTTGCTCACAGATCATTTTCGTACAGACTGTTGAGCTTAAATTACAGACATTTTTAAATTACTAACTAAAAACCTCAACGTAATCCTTTCATCCTCACTCTAGCCATTAAGGAAATGACGTCCTAGATTCCCAAACCACGAAATGCATTAAAACTCGTCCACACTAGGGTTGTATGCTTGTGTGACTAAAGTATTTTTTACAACGTGGTCTCAATTTACCCTTTTCGGTCAAATCGATCTACCGTGAACGCATCACTAGTGGCAAGGACAATCGCGTACATCTATCTATACGTATTAAATATTGCATTTTAATTAAACCTTAATCTTTTGTTATCTACACAAATATTACAAAGAGGAAAAATTTGCGTTTGTGTGTGTGTGTGTGTGTGTGTATGTTTGTAATGAATAAACTCAAAAACTACTGTGCTGATTTCAAAAATTCTTTCACCATTGGAAAGCTACATAGGCTATATTTTATCTCGGTATTCCCACGGGTACGGGAACTATGCGGGTAAGGCAACTGTAACCGAAGCATAGCAAGGGCGGGTTGTAGTCTAGTCTAGTCTTACATATATTTTAAAAAAAAGTGTGATGAAAATAATGTGCAATTAATGTTTTATTGAAATCACAAATACAAAAACAAATATCACGACAGGCATCATGGTTATAACCATGATTATAATAACCTTATTGATAACTGTTCATTTTGATAACTACCAAAAAAAAAATTACAATAACGTTTTCTTCCCGTGTGGTGAAAAAGTAAGAATACAATTCACCCCTCCCTATCTTACCCGTGGATGTCGTAAAAGACGACTAAAGGATACAATATACACAAAAGATCTGTGCAAGAAAAGGATAACTTGAAATGAAACCCTATACCAACATGTCCGATCAGCATGCTATAGTAGGTCAAATTCCCTCCCATTGTGAAGGAGGCCGAGCCCAACAGTGGGACGTATATGAGCTGCGATGCGATGGGGCTATGATGATAACGTTTTCAATCATAGGGACGTTGATATACAACTAGACTATTTACATTAAAGGTTATAAAATTGATAAAAATGCCAATAGCAGAGTGTTGTCTAACGATTACGAAGGGGTATGTTCTAAACTAACTCTTTGCAATATCTTATGATCACAAACAGCAAAAATACAATAAAAGAGGTTTACACTAAAGATGCAAAATAAGGGATCTAAACTTAAAATATTTTTATCCTTCTAAATAGGTTCTCGTTACATTGCTGTGTATGGAAAAGAGATTTAATTTCGTTGTTAGGTGGCTCCTCTCAGGCTGCTCTGTATTGTTCTGTTTCCTAATAAATTTCGAACGACTACACTGCATTTGATTTCTTTGTCAATTATTACTGCAAATCATCGTTGTTAGCCAAGATATCGGTTCGGTCATCGATGAATATCGATCATCGATGTTCGGCTTTCGATTATGACATTGATATCAACATTGTTGTGTGACAACATGTTTTTCTAGTATTGATCATTCACTTACTGCGAGTTTGATTATTAAGAGATCTAAACCTAAAATATTGTTATCCTTCTAGCTTCTCGTTACATTTTTGTGTATAAAAAAGAGATTTTCTTTCGTCGTTAGGGTCTTTCACGCTGCTTAGTTAACAAACAATTTATTAGGTAACACACAATACACATACGAAATTAAAATTTATATTTACTAGCCTAATAATTTCCCTATATTGTGCCAGATTAAGAATATGTCACCCTTATTATCGTTGGAGCCGTGAAGCAAGCTGTTCTAGGCAACCCATAACTCTAACAGCGACGGCCAGTTCACCTTCCAAGGGACTATGGCAATCTCTTTGCCCAGTAGTGAAATATTACATACTAATTGTATGTATGTATTTCTAAGTTATATGGTACTGAAACTAGTAAAAGATTGACAGTTTCACGCGCTTTATGCACTACGGTAGTGCTAAAAAATTAAATTATTTTATTTAGTCACATCTGTAGCGTCATTACGACAATGTATTAACTCTTATGTCGCCGCTGTAAACTAATGTTCTTTTTAGTGTTAACTTTTTTTATTACAAACGGTGGCAAACGAGCAAACAGTACACTTGGTGGGAAGTGTTGCTGTCGCTCATGGACCTTTGCAAGGCTACTGCCTACCACGAAGAAAATGAAGGGAGTGTGAAAGCGTGCAATGAGATTCGATGATATTAAAAGGAGAGTGAATGCATGCAAACCTCATTAGGTTCGATGATACTAAATCACTAAAACGCACCACACCCTAGTTAAGTTTTAACTAATCATGTGCGAATTAATACGACTCTAATCGTATTAATTAAAAAAAAAAAAAAAAAACTATAAAATAAAAAATATATATAAATTTCTTGTGCACGTGTGTATCTCACTGAACTCCTCCTAAACGGCTGGATGGATGTTGCTGAAATTACCATTCCTGCATTAAAATTAATTATCTCAATTAATATTTAATGTACATTATATTTCCTATAAAACCCCAACAACTTCTGGTCTTGTAAAGCAATTAAATAAGCTATGATCGAAAACCATTAAGTTATATCTTATAAACACTATCCGGGAGCGGAAGTCATGATTGAATTGAAACAAACATCATTTCCTGGTTAATTAGGTCGGTAGAGTTCAACAACACTGTTTTATTGATAGTAATATTGACTAACTATAGTTTGGGAACGCATGAGTCCATACTTCTAACGCGTATATCATCTTAATATACTCTATGTTTTAAGAGTATACAGTGCGTATAAATACACACACTTTCGCTATGAATAAGTTCTATATGAGCTGTATTAGAATTAGAATTTATAAGAACCTTCACCATCTCATCATCGCAGCCCACATACGTCCCAATATTGAGCTTGGGTCTCCTCCACAATGGAAGGGAATTTGACCTACTATACCATACTGGTCAGACATGTTGGTATAGGTTTTCATTTCGAACTTTCCCTCTCTTGCACAGATGTTATTGCATATTATATGCATATTATATCCCATAGTCCTCTTTTACGACATCCACGAGCAAGATAGGGAGCGGTGAATTGTTACTCCGTCCCCACACGGACTATTAAATATTTAAGAAGCATTAAGGAAAAAAGAACCTTAGCGAAGCAAAAAGCAACGAAAGGCAATGGCTTGAAAGTAAATATATTTTTAATTTCAACATTTGTATATTTATATTAAACCAGGTTTTGTATTTTTACTTTCTTAATGCGCTTTTCTTAAACTTATGTCATGGTGTATTTTATTGGCGGCGCAGGCGCGAGTACCTGCCCCTGATGCCGCTCTAGCAGAGGCTGCGGGTGATCGAACCGGGGATTAAGTCCAGGCACCCGCGGAGAGGTTAGCCTCGCGACGGCGATCGGCGTCCCAGTAGGGGACGTCGAAGGGAGAGGGTACTCCCTCGGGGTATTCCGTCGGGCCGACCACTAACTCAAGTCACCTTGCTTCGGTGGTTGGTCCAACGACGAAGGCGACGTGTCGTGGGTGGGTTACGGGTGTGCGTGCTTACGCCCCTCTGTCGCTCTGGAAGGAGTGGTGCGAGGAGTACGCCGACCCTAACCCAGCCCCCAAAAAAAAAAACAGTGGTGTATTTCATTAGAAAATGACAACCGAGATCTGTCACAGTAAATATGTATAATGTAAAATGAATGGCGAAGGAGTGGAAATACGTGGGTTATGGTGCCTTGCGTCACCCCAGACGGAATGGACTGCGTGTGTGCTTACCATAGCCCACACAAAAAACAACTATAATAATGTTTAAATAACTGATGGTAGAATTTATAATCATCATCATCATCATTTCAGCTCATATACGTCCCACTGTTGGGATCGAGCCTCCTCCACAATAGGAGGGAAATTGCCCTTACTATCCATGCTGGTCAGACAGGTTGGTATAGGATTTTATTTCGAGTTTTCCTTTTCTTGCATAGATGTTATTTGCGTATGATATTCCTTAGACGTCTTTTACGACATCCACGGGCAAGATGGGGAATGGTGATTTGTATTCTTACTCCGTCACCACACAGAAATACTCGATACTCGACAAACGACAAATTGGAGCCTAATGGAGCTTACGCCGGAACCGTTCCGTAATGTACAAGGTCACTCTATTGCATATACGTACGCAACTCTTAAAAAATAAATAGGTAATTATGACGATTTGTGCATTCAAATGGTGTCACAACACATTTGAAAAACATAAAAGGTTTTTAACATTGCTTTTATAAGTAATTCGACGATTTATGTTAATAAAAACAAAATTTGATTTCATAATTTGTATAGTGGTGTGCGTGTGTACGTGTGTAATCGTCTGCGCGCACTCTAGTATTGTTTGCTTCATATTTTTGATGGCTTGCATATGATCCTTCTATACGTTATTATTCTAAGGTCATAATATAAACAATCAAAACAGTCATCATCGTTTCAGCTTGTGCAAGTCGTACTGCTGGGCTCGAGTAATGGGAGGGATATTGACCTACTCGTACTATACCATGCTGGTCAGATGCTTACGTATAGGATTCTATTTTAAGTTTTCTTTCTCTTGCATTAATTATTTATATGTATATAGTGGCTCTGTGACACAACTATCCTTTAGTAGCCTTTTAAAAAAGAAAACAAACCTTTTCTTATTTTATACTAGCAACCCGCCCACGCTTCACTTCGGTTTCAGTCGCTTTGCCCGCGGCGTAGTTCCGTTCCTGTGGGAATACCGGGATAACATATAGCCTATGTTACTCCCTGATATTATAGCTTTCCATTGGTGAAAGAATTTTTGAAATCGGTTCGGTGGTTTAAGCGTGAAAGCGTTGCAAACAAACATCCTTACTTTCGCATTTATAATATTAGTATGGATTAGATAGCAACCTGCCTTCGCTTCGCTTCGGTTTCAGTCGTCTTACCCGCGTAGTTTCCGTTCCCGTAGAAATACCGGGATAAAATGTAGCCTATGTTACTCCCTGATATTATTTGGGTTTCCATTGGTGAAAAATTCTTAAAATCGGTGGAGTAGTTTCAGAGCCTACTCAATACAAATAAACAAACAAATCTTTCCTCTTTTTAACCGACTTCAAAAAAGGAGGAGGTTCTCAATTCGTCTGTATGTATAATATTTTTTTTTTTTATGTATGTTCACCGATATTTCCGTCAATTATAGACGGATTTAAAAAAATTTTCTTTTGTTAGATAGAGTTCACTTCTGAGGTGGTCCCATTTTCACCAGGTCAGGATCTGATGATAGGATCCAGGAGAAATCGAGGGCAACCACCAAAAATTGTTTGCTCGTATGGTGTAGTTGTTACGTAATAATCATGTCTTACTCAGGCATATGCTTCAGTGTGTCAACATCTGATGCTGCTGTGCTGATGATGAATTTCCAGAACTCCTTAACGGTTAGGAGTTAGCAGACAGTACTGCAATTGGTCGATGGAAACTATTTAGTAGTATGTATGGCTAACTTGTTGCTTGTGAGGTATGCTTGAATCAACATCTGATGCTGCTGTGCTGATGATGAAGCTACAGAACTCCTTAACGGTTTGAAGTTGGGAGACAGTACTGCAATTGATCGATGGAAACTATTTAGTAGTATGTAGGGCTAACATGTTGCTTGGGAGGTATGCTTGAATCAACATCTGATGCTGCTGTGCTGATGGTGAAGCTAAAGAACTCCTTAACGGTTAGGAGTTAAGGGATAGTACTGCAATTGGTCGATGGAAACTAGATAGTAGTATGTAGGGCTAAAGTGATACTTGTTAACCGACTTCAATAAAGTAGGAGGTTTCTCAATTCGACCGTATATATATGCTTTTGTTATATTTGTTCGCGGATAACTTCATCGTTTAAGAACCGATGATTCTTTTTTTGTTGTAAAGAAGATCTTTCAAAGTTGGTTCCATGATAAGGAAGTAAAAAAGTGTTTGATGATGGCAGACCAGAGAGATCAAGGGAAACTTTCAAACATCGTAGGGGCGACTACTGTGTTTGTAAGTTTTTTCATTAAGTATTTTATTAAAGCACTACAATTTAATAAAGGTCTGGAGTAGATCTGATGATGGAGCAGAGACACTCCAGGGAACTCCTCAACGATTCACAGCAACTACCTTATGTTTGAGCTTGATTAATCTGTATTGACAAGAACTTTACATCTAGATGGGTTGGGACTGTTATTAGGGGTCTGATGATGAACACGAAGACAGTTTAGGGAATTTCTCAACGGTTTAAAGTAGCTACCTCGTGCTTGCACTTAATTCATTTATATTAATGCGAACTTTGCACCCATATGGATTATAATGAAGTTCTGCAGTAAATCTGATGATGGAGACCATAGACAGTTGGGAGAATTCCTCAACGATTTACAGCATTAAATGAACTAAACTGAACAAGGGAACATGGGTTTCTTCGATTTCATTTGATAATCGCTCACGAATCAAAGAATCAAAGGAAAACGATGGTCACGACCTTCTTGACTTTCGTTAGTTAATCTATTTGATATATAAGCTCTCATAGCCGACAATCTATTTTTGCGCTCCTCTTGCGTTTCATTCATTCTCTTCTTAGAAGCTTTTTTTAAATTTTGTCTAATCGTTTTCGTCTATCATTTTCTGTCTCAAGTAAACGACATCCCCTCGTTCGAGAAGCATCCTTGCTCGGTCTACCCATCACTTAAAATCGTAAAATAAAATAATTTTTAACAAAAAATAAACCGACTTCAAACAGTAAACTAAAAAGCAAAAAATAAATTTACTTCGCACAGAGTCATATGTATTTTAATTTAATTAAATAGAAATGATTAAATATTTACTTTATAATTTTGAAGTCGGTGCCAAGTGTCAAGTGCCAAGTGGGTACAGGTGGGTTATGGGCCCGCGCGCCGTCCTTTCGTCGCTGCGGACGAGGTGGACCGCGTGTGCACTTACCATGACCCACCTATAAAAAAAAACCTTTGACCTTGGCTATCATTTAACGATAAGGTCGTGAGATAATTATCTCAGACTATATAAGTCCCACCGTTAGGATGAGGCCTCCTTCACAATGGAAGGAAGGTTGACCTACTATTCCACGCTGTTCAGCCGTATTGGACTAAGGTTTGGAGATTTTCATCTTTTACATCGATGTTACCCGCCCCGCATAAATCCCATAGTCGACTTGTACGGGACTCACGGGCAAGAGAGGAGGTGGAGAACAGTATTCCTACACCGTCAACACAGGAAGAATAGACGAGATCATCATCATCGCAGCCCACAAACGTCCCACTGTTGGGCTCGGGCCTCCTTCACAATGGGAGAGAATTTAACCTACTATACCGTGCTGGTCAGAGAGGGGAGTAACCTAGGCTATATTTTATCCCGGTATTCTCATGGGAACGGGAACTACGCGGGTAAAATGACTAAAAACGAAGCGAAGCGAGGGTGGGTTGCTAGTTTTAAATATATTCGATATATATACTTTTGTTCACGACTGTCCTCCGAGTGAGTCAAAGAGTCAGTATGTAATTATTCGGTGATTTGGCGCGGTCGCACATCACTAATGCTGGAGACTGAAAGGACTCGATTATCGGACAGGACGAATTGATTGTACGATAATATCACTAGCGTGTCGCATAAGATTGAAAAACAAAAACTATTTTTATGTTTAATAACAATACGCATATTTTCAAAGCACATTTTTATGAAATTTAGTAGGGAGTTAGGTTATACCAGAGCTTCAAACTGGTGTCTAAATAGAAACAAATTGTCACTGTTTAGTCAATCGCATAGTTATAATATGAAGTTATTGCTCTCAATAATCAGATTAGACACAGTTTCTATCCTAAAATAAAGAAGCTTCTTGATGTTTCTATTAATACTATGTCTTCTTCTTCTTCTTGAGTAATGGCAATAAGCTACAATTATTAGCTATTGGTGCCAGTGTCGAGTTATAATATATATTCTTCACGTCTTCAGTCTTCGTATTTTATAATCGTTACCATTGATTAGGTGCTGACAACTAATCTATGGTTCAATCAATGCACGCAATTCACTATTATATCCTATTTACTACATTTCAACAATTTGTTCGTATTATATTACATAAAATATCAGCATAATATTTATTTTTACACAATAAAACCCTAAAATAATGAAAAACAGGCTAAGTACGAGTCGGAGTCGCACACGTAAGGTTCCATACCATTATCTATAAAAATCGCGTTTGTTGTATGGGACCCCTTTTAAATATTTATTTTTAGTATTTATTGTTATAACGGCAACAGAAATACATAATCTGTAAAAATTTCAACCGTCTAGCTATCGCGGTTCTTGAGATACAGCCTGGCGATAGAC
Source organism: Lymantria dispar (assembly GCA_032191425.1). Taxonomy (NCBI): domain Eukaryota; kingdom Metazoa; phylum Arthropoda; class Insecta; order Lepidoptera; family Erebidae; genus Lymantria; species Lymantria dispar. The sequence goes on along the minus strand of CM063461.1, from coordinate 14,903,888 downwards.
AGACGGACGGACAGACAGCGAAGTCTTAGTAATAGGGTCCCGTTTTTACCCTTTGGGTACGAAACTCTAAAAAATATAAAACCGCTACATGACATTTTGACATTCGCGTCAAAAGTGAAATACTATTTATCAGAGAGTCCAACTTCGTGAACTGCCAATAATATTTTTAGAGATTTTATGGCTGGTCCTCTTGTGACCATGGACGTTAAAAAATATACAAAACGTCCAGAAATTAAAGACTTCTTCATCATCATCATTCAATCTACCGCCATCCCACTAGAAAGAAAGAAAGAAATTTTATTTTGTAAACCTCACACAATATAAACACCAATGAAAGAAATAAGAACTACTAACTAAAAACAAGGAGTGGAATATGTGAGGCCAAAATATGGTGCCCATCTCTGCTTATGGTACAGTAAATATCTAGTACACTCTTCGTTTTATATCCAGGCTATTCTTCTCTGGAATGCGTTACCATTAAAGATCAGAATGGCCGCTAGCCGTGATGGTTTTAAAGCTATGGTAAAACGTCTATACCTAGACTTTCTGACGGAGTCAACTCAGCAATGATGGCTCTCCTCTACTTTTAATAAAATTTATATGTATGTTTATGTATGTATATATGTATTTCTATGTGAATATATATATGTGTGTATTGTTTGTGTGTATAGTATATAAAAATATAATTGCTATACTTGGATAACCAAATTTTAAAAATTACCCCTTACAATCTATTGCACCTGCCTAAATTATTTCTGCTCCACCCGTGGTTGACTGGCAGAAAATGCCTAAGGCATTAAGTCCGCCATGTACCTTATTTTTGTGTGCTAAAGTTTAAATAAATAAATAAATATGATATTACACCGCTGGTATTCTGATGGACCCGTACAATCAAGTCGCGGAAGCAACAATATATCCAAAACAAATATATTTTAAAAAAGTTAAACAGTAATATTTGAAATAGTAACATTAAATTAAGAATGAAATAAATTAATACTATACTATATCATATTCTAGTTATCATAATTATCACATAGAATAGCTTAAGTAAAAGAAACAAATTATTTAATAAAGACATATAGAATATAAAATAAAATAAACATTAATAGTATAAAGAAGAAACCGAAAGTACATAAATCTTGTGGTTAGCTAGAAGGAGTCCTTTATGAAATAGAACGAGAAATAACTACAGTAAATTTGTGGTCTGTATACAGAATATTAAGGTATCAATTTTTGATTTTCAAGTAGGATTAGCTTAAGTCTTTTTTGGAAACCCCTTGTAGTTTTTGAATGCAATAAAGGGGGTTGAAGTACATTCAGTAGTTCGATGTTTCTGAGTATTCATCAGGTATGTTGATGCTCTAGTTATGTAACTATTATTTTTTCGAGACCAGCTTATCTTCTCATAAAGATATATAGGTTTTTTATGAGAAACAATACCGAACAAGCGTAGCTAGATGGAGAACTATTGGATACATCCCTTGTAGGATAGTGAAGCTGCCGTTAGTTGGGCATTTTTTTTAAAGTTCCTGACTCACAAGACACAGGCCTCGCCTAGTCTGTGAGTTAGTGTTCCATATTAAATGAAGCGTGATAAGTAATATCTGTAATGATTAATCTTAGTATTGTTTAATTGTATTGTATGATTATAATCAATAATGTAATATTGTAATACTTTGTTTGTATAATTTCTTTAAATTCAATAAACATTATTATTACCTCCCTGTTTCACTGATATCTTCCAAGGAAAGATACTCGGTCCTTTGAAAGGCTTACATGGGTAGGTATATAGATCCAACACGCAGAGGCCTTTAGAGAAATTTAATGTAAAAATGGGATGGGACATCTACCGATAACACTCCACGTCTGCACATAACACTCGTGGACGGCCAACGGTAGAAAACTATTGTTGATGATGGTATTTAATATACTGTTATGAGGTTGGAGGTTCGATGGACAGGTCTAACCTAAGGTTATTGATTTAAAAACGGTCGTATGCCTTCAATACCATTATGTTTTGAACTTTGGCAGACGGTGACTCGCCAACTCACCGAGTGGGCGCCTCCAAAACGGTCGCCACAGACACGCAGGCCTTAAGGGCAACAACAGGTACAAGTGGCTTGGGGTGTCGAGCGGTGCGGCGCCGGTTTCACCATCGCAAGTCCCCGATAGACGGAGACCCGCTGGTTTCCCCGTAGTTATGTCTTATTATTATTATTATTTGTCTGCCCGTCACATGAGCAGACTTGGTAGGCGGGTTGAAAATTCATAAAAATACTATTATTTCACATGCTTAAACATTGGAAATCACTACCGATAATATTTGAAAAACATTTGTTTATGTTCGATAAGCTATTTTTGCGGTAAATAAACATAGACAAGGATAGTTAAGGCCAACAAATATGAATATGATAACGTCGAATAATAAGGGAAAGATAAAACCGTCGTGATAGCTAGGGGGAAATTAAACGCACATAGAATCAGGATTCTATCATTTCAATGTTATTATCCTCTTAACAACATAAATGCGAAGTTTTTAAGCATGTATTAAGTTTGCAAAATTCACTGAGAATGTTCATTTCGGCTCATATACGTCCCACTATTGCACTATTGAGCTCTAGTCTTCTGTACCATAGGAGGGAAGGTGACCTACCTACTATACCACACTGGTCAGACGGGTTAGCACAGGGTTTCATTTCGAGTTTTCCATCTCTTGCGCAGATATTATATACATATTATATCCCTCATTCATCTCTTACGACACCGAGAGGTAAAATAGGAGTTGGTGAATTGTATTCTTACTCTGTCACCATACTGACAATATTATTACTAAGTAACGAATCAAAGCGTGCCACAAGGGCCGTAACAATTACAGTTATGATTGTAATTATTATTATGACAGACTAATTAATTAATAAGGTAAAATATGTGTATCAATTGACAGGAAAACATGATACCGCAACTATATATAGATATATATCGACAATATAAAATATATTATTTATATATACGAGGGGAGGTAATTACGTTCGCGGAATGGGGGCTAAAAAAGACAAAGTAAAAAAAAAACATTTTTCTTTCTCGATATATTCTCTCTTTTTTTTTTGTGGGTGAGCTGCGGTCGGCGTGCCTCCGCACCACTCCGTCCGGGGCGACAGAGGGGCTTAAGCACGCAACTCCCGCAACCCACCCGAAAACCACGTCGCCTTCGTCGTTGGGCCGACCACCGGAGCAGGTTTACTTGACATCAGTGGTCGGCCCGACGGAATACCCCCTTTTGGGGTACCGTCCCATCGACCGACGTCCCCCCCCCCCCCCTCGGGGAGCACGTCGGTCTTTCCTCACGCGGTCGGCCTCTCGGCGGGTGACGGACTAGTCCCCGGTCACGTCACCCGCGGCCTCGGCTAGGGCGGCATGAGGCACAGATAGTTACGCCTACGCCGCCCCAGTCGCCGGCGGCGGATCTCCTCATCGAGGCTGTGCTCCTCGCGCAGGCGATCCGCCGCCTCCTTCCGAGAGATCACTGTCTCGCAGAAGGCTGCGACTGCGTCCCAATTCCCGACGCTGTCGACCATCGCCCTAGCGATAGCCGGCAGCGTCAGGTCTGCACCGATGATTGCGACGAGTTCACAGCGCTGCACTGCCCAAGCCGCGCAGGCCTCGAGCGTATGGTGCGCCGTGTCCTCGTCGCAATCGCAGTGGTGGCAGGACGGTGTACTCTCCCTCCTAAGGACCATATATTCTCTCTTAACCCTAATACATTTCTCAGATCATTCAATTAATTTATTTATACCATCAAAAAAATGATTTCTCTTTGTCGTCAAAATAGGCTGAAATTGCGTTCTTCAATGAAATTCAATGAAATTTTTTCCCACGGAGTTCATTATTTTAATTTATGTGAATAAATAATTATCGCTGGGGGCTAAGTCTGGACTGTAGAGATGATGTTCCAACATTTGGAAGCCCACTTTTTGTATGGCAGCCATCGCAACTTGCGCCTTGTGTACGGGTGCATTGTTGTGTAAAAGCAGCACCGTTTTGGTCAATTTGCCCCGCCTCTTCTCCTTCACAGCGTCACGCAAGCGTTCTAGCAGTGCAGCGTAGTACTCGCCGGTTATATTGAAACCCTTTTCCTTATAATCTATTAGCAAAATTCCTTCTGTATCCCAGAAAATCGTCGCCATGAGCTTTACAGCCGATTGGGACTCCTTAAAATTCTTGGGAGGTGGTGTACCCTTTTTGTGCCACTGCATGGACTCCTGCTTTGACTCGGGCTCATAATGGTGAACCCAAGTTTCATCCCGAATCACAATACGGCCCAAAATGGCTTCTTTGTCCTCAGCACAGAGGTCCAAAAACTCTCGATAACACGCAACTCGTCACTGCTTCTGATGTTACGTGAGCGTTCTCGGTACCCACCTTGCGCACACCTTTGACATGCCAAGATTGTTGTGTAGCATATTTAAAATGGTTGTATCTGATACTCCAACAATTTCTGCGAGTTGTTTCTTCTTCAAACGGGCATAGTCCAATATTATTTTTTTAAATTTATCGACGTTTTCTGCAGTGGTCGCTTCAATAGGCCGTCCTGCTCTGGGGTCGTCTTTTAGTGAGTCTCTGCCGTGTATGAAGAGGTTGTGCCACTTATAAATCATGGTTTTACAAGGGCAAGAGTCCCCGTAAACAGAAAACATCTCTTTATAAAAGGTTTGAGGAGGTTTTCCTTGCTTGGTAAGGAACTTGATGACAGCACGAAACTCGATTTTCTCCTTTTTTGTAATTTTCTTCCGCATTGACGTGTTTGACCGATGATAGCTCAATGAATAATGACCCGATTTTTATAGTATGGGATCCCACTATAAAACGACCTTCACCGAGATGTTTATTTTTATTTGATGAAACTTATTTTTTATTTAATTTAATATGTCAATAAATATATTGCATATGGGTTGCCTAACAAATTTTAGTCCAGAGTATGATTAATTAATAATTTAAAACAAAATTTTTTTTGAACATCGCACGTCTGATCGACGTTTGCATATCCTATGGGCTTCATACTTTCGATTGGTATAGAATTTGTCTAATAATCAAACCGGTGTAATGTATAAAAAAAAATATTAATTAATCATACTCTGGACTAAAATTTGTTAGACAACCCATATGCAATATATTTATTGACATATTAAATTAAATAAAAAATAAGTTTCATCAAATAAACATCTCGGTGAAGGTCGTTGTATAGCGGGATCTTAGACCATTATAAAATTTGGTATTTATACTCATAAGTAGTCCCGCAATTAGTGCAGGTAAAAAAAATAATTCACAATTGGACCCGGTAGGTGGCGCTGTTCGGGCAGGACAATAACATAACTTGAGAACGACTTCACTGATTTCGTCCATCTTTCTTTTTAATTTTTCTTATACTTTATAAAAGGCTTTTACGGAAAAAAAATTAGGAAAGTTGTGCAGAAAATCAGAGAATTTAAAAAAACTTAGTCGTTAAGGTATCTAGGTTATTTAACCATACTGCAACTAAACAGCTGGATGGATTTGAATTAATTTTTGTGAATGTTTTCAATTGAACCCGATAGGTGGCGCTTATTTGAACAGAACAACGTCTATTGGGTCAGCTAGTCTTATATATAAATTACTAGCGTACGTGTGTATGTCACCGAACTCCTCCTAAACGGCTGGACATATGTTGACGAAATTTTTTGTGTGTGTTCAAGGGCATTCGAGGATGGTTTAGATTCACAATTGGACCCGATAGGTGGCGCTGTTCGGACAGGATAATAACATAACTTGAGAACGACTTTAGCAATTTCGTCCATCTTTTTTTTTTAAGTTTTCTAATATTTCAAAAAAGACCTTAATGGAAAAAAAATAAGAAAGCTGCGCAGAAAATTAGAAAATTTAAGAAACCTTAACGTTTATATACGAGTATACCTACTTTTCTAATGTAACCTTTTTTCGACAATATAAACTTTTCTATCTTTATATACTTATATAAATCTTCTGTTCGTGTGTTTGTAATTGAACTCCTTCAGGTAGGTGGTGCTGCGATCGATTTCAAGGTGAATCCAGTTTTCTATTTTTTTACAGATTTGAACAGAACAACGTCTGTTGGGTCAGCTATTATATATATATTTGTTGCCGCCAAACCATTCTCCCTGTGTTGACCGAGTAAGGATACAATTAATCACCCACTTTTTTGCCCCTGTACGATAAAAGACGACTGTTTGAGTGACATTCATATGCAGATAACATCTAGGCAAGAGAAACTCGAAGTAAAATCCTATACTAACCCGTCTGACCAACGTGGTTTAGTTGATCAATTTCCGCCCCATTGTAAAGGAGGTTCGACCCTAGCTGTGCGATGTATACGAGCTGTGATGATGATGAAACCAATATTTCGTAACTATTCTAAAATTTAATGCTTTTTTTTTTTCGGCGCGCTCCTCGCACCACTCCGTCCGGGGCGACAGAGGGGCGTAAGCACGCACACCCACAACCCACCCACGATGCACGTGGCCTTCGTCGTTGGGCCGACCACCGGAGCAGGGTTAACTTGTCATCAGTGGTCGGCCCGAAGGACCGGCCCCTATTTGGGGTACCCTCCCATCGACCGAGGTCCCCCCCTCGGAGAGGACGTCGGTCTTTCCTCACGCGGTCGGCCTCTCGGTGGGTGACGGACTAATTCCCCGGTCACGTCACCCGCGGCCTCGGCTAGAGCGGCATGAGGCGCAGGTACTCGCGCCTACGCCGCCCCAGTCGCCGGCGGCGGATCGCCTCATCGAGGATGCGCCCCTCGTGCAGGCGATCCGCCGCCTCCTTCTGCGAGCTCACTGCCTCGCAGAAGGCTGCGACCGCGTCCCAGTTTCTGACGCTGTCAACCATCGCCCTGGCGATAGTCGACAGCGTCAAGCAAATTTAATGCTTGGGCCAAACACTTGGACCGCATTCCTGACGTCCGTGGATGTTTGAATAGCTTAAATAAGAAGAAATTCGATAAACGGTGATACCTAAATCATAAAAAACGACTGATATTCCGTGTGGTGACGGAGTAAGAATACAACTCACCCTTTCTTGCCCGTGGGTGACTTAGGCATTATAATATACATATAAGATATATGTATAAGACAGAAAACTCCAAATAAAACCCTGTACTAATTCGTCCGACCAGCAGGATTTGGTAAGTAAATTTTCTTTCCCTTGTGAAGGAGGCTCGAGTCCAGCAGTGGAACGTATATGAACTATAATGATGATGTACAGTGGAAGCAGAGTAAATATTGCGGCGACCTCAGCTAATTGGGATAAGAACAGGATAATAATGATGACGCTAAACTCTGTTATACACCTTCTCCTACTCCGCCTGAAGAAAGAGATTGTATTAGGTCCTTACACATGAAATTAGTGTTTTGTCGTACTGACCACTTTGATCTGAAATAAGATTTTTGATCTTTGGTTAAGAATTCCAAATTCAAATTTATAAATTCATTTAGCTGGTACATTCGAGTTTTGAAAACAGTCATTCATTTGTTTTCCCTTATTATTTTTTTCTTTGGCGTCGCTTATTACCGCACAATGGAAAACATGAAATATCAGTATATTTACGAGTACGAGTTCTATCGTGGCACTAGTGCTGCAGAAACAACTCAAAGGATTAATTATGTGTACGGCGCTGGTGTCGTAAAAGAAAGCACGGTACGTTTTTGGTTTCAACGTTTTCGTTCTGGATTTCGACCTTCAGAACCAACCCCGTGGACAACCGGAGACCAAAGTGGCAACTGAAGAATCAAAGGTTATTGTGGAAGCGGATCTATCCACCACAAAGCACTTCAGAGATAGCTGCAGGCTTCGGGGTAAGTGATAAAACTGTATTAATCCACTTGAAGCAAATCGGGCAAGTAAAAAAACTTGAACGATGAGTACCTCATGAATTGAGTGAATCGAACTTGCAAACACGCGTCGACTGTTGTGTTACTTTGCTCAACCGACACAATAATGAAGGGATTTTAAATCGATTCATTACTTGTGATTAAAAATGGATACTGTACGATAATCGGCAGCGCTCGTCGCACTGCCTGAACCCTGTTTGGAGACCCAGCCAAATCCTGACCTAAACGAAAATTGACTCAGAGCGCTGGTGTCGTTCACTACAGCTTTTTAAAATCTGGCCAAACGATTACGGTAGATATCTATTGTCAGCAACTGCAAACTGCCACCGCTGACAATAAAAAAAAAACCATGAAGGAAGAACTAGCTGCTAAACAACCGAGATTGGTCAATCGCTCTAGGCCACTGCTGCTTCACGACAACGCAAGACCACACACTGCACAACAAACAACCACTAAGTTAGATGAGCTACAATTGGAATGTCTGCGACATCCATCGTACTCCCCGGACCTTGCTCCAACAGATCACCATTTTTCCAGCATTTGGATAACTTCTTACAAGGGAAAAATTCAACTACAATGCGGCAATCCAAACCGCCTTCAAAGAGTTTATTGATTCTCGCCCCCATGGTTTTTTTTAGTAAAGGGATCAATAAACTACCTGTGAGATGGCAAAAGTGCATAGATAACAACGGTGCATACTTTGATTAATTAAATTTATTTTATAAAAATAAATTGATTTTAATATAAAGTCCCGTACAAAACGCCAATTTCATATGTAAGGACCTAATATTAATGTAATGGGGTGACCAGTCTAGATTGAGTAAGATTTCGGATTTTGTTTTCCATCTATTCTTCTTCAGCCCATACCACTGATGGGCATAGATCTCTTTCTTTATGTACTTGGTGGGCTATAAGCTTGCTCACCGGCCCCTCCATCGCCCTGGACGGGTTGGACGGTAATGCACCATGGCCTGACGCCCAAAAAAAAAACAGATCTCCTTCTTAATAGGATGGTAATTAATGTACCACATCACGCCGCCCAGAATGATCGATAACTTCAAAAATTGCATTGCCAACTAGGACCATCTATGCAGTCATCTTCTACTACACTTTTTTCATCCTTCACTTTTTGCAGAATTCAGTTTAAAAATAATTTTACGTGCCCACATGTTACGTTAAACCACATTTAGTAAATCGGAAACGAATAACTCTGCGGTTTACCAGGTGTTGGTAATTTTTTTGTGTGCCCGTTCCAAATGTGGTTGGGATCAATCAGCCGTAAGGTTCGCTGGGTTCGAATTTGTTTGAGTTATTACGTGTCAACTGACATGTGACGTGAAATCTAAGTATAATAACAAATACAATATGAATTTATTCAATTCAAATAATATATTTAGAAAATTGTTATCTTAATTATATGTCAACTAGCTGATAGCTGATGATGACGTTGTTCTTATCAAATAAAATAAAAAGAATTCTCCAAACCTTACATCGTTTACAGCTGTGAGACGCCGATCAAAGCTATGTGACGCCCGATCTTAATCCTATCCCGTACTCCTTCTATTGTTGTGTGCGGTATATTGACTACCGTGGAAAATTGGTGCATCTCCCTTCCTTCCTTCCTTCCTTTTTTTAAATAAAAATGGATTGCCGCGATGTATCGCCTAATTCAATCAATTACCTTACATCGTTCGTCCAGCTCCATCTATTGCTGTCTTTCATCCATCCACCTGATTAAATTTCCAATTCCATCAGGGAGGCGGCTGGACATAAAGCTATTCCACCCACCACAACCCTTCTGGAAATTTAATTGTTGACCAGACGCTATCAGATGGAGTTGCCTCAGTTTTGTGTAGGGTCCACAAGTGACCGGACCGGCGATTAGTCCATCACCCGCAGAGAAGGTGATCGAGCGAAGGCGACCGACGTCCCGAGAAAGGGATGTCAAGAGAAGAGGGTACGGTACCTCAGGGTATTCTGTCGGGTAGACCACGGAGGACAAGGAATTTGGTACCGGTGGTCGGTCCAAGGACGAGGGCGACGAGCTACGGTGGGTTAAGGGGCTGCGCGCCGCCCGTTTGTCGCCCCAGACGGAGCCGGACGGCGGGTACGCTACGGGGACCATAGCCTACCCCAATAAAAGGGTCGGTGTAGGGCTTTTGGTCGTCTTTTACAACACCCACGACCAATGTAAGAGTTTGTAGTATTTGTAGACGTCACCACACAGTAACCTTATTAAAATAAATCATGAAATAATAACTATTGGATTTTATCGTGTTTATATTTGATATTTAATTTCGAAAAAATTTGAGCGTTAATGGTCACTAAAGGACTAATCCGTGTGGTGACCGAGTAAGAAAACATTTCACGCCCGTGGATGTCGTATAAGACAACTAAGGGATATAAAATGCATATAACATCTATACAAGAGAAGGAAAACTCGAAACAAAACCCTATGCCCACACGATTGACCAGCGTCATATAGCTGGTGAAAATCCCTTCCATAGTGAAGGAGGCGCAAACCCAACAATTGGACATATAAAGATATAGTAAGTTATATTAGTATAGTAAGGTCAATTTCCCTTCTATTATTATAGAGGCTCAAGCCCAGCAGTGGGATGTATATGAGCCGAAATGATGATGATGTTGACGTAAGTCCCACTGTTGGACCTCGTCCCTGATGGGAGGATTGACCTACTATACCGCGCTGGTTGAACGATGGGCGTTGGCGGTTTTATGTCGAGTTCTCCTTCTACTACATAGATGTTATTTGCATATCACATCCCTATAGAAGGGAAATTGACCTTCCTGTATCATGTCGATATAACGTTTTCTTTCGAGTTTGCTTCCCTTCCATAGATGCTAGATGTATTCCTTAATCGTCTTTTACGACGTCCACGGGCAAGAAGGGTGGTGGTAAATTGTATTCTCATACCGTCCGTTTGCGGAGAAGACTCAAGCCCAAACAGTAGGGCATATAAGAGCTGTGATGAATGAATGAATGAAATCTTTTTTTTTTGTTTCTAGTACTCGTTGAAACAACATCGTATCAATAAATGAATAAACACTTTTAAAACGATAAATTGTACCGTATCGATACCTACGCATTCTAGATTTCATAACATCAATAAATTTTCAAGCAACATCAATCAAAAAATCTAATTTGAATTAATAAAAGCAAAAGTATTCTAAACATCTGCATAAATAATATCGTCGTATCGGAAAAATAATACGTCCAGCTTAGAATAATAACGTATAGAAGGTAAGTCCGAGCAGCAAAAAATGAAGCATTTAAATTGGAGCCTAATGGAGCCTATGCCGGATTGTTCCGTAGTGTACAAGGTCACTGTACTGCACTGTTTAAAAAATAAATAGATAATTATGACGGTTTGTGCATTCAAATGGTGGCACGTTACAACACATTTGAAAAACATAAAAAGGTTTTTAACATTACTTTTAAAAGTATTTCGACGATTTATGTTAATAAAAACAAAATATGATTTCATTATTTGTATAGTGGTGAACGTGTGTAATCGCCTGCGCGCATGTAGTATCTTTGGTTTCATGTTTTTGATCGCTCGAAGTACCGACACTATCCTTCTATACGTTATTATTCTAAGACCGCCACTCTAAATGTTAACATACATTTAGGCTGCTGTTTTGTTAACAGCTACGTCTCGTCGTCTCAGCTCGTACCCGTCCCACTGCTGGGCTTGAGCCTCCTCCATTAGGAGGGAAATAGACCTACTATACCATGCTGGTCAGACATGCTGGTGTAGGTTTCCTTTAAAATTTTCCTTCTTTTTCACAGATGTTATTTAGATATTATATCCCTTAGTGGTCTTTTACGACATCCACGGGTAAGATAAGGAGTGGTGAATTGTATTCTTACTCAGTCACCACACGAAAATAGTCTTTTTAGTCATCATCATCATCGTCGCAGCCCACATACATACCACTGCTGGGTTCGGGCCTCCTCCACAATGGAAGGGAATTTGATTTAGTTTAAACAATTATGTCTAAACCTAAGTCCGAACAGGCAAAACATATGTGTAGCTGTAGCCTAATAACTTCAGTATACCCATGAAATACTTTTGCCCTAATTTTTAGATTCTAAATCATATCTTATTTATTTGTAATGTTAATGCGCCATGATACAATGGGGTTGACGTGTCCATGTGGACAAAAACACCCTATAAATTATTAGATAAAAAAAAAAACACGAATAAATTACTGGAGAGGGTTTGGCAATAGGTAGAATATCTACAATTGTCACGTCTAAAAAACTGCCACAGCTAACTCAAATTACGCCGATATTGCATATGATATTGTATAATGTGATCTATAAAAATAATTAAAATTGATGTTTCTGTTTGTAATATCAAGAGCCTTTTTCATGCTGATACGGTTATTTGCATGATACTTATGCCTAAAACCCGGTTTAAAAAAATTTTGTCTGTCTTTCTGTCTGTCTATTTGTATTGGGTAATATTCAAAACGGCTAGATCGATTTTGCTAATATTTTAATAACAAGTAGCTGGCTATATAACGAGTAACTTAGGCTATATTTTATCCTGGTATGGATTGCTAGTACTACATAAATGTTTTGTATATAACACATAAATTTGTGGCTAATCCACAGACAATACAATGCTACTATGAGGTTTTATTTCCCTAGCTGAGGCCGCGGGTGACCGGACCGGGGACTTTAGCCCGTCACCCGCAGAGAGGCTGACCGCGCGACGGCGACAGACGTCCCGGGACAGGGACGTCGAGAGGTGAGGGTACCCAAAAGGGTATTCCGTCGGACCGACCTCGGGGGACAAGGAACTCGGCACTGGTGGTCGGCCCAACGACGAAGGCGACGTGGGTACGGGTGGGTTATGGGCCCGCACGCCGTCCTTTCGTCGCCCTGAACAGAATGGACGGCGTGTGCGCTTACTATAGCACAACCATAAAAAAATGGTTATATTTCGATTTTTTTGCGTAGATGTTATAACCAATCCCTTACTCGTCTTTTACGACACCCATGGGCAAAAGACGAGCTCATGAATTCTTACTCCGTCACCACATGGACTATTTATTTTTATATATAGATTATTACCTATTTCTGCAAGTATGTCGTTCTGACACAAAAAATAAATAACGTGACATTTACTCAAGTTTTCCGATTTGACATAAATAATATAATCACATTAGTCATGTCGAAAGCCAAGTCCCGGGTGACTGAACCGGGGAATATTCCGTCACCTGCAGACAGACTGACCGCATGAGGGCGGCGGCCCGGGGAACGTCGTTGGGGTACCCGAAAGAGAATCCCGCCGAGCTGGCCACGGAAGTCAAGGACTCGGTACCAGTGGTCGGCCCAATGACGAAGGCGCGTGACCTCACAACCCGTTGTAGTGTCTCAACGGATTATGGGGTCACGCGCCGTCCTTTCTTCACCCCGGTCGGAACGGATGGCTTGCATCTGCACCATAGCCTCCCAAAAATAATAAAGATTTCGTGAATAACAAAATTATTTGTGACTTTGGTTGCATTATAATTCTCCGTATGACAGCGGAATAAAAATTTAATTGTCGTTATTTCTTACTTATCCGTGGGAGTTAGAAATTTCGGGTGGGTCCTGTCTGACGTCTGACCGGATGCAGCTACTTTCTTCTGGAAAAGATATAACACTGGGAACATCAACCCACTTACAAACGCGGTGATTACGGCATTATCTCCTCATTTGTGGAGGAGGTCCACGTCCAACAGGGCACCAAGAAAGACTAGTACTTTTGACGTTAGGAAAAAATCATGAGTAAATTTTCATAATTCCCGTCACAAAAAACCGACACCCTGAAGTTAGTTAGTCAACATTTTTTACGATGCACGCGCACACCTTAAGTAATGTCAAGAAGATAATTCGTTATAATACACTTTCAATGCATTAAATACCTTTTTTTTTTTTATTATTTTTGGGTGGGTTGCGGTCGGCGCACTCCTCGCACCACTCCGTCCGGGACGACAGAGGGGTGTAAGCACGGACCCGCAACCCATCCGAACACCACGTCGCCTTCGTCGTTGGACCGACCACCGGAGCAGGGTTACTTGTCGTCAGTGGTCGGCCCGACGGAATTCTCCCTGAGGAGTACTCGCCCATCGACCGTCGTCCCCCCTTCGGGGAGGACTATCCTCGCGCGTTCGGTCTCTCGGCCGGTGACGGACTAATTCCCCAATAACGTAGGATAACGCTAAGGATAAATTTTTAACTTGTTACGCCAAAGAAGTATTACTTCTTACGTGCGTATATAAGTAAACACAAACTTTTTTATTTTACGTCAATTTTAAGTAGATCCATGACCTGCATCTAGAATTAGGAAGTTTAAATACGTATAAAATACGTATACTTTGTACAATTCTTCGAGGTATTACGTTATCACATGCTAGGAATTTCAAGGTTACGCAAATGTTCGCCGTTTTAGTACTCATATAACCTTCATTGAATTGTATAAATATTTGTTGTAAACTTGTATTGTGTTGATCATAATGTTTACAATGTTAGGGTGATGATCTTAGAATAATAACATATAGAAGGTAAGTTCGCGCATAAAAAGTGAAGCATTTCAATTGGAGCCTAATGGAGCTTACGCCGGAACCGTTCCGTAATGTACAAGTCATTGTACTGCACGTACGTACGCAACTCTTAAAAAATAAATAGGTAATTATGACGGTTTGTGCATTCAAATGGTGTCATAACACATTTGTAAAACTTAAAAGGTTTTTAACGTCACTTTTAAAAGTATTTCGATGATTTATGTTAATAAAAACAAAATTTGATGAATATGTAATCGTCTGCGCGCCATTAATGTTTTTAGATTCAAATTTTGAACCTTCGAAGTATTGACACTATCCTTCTATACGTTATTATTCTAAGGTGATGATATTAAATGTTTCAGTTCGATAAAGGATTAAGAAAATGATGGTCACCACCCCTTTATTACCTGTCGATATAGTATAATTTTATTAGTACCTAGATCATCAAAATCATCTTGGTCATAACAGCACATACATACATCACATACATCCCATAACTGGGCTCAAACCTCCTCCACAATGAAAGGGAAATTGAGCTACCATACACGATAGTCCGACGGGTTGATAGAGTTTTTAATTTTAAGTTTCTCTTCTCTTTTGCATATATGGCATCTGCAATAAGTCCAAAGTCGTATTTTACGAGAGCTACAAGCAAAACATGGAGTGGTGAATTGCATTCTTACTCTGTCACCACACGGAAAATTTTAGGGGGTATAAGCAGGTAATATCGATGCAAGCAGGTCTCTAAAAAACTCTCCAAATATAATTCTATGTCGACCCGATTGAACAGCGTGCTATGGTAATCTCAGCTCTCTTAAAAGCCCTTTAACAGTAAGTCGTATATATATAGACCGAGAAGAAAATAAGAAGGTAGTTAGAATAGTCAAAGTCATTTCTAAAAATCGACGAACGTTAGACATCGTGAATTTGAAATCAAATCCCACTTTGGTTCATATTTCACATAGGTTTATACCCGAAACCTAGAAATTCAGATCAGTCTTTACTTTGATTTAAAAAAATCTAATTTTGAAACATCCATAAATTAATCACGAAATCTGTTCCTAAAATTTCTTGAGAGTGTGTGGGTAGTCGTTATACATAAAAAAACTGCTAATAATAGACTAGTTTAATGGAGAATATATCAAAAACCTAGTACTTATATGACCTTGCATAATATAATTTTAGAAAACTCACGAGAGTGCCAAAAAACACTATCATATCCAAAAACACTATCATATCCAAAAACACTATCATATTATAAACTTAGAATAATGAACAAGCAAATGAAACTTAAATGATGTAAAACTCTCTTGTTTAATCTATTTTTAACTGCACCTGCATGGAAAGTAAACTTTTTTGTAGAATTAGAAAAACATTGTACTTATAACATCTGTTTCAAACGGAAACACTTTTTGTGTTCACCACAAACGAATGCTTACTGATTTCCGTTATAAATAGGTCAATAAGTCACTAACTGTTCCTGAGTAATATATTTTTACAGAGAATACACAAGAATACTTAAAGGAAATAATTAAACTAAATAAGGCTTGATATCAATCCAAAAACTATGCCAAATTTATTCTGAGTCCATAAAACAAAAGTCTAAATAGTTACTTTCACTATCACACACGTACAAGATAGCAACACTTATTGCTAGTGATATAGTAACTGTCAGATGACTGGCATTAGTCTGTGGAGATGGCGGGAATAACCTGTGCCCCTAAGAGGGCACTGTTGTTAATACGTGGTGATCTTTGTGCAACAGTTGAGCCACTGCCACATAAGCATATATATAAAATACCGATAACCAAGAAATCTTATAGATTCTACAAAATAACTGCAATATAAAAAAACCGTACACATTTTCCAAACAAATGTACAAAATTACAAATAGATACGGTAATTGTTTGCTCAATATATCTGAGTTATAAAGCTAAAATAAACAAGTTTTATGATATTATTAATTTAAAATACTACCTACTTTAATTTTAATGCCTATTTAAAAGAATAATTTTAAAAATAATTATTTAAATTACGGTACAATAAGTACAAAAATAATTCTCTTTTTCCTTTACGATTACTACGTGCAAACGAAATCACTTTTATGTAAAAAGCATATCGAGCCGAAGACAACTCGGGAGCCTTTTAATATTCGTATAAAACAGACGGAAGCTAAACGCGGCAAACACAATTTTCCGTGACAAAACTTACGCGCACCGGAAAGTACTTCATTTATTTCCCGCCATCCGGCGCCTCGACCAACCGAACTTTGGCGCCTAAAATTCTTCAAGCCAATGAAACAAATGGCCGCCATTTTCATCCAATCAGCGACGAGCCCGCGCTCTCGCCATCGCGTCATTGTCATATCTCGAAAATTAGTACCGCGGCAGTGCAGTGAATGAATCCCGTCCGCAAATCGCAGAATTTTCCGTGTAATAATAAATAACTACTCCCAGGTGAGTACAAATATGTAATTTTACGAGTACACATATTTTTTTTATCAAAATATTCTATGTGTCACTCTATTTTTACAGATATGTCAAAATAATTTCCCAAATTTATTGCCATTATTTAGTAGAGAACCCAAATAATATTACTAACAACTAGCTGGTATCTCAATAATAATAACTACCTATTTATAATTTTCATTAATTTAGTCGTATTTTTCTGTTTATATAATAGTAACCTTAGTTTAGTATAATTGTCGACATACATACATTGTACCAACGGACCAGCACAAAAATCTAGTTAGTCTTGTTTCGGCAAAATGGCGGCGATGTACTGTGCTATTAATATATTGCCCGTCCCTTTCCTCGTTCTGTCTAAGCACTACGCGTGCGACAAAGACAGTTATAGTTTTGATAAGGTGCATGCAATTATGCTACACACGTAGGTAACTGGACACGTCTTCGTTCTTCGTAAACAAGTCAGTGTACAATGTTGCCACAATAATGATTTTCATTGCCGTAATTTAAAGGAGTTTTTAAACAATAACGCATTCACTTTTACGTTGGCGTAAATATTGACATAAATACTATCGCACCGCATACAACAACTGAAACCGTAATTTAGTTAAGCGAAAACTCACTATGTATGGAATCACGCTTGTTTCTTAAAGAGGTAAACTACGATCGAATTGCCACTTGTTACTTGACATATTAAAACCAATCGCCTTATTAACTAAATAGCTAAATGCTCTTATATAAACACTTATTATGTATTTATTGATACGCTTAGTACCGTAAAGAAAGAAATACAATAATTAAGTCATACAATTCATGCTCAACCATGTATTTTATGGGGTAAATATAATTAGAATAATAAAATAAATGGATAAAATAATAAGATAAGTTGTAGTGATGCATCATGTAAAATCTATTAGATATGGAAAATCAATAACAAAATTGTGCAAACTGTATTTGCTACTTTTTATGCTTTGGATAGCGTAAGATATGACTAAGATTTTAAGCGAGTAATAGTATGAGATAACTGGATATAATTGCTTTTATTCTAATTGTCACTCCTAATGACTTTTTGATCAGTAGAACTGTAATTAGTTAAAAGTGCTTCACATTTATAATTGATTCACAGGCAGTATACATAAGCGCTTCACACCTATTCTTTTAAATTGTACTATAATTATACCAGTTCTTATATGTTTTAAAAATCGTGATTTCTCACTTTATCTAACTGACATTTATGGTCACTGATCAACTTCTATAGGACATAGCACTTTGTATCTTTGTTTTTAAATAAAACTAGCAATCCGCCCTTGCTTCGCTTCGGTTATAGGTTATAGTCGTTTTACCCGCGTAGTTCCCGTTCCCGTGGGAATACCGGGATAAAATATAGCCTAGTTTACGCCCTGATATTATAGCTTTCCATTGGTGAAAGAATTTTTGAAATCGGTCCAGAATTTTAAAGATTACCCGGAACAAACAGACAGACAGACAAAAATTTTTTAATTGCTATTTTCGGCATAGGTGTCGTGCAAATAACCGTGTGAGCATGAAAAAAGCCTATTATTTTGACATTACAAACAGACACTCCAATTTTATTTATTGGTATAGATATCCACAAGATTTCTTTTAATTATTTCAGTTTCTATTTAGATTAGCGCGTTAATTTTTTTCATTAAAGTAGCATGAAACTATAAAATTAACGTGAATATATCTAATAAATTCGGCTAAAGGTGGAGTAGTTCTAATGTTAATATTTGCTTCATAATTTCGACACAATAAGAGACATAAATTTAAAATGTGCTAATAAAGTATTTGTAAAAATAAATTAATTCTAAGTAACCTACTGATTTTACCTAATGAATACCATTATTGAAGATAAACAAATAAAAAGCATCTTCTAAAATTATTTCATATGTAATTCTAAACAATCTCAAGCTATCGAATATACAGTACATACAATACAGATCACATTCACAACTGAAACCGATAACATAATTAGCCAAAAGAAGAAAAATTTAAAGTAAAACTCTATGGCATTCGATCTAAATATTTTAAGATAATAGACAATTTTTTCCTGCCAATATGAAGGAGATCAATGCCCAATAGCGGGACCTCTGTGGAGTGACTACCGATAGAAGTGAAAACAAAACTTTTAGTATTAAAATTTTAATAGTAAGTAGTAGTAAGAAAACGTCTAAGCCACTGTGAAATACTAATCCGGATTGCGTAATGCATTGCAGAGGTTAAATATTAGAAATTAAATAATAGAAAATTTTTAAACACCAGAAATACAAATTTATAAATAAGCACCAGAAATACAAAATTTTAAATACAAATATTTAAAATAATTTTCTGTTACTTGTTTTTTATTCAAATAATAATCAAACAAAAACACTAACAATACAGTATTTACACATTGAACTTTTAATTAAATCCATTTAATTTCACTTATAAGATATACACAGCACTATACGTTAACTGTATACCTACTGATATACTGCTATAAGCATGTCGGTGACGCGAACGCATGAGATTTCACCCACAGAAAAAGTGTCTAAGGCCTACAGCACACTGCGCGTGTGCCAGTCATGGGCATATCGGTGACGCGAAACGATAAGATTTTCCCCTAGGTACAAAAAAGTGCCCAACGCGGCTAAAGAAGTTTTCACTTCAAATATAACACTAAGATATCCTTATTCACATTCGAAATCCCATAGCTCTGAAACAAGCTAATTTGAAGGAAATTAATTTTCTCGGTTGACTTTAGTAAACGTTGCCTTCAACATTTTCTAAAATGGGTAAACCTAATAGGGAGATATATGCTACAACATATCACACCGCTTGATTTTTACCCGATGCTAACGCCACGCAGTGGTGAAAAGTTGTAACATAAAGAGTCGCTTGCGCTATGGTTGCGTCCCCCTGCCGTCGCGTTGCGCCACACTGCCGATCGCAACTTCGTCATCCAACGAAAACACTAACGCAGTTGCTGTACGTACTTCAATCGTGTGGACGTATAACGTCACTGTTCCTCGTCGCGTTACTCACGACTTGTTTACACACATTAAATAACAACAAAGTCTTATTGGTGCGTGATGAACCAAATATTGATTTGCTTATTAGATCAATATAACTTTATAGCGGACTGCTACTGAATATTGATATTGTTTGTGTTAGGTGGATACACCACGGATGCTATTGGTGAAGTGCGTTGCTGTGTTTCACTATTACGGATTCTACTGAAGTGGAGAGATGTCGACGTTGAGTGTGAGGGCACCTGGCCTGCAGGCCACTACGGTCTTAGACACCAGATCGTTGCGTGTAAGAGGTGTAACAACGCTAGAAGGTGTAAGAAGAAACTTGTTCGGATGTACGGACAGAGAGGAGAACAGGAGATTTGTTGAAAGAGAATTGGCGCGACAACTAGAACTGGATAGTCAGAGATGGGGTTTCGACTTCGCCAATGAAACACCACTTGCTACTTCACAAAGATTCGCCTGGCAGTTAGTTCCCGCGTCTGCTGTGCCTGCGGCTTTGAGAAGATCTCCGATCACTATAACGACGCCCAAACCAAGCGTACCATCACAGGAAGCTAAGGTTTCAAGTCCAGAAAACAGCAAAACACAGAAAAGAATAACAGGTTAGTCATTTACAAATAATATTTAGACTGGAGTATTGACATAACATTTTGAGGTTAGGAAGTACCTACGTTTAATTTCACGCTGCGTAAACAATGCGTAATAGGTGCTTTACCTTACGTTGAAATATCAACTTTGGATGTATATGTAAAATGAATGAATGACCGACTTCTTAATCAACGCCCACCTCTGACTTATTTTGATTAGACTTGTAAAAATGTTTAAATATTACACATGTGACAATAACAAATAATACTAATAATTTGCAAAGGAAAATTTGCCGATTATGTTATAACAATAAATAATGCAATTACAAATGAACCTATTGAACCGCATCAGTAGGTACTAATTGTTGTGTTATGTAAACACGTAAGGCAAACATCGTTATCAGTGGCAACTGCGCTATATTGCATTTCGACGCAATTTATGATTGAAATAGCCTAAAGTCACTGATTATTTATCTTAAAATGGCGTAATGATGAAACATAGGTCACTTTGAACCGTTCTATTTATAGCTTCAGAATTACTGTATCCAAGTTTGCATAATTAAATAAGGTGTTTGTTTTGTTCGTTGAATCAAGGAGTGAATTTCGAGTCTGAAGAAGAATTTTAAGTCATACAGTAAACTAAATTGATATGGATATTTTACACAATTAATTATGGCATTTATTTAAAATTCCTCTCGTAAAGTTCGAATTAAAATTTAGCTTCACTGATTATGTAAGTGAAACCGTGCAGCATAGTAATATAAATTAAAAACAATTCTATCTACAATTTTAGAGACATAGTGTGGCATTATTACGAAATACTCGCTAATTATTCAAATATATGCTTAAATCATTCAATAGAACAGACACGTACCTACTTAATGTCTGTATTGAAATGAAGCTATCGTATCGCGTTTGTTTAGAGATCTATGGAAATGACCATAATTAATCATTTTTACACTAGCCAGTCTTCAATTCATTCGACACTCTCGAGAGAAAGCACATAAATTCTGGGTTTTATTTTTTTTAAAGGCTCTCGTGTCATTTTCACAACCCATGTGCCCGAAATTTATGGCGTAAGCATAGTGGTCGGAGGACCACACACTGTCGATAGTCTCTATCTACAACCGCGGACACTGGGCAGAAAATCGACGTTGGAGTTACTACTCCAACAGTGCAGTAACAACTTCGTTCGGTTAGCGAGAGTCGATAGCCCAACTTTCTGAGGGTGTTTGCGTGTGTTGAGTTTTGGTGATGCTTTTAATATCACCCAAATTCATTGCACGCATTCATACACCTTCACTTTCTTCGTGGTAGGCCGCGACCTATCAAAAGTCCAAAAAGTGGCAGTATCACTTACCATCAGAAGTGCAGTTTGTTGGTTTGCCACCGACAGCATTAGAGAAAACAAGCTGAAAAATATTTATATAACAGCCATAATCATCGAGTTACAAGCAATGCGTTAAGCCGACATATTATTCATGCAATTGAGGTTTATGTATCGCTAACCATTTCACGCATAAAAACTCGCTTATCAACTAGTATCGCGTCATTAACAAATAGTGACGTAAATTCAGATAAATATTGTAAAAAAATGATTATTAGTAAATGTTATATAACGCCTTAAGAATATAATTTAGCAAAGGCACAATTGGGTCGTTGCTAGACTGAATTTGTAATCAAAACGGACTACACATTATTCCTCATTCGGATCTGATGTATAATAATGTCTCAGTATCATCGTGTTCATTATGTAACTGAATATGTTTTACAATTTGCAATAGGAGTCTAATTGATTACTCATAACACCTGGAACAACTTCGCTGCACGTCATTTTATTCATGTTACATGTAATGGTCGAGATTTTAAAACAATTGAATGGCTCGCTCGCCTCGGAATTTATTTTACTTTGCTATTATTTCAATTCATATAAGTCCCACTGCTATACTCGAGTTTCTTCCACAATAGGAGAAGAAAATTACCTTATAACACGTTGGTTAGTTGTATTACGATATTTCATTCTCTGGTACAGATGTTACAGACCTCTCACATCCCTTAGTCGTATTTTATGAAACTCACAGTATTAAATTGTATTCTTATTCCCTCAGCACACAGAATAGTTATTTTACCTAATATACCAGTTATTGAAATAGCAATACTTTTACGCCCGGTCAGCTTGGTATAATAATTTTGCTTCTTATAAATGTGACTCCTGTACAACTGTAAGACATGCATAAACTGAATAACAAATAATTAAAATAAACAACTTGATTGTCTATTCGAGGAGCGAATAATTGTGGACATTGTAATTATGCACTGCCTGTGTTTTTTACTGTTCAAACATCACAGACAGCGAGTCGCTATGTAAATATCTATACTATATCTGACCTTATTACAATATACATATAATCTCTTCTAATGTTATTTCTTAATAAGAATTTTATGCGACCTTAGACTCGTGTACTCGTGTTAAACATGAAACTGTTTCAGTTCTATGATCTTCATTAACAAGCTTTTTGCGAGCATCGTTCAATATAATAAATATTGGGTTACACATTTTAATCTTAATGACACCTCACACGAGCTAGCACCCTTTTATATTCGCACCCTTATAATTGAACTTCAAAAGATCTTGAAGACGTGCAAAAAATTTATCCAACGGAGGTGTTTAAAAGATTATAAAGGGTCATTATTACATTCAATGCAGTCATTATATAATTTACAGGCTTCTAATTAAAAATTAAGACGCCTTAGTTGATCTTTAATACGTTTATTCTTAATTGAAGGGGACATTAAAATAAAAACTGTTTAAGTACTTATTAAATAGTTTTTCATCTTTTCGGGTTGTATGCAGACTCCAATTTCAAATGTTACCAATAGAGAATAGAAAACAAAATGTTCTAATTTCAAATATTACGAGTAGAGAATCAAAAATAAAATGTTCTCTAGATATGCTCGAATTGTAGTGTAGTTATAGGCAAGAACACTGACCTAGATTAATATGTTTTGATACACAGTTCTGGTATTATAGCGTATGGCGAACCTCCCACACTTGTCCCATTTTAGATTACACACGTGTGGATGGGATTGTAAACAATAGCTGCATATTTAGCAGAGTATATCTACTCTTATATTATTATAATCTTTATTTTTTTTATACTAGAATTTATTTTTTATTTATACTAGAATTATATTATTATAATCTTTATTGCAGTCTATATATCTAACTATAGGCCATCTTGGTCATTGCGTATATGGCAAATATAAAATACATAAACAAGATTGAACTGGTATATACCTCTCCTGTGATCAGTGGCGTAACTACACCCTTCAAGGCCTGTGGCAAATTTATCGGACTAGATCCCCAACTGACAAATTTAATAAAAAAACTGAACTACCAAATTATTAGTATTTTTTATTTTTAATACCTATTTATAAACTTTTATTTTTTTAACATATTGTTACTTATGTATGCAATTAGGTAGGTAACATAGATGAATTAAAGACAAAACTATTTTCTTTTACTAAATGTGTAAATTTAATTTGGGGATTAGCATTCTTCTCTGACCGGGGGCCAAATGAGAGCCCGTGGTATTTTGCCGACTTGCCACCCTGTAGTTAGGCCACTGCCTGTGATATCACTAAATGCTTAGATTGTTTTATTTTTTATTGGCCAGACACCACTCTATATTACTTTGAAAGCAATAGGACATGAAATATAATATTATACCTATATCAGTATTTAAGTATCTGTAATATGCATTTAAAGTGAATTCACTTTATGTCCTGATCTATCAAATAACTGAAGGTAGCGACCACGTCGAGTATTAGTCATAGTTCTTAACAAAGTTTTAACCTACAGTAGAATTAAAAAGTAGGCCAAGTGCACTTAGCATAGTAATGATGGCGATAAATTAATTGTTCTTAGTCTGTTGTTAATTGTAACATACTTCTCAAATAGATAGGTGTAACCATAACTATATAAAATGCCCGTTATCCGCAGAGCAATAATTAAAATAATTAATAAAACCTTAACCTTAATAAATGCTTTATAAACAATGAATTGTTTTTGTATAGCGGTGAAAGTCTTGTTCAATTCCAAACATGCTCGTTTATCATAGTGTAGAGAGAAAGTCTCTTAATATGATGTTTATTATTTTCTCGTTCATTCCGAACGAGCGTAGCGACATGCAAACGCATACTCTCTTCGTTTTACGTTTGTATCTAAAGTAAACTACTGTTATCCTTGTCGCACCCACACGCAGATACAATGACGCGGGACGCGTCACATCGTTATCTGCGCATGCGTCCAACGCACACACGTTTACAATGATTGCAAAATGGCTGACCTAATGCGCGATTAATGAACGTTTTATTGAATGGTAAATTAGTTTTATTTCTTTATATTTATGAAAATGCATATACACAAACACATACTTATCTTTAATTTTTTTATTGCTATCTTTAGTACTTTACGGATATTTGTTTTTTAGATTAAAAAACCAAACGCTTTAAAGCGTTTATCTTCAGAATATATTCACAGCTAACTTTTATAAGTTTCCTAAATAGTGAATTTGTTAATATTCATATGAAAAAAGAACAACGTGTGAATATCCGAGATCTTATCACAGCTATATTTAACATCTGCTAATGGAAGCATTGGGACAATAAATGGGTCGTTAACGATAAAATAATTCGTAAAATTATCAAAAAATACTAACTCGTATTTCAAATTAAATACCTGTTTTCAGCAATGTAATTTGCAAATTTTAGAGAAAATCGATATATGAGGTAACCTTTCTCTTACCAGAGACGACTAAGGGACATTGCAAAAGAAGGGGGCATAGCAAAGATAAGGGAAACTCGCAAGAAATCTATGTTTAGTATAATAAATTAATTTCTGTAACTTTTATTTTACACACTAATAGTGAGATTTATGGAGGTCTTTGAAAAGATATACTAAATTATTTATTATTATGAAAAATCAGACTTTCATTTTAGCATAAAATACATCAGAGACAAAGCCTTATATTGTTCGTTTCGCTAACTAATAAATTATTTACACGTCTTGAATGCTACCTATAAGTTATTTGATGTCCTTATACAATATAACTTCGACTCATAACAAAAAATATTTGAATAGGCAATTGCCTGATAGTTTTTTCTTCATCTAGTAGCCGTACACCTCAACAATGTACCTGTTAACTTTGTGATCTGTGGTTCACTGGCAAGTGTATAAAAAACAATCCTATGACTTGAATAGAATCGTGAAATCTTTAATAAACCTATTCATGTATGTGTATTTTAAAAACCATTGTATCCTTATCCATCGTTACTCAGCTTCAGTTTTTTTTTTACCAAATTAACCCCTTAGGTATCCCGGGTCGCATATTTGATAACACAAACTTAATGATGCCTTTCAAGTGTTCTAAGATTTCAGCAGATGTGCAAGTAAAGGGTTTTCTAAGAGCCCTCAAACGTTCAATTGTCGAAATTTCATTGTCTGAAACTGACCAACCGTATGAACTTCGTAGGGTGCCAAAGGGACCGGGTCACCCAATTTCGAACTTCCCTTAAGTAATTACAACTTCAAATGTCGTTGAACTCTAATATGTTTTGGTTTATGGGAAAATAAGTGGACTAGCTGCAGGGTACCGGGTAATTGTATACTTCACTATTTAAAAGAAATAGTTACAATTGCATGGGGTTTATAAAACGCTGCATCCGGTCAAGATGCATTTTTGTTGAGAATAGAAAAAAAAACGGATAATGCCGTTAGGAATCAACCCTATTTAGAACGAATTGAATCCTAAAATATTATAGTATAAATTCCGGTTGAATAAATAAATAAATATGAGCGTTTCTGTTTTCGTATAACTCAAAAACGCATTTATGTTTTTTAACGAGTTTAATGACACCATAGTATGTTAAACAGAAAAAAAACAAGTTACAGTTTCATATAGATATATGGATCCCGAAATAAGCAAATATTTAGAAACGATAGTGAGATGAGAGCAATGCCGAGAATTTATTACGCCATGTGGTGCCTACGAATAATAATGGCACTGATGATGAATATCGTAAAAGTCTCGCTGACCTGATTCAGTTCCCACCTAGTGGTTAACGAATTACAACGTCAAGAAAATGCTCAATGAGTACTGACATCGGACAGGAGATTGGCCATGATACTTGGCCAAAACTACTCTCTTTCTACATGCGGCATATAAAAAAAAAATATCTCAATCTATCTTCTTATTTACGACCACTGATGAGCAAAAGCCTCTCCAAGATGGAATGATAACATAATCACTAGAGATATTATGGATATGAAGTTCCGTTTTTGGATGCGGTTACGGATATAAGGATAACATAACATCGGTTACGGATATTGATATTTTAGAGAATTTTAAAAGCATTTAGGTAATTGTGGTGATCTTGGTATTATTTCCATTTAGAGAGGCTTATATTTAGGCCGTCAGGTTGGCCTGTGGATAAAAAACCTCCCATACCAGGAGTAAGTTGTCGTCTATTTCTCTAAAGATCAGAGGATTAGGATTACTATCTTACAAATTGGAATAATTAAAGGATAATGGTTTTAATAAGAATATAGTATTAATGATTACTAATAAATAAATATCACCCCTGTAAGTGACATAGAATAAATCTGCATTACATTGTAGATATAATAATGGCTGCAATGCAATAACTGCGACGCGTGCTCACCCTTTGTAATCACCCTCGCGGACACTCATTTAACGGTCGTATTGATTTTTTAAATGTCACTTGCCCTTGATTACTTTTTTTAAAATAATAATGCTTATATAACGACGCGTGGCGCTTTCATTTTGTTCTAGATATCTTTATATAAGCATTAACATGTCGAAATCCAAATCAGTAATTATAGATACGGCATACGTTCGGTACGCTTACGTTAAGAGATAATAGAATTAAACTAAATGTTTTTTTAACTATGCCCAACCATAAAGCACTCTATAAAACTGTTAGTAAACTATACCGTATTATCTAAATAGTTTTACACCATAAAAACCGAAATTTCAGAACAGGCGATTGCGAAAACCGTAGCTTATATGCGGGTGATAAAAAAAAGTTGTCAACGCACGTGTTCTAATTTCAAATTGAAACAGATAGGGGGAGTAACGGTCTCGGCGATAGTTCACGGCATCTGCTTTTCAACCCCCGCGTTTTCACCCCCTGGTCTAACCCCCGATACAAACGAATATATACCGGGTCCAATGACCGCGGTTTTGCCAACGCGATAATAGTTTCGGTATAATATTACTCGAATGTAATTTTGATTTTAGTAAATTTAGAAACGTTATAAAACAAACAACTTTAATAAGGGTTTAATGGCTTCTTAAATAATTCGGCAACGTATATACTTGTACTAACCTAACATTATATACTTACGCGTCAATATGTACTTAGTATTCACAATGAATTACTAAATATTTGATTTTATAGTAGTATGCCAGCAGTGTTCATCATCACAACTCATATACGTCCCACTGCTGGGCTCGAGCCTCCTCTATAGCAAAAGCAAAATTGGCTGGTGAGACGGGTTGTTATATACCCCTTGAGTCGCCTTTTACAACACCCACGGGTAAGATAGGGGGTGGTAAATTGTATTATTACTCCATCACCACACGGAAAATATACTAATAGGTATGCCAGCAAAGTATTACTTAAAAGTATGTATTAAAAATCAACACTTTCACTTAAATTAATAATCCTTATAAGTAACGCTAAGGAAAGTGTAATAACTAATAACACATTTGCCTTATTAGCAACCCTATACGAAAATGTATACATGTTTCATTTTCTGTAAGTCAACAGAATTTTCGACATTTTCATTCACCGGAATGAGATTTTATATTATCAACATAGAAAAAAAAATATAGTAAAAATTTAGAAAGGTTTTTTTTTTCAAGAATTGGTTCGATACGAGTTATGTGGCCCAGTCGACGTCACTAGACTAATATGTAGAACTATATTTTTCAATTATATCCAGACTAATACTAATTTACCTTAAATACCCATCCACGAAACTCAGCATAGGTGAAAATTAGATAAACTTGTTGCGCATCTAAAAAGAAATATTCCTTACACCCTAAAATGTAGGACCCACAATTTAACAATTAAGTAATCGCACACTTGACAACTTGAACAGGTCAGACAATTCTTACACTTGTTAATGCAGAAATGTAATTGGTCAAGACCACCGACACGAGACTAATGCCAGTAACAGTTCACACGGGCAGACCCATGCACAACCGCTACCCTCAGGAAATACCGTGTAAGATATGGTTCAATGCGCGTAACGTCTGTTTCTGCACAGATAATGAAAAAACGACATTTCGCAGTTTTTATTTCGACGACTATGGGATATAAGCACATCTGTGCAAGAAAAGGAAAACTCGAAATGAATACCTATACCAACATCTCTGACCAGCATGGTACTTTAGGTCAATTTCCCTCCCATTGTGTAGGAGGCCCAAGCCCAACAGTGAGACGTATGTGGGCTGCGATGATGTGGTGGATATAAGAATATTATTCACTACATAATATGACTAAGGGATATAATCTGCATATAACATCTATGAAAGAGAAGAGACGCTCGAAGCAAAACCCTCTTTACAAAGCTGTCTGACCAGCATGGTATTTTAGGTCAATTACCCTCCTATTATGGAGGAGGGTCGAACCCAGCAGTGGGACGTATTTCTGTTAAGATGACGATGATGATGAATTTTTAAGCTCACAGCTTTATCTTTGAAATAAACTGGTGGTACACATATCGACATTTCGCCACACAATAATTCTCGTGGCGAGCCTACATATTTCCCTAAATTGGGCAATGTTCTAAACTTCGAATCTACCCTTATCGCCCTAAATAGTAATGGTACTTTGTACTACTCCATAGTGATAACTATAAGTTTAACCTCGATATTTCAATGAACCTTTCAATAAAAAGTGCATTGCGCAAGAAACCTTGATAATTCTACAACGTAACTTAAGTACCTACTCGTTTTAATAAACTTTGTAAATAGATATTTTTATAGTATTAAGTATATCCTTGTATAGTTAAAACAAATACTCAATTGAATGCAGTGTTGGCGTAGTTATCTAACTAGCAAACTGACTGCCGAGTATATAGGATCAATCATTGTACACAACTCTTTGTGCGTAAATAATTTTGCTGTCATGAGTCTCGGTATAAATTGTGTATCACCAAAAAACAAGAATTAATTACTTAGAGACAGTTTTCTGTCTTATTATAAAGTCCGATTTATTAAAATAACTACTCATAGTTTGTGAAATTTGCAATGCACGTCCATATTATCTTTCATTGACATATATCAGTCCCTTGTAAGCTTCGAACCCATAGCTCATAAATAGCCGTATATATTAGCCATATTCCGATGTAATCCAACAATGCATTCACGTTCACAACATTCAATATCGTGGCTACTTTAATTAGTAGACATGGTTTGTAGTTTGCAATACATGAATAAATAGTATTGACTCAACTATTGCAGCAATTAAGAAACCGTCGTTCGTGTAACGTAATCATGCTCTGACTGACTGATCACTTCATAAACGCTATTATTAAAACGAATTAAGAATATAGAACAAGGATAGAATAATTATTATATAAGACTTAAAACGACGGAACTAATTTCTATGTATACGCAACTAATGATAAAATATTACATAAGAATTAAAACGATAAAAACTACTGCGTAAAAATATACGTATAATAAAATAAATACTACGCAAGAATTGTTTGATAAAAACTACATTGTATTTTATTAATTGAACCGCCCTTGATTTCTTAACACAGAAGCGTTATAAGGCGCAGCTAAACTGAATACAAAAATCTAGCTACACCTGTGTCATTGACTTTTAAAACTACTCGAATAATATTTTTGTATTACATTATTTTACGTAGGTTTCTAACCTCGTCAGTGCATCCAAGCAATACATTTTCTTTCGACATATCTACAAATGAGTATACAGATTAAGAATGTTTAAGCATTAAGACAAAACACATATAAAGGCCTCGTAGATATTTATTTTTAAAACGCTTATATAAATTTGCTTATTTTACGGCATCTTTGAACGTGACTTTCACGTCGTTCTAAAAATTTGATTATTTTGAAACATTTCGCACTTATCAAGGACCTAGGACAGTGCAATATTTTAAATATCTTATCCCATTATTCTGGAAAAAACCTATCCACATCTGCGTGGTATAGTAGGTCAATTTCCTTCCTATTGTGGAGGAGGCTCGAGCCGAATAGTGGGACGTATATGTGCTGAAATGATGAGTGATATAAACAAAAAAAAATACATAAAGTGTGAAAAGTAAAAGCATAATTTTTATTTACTAGATACAAGTGTCAATAAACTATTTTAGTTATATAAAATTCATGAAAATAATACTAGATAGGTATAGAATACATCCGCTCCCGTTACATACCAATTAAAAACAGCTCTGTTTTTGGTTTGAATAGTTTTTTGCTTTGTCAATAATACCGTTAGCGAATTTTGCAATCTGAATACACATACGTCGATCGTATACTACAATTACAATTTGTAATTACATACGACGGTTTAGAATTCTTTTGTGTTTTATTTCTAATCGAATCAACTACTTAACTTTCAAAGATAAATTTTAACCGTCTTATTCTAATCATCAGCATTTCAGCCTATCACCTTCCAACTGCTGGATGTTAGGCCTCCCTTATGTTACGCCACAAAGTGCGATCTTGTGCCGCCTGCATCCAACAACGCCCAGTTTTACCAGCACATTGGTCCACCTAGTATTGGGCCTCCTAGACTGCGTCGTCTAATACGTGATCGCCACTCGAGAACCTTTCTTCCCAGCGGTTGTCGGTTCGATGAGTGATGTGACCTGCCATTCTTATTTTAATATTCATCATTACCTCAGCTTATATATGTCCTGTATCTTGTATGTTGCCGTTAGATGTACCTATGGTAGTTTCCTTATGCATCTCTTACGATACCTACGGGCAACATAGAGAATGGTGAATTGTATTCTTACGCCGCGCCGTTATCGCATAAAAATTGTATTATTGCTACATGCTTACTATAGTCCATAAAATATAGCTTGATCTCTGTGACAGATGTCAACGAAACCAACGAAGTAAGTTTGAACGAGCGACATGTTTACAATTTCATTTTGTATCAAATATATTTTCATTCTTTTCGTGCCAGTTTTATTGCAACTGAATTGCAATATATTATAAATATAAAAATATTAATAATCATGTCTAAAATGTACCTCATAAGTACTGAAATACCTAGTAAACATTTTATATATAAATGACGCTTCCGTACGTACAAGGTCATACTGGACTGTAAATAAAAAAGAGATGGGACAATCGATATACGTAAATCGATAACCGATCTTTATTAAATTATTTATAAAAGAAATAAACCCAATACAGTACCTATATAAAACTTTCAACATATTTTTTACAATTAAAACAGACAGTTACATTATAAAATACATAAATTGTCTTAATTAAACATTAAAAAACTACTTTTCGTCTCAGAGCAAATAATAATATTATGTACGCATCATTGTCAATAAACTAGACATATTTATTTATAAAACAGTCGTAATTGATCGATTGATCAAGTGACTATTTTGGCCAAAAATGATAAATGTTCTAGCAGGAACGCTGCAGTGATGACGATAATAGTGACCTAGACTTTGATTGTACACCTTTTGTATAATTAAAACAGTCAAAAAACAGTCTTTGTTAGCAATTAATTCAAAAAGATTTTCATTGATTGTATTTTATTTATAATAGAAAATCACAATTATAAAAATAAAGAGTTTTAGTAGAGTACGTAGTCCATGACACTCGGCAAGGAAGGTTGCTACATATACCACTATGCTATCGATATATTTGAACTGCAAGAGAAGCAATTCTGGGAATAAAACTTTCATACTATTGATAGGTATAATAGATTAATATCATTTCCTTTGTAACTTCTTTCATCAACACATAAACATTCGCACTATGCATGTACCCTAATAATGTATAAAAAAATAAAGCAATACATTTAAGACACGTGTGAATTTAACTTCGAATGTATCTAAACTTTTTTTTTTTACCTAATACAAAATTGAATCGTCATAAAGATTCGAAACGTCTTAATATCTGAAAGGTCTTCAAGCGAAAAAAATATACAGTTAACCGAAAAACTTCACAGCATACTTTCTAATTGTACAGTGGCACGATAGCATAACGAATTGCACGCTAACTACTATTATTTTCGGACGGATTAAATCATTATTTGATGTTTCTTTAAAAGCATACTTATATAATTATAAGTTTCGCTCCATTTATAATTATAGCAATCATAATATCAGTTTAAAAGATAACACTTTTCAATGGGCGTCATCTCTATTAATATGTATTATAGAAAAATAAAATTCATACATTGGCAACTATGATAAAATTTGGAACTATAAATCGAGAGAGCCGCAAGTCCAACTTTCTGAGGGTGTTTACGTGTGGTGGGGTTTCGATGATGCCTTCAGTATCACCGAACCTCATTGCACGCATTTACACTCCTTCACCTTCTTCACAGTAGGCAGCGACCTAGTAAAGGTCCATGAGCGGTAATATCACTTACCATCAGGTATACTGTTAGCTCGTTTGCTACCGTTTGCAATAAATTAAATAAAATCTTTTGATGCGGAGCTACAGTATCACAGTACCACGCTAATACCATCTTTTAAATCAGGAAAACATGTTATTTATGTAGAAACAATGCACAGGAGGGAAAATCGGATTGATACTAAAATTGAAATATAAATCTGTATTTTACCTAATTAAATGCACCATAAATAGCGTATTATTCGCTTTATAGTATTAAGAGACGAGTCGATGTTTATTTACCTTGTGTCATTATTAAGGAAAATATATTAAATTTATTTAATATTAATCCATTTATACTTCAAACAAATGTCATTTATCATCATCATCTCAACCCATATACGTCTTACTGCTGGGCTTGGACCTCCTCCATAGTGGGCGAGAATTTTACCTACTATACCACGCTGGTCTGATGTGTTGGCTTAGGGTTTCATTTAGATTTTTACTTGTCTTGCATCGATGTTATCTGCATGTTACACCCCTTAGTTGTCTTTACTACAATACCCACGGCCAAGAGAGGGGGTGGTGAATTGTATTCTTACTCCTTTTTTGTGTATATATATACAGCTGTTAGCCGCAGATGGCTTTCACAGG
This sequence comes from Lymantria dispar, assembly GCA_032191425.1. Classification (NCBI taxonomy): domain Eukaryota; kingdom Metazoa; phylum Arthropoda; class Insecta; order Lepidoptera; family Erebidae; genus Lymantria; species Lymantria dispar. The sequence continues at coordinate 14,870,017 of CM063461.1, read as the reverse complement.
CCTACTGGGTTGAGAGCCATCAGCGCTCACCCATAGTCCGGGCTAAGCCGTGAAAGCCATCTGAGGCTAACAGCTATACACACACAGAAAAAAAAAGATGGCTTTCACAGCTTAGCCCTAACTATAGGTGAGCGCTGAGGGCTCTCGATCCGGTCAGTCTTTATTTTTACTCCGTCACCGTCTACGCAGATTATATTATTAATCCCTGTGTAGACGGAAGAATACAAAGGTTATCATACCGTACTTTACCGTGGGTGATCATTAAAGGCCATTAAGAGACGTAAGCAGAGAACATCCTTACTAAAGAGGGAAAACTCGAAATAAAACCCTCTCTACCAAGGAATGTAGGTCAATTTCCCTCATACTTGGAGAAAACTAGAGCCCAGCAGTAGAATATTTTCTAATGTGGGCGGACGTGACTAAGGTGTACCCTAATAATTTTAACACTAATAATTTTAACACACTTATCTAACCATCAAACCTTAACATTGGGGTAAAAGAAAATAACCCCAAACGTCTTTCACACGTTCGCAAGTAATTGCAGTATTAAATTGGACTGTTTTATAAATTAACCTGACAAATCTGCCCGGTTCCCTATTTAAATACTTTGAGGTTTGTGAGATGGGAAAGTTCTAACCGCAATGCCACCGTAAATCCCAATAAAGTCCTAGAAAACAAAAGTAGATTTAAGTAGTTAGGTATTAAGTAGACTGCAATTTATATGACATAGATACGCGTAGTTTTTAAACCACGTATTTTTTTAATTATTCTTCAAATAATAATATTAGAATATTTTATAGTGGTAGGACCACAATGTCGACAATCTTCTGTCAACAACCGCGGGTCGGTCCGTCCAAACTCTTCTTTCCTTACATCCATATTTCTATAACCTTGTTTTATCCCTAAAACATTCTACATTTGTATCAAGTAGACACAATAAAATTACTTTATTACCGGCTAACGATTAATTAATTATATGAAAATAAAACTTATAATTAAGTACAAAAATTAAGTGATCTACTAATCCATTTAAATTGTTCATACCATTGAAATACTCATAACCTAGCACAACAAACATTACCATAATGGTTTAATATAGGTACTTAAGTGCGTCCAGACGTAATAGAATGGGCCCTTTGATATACAGAAACTGTTCCCATGTTAGTTTTTAGTCGCTATCTGTCCAACGTAGGGGTTATTACCAATCAAATACAGGGTAGATAATTGATAAGTATCATCGATCGACCCTTGTTAAACGTTTTCCCATAGGAAATGAGGATTTCGATAGCCACTGTTACGCATTACTAGTTTCAACGTTCGTCCGAAATTATATTACAGTTAATTTTAGTCCGATTTTAAAATTGGAATGTCATAAATTTATTTTAATTGCGCATTGTAATGAAATGCAAAAAAAACATTTTTTATTAAAGTCTAATTTTTTACTGTTTAAGGTCTAATTCGTATTTAAATAAAAATCATTTAATTTGAATTGCATAATTGCAGTTACGATGCGATATTATGATGGCGATCACATATTATTTATAGTTCTGATTTTAATCGATTTACTAGTTAGCCGTGTTAAGTTAGTAAAGAAAAACCATTCTCTAGTCTTTATCGAATATAACTATGTATATTAATTATTTAATCGATCAATCTTACTACTCTCAACATATTGCCATGGGTGTCTGTCGTTGAAACAAAACGAGGGGAATTTTTTCATCACACGAGCTCCCATTTTGCACCGGATCAATAAATAATTACGGTTTTTAACCCCGTGTGAATATATTCACGATAACGTTTACTTTCACCATTACCTTTGGGGCCTATAATAATTATTATATTAAATAATTAACGATATTGAGTCACATTATAAATAGTTGTACCCGTATCCATATAAACATTTTTTTTTATTATATAATAGAAAAATCTTAGCTCCATATTTTTCACACCAGCCAGTTTCTTAATCGATTTTATTAATTTCGATTAGGAATCGAGTTTGATTGTTTTAAATGGAACGCGTCAATTTCAATTTCGGAACATTGACTTTTTATTTTTTATCGTCTGACAGCTGTCTCAAGAGAATAAATGCAGCCAGATTAAAACTGATGACCTTTTTTAACAAAAGTCATACAAATATATTCGTACATTGGAATTATTCTTATTATGAAAAAAGAAACTTTATGCAGAGTTCATTGTTTTGATGCCAACATTTAAATAAAAACGGTAATGTTCCGCACAGTGCTCCAATATGGCAGCTGGTCAGCGAACATTTTGATTAAACTACAACGGTTTTCTCACCTTCAGCCATATGTTTATATTTCAATGAGCAATCTCTATAATATACAAATATTTTATTTGTCTATATCCATAACAAACAAATTAAATTTCAAATGTTATTTACAACAGTAACCACAATGTAAAATTGTATATGTTTAACGTTTCTACAATTCACCTTATAAATAGTATTGTTAAGTGGCATATTGTGTAAACACAGGAACACTTGTGGCTACATATTATTAACTTACGAAAGTATCTTTATAACGATTCTTCATAGGAAGTAAATAAAAGACTCCACGCAAGGATGTCCACTAACATAATTTGTGTACGGAACATTTGAGAGCTGCTAATGACTGTCGGAAATTATTCCCATAAAAAGCGACTCTATTATTTTTTTGTTCCGTTATAAGCACTAAACTCATTGAATGACGTTCTAGTAACACGTATTTGGTTTAATTTGTTAAGAATGATTTTATTGTGCGTGAAAGTAACCAATTATTTTGTACAGTTACTCAAAAGGCCGTAGGAGCAATAAAAGTAAGCGTTTTGATAAATACAACATCACTTGTGCCAAGATAGTGGATAAGATATAAATATTATTATCTAACTTAAATGACTTATTCATTCATCATCATTACAGCCCATATATGTCCCACTGTTGGGCTCGAGCCTTTTTTTTTCCGCTGTGGAAATGCAATTTACGCACTATCCCCCGCCGGTGTCAGACGAGGGGGAGTATGGGACTCGCCGGCTATGCTTCCGGAATACCCACTAAAACCACAGCGGTCCCTTCCGCGCTTTTACGGGGTGCCGGAAAGGTCGTCTTATGACATTCGATCCCAGACACCCCTACGCAAGGCTGTCTGGCCACGTCCTGTCGTCAATCAAAGCGGAGGGAGGAGATGCGCATATCGGCGCCTCCTCCTCCCTACTCGCCGCCGGCGGAGCGAGTCAACGGACGCAAGTGTTTCGCGTTCCCGCTCCTCGGCCTTCTTCCTTGTGATGACCTCCTCGCAGAAAGAGGCCATCGACGTCCAGCACCTGTCGCTGTCCAGCATCTCTGAGATGATGGTCGACAGCGACAGGTCCATTCCTATGACCGCCGACAGGTCGTGGCGCTGAGGCCCCCAGGCGGGACATACTTCCAGTGTGTGGCGCGCATCATCATTTGGCGCGCCACACTCATGGCATCCAGGGGCCTCTTCTCGTCCAATTCTGTGCAGGTACTTACCGAAGACCCCGTGTCCGGTAAGGGCCTGCGTCATCCTGAAGGTCAGGTTGCCGTGCCTTCGGTTCATCCAGCGGTGAAGGTGGGGCGCAATCGCCTCGACAGTCCCCCGCCCTGCTACGGGGGACTCCAATTCCTCTCTCCACCGCCGAATTACTGTCCTTTGGGCAGTTTCTCTTGCCCTTCTCATTCCTCTCGTGGCGTTAGGTTCGCCACTGGCGCGCGCCACTGCGCGGAATCAGTAGACTTCCGCAAGCGCCCTAGCCTGAAGTGGCCAGGGTGGATCGCCCGCCAACAGTGTGGCTGCGGTCCAAGAATTGGGCTCGAGCCTGCTCCACAATAGGAGGGAAATTGACCTTACTACATGATGGTCACACAGATTGGTATAGGATTTTATTTCGAGTTTTGCTTCTTTTGCATAGATGTTATATGCGTATTACATACCTTAGTCGTCTTTAACGACTTCCATGGGCAAGAGAGTGGTGAATTGTATTCCTACTCCGTCACCACACGGAATAAATGATCTATTATTAAATAGAAAAAAATCAAGGTCTTGAAAACATATTTTCCTAAATTTGAGCGAGTCTATTAAGATTCAACTATACTAATACCGTATAAGATGAATAAATTAAGACTAGGAACATTTGAGAAGACTGTCAAGCATCCAGCCATGCTAAGCTTTTTAATCTACCGACTGCTTTAATTGAACGTAATCATCATCATCATCATCCTATTTTTTTTAACGCTGTGCAAATGCAATTTACGCACCATCCCCCGCCGGTAACAGACGAAGGGGTGTGTGGGACTCGCCGGTCACCTATGCAACCGGAATACCCACTAACACCAACAGCGGTCCCTTTCGCGCTTTTACGGAGTACCGGTGAGATCGTCTAGTGACATTCGATCCCCGGCATCATCATCATCCTGCTCTTATCCCAATTACTTGGAATCAGCTCAATATTCTTTCATATTGCAAAAGTTTCGGTAATATTTTTATGACCAACCGGCTGCCCAACATCAACCCTCCCTGGGAACATAATTATTAACCAAACTGCACCAGATAGAGTTGGTCCTGGTCGATGTAAAGCTCTTAATCACGAGCTACATATGTCAGGATTGGTTGCGTTCGTAGTCAAAAAGCAATTTGATTGTACTTGATAATATTTCGAATGTTATTTCTATTAATGATTTCTTTAATAACAGCACTATTATTAATTTCGCTTTTCAGAAGATAGAAAATCCTGTATTTTTTAATTTCTAAGAGATAAAATTATAGGTATATATTTCACAGATTAATATCATGTTAAGAATCGACATAAATGCTAGATGCGAGGTTTTATATTTACAATTGGAACTTAAACGAGCACAACATCAGGAAATATACATTGTAACCAAGTGGTAGATAAGCGATACGGCCTTGGACCACTTTGATAACATTCATAGGACTTGCGCCGATATCGAACGTGGGAAGCTTTGCGTTACATATACCTTGAAATGCATTTAATGTTCATTTATGAATTCCAAACATGTTTTTAATGTAGTTGAGATTTTTTAATCTTTATTAATATAGAATATTTTCTGTTTGGTGACGGAGTAAGAATACAATTCCTTCCTATCTTGTCCGTGGATGTCGTAAAAGATGACTATGGGATATAATATGCACATAACATCTATGTAAGAGAAAGGAAAACTCAAAATGAAACCCTATATCAACCTGTCTGACCAGCATGGTATAGTAGGTCAAATTCTCTTTCACTGTGGGGGAGGCCCGAGCCCAACAGTGGGACTTATGTGGGCTGCGATGATTTTAATATAATGATTTCTGATGTTTACGCGAGTTTCACACATTATATGTAAAACTAGCAACCCGCCCTCGCTTCGCTTCGGTTATAGGTTATAGTCGTTTTACCCGCGTAGTTCCCGTTCCCGTGGGAATACCGGGATAAAATATAGCCTAGTTTACGATCTGATATTATAGCTTTCCATTGGTGAAAGAATTTTTGAAATCGGTCCAGCCGTTTTGAAGATTACCTGGAACAAACAGACAGACAGACAAAAATTTTTAATTGCTATTTTAGGCATAGGCGTCGTGCAGATAACCGTGTGAGCATGAAAAAAGCCTATTATTTTGACATTACAAACTGACACTCCAATTTTATTTATTGGTATAGATTAATTTTACGGATTTTATCGCGTTTGTATGTCAGTCCGCCCGTGACTGTGAACGCTGTAAAGTGTTCGAAATGTCGGGCAATCAAATGTAAACGCGATATAATCTGTAAAATTAGTTTTAATTATAATATAGGGCAAACTTTGTATAAATATGAATGATTATTTGTTTTAAATATTATCTTTTTTATTTTGTAATGATCTTATCTAATAAATCGTCTTTTACGATACTCGCGGGAAAGGAAGGTGTGATCAGACATTCTAATCACTTAATATACTTTATCTGTCAACACACGTGATTCTTTATCCATCACTATAATATCATCATTCATCATCATTTCAGCCCATATACGTCCCACTGTTGGGCCCGGGCCTCCTCCGTAACGGAAGGGTAATAGACCTACTATACCACGCTGGTCAGACGTGTTGGTATAGGGTTTTATTTCGAGTTTTCCTTCTCTCGCATAGATGTTATATGCGTTTTATCTCCCTTAGTCGTCTCGTACGATCACCCACGGGTAAGATAGGGGGTGGTGAATTGTATTCTTACTCCGTCACCACACGGAAGGAATCACTATAATATAACAGAAATAAATGACATTATAGAAATAAATGTCATTAGTCGCCCAATAAATATTTAAAAAAAGAACGCAAGGCAGTCATGATGACTATTGCCAGAAGTGAAAACTTAAAACTGTGAACAAACAGTTGTTATTTTTGGATATTCAATTGAATCGATTGATTTTAAAGTAAAATTTGTAAATTAAGACAGTTACATTTATCTGGTTTTGACATCTATCGGCACTATACCAGTGACATTGGCATAGCTGCAGACATAGTGTTAGCGTTAGCACATCGTGTGACCATGTTGATAACTACTTACACTTTTACTTTACTCCCTATCCAAATCTGCTTAGAAGTTTCCACTTCAAAAATCTAAATTATTTGGCTTTACACAATCGTATAAAAACACTTATAGAAACATAATTTTATTCATAAAATCGTTATCCTTTCAAATAATAACGTGAACAACATACATATTTATCTTAAATTTATTCTGTAAGAATTAGGTGAGAAGAAATTATGCAAATCTTTGATTATGTCCGATTGTCGAACAGAAAGGCGCGTTGATGACACTCAATGTCACGGAGCATAAATCAACAGACATCAACACATTGGTCATTCCCACATAAACTATTTATTTTATAACTTTCAAGTTTGAAGTGGACATGGGGTTAGATCAATTCAAGATTTACACCTTTATAAGTCTTGTATTTTGTTGCATTTTGATCAGGGTGAAAGGCGTGATTAATTTTTAAAATTTAAAACCATTTGTCGTTTCAATTAAAATTATTTTTACGGATTTTATAGCGTTTATATTTGACTAGCAACCCGCCCTCGCTTCGCTTCGGTTTTAGTCGTTTTACCCGCGTAGTTCCCGTTCCCGAGGGAATACCGGGATAAAATATAGCCTAGTTTACGCCCTGATATTATAGCTTTCCATTGGTGAAAGAATTTTTGAAATCGGTCCAGGCGTTTTGATGATTACCCGGAACAAACAGACGGACAGACAAAAAATTTTTAATCTGTATTTTAGGCATAGGTGTCGTGCAAATAACCGTGTGAGCATGAAAAAAGCCTATTATTTTGACATTACAAACAGACACTCCAATTTTATTTATTGGTATAGATTTTAATTTCTCGACGATTCGAACAATTCTCAGTTAACGCTTCAGCAAAGTTCCACATAATTTTTACACGTTTACAAGTTTACAGTACTTGGAATTCGCTAAAGTTTTCTTAGGAAACCCTCGAAACTTAGGGAATCAATAGAAAACCTGCGACAGTGTCTTCTTCTCCACCCAAGATTAAGTTAGAAAAAAATGCTCACTGGATATACAAAGCATTTTCTACTAATCTATCTGTTTATTCGGTTTACTGTTTATTGTATCGCGTAGAATTTAGGATTAGGTAATTTAGATGAATTAAACCTTTAAATGTGTTTGTGATTTCACGATTAATATTTACTTCATTCAAACAAGTCTTCAACGCAAATACAGCAAACAGCTCTTCAACATCGACAAGCCCTTAAATTTGTAATGTTTGTTTATCTTTATTTGTATAAGACGGTAGACATGTCCATATAATAGTCAACGATTTCTCTAATGCGTAGGAGGGTTGTACAATCTTTGTGGCGACTAGTTCGGGTCGGGTCACTATAAGAGGCTAACCCGACCCCTCTGTTGACATCAACGGTAAAGAACACGTGTGAACTTAAACTCTCGGACACAATTCGATTCCATTAATTCTTTTCATAAGAATGAAGAGTTATATCATTCTTTTCGGCAATTCGAGTGTCACAAATGTCCCCCGTGAGCATTCATCATCTCTGAAGTGATGGATAGCACTGATCGTGACGAATGAATAGGAATCTATGTTAATTTCAAATTGAAATGTTAATGCACCTTAATGTTGTATACTGAGTACATTTGAATAAACACTAATGTATTCGAGTACCTTACACCTTATGTGACAATAATATTAAGATCGAGGTCACACATATGTCAAGAGTTTAATCTACAATTAGGTGCATCCGTAGTCTAAATTATACCTTACTGCGCAGTTAAATGTGTGTCATTCTGATCTATATGTATGCTGACGTGTTTTATTATTTGCAAACATGAAATTAGTCATTATTTCCGCGTATTGTGTGCTTTGTAATCGGAAATATATACACGTATACGGTAAACATGTAATTTTATACATAAATTCTTATATATTATAGCAACCCGCCCTCGCTTCGCTTCGGTTATAGGTTATAGTCGTTTTACCCGCGTAGTTCCCGTTCCCGTGGGAATACCGGGATAAAATATAGCCTAGTTTACGCCCTGATATTATAGCTTTCCATTGGTGAAAAAATTTTTGAAATCGGTCCAGCCGTTTTGAAGATTACCCGGAACAAACAGACAGACAAAAATTTTTTAATTTCTATTTTAGGCATAGGTGTCGTGCAAATAACCGTGTGAGCATGAAAAAAGCCTATTATTTTGACATTACAAACAGACACTTCAATTTTATTTATTGGTATAGATGAATATTTTGTGTGACCTTCGTAAAAAATAACATATAACATTAAAAATTTAAGGAAACCTTGGCAATGCGTGCCGTAGACAGTTTCTCATCCCAATCCGAACTTCACTAGGGTAACGTCTCTAGTTGAGGGTGGCCCTGGACAAGACGGAGGCACTCTTGTTCCACAGGCCCCGTATGGGTCCTCCCATCGGCGTCTCGATCACACGAAAAAAAGTTAAAGTTCGGCAGCATTAATGAAAACTATTGTGGATCCTGACTTGTAGAATATTCACGTATAAAAATGTGTGCCGCGATTAGTGGTATTAAAGCCACAGTGCCATTGGTGCCCGCAAAAAACGGGGAGTGGCTGCACGCAGGTTATGGAGCTGAAGCTGCGCAGCTGTTATCGCGATTGAACAGATGGGATACGGTCAAACTATAGCCTTTAAAAAAATACAACCTAAACAGGTACTGCGGTTAAAACTAACTCACGGGCGGACGTGTGTAACGGAGTTTCCCCACGATCATGAACGCTGTAAAGTAATCGAAACGTCAGGCAATCAAAAATCAAATAAAAACAATTACAAGGTGTAAAACTCGCGTAAACATCAGAAATCATTAGGTACTATGATTATTTCATAGCGTTTCATTTACTTGACTTTGATAAGTGTGAGTGAGGCGATTAAAGTATATCAGGATCGTGGCTTGTGGCAATTCGTACTCTCTGTCCTTTGGGAAGCAGGCGTGAGGCTATGTATGTATGTATTCTGTATTTAGAGTCTCCATTCCTACCGACGCCGAGAAAAAAATAGTCTTTAGTCTTACCTCTCATATTTAAGCGTATTCTTAGATGCATATAGTTTATTACCCTTTACCGTACATCTCGAAGCTCGAACCCCGACACCAGTGAATAAATACGTGACACATGATTGATAACGACAATAACATTTCTCGACACATTCAGAGTCTAAGAATTCGATTAAAAAATTTCATTCCACTTCAATGGTAGCCACTACAATACAAATACTGGCATTGTTAAATAAAAATTCATATTTCATGCCATTGTTGTAGATGAGAATTACTGATATAGTGTTACAATATGAATTTTAGATTTGTTTGTATTTTGATGCGATACGTGAATTGAATTGTATAATGTAGCTAATTATGTGTGAACATTAGTTACATTCAAAATATATGGAAAATGTGAATATTTATGATAATTAGACTCTATGATTGGACAACAAAGGATGCAATGATTGATAGGCAACGTCTTTATTAAAATTATTAGTACTGTTCATGTTTTCAACTAGCAAGACAGTATTTTGATTGTAAGAGCTACAAAATCAAGTAACAAATTATTATCGTTAAATTCTATTTTATTACTAACTTTTTCTGTCAATTTTTATCTTTCATGGATTATGAGTGGAGTTTATTATTACTTAATAAACCATGCTACTATCTATTATACATCATAATCTCGGCTAATACACGTCTTAGCTCGGGACTCGAGCTTCCTCCAGAACCGGCAGAAAATAGACCTAGACTTACTAGACCACGCTTAAGGGGGTGTGGCATAAGATTTACTTTCGAGTCTCTCTTCGATAGAAGGGCCCTTGCGTAAGTGTTATATGCTTATCCTTTAGTCGATTGTTACGACATATGGGCAAGAGAAGTGAATTGTATTCTTGCTGCCGTCACCACACGGAAAATTTATTAGATACCATAAGATGTCGTATTTATTTTATGTAATAATTAGGTATAATGTATACTCCCAAAACTTGAAGATACCATTTAACTTCAGATATTGTGGAGCTGGAGAAGTTATTAGCTGGTTAAACATTCTTAACACCTTATAAGAAAAAATAGGGGTTGTAAATTGTATCGTTATGTCTTTACCTATCTCACGTAATATAATTTGTGGCAAACATACTTTAAAATTGGCTTACTGTTAAGCCTATAATAGAATTATAGTATGTTAAAAAAAACTCAAGCTGAACATAAAATAAAATCCAAGAAAAAGTCGCGAACCTCCTGCCCATGCTAGATTAGGCGAGTAAGCAACTTACCGTTAGAGAGGCCTTAAAAGGGTACACGTTGACCTTACACCATTATAAACGGTACTTGTTATTGACAAATGAAGTTTGATTCTTACACTTAAAATTATTTCGCATCTCTCACTCAAATAATTTAAGTGAGCGATGCGAAATAAGAAACTAACTACATTGAACACTTAATAGCCATTTAAATAGATTCAACAGCTATCTTCTAAAACGCCACTGCACTGTGACGTTTAGTTTTAATTGCACCACAGATTGCTCAATCTTGTTGATGTTTACGCATCATTGAATAATACTGGAAGCATTCACCATAAACACATTGATGATTTTATTTATTCAAGTTTGAAAACAACTCTTATTGATTTGCATCGATGACAATTTATCAATCAATTATGTGTTAACAACTTCTGGGTAAATAAATTATCATATCACTTCATAATAATATAGTTAGAGGAGTTTCCTCCCCAATAGGAGAGAAACTCAACTACTACTATACCACGCTTGTCAAAACGTTTTGGTATAAGCTTTTATTTCGAATTTGCTTTCCCTTGCATGGATGTTATATATCTATAGATATTGTATCCCATAGCTGCCTATTACGACACCCACAGGCAAGGAAAGGGGATGGTGAATTATATTCTTACTCCGTGACCATACGGTAAATAAATGTTATTATTTAAAACGTATAAATCGATCTTTATTAATTGTTCGGTGTTATATTGTCCGGGCAATCCTTTAAAAGTTATTATTGTACTTATTTTGGATAAAATACACATCTTATCCTCTTAACTGTAACCCTAAAAATTTGTTTACAAAATCTCAAGATGATCAGTGGAATATTTTTAGCATAAAGATATTAATTGAGAGATAAACTGCAAAATATCGATTTTTCTAATAGTCACATATTAGAATTTAATAGGCAATGTAATTTAAAAAAAAAGACAATAAATAATTCAAATATATATTTATAACTACCTGTAGCAAATGAACATAAATTTAATTAAAACCATTATATATTTTGAACAAAGCAGAGTCAGTCTGCGTTAGATTCGCGAATCGCGACTTACCGCATCCCGGTGTCAGCGGCGCCGGCGCATTGAGTTCGTCGACCCGACGCCACGGTGTTATTGAACGTACCATAACAACACGCACACATACACACACCCGCTTGTATGTACACAAACATTTTCAATGTAGTTAATAGATATTAACTGACTACTGAACTTAAAGCTTAGATAAAACCAACCGTTTTATTGGAAACATTAATTAAAAAAATCGCATTAATATTTTCTATAATTAATTGATAAGAAGAAGAGTTCAGGATAATTATTTAATACGTGAGAACATTTGCCGTATTGTGACAAACTAAGAATACAGTCATCCCTTTCTTTGCCACGGGCATCATACAAATCAAAAGCCGCAGATAACATGTAAACAAATAGAAACCCAAAATGTAGGATCAACGTGGCATGATAGGATGTCCATTGTCCTTCCAATGAGGAATTTTTTGGCCAGCTGTGGGGCATCTACTTACGTCCTATACGCACCTATTCCTTGGCCTATATTTACTAAAAAAGAAGAAAAACATCATTAGGTTCCTCATCTCATCATCATCCTAATTACTTGGAGTCAACTTAATATATAGGTACACTTCTTTCATAATACATATTACAATATTTTTATGACCAGCCGTCAAGCCTCCTTAGTAATGTAATTGTTAACCAGACGCTATCAAATGTGTTGGTTCAGGTTGATGTAAAAAACTTAGTCATCCTCACGAAGAATTTAAGGGTCGGTAGTATCACACAGCAAATTGAATTCTTCATCTAAAGTCTGTATTTATTGCCGAAAGATGTGCTATTTCAGAATATAATCTACCTCTGTGCCAAACATTATCCAGATACGCTTAACAGTTCTGACGTGATTAACCATCCAGCTATCCAAACTTTCGAGTATATCTTAGTAAGATAAAAATTATAATCGCATACATGGGACGACATTAATCTTAATAGGTTATCACAGATATCGGATTACGTATATTGTTGAATTGATAATACAAATTCTTGTTGAACGTTACAAGTTCTTGTTAACAATACAGTTGATAGGTAAACAAAACATAAATTACATAACCGAATATATTAAGTACATAGTAAATTTCACTCGTACGTTCGTTACGTAAGTATGAATACGTCACGACATATTTTTTTCAGTTTGCGTATAAACGCATTGTATGTCCGCGGCCTAAAGCCCACGACCGCTGTATCTCAAATTAACGGTATTATGACAGGCAACTCCTTTCGCGAAACCTCATTCCGAATTCAAATACATAATATGCGCGTACGCATTTCGACAACAAAACAACAAATGTTATTGGATAAGTATTATTTGTTTACAGACTGTATTTTTTGAACAGTAAATAGTAATTTATAATAAATAAAATACTGTGGATAGTATAGTGGTTAAGATACACGACATATCATGCCAAGCATCTCGGGTTCCATTCCCGAAAGAACAATATCTGGTGCGATGAATAAATTGTTGTAATGAGTCAGGATGAAATTTGTGACGGTAATTATGCTTGTAAAGTCCCACGCAATACAAGAATTATTTCGTTAGTGTACAGTTTCGGAATCTATAGTCTATAGATTAGATAAACATATTATTCTGAAAAGTTTCATTGTCTTTAAATCTATTTGAATCTTCTGCTTTTCAAAAGGTATAAATTTGCAATCTTAACTCCTAATCACATATGTATATCAGGACATCGATGTTCACTGTTGGACGTACAAATATCTACGTGGAGAAATAGTGCTAGAATCGCCGCGCTTGGCAAACAAATTGTTATAAGCTTCACCGGAGAACGCTTCTGTCCACGCATCTTGTTCTCCCGTAGGAGGTTTTTACAGGGATACGTAAAGGTAACTCAAAAACTACGGCTCATATCTTGATGGAATTTATATATTTACCTATAAACCTATTGTAGATCATTCTTTCTCTAGAATTCTCAAAATCGGTTCATAATGGGCGGAATGACCCTATAACATACATACAAAAAATCCGTACAGTCTATTTAAGAACCTACATTTTTAAAGTCGGTTAAAATAGCGAAGTTTGTTATCAATATAGGTGCGCACACCGTGTTACAAGACCGGAAAGTTGAGCAAAACCGCAATTCGGAACGCTAGTTACACTAATACACCCAAAAACGTAGGCGTTAGTTCAACGACCCAAGTTTTTTTTTAATCGCATATGCATGTATGCCGTGCAACAGTACTAAACAATTATCGCGTAATTTTGGCTTTTAATTGCCAAACGTTTCGCTACGTAACACCTATACAAACCTGTATTTTATTATGCTAACTAACGTAAATGCGAAGGTCTGTGAGTACGCTTGTTTTACATATACTCACGTTATAACGCTTCAGCGGATTTTTGTGAAGGTTTTTATCTTGAGCTAATATAATTTATTTGCGTATGGAGGTGTAAAACTCGATTGAGAAATCGAACACGAGATTATGCAGCACTCCCCTGGGAAACTTTTAACGCCAATTCCACCCAACTTGAGCGGTAAATAAAATTAAAAAAATACTAGCTATGATAAAAATGTTGATATCGACATTGTTTTCATATGTGTATTAATAATTATATAAATATGTGTTGTGTGATGGCGGCTACGAATACAACAAACCCTTAAATTGCTTGTGGGTGTCGTGAAAGACTGACAGACAGCCTGAAAAGTGAGGAAAGAAAGAAAGTGACGGGCAGCCAGTCATGAAACTATTACAAAAACTTTTGCAATATATGTATTACTTCATATTGTCTAGACCCCAAATAATTGAAATAAGAGCAGGATGAATATAAATAATATGATTATAAAATTCATACTTATTTTTACCATTTTCCTAATGTCAGTTTTTAAAGATGACAACCCTATTTATAAGCATTCTGTTAAGACATAAATTACTTGGACAATTTATATAATTAGCTATAAAGTTCTGGTAGTTAATCATCACAACAAAACCACAAGTAGTAGCGCAGTAGCAGGTGCATTAGTAGTGCCAATTGACTTCAATGGGCTTAGTGCGAATATTTGCGTCCAAGTACAACTCGTTAGCGAAAGCAATTTGTATAGGATTTGGAGCAGTGTCCCTATTGTGCAATATCAGTTGATGCAAATCCCTTTTTTTTTTAAGACTGCACTAAGTCAACGTTCCTTGTATTGCGGGGGACTTTAGAAACATAATTCAACGGACACAAATTACATCCAGAATCAAAACAACAATTTGTGGATCGCACACAGTGTTGTCCTGCATGGGATTCAAACCAGCGACTCTAGCACGATACGCCATCTGTGCAGTCTCGATAACAATAGAAAAACTTCGACGCAATTTAGTGCTAAGCCAGGTCACAGGAATGTATTAACCAACATCACAAGAAAAGTCAAGAGCCTTTAGACAGGCAATTTATTATGTAATCATTATTGCTGATATAATTATTTATCTTTGATAGATTTTCTAAAGTCCAAAATATAATTAAACCAGATCGGATTGATAGCATTTTTTTTTTTTTGGGACTAATCCCACCACACATTCCCACCACTGTAACTCCTGTAAGCCAGGATCCACAATGGTCTCCGTATAAGACACTGAGGTTTGACCCTCAGGAAGTCCCGGGAATCGCTTTTAATTGTCTTGGGACCCGCAACAAATTTAATTAGAAAAGAAAACAGGAGGAGTTGGAAAGATTCCACTTCCCTCCTATGCAAAGCGGGAGACATGAAGCAAAGTTGGCTGATAAGCCAGTAAATAAGAGTTTGTACAACTACGTGAAACGCAGCGGTACAGCACCACGGATTGGACAAAGCTTAATGGACCTATTTGTGAGCTTTAGGTTTGGTTACAGTAATAGGTATGGCAAAAGCGGATTGATAGCATAACAAATAAGTTACCATTTCAATCATTGCACCAGAATATTGAACTAATTTATAAACACGTTCTACATTCAACACTTAAAAAAACATCCATAAGAATAATTTTATGCTATTTTGGTAAAGTATTTATTACTTTACTAGCAACCCACCCTCGCTTTGCTTCGGTTTCAGTCGCTTTACCTGCGGCGTAGTTCCCGTTCCTGTGGGAATACCGGGATAAAATATAGCCTATGTTACTCCCTGATATTATAGCTTTCCATTGGTGGAAGAATTTTTGAAATCGGTTCGGTGGTTTAAGCGTGAAAGCGTTACAAACAAACATCCTTACTTTCACATTTATAATATTAGTATGGATCTACATAGACTTGAATATGTTTTCGTAAAATTTGCAACATTAGAACAATTCATCGTCATCATCACAATTCACATAAGTCCCACTTTTGGGCTCGAGTCTCCTCCACAATAGGAGGGAAATTAACCTGCTATACCACGCTAGTCAGACGTGTTGGTATAGGGTTTTATTTCAAGTTTTCCTTCTCTTGCATAGATGAATATCCCAGAGTCGTCTTTTATGACACCCACGGGCAAGAAAAGGAGTAGTGAATTGTATTCTTACTTCGTCACAACGCAGAGAGATCAGGACAATTAAAACTAAATAATACCTCTCTTAATTGAATTACTACCCATTTTACTTTAAAAATTTATAGTTAAACTTTGTCAGTACGGCCTAACCCTATTTACTATAAAATATTTTAATCATCAAATGTTAAGCGATCTGTATTTACTACGAGTTTATTTTTACTACACAATATACATTTAACGTCGCTCTATAAATTTAGTCTTAATTATGCCTTGATTATAATAGTCCGCATTAACTTTTTATGCGACCATTTTGATGCAACACTGTCTACGATTATGCGCTGTACGCGCGTAAGTCATAATTTCTGTAGTAACAATTTAAGCAATATTTGTAGCTACATATATATATACTATTGCGTATTATTTCAAATACAGTAATTATCTTTTTATAATATAATATTACAAATATACTATTTTCGTTTGGAGTAAAAATACAATTTATCAACGTCTATCTTGCTCGTGGGTGTAAAAAAGGAAAACTAGGGTAGAGAAACAAAAAATAAAATCCTATACCAAACCGTTTAACCAGCGTGGTATGTTAGGTCAATTTCTCTTCAATTGAGAAGGCAGTTTAAGCCCAGCGGTGGGACGTATATGAGCTGAGATTATGATAATGATGAAATATACAATTAATGCGGACACTATCGCAATCATTAGATCCTGTTATGATATGCAGTTATAATTTAATATGCTAAGTGCCATCATTATTTTTACAACATCCTATTATTATAGATATAAATAATTTATCTATACCAATAAATAAAATTGGAGTGTCTGTTTGTAATGTCAAAATAATAGACTTTTTTCATGCTCACACGGTTATTTGAACGACACCTATGCCTAAAATACAGATTAAAAAAATTTTGTCTGTCTGTTTTTGCCGGGTAATCTTCAAAACTGCTGGACCTATTTCAAAAATTCTTTCACCAATGGAAAGCTATAATATCAGGGTGTAAACTAGGCTATATTTTATCCCGGTATTCCCACGGGAACGGGAACAACGCGGGTACAACGACTCAAACCGAAGCGAAGCGAGGGCGGGTTGTTAGTTGTTTTATAATTTTAGTACTAAAATATTATTTGTTAAACTTTCCTATAAAATATTTGTGTTGTATTAAGCTACTAAAGGTGACCATATCATCGTCATAGTTGATCATAACTTGTTATATTACTTGTCTTTGAGACTAAAAATATTAATTATGTCTAGTAAATTTCATTTAAACGTTTTAGGACAAGATATATTCGAGACCATCTTCAGACCAGTCAATATTCTACAAAATTTTATTGCATTGTCATCCGAATATGTCAAATTGAAATTCAAGTAGATATAAGAAAGTGCAACATAAAATTATTCATCATCTTTGCTCATATACGTCCCACTGGTACAAAATTGGCTTACTATACCACGCTGGTCAGGCGAGTTGGTGTAAGGTTTTATTTCGAGTTTGCCTTCTCTTGCATAGATGTTATCTGCATATTATAATCCCTTAATCGTTTTTTACGACACCCACCGTCAAGAAAAAGGATGATGAATTATTATTGTATTCTTTCTCCGTCACCACAAAGAATAACAAAAAAATCGGCCAAGTGCCCGTTGGACTCGCGCACGAAGGGTTCCGTACCATTGAGTAAAGAAGGGCAAAAACTTGCGTTTGTTGTATGGGAGCCCCCCTTAAATATTTATTTTATTTTGTTTTTTAGTATTTGTTATTATAGCGGCAACAGAAATACATAATTTGTAAAAATTTCAATTTTCGCGGTTCTTGAGCTACAGCCTGGTGACAGACAGACGGACGGACAGACAGCGAGGTACTAAGAAGTAATAGGGTCACCTTTTTACCCTTTGGGTACGGCACCCTAAAATTATTACTACCTTTAAATTCGAATCGCAGAAAAAAGAGAGAAAGATATCAAAATATTATTTTCTTATTTTATTAAAATGTTATTTTATTATATTAATCAGACCAACATATATTTGGAAGTCTGTAGAAATCGAAACCTGTGATTTACGTGGGCCGTAATGTGAACGATCTATACACTCCTTATAATGAGTAGAATGGATGAGTTTACAAACAAACATTACGTCACGCTCTTCATCAGGCAGAGTAAAAGAGATAGAAGCAAATCCAAGCCACAACACGACCAGAAAAGGTTATTCAACCTCTTGTAAATTAACCGTGAATACACGGCATTGCAATTTTTTTAGTCAATTTGAAAGATATTTATGGCAAATCAAAGACCTATTGATCATTTAACTAAATTAATGGTCAATTTTTTTATAGTACTTAAGCCCATGGGGTTATACATTAGGGTGTAAAACGCTGACCTTTCGTCATGTAAAATGGACCCACATAAAATTAAGAGACCCTATTGTTTTATACATTTTCAGGCAGTAAAAGTCAATTACACTTTTCATTGTCATCATGAATGATGATCATTCAGCTTATCGCCATCCACTGCTGGACATAGACCTCCCTCATGTTTTGGCCATAAAATGCAGTCCTGTGCCGCCTGCTTCCTACAACTCCTAGCAACTTTCACCAGTTCGTCAATCCAATTATTTTGCGTGCGCAAAGAAAAATTTAAGTTTTAATAATAGTTCGTTCAAAATTTAGAATAGTTAGATAGGAAAAAGCTACAGAGCTAAATGTTTATTCTTACATTATGTAGATACACTACAATTTGTTTTGACGTAGGTACACATGGTACTAATTTAAATATAATTAATTGTTTACCAGACAGAAGGTTAATGTTATCGAAACTGTGACATTTAAGAATTTATTACATATTGTTGATAAATATTATTTTCTTCAGAGTTATTAAGTACTACAATTAAATTTAATTGTATTTCTTTTGGGTGTAGTGGTAAAATACAATTCTCTCCCCTTTTACCGGCAAATTGCTAATGTCTGGGCGGTTTTTAATATTTATGTCCAGTGACTATTTAATAATTACTATGGTCCACAGAAACTTTACTAGCAACTAATCTAATGGATGATTATTATAATAAGACCCTTATCAACATCTTGCTCTTATCCCAATTACTTGGGGTCGACGCAATATGTCATCTGTTTTGACATATTGCAAAAAGTTTCGGCAATGACATTTATGACCGGCCACCTGCCTGACGTCAACCCTCCTTGGGAATATAATCGTTGACCCAAATGGTACCAGATGGAGTTGGTCCGGGTCAATCTAGGGCTCTTAGTCGTCTTTTACGACACCCACGAGCAAAGCAAGGGTTGGTAGTATTCGAAGCCGCTACCACACAGCAAATAATAAGTCTTATAATAAGACCATTATACAAATCAAAAAGAATGTCTGTTATTCCTTAAATTTAAAATGTAAAACATACCAAAAAAAAAAAAAAAATAATTATCTTTACGATCGTTCCAATTTATGATATGGTTACTATTTATAAGATTTTAATAAATGTATATTTTGTTTTCAGGTAAGCGTCTCGGATTTATGATAATTATACTATTCTAAAATGGTATGTTAAGTTTATTTACAAGTTTTATAAGTTTATTACCTCATTATGTTATTACGAAATGGACAATATATATAAAAATGGTAGGGCACCGTGCAGGAGGGCCCAAAATCAACCTTCTAACTAGCTTAACTACTCGGGAGAAAAATCGTAACATCCACTTGAAGCCATTACAATAATAGCCCATGCTGAAGCACATTAATAAGGAAAAATCCTTAAGAGCCATATTCTAAGGCTGATTCATGTAGGTCCATTATAATTCTAATTCAATGTAATTTCAACCCTCCCCCCATAATTTGGTACAAATCGTTCCAAGATAATCTTAGCGTACATTGAACGTAAATTTAAAACTGTAATTTGATCAATTTCATTAAATGAGGAGTGAAATAATGATCATAGAATCATCATTTTAATTTGATTTTCATCCGTAGATACGTGGTAATTATAATGGAATCTTAATGTTTATATAATCTGAATCAGAAAAGGGCTAAATGTGCATTCATATTTTAATTACATACTATAAACTGATGTGGTTTTCAATTCAAACAAATATATATACATTTACATGTTATAAATTCACTCTAGTCGTTGGGAGCTCATGTCTTCTATTCAGTCAAAAACTTTTCACTAAATGCCTCCAATCTCCTTCATAATATGAGGGAGATTGACCTAATAATATGGCTAATGAGACCAATTGGTGCAAAACTTTTTCTTTTGCTTATCTTTCACCGATATTATCTATATCATATTTACATCCCTTGGTTGGTTTTTAACACGCCGGTGAGATAGAAATAGGTGGCATTGTATTTTTACTCACCTTATAACAATGCGACAAAATATTTTTGTCCGTAAGGTGACGAAGTAAGAATACAATTCACCACACCCTTTCATCTTCGTGGTTTAAACATCTGTGCAAAAGGAAAACTCGAAATAAAACCCTATACGAACATATCGGACCAGTATGGTATTAGGTCTATTTCGCTCCTATTGGAGAGGAGGCTCGAGCCCAGCAGTGGGACATGTATGAGCTGAGACGACGACGACGAGAAGAAATAAAAATTTTACTATCCTAACTTTCTAATAAACCATTGCTTCTTGATCCGCCCTTTACTTTTTTAACTATGTATTTAACCGGTGTGTTAGAAATGAATCATTTAGAGCTTCGCTTATTTGTTCATCGACGTCTTTCTTTTACTGAGTAGCTACTAAGTATTTCTCAGTTTACACAACCAGTTCAATATGTAACATGTTTAATATCCATGTTATGACTGCACCCACCATTTTGGATGTAGTTAGTGAGTTTTTGTTCCCTTTAACCACTATATCAACACTCAAACTAGTGTGTGAAAGGTAAAATCTTGAAGTGGCATGCTTAAAAACACGTTTAAATCAAGTAGACTCTTTAAATCTCTATCAATTATATTATTTTCTGAGTTCTAATGTGACATAAAATCAACTTTTTAGTCGTAAAGAAGTGCTAATCTTGCAAAAGGTCCATTTAAGACATTTTTCTCATGTCCCCGTTCTATTCCAGTCCTAAGTAGCTTGATAAACAGTTCAAGGGCTATCGTATTGCCAGACAAGTGGGCCATTAACATTTGAAGGACATTTGATGATTGTTTTTAACTCTACTAACCTCATTTTAAAACCCCTGAAGTGATAAGATTTCTCCTTATGAGCCTGTTATTATGTAATCTTTTTAACATTACGCCTTGAAGCGATAAAAAATATTTAATGAGTTCTAAAGCTTTTTAGGTAAAAATATTTTCATGTTTAATGTAGGTAAGTTTTTGAGACGAAAACATGCTTGCTTTTAGATATGTTATGAGAGAAAAAAATCTGTAAACAAAACGTAAATTAGAGTCGTAACAACTTTACTCCTTAATTATTCTTAGTGGTTCAGAGAGAGATACTTCGAAAATACTCGTATGTATTACAAAATGCCAATATATCGCTATCAATCGTCGTTTCAATTTCGTTAACTTCTCCACAGACAATTAACGATCAAAGTCAATTGCACTTACTTTGTCTTACTACCAAGAATTGCAATTACGACTGTATTTATTGAGGTGTCTTATTAGGCGGGAAGCGAACACGCCAACGCAATATGTTCTAAGAAACCTTACAAAAGACTTTTATTAACTAAAGTGTCAGTTTCTTACCACTTGAAAGATGGAATGAGACGGAAATATACTATCTCTCTCCGTTACTATCAGAGGACGCTCGTAAAACGATTTTGGAACGAACAAAAAATTGTTTTGGTTTTTTCTATACGGGAATGGAGCATTAAAAAGAAACTCGCTCTTGTTAGAGATTTTTGTACTACGCCATAAACTACTACGCGACCAGCGCCCAGTTTTTTTTATGATCAATATTTAAATTTTGTGTGTGATAGGATTTGGGTTCAGCGGCTCTCTGTAACCAATACCGTTCTGCAATCGGTATGCAGCCGACAAAAATTGCGTATATTTTTTTCTTATCTGAAATACGTCGTATAACTAGGTCGAACTTAATCTAATATTTCGCAAACACGCTTTAGAGTACTGCATTTTTATTGATATTTTTTTATTAAATCACGTCAAATGGGCCGGACTTTTAAATATCTTTTAATTGGTCAGAGACTTTGCTGCCTCTATCAGGGGGAAGCTGCGTGGCCACTAGATGCAATCTCGTCGGAGATGCGAGGTCAACGACCGGGATGTGTGAACGAGATGGCATTGCATGCGCGAGTGCAACAGATAGGATGTGCGTACGCACAGAAAAGGAATCAAAATTATTGTGTTACTGTTTGTTACCCTTTTTATATACACATGTCCTGGCGTGTGGGTGTATGTTTAATTGTGTGCGTCTAATCCTCAATCCTGGTGCGTTTGTTATTGTTTAGTTTAGTCCGCGTCGCTTTGAAGTATGCACACAGAATATCAAAAGGCGAGTTTGTTTCTCCTTTTAACATATTGTGTCGTAATACTTACGCATACATTAGGTATCAACAAACTAAGAAAAGAATTTTATAGCATAATTTCGTCACACGGCTTTAGAAATGCCTTACAATACAAGAAGGCGTATCTAAAGAGGATTAGGTATCAGTTGAAAATAAATCTTGCTCTTATTCCATTCTTTAATGTCGCGACACGTACGTCAAATTAAGCCCAAAAATATATTTCTCACAGTTAAAAAGTGTAAAGGCAGTTCGTAACGATAAAAAACTGGATTTAATAACTTATGTGTGCTAAAAATACAATCTCTTGGCATCATCTTTTGACTATAATAAATTAAAAAATCACAACTGTCATTATGATGTATCACCTGCCATGCAAACATCACTTTTCCCTCCAAACATTATTGGTGCATAATTCCCATGCAATAATACAGAGCAAGTTACTCTCGCCACCTCGATAATTTCTAATAATTATGCATCAACGGTACCTGCGTTTGCAGACCACGAGCTAACGCAACGGACAATGTGCATTCAGCTATTCTAATTTAAATGAAAAAAACGTCTTACAATCCCATAAAATGCACTGTTTATTGCCCAAAATACACAAATAATGCCTTTCTCATCCATTGAGGGTCAAACGATGCTTTGTCCGTAAGTTGTCCGGTTTGAATAGGAGTAGGTTACAAGGGAACAAAGGTGGTGACATCTCTAAGAAATGAAAATAGGGAGCATCTCTAGTAGGCCAAAGTTATGCTAATTAGATTTAATTGAGTTTATAATAGGCAGAATGATGAATTGCTATGGGCTAGATAAGGGTTGAAAATTGAGGCGCGAAAATTATGATGACTAAGCTTTTATATATTATCAATCTGTTTTTTATTTAATAGATAAGGATATCTAAATGATTTCGCGTCTAGGCAAATAATAATAAATATAATACATCATTATCATGCCCTTACTATCTAGAATATGGCTTTAATGAATTACCTTATATTACACAGTTTCAGAAAAACTGCGCGTGGTCGGTAAGTTTTGTATAAGTAATAAGTATGTATAACTTTTAAAACCAAGGGTCATTATAAAATATTGTTCTTTTTCTTTAAGTAAAAATGTTATCCTTAGGTTATTCTAGATAGGAAGCTGGTATTTCGAAACTATATTTGGTTAAAGACAAACCTATTACGTGAGACTAAGAGTTACGTAGCGATTGTTGTGGTATTGTCCAAATCCCTAAACAACATTTACCATTTACGATCAAGCGAATACCTGGTTCGACCGCCATTATAGTCAATAAAAAAAGGTGACACAAAGTTTTATATCAACAGAAACGTGTCCTCAAATAACAAAGATAATGTTATCAAACACGCGTCAAAATGTTAATTTTATTTTACGTTGAACACAAATAACAAACATAAAACAATGACACACTGTACTTGCATTATCTGAAAGCAAATGAAGTTAAACAACGCATTTTTGAAACAAAGCTTTGACTCCCTTGCGGTAGGTTGAACATGTAAATACAGGAAGATGAACACGTGTCTATGGGTACCGACAAAGGAGTCCTATAATATGCAGTAATTGACTTTGTTTACGCCCATAAAAAAAGTAAAAGTTTGTTTAGTTTCAACAGAACCATAAAATCTTATTGGAAATACATACATATTTTGTAACAGCGGATCGCGAGCAATGTGTCTTAATTAAAAAGTATTTTGAAACTAAACGAATAACATTCAATGTACCAATGAAATTCTAAAGGCAAACAATTGAAGTATTCGTGTCACAGATAAAATTAACGTTCACCTACTTAAACGATATTTGCTCGAATACGACTTCAATTTACTTAACCTTCTATATACGAGCAGTTTATAGCATTAAATTCTTCTTAGCTCATACTTTGCACAACTCCCCATATAGTCGGTAATCTGGCCTACTATGCTAGCCCGATCAGATTGTTAAGTATAGGATTTTACTTATATTACCCCTTTTTCTATGTTGTTATATGCTTACAGTCTTTAATCGTTTATTAAGATACCTTTGATACAGAAGGATGGTGAAAATTGCATTCTTTTTCGATCATCAAACGGAAAATTAATAATTAACGTATATATTAAAGTATATAGATAAAATTCTACAAGCATTATCAAAGATAAGCAAATATATTTAATAGGACAATTCATAACGTTTGAATCAATAAGCACTCGAGTAGCCACACTGTCTACAATATAGGCATTATCTATAGCGATACATTAGTAGAAATACTACACGTATCTTGTTGCGTAAACGTATAAGTACGCTGAATGCGCTCTATTGTAAATGGGTCAAAAGGTCAAAGACCAGGGCTTTGTGCAAACCCTTACAATAGAGGACAATACACAAAGACGACCTTATACTCGTATATTGGGTTCTAAAAAAGCGGACCCCTTAATCTACTAACAAAATGCATTAATTAATATTGAGCTTATATTTTACAAGTTTACCTCTGATTATGATATTTTATTTGATGACGGAGTAAGAATATAATTCACTTAGTGTTGCCCAAAAAAGTCTTGGTCTTGCGAGAAATGCGAGACCGAGACCAAGACCGCTTAATTTTTGCAAGACCAAGACCAAGACTGGCCCTGCAAGACTTGAGCAAGACCAAGACTGGGCCTGCAAGAGTCTCGCGGTCTTGCATTTAATTCAAATCACCATTTCAGCTTATATACGGTTGAGCTCGTGTCTTCTACATAACAGGAGGAGAATCGGCCGTGGCCGGAGGGGAATCGCCACGGTGATCGGCCGTGTTGTTACAGGTCATACATGTCAAGTTTTCCTTCTCTTGCACCGATGTTATATATTATAGCCCTTAGTCGTGGGTTCGCAGTCACGGGTAAAATAGGGGGTGATGAATTATATTCTTACTCCGTCACTACACGGCAAGTCAAATCAGTCTTGAGATATCCATCTATTGGCCAATCGATACCCCATGTTGGTGTTGGCTTTTCAGAATTACTCTTCGGAAAGGTTAAGCCTTTCCGAAGAGGACAAAAATACCGTAATCACGAGAGTGCTCTTGCCCATTATACATATTTATATATCCGTTTATTCATTAGCCCAACGACGTTCACTGTTGGACATAGAAATATGCCTACAATTAATCTATATAAATGTCCATGTAGGGACAGAGTACGATCACCATCAGGCAGTACATGAAGCGTTGCTCCCAGCGCTATTTTGCCTCTGCCACGACTCACCCCAATCCACTAGTGGTTGGGGCGGTAAACTACGTCCCCTCAAAAATATCCGCGGTCCGACGTCCTCGTCATCTTCTTGAAGAAGAAGATGACGCTATTATGATCGCCCAAGAAAGGACCTACACAGCTCGCGCAGCGATAACAGATAAAACTCCGCGGTATCGGCCTCGCCGTCGAGGTCGAAAACCGCGCCGCGTAAAAGTCAATAACCTAAACTTGGCCACGCCCACTTTGCTCTCAGCGACGCCCCGAGCCGAGGTCCGTTCCCCACAGGGGGGAGCCCTCGGGCGATGTTCGCTTAACTTACTTACCGGGTTGAGAGCCATCAGCGCTCACCCATTGACCGCGTTAAGCTGTCAAGGTCATCTGCGACCAACAGCTACACACACACAAAAAAAAAAGACAGAGTACGAATATAATTCACCACTCTCTTACCCGTGGATGTCGTATCAAATCGGATCGGGCAATGGTGTTAGGAACCCATGAAAAAAAATTGAAATAAAAATATCGATTCGTTAATGAATTGAGAGACATGTAAGTTCTCAATTTTGTCATCGTTTTTTCGTGTAAATTGATTAAAATGTATAAAGGAATGATACTTAATCTACAACATATTCGTATTTTGTTAAATGTTCATTAGAATTTGAATAAATCAATGATTACGTTTGCATAAGCAAGACAAACTTCGCTTTAACATAAATCAGCTGATCGGCCGATGACCATTGATGAGTCGCCTTTGTACCTACGTAACCATTGAAAGGTTCGCGCAAATCTAATACCTATTTATACTGTCGAAATTTTACATGCTTACATATATCCTGTCTGTACATACCTACATAATGCATAAAATTTAAGGCATAAACTCTTAGACACACATTTTTGTAATCACTATAACTTTTACGTTATATTGTTTTTGTGTAATATACATTCTAATTATGATCTATGACTGTTGAACTACAACATACATGAACAGTTGTCCCATAACCTGATACACCCTGTGTATATAACATATGTGCAAGAGAAGTGAAACTAGAAAGAAAACCCTGTACCAACATGTCTGACCAGCGTGGTATAGTAGATCAATTTTCCTCTTACTGGAAGGAAGCTTAAGCCCAGCAGTGGCACTTTTATGAGCTGTGACGATGACGACGAATATCATACATTTTACAAGTATTAAAACCTTAAAATTTTAAATCAGTTTATATGTTCTTGAATAAATAGTATATTAAGAGCTACATGGATCCAGCGGCCAAAGTATTTATATAGGCAATAGAGCAACAGGTTTTTTCAAGTATCCAGAGTATCAGTAACTAAACTGGAAATACAATAGATACATACCACTTAACTTGAAGGGGAATATAAACAATCGCATTGATTATAAAATGACATAAAATTTATTGTATCAACTGCCTCGTGTGGTGACGTCTTAAGAAAATAGGGTCGAAAGTCCTGTCATAAGAGTAGTAACGCTGGCTAATGGAACACCAGGGAAATAGAAGAGTAATTTTCTCCAGTGGTAAGTATTGTATTCAATAGTGAACTATAGGCTAGCAGATGGATAGATAGGATAGGATATTTGATTAATTTAGTTGGATTTTTCATTGCCATGATAAATTACTGTTACGTTATTCTAACTGCAAAACTCTTGCTGCAATACCAAGACTCGGGTGCGCAAGACCAAGACGAGACCAGGTGTGATGTTGCAAGACCAAGACCGGTCCAAGTCTCGTCTTGGTCTTGCATTTGGGCAACACTAAATTCACTCCGTCACCCTCTCTTACCCCTGTAGTAAAAAACTACTAAGACATTAATATTCATATAACATCTATACAAGAGAAGGTAACTCGAATTAAAACGCTATACCAACATATTTGACCAGCGTGGTATAGTAGGTCAATTTTCCTCCTGCTGTGGAGGAGGCTCCAGCCCGACAGTGAGACGTATTTGAGCTGAAATTCTCGTGAATGATAAGTATAGGATGGGCTTCTTCGTATGGTGGGCCGTTAAGAATACAGTTATTTACTACTTACTCCTTTCTTGCTATTAGCTAGTCGTAAAAATTTGCTGGGAGATCATGAGGAGAATGTGCAACAGCACTCTTGAGAAGCTTATAACACCAAGTGCATAGGCTATGACTTTGGCGGCCGATGATAGCGATTATGACATTATCGCCTACTACAGGCGATCATGTCTAAAAGTGGACGTCGATTTCGCTGATAGATAGATGAATGATATATGCTCTTTTCTATATCTAATCTGACATTATTGGCTTTAAAAATAAAGATATCCTTTACGGATTCGTGTACAAATATAGGTACTAGTCTGATAATAAAACTTACAAAGTGCGTGATTCAGCAAAAATATACGATAAGTTAACTCGGCTTTTAAAAATGCACGACAAATTCATTCTTCTACTTCTTCTTTTGTAATGGCAATAAGCTGCGATTATCAGCTACTGCTGCCAGTGTCGTGTTATAATATTATTCATGTCTAGTCTATGTATCTTAGCTATAGTCTTTACCATTGATTGGGTGCTGACATCCAAATCTAATTCCTCTGGGCATTTTGGCAGAATATGAAAATACATGCACTTCACTGTTATATCATATTCACTACACTTCAGCATTTTATCTGCATTATATTACATAAAATATCAACAACATTATTCAGTATAACATTGTAAAAACAATAAAATCATGTACAAAATTTAAAAGCGCTATATGGCATTTTGATATACCCGTCAAAATTCCACGACAAATTCAAATAATTGACACAAATATATTGTTGACACAGATGCAATTGAATCAAAATAGACTTTCGTTGACATTTCTTGTCAAGCAAGATAAACATGCATTGGTTATCTGTAACAGTAGTCTTAACATAACACAGACTATCGTTGTACATCAATCTCACAACTAGACGTACGTGCTTAGCATTTTAGCGCAAAATAAGCACAAAAAGAAAACCTAGAAAGTCACTTATAGCTTCTTTCAAAGCACTGTGATAGTGAATCTTCTAGTCATTGCGTTTTATGACTTGCAGAATAACGTTGTTTTTGTAAATCAAACACGCAGTGGAAAAAGTTTAAATTTTCTTGACCAGTGTAATAGGACTATTAAATTATTTGCAAATAGCAAATCTGTGACCTTGATATATAACTGTAAATTGAAATCGAAGAGAAATTTGCTTACAGTCAATGATAATAATTACTTTATAAATAGATAGTACGCGTCTGCTGTCGGTCGTTATTATATCGGCGATTAAAAAAATGTTAACCGAAAAAAGTCTTGAACTGCGCTTTATAAACATTGATGGTCTTATCTCGTTTAGGACTTCACATGTTACAGTGGCGAATATGGTAGAGTTAACCTCTGCTTACCTCTTCGAAGACGTCCTTTATTAAGACAATACAAACAAAAATAAAAAAGTATGAGGCTCTCGTAACCAGTTGAGTTCATTGATCGGTAAGCGATATTGAGGTTAAGCCGGGTTGATGCGGTCAGTCCATGCATGGAATGAAAACAAAAATTCTTATATACCAATTTAAGGTCACGCGACTTGTAAGAGGATTTTAGGAGGTGATCGCAATACCTACATCAGTTGAAATAATCGCAAAGCCTGGTCTGGTGGAGACTGCGTTTCAAAATCTGTCGGTTTGATTAATAAGTATACTCATATAGTTTATTAAACCATTTGTTTCATCTCAGCTAACATAAGTCCCACTGTTGGGCTCGGGTATCCTCCACAATGGGAGCGAAATTGATCTATACCGCGCTGGCATAGTTTTATGTCGAGTTTTCCTTCTCTTGCATAGGTATTATTTGAATAACATATCCCTTAGTTTTACGACAACCACGGGCATAGGAGGGGGTGGTGAATTATATTCTTACTCCGTCACCACACAGAGAGCTCGTTGGTTTAGTGACTAAATAGTCGATTGAGGTTCCGTGTTAGATTTTTTCTACAGCTACTGCGCGATAAAGCAGGTGCCTAAAAAGTGCAACTGATATTGGGTGGTCTCTTTTCTAATTCCCGCGACTGTCGTAAGTAGTACATAAGCAGCTAACACCGTTGCTAGAAATAAACGACAAGAAATAGTTTCTATTAAGAAGAAGGCTTGCATCTAATATTGCGGCACATATAAGCTATATACGATCCAAGTTTAAAACCCATAATCTAACAGCCAGCTATCCCATATTGAACTACCACTAATACAAAGTCACTGTATAATTTAAGCGTGTGTAAAAACGTTTCCCATACACAGCTATTTATTCGTAGTATTCTAATTACCTAACTCCCCTTTTCAGGGGTTGTATATGATTTTCGGTGATTTAATTTGTGTGAACCACTTGAACGTGTCATGGTCCGGCGGTTTGATTTAGTCTTTGTTTGAAATTCACTATTTTTTTTTGTTTATGTCATTTACTGGTGCATGACTAATTGAAGCAACGATTGTCTATTGTTTTAGAACTATATCGCACAACAAAATGTTGTTTGAATAGCTTTGTATAATCGCTGGCTAGAGATCTCAATGTAATATTTACTGCAGATAACATAAAAGCAATACCGTTATGACCTGAAGTATTGTTGGTTCGATATTCAAACATACCTAAGTTTTTCCGCGATCCATAAATCGTTCTTATTCTATGAAATCTTCTACGCTTCATACATTTTTTTAATTATAGATTTTAATTAATTAACCTCGACACGAACGAAAACAAAAAATACCTGACATAATTTTGGAAAGAAGTTGTACTATTCAAATTGCGGGATCCATTTATACCTAGCTAGGACGCCCGATAGCTACCAAGGAAATTCGCTTTCGGGTAAAAAATCGCATGGAAATCGGTCCTTGCGAGAGCTACGCTGTCACATGAAGGAAGATATCCACAGCAAGGCAAACTCGATACAAAACCCTATATCAACTAGTCAGCGTCGTATAGTAGGACAATTTCCCTCCATATTTGCTATATGTATATAAAAGCTTTAAAGAAGAAAATGAAATAACTATTTTTTTTTAATTAATTAATCTATCCCTATGAAGTGATAGTTGATACAAATTCCCCGCGGTCCTACTTCATAACTAATGATTATTTCAATCCTTATAGACAAGGGAATTAGTTATTCCGACACGTAGGAGTGTACTCAAGCACACTGCGTGTCTACGGCGATAAAATTTATTAATTGCTTTCAACGCTGTGTTGTCTGATAAGGACAGCCTTGAATTCAAATCATACTGGTGGATTGCGTGCAATTGTTATTGAATTTATTGCAGAACAAGTAGCACGTAATATTTTCGATAGCGTATCGTTAACTATACATTTCGTTAGCAATTTTTGTAGCAACTACTTCTCGTTCGAGTCTGATACACACGTATTATAATTTGATCTACAAATGATTGTCTTGAGTTTTGATGTCATTTGTGTCCTTTAATTGTATGTTTTCGATTGCAGTTCAATCTTATAGCGCGCATTGTCCACTAGCTATATCTTGTTAGATATCTTGATATACATACATATATTTAAGTAGAAGGAAAAGCGTAGCGTCACTTTGAACGTTGTCCTGCTTTGAGTAAAATTCGAAATATACAGCTTGAACAAAATGTTATCATATTATCTTGACTTATTAAGAACTCTCTGCTTACTCTTGAATCTCGATTCCAATCCTAAATCCAATCGCAGCTCGGATTTGAGCAATTTGGTAGTCTTGAAAGCGACACTAGCGCACGATTGGAATCCGATTCGGTTGCATTTTTTTAAACTAAATGAATTCGACTCTCGTCTATTAAGTCAAATATTTGCTACTCCCGACGTGATTTTGACGTAGTTTAATCGTTAATTTTGCACAATTTCAAGCAAGCGTCTTTGTAGTGATCGAGTTCGATAACATTGTTAATTTAAAGTAATAAAAGACGGCACATTTGGTGAGAATAACAACGGAAAATGCGAAGAATTCGTTCTCTATTTTGTTTAAAAGTACCAAATATAAGTTTGGTGAGATTGGAATTGAATCGGATTCGAAATTAGAATTGATTTCAAGAGTAGGCTCACTGAGCTTCTTGAAGCTACTTGACAAGTTAAACGACTCGACCATATGAACCTTGCCTATCGTCAAAACCGCGATGACATTTTTAAATTGCCAAATTGTATCCGGGAATGACGAAATACGAAACAAAACTAGTCTCACACTCAAAGTATAGAAAATCACTTTTGTAACTATACAAGAAAAATAACGTTTTAGAAAACTTTTACCATTTTTTTTAAGCAAATGTGTGCTCATTTTCGTCTACCGCTTCAAATTACCTCTAAATTAATGCAAGTATGCACAGCAAAACAATGACTACGTTTTAACTTGTCACACCTTTTGTCTCAACTAAACGGTTGAAATTCGTTATAATAGCCGTTAGTGTGATGCAAATTTTTAAAAACAATGTTACCCTTTAATTTTCTTGTAGATGTCAACTTAGGCGGAATGTGTTACTTGCTTTTGTTACATGCATTGTTTTGATTGTTGCAAGTTGTGTTACATGCAAGCATAATGTAAGTAATGTATTCGGTGTTAGCTGAAACACCCGTTATGCTGGACGTCACGTGGTGAACTTGTGGGAACATTTGCTAAATATAAAATTTTGAAACAAAGAACAGACTTAATGATTATC
This sequence comes from Lymantria dispar, assembly GCA_032191425.1. Lineage (NCBI taxonomy): Eukaryota > Metazoa > Arthropoda > Insecta > Lepidoptera > Erebidae > Lymantria > Lymantria dispar. The sequence goes on along the minus strand of CM063461.1, from coordinate 14,837,326 downwards.
AAGACATTTGTTTAAAGAGTATCACAATATGTGATCATTTACATTAAATCGTGTGAGATATTTCATATTTTAAACCGATTGCTGCAACCCCAAAAAGAGGTTAAGCGTTTGATCAGTATATAACTGTTCAAATATGCAAATAAAAACAAAGTGGCATTTTTATCCGATCTAACGCGATAGCTAAAAATGTTTTATCAATACCCTTGAGGGGATTATCGAAATAGAGGCCTTTAAAAGATAAAATTGATAATTGTTAAATGAGATATTATCATAATATGCAGTTTTTATAAATCCTTTCTTTTTTTGTCTTTAAACCGCTGTAAACAATATTTCTTACAGTTGCATCAAAGGTCGCTTCCAGAGTAAATGTTTGGCGTGACAATTGATATAGATTACGTATTATTTTCTGCAATTTTGCGATTAATTTTTCACAGCACAGGCGGCGTAATAGTCTAAGGACCGACTTTAAGAGTGGTAGGACCACACTGTCGACAGTTATCTATCTACAGCCGCGGGCCGGTCCGTCCGGGGCAGTACCACACTCTCGCAGAAAATCGACGTCTGAGTAGTAGCGATTTGTTACTGCGCTTCGTTCGGTGAGCGAGAGAGCCGGCAGCCTGACTTTCTGAGGGTGTTTGCGTGTGGAGGGTTTTGGTGGTGCCCTTGGTATCACCGAGCCTCGATGCACGCATTCACACTCCCTTCACTTTCTTCGCGGTAGGCAACGGCCTTGTAAAGGTCCATGAGCGGCAGCAACACTTACCATCAGGTGTACTGTTTGCTCGTGTGCCACCGTTAGCAATAAAAAAAAAAAAAAAAAAAAAAAAAGACCTCCAGTGAAACAAGCCTTTGTGCTATCCACAAATATTTGTTGTGTTATTCGCGGTGAACGTTTCTATAGGATTCTTAATTCATCACGGATAAATACTGATCAATAAATGATCTTTTTATTATTTGGCTTGTAGACTAACAAATGTCTTTACGTTTTCTTTTTTAATAATTTGCATATAAAATAACCGCATCTATCTCAGACAACAAAATCACGTGATTCACATTGGGCTATGTATAATTTATTTTAAAAAAATCCAGTTTTATCGGTGCAGTGCGATACGAATCCACAAAATTTGCATAGATGTTTCGATAAACAGGTTCGGTTCTCGGCCGCTGCACATTCCCACGAATTATTTTATTATTTTTAATATCAAAAAGTTAGCTATTCGTCTTTATTAATTGGAATCAAATGACATATGTGTAATAATATAAATGTTATTGTTTCATAAACATAATATATTCTATACATCTATAATAGTAGAATATCTATCTTTTAAAAATAAGATAATAACATTGTATAATGTATACTTTTCAAATAAAAGTTTTGTCTTTTGCTCCCCACATAATCATAAATATTTTTGTGAATCTAAGTATATAATAGTTTGATATAAAGTTTACCGCTGGCCAAATGAATGGTTTGTTGGTTATAGGCGACACAAGTTCGGTTCGCGCACTTCGGTCTATATTTTTGCGAGCTATTGAAAATAAATATCTACGAAACGCATCTGAAAGTAAATCTTAGGTTCTATCAAATTTATTGTTTCGTGTTAAAATGGATAGAATTAAAAACATTTCATTGATCTAGGGATTTAATAATTCGACAACTGGCTTTGAAGTCTGGGTTATTTAGGCTGGTCGTTATTAAATTTCATATCAAAATATTGCCAGTAATATATGCAAAATCAAATAGCCATAATATTAATTAAGACTACAAAATCTGAACAGCTTTACCACTTAACATCATATGAAAATATTTAACGTCAAGCACGCTTACTTAAAATAATAATAAGTAACAAAATGTGTGCTCCCACACTTTCGAGTGTCAACTTGCCTCACCACGCCAACAAGAGTCACTTCAAAAAGCGATTTCACTGTTATACTTACGATAAAGTAAAAGCAACTTAAATTACTCGTTTTCATTAAACGTACCACTATTCGAAACAGCTCTCCTCATCATCATCATCATCATCATCATCTCAGCCCACATACGTCCCACTGCTGGGCTCGGGCCTCCTCCATAATGGAAGGGTAATTGACCTATATACCACGCTGGTCAGACGTGTTGGTATAGGGTTTTATTTCGAATTTTCCTTCTCTCGCATAGATGCTATATGCGTTTTATATCCCTTAGTCGTCTCGTACGATCACCCACGGGTAAGATAGGGGGTGGTGAATTGTATTCTTACTCCATCACCACACGGAAAAACAGCTCTCCTGCAGAAGGATTTTTTTTGACTACACCCTGCACTAAGGAATTAATCCTTTTATTGCGCGGGACTTTACAAACATACAATTAACGGCCACGAATTACTCGCAATATTGTTATAACAATCATGTAAATTAATTAATAAATAATTAATTAATTAACCTGCGTGTCTGTGGCGACCGTTTGGGGGAGCCCATTCAGTGAGTTGGCGAGTCACCGTCTGCCACCGTTCAATACGATGCAAGGGATTGAAGGCAGACGACAGTTCAAAATCAATAGTTTTAAATAAAATAGTCCATCAAACCTCACAACCCCATAACCAGGTTTTAGATATCATCATTGTACAATAGTTTTACACCTACCGTTGGCAGTCCACGAGTGTTATGTGCAAACGTGGAGTGTCATCGGTAGATGTCCCATCCCATTTTAACATTAAATTTCTCCAAAGGCCTCTGCGTGGTGGATCCATACCCCCATGTAAGCCTGCCAAAGGACCGGGTATCTTCCTTTGTAAGATACCCGTGACACTGAGATACATGTAAATTAAATATTATCCTGCCAGGGAATATAATAGTTTGGTATCTTACGCACTATACCATCTAGGCAAAAAAATCTTGTTTTACTATGCCACGCTATTTTAGTTGTGCTTGTAATAAATAATGTGATTTGCGAACGTTTCTGAGACAATTCTTACGACACTTAAAGGAAAGGACGATGACACATTTATAAGCTGTCAACACACGTGTAAGCCTTTAAATTACTAATAAAATATTTCTTAGTTCATTATCAATCGTTGCATTTACGTATTATGTCAATGACATGCAGTATACACCGTTATAGATTACTGTGCAAGCCACGTAACTTATCGCTGGCCTACTGCTAACTGTACGTGAGTAATTCACCACGGTTGATCAATCTGTACACAACAAACTATTTTGTTAGTCCACTATCTATTTTATTAATATTATCTATTCATCGGCCGATGCAACGTCCAATGTTGTAGGCCTCCTTACGAGGCGGAATAATACAATAAACTCCACGCTTGAAAAACGGCTCAGCGATTTCAATATGTAAGTTTCTCAGAAGAATACTACGTCTACTCCTAACTCTTCTGTGAGAGCTATAAGAGTTACGAGAAGTAAACGGGCAAGATAAATTTAAAATTTTAATGATAGTTAATTATAAAATAGTAAAACTTTTATTAATGTTAATATGTCTTTGAAAATAACTTAACCTGTCGCTTAACCACCAATTAAGACAACCAACACACATACATGTGTAACTTTGGTCAATAATAAATAATGAGCTTCAATTTGGAAAGCATGGAAATTTTGATAGCAGAAGGACGTTAAGACATGCTCTCCAAAAAATCTCATATCATCCATAAAATTGATCGTTGTCACTGCTACCTAATGAATTAACAGTAACTGTTTAAATGAACACTCCAAACGTGACTAGCGCTAATGAACCTGTACATATGGTCTTATTTTAGTATATTTATATTCTCACGCTTTTATCCTCGAAGTGTGTTACCTTTTCAGACAATTCATCGATACAAAGACACACCACACCCACATTTTGCCACTTAATATTTAAGTGTAGGTAATAGAGGGTGAGTCTATTGCAGTCAATTAAGTCAAGCCAATTCAGGCAAGTTATTTACATAACAGCTTCGAGCTTGTTATTGAGAATTGAATTAGAAAATTATCGAAAATTCATAAAAAACCTGCAAGAAACCTTTTATTTCCCAGACTTAGAATTCAAACAAATGAGAGAATTGATAATCGCTTTATTTGCTACTGCACTAACGAGGCGGCTTATGATCAAAACAAATAAAACCAAGATTAAGCTCAATTCATTTTGTAAACCTGCTATAAACGAAAAATAATAAAAATATTATATTTAATAGACGTAATCATAAAATAGTACCCACCGTTACTTTTGTTACAATTGCATTTACTTGCATCCTTGCACTTCCTTTCCCAAGACAACCACTGACCCATATTCATAACGATATAGTATAATTATATACTGTTTGATTGTGTGATCCGTCAATGCTTGACCAATCGTTTTTACGACGCGCGTCGTCACCCCGAACGGTTATTTTTACACACATTTAGGTGGTGTCAAACGGACACCCTTTCAATGTTTCACTTTCACACGTTTTAAAACTTGGAATTTGTCGATTCCAAACGACCGGTCAGCTCGTAAATGCTCGTTAGTAAAAATATATGTTTACGCACACAACAAGATTCGTATAATAATGTCGTAAAATGTAATATTCATGTAAGAAGAAAACTTAACTTTTTAATTTTTATTGGCGTCTTAAATTTATTATTTATGGTCTCCATTCTCTTCTTACTCGTACATAATAATAGTGTCGTAAAGCACAAAAACGTTACAAATTGGACGCATTAATGACCTACGGTAATTAGGATGCCGTGACTCTAAAAAAATCTTGTTTGATTAATTTTATTTTGATTACCGCTTAGTTTTTCGTGCCTCTTGGGGGAAACAGATCACCGATTCGGCTTGGGTGGTCCGGCGCCCGTCGACACACGATTGTATCAGCTCACATTAGTTTTTTTTGTTACCCTGTTCCCGGGTGCAACGTGATCAAATACTAATAGAAACATTAGACCGCATCCTTCGCTCCCATCCTGTTAGTCGCGACATTCGTCGCACACACTTAAGCGATAGCTAATCTCACACATTTTAAAAGCAATTTCAAGTGGCCATTAAACAGAAAAGCACCACTTTCTAAGAGTCTAATGGTTCAAGTAAACTAGTAATTCGAGCGCGAAACGCGAGACCGCAATCCAATAGGTCAGGTGAGAGCAGACGCTTATCCAGGCCAGGTACGCACACCGTCTGGCTGTCGCGCAAGCTGGCCCGGACTTCTGAGTCACTACACCGATTATATTTGACCAAATACCTCCTCATCTACCATATGACGCTTTTATAAACATACTATATGTACTAAGTTAAGACATTGTTGCGGCATCGTGCCCTTTCCACGTTTCAATGATCGCTACTCGAAAAAATAAATAAACGTGTTTTATTAATTAACCGACAAATTACCTTTTGTTTATTTACGTCTGACCGAACAACCGTAATGTTTGGAGTACGTTTAACTTTCTGAATCACCCGAATTTTAATTACATTAATTTACTTAACAATACAGCTATTACAGTTAGCAGAAACATCTAAATAGTGCGTTTAAACTGGATTACAATGTTCCCTAAATATGCACGATTTAACATGAAACGCGAATTCGTTATACACGTAGCTTATCTTGAGAAAATGCGCTGTTAACCTGTTGTACGCATCTTATTAAGCACCGGCTATTGTCCATTATAGTCCACATATTCATGGGTAAACACACACCATTCTTTGTGTCTATTGTTGCCGTAATACTTAGCAGCATCACCCCTCGTCATCTCATCCTTTCTATGTATTGTCCCACACAATGTGAGATCCCGAATTCGGTACAGAGGTCGCTCATCTCGGAGCGACCTTAGGTCATATCTCACAATAAATGGTATCGTGTTTACCTTTGTTAGACCGATGTTTAGGCAGTTTAGGGCTAGTATACTTGTCTACGATTGTCGTCCACAATGGGCGTCATCTCGACACAATAACACAGGACAATAGCCTGTTTGTTCTTTTACGATATTTAGCTACCGTTCCGGCCGTTACGTGTCTTTATTATAGGTATTATCGATCTCATTGTGTTACCAATTTATAGAGTTGCTCCGGTTATTTGAACAATTTGAATATTAACGTTCATGGGAACTGATCTCCATCCAACGGCATTAATATATACACAAACAATTGAATTTTATATTAAAGTTAATATTCTATCTATATTCTTTCCGTATGGTGACGGAATAAGAATACAATTCGTCACACTTATCTTTGTCACGTCAAAAAGTGGTATCTGAAATGACAACTATGGGATATAATATCTATGCAAGAGAAAGAAAACTCAAATTGAAACCGTTTGACCAGCTAGATTATCGTAATAGTAGGTCAATTTCTCCCCTCTTGTGGAGGTGGCTCAGGCCCAGTAGTGAAACATCTCAACCTATATAAGTACCACTATTGGGCTCAAGTCTCCTCCACAATGAGAGGGAAATTTACCTACTATTCCACGGTGGTCAGACGTGTTGGAATAGGACGATATACAAACGATATTATGTAATATATCGATACAAACTATTGAGTTTTCCTTCTCTTGTATCGATGTTACCTGCATATATCCCTTTATCGTGTTTTACGACACCCACGGGCAAGCGAAGGGGTGGTTAATTGCATTCTTACTCCGTAACCACACGGGTGATATATTCAGTCACAATAAAAAATATTGAAATCTGCTGATTTATTCCTGAAGTTCTTGCAACTTAATTTCTCCTTAGTTGCATGAGAATAAATACTAGTCAATATACTGCAAGAGCTGTAATAAAATTCGTATCTGCGTGTTTCAGTAGCTGCTTGGTCTGCGCTGCTATGATTTATGTTTATGAGCTCATAAAATCCGAGATTGTGGCTTGAGTTTGGATTGCATACTGCAGTTGCAAAAACATTCTGGTACAATCGACGATAGCTTTATTTCTACAATACTTTATATATGATAGATTTTAATAAACTTCAAAGTGCAAGTTGTAACATTATTAAACACTGCCATAACTATTTAAGCTTTTGAATCGTAAATATATTTTTATATAGTTGCTATAAGCGAATGCTGAGTCGCCCTGACAGTAACAATGCAATCTTAGGTGGTGAAATGGCACTAGCTTAGTAAAAGTTATTCACTACAGTCTTAAAAGTCTCTCACATTATAATATACGTATAAACTCGCTCAGTGATATCTTGCTTTCCATTCATTGCTGTGCGTAATATGAACACCATGCATAACGTATAGGTTGGAATGTTTAAGAAAAATATAGTCCTAAATCTTAGAATAATAAGGTAAATTCTAAGTCCTAAAGGTTATATGTATTATATTCCCATGGGACAACGGTAACTAATCCTACCACCCCCTTTACATTGTTTGAGCCTCCTCCACAACGGGAGGGAAATTGACCTACTATACCACGAAAATCAGACGTGTTGGTATAGGGTTTTATTTCGAGTTTACCTTCTCTTGCATAAATACCCTCAGCAATAATCTCATAGTCGTCTTTTACGACACCCATAGACAAGAAAGGGGGTGATGAATTGTATTCTTACTACGTTACCACACGGAATGAAAATATATGTACCTAACTATGCAATATGTTATACGTAAATCTTGCCTGAAAATTGTTTTAGATTCAAACAACATGCAAAGATTAACTGATATAATCCGGTAGCGTATCGCGGTAGCTCCGTCTGTAAATGAGCGGTAAATGCTGATAGGACGAGTGCTCGATAACGGCGACTTTGATCGTCGACGTGCGTCTGCGCATCCTTTTGAACTCGCCGCCCCCGCGGGGCGCGCTTTATTAAACATTCATTAGTAGCCCTCATTTATTCCCTATACCTGAACAGTAGTTCGAATGTAAGCTTACATCTTAAATCGATTTAAATACAATATTTTTAATACCGTCGATGACGTCGTAGAGATTTTCGATTAAGGACCTTTATATGTTTGGATTTATGAATCTGGAGTCAATTGATTTTGTTTATGTTAAAATTATATTATTATATATTATTTTAAATATTTACAATGTATATTATTTTAAATATTTACAATGTAAGTAATACCAAGATATCAAAACTATGGAGCGATTTGCTTCACTCTGCGAATATTTTCATGTTTTACCGTAATTAATATTAAACACAATAATAAGGAAAACAACTAATGAATGGAAATTAATTGAACATTTGAAGGTATGTGCCTAGCTCCTGTTTTAAAATATAAAGCAAAAGATATTTAACTAAGCATTGGATATTTCTAAAATAGGAAGATAACAAAGTTTACTTTGTTCTGTAAAAATATGCAACTTATTTCCACAATGTAATCGTACTAATATTCTTATTTGGAAAAGTTTATGAAGATATTTATTAATTAATCATGCATAAACCGTTAAACACATGCCAATGAAAATTAGCGAATAGATAGATCATTTTCTAGGTTAACACATAGAATACATTTATCCCAGTAATATGTGTCCTTCGGATTAATGGTTCAACTTTAGAAAAGTAGCTTATTTACGTGGCGAAATCCACTAGCAGAAATCATAGTGGTCGCTAACTCAATAACGCAATTATTTCGTAAACCATACATGAACAAGCAAGTCCTTTTTTTCGCGGCTCAGAACAACCAACCCCTCTAAGACAATCTGTATAACTAATGTACTACTATTGGTTTTACCAATAGTAGTACATTTTAATGACTTGAAAACAAATCAATAACCAGAACAGTGGAATAATAAACTAATTGCGTAACAGGAATTAAATCAATTGCATGTCATAAACTTTGTGTGCCGTGAGCGGAACGTACCGAATTGTTTAACGACAATGACTCCATACACAGGCTTCTACTAGCTTATAATTAAATTAGTTTCATCTAAACATATACGTATGCCTATTCTCTATGTGATAACAGAGAAAAAACATAATGATTTCTTCAATGCTGTGGGCCGTGGGTATCGGCAAACTTGATTAAAGGGGTGTAAACATAATCTTCGGCGACCGTGAATCGGACTACGCAGCGTAGGACAACTCCCTGCTAGGTGGACTGATGACATGTTGAAATTAGCAAGGATGTAAAATTGGCACAAGACAGTTCAGAGTGCATTTTCGTGGGGAGGCCTATGACCAACAGTGAACGTCAATAGGTTGATGAATGTATGGCTGATGTAAATATAGTAAACCTCCGTGTGGCGATCGGTGAGATTGCATCGCCATCTTAGGCATAAAAACCGCGGCTTCACCAAAAAAAGAGCAGCAGCATTATTCTGGGTCCCGCAGAGAGGCTGACCGCGCGACGGCGACCGACGTCCCAGGACGTCGAGAGGTGAGGTTACCCAAAAGGGTATTCCGTCGGGCCGACCACTGACGACAAGTCACATCTGCTCCGGTGGTCGGCCCAACAACGAGGTGACGTGGGTACGGGTGGGTTATGGGCCCGCGCGCCATCCTTTCATCGCCCCGGACGCACTGGACCGCGCGTGCGCTTACCATAGCCCACCCATAAAGAAAAAAAAAAAGCATTATTCTGGGTAACTTATAACATCCACTGCGATAACCTGCCTGGTAAGCATGGTGAAATGATTAACCAATACTTATCATCAGAAGGCTCACTTAGCATAAAAGGTTAGCGTTGCCTGCTAGTCTTCCGCACTCAATTCTGAAGTACTTTTGATTTTTAGATATATTATATTATTTCTTATATTTTGTTGTAATTAAATCATGTATATTTATTTAGTTCTAAAGAGATATTTAGCCACAATTTATGTATGATAGGTTAAACAAAATGCTTTATATCTTTTAACAGTATCTTTCTTTACTTTTACAAATGTAGTTAAATCGTCGTTTTACTGCAATTTGTAGACAGTTTGTATTTTAATGTATTCGTAAAAACTATTAGTTTGATGCGAGCTATTGTTATTGTTAGGCGAAGCAGAACCAGATCTTTGTATTCAAAGATTTGGATATAAAATATCTAACACATTGATCGTTATAATACCTATTGAATAGCGGCACCAGGTATATAAAGTAAATGTTTGTTAAGTTCCATTTCCTCTGACAGCGTCCGTTTTGATGAATTCTAGGTGTATAATATTCAATCTTTAATAAACTCACACGGTTAAGTATTTATTACACCTCGAAAATGCCTTGTGTACTTTTACATATAATATTATATGTGAATTGGATCACGTTGGAATACAAATGGACTTAAAAGGTTAATTAATAGGATTAATAATATTTTTTGCTGAGTTGCAATGAAATTTTAGATGTTAAAAAGTTCACCGGTATTAACATCCACATCTTGGTGAAAGTTTCATTTCATGGCTTACCTAAATTTTGAATTTTTATTTTGCTCACACGCGACAAATGGTGAAACTTGGCAACAAATCTTTGTGTTTATTCTTGTTGTACCTGACAATAAAGTATTTACACGAAATCGTATGATGTATAAATTAAGAAGAATACCCGCTTTTTATTCTGCCAGTAAAAAAATACAAAGACATATAAACATGTATATCTAACCACATTACCACGTGGCAAGTATATGGGTTAAAGAAAAATTAGAACAAGAGGACGGTGGGAGACATCAGGATAATAATTCAAACACCACAAAATAATATTTCAACATGTAGTAACATCGAGTGTATAAAATGAATGTTGATATACACCAAGAGCACGTTTAATATCGATACATCCTGAATCAGTTCTTGGAATAAGGATTTATCCACAGTAATTTGTAACGATAAAGATGGCTAATATCGTTAAAGACTGACGGGTAGTAATTTTAAGTAATTTAAAAAGATAAACGCCTCGAAAACAATCATTGTTTGGCTGCCGTAGTTACTCGACAGAATTGAAGGTTTTTGATTTACATTTTTGATTATATATTTTCTTAAAATGCTGGTTCATAATTAATGATTTAAATATCGTGTTCTTGACTAAAAAATAAATTAAGAGATTCTGTTCTCAGTTTAAACTTGTTCAACAAACAATACAATGAAACCAAAACTCCCAATATTCGCCGATATATGAGTCTTGTCTTTTTATTTAAATATATTCAACAGACTTATTGCAAAATCGTAATATAGGTAATGGGAATATTTTGCGATCTCATCTCGGGTCATATGACGTACATGACCCTATTCCCATAGACCCCTATTGCGCTCGAGCCTCTCCATAATAGGAGAAATTATTAACCTATTATATTAGTCAAGAAGGGTTGATTGGAGTTTCGTTTCAAATTTTCCTTCTCTTGCATAAACGTTATATGCGTATTGTATGCCTCAGCCGTCTTTTACGACATCCACGGGCAAGATAGAGTGTGGTGAATCGTATTATTACTCCGTCACCACACGGAAAACTACATCATTTTACGCTTTATAATTTTAAATATGTAATTAACAATTTGACAGTTATATGATGACGTTGGATGTGCTTCTATATAACTTCTTTATGAACACTCAGTTTTTTAATGGTCTTAATTATTTTAATGGTATAATTTAAAGTCTTAAATCAACATGACCTTAATACAAACAAGGCCAGTTAGCTTGTAATCTGACCTTCACAACAAAAAACACGATAATACTCTTAACATCGTTATGCGTATTATATCTAACAAAAGAAACTATATAATCTGACAGAATCCTGAGAGCAAACGATCAAATAATCTTGTAAAATTTTCTTAAGAAACGTACACTATCATTTAGTTAAACAAACCGTCAAAATATCACAAGCTCAAACATAAAGTCGTTTGACGGCGCGGCCGTAGCAATCACACGCATTATTTAACAAACGAAACTGACAAACAGTTTTTTTATAGCCACTCATAATTCCCCTCATCTCTATGAAGAGTTCTTACCTACACTAAAATATAGTTTAATATTTATCTCGGCTCATATACGTCCCATTGGTGGGCTCAAGTCTCCACAACAGGAGGGCAATTGGTCTAATATACCACGCTGATATTCTGACCAGCGTCATCCAATTCGTCTGAATTGGTATAGGGTTTTATTTTTAGTTTTCTGCTTTTGCATGGATGTGATATGCATATTATATCCCTTAGTAATTTTTTACGACAACCACGGACACCCTAGGTGAATTGCATTCTAACTCAGTCACCACACGGAACACAGTCTAATATTATGATTCATATCCTGATTGAATCCTGTGTAAATGTAGTGAAAGAAATTTAATATCATGTGTATACATGCTTCAACCTACCAAAATCCACTGTTGAAAATAATATATTCAAGGAGGATACTGTCATAACGGCCGTATTTGAGAGACGGATTGGCAAACGCAGTTATGGTGTTAATTTTCTGGTAACTCTTAAGCCTGTTTTTAGGACTTCCAAGTGAAAAGAACGGGTGGTGACACATTTTATTCTTAACTCGTCACGACACGGGGCAAATTCACATAATTATACTAGCCATGAATACAAGCCAAATATCTTGTTTTAGATGTTATAAAAGAGCTATCTATACTAATCAAGGTAAAATCTATGTACTTAATGTTTTTATAAGTTGTCGCAAACAATCAAATCGAGCAATCTTCACAGAAGATAATTGTAGTGATTTTTACGCCTCGTACACGATTTCTCTTGTACTTTCAATTGTGCGTAGTGCGTTGCCACAGCTCCAGTGGACTTGAAAGAAAATCGCTCCATATATATTTCTCCTAAGGCAGGCTGTTCGACGATTGCATTTCTAAAGATTTTTAATATTGAGCTGACAGCCGAACGTAAGATGAATGCATGAAATGTATCTTTTGTTTTTCGTTCTACCATGTATGAAGAATAAATGCCTAAATGATATGACGTCTATAGAGAATGAGACAGAAAAATATTCCTATAAGTTAATATCTACAATTATTACAAGACATAATGCCACTTCTCATTGCATTCTAAGAATATGTAGCAAACCAAACAGAAAATATCCTTGTTAGAGATAGGAAACTTGAAATACGGGTGGTCTAATCAGCATTATCTGAAACAACTTGATTGGTATGCATTATATAATCATCTGCCTTACAAGTAACTAATGCCTGTCAATCCAGGTATTATTTACCGTTTTACATAAACAACATAAGGGGCTAGAAAATAATTATTAATCCTTCGTACTGTCAATAATTTTCTTCAATAAGTATTATTTTCCATGCAATGTTATTTTGCGGTGTAGTATCTAGTTCTCTACCTGGTATTTGAGCTGATAGAAACACGCAATAATGGTTGCTCACTTTCACAATCAAGCCTCGTTGCGCCTAAGAACTGTTTCTAATATTATGCACGTCTACAACGTAATCTATATCATACATAATACTTTCTATTGTTCAACGCGGACTTTAGATGATATACAGATAATTTTAAAGCTGAATACTTCATAACATATGAAACGCTCTCGAAGAAAACTGGTCTCAGCTCGTACCCGTCTCACTGGGCTTGAGCCTCCTCCACTTTAGGGGGATAATAGCTCTACTATGCTGGACAGCCATGTTAGTATAGGGTTTCATTTCGAATTTTCTCTTGCACAGATGTTATATGTATATATATACCTTAGTCATCTTTTACAACATCCACAGCCAAAATAGGAAGCGGTTAATTGTATACTTACTCCTTCACCACACGGAAAGAAATAGAAACCTAATTAAATTCAAATGCAATCAGGCATATTGCACTTCCTAATTTCACGTTACAGATGAATAATAATCAAGAGTGCTTTGTAATGGATTCGAAATTGATATCTAATTTGAGACTTCTAGTTCATGATTATAGTCAAAGATTATGTTGCAATCTTCTTTTTATAAACTTTCATCTCGCGATTAAAATAAAAATTAATTTTAGTAGTTTCAGGCATCAAAATTAACAGCTTGCTTTTATAGTATTTCACAGCTTATCTACAATACCATGTCTGTGACGTTAAGTATTATCGAATGAAAGCGTACATCGCTATTTTCTAACTAAACAAGGCATGAATGTTCATTGTTCACAATGACATTTCACTATTAACTTTCACAATTTTATTAATAATAGAAGTTAGAGTTATAAAATAATTTGTATTTCTTCTCTTCTTTAAGATATATGGATGTATCCCATCGTTATGCTAGAAGGGTCATCAAATAATCAAATTGGTTTATCTATGATCTCATCAGTTAGAAGTTTCAGTAAGCGCTGACTAATTTACCACAAACTAATTTCCTGTTTGACGTATCTGTTGTTAATAATATAGTACGCACGCGTTCTATTCCAATGTTATGAGTAATCCTTGTTACCATACGTGAAGCGAAAAACTGTTAATATAGCGCTAACATTATTTTACTCATGATCTTTGCCATTTGTAAATCGTTGTAAGGTTTTTTCTGGAGATCTTATACTAGCTATCCGTGTGGTGACGGAGTAAGAATACATTTCACCACTAAGGCATATAATATGCAATATCAGGTTGACCGAGCTTCGCTCGGAATATTTTAATAGAATTTCTTTAGATATATATTAATAAAAAATCAAAATTGTATAAAAAAATTACAAAAAGAGAATAATAATAACACCGAGATTCGAACCGATGCTGTTTGGATGCTACAAAACTCAAAATTAAAACCGGCCGTCTCCCAACTGAGCTGCCGCAACTCTTGACATTTACAACGAAATTTGAATTCATATTCTTTTAAAATTTAATGTCATTTATTATTATGCTAAAAACACCGACAAAAGAACATTTTCTATAAATAAAACCTAGCTAGATCGATTTTTTGGACCCGAATCCTCTAGTATGCAAAGTTTCAACAAATTCGTTGGAGCCGTTTCCGAGATCCTGAATATATATATATATACAAGAATTGCTCGTTTAAAGATATTAGATATATAATATCTATGCAAGAGAACGAAAGCTCGAAATAACACCCTATACAAACACGTCTAACAGGCGTATAGCAGATTAATGGGAGGGAATCCCATAGTGGAGGAGGCTTGAGCCCAACAGTGGGACGTATATGAGCTGATGATGATATTAGATATATCTAACTACTACACTATCGTATACGGTAGTGTAGTAGTAACTATTGCTCACGAATCATCATTTTCCTGCCCCCCCATCCCAATTATGTACTTGGGGTGAACTAAATATGTACTCTTCTTACATAGTCATCATCATCTTGCTCTTATCCCAATTACTTAGGGTCGACGCAATATGTCATCTGTTTTGACATATTGCAAAAAGTTTCGGCAATGACTTTTATGACCGGCCGCCTACCTGACGTCAACCCTCCTTGGGAATGTAATCGTTGACCCAAATGGTACCAGATGGAGTTGGTCCGGGTCAATCTAGGGGTCTTAGTCGTCTTTTACGACACCCACGAGCAAAGCAAGGGTTGGTAGTATTCGAAGCCGCTACCACACAGCAACTCTTCTTACATAGTACATATTGCAAAAGTTTTGACAATATTTTCATGACCGGTCGCCTGCCTGACGTCAACTTCTACTTCGTTATTAGAGCAAGAAAACATGCTAACGCTATATAATTCAGGGTAATGGAAAAATGTAATGATAATGATAAGGATGTAGACAAAAAATCCATTCGTGCGGTGACGAAGAGGAAATACAATAAATTAGCACTTTTTACCCGTGGGTATCGTAACAGTCGACTAAAGGTTGTTTATAAAACATCACCGCAAAAGGTGGCAAACTCGAAATAGCGGATGTATGGCCAAGTATAGCAGGTACTCTCGCTCAATGTGGACTAACTAAAATGTCTAACAATTATGATCTCGAATACAGTACATACTATGACTTTTTTTATTTGATTACTTCCTTAGGCTTACCAACGAGGCCAAAGAAAATTCGTACATTTTATCTGCTTGAGACCTAAGTGGTTACGTACAAGACTCGCGAGAACCAAAATATGCATCTATAATTTATTGCATTCTTACTTCATCACGTAAATTAATTACACAATAACAACAAATAAATTCAAAAAAGGCAACACAAATAACTCAAAATCAGGGCAATAAAATATTTGTATCAGATAATATGGAACAAACGTTAAGCTCCCGATACCAAGTTACCTGGTTGTCACTTATTTGTTTAGGCCACATCTCAAAACCAGTAGCGGACTGAACGTATA
Source organism: Lymantria dispar (assembly GCA_032191425.1). Lineage (NCBI taxonomy): Eukaryota > Metazoa > Arthropoda > Insecta > Lepidoptera > Erebidae > Lymantria > Lymantria dispar. The sequence continues at coordinate 14,821,279 of CM063461.1, read as the reverse complement.
CAAATATATACGACGAGGGTGCTTTTTTGTTAACTTTTTTATGCGCGTCCAGTTGTAATAGAACTTCTTTGTCTAGGGATGTCACAATTATTTAAATATATATTTTTTTATATTAGACAAAATAATAAACAAACTCCGTTTGCATCGCCCGAATTTTTGCTTAAAAATTCAATTAAGATTTTCTTTTTAAATAGCCAGTTCAGTTAAGATTTTTTAAATAAAATTATTTTTTTAAATATTGTCTATTTTCATCATCATCATCTCATGTATGTCCCACTGCTGGGCTCAATTCTCTCCAGAATAAGGAGGCATTTAACCTACTATCCATACAACGCTGATCAGACGTGTTCGTATAAGGATTATCAATTTTAAATCATTACAATTAATTTAAGTTTATCAATATTCAATTAAGTAGTTAGTTGATTTCAAGGATAAATTAAACACCTATCTATTATCGTCAGACTCATATAAGGCATTTATAGATCACACAAATAACATCTTACGTGGTATTCGAAACCACAATACTCGACACTTGGCGTAGTAGACTATCTCTACAATCAACCATTAGTATCCGTAAACGTTATTCCATTTTCTTATAGTGAGGTTTAGACGGCAAACGTAATGAACACAATAATATTATGCATATATGTAACTACCTAGGTATGTACCATCATTTTTATGTTCACAATAAGGCATCGTATACGCAACAAGTTAGGCGGTTTTGACATCGAATCGCCTTTCACTTGGCCTAGATATTTCGGAACCGGTTCGTAATCACAATGCAAAGTCGATGGCTCCGACAAACAAGTCACCATTGCTGCAACTGTGTTTCCTATGCCGTTATAGAAAAAAAATGTAAAAAGTACCTGACCCTGTCTTGAGTAGGGAATACTCTACTCCTGCGCCCTTTTTTACATATAATTTTTGCCTATATAGCGCCCTTACCAACCAATATTTTTGTTTTGCTTTGATGTGGATGTGGAAGTCTCCAGTTACGCATATTTTTTATATTTTTAACACTTGGGGATGCTCACTATCGCCGTAATTAATGTTTACGAAAAGACATATATTTGACGACGATATCGACGTATATCTGTCCTAAATTTCATTGTAAACAAAGAAAGTGTTTATTATATATCTTAAATGGGACGGTTTAATCGCAGCCCTAGTACTTAAATGAATAAAATAAAATGGCGGGAGCGTGTGCTAGCAGTGTGAGGCGCAGGCGAACCAACGCCAACCTGTTCTGCGCGGGACGCACGTCGCCAACGCCCACGTTGGACAAATCGACGCTGCGCGGACGCAGCCAGAGCCACATCATACACCAATTGACTACTCACCAGACGTGTCCCATCAAGTTCGAACATGTTCGCATATAACGTCATCAGATAACTGATTACTATGCAGAAATACATTGAAATAACATTTCTATGACGTAGTTTGCCAGCTCATCTACTAAGCACAGCTAGTATAACTATAATAAATACAATAATAATAAATTCGCAAGCACGTATGCACGCAATATGTGCTTCTCTTTTGGAAACAGCAACCACTATATTACTATTATCAATAGAATTTTTAAATTCGCCTTCCGGGCAAAGGGCAAATTACTCTGAAAATTTCTTCTTGACTCCTATTGACGATGTAATGACTGTAAAGTTCTCCTTGGAATCGTGACCTGGGTAATTGCGTCATTTTCACGAGCAATTTGGACCATTTGTGGTGAAAGAGACGTGTTTTATGTGGCCAACGCCAGCACGATCTCCAACAATAGCAAGGCAATTTGGCGCAATCATTTAATTTCAGATTCTGTTAATATCGCATGTGGTAAAACGTCTTGTGGCGTTCCCAATTACCTATGCAGCGACCGCATCATGTTTCCTGGCCCATCTGTGCATGCGGCGCGGCATCAAAGTATAGTGTCACCACCGACGCGTGGCTAAAAAAAAACCAATTTGACGCACCTAAGGACGGTTAATATTTTTTCTCATTTTCCTTTGACTTTTTATTCCCATGTGATCATAAATTCTACAAGTGTAGGTGAGACGGATGCCGCAGCCTTCGATGCACGTGGATTGCATTATACGATGTTGCCATCCAAAACATACATGAACATGTTATATCAATTGTATTTCACAAAAATACTTAACTATTACAATTGCATATATCGTAAATTTATTTCTACGCTGCTATATAAGGCTATTTTTTTTGGAAAATTATGTTTATCCACGAATAATTGTTCCGATTCTGAATGCAATTTGTTTTGATTCTATCTTTGTAGAGTCCTTCGTGATCCAAAATAACGCTACTAACGTAAGCGTACCTCTTATAACATAGAATTTATCTGCTACTTACATTAGTGCACTTGATAACAAAAGGTGTTTATCTTCTTTAAGATTGCTGACGCTTACTCAGTTGTGCATCAAGCAAAAAAACCGAGGTTAATTGCTCCAAGTGTGTAGGGGTAAACATGAGAGTTAGAGCGGATTTCAAAGAGGTAGAGTTGTGTGCCCGCTTCAATATTTAGGTCGACAAAAATAGCCACTCGGACCGTCGTATTTCAACTCATGCCGTGTTTCTGTTGCCACGCTTTGTTTCAAAAACAACATATGTCATCCATTAGGAGTATTCTTTATTCTGACTATATTATAAATTCAAGTGGTGTGTTTGTTATTTATCACAAAAAAAATAGCAGATCCTGTGAGACGAACATATTCAAGTATTCTGTTGCCTTAAGTGTCAGACAATCAGAACAGTAAAATGTTTTCTATTTTAATTATCATAACGTGCAATAAATTACCTAATAAATAATTTATGACAGTGAAGTAGTTAATTATCAACTCAAGGTCAAATGTACTCGCGCATATTTATGAAATGTCGAATAGTATGTATTATTACTAAAATTAACTTTGCACAGTTAACTTGGATATGATAAAAATTTGATAATGGACCCGATAAAATGTGTGAGGTATTTGTTCAGCAACATACACACAGTCGCGCATGCCCCGCGCACGTCCTCAAGGCCATTTTGTTTACACCTACATCCACAAGTTTACGCGTGCCTAAATTAATATCCGCCCGCTACTCATAGGCCGCGTTAGTAAACACAGAGAGACTATACGAATCACATTGCAAATCAGTTACGTTATAAGAAGATAAAATGGCGCGAAACACTTCATTGAGCGTTTGGCGGGAAATTGTTGCGTAACCACGTGAAACTATTATTGTACGATTTTCAAACGTGAATTACAATACAATGGGATATTCAGCAGTTATTTAAATGCATTAATAAATGTTTCAGATTAAGGAAGAATTTTTATACCTAATATGTATTTGCAAATATCACAATGCAATCGAATTATCTAGGTTAATTATGTAACCGGGCAATTGTTTTATGGTTTACGCAACAACATGAATGATAATAGTAGGCACATGCTTGTGTTATTAACAAAAAAATATGTACAAACAAAGAAAGGACCTCGGTGAATACATAGTTAACCTATAAAGCACATGCTTACTAAATTGGCGGGAATTCTGCGGTCTACCCGTCGACCTTGGCTTCTTGACGTCATTGACATAGTTCCCGACTACACCGACCAACGCTTGTTTTTTGCGCGATTCTGGCAATAATAATATTAGCAAGACTTACATTGGGCATTTTGTTGCTAACCTACACTTGCCCTGACTAGACGTTGACCTTGAGGTATAATATTTTCTAATTCTATTAACCTTGAAGGTGTGAATTAAAGGCATTGTTATTATTTATTTTTTTGATGATGAAAGTTAAAAACACTTTCTTTTCGATTCCAAATTAGACTCGGAAGTCACAGCAGAATCTATACCGGTAAACTCAGATGGCTATGTGTCTATGTTGGTATTTAAGGTAGCTTTAAAATATATGTATATACCTATTGAAATTGATTTATTCACATTAAACTATTTGTGAAGTAATATTTGACTCTTCATAAAACTACTTTCATGTCTTTGAAATTTTATAAATCTTATAATTATTTGCCATTCATTGGTACTCTTTTAAAAATCCATCGCTACCTCGCCCAGATATGACCTTGACCTCAGGTTATTTTTTTTAGTTTGCAAATAGAATTTAAAACTTCATAATTTGAGGTATTATACCTACTCATCTATCAGTCTATATTGAGGTCCTATATATTGTCACGTTCAGTGAGAGTGCCGCTGCCCATTCTACTGGTGATCCTCAGCAGTTTTAAGATCCTCGAGTGGTAATAAAATATAGGGACGCATTATAAGTATTCTTAATTTGGACTTGTGGTAAAAATATAGCAGATATTATAACACTTAAATTTAGTAATTAAATAAAAGAAAAAGACAGCTGAAAGCGCCAATCACGCTGTAAACAGGAAACGGAAACATTCTTAATATCATACGTAATGCAATCAAGAATCGTGAAATGCAATTGAACAGCTTTGATATAGGTATTTGCCCTTCGTATTTTATATCCTAGATATAAAATACATTCATTTAGTCTAAAATGAGCAGGTTAGATAATTTAAGTGCAATTTTAATTTGAGTATTTATGTTAAGGTTTTTAACTTTCCTTAAGAAAAAAAAATCATAATTGTAAATATGTTTTCTATTTTAAGATTTCAGTTCCTAATACGATCAGTAACGAACATTCAACTGACCTTGGACGAGTTGGTTGCCTAGTAATTTTTTGTCCGTTCCACAAGTCGTTTGGATGCGTAAAATTGTCCTCGGTTACTGTTTGCATTGCACTCATTCTTTTAAAATAGGTACCTACAACTTTTGCCAATACTTACCACTACCAGTCTTATCATCAATTACTATATTTTCCCTATCACTAAATTATATTTACGCTGTAAATATATACGAAACATTTGAACAACAATAATTTGTATTCAACCATATCTAATTTAATGATTATGTCTCATATCTTTAAAGCTTTCTCGACAGCCGTTATACCAGTAATTCACAGACAAACTATTATGATGCAGATTAAACAGTAGTAAAAATATCGTTAAATTTTGTGAGCAATATTAAAAAATGGAAATCTCACAAAGACATCGCCGCCCAGGGATGTGTTTAGGAAAAAAAAAGCCATTTGGATTCTTTTAGTACTCCAAACCTATTTTTTTACAATCACGGTGAAGTCGTAAAAATTTTATAAGGACCTGAACAATATTGACGCAGCATCCGAGCGTCTTAAAGAACCTTACAGTTTAAGAGTCGTAAAATTTTTCCCAATTCACAATAGTGCAGCCACGCCCTCAATAATACAGGGAACTTATGCGTCGCAGCGTCTGCGCCGTACTCATATATAGGACTTATATATATATATATATATATATATAAGTATTATAGTATATAATTATTTACGACTGCGGCTTTCACTTTACCTTTTATCAATGCTCCAGTTAATAACTGCCTTATATGAAATAACGGCAATTTATCCAACTTTATTCCTTAATTCGAAATAATATGTTTTTCTTGTATCCGCAATTACGTTTGGTTCTTTTACAAATTTATATTATTCGCTATTTAACGGGTTACTGAAGTCAAATTCTCTTATTTGCAGATTTCTTGAAACCACGCAAACGGTTATCGACGAATGGCAAGAAATCCCCTGGCCATGCGCACAAGCATGAATGCGGGCATGGAGCGCATATTCGCCCGCCGAAAGTTGCAAGACTTGCACCAGCACACCTGAAGCGCACCAGCTAGGCAACGCAATTTGACAGCAATCAAAATTGAACATCTGCGCTTAGGCAGCTTTGAGACATAAACGAGGACGCCGACGGCAGCTCAAGTCTTAAGACGCTCACTTCTGAAACCAGTGAGTTTATGAAAGTGACTGAAACTAACCGCCTAATCTACCTCCGTTTTGTCCGTTCAATTTTGCCACTTTTGTTGTCATGATGTGCATATTATGTCTTATTAATTTATTGTAATACCATTTCCAAATTACTAATAATGTTAAGTATTGAGTAAGTTAATTTAAGAAGATAAATTTAGTTCAATAATTAATATATCAGGCTACTAGTGTCACTCTAACATCACAGTCAAGTTTTGCTCAACGCATTTATTTTTTTATGAAATTAAAACATTTTTTATGCATTTTCTACAATTTATCGCCTTACTGATTTTGGTAATTTGGATACCTTAAACTCAGAAGAGGGATAAATGAGATTTCAAAATTCGATTTGTATTTATATGCATTCATCAATTTTGTCTTTTTAATTTTAGGACTTATGTTCCCAGAGTAGAATTTATTAAAATGAATATAACTATGTTGCATTATAGTATTGGTATTAAAAGTTAAATAACAGTGCCTGCCACTACAGGAGACTTCACAAAACTTGTAACATATAAACCGTGACAATATGTAATAAGATATCACTATATTATATGAATTATGATCTCTTTGTATTAAGTTATTTTTAAATAAAGTTTCGATTTAATTAAGAATATTTACGTCTGATGTTAAGATGGAACAGTCACAATAATAATGTCTTGGAAATGTTAAAACGCTGCTGGGAAAATATAATTTTTCTGCGCGTTGTAATATTTCCGATGCATTCGCCTTACGAAGAACACTTTCGTATGTTCTTACGCCTTTTGCGAAGAATCTACGGTAGTCCCTTCACAGTGTAGACGCTATAATATAATAAAACACAAATACTCAATAATAAAAGACATCGTTACCTTTTCAACTTCAAGGATTTATGCAATTTAAATATTAAGTAGTACAATACAGTTTGGTTTGAGTATTTGTGTTCAAATGATAAACATATACGGCAAATTAGGATATTTGTTTTGTTGTTGTATTTTAATGGTTTATAATATAGATAATTATATTGATTATTGTTTGTTTTAAAATTTGCTATTCAAAATTTTTGTTCACATTTTGCAACAGTATATTGATTAGGACATACCGCGACCCTTTGTGAAAGTACAAATTCTTCATCAGGTTTAGGTCGGGGGTTTGCGGCCGCATCAAAAAGACATACCTACCATATCATTATCATCATTACTCACTCTATCTTTAATTTATTAAAATAATGTATTTTTTGGTTTATATGTTATATCATACCTAGTGTATGTATTTTTTTTTTCTATACAACGACAGTTGTAAGACATTTATTAAGCTAACCAAAGCAGTTGTACATTTTGGCGACGACTCACTAAATGAAATTAAGTAAATGAACTTTTATGACTTGACAGAAAAAAATAATGGATAATTTTATATTGTTAAAGAGGTATATTTTGACTACGGAGAGAGTAGTTTATAACCTGTTTGAAATTAATAACGTTTGTAATTTATATTTTTGTTTATGTGTAGTGTTTTAAAGTAACAGTGTCTAGGAAATTTAAAATAATGTTTGGTAATGCCAATTACAAAATAAATGATCGAGATAATTTTAATTTTAAATCGTGTCAGTATGCATGTATACGTTATACATAGATCAATTACAATTTATATTTTACATCTTAATGTCCATTTTAATTTAATACTCATTTTTGGTATTATGACATGGTAATAGACGTCAAACGATACGATACCATTAATTATAGTCTTATTCACAAGAATAAATATTATGGCTGGTCTCTATCTGTCACAATTCCTACGATTACTCTTACTTTGTAAGACTACACTGTATATTGTATAATTATGTTGTCAATTAGCACGTAACTGTGCCGACTTAAGGACAAGCCGTCTGTAATATATAAAAAACGAAGCGTTCTCTCAATGTGTTACTAAATACAGTTTATGGATATTTGATTTTACTCTCAATTTTTGAAAGAGATATAAATTTTGCATGGCGAGAATAAATTGGCGATTGATAGTTTGCAAAACAGAAGTGGGATTTAAATTATTATATGTATAAATTATTAATTTTAGTATTTCGTCTGCAACAACGATAGATTTTCATAGAAATTTCTAATACAAAGTGGACCTATACATACGCAGAGCTTAAAATATAATATTTAAATACGATTCGGTTTGTAAATGATATAGAAAAGTACAATTAGTTCCGGTCGCATAATCATTTGGTTATATGTAACACATTTTGAGCACACTGAAATAATAATAAAAATTCTAATATTTTTTTTCTCTTTAACACCTGTGATGTATTAAATATGATCTCGAAACATAATTTTTACTACCTTTTCATATTTAATTATTTTAATAGAATTAGTTCCGATGGTCTGACAATTAAACTGTATCCCTGGAGTGTTTGTATTTGAGAGATAATTTAATACATCAGCTGATTAACAATTAGTGTGAGCATATAATAATGTATGGAAGGAAACGGAGTTGGTATAATATTTGTAAATGTTTTACGTACGCCGCTTCACTGTATATAAAATGCACATGCATTGTATTTATTGAAAGCGGTACGTATACGTAGGTTTAGATGAAAATATAGGGATACTACAAATATTTAACATAATATATAAAATTAACATAATTGAAAAAATGGAGAGGCAATTCTTTTTATTGTGTGCCAAATAATTTCAAATCTGCAGGTAGTAATAAAAACATTGTTGCTGTTGAATGAATAAATATATAAGATGCACTTCGGGATATACATAAAACAAATGTATTTACATATAAGACAGTGAATACTATAAATGTGAATATTATTTATTATTCTCAATAAAACGTTGTGCCTGAACACGAGACAATGCGAACATCTTGAAACAAAATGTAAATAAAGTATGGAAAAAACAATTCATCTTTTATACTATGTGAACTCTTAGACATTGTGTATTGTAAATTTAGTTGAAAAAAAGCTTTTTCACTCGATCTTGTTGTTTTCTTTTTGCCTTTTCTGACTCAACTAATAAAGAAAATGAAGGAAAAATTCGTCCGGTCTGATACGTCAATACCAACCGTAATTACTCACGTGAGGATTGCAATTCTGGCAAGTTACTATCTGTAGCAATTCTCGATAACCTCACAAATTGCATATCTATATTCCTGGTATGGTATATTGCACGACGATATGTAGCATCATGATTATTACTTCGGTAATGAAAGAGTTTGATGAGAACTGATAGGCCTACCATTTATATATTTATTAGAGATCTAATCCGTGTGGTGAAGGAGTAAGAATATAATTCACCACCTATCCTACCCGTGGAGGACGTAAAAGACGACTAAGGTATATAATATCTATACAAGAGAAGGAAAACTCGAAACAAAACGCTATACCAACACGTCTGACCAGCGTGGTGTAGTAGGTCAAATTCCCTCTGATTGTGGAGGAAACTCGAGCCCAATAGTGAGCTGTTATAATGCTGATGAGGCGTACTATAAATATCAAATGTCTGTACCCGTGTGTTGACGGATTATGAATACAATGGTCACCATACCTTACTTTTTCGTCAAAATCGTAAAAACCAGCCCAGGTATCAACCAGTCGGAGTTAGTGCCGCTCAAATGGCGAAAGGGAGATATGGAGCCTTGCGCTGCTTTTCAGTCGCCCCGGACGATTTGGACGAGGTATGTATCCAATTCAAAGTAGGTAATAGTGGAGAGCAGCGCTTGGATTATTTTGTCGGGCCGACCACTGACGTCAAGTCACCCTGCTCCGGTGGTCGGCCCAGCGACGAAGGCGACGTGTCGCGCGGGTGGGTTACGGGTGTGCGTGCTTGCGGTCCTCTGTCGCCCCGGACGGAGTGGAGTGCGCCGACCGTAACCCTCTCCCAAAAAAAAAAAAGCGCATGGATTATATAGCAAACAAAATATTAAATAGGTGTTATTTATAGCTTGCTGTTTGGTGACAGAGTAAGAATACAATTCACACTTTCTAGGCCGTGGGTATCGTAAAAGATAGCCAAGCGATACAATATGCATGTAGCGCAGCATCTATGTGAGAGAAAGGAAACTCTAAACCCTATACCAACCCGTCTTACCAGCGTGAATAGTAAGTCAATATTCCTCTTATTATAACGGCGATTCTAAACCTCGACATACAAAAACTGAAATGATAATAATTTATAACTTAGGTAATTGTCGTCGCCTTCCACAAGGAACAAAATCAAAGTTCTAATGAACTGCAGAAAAAAGTAAGTACATTATTTAAGGAGCATGAAAACTTATTGGCGTACGGTATGCTGGTCATTTTTAGGGTTCTGTACCCAAAGGGTAAGAACGGGACCCTATTACTAAGACTTCGCAGTCCGTCTGCCTGGCCAGGCTGTATCTCAAGAACCGCGATAGCTAGAGAGTGGAAGTTTTTACAAATTATGTTACTGTTGCTGCTATAACAACAATTACTAAAAATAAAATAAATATTTAAGGAGGGTTCCCATACAACAAACGCGATTTTTTTGCCTCTTTTTAGCTCAATGGTACGGAACCCTTCGTGCGCGAGTCCGACTCGCACTTGACCGATTTTTATCTTTTGTTAGGTACATATATAAGTACTTCTAAACCTTTCCTCGTTGATTTAGATATAAGGGAACGTACCCAATACTACGTGACCCGTTTATGCGGGATCCTTATAATACCACGGTTAGTCACAGGAGCTTGTGGCTCAGTTTTTGTCACGTAGTCGATTTTACTGAGAAAAGTCTCGTATTTTTTTACCTATATTTGAATAATTTTTCATAATATATAATTCACTATAATTTAAGTATGCATGCAGTCTTATACAATAAAGATGAATATGAGGCAAAAAATTGGTCACATTGGGAGGGGTCGAAAAATCGAATAAAATTGGTCACGTAGTATGGGTATGTTCCCTAAGGTAACAAATCGTACAAAGGAATATTCCTGAGTCGCGAGGAATCTTATATGATCAAGTCAAACTAAAAACAAGACTGCGACTCACACAAATATATATTCGCCTTGTTTCTAAATACAACCTTCAGCACTCGGCACAGGAAATTGTTACTCAGCGTGAAATGAAACCATAAATTGATGCTCGTATGAAAATGTTTATTGATATCACAATCAAGTCTACACAACTACCCAATTAATTACCCATCATTTTCGTGTACACGGCGAGTATGGATGATTTTACACATACATAGATATACTTTACCAAATAGTTACATTCAAACGCCGTTACAATATCGACGTCGCTACGATAAAATGTTACAAATCTAATATATAAATGTTGTATTACCCAATAAAATAGTGATTAATTCTGGAATAAATGCAAAAAGGTCCTTTTGGCGTGCTATAAAAATGTAACGACTCTCTAGTGTACCACGACAGTTCACTAAGTGTTTACATAATTTTAGTGTCAAGAAAAATAAAAATCTAATCATAGAAAATTACTTACTAATCAGTACAACACTATTTTGTGACAAATATTTTGGAAACTCACATTAAAAGTGGAATTATAATTCGATTTGAAGTGGTAATTAAATACTTATGGCAAAATTTGACAACGATTACATTGATATTAATAGAAAAGTACATTATGTATTTAATAGAATTGCAAACAAACAGATTTCCACATAAATATTGGAGTTATACAGCATCTCCATAAACACGAAATATAATGGTTTAATTTAGAACAAACCAGTACGGTGTTCAAGCACCCTGCGAAACATTCCTGAAACTTTTAAATACGATACTATAATAATAATATATATACAATTATAATAGAGTATTACACTTAGGCACATCAATTGTTATATAAATTACATTTTTGTTTAATACAAAAATGCGATACTGTTGTCTGTTGTCAGCTATTCTACCACAAATTCTAACACATAAAGTGATTACACATACACGCCGAATTCGACCGTACATTAAAATGCAACTACATACAACAATTTTAATAATGGAAAATGAAATAATGGCTAGATAGTTAACTACGACAACATTTATTAACTTTTCAAATATTAAACAATAAATGCAACGTCTTTCTCTAATATAACGCTAAGTATATAAGGAAAGAGTTTAAAGCCGTCGCGATGCCGGGGGATGGGGTTAGTGATAAATTTGTACTTTAATTTTCCCCAGCCACGGTATTAGCATTATTTATAATATGAGGTACCTATGTTTGTGTTTTAGGTTATATTAAAAGTTACATGTCTAAGTTGGTCGTAATTCTAAGTTACTGAAACACTATTCTAGCATAAAGTAGGTGTTAGTAGCACCTAATGCGCAACATCGATACACTCAAATATTAATTCGCTGGACATAGAACATTTAGTTATAATGAAGTGTAGAATAAAGTGAGTTAATCTCGAATAACTTTGGACATTGAAACAATACATAAATCTAGAACGTGGCACTCATCTAATTATTTAAACTAGTTATATCAGCTCGACGACAATGATCACTCACATTTTACGATATATTTAATGAAAATCAATAAGAATATTATGATATCAAAAAATTACAACAATCACAAAAATTGTATGCGATGTCTAAAGCGCTTATTCATATGAAAGTAGGGCACTAATACTAGTTATGAAAATTTCATGATATCATTTTTCAAGATAACAACAGCTATTTAAGTAGTGTATTAAACGCGGTGAAAATAAACGACATTTTATTAAAGGCATTGCCAGTAGAATTGTTTTGTCGTCGAGCATGACACGTACATAACTTATACACAATAACTAATACTACGCAGATATTACATCCATAGCTCGTATAATAAATCTTTGATAAAGTTTCACTAAGTTAAAAGCTGTCGCTACCGCTACACACCCCTGATATAACATTGTGAATGGCGTGCGATACGTCGTATAAGATGCGTCTATCACATAATACAACGCCGCACGTCGCCCGCAATTATTTTAATTCCTATCGCCCTAGTCCTCCTATAAGCTCTAGATAAATATAAAATATTTTAGACATTAATAGTTAAATCGGTCTGGTGTTTGAAATATGCGATTATAGTTAACAAAATACATCAAAGAGCAGTCCAGACCAGCGCTGAATATTGGACGGCAAAACATTTTGTTCAACGGTGAGCTACAAACAAGCACTCGTATCCGAAGCTGTTCGTATCAATGTACAATTAATTAACTTGACGATATAAGTCTCGCACTTAATGTACGTAGAAAACATTTACAACTTCGAGTTTACAGGCGTTATGTTAAAGCGAAGATGGCGCTGGACTGCTATATCTATAAATTTAATCACTACAGACAAAAATCACATTAATATTTTATATAATAGACAGTGTAAAAATAATGTTATAAACATTGGCCTATGAGTTAAGTTATTAGAATTCATTGTACTCCATCTAGTTGAAAAGCTTATTGTTATTATCACACATATAGTTTACCTATTAGATATTGAATGAATATATAAAAGTTAATACTAAAAGAGTGGCTATTTAGCAACGTTTATTCGTTCTAGTATGCAGTCATTTCAGACTTGTAAAACTAGTGTTTATTAACTTATGATAGCGACTTGATCCCTTACCACCCAACAGAGGCCCAAATCTGCTAACTGTAATGATATCATAACGCTGTAATTTTCATGCCATATGATGATCATTTTAATATTAATATACAAACGAAAAAATGTAAAAAACGTCTTTCCAATTAAATTATTTATACAAATATATCTATTGATATATTTAGTTATTAATTTCAAATAACGGCCACTGGAGAAGTATATTTTTTTCAGTGCAGTAAAAGCGGACAAATAAGTAAATATTAAGCGTTGAGATTGATATTTTTAATACTTAACCGTTAGTTACTGTTACCTAATTAATTAATATGTTTACGATTCACAAAAATTCTGTATGAAAATTACTTTGTTGCGAAGTGATATCTATTAAAGATTTGGCTGAAAGGCCACGCAATTAGTCATAAATAAAAAGAGAGACTTGGGACTACGGACTGCATCGGTGGTGTTATACATCGCTATTATAAGAAACTGTCGTTCAACATTGAAATATTAAAATTCTATATCCACCAATTATTTATCAAAGTACATACATACAATGTGCTATTACGTGCACTGCTATAATTATTTAGAACATTTCCTCACATGTAGGTAATGACTATAAATTGTATACACCGATATTTTTTTTAACATACCAATATGTATAGTAAATATAGGAAGAAATTTAGTCAAAAGAAAATATTTTTTGATTGCATTATATAAAATTCAATATTCGTGCTTCAACTTACTGTAATGTAATAATTTTAATATCAAGTTAATTTTTCATAGATGCAACTTTTGCAGCGCAAAAGATGCTTCCAAATATATAAAGTAATTAAGAATGAATATTTTTGACATTTTCTAGTCTAATTGCCTTACTAGGTTTAAATTACTCTATGGACTTACGTCATAGTCAGTTGGTACTCGATGTATATAGCAAGCGAAGACAATATAAAAGTCAAGAATTAATAATGCCGTGAGAAAATGTTCTTACTAATAAAATTGCGGACTAAGCACGATTAGGTAACGATTACAATCTAAATGGTTAACAGTCAGTCGATTTGGAAATATTATACGTATAATTAGAAATATTTGTAAAACTTTAACGAATGGATCGAAAAATTTTGTGTAATTTAATATCATTTATTGTTACTCTAAATATATCAATGGCAACATCATGCTAAATTTAATAATTATTTTAATTAAGAAATTTTAATATTCAATGCAAGTCCACTACGGCACTATAAGATAAATAAGACAATAATTATTATATACGAACAAGGATTACGCTCAACCACAAATTTGGTGTATTATTTCCAATTAGTAAAAACACGTACGTAAGTGCTAGCTGTAAAAATGAGTGATAAATTCACGTTCTTATAAAAAGTATGCACTATTTGATTTAACAAGTGCCTACCACTATTTAATTAAAATATGCTACTAGTATTACCACAGGACAATCTCACATTACACAATGAGCCCCTAATAAGTATTTAATGTAATATAATATGTAATTTATAAAGATATGCTATGGAAATATATATTATATTCGTACTATCAAACGTTTACTAGCTGTTCACACAAAAGCTATACTTAAGGTCTATTTACGTCCAGGGTCGGCAAACAGCGGTTTACTTGCCAATTTACTATTTAAACATTTTATGCTAAGTAAGCGCAGCTAGCACGTAGTCAAAATTACGTGCGAAATACTCGACTTAGCGAGATGACTGTCGCGTTCTATAATATTTTTGTCTCACTATCGTAGCATTTAAATGTGAGTTGTCATTCTAGACTAGTCTCGCGTTAGGTATCACTAGAAGCGTGGAATTAAATTTCGTGTATTATGCGCTAAATAGGATCTAATGAGAATCAAGGCGCCCTAATTTAATTTGTTAAGAATGCTGATAGTAATTATCTCAAGGTGACTTTTATTATAATATTGAAAACACGACCCTTATAAACACACACAACTTTGTTGAATGGCAATAGTTTTTTAATGCCTATCATTATTGTGCGAGTTTTGGCGGGTACATAAAAATGTGGAGTAGCGTTCGAAAAATATATTCATAATTTAATGTTTAGTGTTATCTATACCAATAAATAAAATTGAAGTGTCTGTTTGTAATGTCAAAATAATAGGCTTTTTTCATGCTCACACGGTTATTTGCACTATAAAAACCTAAAAATCATTTTATATTTTTTTGTCTGTTTGTTCCGGGTAATCTTCAAAACGGCTGGACCGATTTCAAAAATTCTTTCACCAATGGAAGGCTATAATATCAGCGCGTAAACTAGGCTATATTTTATCCTGGTATTCCCACGGGAACGGGAACTACGCGGGTAAAACGACTAAAATAGAAGCGAAGCGAGGGCGGGTTGCTAGTAATGAATAAATTTGCTGATATTTTTAATACAAAGCACTGAAGTAGTGAATATAATAGTGGTTTGTGTATTTTCATGTTTTGCCAAAAATCTCAAGAGATCAAAATCGCATGTGGTTGTCGGCACCCAATTAATGGCTACGAATTGACCCTAACTGATTGTTATTATGCATACGCTACTCAGTGTGAAGCATGTTATAATTTATGGACAAAGATTTGGTTATATTTAAATTGTTACCATAACAATGAATTCGGCTCAAGAAATTCGTATCCGTGATCATAAAAATAAAAAACATTAATAATATAATTAGTGAACGTACTTTAATAGTTACGACTAGCAACCCGCCCTCGCTTCGCTTCGGTTATAGGTTATAGTCGTTTTACCCGCGTAGTGCCCGTTCCCGTGGGAATACCGGGATAAAATATAGCCTAGTTTACGCCCTGATATTATAGCTTTCCATTGGTGAATGAATTTTTGAAATCGGTCCAGCCGTTTTGAAGATTACCCGGAACAAACAGACAGACAGACAAAAATTTTTTAATTGCTATTTTAGGCACAGGTGTCGTGCAAATAACCGTGTGAGCATGAAAAAAGCCTATTATTTTGACATTACAAACTCCAATTTTATTTATTGGTATAGATATATGATATATCTATCAATGTAAGTATGTATTGTTTGTGACTGCGTACATGGCATAGCGGTCTAAGAACGATTTTTCGTCTCCTGCATACGATTTCTACAAATAATTTGTTGTGCCATCCTCAAATATTTGCTTCTAGCGCTTTGTGTCCGTTGCTGATTTATTTCCTTGTACCTTGAGGTAATGGAGATATATTAGTCTATGGTATTTGTAAAAACACTATGGTTCACGATGATGGAAAGGGGACAGGGTATATTATCACATACGCAATAAACTATAGATATTTTTCATCTCTATTAAAATTAGGAATTTCTAATCGGTGTGAATAATTTTTAAATTTAATTCTTTCAAGGTAGTCATTCACATGTAACATAACCAGTTAAAATTAAGATAGGAGAGTGATGGGTATTTGACAACAATAGTCTTTTATCGGATGTCATGTGATAAGAATATTTCGTCCGATAATGAAATTTTAAAGACTTCAATTCCATAATTAACACCGGATTATTTCTTTTACTTATATATTTCAACAATGTTTTATAGGCCCGCCATACCTTTATGTGCTCAGAAGGGTGGATAATCAGTCATTTCCGTGTCGCAGCGTCATTCGTAATACATAAGAAACACTTGACTATGGAAACGAAAAGTGCTACACTTTGGTGGAGTCGATACAGCGATTGGCAATAATTTATGACCACTTGACATGACCATTTACATTTGGAATGTTATTATGAGAGTTTGTTTTAAAGCGGTCCCATGAATATTCAGATGGGGATGAGACTCGAAGATTTTTACCTCAGATGATGTAGGCTTTAGGGATATACCAATATATCGCCTTATACTTACACCCTATGCAATAAACATGGAACATGGACATTCATATTGCAATTGAAAATATAGAAAACCTTTGCAACATCTGCTCCAGGTCTCGAAACTAGGCTCTGAAGGTTAGCCGTCGAATGAATATTCTACTAGACCAATAAGATTATCTTTATTTAGTAACGTTTATAAACAGAGATTTCAAGATAGCTAATAGATATAATTTAATGATAAAAAATATTATTGAATGAAATAAAAAAATTCGTTGCGACTATCTTTGCCAAAATTTTATTGGTCAAGTCATTGACTCAATTAATTAATAACTTATGACTTAATTCATTTAATTTTTCAGACGGGTTGAGAGCCCTCAGCGCTCACTCACCAGTCCGGGTAAAGTTGTCACAGCCATCTGAGGCTAACAACTAAGTCAAACAAAAAAAAAAAAAATTTCAAATTCATTAAGAGAATGCGTATGTAACGTTGACTTACTTACGTGGCGTCAGTTTCGCCGTAGACAATTAAAACGCTCAATACGAAATTCAATTCCAGCTTCAAATACAAAATAGTTAAGAGTTTATCGTAATATAAAAATTACGACGTATCCTTACACTCACTTTAATATCCAGAAAGGCTTAACCAATTTCAAAGAAACCTCGAATGTAGGTGTATTAACCCGCCGAAGATAGATTATACTAGCTAGTGCTTAAATATAAAATTACAAAAAAGTGAAAATTGTGCATATTCTAATCACGACTGCGGCTGGCAATTTTGGCGTGATAGCGATAACAATTTGCCGACCCTTACTCTATGTTAACACGTAGTACACTATATTCACTAATAACGGGGCCAAACAAAAACGTCTACTAAAAGGCAACTAATAAGAATGATTATTGTCTGACACTGGGTTATTGTCGAGACAGCAGCTTTGGCGTCACTTGCCATCACGCTATTGACTAGATCGCCGGTGTATGGCAACATTCACAATATATATATTTAAATTTTAAAACTACATTATAGATAGACACGTACCGAGGTAATAATAAACACCAATATACAATGTTCGCTATATGTTAATGTTGCCATATACCCGCCAAATATACTAGTTGCAATGTACGAAGACAGGCCCTTAAACAACACAAGAAAAATAAAAGGAATAAAGGTTGGGAGTAAATTAAAATAAAATAAAAAAGGGATACTTGGATGTTTATTTACAATTTTTCATCTAATAATAAACTATATGAATATTACTGAAGAGAAAGTAAGCAACATCAGTACGATATCCCTCGATTCACCCACATATTGAATTTTAAAACATGTTAATAGTAACGGCTTGCGTTACACAAGCCACCTATAAGCTAAAATAAAACATAAAAAATACCCATTATAATAGGTTAGTTCTCATGTGGTACCGGCAGGTACTTAGTTAAAAAGTTATATCAAATAAATCAAAATGTAAGCCTATGTTTCACAGTTACATTAAATAATGAAATTAATAACCACATTGGAATACAACAAAGGTGTCCCACGCATCACAATATATCGTATATAACAGCGTTAAATAAAGCTAAACGGTGCAACTATTACATATTTAAAAAAACAAAAGGAGTATTTTGTACATTTCATTGTAAACACACGCAACAATAAATTTATTGTCGTACATTCGAAATTAACTAATAGCGACATATCTTCTTTATGCATATAATTCTTCTGTACGGGTATGTCACTGAACATCTACTATACGGCTGAGCCCATTTTGAGTTCAGGTGAATTTAAGAATGATTTACATTAACAATGAGACCCGTTAGATGGCGCTGTCAAGTACAAACATAGACATTGTACAAAACAATGTCTGTGGAGTCAGCTAGTATATAATTCCTCAATAAATACAAATTGATTGCGTGTTTTTTTTTTTTTTGGTGAAACCGTACACATTTAATTAAACTTAATATACACATATACACGGGGCATTTCATAGAGCTGCTTCGCAAAATGCAAATTTTATACACACACAAATGAATTTACTTTATTGCAACAACCCAAAATGTACAGTTTGTTTTACATGTTTAAATTATAATGAATTATGATCACAGAAGCGCATCAACAATTATTTATTCGTGCACGTAGACTAGTCGACAGAGTCCTCTGCTCATCTGCGTCGGTATAATAGGGTCAATTCAGATCTAAAATTTATTTTATTTATCTTTGTAGAACATACAACTTGGTGTGTAAATCACAAGTTTTAACATTAAATGGTTATATGTTAAGTTTTATTTAAATACAATAACAGAATTACTTCGAATTAGCTTATATAGTTAATTCGAAGCACTTCAATAAATACGAAATTTTATAATAATCCATATCTATGCATATAAAATAACCATAATGTTTTCTCATTTTGACAGCCGTTGATTAATTTTGAACAGATTTGATTCTAAGTTTTTTTTTTCTCTGAAATAAAAAAGAAATCTGATCAATTAAATCAAATTAATTAATGAATATTAAAAAAACTAATTTTTGTATGGTAATACGGATTTATTTTATTGAAAAGTAATTATTTTATTTTTAAAAACAGAGATATTTAAATTGCGTTTTTTTATTTAGATTATAATTCGGCAATTTTTTTATTTCTGCCGTATTTGTTTAGGTGAATTTCTAAAATTTAAACATTGTTAGCTAGCATACAGTCGGCAGATCTGATTTGACCCTTAAGCCTAACATTTTTGCTGTCCGCACGGTCCTCGTTTAAATTAAGAGTAATTAAATACGCGAAAGTATAATTTAGAAACTATGGTACATAAAAAAATATGCTAAATTTTTTTAGTAAAAGCTCATTAACATCGTACAAATTTTAGCCAATAAATTAATATTTAGAGGTATTTCCTAAACAATATGTAACACATTGGCAGCAAAACTATAATGTCTTTCGAAACTATTATTAGTATAAAAAGGCATTAGAATCCAATAGAAAAAACAACTGTGTATTAAATAAGAAATTTACACCCATAAATACTACGAATTCTGTCACATTTTTCCTTAAAAATTTAGTGTCTATCACACTAAATATATACAATATAGTCAATGATAAAAAATACTTGTATTTCATTATTAAAACCCTATAATTGATGCCAACAGGCATTGAGTTATTAAGATAAACAATGGTTGAAAACGATACGATAAAAAAAGTAAAGTGACAAAAATATATTAGAGAATATCACCTAATTTTTCATCAGTCTACCCTCAATATCAAAATCATATTGAAAAATATTGTATATGATTTTTTTCACCTTTCAATACAATTTGTACGATGTGAATCGACCTTTACAAATAAATACAAAGCCGCCACAGACTCGCACTAAGGTGATCTGTATTACGCTAGTCTAATACCGATACACAAAGCGATACAATACACCAAATGGACCGCACCTATATGCCCCATATACACACATCACTAAAATAATAAGGCAATTTCAAACGATACCGTAAGCAGACGTTTATAATAACTACAATAAAATTATTATATGAAACATTCCTGTTAATACGCTAAAATTAAACCCCAAAACTCCAATAAAACGTTAGAAATAATAAAATCACTACAACGTAAGACAAGTGGGCCGTGTACAGCCGTGCTAATATAACCCTAAGGGGGGAGGGGAGGGGGATGGGGGTGTACGTCGTACATAGGTATAATATAATATGTGCACGTGTGAACAGAGATCATTGACCTACGACTGCCTTGCCGGAGACAATCTCGCTCTTCGCTAATGCGGACCAGACGACTGCACGGACCTTTCAGATAAATTCAACATTAAACAATGTATTATCAAATTGCCAATCAATATATTTTATTAATATGATTGATCATTCAATCATAATAAATTATCAAAATTAATTTGAGTACATAAGTTGTTTTCAGAAAGATTAATTTTACGTTTTAAAAGTAAGATTTATATATTTGTATCGAAAGGTCTCGAGGTCGCAGTCCGCTAATATCGAACGTCATACTGAATAGTAACTTACAGAGGAAAAAACTATAATAAATAAACGAAAACCTTCGTCTTTTATAGTTTAAAAGTTGTTAAAAGTTATGTAAAATGCAAGCAATTCAGCTATTGAAACATAATATATTAATGTTAAAATTATAAAACCAATTGCTGTTAATAAATATTCAGTAGGACATTCGTAATCAACTGTATTGTTGACATTTAAAAAAAAACAAATATAATCATAGGTAAAATAATAATAATTACAACCGTAAGAAATACAAAACTAAGCATTAAACATTATTGTCGGGCAGCAAACTAATGTACTAAAGTTACAATAAAAACTAATATTTTTAAACATAGTAGTCTTGTCACATAAAACATATTCAAAATGAATATTAAACAAAGCAGTGTTTGATTATAAAAAAAACTTGCTATTGATATTCATAAATTAAATACTTAAACACTAATAAATTGATAAAATCCCAAGTATAATTAAATAAAAAAAACATATATAGCATACGCTACGTTAAACGAAAATAACAGCGGTTAATTTATAATAGTTATTTACTATAAGACAGGGCCTTATCCGTGTGGTGACAGAGTAAGGATACAAATCACCACCCGTGAGTGTCGTAAAAGACGACTAAGGGATATAATATGCATATAACATCTATGCAAGAGGTGGAAAACTCATAATAAAGCCCTATACAAACATGTTTTACCAGTATAGTAGGTCAATTTCCCTCCTATGGTGTGCCAGCCCAGCAGTGGGACATATGTGCTAAGATAAGGTAGAACCAAGTTATTGAGTACATAGAGGCACATAATAAAATTTTATTTAAATTAAGTTTTTACTGTAATATTGTGAACATGCATGCATATTTATTTGGGATTAGTTAAATGTAGCGTATGCTAGATATGCATTAAGCAGTGATCACGGCCCGATAACGTTTCTGCATCTATCGATCTACAGTTTTATATGACTACGAAAGTTGTACGATATGACTTATATATTTAATAGTTATGTCTATCGGGCTCGATGTGACCGCACTTTGACTACGTAAACGCAGAAAAGCGAACGAGAAACATATGTAGTTTCATATATATAATACCCAGTCGTACATAGACGCGTATCAAGTCAGCAAATAACAGTAGCACTCGTGTGTCTAATAAACACTTAAATCAAAAAAAAATATTAAATTAAAATCAGTTGCGGTCATAAAAATAATTGCATAACATTTTTTTTTTCATCTATAAAGAACATTTTTTTTTAAACAATTTCATTCTATCTAATGTGATTACACATGCATTATTACATTCTTAGTTAATTAATTAGTGTGTACTAAACGTTTATAAAATATCTTAGATAGTTTTTTTTTAATATTTCGTTTAATATAATCGAATCTACGTCTATACAAGTAGTCCATCACCGCGCCCTACACATTTAAATACATCTAATATGAAAAAAAATCCTTTAGTTTGTTTGATTATAATATTATTAAACACAGCATAAATGTTTGTTTTGTGTTAAGTAAGGCGTTAGCCATACTTCATGATATGGAACGTAAACAAACAGATAATATACCAAATACAAATACATATATCTAAAGCGAACATTTAATCACTACATACAATTAAAATCAAAAACTCTATAATTGACAAATTTATATGTCACGTAAAACTAAAACACGCTCACATTAATGTCATTAAAATAGAACGCATCATCGTATTCACTATCTGAATAGATCACCCACTGATTTGGTACAAACGCCTAAACTATAATAACATATTAGTAAATGCAACCTACACGCTTTTACAGCAAAAAAAAATAATAACGCAAAATTTACAATCCATATAATACAAGTGATTTAAAAACATTTGTCTACTCGAATATTGAGTAACGGATAATGATAAAAATTAATGCAACCACTAAAACTACATACATACATGAGCGCTACGTTACGCTATTTAATATTATAAATTACACATATATATACGAAACAAACGATTAAAATACTTCTATAATCGATTAAGTATAGTACACATAGTACTTTGCTACAAGAAAAAAAAAACGTATTATAATTATTAAGAAATAAAATCACGATTTTGTACAAGTATCGTTTTTTTTTAACTCATAGACGCGGTAAAGGAACAAGTTGTTCACACTTGTCATGGATTTACTTAAAAATTGCAGTGTGATGATCGAATTGTTGTTCCCGTGTAAACTGTGGTCAGACGAGACAGGCTAGTGAACAACGAACTCGCCTCGTCCGGTCGCAGGCGTGCTTGTGACGTCACAGGACTGTAAACATTGACGCAACAAGACCGCGTCTAAGCCTATAATCACTAATCCTCATTAACAAAGGTTTGACATCATTTTTGAACCCACTGCACTTGTATCATATATTGAGGCAGTCTGGACGGGTGTGATAGAGCATGAAACGGACCTGTTAGTCGTTTCAAACCCTGCTATAATAAATAGAGATGTGCCAGATAGTTGAAAATGTATAACAACTCATATGCACTATAAATTTTACATTTTTATCTTGTTCGTAGTCAGCTTAAGTGCCACCAGACCTTGTCTGATAATCAAAGCGTCTGACTTTGTTCTGATAAATTCAATACAACACCTTTTGAATTGAACCAGTTTTAGTTTAGGGCATATATCATAATCTCAGAGCTATATTTTCAGATTTATTAATATCCGCGGATATGAATATCCAGCACATCACTAATGAGGTATATGTATAGTCCCGTTGGTTGTGCGTTGTAGTGCATTGGTTCAGTCTGTGTACCATAGATGATGTTGAGGATGCTGCGGCACTAGATATGTTGGTGAGTAGGGCTGCAGGTAGCCAGGTAGGCGGGCACCACTCGCATGGTGGGCAGGGGGCGGGCCTGCCACGCCTCCCACGCCACTCACGCTGCTCACACCGCCACTGCAATCACCAAAACTACACTCACAAACAATTTTATAACGATTTTGGAATGGCGACTGATCGAAAATACAATTGTAACCATCCCCTTGATTTTTACGACACCCACGGGTATGTGGGTATATAATCAAATCATCATATAGATAAGATCATAAGATCAGATTCTTATAACTTTGACGTTTGAAATATGTTGTGTTGCTTTTTTGACTTGGAATCACCGATGACATAACAGACAAGAGCTTTGACTTTGAAGATTATTTGTAATACTCACGTGTGATAGTGATAAGTAGGTACATATAACGGCGGCAGATATCCTGGCGATACTCCACCACCGGGCGATAAAACACCACCACTGCTGGTTCTGCAATATAGTATCGTTATTAATTTATTGATTAACAAAATTTTAACTTTTTTTTTTGTCACATAAATACTTGATCAAATTTTGATTGTAATACACGGCGACGTAAAATGTGTGAAGGCTGACTAATCGGCCGATTAGTCAGGCAATTTTCAACGACTAATTGGTTATATTTTTGAAGTGAAACTTTCTTGCGCGCATGAGGGTAATTTTTTTACGGATGAAACGCGTCACGAAGATGTGCAGCGTTTTTGTCGAAGAAGAGGGAGGGAGCGATTGAGAGAGTGAGAAAGGGCGCACATAGCACGAAGTACAGCCATGGGGCGAGAGTAGGGAGCAAGCGAGTGAGAAAGATCGAGAGATTTTTTTATTTTCTTTTCATTTATTTATTTATTTTTGGAGATTTTTTTTATATACCTATTTTTTATATTTTTTTATTTATTTATTTTTCATTATTATTTTATTTTGTAATACTGATAAAAAACACGCAACCAAAGAAGTTACACTTCTGACATGCGTACTCACGACATTTTTTTTTGTGTGTGTACAGCTGTTAGCCGCAGATGACTTTTACAGCTTGACGCGGACTATGGGTGAGCGCTGAGGGCTCTCAACCCGGTGTCTAATCGGCTATAATAGTCGCATCTCTAATGTACAGTTACTCACTTGTAGTGGGGATGTGGATGGTGATGCCATGCGTGCGGTGCGGCGTGCTTATGCGCGGCTGGTGGACCAGTAACACTAACTCCGCTCACACCACTCACTGCTCCAACTGGGCCTGCATTCGTCAGGTACTCGCGACAACCGCCGCTCTGTAATATAAAATCAAATTTTCACTACACTTGTATTTAAGTAACATAACCATATTATTTTTACAATTTTCACCCCTTAAGTATGATCTCAGATGATCACGCGTAGTATTCGTCAAGGTCTGCCCCTCCAGTCTTTACTTTGTAGTTTATTATTATGTTTTTAAACAATTTATTGCAAACAAATGTTGAAAAAATTTGAATTTAGTTCGGCTGTGACAAAAACCTAACCCTCTACCCGCCCCTGTAAGGTGGCTGCAATTAATTATATCCCATTATGTCGTATGGTACCACACTCGCGTAAGTGTTGAAAATTTCGGGAATTTATATTATAAACTTTTAATTTATTATGACCACCTGCTTGATTAACACTCTTTGGTAATGTAATTAATAATAATAATTTACTGTTTTCTTCCACAAAGCTGTCTTATTGCTAGTTACACATCCTTACTGATATTATAAATGCGAATGTAAGTTTGTTTGTTTGTTACGCTTTCACGCTTAAACCACCGAAACAATTTCAAAAATTCTTTCACCAATGGAAAGCTATAATATCAGGGAGTAACATAGTTTATATTGTATCCCGGTATTCCCACGGGAACTACGTGGGTAAGGCGATTGAAAGCGAAGCGAGGGCGGGTTGCTACTTATTTAATAATAAAGGTATCTTGGAAGACTGGTATCTGAACTAGGTTGCCTTGGTTATACCAGTTGACAATTGACCAGACCGCAGTGGAGTTGGCCCAGATCAATATAAAATTCCTAGTCGTCTTTTACGACACCCACGAACTATGTAAGGATTGGTAGTATTAGTACCACACAACTATATTAATAATGTATACTTACGCTATCTCGCTTATTGTGTTGTGCCGGCACATACTGATTGCATTGATACTCGTTCGTTTGCCGTACAGTTGAACCACTCTGTAATATAATATATTTATAGCATTACAGTCGTTTGCATTTTTATATAACCCTATACTATATTCCCCGTGTCCTGATAGGTTAAGAATACAATGGAAATTAAGAGAGAGAGAGAGAGAGAGAGAGAGAGAGAGAGAGAGAGAGAGAGAGAGAGAGAGAGAAAGAGAACACCCCCTTAATTACCCGTAGAAATTGAAAATACCGGCAGCACACGAGAATGGACAGGAATACAATCCTACGACCCTTATAACGTCAACTGTGTTGATCGCCTGATCAGCGTAACAATTATGGCATTATTCCTCTATACGAGGTACCAGGTTGAGAACCCTCAGGGCTCACCCATAGTCCGGGGCAAAGCTGTGAAAGACATCTGCGCCTAACAGTTATATACACAAACAAAAAAATTGAATTGAGAAATTGACTAGGCCTACGTCCAACGTTGATAGCGAACACCTTGTACAGAGCTCCGAAAGAGTCACCGAAACTATCGGATATCCAAAATGAAAATATGTCCAAACCAAATCAGACATACAAGTTTGGAATAATTTCGAACAGGATAGAATCGGTTACAGATGTATAAGACATGTTACGACAGGATTTCTATCAAACAGCCGAACTGAAAGGTTAGTATGATAATCGCCACACTTAGTATTTCCCTTTTATTTCTATCCGATATTCCGATATTTGCAATATCATCCTGCTCTTGTCCCAAATACTTGAGGTCAACTCAATACGTACTCTTCTTACATAGTACATACATTGTAAAAGTTTTGGTAATGGTTTTTGGTTCGGCCACCCCCCTGTCCTCAACTTTTCTTGGAAATATAATTCTTGACCTGACGGCATCAGATGGAGTTGGCCCTGTTCTATTTCTCTCTCTTAGTCGTCTTTTACGACATTACGCCCTATGGGTAATGTAAAGGTTAGTAGTATTCATAGCCGCTATCATACAGTACAGATCCGATTTTTTTTGTGTGTGTATAGTCGCTGTTAGCCGCAGATGGCATTCACAGCTTAGACCGGACTATGGGTGAGCGCTGAGGGCTATTGACCCGGTGCAGTTCATATCTATAACATTTGTAATTTTTTTTTCATTGCCAATGGTGGCAAACTAACAACTTTTCCGTGTGGTAACGGAGTAAGAATGCAATTCACCACTCCCTATTTTGCCCGTGGATGTCGTAAAAGACGACTAAGGGACATAATGGATCTATACAAGAGAAGGAAAACTCGAAACAAAACCTTATACCAACCTGGTCAGACAGAGTGGTATAGTAGGTCAACTCCCTCCCAAAATGGATTAGGCCCGAGCCCAACAGTGGGACGAGGGCTGAGATGATGATGAATATATACGTACCGGTGGTAAATGTGCGTGTACGTGCGCGTGTTCATGGTGAGGTTCCCGCTTCGCCTGCGCCTCCTGCTGGGCGAGCGCCAATAGACGTTTCTTCTGCGATTGCGGTGTTGCCTGTGCGCTCGTAGTGCCCGTCACCCGTGTCATGTTACCCTGCTGCTGCGCCTGGGTCGGTTGCTGTGGCTGCGCCTGCTGCAACTGCTGAGGCTGGGTTTGTTGAACTTGCTGCGCCTGTTGTGTCTGCTGCGTCTGTGTCTGCAGGCGCATAAGATTTTTTTGTTATTACTACATAATATGTATTGTCGAGCTACTTTGTAGACAATATTTCACCCATTGAAGCTATTGGGTAGTTGGAAGTCAAGTATGCTGAAAATTTATACAATATTTCGTTTGGTTTTACTATTGCTATTTTCGAAAAATATTTTAATTTCGTACATTAGATCGGTTGATATGAATGTGAGACACTTACAGCGTGATGATGGTGGCACGGTTGATGCGATTGATGTTGATGTTGTTGAGTGTGATGCGGCTCGTGCTTGACGTGTCGCTCGTCGCGTGACGCGCGCGCCTCGCGTGACCCGCGCGCCGTACATATCACTCCTCCACCCACGCCCACTACCGGTACGCCGCCCGCGCCGCTCGCCGCTGACGGCACGCACTCACCGTTGCCGCCTTTAACATACAATCATTGATAACAAAGGGCATAGCCGGATTAACATGGGAATTCTGCCCCCATGGTTTTTTTGAGTTATACCTCCTAAGGGTCGATTTGGTGTCGAATGAAAATAATTCACCTCAATTTTTAGCTCTTTAACTCAAACGGTACCCGAGAATTTAACAAAAAACTGTTTTTTCGAAATTATTTTTATAGTAAAATTGAGAATTAAATTATGATGATTTTTTTCTGATTTTTATAAGTCCATAACATGAAAAAATCATATGATTGGGTTACGGGTGTGCGTGCTTACGTCCCTCTGTCACTCCGGACGGAGCAGATGAGGAGTGCGTCGACCGTAGCCCAGTCCAAAAAAAACCGAGTCTTTTATCAATAAATAAAAAAAAACACGAAAATATAATCAAAATACAGACCAGTATTGTTGTGCGGTTGATTGGTGTGCGGATGCCTGTTGCGACGCGGCTGGTCAGCATCGTCGTCAGAATCGGATATAGTGATGACCGACACGGCCGGCGACGGCGTGTCTCGTATTGTAATCGTGTGCGCTGCACCGCCGGTGGTAGCAACAGCCACTGTATTACCATTCGCTACCACCTGGGATCCCTCCCACGCGCCACGACCATTCCTATCGCATAGAAGCACGTTACAATCACCGACCTCGATGATACTGTGCTCACAAGAAAATTTTATTATATTAATCGGTGTGATTGCATGAGTATCATCAAAATCGGTGATTTCAGCAATATTTGTGAAATGAAAAAACCTTAATTCCAGATGTTGGCGGAATACCAGTGCTATTTCTTTAAAGAGAAGTAGATGAGCTCAGCCAATTGCTTTTTTGTTCCTCGTTAAAATTAAATTTAAAGAGAACAGAATAAATGTTTTTTTTTTTCGGAGAATATATATATGTATATGTATATATATATATATAAACTCATTTGCAAAAAAAACGGGCGGTTTTGATTTACATTCATATTTAAAAAGATACAATACCAAAAAGGTTTCAATCGTTTGTACACGTTACTGGCCGGTTTTAAAAATGCTGTGGTATTTAAAAAAGTACGTTCTAAATTCAATTTTTCATTTGATGTTCATTTTTACAGAAAACCCCTTTTTATCCTACATTTTTGGCGCGAAGTTCCAGAAGTTAACATCGACTTTCATAACTTTTATTCAATTTTTATCGATTAATTTCATATCCTTGACTGTCAAAGCTTTATTTAATGCTGTTTGGCTGTATCAAAAATGGTAGATAAAGTGGTAAAAGCTACCAAAATTATCGCGCTGCTTGAAGAGGGTTGCAGCCAATGTTTCGTGGCTAGGAGGCTAAATGTTAGTCGCTCGACAGTCCAAAGGACCTGGCAGCGATATCAGGAGATTGGTTCCGTCGAGAGAAGGCCTGGTTCTGGAAGAAAACCATGTACCCAACCACGGGATGATCGTTTTCTTGTGAGTCGCGCATTGAGAAATCGCAAATCTTCGTATGTGGATCTTAAGAACAACCTCCAAGAAGTAAGAAATGTGCATATTAGTCTATGGACGGTCAGGAGGAGGCTTCTCGCTGCCAATATACGCAGTCACCGCCCGGCCCGCGGCCCCAAATTACTCCGTGAGCACAGAGTTCACAGGCTTAGGTTCGCTAGAAATTGTGAATCATGGACTCAAGACGATTGGAATAGGGTTTTGTTCTCTGATAAAGCCAGGATATCTCTGTTCGGTGAAGATCGACGTCGGCGAGTGCTAAGAAGACAAGGAGAACGCTTTGCAGAGGCATGTTTCGAAGAAATCACACCTTATGGTGGGGGCTCTGTTATGTTTTGGGCAGGAATAAATTCAATGGATCGTACAGAGTTAGTCTTCATTGAAAACGGCTCACTGACTGGGCATCGATACATAACGGAAGTTCTAATTTCTCATGCACAACCCGCATTGGCCGCTCTAGGTGAAGACTCGATTTTTATGGACGACAATGCTCGCGCCCACTGATCCCGCGATGTTAATGCGTATGTGCAAGAGGTCGGCATTCGTCGTTTGGATTGGCCAGCTCGAAGTCCCGACCTCAATCCCATAGAGCATGTCTGGGACGTTCTGAAACGGCGTGTGAGATCAGTACACCCGGCTCCGCAGACCATCAGAGAGCTGAAGAATGTGATTACTGCGGAGTGGGAACGTATTCCGCAAGCAAGTATCCGGGATATACTCGCTAGCATGCCCAGACGAATTCAAGCTGTGATTTTAGCTAGAGGGGGTCACACTCGATACTAAACATTTATCTGCTTTTACTTTATTAAAGAAAAACAAACAAAAAAACTTTTTTATTTTTACTTCATGAGCATATGCACTACTAGCGAATATACACTACTAGCGAGGTTTAGTATTATTTCCCATAAATTGTATCTAAATTTTATGAAATACTGATGAAAACGATTATTTTCTTATTAATTTAGCAAATTGTGTGGATAAAACTACCTATAATTATCAAACAAAGAAATATTAACATTTGAAATGGTTCATTGCTTAGGTGCCCGTTTTTTTTGCAAATGAGTTTATATATATATATATATCTTCACACTGTACAAAAAAATAACGTTCAACCAAAGTGCTACCAAAACAATTAAAACAAAAATTATGCGAAATCGGTGTAACAAGAAGATCGATGGAAAATTTCACGCTAAATTCCACTACAGAAAAAATAAAACTGAAAAAAAAATCAGTTTTATCTCTGTTTTCGTATATGATGATGAGAAGCGAAGATGTTGATCGCTGCTGTGTAATTGAGTCATTATTGCCAACCCTTTTTTATCACCATCAACCCTTAAATTCCAAGTAACACCTACAATCCATACAAACTCCACATAACATAACTGTTTATTAATTTTCTTGATATTCCATCTCAGCTCATATACATCCCTACATCCCACCACTGGGCTCGAGCCTCTTCACAGTGGAAGGGAAATTGACCGACTAAACCACACTAGTCAGACAGGATTGATATAGGATTTTATTTCGAGTTATCATACAAAATGTCCGTGTGGTGACCGAGTAAGAACACAATTCAGCACATGCCTTTCTAACCCATGGATATGATAAAAGACGACTACGGGATATAATATACATATAACGTCTATTGCAGAGCAGGAAAACTCGAAATAAAACCCTATACCAACCCAACAGTGGGACGTATGATCATACAAAATTGATAAGTGTCATTTACATTGTCTTAGGTGTTTCTCTAATTTAAGGGTGGTCGGTGAGAATAGGCGAAAGCCTATAATTGATACTGACGTGTGATCGTGATGAAGATGTCGATGTCGTGATGGTGGCGTGCCTTCCTTGACCCTCTTCTTCACCGGTGACAGCTGAGTGGGCTCTTTCTTACCGCCACTGCTTGCCATACTGTATAAAACACAATATTTCATTAGCACAAAATTAATAATGTCGCAAAAAATAATTGTGATTTTGGTAACGTTATTAAGTTGAAAATGTCCACGTGTTTTATTATTATAACACTCTTTTTTCATTATTTCATTATTATAACTCTACTGCATGTATCCGCAGTTACCCGCCGTTTCGTAATGGGTTATACATATATACGTCCATTTGCAATTGTTAAAAATTCTCCATTACGCAAGAATTGTATTAAAAAATATATTAAGCTTCGGTTGTGGGTCATGTACATACTACATATTAAGTCATGGAAGTAGAATATGTTGTAAAATCTGCATTGACATGCAACAATAGTTGGCAATTTGCCAAGTATTAGACGTCATCATATATATCATCCATCCATAACTCTATCGATGTCCATGAGTGACATAGGTCTTCTCAAGTGGTAAAATATAATTTTGGTAGCTAATGCTTGGCAGGCAACTTGGCGGTC
This sequence comes from Lymantria dispar, assembly GCA_032191425.1. Taxonomy (NCBI): domain Eukaryota; kingdom Metazoa; phylum Arthropoda; class Insecta; order Lepidoptera; family Erebidae; genus Lymantria; species Lymantria dispar. The sequence goes on along the minus strand of CM063461.1, from coordinate 14,789,145 downwards.
ATAGTTGGTAAAATTTCCCAGTGGAGTTCTATTGACCATTCTTCTGGGTTTTTTCGATTGCCACCGGCAGTGAGTGACACATTGTTTTCTTATCCCATCATTACACGGAGATGTATCTAAATACTAATTTAATAAATTTTAACTAGATGAGTGTACAAGGCACTATTAAAGTATTAGCACATATTAACAAAAATCAGTAACACATGCACTATATTTAGTTCTTAAGTCATACAAGCAAATAGATATTTTTAACTTATTATACATATAATAATAATTATAAAGAATATACAGTATATTATTTTATTTAATTTTAATAATTCATTAATTTTTTTGATAAATTGATTATAATTTTTTTTTCATTTGAATCAATCATTTCAAAAACTATAGCTACATATGCCATATTTTATCAAAATATTTTTTTAGTTGCTGTAAACACTTCCTACTTTTACAGGAACGTTTTCTGGGTAGAAATCACATAAGTATTGTATTGTTTCCCCTTCAAATAATATATATTCAAAGCACAAAAGACCTGGACGATGTAGACGCATTACAGCATAAACCACATACGGGATTTGAATGGATTTTTATGCATCTCAGATTTTTAAGTCCCAAAAACTACATAATTTTCATTTCGAAATTCATCTCAATATTTACAAGCAAAACTAATGAATACTTAATTTTAATTTTCAATAACAATCAATGAACAATACAGTTTAGCTTGTCCTTGTTTCTTGCTTAACAAGTCAAGAATGTATTTTTTTAAATTTGACACAAATATAAATTATAAAGGTTCCATGATATTTAAATATTTCAGAACTGAGATTCAATTCGAATCGAGGCCAAAATGGTTATACAAGCTTCATTTATTTTTAAAACAATAATTTTATTAATACTTAAATATTTTGAATGAAATGCAAGTATGAGGCTTTTGAAATGACCAGTTAATTTATTTTAGATACTATATAGTTATATTACATTGTTTATATTGTTTATGTTTATAGTTTAATAAATAAACTATTTAGTTAATAACAATATGTATTAATAAAATATACCTTGACAAGTACAGTAAAATAATTAAAAATTAGTACCTATTCATATAAAGTTTGATTAGTAGATTACGTAAGGATTAGAGGTATGGATAATCAGCCCAATTGTCACACAATATTAGCTAAAATAATTTAGGTATTAGTTTGATCTATAGCCTATGCAAAAAAGTTATTTTAAAATTATTTACTCAACTTATTCACTCTACTTTCAAGGCTTTATCATGAAAGTTGAGTAAGTGCCTAATAATATAAGACTAATTGAAAGGATAATAATCTTATTTTTTGCATTATTGGAATGTTAGTCTACATTTTAAAACCAAGTATAAATAGAGAAATAGCAAAGCTACTAAAAGCGCAACTATACGCACGGCCGTAAATAAAAGAGTGTGAGCAATAGATTACATTTTAAAACCATATTTTTACATAAAAGAATCATTTCAAATATTTGACTGAGTAAAAGGGCGATATTTTGTCTTATTTTTAGGATATTATTTAGCATTTAAGACACTGTAAAACTTAATACAAGTAGAGAAATAATAAAGCGAATGAAATCGCAATGATTTTTGAGCATATTTAAAAGCAAGGTCCATAGTACAATGGTTGCTATTTTATTAGGTGAAACGCCTAAAGCTTATAGTGAATGTTAAATGATTAAAACGGACAATACTACAATACACATATATATTTTATTATAAGCACCTGTATGGTTGAGTTTGGTGATGGGGCTGATAGTGTGGTACTGCACTCGTTTGCTGCTTTGTGGATCTGTTGACAACCCACGTAAATATTTATTCACTTATCAAATAAATTACTATATCTAATTAATAATCTATCTGTATTATAACCAGTTTAATATATAAACTGAATTTCGTTTACTTTTCAAATCGTTTATTATAAGGAAGAATAATAGTAATATTCAATTAAGAATTCTGTTATCATTAGTAGTAAGAAAATTATTACTCAAACGTTATATGATGGATATTATTTTATAATAAAATGCCGTCTATACATGAAATACTTTATCTAATATATTAATTTCTTACAAACAATATGTTACATTCCAATGAATTCTAATAATTATATTCACAAAGTCTTAACAAAGTTTACCTACAATAGGCATGATGACAGTAACCAAAAATCACTAAAATAATGTGTTTATCTACTGTAACACAAAGAATATATCTTGAAATAAATATTTATTTTCTTTTATAAGATGAGATTATTAATTTATTTAATAAAATAAAACTGCAAAATACACAAGTCCGCCATGCTCAGCTAAACACCAATCAAATTGAGTTACGTCACTCCTATGTACACCTGTCATTATCATCACAAATTCTGTACGAAATTCTACGCTCGTTACACTTATTAATTGTTTTAACTTGCATTTAAAGAGTATTTCGTGATTTTTATCGATCTCTTGCCTACTTTTGTGTTCTTACTAAAAATGTAAGTCATGAAAGAAGGATTCATCAAGGCAAACAGCTCTTATTTGCCTAGAGTTGATTTGTTAATGCTGGGAGAGAGTACCTAGCATCAAACAAAAACTTCTGTTTAGCAGAATTTAGAAATGTCAAAACTACGATGCAAGTAAAATATTGATTAATAATCTTCTAACATCTAATTTAAAATCTATTTAAAAATAATACCGCTTGAGATATTAGAGGTTATGTTATTTATATAATGCTTTTGTAAACTTGGTATTAAACTGCAGTTAAATAAAGTGACATACCAAATAAAATACACGATATAAAGTAATTACTTACCTCAAAATGATCTTCACAGAAATAAATAGTCTCCTATTTATTTTTTATATTTATTTATATAAATTTATGGCTTTTGGATCTCGCTGTGCAAGAATAAGCCACTTACTTATATCTTACTAGCAACCCGCCCTCGCTTCGCTTCGGTTTTAGTCATTTTACCCGCGTAGTTCCCGTTCCCGTGGGAATACCGGGATAAAATATAGCCTAGTTTACGCCCTGATATTATAGCTTTCCATTGGTGAAAGAATTTTTGAAATCGGTCCAGGCGTTTTGAAGATTACCCGGAACAAACAGACAGACAGACAAATTTTTTTTAATCTGTATTTTAGGCATAGGTGTCGTGCAAATAACCATATGAGCATGAAAAAAGCCTATTATTTTGACATTACAAACAGACACTCTTTTTTCAATTTTATTTATTGGTATAGATTGTTTTATTGTGTGGCACATAAACAAACAGTTTGTTAGGGGTTTTTATTGATGTATTAACACATTGAGGAACCGCACACCACTTATAGACTTACGAATTCATGTCTAAATAAAATATATCAGATTTTTTGCTTTAACTCCTTTACGTTTACAACTCAAGTGAATAGACGTGACGTCACAAGCAGACGCCATGACACTAGGCACCGTTTTGGCGCTAATTTAAATGCATTTAATTAAAATAGCATTTATTTCTAAAGAAACCGTACTTATTGCAAAAATAATATATTTTTTGATAATAGTAGTTATTTAAGAATATTATAAAACAGTTTTTCAAAATTAGTCATCATGCCTATTAGGAATTGAAAAATTGACTATCATCATTTTGTCATTTTATTTTGATCAATTATTCGTATTTGAGTTGACTTTCTATTCTAAGCAGGATTGTCAGAAAAATCTGTGTTTGAACAGAATGATTAATCTGATTGAACCTGTGATTTTGCACGAGAGATCGATCTAGGACTACAATGGCATCTGTGCAGTAATTATCGATAACATTTAATATAATGCTATATACTTGATTTATTTAAAGTTATAATTTATATATGTGGTCCAATAATTCATTTATCGTTTTTGTAGGATTCGTTATAAGTACGCGACGAAGTAAGCGACATTTAAGTAAATAAACTAACATGTCTTTGTTGATATTACTTGGTACATATAACATGTAATTCAACAGAGTTTCCAGTTTGATACTTGATCTTACTATAACAAGCTGGTTAAACAATTTGATATAAGAAATGAGGATATAATATTATCTCCTAGTCGTATTTTACAATCATCCACAGAGAAGGCAGGGTTTGTAGAATTGTATTCTTACAACCCAGACGGATCGTCTTCGTGTGGAGAGAGAATAAGAATACAATTCACCACTCCCGTATCTTGCCAGTGGATGGACGTAAAAGATGACTAAGGGATATAATAAGCATATAACATCTATTCAAGAGAAGGAAACTCCAAACGAAACACTATATCAACCTGTTTGACTAGCGTGGTATAGTAAGGTCAATTTCCCCCTTATTGTGGAGCAGGCTCGAGCCCAGCAGTGGGACCTATATGGGCTGAGACAGATGTACATAATATGTTTGTATGATGTACCTCTTATGTGTGTGATGATGTTGTGGATGGTGCGGATGGTAAGGGTCCCAAACGTCTGGTTCAGGTAGAGGCGCTGGTTCAACAATGAGGGGTGCGCGCCATTCGCCCACGCCCACGCCTACTCCAGCCACGTCGCCCACTCCAACACCTACACCCGCCACGCCGTGCTGGTGGTGTGCCGCGGCCGCTGCTGCTGCCGCCGCAGCCAACTGCTACACATACACACATACACATTTCATTAAAAGACTTTCTTATTTTTAAAATATAACATTCAACATATAAATCCTCGTGCCGGAGATGACAGACCACCAGTGTATATTAAGACCAAGGTGAGATTGGCTTCTATCAGGCAGTAGAATATTGGCAATGATACTACTTTTAAAATAAGTTATTAAGTATATTTTCATCATCATCTCAGCCCACATAAGTTGGGCTTCCTCTACAATGGGTGGAAAATAAAATAAAACCATCTGGTGACATATCAAATATTAAATATAAGGCATAAAATCTTGTAATCTATAAAAATCACATTATTTTACCACAAAAATAATAAGAAACTTAATTTGTAGATAATTTGCAGGTGTTTCAGATGTTGCAATCTTTTCCTTTAGCTCTGTTTCACTCTTGGGCTTTTCCACCTACAGTGTTGATCTACTATGCCATATTAATCAGGTGGGAGTAGTCAGACAGGTTGGTATAGAGTTTTGTTAAGAGTTTTCCTCCTCTTGCATAGATATCATATGCGTAAAAGACTAAGGGACTAACCCATAATCGTCTTTTACGATACCCACAGGCAAGAGAGGGGGGTGGTGAATTGTATTCACACTCCGTCACCACATGGAAAGTTCTCCTATAGCAGTGATATTATCTGATTACATTTCTCACTCGTATTTTACGACACCCTCCCAAGTTTAAATAGTGATAACACATAGCAGCCTGTTATCGCATTAAACAGCATGGCTTCAAAATATAAGTAGGATTGTTTTTATTTATATATGAAGGATTGTTTTAATTGTAAATAGAAGATTGACCTGATAATGACTGGGCTGGCACAGTATAGACGAGACGAACTGATGCGGGAACGGTTCAGCCGCTCGGGTGGCATACTGTCTTGCTCCGCCTACCGCTACACGACCGCCTTGGTACAGTTGATACTGAAACACAGACATAGAATCATTATTATAGCTTCATTAATTATTTATTTGATAATGATTAGTTCATTAACGTGTCTTGCAGGGTACGTAAAACCGTGGACTCTATGCTTGACCTATCTCTAATCGAGTCTAGGGATTCGAATTTTATTAGCGGATATTGTTTATTTTGCATATTCCTTCAGTAATAAACATAGTGATTACACTTACAAGATTGTCATATGGTGCTGCCCTGAGTCTCTGCTGGTTGATGGTAAGCGCGAGATGGTGAGCAGGCGCGGCGGCAGGTCCCACCACGCCACCTACGTATTCACCACCTGATCCCACGCCGCCTACACCACCAACGCCGCCCACGCCAGACCCTGAACGACGGCAAACCTGTAACAACAAAATGAGAAACATATTATTTTTAAAATTACATTAATTTTCAATTACATCAATGCTTATAATATTATACAAAAAAAATATGCGAGCGAAAAATGATTACCACACGTGTGACTTGAACTTTTATTTAAAATCCATTAAAATAGCAGCTTAAATAATTATTTTTTGTTTATTATTAAAAGTTCTTCCTTCTGCTATTTGTCCACATCGTTTATAGTATCGTATTACGAACTAACAAAGTTTTTACTCAATTAAATATGTATATTAAAACATTTAAATATTTGAACAATTAGACGAAACTGTTTGTGAATCGTGCCAGCAATTCTCTTGCATGACAATCGAAGGCACGACACACGAGATGGGTAGTGACTATGTAATCAAATTAGAGATAATACAAAAATTTGTGCTGAATAAAAAGTTCTGCGAAAAATTGCAAGTTGACTTGCTTATCTTCTATTCCACCTTTATCCTACCCCGTATTCCTTCCATTCCACTGTAGTGTGCGGTTTTTTTTTTTTTTTTGTGTGTATTTAGCTGTTGGTCGCAGATAACCTTGACAGCTTAACGCGGGCAATGGGCGAGCGGAAGGCTCTCAACCCGGTGGTAGTGTGCGGTATATTGATTGACCGTGGATAAGTGTTGGGCCTTACTACCTTTCTTATACAGTATAAAAATCAATGTACATACCTCCATCATTTGTACGGAAGCCTTGACGTTGTTACAGTGCGCGTAGTCGACAAGGTGTGCCAGTGTTACAAACGCGTGGTTCAACGCCTCGCCTGGTGTTATTCGTCTCTCCTGAACAGATCAAAATATAAACACGTCAGATTAGGGATTCACTTTCGTATATTCAGATAAGATGCGACAGAAATGCCTTCATCATCAACATCTCTGCTGGTCTCGAGCCTCCTTCACAATAGTAAGGCAAAAACTGTAATACCACCATAAGGTTTTATTTCGAGGTTTCCTTTTTTTGGATAAATGTTATCTGAATATTACGTCCCATATAATAATATTTTTCCTTTCTTTCTTTCTATCATATGTCGTCTGTTACAATACCCACAAACAAAATGGAGCATGGTGAATTGTATTCTTACTCCGTCACCACATGGAGACCTTACCTTATCAAGGCTAATACAACTTACTTATACATGATCAAAGATGATCCACATAGTACACAGAACAAGCATTTGTATAATAAAAACGAAATGGGACAATATTAAGGTGCTTCACCATATTGGATATAAGTGCCAAAAAATCCAACTGAGATTAATTAATCCAACCCAACTTGACTATCGGTACCCATTGTTATTAATACCATGGATATTAAAAAACCTAAACTTTATAATACTTGTTTTTGGTTTACCCCTTTGGTGAAAAAAATACATAAATAATATGTTTACTCACCTGGTCCATTGTCAGCATTCTCTTTAATAAATCTATAAACTCCCTTCTGTCCGCTTTCTCAGCTAAAAGTTGGCCACCTTCAAGGTCCGTTGGTACATTGACCTAAATTATTAACATTTTTTTTAATTTATTTAGTCCAAACGGATAAAATATAAAAATATTATGGGTATTTCTATAAATACTGATCCTATTTTCTTAGAAAACTATTACATATAAATATGAAAAACAAAAGTGTTTTAACTAATGTTGTTTCGTCTAACGTTGCATTAGGTGTCATAATCAGACTTGTGAAAATTTCACCTACTGGCGTGTGGTCAACGATTTTATAGAGAAGTATTGACTTCAGACAGGTGGTTGATCATAAAACTTAATTAAAAACCCTATGCAGCATATTCTGCATGCTTTTCATGTGTGCTAGAGAAAGAAGCTAGCAATTTGACAAACTGCTAGAGGAAGATGGAGGGATTACACAATTCTTATTTAAAATTTGATATATACAGTAGAAGGAGAGTAGCATGAGGAGATTGATGAATGTGGAAGATGCAAGAGTGGTAGTCAAAATCGTAGCAAGTGGAGGGAATTGGTCTCTGCCTACCCCTACGGGTAAGAGGCGTGTATCCAATGTATGCGCTTGTCACTTGAGACATGTTTTCATACATTTTACCCCTTAATACGTCATCCCGTTTAACACGTCAGACGTCTGCTCTCAGCCTAGTCAGTTCACCAAAAGGTATTGTTACTTCATAAAAAAAAACGAGTGAAATTCAAGCATTTGAAGATCTCAAAAAGTGTCTGTAAATGATGATGATAACCTCTACTAAATTGATTTTGTGAAAGTCCTCCAATGACTATTACATATAAAATAAAACACAAACGCACCTGTCCAATATCATCAAGGCAGTTAAAGATGTACTTCCTAGCCTCCTTGCTTTTGATACCAGTCTCCAGTTCATGTTCCTCGGGCGTTTTCAAACGCCAGAAGGGGTACGTACTGTCCACGTCACGATAGAAGAATTTCGCCGTTTTACTTGCGCTGTAATATAATAAACAAGTGTCAACAATCTATATATATAGAAGTCGTGTTAGTTACACTATTTATAACTCAAGAACGGCTGTACCGATTTACCCGAAAATTGGCGGGGAGGTAGCTTAGAACCAGGAGACGGACATAGGATACTTTTATCCCGTTCGACCGGGTTCCCGCGGAACTTGACATAAAACGTCAAAGAGAATCCAAGTCACTATAAAACGTGGTATAACAAAAACGCATCTATCATGTAATAACAAAACGCAAATGACAGCTATAGACTATATTTTCGGAAATTTAGATAATATATTTAAGAAAAAATTATGGCAGTACGAAGTTCGCCGGGTCGGCTAGTATTCTTTAAGTGAGAATAGGGTCAAGTGTGTTAAAGCATTAGTTTAATGCATTAATATTAGGTTAATGCATTAATATTAGGTTGATGCAATAATTTTGTACCAATTAAATATAAACTAAAATTTTTATTATTTAATGGTTTAATCAGGTTTAATTTAGTTTTTACCATAGCAACGTTTCAGTACGTAAAAATAATAATCGTGTTAAAATTGATAAGTAGTAGTATAGTCTTATTTCACAGGTTATTTTTGTTTCATAGCTACTCAAGAAATCATTAACAAGTAATACTTTTATGGCAAATCATGCAACACGTTAGTTTTCCTAACTTAACCACTAAAGATTCCAGAAAATTATGAAGAATATTTAGGTGGATCTAGCATAATAATTGGGCGTCATATCATTTCATAACAATGCTACAAAATAATATAATATGTTTATATACCTGTTAAGCATGTGCTCAGTGGGCAGTCCCTGTGTTTGCGATATGTATCGAATTTGATCATACTCTGAAGATCCAGGATATAAAGGCCAGCCCAGGAATAGTTCGGCCACTACGCAGCCCAAGGACCACATGTCTATCGCTTCACAGAATGCTAATCCCAGGATTATCTCTGGCGCTCTGTAAAATATAACCAGGTAATTAATACTCAGTAGGATTTCAGTTCTAAACTACACTACATAAGAGTAACTATTGAATTTACTATGATGGCAGCTGTCATAACAAAGGCGGCCCAGGACAACGAAATACTAACAATTGACATACCAAATTTTAGAAATTTACCTCAATCTATAGTTATATTTTGATCATTCCAATGAAGATCTTTTCAGTTGTTTTCTATAATATATCAATAACAAACCGCTGTCGTTTTCTGGATGGTGACGGAATAAGAATACAATTCACCACCTATCTTGCCCGGGGGCGTCGTAAAAGACGACTAATAGATATTATATACATATATAACATCTGTGTAAGGGAAGGAAACCTCGAAATAGTACCCTATACCAACCCGTCTGATCAGAGTGATAGGTGGGTCAATTTCCCTCATATTATGGAGGAGGCTCGAGCCTAGTAGTGGGACGTAAATGTGCTGAGATGATGAAACCTCCGTAAATTGTCACAAACTTTTAAGTTTATAATATTTTGTTTTTAGAGTAAGTCATTTGACAGATATATCCATCTAAAGATAATAGCAGAGATCGCTATTAGCGATAGGGCTACGCTTGTAATCAGTTTAGTTGTAAAAAATATTTCATATTGATTTTGTTCACAGCATCACTGTGGATTATTTTATAATCTTGAATTATCTATTTATCTTATCATATCTTGAAAGATGAACAAAGTTAACCCACAAGTTTAGTGAAATAGATTTACAGGCTAGATGGATCTATTCATAAACACATTTAAACTTAGATCTCAATGGCGAAGATACGATAGAAATATTATCAGATGTTTGATTATCACAAAAATACTCACAATATGGGCAGATTCGCATTAAAATTTATATTGTAAATTAAATAGAAAATTCCAAATGTCTACATGTTAAGTATTATTGTTTTTATATTAATGTTTTAACCAGGAAAGGAAAACATTGTGAGGTCATCGATACTGGAGACTGTCGATATCCTAGATAAACTTACACGTAACCTTGTAACCTAATGCTGTAGAACCCAAATAAATAATTTTCTTTCTTTCTTTCTTCTTTTCTTTCTAATCCCGTGTCCCAAATTTGAATATATATAGATAAGTAAATCTGTACCTATAGTATCTGCTCTGCAGGTAGGTGTTGCAGACAGCCTTGCTGACGTGTGATGCACTGCCGAAATCTATGACTTTAACTCGATACGGCTGGCGAGCCGGCTCCACCAACATTATATTTTCGGGCTTCAGGTCCGCGTGAATTAGACCCAGTTGCTAGAAACATAAATAAAATATGTAATGTATATATGTACACTATTTTCAACGACATGCTCATAGGTCTTGTGTTACAAATGTGCGACTGGCAACGGTAGGTTTTGCATTCAAAATTTAGTTCTGACAAAATTGTATTACGTTTTTCTGTAAAGCAATAGCAAGAAGCAAATTTAAAAAATGTGGCTTGTACACAATAGTAAGATCGCTCTGTATGACATGGGCGTATTATAATTTTATTTACTACTGGCGACCCGCCCCGGGCTTCGCACGGGTTTAAGGCTGATACTAAATATACTACAGAATGTCTTTATATAGAACGTTCACAGCTTTTTTGTCATTAGACAATACAAACATGTTTTCTTTAGAGTTAGTTACTCTTGAAAGAGCAACATATTATGCATGTATTATGCATATAAACCTTCCTTTTGAATCACTCTATCTATTACAAAAAACACATCAAAATCCGTTGCGTAATTTTAAAGATCTAAGCATACGTAGGGACAGACAGACAGCGGAAAGTGACTTTGTTTTGAAGCGACTTGTTGATATGTATTGGAAGATAGATTCGAAGTATATATTCTCTATGACATGGGTGAATCTATGGTACATATTATATACAGATACATATAAGTTAACGTTGCTGATACTCACTTTGAGCTTGAGTAGCGCTGTAAGCACCTGCTGCAGTATCGGTCTAATGTATTTAAGTGGTAGTGGCGAAAACTTGTTCTGTTTGAGGAAGTCGTACAAGTTTTGCTCCAGCATCTCGAACACGAGACACGTGTGCGAGCGGTGCTGGAAGCACTCGTAGGCGCGGACGAAGTTGAACTCATCCGCCGACTCTTGGGAGAGACGTGATAGGATTGACACCTGACAAAGACAAATTATATGTGCAGACACATTTTATAATGAATTTAGTTTTATGTTCAGATTTTATTGTAAATAAGATATTTAATATATAGGTAGATCTAGCCTTTTAAGAGCTAAAATGCTCATTTCGATAGTTACTTTGTATAATAAAGTACTTGTATCCTAAAATCTGACCAAATGGCTTTTAATTAATTTCGCGAAAAGAAATTCATATACGTAATGATTTCTGATATTTACGCGGGAATTACACATTTGAAAGAAAATTATTTTTACAGATTTCATTGGGTTTGTATTTGATTTTTCATTTCTCGACGTTTCGAACATTCTTACAAAACTCTTTTATAAACACGCCTATCTCAAAATGATAAATTACATTAGTGATATAATAAATCTTACAAATATGAAATTCGGAATGTAGAAACTATTAAAACATATATATATATATATATAATACCGAATTCGTCTGCTATTGGTAAATTGGCTTTTAATTATTTGCTTGTAATTAGTACGCGAACCGTATCCCATTTGGCGTGATGTTTTTGAAAACAAACTACGCAGCAAACAAATTTACCTCATGGAGCATCTGTTCGTACATATTTAGGAAATACATAAATTTATTTAATACAAATACAAAATATTATAATTTGTGGCAAATGATATTTTTCATTCTCACTGAAAGGCCTCCTTGCGGTAGCTACGATGAGCGGGTCACTCCCTTCCCTCCATTATGGTTGAGGGGAGCGATGGCTGCTCTAGTAGTTAACTCGTGATCGGATGCCTCTTGCGGAATCTGGTCCAGCCATAATCTTTTTCATTATAATTATGAATTGTATTTATATCACACTGGAGCTATTAATAGGCATATTGTAGTTTGTAATTTTATTTAAATGAAATTAGTAAATAAAAATATAGACAATCGAGTCGAGTTTCCTGCCGGATCTTTTCAGTGCAGTGGCGTGCCGATCCGGCGGTAATTAAAGGTAAAATGTAGAAAAAAAATTAGAATAGGTAAGTGCCCCCGTGGGGTTTATATTAAATGATTGGAATTTGAATTCAGCCAGGCATTTTTTGAAGGGAAAGCTTCTTTATGCGCACTACGCACTTTATTTTGTGGGTATTGAATGAGATTGAGCCGTCACGCTCAGCTGTGTAGCGACCGTTCGAGTAAAGTCGGCTTTGGTCAATTAAGGGAACATTTTTAAAGCACAATATAAATGACGCCCAGTTAAAGAAAAAATTACCAGAGTAATTTATCCATCTCAGCTCATATACGTCCCGTTGTTGAAGTCAAACCTTCTCCAGATTTGGAAAGTAAATGATAATTATACTACACTGGTCAGACGGATTGGTACAGGAATATAGTTCCAGTTTGCCTTCTCTCGCAGTGATGTTATCTGCTGTCTCTTAGTCGCCTTCTTTTTTATTATTATAGTAGATGATACAAAACGTTTAAAGAGAATGAGCAAATGTAATGTCCACAAATTATGGATTGCAAACAAATAAATCTCCTCATTAGATAATAAAATTACATATAGCTCTCAAAATCCAGGTTATGTTGTTCCATCAACGTGAATTTACGATTCGATAATGGCAAGCTTACAACAGAGAAAGATATACAGGTCGTCTAGGTGACGGGACCACTTTGGTGAGCAAACACAAACAACCGAACACTGGCCGACTGCCAAAGTCACTATAATGGATCGGTGAATTCTGGCTAGCTCACTATACGAGAGAAATATATTTACTTGATGGCTTTGTCCTTTGTTCAAAAGTATATGTTTATAATAACTATCACGTTTACGTAATGAGCATGTCGTTAAGGTAGCCAGCTCCAATCCACAAGCAAAAAAAGCAAAAGTCTAATCAAGTTTTATTAATAAGAAATTATTGATAACGAGCAGTAGGGGTAGTAAGTCATAGGTATAGCATGGTCATAGGCACATAACCTTATCACAAACGATTAATCATCGTCTCAGCCTATACACGTCCCACTATTGGGCTCGAGCCTCCTATATTATGGGAGGGAAATTGACCTACTATGCAACGTAGGTCAGACGTATTGGCATAGGGTTTTGTTTCGTTACGTTCGTTCGTTGTTTTATAAGAATGTAGCATTTTACATACGTCTTAAACAATATCGTAAGTGGTATTATAAAAGATGCAAAAATTTTACCTAATTTCAATTAAATATGTTTTACTTACAAATTATGTATTGCCAGTATAAAAATGTACAGTTGGTTTGATAATTATAAATATATATCTTTTACGGGTTAATATTTTAATTTATTTCATTTTAATTATACGTGTTTAAAGCGACAATAGAAATAACAGTGTGAAAATTTCTACTAAAAATACGGATGGACGATCTGCGAATCTTTAGAGTTCAATTGGAATTTAAAAAAAATGTTTGAATCATTTAAATTATTTTGATTTTCTAAGATGTTTGTTTTGTTACCATATTTCTCGTCATGCTCATTTATATATGTGTGTGTGTGAGATTTTAACGTATTTACGTGGTAATGAAATCATAACAAACTCGTTAGCGGTTAATTGGCGGTCAATAGTCATTGGAATTGAGTCGAAATATTGATGTTTATGATTTTGACCTTGGTATTAAAATAAATAACACTTATTTTAGTCTTATGCCCTCGATATTTATGATTTTATTACAAACACTTTCTACCTGTTCGTCGTTAGATCAATCGCCGCGCAGTATATCTCCCAAATAAATATCAAACTAATCTAAAATATTTGGTACTATGTATATGTATTTTCCGTATACATTAGGTATTTATTTATACAGGATTACAAGTTACTGTTCATCACAGCTCATATATATCATATTGTTGGGCTTGAGCTTCCTCTACAATGGAAGGGAAATTGACTTTACTAAATCACGCTGTTCAGAGGAGTTGGTACAGGGTTTTATCGCGAATTTGCCTTCTCTTGCATAGATGCTGCGTGCATATTATAATCCCTTCCATCCATCAGCCAATAGACGTCCACTGCTGGACATAGGCCTCCCCACGAGAATGCCACTCGGAACGGTTCTGCGCCACTTGCATCCAACGGTTCCCTGCGACTTTGAGAATGTCGTCAGTCCACCTGGTGGGGGGGTCGTCCTACGCTGCGCCGTCCAATTCGTGGTCGCCACTCAAGAACCTTTCTTCCCCAACGGTTGTCGGTTCGACGAGCGATGTGGCCTGCCCATTGCCATTTCAACGTGCTAATTCTGCGGGCTATGTCGGTTACACCCGTTCTTCTACGGATTTCCGTGTTCCGAATTTTATCACGTAGAGAAATACCGAGCATAGCCCTCTCCATAGCACGCTGAGCGACTTTGAGCTTTTTTATGAGGCCGACATTTAGAGACCACGTTTCAGTGCCGTAAGTCATCGCTGGTAACACACACTGGTTATAAACCTTTGTTTTCAGATATAATCCCTTAGTCGTCTTTTACGACACCCGCAGGCAAGAAAGGAGGTGGCGAATTGTATTCTTTCTTACTTCGTCACCACACGAAAATATATAGCGTTTTCCAAAAGCTCAGCATATTTTCACTATTGCCACGGGAAGGTAACAGGGTGGTGACATATTGCATTTTTAATTCGTTACCACACGGGGTAGTAATTATTTTACCACAGTTAGGAATACTGACCTCAATCTGTCCTTGGCGGGCATAGCTGGGGTGGTTCTTGAGGATCTTGATGGCGACTATCTCGTTGGTGCCCTTCTTCCAGCACTTCACCACCTGCCCGAACGTACCTCGCCCGAGGAACTCCAACACCTCGTACCTGTAAAAGAATAACAATTTAATTTAAATATTATTTAATGATGTCTGATGTTTACGCGCGTATTACACATTGTAAATTAAACTATTTTCACACATTTTAAATCGTTTGTATTTGATTTTTGATTGCCCAACGTTTCGAACAGTTTCAGATTTATATCTACCCGCTAGACTGAGTTATTAAATTTTGACCCACGTTTTGATACAACATGTCTGACCAGCATGGTATAGTAGGTCAAATTCCCTCCCATTGTGGAGGAGGTCCGAACCCAACAGTGGGACGTATGTGGGCTGCGATGATGATGATGATGATTTGATACAACACGATTACGGGATTATATAAAGCTGATAACATCCCGCAAGAGAACGAAAATTCGAAATATTATCGTATACCAGCCCGCCTGACCAGTGTGATATAGTAGAGTGAATTTCCTCCCCTTTATAACATGAGCTGATATAATGAATGATAACCTTACTAATATTATAAATGCGAAAGTTTGTTTATATGTTTGTTATGCTTTCACGCTTAAACCACCGAACCGATTTCAAAAATTCTTTCAATAACTCTCAATAACCCTCCCATTACGGAGGAGGCTTGAGCCCAACAATGGGACGTATATAGGCCGAGATGATGATGATATATAGGTTTGCAAATCCTTTAGTTGAATACTGCTAGTACACAAGAATATGTATAATAATTGAGATCAATCGGTTTAATCAACAGTTGGGTCTTGATACTTGTGTTTAGTATGTTACTACAACTAATGAACTATAATAAGCTATATAATGTAAGACCACGTATAATTGTCATTAATTGTTATTACGCCTTATATGTGTAAATATCTTATACATTTCTTATAGTCTTGGTAGTATGTAGTTCACTGAGACATTCCATTCACTTTGTCTACGGAGATATAAAGAAATAAACAATAGGAAATTGAAGTGGAATAACAAAATATTTCAATGATAGGCAGTAAGATTATTGATCGATCAGTGTGTAGACGTCCATTGCTGGAAATAGGCCTCTCCATGAGAATGTCACTCAGAAGAATTCTGTGCCTTTCCTCTCCAACGGTTGTCGGTTCGTAAGCGATGTGTCCTGCCCATTGCCACTTCACGTGTTAATATTTCGTGCTATGTCGGTTACACCCGTTCTTCAGCAGATTTCCGTATGCCGGATTTTATCACGTAGAAAAATACCGAGCACAGCCCTCTCCATAGCATGTTGGCCGACTTTGAAACTTGTTACGAGGCCGACATTTAGAGAACACGTTTCAGTGCTGTAAGTCATTGCTGATAACATACACTGATTATAAACCTTTGTTTTTAGACACTGCGGAACAATACAAATATACATATTTCATCCCAGTTCATATACATCTTACTGCTGTCGGGTGGTTAACTGTATTCTTATTCCGTCAACACGGCTATTTTTCATTAACACAAGAAATTATATTGATTCTGCCCTAGTGTTATTGAAATGGCGGGTGACGGGGGTGCGAGCGGGGGGCGGTGAGATCTCGTTAAGGGAGCTCACCGCCTGGCGCGTCGACGCCCGCCGTTGGAAAGGCGGCACGGTGTGCTCTCCTTCCGACTAGTGCAGGTGTTGACGGGGCACGGGAGCTTCGCCAAATACCTGCACAGGGTCGTAAGGAGGGAGAGTACACCGTCCTGCCACCACTGCGATTGCGACGAGGACACGGCGCGCCACACGCTCGAGGTCTGCGCGGCTTGGGCAGTGCAGCGCCGTGAACTCGTCGCAATAATCGGTGCCGACCTGACGCTGCCGGCCATCGCTAGGGCGATGGTCGACAGCGTCAGGAATTGGGACGCGGTCGCAGCCTTCTGCGAGACAGTGATCTCGCAGAAGGAGGCGGCGGATCGTCTGCGCGTGGAGCGCAGCCTCGATGAGGAGATCCGCCGCCGGCGACTGGGGCGGCGCAGGCGCAACTACCTGCGCCTCATGCCGCCCTAGCCGAGGCCGCGGGTGACGTGACCGGGGATTAGTCCGTCACCCGCCGAGAGGCCGACCGCGTGAGGAAAGACCGACGTCCTCCCCGAGGGGGGGATGTCGGTCGATGGGAGGGTACCCCGCGTAGGGGGTATTCCGTCGGGCCGACCACTGACGACAAGTAAATCTGCTCCGGTGGTCGGCCCAATGACGAAGGCGAGGTGGTTTTCGGGTGGGTTGCGGGAGTTGCGTGCTTAAGCCTCTCTGTCGCCCCGGACGGAGTGGTGCGGAGGCGCGCCGACCGCAGCCCACCCACAAAAAAAAAAATTTTGTTATTGGAATATTAGAATACAGAATGTTTTTTTTCCTCAATGAAGAATAATAATGTCATATATCTTACCTATTGGACGAGGAGTAGAGCACCTCATGTTGCACCAGCTGGTAGTCGCCATCGCCACCGCAGCCGGAGCCTGTTTTACCACCGTCGTACGTCAGCGTCACACATCCGTTGCAACGGTCGTCGTGGCGGTCGCAGCGTCCGCATGTACATGTATTCGATAACGACATATTAGCTACACATATCAATGAAATATATACGTTAATTAATATTAATTATTATTTAAACATAACGTATAGAAGGAAATACATGTGCTCTTTATTCTGATAATAATGTAACACTAACATATATATTTTTATATACAGGCTGTCTGAGGCTATGGTACAACTGTTCCAGTATTTTGTAGTTTAACGGTCATGGCTTGCAATTTGAATGTATATTACACAAAAAAAAAGCTGTGTGGTAGCGGCTTCGAATACTACCAACCCTTGCTTTGCTTGTGGGTGTCGTAAAAGAGGACTAAGTGCCCTAGGTTGACCTGGACCAACTCCATCTGGTACCATTTGGGTCAACGATTACATTCCCAAGGAGGGTTGATGTCAGGCAGACGGCCGGTCATAAAAGTCATTGCCGAAACTTTTTGCAATATGTCAAAACAGATGACATATTGCGTCGACCCCAAGTAATTGGGATAAGAGCAAGATGATGATGATGATGATTACACAAAAAAAAATAGAACAACAATTATAGTGAATTCAAGATTGTGTTAAGCGTCTATGCCTTAAATTTTACATATTATACAAGGATACATGTAGCCATGTAACTTTCTTACCGGGTTGAGAGCCATAAGCGCTCACCCATAGTCCGGGCTAGGCTGTCAAGGTCATCTGCGACCAACAGCTATACACACACACACAAAAAAAATGTAGCCATGTAAGTCGCGTCGGTATAAGTAGGTACGAAGACGTCAACAGCCATTGGCCTATCAGCTGTTATTAAGGCGAAGTTTGTCTTGCGTATGCGAACGTTATTATTGATTTATTCAATTTCTAATCAACATTTAACAAAGTACGAGTATGTTGCTGATTAAATATCACTGACTTTATACATTTCAATCAGATTGACACGAAAAAACGATGACAAAATTATAAACTTTACATGTCTCTAATTTACTAACTAATATATATTTTTACTTAAATTTTTTTACGGGTTCCTACCACCATTGCCTAACTTCCGTTTGACCAGTTGCTCCATTACCCAAGACACCTGTATATACATAAAACACTATACAAAGTATTTATATAAAAACTCCAAACACGTTTATTTATAAACGTATAAAGAACGATACATATATATTTCCACCTAATAAACGTCTAATATGTTAAATGGTTTCTTTGGACTTTTAAAAGTTATATAATTGGACATATCTCACGTTTTGTTCGTGCTGTTGGTCTTCTATTATTATCATATTTTTTGTTTCCATGTTGATCTGAGGAAGAAAAAGGCGAAGTATGTCAGTGTCGTTTATGAAAACTATATAGTGATTTACTTTTTAAAAATAATTAGAGGCGTTGTGATTTTTAAATGTTTGATGCCTGTGTCAGAAACGTTCAATAATTGTGATTCTTTATACTGGCCTTCGATAAACAAGTCTTGATAGAAATAGACTTATTAAAATGTATGGAGGGCGACGCTTGTGACCATACAAGCTTGTATTCAGTATGTATCAAGTAATGTTAAGTTAGTACGTAATAACTGTAAAATGATTGCACATTCTTGCTAAGTTATTGCAATACATATTTCGTATCTGTTAATGCTAGAAAACATATATTAGATTTTAGTAATCAAAGTTAAAGAAATTGAAACGTAATTAAGATTGTATGGATGTATTATGTTGTGGCAATAATTAGTATATATTGATACTTTTATAAGTCCAAAGAAATGTGAAGAATTCTTAAAGTAAATAATATTAATTAAACATGAACGAAAATACGTAAGAAGACATTTAAAGTTAAAATGGCATTTGACGACGAAAAGTGAAGTAGTTTACGGTAGACGCACTACCGCCTTGCAGACTAAATTTAGGCTTCCAATAAGGAATAATAGTTAAGAACTGTAGCCTTTTGAAGCTGTGAATGTATTTACGGTCGCCTTTGACAACATTACGTAGGACTCACCGACGAAGGTAGTCCAAAATCCAACAACAGTTTCATATCTTCGATTTTCGCGAAAAGATGTTGCACGGCTGAAATTAGCCTGCTCTTTATATCAAAATTGATAACACTTCAAAATTGAAGCAGAGATTGGCCTCTGCTAACAACCTTTACACCAGTGTGATCAAGCGTGATATTTTATAATTCTTAGAAGTCACTATATCGGCAGATTAAAATACTGCTAAACTAAGTGTATACATAATACATATTAGGTATAATTTATATCCGATCAGATCTGTCGTAACCGTCACGAACACAACCAAATGAAGACCGCTCGTGGGTGTAGAGAAATCAGGTAAATACACCAATCTCAATCAATTCCACTTATTACATCCATCTAGTCTTAGTAGCAAGCAGGCTGGTCGTTAAAACCTAAGTTTTAAGCAGACCATGAAATTTTAGGCAGTTGGTGGTGGTTGGTTGGTGAAGATAAAGAACTTCACCTGTATTGTACATTAAGGAAGACATACTATATCCAATTCTATTTAGATTGACATAAAGACGAGAAAATGTATCTAGATCTACACTATCTGACAAGAATTCTTCTTTAATATCCGAGAGATGACAGGTAACATATCGTTCGAGATCTCAAGTTCCTAGTAAATACTAGTAAAGTTCTTTGACAAAAAATTGTCAAAGAACTTTTAACTTATTAAATATACTTAAGATGCCATTATTCTATACATATATTATTATTATTTACGTAAACTCTTGCAGATAAGTATGATATTATAAGCATGTTAACAAATAATATTATTATCCAATTATTTTAATGGTAAATGATAAATTATTACACATGCAAATTTACAATTACAGTATCGACAATGACAATAGCATATTAATAAAAACAATTTCTGATTAACAGTGCAATGAAATACCAAACGTATCTAAATTTATTTTGGACATCTAACATAGTGGTCCATATTTAAAACGGATATTTTACATTCAGAAAAACGATAGCAAAAATTGGCACAGTAATTGAAAATTATATGTTCGATAACAATTATTGGAAAACGTGCTTATAGTATATCAATTATAACAAATCGGTAAAATACGGTTAAAATTTATGTAAGACTGATTTAGTTAACATCAATTAAGTAGCGAATCATGTTTTTAAAGTTAATAGTAAGCTGTGTTCAGAACTGCACTAACGAGTTAGATTTAAACCACCTAATTTCCGTACAACAGCCGTTAAAAGTATAAAGGCCACGACAAATGTGAATAATTGACTTGCTACTTAACCGATTAAGTAAGCCAGTCTTTGTATAGGTACACATATTTTCTTCAGCCGATATTCATCACAATATTGCATATGGCACTCCTCCATAATAAGAAAAAAAAAAGTCTTATACTGCGCTGGTTAAACGGGTTAATGCTGAGCATTACATAATTTTGCCGTGTGGTGTCGGATTAACAGAACAATTCAACACTCACCGTCCTTGTGACTTTCGTAAAAGACCACTAAGATATGCGGATATTATCCATGCGAGAGAAGTAATAGTCGAAATAAAATCTCAGCTCGTATGATTTACTAGTCATAATATGTCATTTGCCGTCCTAGAGCCCAGAAATGGGACGAATATGAGCTGAGGTGACGGTGATGACTACTTATTATCGCTTAGTTGTCTTTTGCGACATCTGCGAGAACTGTTTTTTTCTCCCGATAAATAAATAATTATAATTAAATAGATAAAAACAAAGACATTACGTTTGTGGTTACCTTGCGGCTGGGGCGGGTGGTTGGCCCCGCCCGCCGCCAACTGCTTGCTGTGTGCCGTCGTCGTTGCGGCCTGTGGAGCCGTCTTGTGCCGCGCGCCCCCCGCGCTTGCGGCCTCGCTGCCAACCTCACCAACCCGACGCTGTTCAATGCTATCTCCGACCCTGAAAAAAATAACATGTCGTTATTATCTACAATAGGTATTGCGTTATAATGGCTACCGACAGTAATAAGTAAGAATACTTTGATGAAATATCAATTCTCTCTTTGATAAACTAAATAATTTTCAGAGTGAATTCATTAAGTGAGCACCGTCGAATGAAGGCAAAAGTTCAAACCTGCGTGGATACATTTTTTTGGCTATAATAGCTATAAATCATAAAAAAATTTATAACTTCGCCTTTTTATCACCGAAGTCAAAGGAAGATAATATAACCTAAAATTGAAATTAACAACAAATCGAATTCGCTAATATTCTGTTTCTATATTAAATAGAACCATTTTGGCTTTTACTTCGGCCTTATAGCCGTGTGCGCGATGAACAAGCGTATAAAACGACTAGGTGTAAGCCAGATAATAACACTGCAAGGGAAGAAAGCACCACAACGAACCTTATGCTCAATCCATCTGACCAATGCAGTACACTACGAAAAATTCTCTCACATTGAAGAGAACAGTACCCAATATACGAGAATGAATACGGGCTATAAAAAAGAAAAGTTGTTACGAGAATTAAGTCTGTTAACACAAATGACATCATATCAATTCCATTGCAGTGATCATTGCGGTTTTTATCACGTAACAAATATAATTTCTTCAGGTAAACCGCAACGAACAACATAATATGTGTGTCACAATGACAAACAAAAGATAGAAAATGGCCTCAACTTAGTGACAAAACAATAACTGGGGAACCATCGTTGTTACAATTTTCCTACACATATCATACGCACTCTATTTAAACTAGCTACAATTATTTTAGTGAAATCTCTTATGGAAGGGCTTTAAAATTCTGATGCCCAACCTTTTTGTGTAACGAAGGCAAACATTATCTATGACAAATACAGTATGAGCTGTTTCACCCTTGCCTTTCGGTATCGGAGAAGGGTGATATGCTCTTCTTCACTTGCACTTCCATCATATGACCTTTCTGTTTTTCGGATACAAGAAGCTATATCATTTTTTTAAATTTTAGATCACACTGCAATATATTCATTTTATTTTACTAATTTTTGGCGCATAACAGTACACATCAGAGCGTTGAAACTCACAAATTCCTCAAAAATGAAAGAAATTATTTATAATTTAAAAAAAAATAGACTCGGGGGGAGAGAGAGAGAGAGAGAGAACAACAATGTAAAATGATTAAATAAATTACCATTTTATTTTATCACATGTATACACAGAAACAGTCCAGAATGTATAAAGAAGAAAATGCATATAATTTTCATATAACTGTCAAAATTGGGGTTGGTTCATATTAAAAACTAGCAACCCGCCCTCGCTTCGCTTCGGTTATAGGTTATAGTCGTTTTACCGTGGGAATACCGGGATAAAATATAGCCTAGTTTACGCCCTGATATTATAGTTTTCCATTGGTGAAAGAATTTTTGAAATCGGTCCAGCCGTTTTGAAGATTACCCGGAACAAACAGACAGACAGACAAAAATTTTTAATTGCTATTTTAGGCATAGGTGTTGTGCAAATAACCGTGTGAGCATGAAAAAAGCCTATTATTTTGACATTACAAACAGACACTCCAATTTTATTTATTGGTATAGATAGATATATATGTTGTGTTGTGGACAAACTATTTTAAGAACCTAGTATGAAAAGATCCACGTTATTTACTATATTACAATGTGCAGCCACCTTTTATTGTCCCGTAGGAGTCTTATAACGGATAAGATAACACAAGAGAGCAGGCAAGGCAAGGCAAGCAGCGCTCGCCTGGAAAAGTCATAACATCATCGGAGATTAACAACCCGCCTGACGAGCTGACATTTATGGCAATTTTTCGCCTTCACGCGGTTGAGTATTTCCAACATGTACGTCACTTAACTGGTGAATGGGCGGATAGAATAATGATTTTTACGCGAGTTATTTCATTATGATTTTATATAAGATTGTTTCATTGCAGCAAAAATACCGGTAAATAATACAAGTAAATATATTTTGTAATATTTTAATTAATAATTCGCTTAATTTTGTAATATTTTAATAAATAAATTATTTAGTTAATTCAATGGAAACTAGATTGTAATTACATATTGAATTAATTAATTTTAATATAGGTACTTCTAAATACATAATTGTCATTAACTAGCCTTTTAAATTAGCTTTAGCTCTTAGTGCGATAAACAAACTACAGATTTTACTATTGAAACAACAACATCTAACTTAATGAGTAACAAACATAATTTTGTTACATTAGCATTTATGTTTATAGCAAAATGCATTTTTCCTCGAAGTATTAAGGTGCAGAATCGTAACAAATCCATATCGCACCGTGTACTTTTCAATTCTGTAAATTAGAGGCGAATTTATTACCAACTAGCAACCCGCCCTCGCTTCGCTTCGGTTATAGGTTATAGTCGTTTTACCTGCGTAGTTCCCGTTCCCGTGGGAATACCGGGATAAAATATAGCCTAGTTTACGCCCTGATATTATAGCTTTCCATTGGTGAAAGAATTTTTGAAATCGGTCCAGCCGTTTTGAAGATTACCTGGAACAAACAGACAGACAGACAAAAATTTTTAATTGCTATTTTAGGCATAGGTGTCGTGCAAATAACCGTGTGAGCATGAAAAAAGCCTATTATTTTGACATTACAAACAGACACTCCAATTTTATTTATTGGTATAGATCAAAACTTCGAGATTACTATTGAGAAATAACTAACAAAATATGCTTAAAACACAACATTCCTGAAAATCACCTTGATAACTGCATGCGGTTTACACCTTTATGCTCTACCCAAGAATACTTCGCTCACAAAAAAATCAGTGGAATAGGATACCCACAATAAGTTCCGTTAGAAACAGTCCTTGGTTGACACATTCAAAGTAGCAATATACTCGTATACAAATTCAAACATGGTTGTTATTAGTATAGTGTTATGCATAACTATAAAAGATAGAAATAGAATAGCGATGAATAAATATATGCTTTCAATATGTATATAAACAATACGTATACATATTCAATGTTGCTGTAGGTAAAATAAAACTATATATTGTATCTCATGATCACTCAACAGACGTCATAACAAGCGTAATTTTTTTTAATCCTCGCAATAGCTATAGGTAGTCCATAAAATATAGGTTGATCTCTGTGACAGTTGTCCCTAGTGCTGTCACGCTTACGATAAAGTCCGTAGTTTTTTTATCGATAAAGCTCTTTATTTTTGTAATTGTGATTTTTTATTATAATCAAAATACAATCAATGAAATCTTTTTGAGTTTATTTCAAACAAAACTATTTTTTGACTGTTTTAATTATTCAAAAGGCAATTAAGATCTAGGTCACTATTATCGTCATCACTGGAGCGTTCCTGCTAAAACATTTATAATTTTTTGCCACAATAGGGATAGTCGTTAGATCAATCGATCAATTACGACTGTTTTATAAATAAATATGTCTAGCTTATTGGCAATAATGCGTACGTAATATTATCATTTACGCCGAGACAAAAAGTAGTTTTTTAATGTTTAATTAATTAAATTTATGTATTTTATAATGTAATTGTCTGTTTTAATTGTAAAAAATATGTTGAAAGTTTTATATAGGTACTGTATTGGGTTTATTTCTGTTATGAATAATTTAATAAAGATCGGTTATCGATTTACTTATATCGAATGTCCCATCTCTTTTTTATTTTCAGTCCAGTATGACCTTGTACGTGCGTAAGCGTCATTTATGCATAAAATGTTTACTAGGTATTTCAGTACATACAAGGTACATTTTAGGCATGAATATTAATATTTCTATATTTATAACATATTGCAATTCAGTTGCAATAAAACTGGCACGAAAAAAATGAAAATATATTTGATACAAAATGAAATTGTAAACATGTCGCTCGTTCAAACTTACTTCGTTGTTTTCGTTGACATCAGTCACAGAGCTCAAGCTATATTTTACGGACTATAGTTACAGATTATTATTCTTTCGGATTTGCAATCTTATAATACCACGATAAAGGGTCAGCTTCGTTTTAATTTCTATAGCCGTTCAGAGAATAAGATTGCTTTTTTAGATCACTTTATATATTAGTTAATAATGCTCTATTCTGGATAATTACAAAGGGTCCCTATCTTATCTCTCTCTTATTTTTCTTCTTGCTGAAAACCAGCCGTGCAGTTTCTATGCAGTACAACGCTGAGTATTCCCATGTTGTCATATTTTGGAGAGGGTGGTAGCTGCCCGCATCCAGCGGCATCTCGTCGGCACGGAGCCCGATCTGTCGGACGCCCAGTTTGGGTTTAGGAGGGGTCGTTCGACGATCGAGGCCCTGTTGCGCCTGAGGGCCGTGGCGACTGAGGCCGTCACCGGCGGGGGAGTGCTGTTGGTGATGTCCCTAGACATCGCCAACGCATTCAATAGTTTGCCATTAAGCTGCGTCAGGGAGGCGCTCCGTTACCACGGAGTGCCAGCTTACCTGAGGCGGCTGGTGGCGGACTATTTGGGGGGGCTCAGCGTCCTCTACGCCAACCGAGTAGGGGACGTTGTGCGAACGCCCATGACGTGCGGTGTTCCACAGGGGTCGGTCCTCGGACCCACCCTGTGGAACATTGGCTACGACTGGGCCGTTGCGGGGGAGCCGCCTCCCACCCGGGCTGGGCGTGATTTGTTACGCCGACGACACGCTGGTCACAGCCCGCGGTGGGACGCTACAAGAGGCGGTAAGCCTGGCGACCCCAGGCACCGAAGAGGTCGTCAGGCGGATCGAAGCGCTGGGGTTGAGGGTGGCCCCGGACAAGACGGAGGCCCTCTTGTTCCATGGGCCCCGTATGGACCCTCCCATCGGCGTCTCGATCACCGTCAATTCGGTTGGGATCAGCATCCAGGCCCATATGAAGTACTTGGGCCTGGTGCTCGACGGGCGATGGTTTTTTCGGGAGCATTTCTGCAGGCTCGTCCCGCGGCTCGTCGGCGTGGCGTCCGCCCTACAATGGCTGATGCCGAATGTGGGCGGATCGAGCGCGGCATGTCGACAGCTGTACGCGGGGGTCATCCGGTCGATGGCCCTGTACGGCGCACCGTTGTGGGCGGGATCCATGACCGCCCGACTTAGGGCCCTTCTGTAGCGTCCACAGAAGGTCATGGCGGTCAGAATCATCCGCGGGTACCGCACGGTGGCGACGGAGGCGGCGTGCCTATTGGCCAGGACTCCCCCGTGGGACCTGGAGGCGGAAATGCTCGCTTGGTAAGTCGACGCCCGCCGGGACGTCATCGCCCGTTGGGCAGACCGGCTGGAGAGGCCTCGATACGGTGTTTGGACCGTGGAGGCCTTCCGGCCGGTGCTGATGCAGTGGTTGGAAAGGCGGCACGGGGTGCTCTCCTTCCGACTCATACAGGTCTTGACGGGGCATGGATGCTTCGGCTAGTACCTGTACAGGGTCGCTAGGAGGGAGAGAACACCGTCCTGCCACCACTGCGATTGCGACGAGGACACGGCGCAGCACACGCTCGAGGTCTGTGCCGCTTGGGCAGAGCCGCGTCGTGAACTCGTCGCAATCATCGGTGCCGACCTGACGCTGCCGACCATCGCTAGGGAGATGCTCGGCAGCATCAGGAATTGGGACGCGGTCGCAGCCTTCTGCGAGGCAGTTATCTCGCAGAAGGAGGCGGCGGGTCGCGAGCGCGAGGAGCACAGCCTCGATGATGCGACCCGCCGCCGGCGACTGGGGCGGCGCAGGCGGGAGTACCTGCGTGCAATGCCCCCCAAGCCGAGGCCGCGGGTGACGTGACCGGAGATTAGTCAGTCACCCGCCGAGAGGCAAAAAAAAAAATGTCAAATTTAACTATAAAAATACTGTAATACATTTGATGTGTCAATAAATGCTATTCTATTCTTATAGACTTAATCCAAGAAGAGCGGTAGTATGATCAAACTCAAAAGGAGAACCATAAAATCCAGAACGGTTGTTGCAGAGCACAGTTGCTATTCAGAATACAACAATATATAAGAAACCGATTTTTTTTTTCAAATAGTCCTAGTCATCTTTTTTAAGTATATTATTGCTTGCTCATAAAAGCAAATACATAATAATATAAGTTTTACAGTTATACATATATGTATATAGTAATTATATCATTAATATATCATTAACTAAGGTATAATTTTCAAATAGCATTCCTATTAATGACTCGTGTTATCCTACTAATATTATAAACGCGAAAGATTGTGAAGATGTTTGTTGTGCTTTCACGCAAAAACTACTGAATGGACTTTGATGAAACTTCACACTTATAACTTACATATCAAAATAACACAGGCTATAATTTATCTCGATATTCCCACGGGAAGGGGAACTATGCGGGTAAAACCGCAGGGCGCTGCTAGTATCGCTATAAAATTAAATAACTACAGAATTTAATATTATCATAAAATAGATATTCAAATATTATTTAAAAAGTAACGAGGTCACTATTATTTTTTTATCAATCTAGGTGCATTGAAGATTGGGAAACTCTTTTGTAATGCACCAAGTCCCAAGCACAGTTACAATCAAATTATTACGCAAAAAAAAAACTTGAGCAACAATCTGCTGTAATACGAAACTAGATGGAACAGATGCCGCTAGCGCTATTTACAATCACAACTTACGGTTCTTCGAGGTCGTAATCATCGTATTCGTCGTCGACATCTTCAAATTTCATCCTCGGTATTGAAAGATCCATATTCACTATTTACACAAACACACTATATTTACACTGTACAAATTTACACTAATATCATAAAGAGTCTAATATAAATGCAAGTTTTAAAATTTGTATAAAATGTGCAGGGTGCAAATGTGCGGTGCGTACGCGCATCGTTGGGGGTTGGAACCGGAATGACGCGAAACGACTATGGTTGCAGAGGGGAGCAATCGGGTAGCAGGGGGTGCAGGTAGCGAGGGTTCGTAACAACACCCAAATTCCCCGTATTGTAAGCCCCATTCAATAATAAGGGTAACCTGCGGGTCGAGCGTTGTGTAATGCGTATGCACCGGTGCGTAGTGGGAACGTAGTCGCGATTGTATACGATGTTTGCTTGTTATTAAATTAAATATTGATGCTGTGAATTGTTGTGTTGTTTATAATTTCAACTAGTTCTTGTATACTAATTCTTTCACAGAATATTAATACTACGGGGCCGTTTGTTCACTGCTATTAGTTTTATACTATCCTCCTATATTTTATTATTACTAGTTGATTTAGGTTATGTTTTATAATTTAATCAAATTTAGCAGAGTATTCATTGTTCCGCCGAGCGTGTAGTAACGATCTCTGCGATCGAGGAGATATTATATGTAACGATTTTCTAAGATTATATATAATATGCGAGCTCAGGATGTTTGAATATGATTAAATTACTTATGGGTTACGATCTACACAAAACTGTGGTGTTACTCGATGTTCGTGGTCTAAGATCCCGGTATACAACGACCTTCACCGAGATGTTTATTTGATGAAACTTATTTTTTATTTAATTTAATATGTCAATAAATATATTGCATAAAATTTGTTAGGCAACCCACCTAACAAATTTTAGTCCAGAGTATTATTAATTAATATTTTTTTTATACATTGGCACCGGTTTGATTATTAGACAAATTCTATACCAATCGAAAGTATCTGAAGCCCATAGAATATGCAAAAGTCGATCAGACCGGTGCAAAATGCTAGTATCGATTTATCTGTTTATACCTGGCTACCCGAGAGTTGTGACCGGAAAAGATTAGGCAATCTAACGTTTGCATATTCTATGGGCTTCATACTTTCGATTGGTATAGAATTTGTCTAATAATCAAACCGGTGCAATGTAAAAAATTTTTTTTTTTATTTAAATTAATAAATAATCATTCTCTGGTTAGTCCAGAAAAAAATTTGTACACATTTCGGTGAAGGTCGTTTTATAGCGGGATCCTATACTATCGAGTCTAGTAATAAATGCTCTCCGACTGTGCTTATTATGACTTACTGATAAATGAAGTTATCTGGACACGAGAATCTCATTCAACTATCAGTCTATCAACCTGTAATGTTTAGTTTTGTCCTCTCCAAAGAGATATAATGAAAATCGCCTGACTTGGGCTTGGGTAGGTTGGCAATTTCAGTTATTATTTATAAATATCTCAAGAGCGTGCGCTGTTCGTTCACTGTTTCGCCTAGTTTTCATTTCTTACTCACAGTAAGGTGGTGATAGATTGCATTCTTAGCCAGTTACCACCGGGATGACCAGGTGTTTATAAAGATTAAATGGGTACTCACGTGACGTCGCGACAACAGGGTCTGGCGCAAAGCACGGGCGGAGCTGGTGGGGGCGCGGGCGGCGGGGACCGCTCCGCATCGCACGCGCGACTCGGCACGACGGGCGCGGCGCAGATGCCCGGCCCGACGCCTGACCACCACTTGTTCTGTAAATATACAAAAATGCCACAACAGTTAGAAAAATGAGTAGGGGGGCCAATAAAATTTTGCTTTCGCAGCTGTCACAAAGTGCTATCAAGTGCTACTCGAGAATATAGGAGTAATCAAATAGAGCCTTACGTCGACGTTATTTCAAGTTAGTTTAGTTGAAATTAGCAGACTGGGCAGGCAATAACTGGGGACAAAATCTAGCAATATATCACTCCCTATCTTGCCTGTGGATGTTGTAAAAGACGAATAAGAGATATTATACGCATAAACAGCTGTACAAGAAAAGGATAACTAGAAATAAAACCCTATACCAACCTGTTTCACCAGCATGGTATAGTAAGGTCAGTTTCCCTCTTATTGTGGAGGAGGCTCGAGCCCTGCAATGGGACGTATATGAGCCGATATGATGATGATGATATATTTACTCCTTGTCTACCTTCAGTATCCTCTTTCTATATGTATACCTAGACATATAGAAAGAGGATATTGAAAGTCTAAGGGGTACAGCAATTCTATAAGCATGACTTCTTTTATCCTTAAATGGGGTACTCTAATCATATCTATCGAGCGCATATTTAGACACAAGGCACAATTGGCAGAAGCTTTTTGCTCTATTAGGGAACTAGAAGAATAATAAGAGGCAAATAGGGATATTATTTAATCCTTAGAATAAATTGTATTGTACTAATATTTTAGACGTGTTAATGTCTAGCAATTACTTTTAATTAATGCTTTAAGGGAACAACAATTGAACAGTAATTAGCAGAGAACATAATTGCTACGTAATTAAAGACAAAATGCGTCGATGCCCGTTGTGAAAATGGGTGTAGACCATAAATTAATATGAATTATTAGCACTAATGACATAGTAATATTAGTCACATCACTTTCGACAAATACGTGTTAGATTAGTAATGATTTTCAGCCCTTATACATTCTACTGTAGTGTACCTGTACAAGCCGAACACGATACAATCTACATATCGAGGGGTGAAAGGCTATTTGGTTTAACCGACATTTTTGTAACTTTACAGGAGAGCCATTTAAAGTTTAAAATTTTAGAAAAAAATCGTAACGAAAAATCTTCTTGAGCTATTTGAGTGGGATAAATTTAATTAAAATTCAATTAAAACATCGAATTCTTGATGCTAATACTAAATAAAACGTACCTTTAGTTAGAAAGATAAATGTCGCTTAATACAAATTGCCTTAAGCCCACGTTTTTCAGCGTATGGAAAGTGTAAAAGAGTTCAGCGTATGAAAAAAAGTGCTCTGATTTTAATGAATCCGGTATCATTCGACGGAGAAAAAGTCGCTGATTCCGAATATGTATATAACTCAATATCACCCTAGATGTCGCTTAAACCAAATAACTTTTCACCCCTCGATATATAGGCGGTCAAACCTGAGTAAGTGAGAATTGGGTAAGCAAACTCTATTAATGAGAGTATTTGTCAGGTCCCGTTATTTTCCGCCGAGAGGCCGACCGCGTGAGGAAAGACCGACGTCCTCCCCGAGGGGGGGACGTCGGTCGATGGGAGGGTACCCCAATAGGGGGTATTCCGTCGGGCCGACCACTGACGACAAGTTAACGCTGCTCCAGTGGTCGACCCAACGCCGAAGTCGACGTGGTTTTTGGGTGGGTCGCGGGAGTTGCGTGCTTAAGCCCCTCTGTCGCCCCGGACGAAGTGGTGCGGAGGCGCGCCGACCGCGGCCCACCCACAAAAAAAAAAAAAGGTCCCGTTATTTTAGACTTCCAAGTTCTCCTATAAGTGAGAAACATAAAACCTGTAAAAGTACCTAACAGTGTTTCATGCGTGAACCTCTTTAAGTGAGATTGCTATTTGCCTACACCTTTACGAGGTGCGGCGACAGTTTACTTTGCTATTTTTATGGCTCATTCTTAAATTTCAATTTTATTTCATTTGAATGACAAAATATGCGTCTGTTATTGTTCTCTATGGTTCTAGAAACTTCCGTTGTATTCAAATGACCGAGTAATTTCTTTTTCTTTCTAGTCTTTAATATTGTTTTATTCTTTGTGGATCTTATATTCAATTCAAAACCCCAAATGTAGGTACCGACTTCTTTGTCAAGATTATTACAGCTAGTTCATAAAATGAGTAGCGAAGATAGGTTCTGTACTTCCTAATAATGTCTAAACGAAAACTCAATGTGTTGTCTTTAAGTGATAAACTAAAATTGTGATTGCTTTTGATTCTTGGAAATTACTAAATCTAATACAGAGTGACTTTGGCGTAGCAGAATCCACGTACTATATAATTATAAAATCAAAAGAATTACATTAAACATGTACGTTTATGAATTATTTCATTAAATATATACATGATACCCATATATACATGTAAATATTGTGTTTCTAATTACGTTCTTATTTACCTATTTTTAAAGACCTCTAAGTGAGAAAACCCTATAAGAGAAAAACAGATCGCGGTCACTTGAGCTCTCACTTATCGAGGTTTGACTGTATATATTATTTATATATAGAAGTTGGGTGACTGACACAGCAACGCCAAACTGAAACTATCGAAGCTCTAAATATCAAATTCCCACCGTAGGGTCTTGTATGTACGTGTACGTATGGTACGTAGGGACCCACTACTAAGAAGGCATTTTATGAAATTCAACCCCTAAAGACAAAAAAAGGCAGTGCAAAGTTTGTACAAGTAGATAAAAATATATTCATCATGACTTTAGTTGTTGTTTGTTGTTTGATATATATATATATATATATATATATATATATATATATATATATATATATATATCTTGCCCGTGGGTGTCGTGAAAGACGAATAAGGGATTTAATATCTATAACATCTTGCATAGATCGCAAAGACAAATGGAAAGCTCGAAATGAAATCCTATACCAACCTGTCTGAGTTAGACGGGTCAGACGGTTGACCAATGTGGTATAGTTAGTCAATTTCCCTACTACTTTGGAGAAGGCTCGAGTCCAGAAGCGGGAAGTGTATGAACAGGGATGATTATAAATATGGGTTTATGCATTTGATCATTATGAAATTACATAATATGCGTTGTTAGGAGTAAAAACTGATGTCACGAACTGCTTTTAAACGTTACAGTTCGGATTTAAAAAAGCGTTTCTACCAGATAATTTGTTTCCCAAAACTGGCTATATAAAATAATATAGCTATAAAAATGTTAATATATCCCCTGGGTTATCTACGTGGTTTTCAATGGATAATGACCGACTTACAAACTTTCAAGAAAATATTAATAAAGTCGTTTCAATGTTATTGTTCCATTTTTTAAAGAGTTATAAAAACAATACATGTTTGTTGATAATCAAGATCAAAAAGTACCGAACGATTTGGCTATTTATTTAATGCTTCTTATTTTTTTTTATAAAGGAAATAGCGGCAATTAGTTGTACGCCTATGTCGGTTGTGTAACTCATAATGACAGTGCAAGGACATAAACAAAACTTTTTTTTTTTTTTTTTTTTTTTTTTTTTTTTTTTTTTGTGTGTGTACAGCTGTTGGCCGCAGATGGCCTTGACAGCTTGACGCGGACTATGGGTGAGCGCTGAGGGCTCTCAACCCGGAGAAAAGTATGCTAAGCGACATCGCCCAAGGGCTCCCCCTGTGGGGAACGGACCTCGGCTTGGGGCGTCGCTGGAGGCAAAGTGGGCGTGCCCACGTTTTTGGTAGTGACTTTTGCGCGGCGCGGTTTCGCACCTCGACGGCGAGGGCGGAACCGCGGATATTTATTTGTTAAGGCCTCGCGGGCCGTGTAGGCTCTTTGTTGAGCGAGTGTGATAATGTCGTCCTCTTCGTCGAGGACGTGACGAGGACGTCGGATGGAGGAGATTTTGGAGGGTCTATAGGAAGCCGCCCCAACCACTAGTTGGTTGGGGTGTGTCATGGCAGAGTCAAAGTAGCTCTGAGAGCACCGTTTCATAAACTGCTTGATGGTCGGCAGTTCGAGGTCGATGTGGAGATCGACGTTTCGTATGAACCACGGTGCTCCCGTAGCTCGGCGCATGAAACGATTTTGTAGTGTCTGTAGCCTGTGGATCCTGTGTGGCTTAACATGCGCGAACACCACGCTGGCATAGGTCATGATAGGCCGTATGCAGGTGGTGTAAAGTCGGACTTTGCTACTCAGGGGCATACGCGACCTAGAGTTGAGTAGACAGTGGAGACGGCCCATCACAAAGGCTGCCCGTGCGCGGACTTTCTTTATGTGAGGGGCGAAGCTGAGTCGATCGTCAAGGGTCACACCCAAGTATTTGGCCTGCCTGGTCCAAGTGACCGGCTTGTTGAAAATTTTAAGGGGGGGAATGCTATCGATAGAGTAGGAACGGGCAGTTCGTCTAGTGAACATGACCGCCTGACTCTTCTCGGGGTTGATTTCTAATCTCCATTTCCTAAACCAATTGGCTAGGGCGGTAACCGCTGTTTGGAGAGTCCTGGCTACTGTTGTCGGGGATCTACCAGCACAAAAGAGTGCGGTGTCATCAGCGTAAAGCGCTTTATGTACCCGGTTGAATTTGGGCATATCGCTAGTGTATAGCGTGAAGAGAAATGGGGAGAGGACCGACCCCTGAGGGACGCCGGCCTTGATAGGGTGGGAGGTCGACAACGTCCCTTCCACCCTGTAGCGAAAGCTGCGATGACTTAAGTAGTCATGTATAATGTGAATTAAGTAGTGAGGGAACATAAACAAAACAAAACAAAACCAGGTATGTATATATACTCAAGGGATGTGATGAGTAGGTACCGACCAGTAGTATAGTTTAAATAAACAGTGGAAAATTTAGAAGTATTCTTTGGTTCCTGACTTGCGTGATACACATACAAATAGTAAATAGCTTTTAGTTTTTTAGGTCAGTGTCAAAAAAGTAAAAATGAACTAAGCGTAACAGAGATTATTTTAATAATTTTATTCCCCTCGAAATTATGTTTTCATTAACAATTCAGTCTCTTATTTCTAACTATACGGGAGTCAGTTAAACAAAGTATGAACTTTAACTACAATTGTTATCAAGCAACGAAGATATTAATGATCCGTTTCCTACATCCTCTTTATAAGTTCATACGATTTTAAATGAATTTTCGAAGTGAAACTTCTTTGCGCGCATGAGAGTAATTTTTTTACGGTTGAAACACAATTTAGCGTCACGAAGATGTGCAGCGTTTTTGTCGAAGAAGAGGGAGAGAGCGATTGAGAGAGAGTGAGAAAGGGCGAACATAGCATGAACAACAGCCATGGGGCGAGAGTAGGGAGCAAGCGAGTGAGAAAGAACGAGAGATTTTCTTTTTAATACTGATAAAAACACATGGAACCAAAGAAGTTTCACTTCTAACATGCGTACTTAGTACTCACGTTATTTTTTTTTTGGGTGCTGTAAACAGTGCTGTATTTAACAATATAAATTTTTACGATCTCTGATCTCTGGCATCTCAAACCGTATCGATATTCTAAGTTTAGATCAAATATCAGAATATTTTACATAAGTGACGGAATTAGGCAATAAATTGCGGGAATCAGATTTTAATTTGAAAGAGGATAGGAAGGTACTTTAAATATTGATTTGACACGTGTTTTGCTTCTGAAAGAGGCAACTTCAAGACGAATCGGATTCAGACTCTAATGGTTCCGCTATGAATTGCAAGTTAAAAAAAAGTTTAAAAGTTGCTCATAACATGAATTAAGATTTTTATTATATGCTATCCTGTATTCTTATTTTTCATGAGGTAGCGGTATATTGATTAACTGTAGGAAAGCGACACCCTTCCCTAATCTCTTATTTCAAAACAAGAATGTTTGATGTTTTTAACTACCCAATGTCCGTGTAATGACTAAGTAAGAAAACAATTCACCACCCCGTCTCTTGCCCGTAGGTGTCGTATAGTAGGTCATTTTTCCTCCCATAAGGAATGAGGGCCGAGCCCAACAGTGGGACATATATGGGTTGAAATGAATTACGCAAACTATCTAAAATGTTCATGGCAGTCGAGATCAACGGAATAAAGAAGCTACATTTCCGTTATAGGCTATATGTATTTTGCCGATATATGTATTTGCCTTTCAAACTCTAGATATTCTAAATTTTCCTATCTCTAACTACCATAATCATAAATATCGTCGTCTAGTGAACCTTGTTACATTGTTGTAAGTGACAACAACGTCCGGTTCTGGGCCAGTTTGTTCGACAACAATCCAGTAGTCAAGTGACCTTATCTATTCGCCACGTTGCGCTATTAATAGGTGACAGTGTTATCTGACCTTGTCAAGGAAATTGAAACCATATATTTATTTCGATATATGATTGGTAACTCATGGTCGCATTAAAAACAATTAATTAGTTTAATTGTTCCATGTTGGTTTACTAATTTTCTTAAAATAAAAACTTAAAGCAAAATGTTCTTACATCAATTTTAACCGACAAATCTAAACTTTAGGTGGTAAACATCGTATGACACATAATACCAATCGATCATTGATGTTATGTATGACATAAGTGCTACCTAAAATTTAGGTATCATTGGTGAAAACGGGCATTAATTTCTTTAGTTTTATACTTGCCATTAAAATGTGGATTTTAATCGTACATGGACATTACCAACATTGAAGCTATACCCAAAGTAGGGGTCAGACTCGCAAACATTGCTATGCATTCGACCTGATGATGAGCAGATATGTTCCAAACCCAGGTCGACGTAATCAATCCTAGCACGTGAGTTTATTACCGTTGATAAGTATATATATTCTAATGTAAGGAAAAGATGTAAACGAAAAATTAAATATTGACGAAAATTGAAGTCGTTTCCTGATTAGTATGACAAAAGTAGTTTCAATAAACTAATCTTATCGCTATCGCAGTTGCTTGAGATCACCTTATGTTGTAAAGATACATAATAATATATGGTGTAGTTTCATGAATCTAAGCACGATAAATCTTTAAATTATGAGTCCTAAAATGTATTGTTATAACCTTGGAACGTTTTTAATCACAATAGCGATAATGCCTTTGAATATGACCCTTTAATAGTTTAAGTATTCAGAGCTATACAAATAATGGACAGAAAGTAAAGAAAGAGAATTGTTTACTACTTACTAGCTTATGCCCGCGGCTTCCCCAGTGTAAAAAGTAACTTTCCTAATATGAAATTATATCCAAATCCGAAACTCCGTTCAACGGATTGTGCTCGATTGAGTAAAAACAGTAACGTTTGGTTATGTATAACGATCACTCTTAGGGTACAGAACGTTGCGGCGGCATGCAGTGTCGAAAGGTTTACGTATTTGATAAATATTGAATTTATTGCCTTTCACACACTCGTGATTTCTAAATGAAATTTCACTTGATAATAAAAGTAATTATTTGGATAGCAATATTACGATATATATGCGCTTGCCTATAAAAATCCTTTTTTAACTGCCTCCAAAAAAGGAGGACATTTCTCAATTCGACCGTATATATGCTTTTTTATGTTTGTTCGCGGATAACATTGTCGTTTATGAACCGATTTTGATGATTCTTATTTTTTTGAAAAGGGTATACTTCCCAAATAAAAATTTTCTCGAAATCGGTCAAGTGATTTTTGAAAAATTAACAAAAATCTAAAAATGTATCTACATTGTCTACATTATTGAGGGCGGCTTCTTTTTCTTTTTGCAAAAAATAATTATATACTTTTGATTTCTTTAATAGTTACATATATAAACCTCGTGGACTTTTATAGATAGTAATAAGACCTATAAGCCCATGGTACATAATTTTATTCTATCATCAATAGTTTTTGAAGTGTGCGCCTTTTTTTTTTTTTTTTTTTTTTTTTTTTTTTTTTTTTTTTTGTGTGACTTAGTTGTTAGCCTCAGATGGCTGTGACAACTTTACCCGGACTGGTGGGTGAGCGCTGAGGGCTCTCAACCCGCTTAAAGTTAAGCGACCAATCCCGAGGGCACCCCCTGTGGGGTACGGACCTCGGCTCGGGCGGTCGCTGGCAAAGTGGGCACTCCCACGTTTATGACTTTAACGCGACACGTTTTCCTTCCCCGTCGGCGGGGGCGGTAACGTGGATATTTTTTATTACTATTTGTCAAGGCCGCGCGGGCTGTGTATGCCTCAGTCTGGGCGAGCGTAATAATGTCGTCGGGCTCTTCGAGTATTAGTCGCGGTTGTTTGATCGCGGACATTTTAGAGGGAATGTAAGAAGCCGCCCTTACCACTAATGGGTTCGGGTGTGTCGCGGCAGAGTCGAAGTAGCGGCGGGAGCACTGTTTCATGAATTGCCTGATGGTCGGCAAGCCAAGATCTATGTGAAGATCCACATTGCGCATGAACCACGGTGCTCCCGTCGCTCGGCGCATGAACCTATTCTGTAATGCCTGTAGCCGATGTAGCCTGCGTGGCTTCGCTTGTGTAAACACTACACTTGCATACGTCATGATAGGACGTATACAAGCGGTGTATAATCTAACTTTATTACGGAGAGATAGCTTAGACTTGGCGTGTACTAAGCTGTGTAACCATCCTAGCACTAGGGCTGCGCGCGCGCGGACTCGCCCTATGTGAGGACCGAAGGTCAGTCGTCTGTCCAAGGTCACACCCAGATATTTGACCTCCCTTGTCCAGGGGATGGGTTGGTCGAACATCTTTATCTGTTTGTATTCAGCCATTGGGTAGCGGCGATCTATCCC
Source organism: Lymantria dispar (assembly GCA_032191425.1). Taxonomy (NCBI): domain Eukaryota; kingdom Metazoa; phylum Arthropoda; class Insecta; order Lepidoptera; family Erebidae; genus Lymantria; species Lymantria dispar. The sequence goes on along the minus strand of CM063461.1, from coordinate 14,750,311 downwards.
CTTATGGAATATGATCGCCTGGCTTTTGGTGGGGTTTATACCGATTCTCCATTTCCTAGTCCATTTCGCTAGGGCGGTAGCCGCAGTTTGGAGAGCGGTTATCACTGTTGGGGGGGATTGACCTGCATAAAAGATGGCAGTGTCGTCAGCGAATAATGCTGTTTGAATTCTACTATGTTGGGGTATGTCGCTGGTGAACAGCGAGAAGAGTATTGGAGAGAGCACCGATCCCTGGGGAACGCCGGCTTCTAGTTTGTGCGGTGCTGATAGAGTACCTTCCACTCTGTAGCGAAAGCTACGCTCGAGTAGAAAGTCCCTAACTATCATAACTAAGTAGTGGGGGATTTTGAGCTTTATTAACTTGAAAATAAGGCCGTTATGCCAGACTTTGTCAAACGCTTTTTCTACATCAAATAGAAGCATACCCGTATATAAACCGCGTTGCAGTTTATAACTTGTATACTCGACTATTCGATGTACTTGCTGAACGCAAGAGTGTTGCGTGCGAAAGCCGAACTGAATCGGCGGGATGAGGTTGTTATCCTCAGCGCACTTTCTTAGCCTACTAAGTAGTACGCGCTCATATATTTTACCTAAACTGTTGAGTAAACTAATCGGGCGATATGATGACGGTTCGGTACGTCGCTTGCCGGGTTTAGGTATACCTATTACCACGGCTTTTTTCCATTGTTTAGGAAATATGTGATTGACTAATGCGGCGTTAATAATTGCTGTTAATATTAATAATAATGAATGAGAGAAGAGTTTAATAACTCTATTAGAAATACCGTCCGAACCGGGGGATTTCCTAGGGTGGAGACCTCTAACAATCGACTGAACCTCCTCCACTGTCGCTGTTGGTATAGGCTCTTGTGGCTCAGCGTCTGCGGTACGCGTACGCGATGTACATCGTTCCACTTCGCTGTTAACGGTGTCGGTGTGTCGCGCGTCTGTGTGTTGTGTACTCGTCGTACATTGCTGCTCAAGGTCGGCCGCCAGACATTCAGACTTTTCATCGTCATCGAACGCCGGCGGTTGATTGGGGCGGTTCAAGGGTGGCATGGTGGACACCGTATCCTTTTTGAAAGAACGGGCAAGCCGCCAGTAAGCCTGGTGCGAAGGCTCCAGTTCGCTTAAGGTGGCGTCCCATTCGTTTTGTCGAAACTCATTTATAGCCGTTTTAACCGCCCTCTGCATTGACCGCATGTGATAGCGGTTATCTTCGCAGGGGAAGCGGTCGTAGGCTCTTATGGCTGCGTTCTTACGTCTCAGTAGGTCGCGGACGTCAGCGGGTAAGCGCCCTCTACGATTGCTCGTGTCAGGCACTCTCCGTGAACAATCGTTAACTAACGATTGTACGTGACCGGTGAGGGCGTCGATCGCGGATTCGATGTCCTCTTTGTTATTTAATGTGCTACATACACTGTCAAGATGAGCGGACGAGGAGGGGGACTGGAGTTTTACCTTCAGTCGCTCCCAGTCTGTGCACACTTTCTCAGTGGGGGGGGTGGGGCCTGAGGGGCCGTATCGGGGGGCGAAGTCTACGACCACCGGGCGGTGATCCGAGTTAAGCTCGTGTATTACCTCTATTAGACATAAACGTAGGTTTATGTTCTTTAATAGGGCTATATCTAATACGTCGGGCCTGTGCTCGACTGTGTAAGGGAAGTGAGTCGGCTCCATTGGGGCTATGATGTCGAACCCGAGCCGATCTGCGTAAGTCTCGAGGGCCAGTCCCCTGCGGTTGTTGGTGTGGCTATTCCACGACTTACTTTTGGCGTTTAAATCGCCTGCGATGATGACGGCGTCGCCGAGTTTTAAGAGGGCTTGGAGATCACTCTCAAGCAACTCTTTTGGTGGGTCCCCATTAGGAGGGGAGAGGTATACTGATGCTATGATCAGTGGCTGGTGACCGGTAAGGGCCAACCGACAGACCGAGGCTTCAATGTACGTCATGGCGGGGGGATCTAGGGGTGTGCAGTGCAGTGACCTTTTATAATAAATGAGAGTCCCGCCTAGGGGAGAGCCGACCCTATCGTTGCGCACTAGATTGTAGTTTGCAATTTTAGGGTCTCTTGAATAGGGTTTGAGAAAAGTCTCTTGGACTAGTAAAAGGTCAAGCTGCTGGTCTTGTAGAAATGTACCTACTTCGTCTCTCTGGCGAGCGAGACCGTTCGCGTTGAAAAACCCTACGCGGAGTGATCGTGTTTTGACTCTGCCTGGTGTGTACCTATCCATTATTTAGGCTCTGAAGGAACCGAGGCTCTCTAGGACGGGTGAGAACCTCATGGCGACGTTAAGTAACGCGAGGCTATTGCCTTCATTTTTTCGCAGTTCTGCTGCGATTACGCGTATTTCTGAGATGTTTATTATTTGCGCGAATCTGGCCACTAGGTCTAGATCCGGGTCTAGACCGCTAGTGGCTGGCGCGTGTGTGAAGTGTGCGCCAATAAAAAAATGTTTTTATACCTTGGGGTCTCTAATGTTTTTAAAAGAAATTCTAGTCTATATTACTTCCTGATCATTTAGATTTCTATTGATGAAAACATTTTTAAAATCGGATACGTTTCGAACCTTATTCATTACAAACAAATAAACAAATAGACGTTTATGTAGTAAAAATATTTTTATTACTTTTTACTGTATAATTACTTTCGAAAACATGTGAAAGTATCACCTCAAAGGCATTTATTAAACACTAATCGACCCAACACACGTTATTTTATACAATTTAAGAAAATTTTAAAATTATAATTCTTTGAAATCGACTGCAGTGCTACCTACCGGGTTTACACATTATTTTAATAGTCTAAAACCGCCTGCGCATTATTATTTCTAATGAAACCTGTTTGCAGCACATTGGTTGGTTGGTTTCAAAGTCTGTAAACACATCTTGTTTTGTATAAATATCGGCTCGACCTCTTCTACATAAAGTATCGTAAGCCCAAAATGCCAACTGTATAGGAGAACGTTTTAAAGTTTAAGTGCTAAATTTCGTCCAAATATCTCGAGGATTGAAGGTGTTACACTAATTTTAGTGATTTCGAAACTTTAAAAGGTCCTCCTGAACAGTTGGCATTTTGGGCTTATGATACTTTACGTAGGAGGGGTCGGTATATCGGTTACAAAACTAATGGCGCATAATAAGAAAGGGCAAATTCAAACGAAATATAACCCTACTACGCAATATTTCTCGCTTCACGCCTCTTCAGCACAAGGATAATGAATGAACGCCTTCACTTTGGAAATATATGATTCGTCGTTAGTTGTTTTCTTGGTTTGTAATTTAGTATGATATGAGGAAGAGTACAAGTAATATTTTCAATATTGCATATACTTGAATAAATCATCGCATTAGTTTACGCTAACCGTGTGCAAATCATTGGCAACTATGACAAAAAATATAACTAACATTTCGTTAAGGCGGCGTTTGTTGCCCTTTTAATTTTTCGTGTGATTAGTTATTTTTTTTATTCTCATTTTAAAGACGACCTTCTGCACTAAGGAAATAATCCTTGTGTTGCGGGGGACTTTATAAACATATAATTAACGGATATAAATTACTCCTTTTTTTTTTGTGGGTGGGCTGCGGTCGGCGCGCCTCCGCACCACTCCGTCCGGGGCGACAGAGGGGCTTAAGCACGCAACTCCCGCAATCCACCCAAAAACCACGTCGCCTTCGTCGTTGGGCCGACCACCGGAGCAGGGTTACTTGACGTCAGTGGTCGGCCCGACGAAATACCCCCTATTGGGGTACCCTCCCATCGACCGACGTCCCCCCATCGGGAAGGACGTCGGTCTTTCCTCACGCGGTCGGCCTCTCGGCGGGTGACGAACTAATCCCCGGTCACGTCACCCGCGGCGTAAATTACACTCTGACTGAGAACAACAATTAGTGGTTCGCAAAAAGTGTTGCCTGGTGTGGGATTCAAACCTGACATGGTAGTTCGGTATTTTAACCACTACGCCATCTGTGCAGTCTACATGTTAAAGGGTTAATAATTATAAACGCCATACTCTTATAATTATTATACCGTTACTCGGACTGATGTCGAGCGCTAAGGCTGTCAATACCAGTATACCGACTGACGCAGTCGCACACATACACGCAATCAACAATACAACGCAATCAATGCATTTACAACGGGTCAGATATCTTAATTTGATCAAAATATTTTATATCTACGTTTATGCCTGTAGAGCGTTTTGGACGCAATTGAATAAATTAAATTAGCCAATGCGTATGACCTTTACAGGAGTACTTTATCAGAAGACGTCATCAAGTCGCCATCTAAAACAAGATCTCGACTTCCTTTATATCTAACCAATAAATTCAGGAAGTGTATATATGAATTTTGATTTGCATCTATATGGATAATTAAGATATCGCAATATTTATAACAACTATAAATGCAATCATTTAGTTTATTGCGGAAGTTTCAATCATTGTCTGATATTGACCGTTTAGAGAGGTTGATGAACGACCTATGCCGACGGCACCCGCAAAGCGCACGCGACGCTTAGTGTTCCAGTGTAATGTTCAGTAGAGTTGGTGAGAGTTTTTACACTGCTTGGACGAGTAAATATATTGCAGTTATACGGCGGGTTACAAAGTAAAACGTAGCGTTTCCCAAAATCACACCAATGGGAATTAGTTTCATAAAAAAACTTACTTAAGATTAATAGAGCTCTATAGAGAATTATAATCATCATCATCATTCAAACCATCGCCATCCACTGCAGGACGTAGGAGTCCCTCACTGCCTGCATCCAAGAGAGAGAGAGAGAGAGAGAGAGAGCTAAAACAAAAGAAGAAAAATCTCTATATGATGACGCAATAAGCGTATAATAGTCACCATCCCTTCATTTTTCTGGGTATTGCCATTATAAGGTACCCAATGGTAACAAGTTTATGAAACCATCGCAGTATTTAACCTTAAGATATTTTAAAGTGATATTTCAAAATTTCCCTTATCCCTTTGATAGATAGAGTAAGAGAAGAAACGTTTACATAAATTACACATTTTTTTCTTCTTTACGACTCACAGCGTTAATATGATTTGATTTTACTTTTTATTGGATAGAATGAGAACGGAGCATAGATTTGTGTACTGTGTATCGAAGAATTACACCACGTATTGCAAAAAATGAAAATGTAAATGGTGAAAAGGTATCATTTTCTACAGGTTGACATTCACTTCTTTTAGAAATATGCACTCAACTGTAATAGGGCGTCCGCATGTTGGCCGAGTGCAGGCGAGCGATTGCGAACACCAACGTGTGTACACCCGATTTGCCTTAGTTGGCCGAGTGAATACAAGCGCCAACGTGTGGACAGCTGATTTGTCTTCACTCGCCGTCGCTCGTGATCACTTGCCTCACTTCGCCTCGGTGTCGGTTTTTGTGCACAAATCAAAGGCACTCGTCTGCGCTCGGCCAATGCCGTCCACACGTTGGCCCGCTCGTCATTACACGGTTGACTTGACATCCATCGCGGTTAGATGTGTTTAATGTGATAATGTCGCTCAATATAAATGATAATATTTTCAAATTTGCATCACTACTTCTAGATATGCGACGTAAATAATTAGATCCAAGTCACCCTATATGTTACCTATAGTATCAAAAAGTATCGGAATTGTCCGTCACCCGCAGAGAGGCTGACCGCGCGACGGCGACCGACGTCCCAGGACGTCGAGAGGTGAAATTACCCGAAAGGGTATTCCGTCGGGCCGACCACTGACGACAAGTCACATCTGCTCCGGTGGTCGGCCCAGCAACGAGGTGACGTGGGTACGGGTAGGTTATGGGCTCGCGCGTGCGCTTACCATAGCTCACCCATAAAAACAAAAAAAAAAACCGGGTCCACCCGCCGGGTTCATGCCGCCGAGCTGACAGCACATATCGAGCGTAGATCTATTCAAAATAGTCCGTGACCGCTCATATACGTTTCATTGCTGAACTCAAGCCTCCTCCACAATGGAGGGTAAATTGACCTACTATGCCACGTTGATCAGTCGTATTTTTATAGGGATTTATTTCGAGTTTTCGTTCCCTTGCTAGATGTTACCTGCATATTATAATCCCATAGTCGTCAGCAAGAAAAGGCTTGGTGAATTGCATTCTTACTCCGTCACCACACGAAGTAATAATAATAATGTTATCAATAACTGTGATGTACATATATACGCTAAAGAATAAAAAGATCTCAAGTTGCGGGTATAAAAATTGTCTAACGATAAATTTATTAGCGATAGTTAAATTATACACGTTAGCAAATAGATAGATGCCGCCGATCTTGCGCATACGACTGCAGTCACGTTTTATAAAATGAGGATGCGGATACAATTAGAATTTTACACGGCTGCTGCGCTCAATCTATAAAAAAATATGTGTATATTTTGTGTATTTAAATTATAAATGTGTGTTTTGTGTATATACAGTTAAATGTAAAAACAAAAATATATCTAACGGATCGTCTAATGATTTTGTGAGCGGAAAATAATAGTTTAAGTGCGCTTTATCACTTAACTAAATGTATAAAAACTGAATACATATTACATTTAGTTTCTACAACACTCAAAGAATATGAAGATGTAGATAACATATTGTATTTTTGAGGTTGTCTATTACAAGTACATACATAAATATAATTCATCATCTTTTTTATCATCTCGTATAAGTTCCACTGCTAGGCTAGAGCTTCCTATAAATGGGAGAGTAATTGAAATACTGGTCCACCATACCACGCTGGTCAGACGGCTTGGTATAGAGTTTCATTTCAAGTATTCCTTCTACTGCATAGATGTTATCAGTTAGTCGTCTCTTGACGTTCCCATAGGCAAAGAAAGGAGGTCAGAGAATTGTACTCTTACACTGTCACGATTTCCGTGTGGTGATCGAGTAAGAATACAATTCACCAATCCCTCTTGCCCCTGGGTGTCCTAAAAGACGACTAAGGGATATAATATGCATGTAACATCTGTGCAAGAGAAGGAAAACTCGAAATAAAGCCCTATACCAACCTTTGACCAGCATGGTATAGTAAGGTTAATTTCCCTCCTATTGTGGAGGACGCTCGAGCCCAACAGTGGGACGTATATGAGCTGAAATAATGATGATAAATGACTGTCACAAGATGGAGAAATAATTACAATTATTCCTATACTTATACTGAATTATAAAGCTGAGTGGTGGCCACTCAGCTTTATAATTGAATACTACTAACCTGCACGTACCTCGTGGGTGTCTTAGAAGACGACAGAGCTTTTCATAGACCAGAGCCAACTCCATTTAATGGCGTCAGTTCAGCAATTACATTCCTAAGGAGGTATACCGTCAGGCAGCCGGTCATAAAGCTATTTCCAATAACCATTGCAATATGTACTATGAAAGAAGAGTACATATTGAGTCGACCCCAAGTAATTTGGATAAAAGCAGGATGATGATGTTAATGAATTATATATTTACTTTAAAAATAGAGTTATAATAATGACATAAAAATCGAATGACATAAAAATACAACAACAATATTCTCGATAAGAACACCTGTGTATATGTGATGCCATTACACACAAACAAACACACACAGGCACGAGAACGCGTACAGCGATATACGGTTATATAACACACAACCACACAGGGTTCAAACGACCCGTGAAGGACATAATTCGTTTCAAGTTGTTGTTGTTTATTTTATTGATATTTTTTATGTATGTATTCCAGCAATATTTACAAGAAAAACGAGTTTTTAGTTATTATGCACCAAGTTGATTTAGTAACAGATTATATAATTATGCAATTATTTTTTTCTTTTATTTATATTTAGGAATCATTTACGGCCTGGCCACGACTTTGGTCTTAGCGGCGAGCGGCGCGACGTGCCGAGCAGCGCACGCTGGTGAAGCCCCATAAAAAGCTGTCTCAAAACCGTTTCATGTGAAAGTCCTTGTAATGGAAAAAAATATAAATTTATATATAATACATATATAAATAATTAATACAAACGCGAAATAATCCGTAAAAGTAGTTTTATTTACAATTTTTTTTTCTAGTTTGGTTTGCCATTTCAGTATATATAATATGTAGTAGTAGTGTAGTATACGTTTATAATATGTTATTACTATGTTCTACCATTTTATGTAAATTAAACAAGCATATTTTGTATTTTTTTCTTATATAATTCATGTATTTTTAATTAATTTATAAACAGATTTTTTTAAATCAAAGTTGTTTCATTTAAACTTTAAACATTCAAGTATATGTGTGCAAAATTACAGCTCATTTAGTTTTGAAACAACTGAGATACGGAGTTTTGAGCCGCCGCCGCTCACAGCGGCAAGGTCGTGAACGGGCCGTTACAGCTCTTACTGATTCTTTTCTTGTCCTTTGTGCAGATAGAAGAACGCACCATCAATATTTTATATAAATTTTAAAACCAACATCCCTATGTTTTATGCTTTGAAATGTAATTATTACAGTAAGTGAAGTTGAGACAATAACAAAAAGGTTTATTAATAAGGCTATGTAGTACAGTTACGAATCGTACGTGTTTGGAAAATTGTGTCTGTCCTTATTCAGCAAGAACATAATCGCTAACATTCATCATTCTATAAGGTTTTTAATATATACCTATATAAAACTAGTCTTATACGTAAGACTAGTTTTACATATGAATTACCGTTAAATACTCTCCGTACTCGTGAATGAACATAAATATAAAATAATACTATGACGAAATACAAGCGATCAGTTTGCGTTAACGACCGACCTATGCAAATCTAGGTTGCATTTGAATTTAATGAATTAACTCATCACTTTACAGCGCTGAAACTACAAACCGTTGTATTTTATTATTCATGTAAAAGTAATAGAGAATACATGACTCGCGCCTAATATACTCTACTTAACATTGTAGGTAAACTACATAAAAACCATTATTATTATAACATTATCTTTAGTTATTTAGATTTGGACGACGCAGTGTAGGACGCCCCGCAACTAGGCGGACCGATGACCTGGTGAAGGTTGCTGGGCGTTGGATACAGGCGACACAAAACCGCACTCTGTGGCGTAACATGCGGTAAGCCTACGTCCAGCAGTGGATGGCGATTAGGTTGAAATGATGATGGTAAGGTTATCCCATATAAAGATCAAGGTCTGATCTTTCTTTAGTTATATGTTTTTTGAGTTTGATAGTGGGATGGGACCACACTGTTGACAGTTGTCTGTCTACAGCCTCGGGCCAGTTCGTCCGGGCTAATAAATACCACACTCTCGAAGAAAATCGACGTCCGAGTAGTAGCAATTTGTTACTGCGTTTCGTTCGGTGAGCGAGAGAGCCGGACGCCCAACTTTCTGAGGGTGTTTGCGTGAGGTGGATTTTAGTGGTGCCTGTAGTACCGCAGATCCTCAATACACGCATTTGCACTCCCTTCACTTTCTTCGCGGTAAGCAGCGGCCTAGCAAAGGTCCATGACCGGCAGCAACGCTTACCATCAAGTGCACCTACTGTTTACCCGTTTACCACCGTGTGCAAAAAAAAATATATATTTAATAATGCGTATTTTGTTCAACACATTATTTATTAAAACGCTGTTTGTTAAAAAGTATTGTATTATTATTTTGTCATGGAGTTGGTATGTACATATACAATATCATGAAAATAGTTTAGTTAACGTCACGCACGAAATAAACACGTGTATCGTATTTATTTATACGAGTTCACGGCTAATGGCGAGACAGAAATTATCATAACAATAATAGGTATTACGTATCTAAATACAACATTAATTTTCTATAATATGTTTTCGTAAGCATTTTTTTTACAATTGTCAATATTAAACCGAAATTCAACTGTTAATATTTTGCTACGTAATTTAATACGTAGTTGGTAATGTCCATGTATTACAAAACTTTGTATCTAAATGAAAAACATTTCTAAGCGATATAACGCATAGAAATACTATTAATACTAAACGAATAAAATATATATTTACATATCATCTCGGCCCACGCACGTCGCACGGGTTGAGCTTCCTCCATATTAGGAGGGCAAATGACCTACAATAACATGCTAGTCAGGCAGGTTGGGTTACATTTCGATTTTACCTTATTTTGAATAGATATTATATGCATATTAAAACCTCATGGGCATGCTAAGAGCTTAATTCTTTCTGCGTCATTACACATAAAATAATATTTACGCATAATATAACGTTAAGGCAAACGAGTAAATAATTCAGTCAAGGCAGAAATTTTAAAATTTTCAGTAAATTAAACATTCATCTTATGAATATCATCTAAGTTACGAAAGTTTACATGAGCTAGGACTTAAATCTTTTCAAGTTATACAATGAATAATAGGAATTGGCATATCTATAAGGTTTTAAAAGGATAACGCAAATGCGGCAAAAAAGAATTTCGAAAACCTTTTCCTCGAAAATTTAAAACATTATAGTTTAAATGAAATACGAGTTTAAAACTTAATCCGCCTAGATAATTAAAACAAGTTAATAGCTGATTGTTGTCGCAATTGTTATTGAGTGAAACGATTTTTTTTAAATGTTTTTTGGGAGTGGTAGGACCACACTGTCGACAGTTATCTGTCTACAGCCGCGGGCTGGTCCGTCCGGGGCAGTACCACACTCTCGCAGAAAATCGACGTCTGAGTAGTAGCGATTTGTTACTGCGCTTCGTTCGGTGAGCGAGAGAGCCGGAAGCCCAACTTTCTGAGGTGTTTGCGTGTGGAGGGTTTTGGTGGTGTCCTTGGTATCACCGAGCCTCAATGCACGCATTCACACTCCCTTCACTTTCTTCGCGGTAGGTAGCGGCCTTGTAAAGGTCCATGAGCGGCAGCAACACTTACCATCAGGTGTAGTTTGCTCGTTTGCCACCGTTTGCAATAAAAAAAATGTGCCAAAATTTCTATAATTAAGTTATATTGAAGTTTTATGGCAAATTCACATTCATTATATTCTAAATTCATATCCGTATACCATAAATTATCCGTGTGGTGACGGAGTAAGAATATAGTTTACCACTCCCTGTCTTGATTGTCGTACAAGACCACTAAAGAAAGTGACATGTAAATAACATCTATGTAAGAGAAGAAAAAACTCGATATAAGTCTGACCAGCATGATATAAAAGCTGAATCTATCTCCCACAGACGAGAAGGCCGGGGCTCCACAGTGGGACGTATATGGGCAGTGATGATGAAGATGCCATACATATTATATTTATCTTGCCTTATCTTCCATCCAAAAATATTCCTTTTTTAAAACAAATTATGTTAGTCTTCTTTTTATTTAGTCGACAAGGGACGACTATATTACGCATTTATTTAAAACGTTTCAAAATAGATTTTCGCAGGATAATAAATAAACACGGCTCAAAGACTACGACAGGATCGCGGAGAGAAACTAATCAATCATATTTTCGCGCTATTTACCAGGAATATTCTCGAGTCGTTTCACTATCATCGTACCACAGGCCCATACAGTATGTAACGCATTTAATGAAACTTGAGGTTAAATTGACACTTCAATGTCGTTGGCTTTTTAATACCAACTTGATCTTGCGGTACTACTAAAAACATGAACTTATTCTTATAAATTGAAATCCGACTTCGGTAAGTACCTGAGACTTTCTTTTTTCCTACCGATATACGTAATAGGAAGGAAGTTAATCTACTATATGAATTTCCAGAACGATTGTCATAAGCTATATTTATAGATTATTCTAAATTGGTTTCTATATAAAATTGTTTTATGTATTCTTTAGCAAATCCCGGTTTTTCCTCCGTAGTTCCTGTTTGCGTGGGAATACCAGGATAAAAGATAAGTTATTCCTTATATTCCTATCAATATAGGTTCGAAGATTACTCGGAACGAACACACAAATAAACATAAGGAAAATAAAAATGTGCATCTCTTTTATTCGCTCATTTTTGTCCCGAAAGTCGTTGTGTCAACAGTGAAAGCACTGACGAAGAACAATGACTTTCGGTTTTACTGTAGCGTCTTGGAATCTGAACACAGCGATATTCACTGGAACAGCTAGTATTGACGCATTACGGTACAACTTAATAATAATCATTAGCGGTAATAAGCAAGAATTATGTGGTTACTGTACAACAATTCAATTCACTCCCCCCTTCCCTATAAGGGAGTCATAAAAAAGTAACAAAGAAATTTAGCATATAACATTAGTGTAAGAGATTGAAAATTGGCAACAATAGCCGTAAAGGCGAACTGTCTGAATATCCATACTAATATTATAAATGCGAAAGTAAGTAATGTTTGTTTGTTTGTTTGTAACGCTTTCACGCTTAAACCACTGAACCGATTTCAAAAATTCTTTCACCAATGGAAAGCTATAACATCAGGGAGTAACATAGGCTATATTTTATCCCGGTATTCCCACAGGAACGGGAACCACGCGGGTTTGAGCGACTGAAACCGAAGCGAAGCGAGGGCGGGTTGCTAGTATATAATAATTAGTTTGAATTTCCTCCCATTGTAAATAACGTCGGCGCTCAAAAGTAAGGCGTATATGAGGTATAAAAGAAAAAAGGACCATCTCTCTCACATCATATAAAGGGTTTTATTTCGAGTTTACCTTCTCTTGCATAAATGTTATATGCATGTTATATCCCTAAGTCGTCTTTTACCACACCCACGGGTAAGACATGTGGAGAATTATATTTCAAAAGAAAAAGGCACATAGTTTTAATTTTATAAATTTCTTCTACAGCAACTTACACGTGTTTTATGTATTTAACTACTTAATATATACATACATAGAGCAGGCCAGCTACAAAGAAAGAAACTTGACAGTAATTACAGTGAAATCAGCACCGAGTTGCAATGTAATAAATCAAAATGTTGGGCGGTGCAACTGACCACTGAAGGTCTAATCTAAGATGGTCTACTTTTCAAATTTGCATTAATTTAATTGCGGTTTGCAATTTAATAACCACTTGATAAATATAACAATAAGTTTTTATATTAGAAATAAAGACTAATAAAAGAAAGACATTATATTCATAGAGTACGTTTACATATTAAATCGCACACGAAAATCAGACACAAGTGTTTAAGATTGGTTGTTATAAGCGACATTACCGTGGAATAAGAACAACAGTTACAACATATCCTTTTTTTGTATCGTATAAAGCATTGTATGCAAAATAAAATTGATGTAATGTATTAGCTTCTTTAGATTTTAGATGGCCTAATTTATATATCATGTGTCGAACGTCATAACAATATGTGATATTGCAAACTAAATGCATACGAAGACTGCATTTCATCATTGTGGATGTGAAACTTTCTAATAATTTTATAAACACAATAAAATATGTACCCATGTTAGATTAAAAATGTGGCGTAGCTAAAGTCCTATATTCTTTCTTACATCATTTTAGGACGAAGTTTAGGTGAAAATTAAGATTTTTTTTTTCGATCTATTCGCCTATACTGGGACGGCCAAATAACATTTATTTGGCCGTCCCGTGTTATAGTTCTTCCTAACATCAAACTCGAAGTTTGGTGCTGTGTATTTTTCCGAATATCAAACTCGGAGTACCAAGCTTCGCTGTGCATGTTCAATGGCAATAGGGTCACCCTCTTTTAAGTGGAACTAAAATCAGGTAGGAGATTTTGGTTATGTCACGACTTCTGCTTACTCGTTCGACTAAAGCGTTTTCTGTAAATTCCTCTACAAAATTTATATTGAAAACATGCGTTAATGCGTTTATTAATCTACTGAAACTTTACTCATACCTAAATCTGTCGAATAGGAAGTGTGTCGTCACCCGTGACTCTGCGTCAAGTAAAGATCGGAGGCAATAATTTGACATCGGAACTAATCCAATAAACAATATTAATACGAAAGCAGATACGTTGGTGATCTCAGTTGGCGTTTTATGTTTCTTAGGTGCTGCTATCAATTCTCTTGACTGCTACAGTAAAGGCACTCCTTTATTTTCCACCTTTATCACCACTGTGATATATTGTATTCTTAAACCATCATCACACAATATAAATTAACAATTAAAAGCAAGCAGCAATAGACGCACCACTGTAGTCACGTTTTCATTTTATTACATTTGTGACAATAAAAACTTCAGAGTACCATTTTAAATGAAATTACGCGAGCTCGTGGCGCAACTGATTAAAATGAGTTTGAACAAAAACATTCAAATTACTAGATTAAACTGAGCCCGTTAAACCCGAAGTTCCATTTACTGGCGATAATAAAAACACTAACAATTTTTGCACAAATTGAAAATGACATTTGTATAAAAAGGGGTAGAAATCAATGTCTAAAAAACACAAAACATTGTTCAATTTAACGTTTTGTCGCCCGGCAACAAAACAGTATCAGAGGCGTCAGTCACCTTCACGCGGTCGGCCTCTCTACGGGTGGGGGACTAATCCCCGGTCCATCCACCTGCGACCTCGGCTAGGGGACACCGAAATTTCTAGTTGTAGACACCTACAGCCATACTCTCTCTAACCCGCTCTTTCTCTTACGTGACGCAAACGAAGTTGCGGCGATCAGCTAGTACTTTACGAAAACAGCATTAACGGTAATGCCGTTATTGTTACAATACTAAAAACATTTCTCTATAATAATTATTTGTCTGTGTACTTAATAAAACCTTAAAACGCTACGTTTACAGAACGTGGACACAGGATTTATCTTTTAACGTGTAATTTCATTCATCATCATATAGCCGTTCACTGCTGGACGTAGGCCTCCCTCATGTTATGCCACAATGTGCGGTCCTGTGCCGCCTGCATCCAACGACGCCCAGTAACTTTCACAGGTCGTCGGTCCACCAAGTTCGTCCTACACTGCGTCGTCCGATACTCAGCCACTCCTCCTCCAAAAAGCTCGCAGCCAGTCCTTCATATTAAAAATCGCCACTATTTTGGGCATTTTTATACATAATATATACATTTTTATCTTTTAGTTGTGCCCATCTCGTGCGCCGGCCGAATGGTGTCAAGGATCGGTAGCGTGTCATCCACCTCGACAGTCGTGTTTAGAGACTTGATGGCACTACTTGACCTCATAACTGCTTTGCAGATTCAATCAACATTTCTTTTAAATTTAAGCAGTATTAAACAATATAAAATACATTTCTAAATTTATATTAAAAGGCCTTTGTCATTATATATATCCAATATTATGTTTTTTCTTTTCTATAAGGCAATTAGGCCAGTCCAGGAAATATTTTCATTGAGAAAACCAAATAATGGAAAACCCAAATATTTTACAATCAAATATTTCCAGTGCAAAGATTATTTTGATATTTAAATCAAATTGGTTTCTGTAATATATTTCCAGATAAATTTATTTATCTACATATAGGCTTCATGTGCTCTGTATTTGCGTGATAATATCGAAACAATGGCTTTAAATGCAAACATGTTTAATTCTGCGAACGTAGATATCTAAGCAAATAAGGCAAGTGTACTTGTTTGCTCAGTATACAGACGACAGTAGTGTTACGCGTTTTGTTTATTTCTTACATTTTCTACGCCACAAGGGCCGGATGCGGAGGTACTGGGGCGACGACATCCTCGCTCTGATATAACGCAATAGCAACCGCCTGACGGAAATAAGAACGGTGACTATAAGAAACTGCCTACGCTCTATGTTCAAGATTAAGCAAGCTATTTTTAACCTTATTTTCTGGTAACAAGTTCGGTATATATACTTTTGTGAAAACGTCGTTTAGGTGGTAATTTCCCATGGAATTAAAAGAGTGAAATACCAAGATATTTGTTTACCTTCCAATGGGAAGAAAGTACAAATGTTTCAGAATAAATTGTTCTTATAAGATTATCTAGAATTTGAAAACAATTCACTAGATGTTAAGTAAATATGTGATCATCATCATTATCATCACAGCCCATACACGTCCCACAGTTCGGCTTGGATGTCGTTGAATTGTATTCTTACTTTGTCACCACACGGAAAAAAATGTGATAAAGCAAACTAATTTAAACTTAAGTATTGCACAATATGGGAGTGGAGAGTTGTTCTTTATTTATAAGCTCTTTTTTTACTTATTTCTGCAAGTGTCCCGTTCTGACATAAAAAAATGCCCTCGTTAGTTACAAAATTCTGCGGAAAATTATTGCTGATTTATTACGTTATTATCCCGTAGACACACAGTCGAAGATATATCTACCTGTGAACTATATAATAATAAAATATATAATATAATGTTAGAATTTAAATATAATAATGTATTGTTGTTGCAAGTAATATATAATTACGTTCGCTAGCGATGTTCAATGTCATTGGAAAATAACAGAAAACAATGTTTTGACGTCAAATAGATACAGATTTTTATAACACAGTGAACAGGTAATTATGACAATGTATAAATAGATGAGCTAAGAAATAAACATGAAGAATTTCAAGACATGATAATATTTGGTGTTTTCATATTTCAAGCGAGACATACTATTATAAAATAGTTTTGAACAAATAAAAAAACTACTGCAATCGTTTCCTCGTGGATGCCATTGTCAAAAGGAACTACATGGAAAACACCAGCTTTCAAATGAAAAAAATCATCAAAATCGGTTCACCTAGTCGAAAGTTCTGAGGTAACAAACATAAAAAATACAGTAGAATTGAGAACCTCCTCATTTTTGAAAGTCGGATAAAAATAACATTTTACTTCCTTAAAGCGTTATAATTAAAGATATGAGAAGATATGTAACCGTCACATTTAATCACCATAATTTTAAGTCTCAACTCAATTAGGAGCACATCTAATTGCCTGAGAAACTGTTCTAATAACGAGAACATCTTAAACAAACTGTTTAGGCTCTACCCACGATACTAACCTTAAACTTTGTAATTGGCAAAAGCATGTCTATGCTAATAGACCAGAGACAGACGTTATCATTGGGTATAAATGCTACCTTTGTCTGTATAATTTATTTGAATGTGATAATTTAAAATGTATCTAAAGAGAAATTGCAACTTCTGGAAACAAAGTAAAATAACCCGTCGGTGTAGTAGTCTAAACAGCGACTAGCGACTTATAGCGATTTACATCCAGAATAAATTTTTATGGCGATATATTAATATCAATTATTACCAACCCTTATATCACTCGTGGGTGTCGTAAAAGACGACTAAAAACTTTACACAGAACTAGGTCAACTCCACCTGATTACATTGGTCAACAATTAATTCCCAAGGAAAGTCGTCAGGCAGGCGGCACAAAACTATTGCCATTATCTTTTGCAATATATGCTGGAATAATATACACCATATTTATCCAGTTCAAGTACAATGGGATAAGAGCAGGTTAAAGATGATGACGTAGCCTAATTGTATATTTCAACTCTTCTATAAAAAAGTATATCTTAATATATATAAATCACGTGTGACGTTGTTTGTCCGCGATGGACTCCTAAACTACGAGTACTTAACCAATTTTAATCAAATTTGCACACCGTGTGCAGTTTGATCCAACTTGAAAAATAGGATAGCTTACATCTTAATTTATAGTCGCAATATTATTTTATTGCAAATTATTTGTATTACCTATATATACCTATTATTTGACATTGACAATTATCTGTTAACTCCGAATGATTTTAACAGATGGCGATACCTGTTGACTGAATTGAATAATTAATTAATAGATGGCGCGCCTATGTCAAACCTACAAACGTGTCATATACGATTTTAACTTGCTTTTTTACATAGATACCATTTGTAAAAAAATATAACGACCTCCATGACAGATGTCCTCCTACAGTTCCACTTAAATAGTTTAATAAGATGTAAGATAACAAAAACATTAGCCACCGCAACGCGTGGCCGGGTCTGCTAGTTGTATGTATAGAAATATACATATATAAGAAAATTAACGATTTGTGTGAGTCAAATCACAACGAAATGAATATTGTCAAAGAAATAAACGCCTTAGGTAGTCATTCTTCGTACCACGCTGGGGTAGGCGTCGTTGACGGCTCAATATAGTGGGCCATTGGCCTGTGTTGTGTATGGGCGACACAATTTGCATGTTAACTCATTCAGTTCAAATTCAAACCTACTCGATATGACGAAACGTATGAAGCCAGATACTGGAAATAAAAGTGACGCATTTGTTAGAAAAGGGAAAATTGTTGATGTTAGGGGTGATTTTTGGAATTCAAAACGTACCTAGATAGATTTTTATTACTTATTACCACCAGGCGCCTGGTTTGACGTCATCAAAATTCCTTGAGAACAAGGCCGACCTAAAGATTCAAAACACAATTACATGTAAAATATTGACATATAAATTTTCATATGTCATGGATTTATTTTGATACCTGTACCTCGTGACGACGTTTTACACTTTAAAACTCAAAATATACCGAGTATACTTGAAAACATTTTAAAAATGTTTTGTAGTGGTTTGCTGTCGTGGAAATAACAACGTGAATTCGTGAATGTTTTATTTCAAAATCACCGAAAGCCATTTTATTTACATTAAATTAATATTTACATAAATCATATGATATATTTAAATCAATACGATTTTGTAAGTATGTAATTCATTATTTGGCCAATGGGCTTATTTTATATAAAAAGGTGCTTAATAATATTCTGCTTGATGCTAAATGGTAATGTAGCGCTAAAGACCATATAAAATTGCTGTGTTTGGTTAACTATATTACCTATTGGAGTATAGCAATGCCTGTAAATGTCAAAGATACCTTCGAATGGTTTGATACTTGATATAACTTTTGACAACTTATGGTTGCGTAAACGGAAGCGTAAACGACAGCACGTAAAAAAATTATGTGCTACTGAATCAAATTACATTAAGAAATAGAACCAAATATATTTAAAAATATAAAAGCCTACTTACTAAAACTTAGATGCAGATTAAAAACTCAGTGTACGCCAGAAATACCCTATAGTGCGGTAGCAGTAGTGTGAATTTCTCATTAACTCAAATGCATTAATTAACGTTGACTCCAACGTATTTGGAGATGGGTTATATTTCACAGAGTGAACCCTTGGGAGTATGGAGACGTCAAATTAAATGGAGTGACCTTAGTGTGAAATGAAAAGCCCGAATTAAGAGCATGTAACAAGAATATAATATATAATATGTTTAACCAATACCTAATGTTGGTACATAACAACAACAATACAGATATTATATAAATAACATATTGCCACGAGCAGGGTAACGTGCTAGCTGTCAGTAGCACGGCCTCCCGCGATCCATTGTTAGATGGGCCGAACGGCGACCCATTTCCTCTGACAGCCTGATTAGGGCTCTGCATGTAAAAGGTATTGTTTCTGTTGTCATTTGAATACATAAGACTTAAATGGAAACTACATAGCATTATAAAGATGGTGTATAGGTGTAAGTAACAATTATACCGAGTAATAAAATCGAATCTCCAAGCTATTTATCTACAAAAGATTCTGGACATGATACAATATAATTATGTCATTTGTACGTTAATTGTCAGTATGCTTCCTGTAGTCCCCGTAAAATAAGGATTATTTTGAAGTGCCAGAAGTATGTGAAAACTAAATCCACTACTAGTCCCGGACATGATGAAAAATTTATGATAGTTGATGTGGGCAATCAGTTACTTCAAATATTCAATTCAGTACTCTACTTCATTTTAGCGTTAATTTAATTGTTCTACTTCTTTAACCCATATAAATAATTCTTTCTGAAATTATAAAGTAGAACCGTGTCTAAAAGGTCGTCCTGTTCACATGGGAAGGGAAAAGGACCTACTAAACTACGCTGGTCGGACAGGTTGGTATAGGGTTTTGACTTGTTTCTTCTGCTATGATTTTTCCAACTTTCTC
Organism: Lymantria dispar; assembly: GCA_032191425.1. Lineage (NCBI taxonomy): Eukaryota > Metazoa > Arthropoda > Insecta > Lepidoptera > Erebidae > Lymantria > Lymantria dispar. The sequence continues at coordinate 14,730,440 of CM063461.1, read as the reverse complement.
AGGGAATGTAGGGCGTGGTAAATAATGTTATGATTTCACAACAGTGCGAGTTAATGTAATACAGCGAAATAATTATAATCATATGCATTGTTTGATAAATGCCAAGACCGCCATATTAAAACTTCTGATAACAAAAATGTTTAATCCATATGTTTCACCAAATATTGTCTTCTACGATATATAATAATAAAACTAATGAAGAAAGTGCCACTTTTATTTTAGCGTAAGTTCAAAAACAACTATTGGAATTAAATTCAGTGAGACATAAAAATAAATATTATCGAATTGTTTGAGGAAGTTTATAATCAAAATTGGTTTACTTAACCAATGCCAGTAAACTACTTTCTACGATATGACTACAATGATGTAGAGCACAATAAAGTAAATAATTTAGAGACTCAAATTAGTTTTAGACAAAAATAAATTTTAATTGTTGAAATTAGCAGATACCAATTGAAATTCGTAACATTAGTTAAGAGTCTGAGACTTGCTAAAGTTGCTAAGTAAATTATACACAGATCGCTGTGAAACTTCATTTCTTTACCCTGCATATATAGTTATACTCTGCATTAGTAGGGTAATTACTCTGCATAGTAATGTTGGACATGAGTCTTATAACACGATGCCTAAGATTATTATTAGAGGGACTTTTCTAGAGGACTTGCGCCCCTTGAAGCGTAAGTCCACCAAACTAAAACGCAAGAAATTCAGCACACGGTCCGCCTATAGAGCCTTGAAGTAAACCTATCTAGAATAATTTAAAACATCAATACTAGAGTAGGTACATGTCAAGGTTTCTTTTGCGTCATATACATACTGTTTTTATAACAATATTGACCGTGGAAGTCTACGATGAGAGAGCGGTCGCTATACCTTTAGTAATACATATTAAATTTCATTAGTTTTACAAGATAAGGAACAAAGAAACGGTCACCATTCTCTCATGATAACTCAAACTATAAGGAGTTAGTGAAACATATCACATTATTCTCTGCACTAGTAAAAAAAGTCAGCGCGATAGCGAGCTATGCCTAATTCTGTCAAATCCCACTACACATTCTCACTACTGTAAGCTAGGATCCACAAAGGTGACTATAAATGACATCGAGGTTTAACCCATAGAAAGTCCTGACAAATACTTATTCTTGCGACCCGCAACAAATTTAATTATAAAATAAAAACAAGAGAAATTGGAAAATTCCACTTCCCTTCTATGTAAAATATAAAGCAAAATTTACTAATATTAAGCCAATAAATAAGAATATGTACAGTTCTGAAAAGCGCAATAGTACAGCATCATGGATTTGACGGCGTCTAATTTTGTTTAATTTTAAATTACTATCCTTACTAATATTATAAATGTGAAAGTAACTTTGTTTGTTACGCTTTCACGCGTAAACTACTGAACCGATTTCAAAAATTCTTTCACCAATGGAAAGCTATAATATCAGGGAGTAACATAGGCTAAATTTTATCCCAGTATTCTCACGAGAATCGGAACTACGCGGGTAAGTCGACTGCAACCGAAGCTAAGTGAGGGCGGGTTGCTAGTTTGCAAATATAATTATTGGCCGGGTGACCATTTTTAAGTCGCTGGTCTAGTTCACACAACCCAAATCGCCTTCATAACTTGTCGTATTGTTTTTACCTCTCTCGCCACTTGGGTTGATCGCCGGTACCGAAACTTTTTCTTTGGTGTCAGCCAGGCGGCACTAAACAAGATTATACCCGGTCGGGATAATGGAGGCGTTGCTGCTTTTACTACACCCACGAGTTGTGTACCAGTTGATAATATTTAAGACTGCTACCACAAGACACAAGATTGTCCTTAAAACGACATGTAGCGTCATATTTGTTAATGTCGCCTTTGCCTCCTACTGTGGTTAATCACCATAATTGTATTTTAATGTTTTCATTTGTCATCAAGTTATCTGGGCCACATGAGTATTAAAGCAGTAATTTAGGTGAGGGATTATATCACGTAGCCTATTTTGTCAACAACACAGTTATGTTGATTGACACGAATGGTGCAATCGCATAAATAGTTATGTAATTGCGTGAAAAATAAAGTTCCATGAATAATTCTATTCAGAAATATTGAAGCGAAATCTGTATAGATTAGGTCCATTAATTACGCAGATGGAAAAGAAAATCACGAGAAAGGATTTGTCAAAGTCAAATCTCACTAAAATCGCCCGGTTTCGGCAAATAATACCTTTTTTCTGGCAAGAAATAGTGTAAAATGCAAGAAACGCAAATTAATTTGGTCTCCATGCACTGAATTAAAATTAATGTTCCCCATTAATTTCAGTAGTCCCTCTTAAGTATTACTTAATGTTATCACAGTGATTTTAGATTAAGATCTCTATAATCGCAAATATTAGTCTTAACATTTTTTTTTATTTACATTATATCCAACGCAGGGAGGGGTTAAAAAGTCCTCAAAAACACCTCACAAATTTAATAGATGTTTCTATATGTTAATGTTCACCTATGTCGTCAGTTTGAACATGTTAACTTTAGGAACTATCAATCTTGTAGTTCTTCTCAACCTATATAACTAACTACATTACACTTTGAGGGCATACTTCCTTCAGATGAGTGAAATTAGTCTGGTATATAATCGTTCCTGGGGGTAGTTAAAATGTTTTATTTTTCATGTTCCTTGCTTTAGGGCTAATGAAAGTGTTTGAAAAATTCTTGTCGTAGCTTGTTTATCGGGCAAGTTTATACATATATTATAAAAATACATAGGTATAAAACCTGTGTGGTGGCGGCTACGAATAGTACCAACCCTTACATTGCTCGGGGGTGTCGTAAAAGTCGACTAAAAGTTTTTCATCGACCTGGTCCAGTTTCATTGGATGTTGTCAGGTCAACGACGTTCCGACGATGCGCGCCACACACTGCAAGTATGCCCCGCCCGGGGGCCTCAGCGCCACGTCCTGTCAACGGAACTGGGAATAACAGACCTGTCGTTGCCGACCATCATCTCCAAGATGCTCGGCAGTGACAGCTGTTGGTCGTCGATGGCCTCTTTCTGTGAGGCTGTCATGACAAGGAAGGAGGCCACGGAGCGGGCACGCGAGGCGCTTGCGTCTGGTGACTCGCTCCGCCGGCGACGACTAGGGAGGAGGAGACGACGCTATGCGCTCCTCCACCCACCGCCCTGAATGATGACAGGACGTGGCCAGACGGCCAAGCGTTGGGGTGTCGGGGATAGAATGTAATCAGACGACCTCTCCGGCACGCCGTAAAAGCACACAAGGGGCCGCTGTGGTTTTAGTGGGTATTTCGGTCACTTCTGTGGCCGTCGAGTCCCACACACACACTTCCCTCTCTGTAACCGGCGGAGGATAGTGCGTCAATGCATTTCCAAAGCGTGAAAAAAAAAACGACGTGCATGTCAGACTGTCAGTCCGTTAAAAAAACCATTACCAAAATTTTTGCAATATGTACTATGAAAGAAGAGTACATATTCGGTCAATCCCAAGTAATTGGGCGAAGAGCAGGATGATGATGATATAAAATAAAACGCTGCGACTCACAAGAATGACAGCCACTGTAAAAAAACAACGGCCAAGACATGTTTTAAATATTTGAAACTCTGAGAATTAGCTAATTATTATATGTACGTAGGTGGATTATACACTAGAATTGTTATCTTGACTTATTCTTTGTATTATGTTACGTTCTCAATTATTCAACATACTAATTTTATCCATCTTCCTGCATCGGTTATTTCTACCTTCCGTCTTAGTCACGGTACCACACACAAGAACGAATAAGGATCGCCAGAAACGATACCAGTTTATATTTAAACAGGGAATCATTTGTAACAGATATAGTGAACCTAAGGGTAATTACGAAATTCAAGGATAGTGTTAAAATTTCTTGATTTACAAAAACTAATCTACCTATGTCATTTCTCTAATGTACTTTTTTATTATTATGAAATGTAGATATTTGAATATACTGCATAAATATTAATGTTTGATACGCCATTTTGAAAATTATTTTCCTTCTAGTTATGAAAATAAGTAACAATCTCAAAATAGTTGCACACTAATAAATGGTCTAATGGTATGTAATATTTGGGTCATATGGTGAGTTCAAGTTTCTTGAAGAAAGGAAAAGCTTATACTGTCAAATACATCCAAAAATTTATTGAATTTAAATTCACGATTACTATCTAAATTAGAAATAAAATTTCAAATATATTAAAAAATCTTAAATAAAACAAAATAACAGTGAGTTTGCGTAATTACTGTTACAAGGTTTCTACAATATTTTCAGAATTCAATAATAGCATACACAAGTTCAACAATAACATTATTATTTTATTTAAAGTAAATGATGAAATAATTGTTTATTTAGGCAAAGAGAACTTATAACTACCAACGCGACAAGTCAAAATTGATTGAAGTTGAGTTGGTCACGCCTCCCGGATGAATACAGTCCGATGTGCTTACATCGTTATACATACACAGCAGGGTGCCTCAATACCAAAATAGATCTACCTCCTGTAAATCCCGAAATACTTGAGATGTCTTTACCGACATTTAGGCAATAATAATATTTTAATTACATATCGCAATAGTTTTAAAAGATATGATGGCATACATTTTGATTCTGCCCAGCAGAGTCAAATCTTGAATCGTTACCTACAAATTACATAATAAACTTTAAGGAATAATTTGACATCGTATACCTACACCTAATTTTCTGTGTGGTGACGAAGTACGAATACAATTCACCACTCCTATTCTGATAGTGGGTGTCGTAAGACAACTAAGGGATATATAATTTGCCGATAGCATATATGCAAGAAAAGAAAACTCGAAATAAAGCCCAATAAGAACCCGCCTGACCAGCGTGGTAGGTCAATTTTCCTCTCATTGTGGAGGAAGCTCAAGCCCAGCAATGAGGCTTTTATGAGCTAAGATGATACCTAATTGCCATCAACAATAATAGTATACTTAATGAGGGTGACGCAATGCAGGACACACTTTGTGAAATTTAAATATGAAATTGAAATAAATTGTGGCTCTTCTAACAATTATACTTAAATGAAGAAACGGAGCTGCTATAAAGCATATATATTGAAATGGATAATGATCATGATAATTACATATGATTAAGGCTGTCGCATTGATAATAGAGGAGCTGCACAGGTATTGTCTGCCTGAAACACTGCCATTAATTAACTCGGCAAACTGAATTTTAAGCGATAAAATAGATGCCGAAATAAGTATTGCATTAGTGAAAGTATTAAAAATATTATGAAGGTATTCAAACACGCCTAAACATGTACGTGGCTGGTACTGAGTCACGGAAACCAACTTCAATATAACGTCAATATATGGTAGATACATGTCTAAATATTGCTATAGCGTGCACCGCTCAAATTACCAATAGACGCTCTTTGGTATAAGAAACGTGGGCCGTATTACGAAGGCGTTGTAGCAAGGCCAAAATGATTGGTAGCCGCATATTAATATAAACGCCTTGATAAGTTATAAATTGATGACATGTGAAAACGATTAATCAATAAAGTTATAAGCCGGCGGCAATAATCAACTAAAGATCTTATTGGGGTTCGTTCAAATGAAAGTTGGAAGCCTTAAAGGAACAGTGGTGTCTGTCTGTCCGTTTTACACAGTTAATTTGTTACAAAACTATGAATAAGTTAAAATTTGGTTCACATTTTAGTGATCCAAATATGGACCTATAAAGTAAATAAATTAATTTTGAACATAGCAGTCACTATTGTGGTGATCAATTAGCCAATAAAAAAATTGTAACTGTGTATATTTAATGAAAGGGCAAAAAGTCCTTCATTCATCTTTTAGGACTCCTGACACACTGTGCATTTAATTAGTGTCCAACTCGACAGCTTACCCTTTAAGGTGTCGTCGAACCCCGAGCGATCTAACTTAATCTTCGTAGATCTAACTAAAACCAGTAATACAGTAACATTTAAAAGTATATATTTAGAGTTATATTTTACCTAGATGCAGCCAGAGAGGCACAAAACTACTTTCTCTTTCCTGCAGGTGTTGATAAAGATGACTAGCTCCTTATCGCGTGCATGTCCTCGACAGATGCAGTATATTATGTGGCTTCGAATGCGGATTTGTCACCACTAAAAAAGTAAAGCATATCGCGCAATGACCAGCCCTCGTTGCGGTTTAACACGTTTTTGAGTGCTTTATTTTTTGACGTGTAAACGTCTTATAAATCGATGATCGCCGGCTGCACATACGAAAAAGCAAGACTCATTTTCACGTTCCGCCTGAGCCGAGCGTTCAAACGAAAACACTGAACAAGCGATAGAGTGGCATGATCGGCCTAAGCGTTCGGCTTGTAACGCACCTATGTATCTCTCTTCAAAAAATATTTGAATTTACGAGTGCAAATAAATGTTAATTTAGTGAAAAAAATTAAATTTTCAATGATAATTAGTAGATAGTTATAAAATTTCTATTCAATTCGTAAAAGTATGCAATTTTTTCATCAATGTTTTTAGAGTTCCGTACCCAAAGGGTAAAAACGAGACCCTATTACTAAGACTTCGCTGCCTATCTATCCGTCTGTCTGTCACCAGGCTGCATCTCAAGAACCGCGATAGCTAGACAGTTGAAATTTTCACAAATTGTGTATTTCTGTTGCCGCTATAACAACAAATACTAAAAACAAAATAAAATCGATATTTATAACAAACGCGATTTTATAGATAATGGTACGGAACCTTAAGTGTGCGTTTCCGACTCGCGCTTAGGCGGTTTTTTTATGACGTAAAATAATAGTCCGTAAACCGACTTCACAGACAAAATTTTTAATTTTAATTTTTATCAGGGTCTTCATTATCATTTGCTATCAAATGAAACGTTCCTCTTAAGCACTAGCTTACTTGCTTTTAAAGAGCCAACATACTATCTGATAAACAGCAAAACTTTAATAATAAATAGTAATAGTGTCAGCCCCCATTTAGAGGTATACTACTAACTATAATTTGTCATCTTTCCATAATGAGAATGCGGCGAAAATATTTGTTTGCGCTTGCTGTAGCTCGGTTGATTCAAATTACCATTATCATAGGAATGAACATCTTTCACAGTGGAATGAGTTATTTTATTGTGTAACAACAATGAATAATTTTGCGACAAAGGTTTTATTTGCCAAAAGATTGAGCAAATCATTTAGAAGTACCGCACATAGATACATATTAGGGCGTATAAAAAAAAAAAAATTTTTCTTTCGGAACCAGGCTCAAAAGTTTCGTTTAGATGCCAAAATAGGCCTCTGAAAATATGAGGCCTTAATATTAATGTTAAGGATGTCCGCATCACACTTTCCGATTTGCCATAAGAATTACATTTTTTTTTATGGGTGGGCTATGGTAAGCGCACGCGCGGTCCAGTCCGTCCGGAGCGATGAAAGGATGGCGCGCGGGCCCATAACCCACCCGTACCCACGTCACCTCGTTGTTGGGCCGACCACCGGAGCAGATGTGACTTGTCGTCAGTGGTCGGCCCGACGGAATACCCTTTCGGGTACCCTCACCTCTCGACATCCTGGGACGTCGGTCGCCGCCGCGCGATTATCCACACTGCGGGTGACGGACAATTCCCCGGTCCGATCACCCGCGGCCTCGGCTAGCCATAAGAATTACATAGGAAAATTTTTATTTTTTTATTCTGATTTTTGTAACTAATGAACAATACATTGCTCTGCAATTCCTATTACATATATTTGTAGAGAATTAAACGCTCTACAAAAAAGGTCTGATATAATTTTTCGATGAATCAACTCATTCAAAAGTTATTCAAGGTCAAAGTGAAATACCTTCTTTAGTATTAAATTTAGTACAAAATGTTCTATTGAGTTCAATCGAAAAGTGCGATGCGGACATACTTAACGTTAATATTAAGAGCTCATATTTTCAGAGGCGTATTTTGGCATCTAAACGAAACTTTTGAGCCTGGTTCCGAGAAAAAAAAATCTTTTTTTTTTTAAAACGCCCTAATACATAGTATAATCCTACCTCATCAAAAATATGTTGTTCTATTTCGTTCATCTCATCTCAGCTCAGGGTCCCAACTGGACTCGAGCCTCCTCCACAATGGGAGGGAAATTACTTATTGTACCACGCTGGTCAAACGCGTGCAGGACATTAGTATACGGTATTATGCCGAGCTTTTTCCCACTTGCATAATGTTATCAGCATATTATATCCCTTAGTCGTCTTTTACGATACCTCATACCAAAGAGAAAAAAGTGTTGGTGAATTGTATTCTTACACCGTCACCACACGGAGAGTGAATGTTGTATTATCTCAAAAAAATGCTTGGCACCTATTGTATTCCTAACCCATTACTACACGGAGTAATTATTCTTTTCATTCATTCATCTGTCAGTCGATGTAGACTATTAGATAAAGATATCCTCAAGAGAAATAATGCCACACTCGCCACGTTTCGCAGTCGGTTTGGCGATCGCAGTTGATGTTAAAAATTTCTAAAAAAAATGCTACTAGTCATTCTATTGGTGATTCTCTACTCGACTCCTACATGAGAATGGTGATACATTTTACACGACAACAAAGGTCTCAACAGTATAGTGTTAGTCTCAATAGCATTAGAAATGATTTGTACATATTTCAACATAACTTAAAAACATTTAATATAGTTACACAAATCATAATGGTTTATTAAAACGTCACGTGGCCGATTGGTTGCGACGAACGCTAGGCGCCCCACCGTTATGAATCACACGAGGAAAGCCCACAGTGCTATGACGTCAGCATCTACACAGTACACGGGGGTTATTATTTCAATACTTAATGCTAAGAAATGTCTGCTTACGATTACACATAAAAGTATAGAATAATTTGTATTTTTATGCTACATATTTTTTGTTTATGAACCAATAGAATATTTACACAATATAAATGACTCCTTTTTATTTGTTGAAAAGGGGATACAGTGACCCTGGGATTAACACTGTGCTTGATTCATACTAAGGTATTACTCAAAGTCATCATTACGACCATCATTATCAACCTGCTGTTATTGCAAATACTTAGGTCGACTCAATAAGACACTCTTCTTTTATAGTACGTATTGCAAGTTCTTGGCAATAGTTTTTTTACTGGCTGCCGACTAGTCGTTAACCCTCTTTGGGAATGCAATCTTTGGACAGACGGCGTCTGATGGAGTAGGTCCAGGTCTATGTAAAGCCGTTAGTGGTATCTATACCAATAAATAAAATTGGAGTGTCTGTTTGTAATGTCAAAATAATAGGCTTTTTTCACGCTCACACGGTTATTTGCACAACATCTATGCTTAAAATAGCAATTAAAAATTTTTTGTCTGTCTGTCTGTTTGTTCCGGGTAATCTTCAAAACGGCTGGACCGATTTCAAAAATTCTTTCACCAATGGAAAGCTATAATATCAGGGCGTAAACTAGGCTATATTTTATCCCGGTATTCCCACGGGAACGGGAACTACGCGGGTAAAACGACTATAACCTATAACCGAAGCGAGGGCGGGTTGCTAGTATTTTAATAAATCCACAAGCAATGTAAGGGTTGGTAATATTCGTAGTCGTCACCACACCGCAGAGAATTACTCAATATGAAATAGGAAAATGTATAATATGGAGATAATGTCAATTTTACAATTCCTCATCATTTCAGCTCATGCACATCCTACTGTTGGGATTCTCCTCCACAATAGGAGGGAAATTGATTTAATGAACCTCGCAGGTCAGACGTGTTGGTATAGGTTTTTTGAAGTGAAACTTCTTTAGAATCGTTGTGATATCAAACTCGATGAAACGAAAAAGCGAGTCCATAGAGACACAAACTCGTAAATGTATAGGATTCAGCCGGCGAGAGAATGAGATAAAGGATAAATGATAAAGCATGAAGGATAATAAAGGACGAGGGGTGAATGATGAAGGACAAAGGAGTTTCACTTTTGAAATGCGTACTTTGTATACACACTCTTTCATTATAGGTTTTCCTTCTCTTGCATAAATGTAAATAACATTTATATAAATGTAAATAACATGTATATTTAATGCCTTAGTAGTATTTTACGATACCCATGGCCAAGAGAGGGATGGCGAATTATATTCCTACTCCGTCTCCACACGGAAATTTTTCAATTATTTCTTGTTAATCTATACCAATAAATAAAATTGGAGTGTCTGTTTATAATGTCAAAATAATAGGCTTTTTTTCATGCTCACTCGGTTATTTGCACTATACATATGCCTAAAATACACTTTGTATTTTTTTGTCTGTCTGTCTGTTTGTTGCGGGTAATCTTCAAAACGGCTGGACCTATTTCAAAAATTCTTTCACCAATGGAAAGCTATAATATCAGGGAGTAAACTAGGCTAAATTTTATCCCGGTATTCCCACGGGAACGGCCACTACGCAGTGAAGGAAAGAAAGAAAAGGAAAGACGACTGAAACCGAAGCGAAGCGAGGGCGGGTCGCTAGTCTGTAATAAATCACCAAGTTGACATATAAAATCACATTTTCATCAACATCCTGATCTGATATAATTTTTTAAGGAAATCATTATCTCTTTTTATTTCATATCCTTGTTTTTTTTTTAACTCGGTTAAACTTTTTATCTGTAAATTAGTTGACAGAAGGCAAATTACTTCCTACACGGAAACATTAACGCTTTTTTATACTTTGGCAATGGGCATAGTTACAGTGAGCCCTTATTTAACCCTTGTCAATAGTTTTCATTGCTTGTAAACTGTGACGCAACGCTTATGGCAAGGTTTTCTTGCAATCAAACTGTTTCTGTATGTTGTATTAATCCACACTAATATTATAAATGCGAAAGTAAGGATGTTTGTTTGTTTGTAACGCTTTCACGCTTAAACCACCGAACCGATTTCAATAATTCTTTCACTAATGGCAAGCTATAATATCAGGGAGTAACATAGGCTATATTTTATCCCGGTATTCCCACAGGAACGGGACCTACGTCGCGGGTAAAGCGACTGAAACCGAAGCGAAGCGAGGGCGGGTTGCTAGTTATTTATATATTTGTATGATGTCGTTAAAGTTACTTTTTGATAACTAGCTTCTCATACGTTCATTGATAAACCATTTCAGTAGGAAGTATTAGATGTGATAAGCAGACAAAAATTTCCATAATAAATCATTCTCATGTCTAGTTTACTGTTTATGTCGATCGTCAAGTCGTACAGTTATTCAATATATCTGATAAAATATTATAACTCATATATTTATCTTCAAAATAAATGGCACGCAATAAGTTCTGTGTGGTGACGGAGTAACAATACAATTCACCGCTCCCTATCTTGTCCGTGGATGTCGTAAAAGACGACTAAGGGATATAATATACACATAACATCTGTGTAAGAGAAGGAAAACTCGAATTGAAACCCTATACCAATATGTCTGACTAGTATGGTATAGTAGTAAATAAAACTACTTTTATGGATTATATTATTACAGTTATTACAGACATTGTCTGTAATAACGATTACTTGTTGGACGTGAGACACCTTAGTCCGCCCGTGACCATGAATGCTGCAAAGTGTTCGAAACGTCGGGCAATCATAAATCAAATACAAACGCGATATAATCCGTAAAAGTAGTTTTATTTACAATGTGTAGTGCTCGCGTAAAAATCAGATATCATTATGGTATAGTTGGTCAAATTATCTCCCATTGTGGAGAAGGCCCGAGCCCAACAGTGGGACGTCTGTAGGCTGCGATGATGAATAAGGCGGCGGGTGTACGGACCAGATTTAGTCTGTCACTGGTAATAATGACTACTACTACTACATAGGTGCGATGTCCCAAAGTGCGCCAGGAAGTCATACAATGTAGATGAGTAAACTTGGAAGGCTAAATATACGCTAGCAAGGGTCCGCTCAAAGGGCGCACGACGGTTTTGGGAATACTCGCTTTGCAAGAGGCATATTAAATTTTGTCAAACTATGTTAAATGAAAGATGCCTTGATTACCAAGTCATTTGAATACTTTACACTACCTAGCTTACAATGGTCTTTTTATAGTTTCATGCATTTATACATGAAGAGACATCCTTTACACAGTTTCGTATGTAACTTTTAGTTTCGTGTAACAGGAATTGAGCTAGCTATTAATAACTCTTGATGGTAAAATATCGCATCAGATTATCAAGCCCAGGAATAAACTATAGGCATAATACCACTAGATTATTTACTTCGTCTTGTTCTTGTTAGTCATGTACGTCACCGGGGACGTGTTATATTTGAATTTAGCCTTCTTTTCTCGCGTTACAAGAAACCTACGTAAAATAAGGGGTTGGTGACACATTATATATTTAATTATTTACCACACAGAAACCAGCAACCAATTTATTAAAGTCTCATAACAAACCAATGGCGTTTTATAACTAAGCATAACGTAATGCGTCACAATTCCGTTAGTATCCTATTCGCTGATCGCCATAGTTACACCTATTAGTTTAATACAACTTTATTCATTAATTAAATACCAGGTCTAATTACAATAATTGAATTTTAGGCAAGCCGCAAATACGTTACAGCCGTGACGACGTCACAACGCCACTTACTCTTCCAGACCCCATTATGTAATATCATAACGGAAGCTAAAATTATGGTGAAGGCTATTCTAGTAAGTTAATTTTTACTACCTTGATAACTTTTAGTAATATTCCACTTTAAATTTCAGTGATACTATAAGTAAACTAATGTAGGTTTTCAAGGGAAATGTAGATATTATGTAATTTTAACACATTTGGAAATTGTTTAACTTACCTAAATTTTCGCTGTTGTCGGTGAAAAGGGTCATAAGTACTGTATGCATAAAGTTATAAATGTAGTATTTACAAAGAAATAAAACTCATCTCTATATTTAGGTGTAGACAGTATCTGTCATGAATATAAATATCTACATTATATATTTGCCTCTTAGAATTTCTCTACATTGGTCGTGCCTAAAACATTTATAGCTTTTTCTTTGACAACGTTATCTCGTAAATTTAAGGTACTTTTATCGATGCTATTGGTTACATTTTAGCAGTTTACTTTAAAAAAAACATCTTTTCGAAAAACACTATTTACTAAAGGCGATAGTTACCTATTTTTCATAATATTGAAACATCATTTTGAAACATATTTCCGATCTCAATTGTAGAGATGTAGATAGTCTCTTGGAGTCATTATGTTTAGGCAAAAGACTGGCAATATGTCTAAGAATACAACCTTATTACGTACAACACAAATAGTTGCATATTAAAATATGTACATATTTATGCGCTAACCACTTTAGACAGAAGAGTAAGACAGTACCGAAAAGCCTAAAAGTTTATAACATTCTGAGGTAATTTGTATTCCACTCCAAGTTAACTTACATTAAGATCGTACATTTTAACGATATGAAGCCTTCACAGTGAGCGGTTCCCTACATTATATTGTTTAAGGCATAGTAATGGCACCAACGTCGCCTCGTTTAAGGTAATTGTCTAGATACGACGAGGGTAGCGATATGGGAATTCCTAATGACGGTCATGCGGGTAGTAAGCAGTCAATATAAGATTCATCATATATTCTCTAGGCATTATTATACTTCTTTTATAAACTTTCTTTTGTATTCTATCTAGAATATATTTTTATCTAACGATTGTTCTCGATCTCAGTACTTCCTTACAGATGCGTTACGATTCGAAATTTCATGCACAAAGTACAGTTTGTTCCTAGAATCATTGAAAAAACGAGTACTTATTCTAAATTTCTAATTATTATCCGTGTGGTGACCGGAGTAACCATACGATTCACTACTCTTGCCCGTGGGTGTCGTAAAAGGCGACTAAGGGATATGATATGTAGAGAAAACAACTATGCAAGAGAAAAAAACTTTAAATAAAACCCTATACCAACACATCTGAAAATCGTGGTATAGTAGGTCAAATTCTCTCCTATTAGGGAGGAGGCTCGAGCCCAGCAGTGGGACATGTATGAGTGGAGATGATTTTTGTAACTTCAACATGTTTAACACAAATACAATTCTTGAAGCATTTAGTTAATTTAACAAATTTATTTAAAAACCTAGCAACCCGCCCTCCCTTCGGTTATAGGTTATAGTCGTTTTACCCGCGTAGTTCCCGTTCCCGTGGGAATACCGGGATAAAATATAGCCTAGTTTACGCCCTGATATTATAGCTTTCTATTGGTGAAAGAATTTTTGAAATCAGTCCAGCTGTTTTGAAGATTACCCGGAACAAACAGACAGACAAAATTTTTTTAATTGGTATTTTAGGCATAGGTGTCGTGCAAATAACCGTGTGAGCATGAAAAAAGCCTATTATTTTGACATTACAAATAGACACTCCAATTTTATTTATAGGTATAGATAAAGCCTATTAAAGTCGCTACGGATACTGAAATGTCAGAATTGAAATTCTCATTGCCGTTATTGTCACAAATTTGTTTTTCAATCCAAACAGCGGCTGTTCACTTGAGACATTCACTGCGGGCGTAACTACTAACAAGTTTTTTAACTGTGAGAATGGCTTCCAATATCGTCGACTGCGACGCCGTCCGGCTTGACCATGAACCGAGTTTCTCTCGTTTCAGTTGCAACTGTTGGTTCAATCAATTGCTTTAACGAATATAATCTACAGAATGGTTCTTAGCTTTTTCCTTCACACAAGCTTTTTTGTTAATAGGGTAAACATACATGTACAACACAAATAGCTTTTTTCACAAAAATTTTAGTTCCACATTATATTTGATTAGTTGGAATTTGGTATCCAGAATTCACTGAGAGAGACGAAGAAATTCAGAAATCTACAAGGTACGTTAAGAACATGGAACATGTAATTTTGTGCAATATAAACGACTTTGTGAATGCCCTACTGACATCAATTACGATATTTAAAAAGGTATTTTTAATATTTTATTTATCGTTTGTAATGTTTATTTTATGATTTTCTTTTTCATTGAATGCACTTTTTCCTTATAACTAAAAACCAATTTACTTCAATACATGGTATAGTAGGTCCAATTTATTCCCAACGATAATCTATAGTGGGACCTATAGAGCCTGCAAAGAAAGAAACAAAATAGTTGATACCGCAATTTACCTCACATGATCGTCTTATAGAATCAGCCATATCTCAGTGACATAACAGACCTGTTTCGGCACTTAACCGAAAATATGAAATATTATGTATAGAAATTATTCTATGCCTATGCAGTTCATATTATGGGTATTTATACGTATCTATTGCACACTCCGTTAGGTATACAGGAAGTTGCTAAAACCATATAGTATATCAGCAGAACCACATACGAAAGCTCGTAGGAAAATAAATGTTATTTTTTCCAAGTGCGCGGTTACCGTTGAAAAAAGATAATGTTTTATCAGCACCTATCAGTCATTCACGCCGGTACGCTTATGATAAAACATATCAACTCGTTTATGTAATACCTACCTATATGTGTGGATTGACTGTTGTCAAGATAATAGGTTTCACGACGTATGTACCGAAAACTTAGCATTGAATTTTGTTAGCATGAATTTTATGGTAAACATTACAGCACAAAGTGTAAGCATGTGATAACCATTAAAAATATGCGAAGAAAAACATCTAAAGGTATACAAGAAATACCAAGGTAAGATTTACAACAGCTGGTATAGCTAATATACAATCCAGATAACATTAGCGATAGTTCAATATCTGAAACTTTATTCATAATCTCCTTTATCCCCAACGGAAGCACCTCTGGTTTGGCAATAAAATGAATGGACAAAGGACCGTAATAGCCCTTCGTCTATGTTCAGCACACAGCCCATTAAATAAGTTTGGATACTTAATGAACGAAGTCCCATCGCCTAATTGTATTAAATGTGGAATGGTAGAAAATATACAGCATATTTTGAAGGAATGTGTGCATAACGAAAGCAGTAGATAGTTTTTGAGACCAAGGATTAATTACATTTGATATTGGTTTCTGTAATTCTATTTTAGCGTACCCTACTACAGAACCAGCTATCCTGTTTTATAACTTAGCTAAATTAGCCTTAGATAAATAAGAATGATGTTATTTTACTTCACTAGAAGATATGGTGCATAATCGAAAGTCAATAATACATTTTAAAAAATCCTCAAAAAGTAATCGCTTGTCACCGTATAACTTGCTGCACGTAATACGTAACGAACCTACTAGACACAGTGTGTAGATTTCTTTCTGTTATGAAGTACTAGTAGCGCCCTGCGGTTTTACCCGCAAAGTTCCACTTCCCGTGGGAATATCGGGATAAATTATAGCCTATGTGTTATTCTGATATGTAAGCCTATATTATTGTGAAATTTCATCAACATCCATTCAGTAGTTTTTGCGTGAAAGAGCAACAAACATATTCACATACGTACAAACTTTCGCGTTTATAATATTAATAGGATTTCTTGATAGTTAAAAACTCCGTAACAATTACTCTCTCTTTTATGGCAAGCTATGGTCCGACCGTATTTCAATCCGTAATAAGACGAGGGCGACGTGGCGCTTATAACATGTTGATTTCCCCGTTTGCTTTTTAAGTAAACCATTGGCAACGTGTATTTGAGTTCAGTGGACCCAGCAATATCTGCATATATGAGCATAACAAAGAAAGACTGGCCTATATACAATATATTTTGCTATAAAGACAACACAAGATAAGCTCAAATTAATATCTCAATTTATGTGTTGGAAAGCCAAAACGGTTGCCCTTTGTCTGTTAAATTAGAGGCGAAACGAAACATTTGTTATGTTTTGGCACGCTAAGACAAGGGTCACCGAAGTAACTGAAATAAATGTGTAGGCAGCAACATAAAACATCTTATTTACTTTCCTCCGAGTGCGTCATACGGCCAGCACACAATTTTACGTCATTTTTTGTATATTCTAATAATTCATATTTATCTTTTGAATAGTAATTGATAATAAGGTGATAGCTTAAGAATACTAAATGTTCCCATCTCATTCTTATTGTACGCGTTTTAAGAGACGACTAAGAAACGTATGCATATAAACATCACCTACCCCAACCCCGCCCAGACAGAATAATGAATGGAGCTCGTGTCCAGCCTTGGTATTTGAGCTATAAATAAGAAAGAAAGAACACGTCGATTCACTGGTTAAAATGCTAAATAAAAACTACGCTTTCTGTCTACTTACAAAAATGACACGCAGAGTTGCCCTTGAATTTTACCAAGTCATCTAAAGTAAATGTACTGGATATAAATAAGAAAATGGTTCTTTGTTTCTGAAATTTCAGTAATAAGATGTCCTTGAAGATTAGATTATGAAAAGACTGAAGAATGCCAAAAGCAATTAATGCTGTATTGGATTTTATTTGTATTCAGGAAAATTAGGACTCAGTAAAGCGCGAATTATCGTAAGATTTTTTTTTTTTTACACCCTGCACTAAGGAAATAATCCTTGTATTGCTGGGGACTTTACAAACATAATTAACGGACACAAATTACATCCAGACTCAGAACAACAATTTGTGGATCGCACAAAGTGTTGTCCCGCGTGGGATTCGAACCCCCGACACTGGCGCTGTAGGTCGCTATCTTAACTACTACGCCATCTGTGCAGTCTCGATTCTTTGTATAGTATCCACAGCCCGGCCTAGAAATTATTCAATATTTGATAAGATTAAGGAAATAATCCCTGTGTTACAATGGACTTTATAAACATACAAATAATGGTCATAAATCACGCTCAAACTCAAAACAACAATTTGTGTTTCGCGCAAACTCTTGTATTGCGTGGGAATCGAACCCACGATACTTGGCACGGTAGATTTGCATCTTGACCATTACTGAATATATTGTGTATATAAAATCAGAGTTTAAAATTACGTATGTTCACTGTTTCTGTTTACAATAAAATGCATTCTCCGAGAAGTAAATTTATATTCAGAGAAAGAATGCTGTTGCAATGACATTGACAGCAATTGCTGATAAGGCTTAACACGTTGAACGCCAAGGGGGTCACAATACTATGTAAGTATGGCCCAACTGGTGACGCCATGCCGTTCAATGTGTTGATCACTTATGCAAAACTAATCATCACCTCTGTGTTGCTTTGATTCTGACTTTTATGAGAATGGTGTAACTTTTTTTTTACACTAAATATAATTGGATTCAGTAATTTAAGTACTTTGACAACTTTATGATTTGTCTGACTTCAGTCTGATCTATGAATGTAACGTTCTTAACGTCAGTTAGCGTAGACGATAAAGAATTATCGACATTAGTGACATCATTTTTGGATTAGTGATATTCGTGATCTCTCTTTGCCATATGGACATAATTAAATTAATCACCAGATATACGAAAAATCATAAGCCTCGTGAAAATTAACTTAAAATATTAAATGTATCCTTATTATAATCTAAGTGTTAAATGAAATAATCAGTATCATTCGTATGCTCTAAAGGCAGTTTCTGGTCCTCACAATAAACGCGAACGTGGATCCTTATTCTTAAATCTATACTTAGACTATCTAAATGTAAACTGAAATAGTGAATATCATTTGTATGCCCCCGTAGGACGAGTTTCTCGTCTTCATAATGCACGGAGTCTTGGAGCCGCTGTTAGTTTTTAGCTGATATTCTGATGCAGATTGGAGTCCTGTGAACCCTACACATTCCATTGGATTTATTTGATAGTAAATGCATTTTCCACAGCGTTAATAAAAAATACGTGATTTTTGTATTCTAAGAGCAGTGCCTTTTTCCACAGAGCGAAAACAACTAGGGACATAATCCAACTGTCATCATCAAACTCGCAATGATGAACTAAAACGGAACATGTTGTGAAAGCGTGCAAGTCTCTAGTCTGCAACGATGTTGGCAACGCGTACCAAAGTTTGGCAGGCGCCATCGTGCCAGCGACTTTCGAAACGTCCCACATAACTGGTACAGAGTTAAACCTGTCTACCGCTTCGTTGACTCATATTGTGTATTGGCTACATCATAGCATCAAGGTGTAATTTATTTATACATTGTTTTCTGATGTGTTAACAATTGGCACAACACTAATCCTGAATATAAATAACTAACGTAGGTTTTTGGCGTGAACGTAAAAATATCGTATGGCGGCTAATTGTAGTGTAATATTTCAATATTAGAGGATGTTGTGTTTAACAATTTTTATGGTGTTTTATAAGTAGTTGGAGTCCATTAATTACGCGAGATGATGTTCAAGACGAAACTGACAAAACCTCACTTGGTGGAGAGAGGGAGTTTTGGTAAACTAATTTTTTTTAAACTTATCTTTTGACAAAATAATAATATAGCAAAGGCAAAGAATTGTGTTATTTTTATTAATTCCAACGCATTTATGCCCAAAATACAAATTCTTAAAAGATCTGAAATGAGATCAGGGGAAAGGGGATGTTTGAGACAAATCTCATGTAACTCACCAGAAGAACCAACATCTCACGTAGTTTATGGACGCCCCTAAGTAGTCTGATAGATAGATTCTATCTATTATATCTATGTTACTATTATTATATAATAGAAGCCTACATTACAAGGACAGTCGAGTTGAACATTCTTTTGGGAGTCTTGTAACACTAGCTAATATAGCAAGGGCACCTGATAGCGGTGCCGATTATGAATTATCACCTATAGGGAACTTCTATGTGCTGATATTTATGCTTGGATGGATTATATGGCTTAGGGTCATTGAGGCGGCGCAGGCGGGAGTACCTGCGTGCAATGCCGCCCTAGCCGAGGCCGCGGGTGACGTGACCGGGGATTAGTCCGTCACCCGCCGAGAGGCCGACCGCGTGAGGAAAGACCGACGTCCTCCCCGAGGGGGGGACGTCGGTCGATGGGAGGGTACCCCGGGTAGAGGGTATTTCGTCGGGCTGACCACTGATGACAAGTAACCCTGCTCCAGTGGTCGGCCCAGCGACGAGGGCGACGTGGTGTTCGGGTGGGTTGCGGGAGTTGCGGGCTTGAGCCCCTCTGTCGCCCCGGACGGAGTGGTGCGTAGGCGCGCCGACCGCAGCCCACACAAAAAAAAAAAAAAAAAGGGTCATTGAGTCGAGATATTCTAAGAGCTCGAGCTCATGTGGAATTACGCCGACGTTTTGCATTTCACGACCGGGATTGCGTACTAAGTACATTTATTCGCGCAGATGGCGTACATGTGAACCGTGTAATTTCAATTTAATTTATTACATTATGTTGAATTTGCCCGAGGATATGTGCAAATTTATACAAAGTGATAATAAATTATTGATAATAATACAGCGCTACAATAGATTTCGATACCAAGGTTAGTGTGTATACTGAAAGCAATATGTATTATTGTCTGGTAAATATTTGTTTAAAGACAACTTTGGAGAATTTACAGACATAGAATTTATGAACTCAATTGATACAGAGACTCAAACCTGAGTCTCTGTAATGCTTAACGGTTCATATTCGCGCATCGCGGCCGCGCGCGATCGATCGCTTGCGACAGTCGCACGCGGCCGATACAACAATAGTCAAAAGTATGAAAATGTATGACGCCGTTTTCGAGGCACGCGTACGCGACAGCCGCGCGCGGCCAAAGACAGAAATAGCGCCACACATTTTCATACATTGACTATTGTCGCGCGCGGCTGATCGCGCGCGGCCGCTATGCACGGAAATGAACCTTAACCAAGCATTCAGCACATCATGCAAAGCATCGATTTGCTTAATCAACATTCGCCAAGATAGGTTGTTAATAAGAGGATTATGCCGATAAGGGATATTGATATTATAGAAAAAAATAAAATCTCTTATTCACACCGAAACAAAAATGACGAACGGTAGAAAAATGTTAATTTATTTCATAGTGCAATAAGCAAAACTTATTAATCATCATTAGCATCGCCTGTTCTCTTTCAGTATTATTCTGTTAACAGTGGCATCGAACTCATATTTCGTGTTGAAAGGAACGCTCAGAATGTGATATAAATAAATTCTTCTTTATACTAATTTACACTTGTGTAAAAATACACAGTTAAATACTTCGATAATGTTGTAAGTTTGAATGCTGTGCGGTAGCGGCTGCGAATACTACCAATACTTACTCGTTGGTGTCGTAAAAATGACTAAGAACTTCACATCGCCCTGAGCAAATTGCATCTGATGTCACAGGGTCTAGGGCAGTTGATGTCAGGCGGCTATAAAACTTTTGCAATATGAATGGTGGAAGAAGAGCTTAAATTGCATTGGCACCAAGCAATTGAGATAAGAGCAGGATGATGATGGATGTTATGGGTTTGAAAGTTACACAACATGTTACTGTCAAACTAGTCATCTATATAGACTCGTACTTATACAACTATTTTCATCCTATATATTTTCCCTCCTACTGTGGAGGAGCTTAGAGAGCCCAACCGTGGGAGGTACATATACGAGCTGTGTTGAATTAAGCTGTACGATTCCTAATGCAATACTTTGATATTTCATAGTAATATAATATCTGGTTGACCGAGCTTCGTTCGGAATATTTTTGTCGAATTTATTTAGATATATTATATTAATAAAAAATAAATAATGAAAAATATATAAAAAATTACAAAAAGAGAATAATAATAACACCGAGATTCGAACCGACGCTGTTTGAATGCCAAAAAACCAAAATTAGAACCGGTCAGCTTCCCAACTGAGCTACCGTAACTCATGACGTTAACAACGAAATTTGAATTCAAATTTAATGTCATTGTATTGTTTTGCTAAAAACACCGACAAAACAACATTTTCTATAAATAAAACCTAGCTAGATCGATTTATTGGCCCCAAAACCTCTAGTATGCAAAGTTTCATCAAAATCGTTGGTGTCGTTTCCGAGATCCTGAATATATATATAGGTATATATATATACAAGAATTGCTCGTTTAAAGATATAAGATTATGGTGATTATATACTACTGTGAAATAAAATTCTGATGAATTTTTTTTCGTGTATTTCATACAGGACCAAGAAACGGACACATATTACTTTTTTAACAGGCTTGCACAGTAGTTTCTTAACATTTTGCTGAACTTACTATGTAGTATATTGTGGTATTTATGAAATCATTAACAAACATCCCTACTACCCAGTTTAATTGGTACAAGTATTATTAACGCTACTATCAAACTGAATCTTAATTTTACTAAATGTATCCGGTTAATACGAACGTTTGCGAGTTTGTACGGTTGTTAGTTAAAATTTTACGGTGATACTACAGAACAGATTCAGATGAACATAATATAGGGCCTAGATAGCCTGTAAATTTAAAAGATGTTTGTTAGCCAAATATAATATTTGTGAAAATGATAAATTTCTTATTACAAAATTTGACATGAATGATGAGTTTTAGGCATGCGTTATGCAATTATGGATCTAAATTACGTCCAGCCTGATATTGATAGTTTATATATCAGTGTAAGCTATCATGAACATCTTTGACATTTTCAATGTCCTTGTACTTATATAGTTTTTAATTTTTCTTTACATATTAATTTTATTTTGGGAGAGAACAATATAATTTAAGTTGGAAGAACGATTTTATTAACACTAAGCGAAGTGTTCTTTAAAAATAAGTGCATTGGATGTTTTTAAAACTCAGAATTACACCTGAATTTCATTCAAGTGTGAGGAAATAGCACACATAGGTATTTTATATTTGGTTATCAAACTCACAAGCAAGGGATTAAGTCATCGACACAAAACTATTTATCTTTTCACTTTAAAAATTGCACTGCATAGGTGGCAGCAGGTTGCTTAATTTCCTTTTAATGCCCGACAAGAACTATATTTATCTGACTGTCTATAGCCGTGCAATTAAGAGGGGCGGGCGCGTCCACGACGGCAGATTGCCTGCCAATTGAATTACTCTGCCTGGACATGATGTAGCCAATCGACATAATATAAAATAGATGGCAGCGTATAAATATGTACAATTTCTGATTATACGGACGTGTGACAACATGTTTATAAACCGGGTTTCAAGTAAGGCGATATTTCGTTGCATGTCGCTGATTTTATGTCTCTATTTCAGAATGAACAGCCTCAATTAATACCTTAGAAAGTGCTAAGAAATGTTATCATACTTCACAGACACAAAATGTACTAAAAATGACTTTAATAAATTTATTTAAAAGTTATTTTATTATTATACAAGATTAAGTACTCATTCCCAGATGGCGATAACTACATTGACAGCGTAGTCTTAAGATACCAATATACCTCACCAGTGCCATAGGTTCGATTCTCATGCAAGACAATAGTTTATGCGAGCAAAAAATTGTTGTTCAGAGTCTGGGTGTAATTTATGTCCGTTAATTATATACTAAAGTCTCCCGCAATACAAGGATCATTTTCTTAGTGCAGTGTTTGTTTGAAAAAAAAATGCATCACGGGAATTTTAATGTGTACTCTAAATTTCAATGCACTGGACGGCAGCATCGATGAGACGAAAAACATAACAATAGGGTTCATAAAAAATTCCTAACTCTACATGATTATAAAGATATTTATGTTGTATAATGTGTATTCTTTGTATCAATGTTGGCCTTCTAATCATGCCTATATATACAGTGGTATAGGCGAGGAAATTCTCAGGAACATTTTCAGCAGAATGTATGTTATAAATATTTCTTTGGCAACACTGTACTGCACAGCGAAAAACATTAAATATCAGGTCTTATCATAAATCTCCGGCTATCTTAGCCGGCATCTGGCAAAAATAAATATCGAAATGCAAAGCCCGACCTGTGTAAGAATTGCGTCGAACTATTTGAACTGCAATCAAAAGCTACAAGCGAAACGATCTTATGAATTTAAAATGTTTCTGTAAAAGCACCTAAATGTTTTTATAGTAGGAAAACGTTCAAGACAACATTATTTCAAGATCTTCAACGTCATCATTCTCACAGCCCACTTACTTTCCACTGTTGGGCTCGAGCCTCCTCCACAATGGGAGGGAATTTGACCTACTATACCATGCTGGTCAGACACGTTGATAGAAGGTTTTATTTCGAGGTTTCCATCTCTTGCACAGATGTTGTGTCCATATTGTATCCCATAGTCGTCTTTTACGACATCCACAGGCAAGATAGGGAGTGGTGAATTGTATTCTTACTCCGTCACCACACGGCAAATTTCAAGATCAATCAATGAAAAAATAGTCATAAATACGTACATATTTCGGTCGGATTGCGATGAAGGATAAGTATGGTCACACATCTTAAATCTAGGAAATATAATGTATACAACCTTGCGTAATATAAGTTCGTATATTATATTGACTGGTATCTGTTAAGAAATTGCGTTTACACAAGGTTTATCTCTGGTTACATTACTCGTTTTACCGACACTTGGTGCTTTCAGAGAAAATGTCATATACCGAATACAAAGAGTAGAAAAATGTATTATCAAATTCAGATTGGATTGGACGGGTCAATTTTTTATTTTCTCTGCAACTAACACGTCGAGAGCACAGTGGTTAGTACCTTGCTGTGTTTTTATGCCGATACATGACGAGTGTAATAAGTATCTACAATACTGTCGCCTCCCACCTACGTTCTAGTAACAACTGAACGCTTAATTCCAAAGAATAATTAAACTAAAATTGTTAAACGTATATCTTAATGATGAGGGATATAAATATTAAAGCGAGATTGCCTGTTTGTGTTACCGCCGTAGTCTCATTTACGATACTGTCAAAGTCCAATGTAGTGGACACGACCAGTACCTACGTAATATTATAGCTCATAATTCTGTTGAAGTAGGTACAAGAACGAATGTCATTAAGATTTAAAAGCAATAAAATAGATTTACTCCATCCAAAAGTGAATAGAAATAATCAATTTTGGCAACTTAGGTTTAAGGTTGCACTTGTCTTACACGTTATAATGTAAAGTAGGCAATAGAGAGCATTGTCCTTCCAAAATTGGCAAAAGGTAAAAAATAATAAGAATTAGAATTGAAGTTTTGAAAAGATTAATTTCAATTGCATTTTACGATGAGATTTATTTCTAAGAACTTGCCGTTAATTTACTTTTCTGAAAGAAATCGTGCTATTGCTTCAAATAGTCTCGCTAATATCAATTTCAATCCTAGCATGTTTCGTAGTGTGAAGATACGCAATAAAGTGTTTGTAAGTCTTTGGAGGAACACTTAGATGTGTGTTAACGCATCGTGTTGAGTAAACTTGTTTATTTGTGTCAACTCGCCCGTAATAATTGTAAAAAGTTTGATTGCATGACTCGAGATTGTTAATTATATATAATGAATTAGTATTGTTTTCGCAATAGTTCTCATGTAATTAAAATATCCAGACAAACACAGAGTATAGAAATAAATTATCATTCAACCTATCACCGTCCCCTGCTCTACGTAGGCCTTCATTATGTTATGTCACTGGGTTCGATCCTGTGCCGCCTGCACACACTGACGCCCAGATACTTTCACCAGGTCGTCAGTCCACTTATTAGAGCCTACACTGCGTCGTCTGATACGTGGTCGCAATTTTCCCCAGCGGTTGTCGGTTCGTCGAGTGATCTGATCTGCCCATTGCCATTTCAGTGTGCTAATTCTTTGTGCTATGTCGGTTAGACCCGTTCTTCTACGGATTTCTAATAATAGCAGATTATCCAGTCTAGCAAATCCACAAGTGACCTAATATTTAATAGTTCAAATATAATCCTTTGATCCACAACACTCTTAAAGTGAGCCAACTAATATAAAAATATTTGCCAGATTTCAAACGAAATGTGGTTGCTTACGGTAATAGATATTTTATATATAGGTATTGTTTCCCAAAGGAGGACTTCTTGATGTACGTTTCTTTAACGTGGGTATTTTCAAATACTATGTATTCTTCAAACAATTTTCTAAATGCTTCGTTTGTATGCGTCAAATAGCTGTCTTTTGAGAAATCCTATACATCGCCCCATACTGTTTCATTATCAAATTAAAATATGATCTATTCCCGAATCTTGCAAATCAATGGCAAAAGCTGTAACTAACGAGAGACATTAAATCGAATTACTTGTCATTAAGTTTTAAAAAATACTTGAATTCTTTGTTTTTGTAAAATTTTAATCATTAATTATCATATTAATTACATATAATTGTTTTGATAAAATGCCTCGGGTGTAAAACAATGAAAATCTTACGTGAAATGTATATAATTACATTTTTGTGTATGGTCGTGAAGTTTGATATTTATGGTACCATACCATCTGGCGGCTATCTCTATCTATATGGAGTAAAATACTCCATCACCATGCGACCCGTAACCGTGCGGTTTGACGGGTTAAGAATACAATGTGTCATCGCCCTTTACTTTTTCGTGGGCGTCGTAAAATCTAGCTAAGAATGAGCAGCAGCACTCACTTGAGAAATGTATAACCGCCTGTCAAGCATTATCCCCCTTTTTATACACATTTAAGTTCTGTGTACTATAAGTATTAAATAAACAAATGCTTGAAGAGATATTATTGTAGAAGTATATTATAAAGCGAACAATCTTCACTATACGAATGCAGTGCACAATACTTTATTACGAGTACAATTAATAGATATCAATCAAACACGTCCATTATGATGTATGCCGTTACTATGTTATTATCATCAATTTGAATCAATTTTTAAAATATAACATTGAGTAGGATCACTTTTTAAACAGCTTAATAAGGTTTTCGAGACAAAGGTTTTGGTACACTAGCTGTAAATATAATATTTATCTTTATATACAAATTTCTTGTATACGTGTGTATGTCACTGAATTCCTCCTAAACGGCTGGACGATGTTGATGAAATTTTTTGTGCGTGTTCAAGGGGATTCGAGAATGGTTTAGATTCACAATTTGACCCGGTAGGTGGCGCTTATTTGAACAGAACAACGTCTGTTGGGTCAGCTAGTATATATAAGTATAATATATATCTTGTAGGACACCTCTCTGCTTAAACAACTTGTGGTAGATATTAACATGGACTTTTCTGAAATGAATGCGTCATAATAGAATACGTTTCAAAAGTAATTGAAAGTAATCAAATCAAGGAGAGTGCACATTGACCTATGCCAGCTCCCGGATGTAGTTTGTGTTGATGTTTATTAAACACTAGTAACCCGCCCTCGCTTCGCTTCGGTTTCAGTCGCCTTACCCGCATAGTGCCCGTTCCCGTGGGAATACCGGGATAAAATTTAGCCTATGTTACTCCCTGATATTATAGCTTTCTAATGGTGAAAGAATTTTTGAAATCAGTTCGATGGTTTAAGCGTGAAAGCGTAACAAACAAACAAACATCCTTACTTTCACATTTATAATATTAGTAAGGATTTTAATAAATATCTAACCAGTGGTTTTGTGAGATATAAACCTCGCTAATCTATCTTTGTATAGCTTAAAACTGAGTAAATTGCTCACCGGGCATCTTAAAACTAAGCCGTTTAAAACAAAAAAAAAATGTAGAGACATTCAACTGGGGTTTCGTTCTTTGCCGAAGCTGAAACGAACGCGCCTCGCGCTTGCTCTTTTCATTATACATAAGTTTCATTAGAAAGGCAATAATATATGCGAAAATCCTTTTAGACTAATGAAACGCTGGCTGGCTGGATGGCGCTGCAATGAATTTCAAAGTAAAAATATTTATTTTACAATTGTATACAACGTTTGTTTTCTCAGCTATTAATTTATAAAAATTCTGTTCATATACGTAAACAAAACTTAGTATGTAATTTGCAGTAAGCTTCTGTAATTGCTACTGTGTATGTGTATAATTAGAAGTGACTATATAACAGTATGACAATCCATACTAATATTATAAATGCGAAAGTAAGGATGTTTGTTTGTTTGTTTGTAACGCTTTCACGCTTCAACCACCGAACCGATTTCAAAAATTCTTTCACCAATGGAAAGCTATAATATCAGGGAGTAACATAGGCTATATTTTATCCCGGTATTCCCACAGGAACAGGAACTACGCCGTGGGTAAAGCGACTGAAACCGAAGTGAAGCGAGGGCGGGTTGCTAGTAGATAAATAATTTAATATTTCATAATTGAATATCAAGCTATCGTGATGAAACGACTACCGTTCGCGCAGTGGTCAGTACCGTGCTTTCGTGATAAGTTTCATAGGTTCGATTCCTATGCCGTGTAATTCTTTGTGCGAGCCATAAAAAAATTACGAGTTTGGTCATAATTTTTATCTGTTAAATATATTATAAGATTTATTACTGACTACTGTGTAGTCTAGGAAAAATATGAAAATATAATTAAATATTACAAAACAAACATTCGTATTAAAGAGAAATTACAACGATTTCAAGAATTTATAAAGGTCTATAAATTTACAGCTAAACCGTAGTGGTTTGGCCCGACTACGTATCGAATAAAATTAATATCACGCAGACGGTAGTATTTACCAAGCCCCGTTTATTACACACCGACATTAAAGTTGAGCAAATAGATTTAGGACACAGCTATATATGTAGGGTTTTGTAAATACTACACATCTTTGATGTTACGGTATATAGAACCACTAATAAAAGACATTTAATTACTTCATATATATTGTACTAACACCCCACTCTCGCTTCGCCTCGGTTTCACCTGCCTTACCTGCATAGTTGCTGTTCCCGTGGGAATACCGGGATAAAATATGCTAAAATAGCCTAAGTTACTCCTTATATAGACAACTACCTGGTAGTAAAATATTATCAAAATCGGTCCAGCCGTTTTGAAGACTACCTCAAACAGACAAAATATTTTTAAACTGTCTTTTAAGCATAGGTGTCGTGGAAATAACCGCGCGTGAGCATGAGAAAAGCCTAATATTTTGACATTACAGACGCTTCAATTTAATTTATTTGTATAGATTATCTACAGTTCTGCGCCATTGTCACTTAAGGAATATGCTTATAGTATAGAAAAAAGCTTATAGTCGAAGACATTAGAATGAAAAACTTATCAGTTTTTGCTCTACTAACGTAAACTGTCGGAAAAACCCCAAGAACAATACTATTACATATCTTAATCGCTCAATAATATGTTATTGTTCAAGTAAATAATTTTCAGGAAGCTCTTCTACAACTACATTCCACTATTGGATACGCAGCTTTACCACAATCACAGAGACAAATTAATCTACCACGCTGGTCAAGAAGGCTGCATGTTTTATTTCTAGTTTTATCATAATATCTGCTTGCTGTTGCCGTCCTTTATAACAGAAGTTAGAAATCTACAACCTTCATAACTGTGATTACTTCACATAGTGATTGAAGTTATTGCAATGTCTGGGTTTTACTCTTAGAACCAGTGTTTACCAAAAAAATTTTTATTTCATGTGTGTAAAAATATTCAATAAGCTACCTTGTAATATTCGCGGACTTCCATTTCCACATTTTAAAAACAAGCTTAAGACCCTACTTCTAAATGAAGTTATATATTCAATAAATGAATGGATTGATAGTAATTAAATATAAATTTTTCGATATCTTATTTCTTTTTTTTTGACTTCGAACATATTTTGGGATTGTTTTGTATTGTTGCCAAAATATTAATGTATTTAAATGCAAATTTTGTCTAAAACTATTATATTTTAATTTTATTATTTATATCAAAATGACTTTCACATGCCAAAGCAAAGCTAAATAGATAGATCTATGTAAGTTAAAAAATTACTGTAACATCTGATTATTGTACTCTATTTAAGGTGAATAAATGTATTTGATTTTAATGCTAATTATTTAGTCGCGGGTGGGTTACGGGTATGCGTGTTTACGCCCCACTGTCGCCCCGGACAGAGTGGAGCAAGGAACGCGCCGACTGTAACCCAACCCAAAAAAAAACGTAATGCCTATTTACGCAGAAATTCAATATCATTTTATTCTTGCATTGAAAACAAATATAAGTATAAAAAAGAAAATTAGATTTACTGTTATGCCACAAAAATAATTGTTCCTTAATTGGGCATACAATTAAATCAAAAATTCTTAACATACAATCTCATTTACATAAATATACGAATACACATAATTAATATATTTATTGTATTTGTGAGAATAATAAATAACACTTGAAAGGAGTTATTTAGAATCCGGTCGGGTAACTCTAACGGGCTTCCCGGGATAAGAGACTGGAACAGGAAATTCAATTAGCATCATGATAGACGTAAATTGTCGAACAAATTATTCTATGGGCACCGCTATGTCATTCTTCCTTAATTAAGTCTAAATAAAAACACACCAAAAAATGTGCATGCCATAGTGAATTTAATTGGTATAAAAACAGCGTAACTAATTAGAGAATGACATTTTAAATCTAGGTATGTATAAGATTTAACAAAAACCGATAAATAAAATCTATACCAATAAATAAAATTGGAGTGTCTGTTTGTAATGTCAAAATAATAGGCTTTTTTCATGCTCACACGGTTATTTGCACTATACACAATAATACACATGCCTAAAAATCACATTATATTTTTTTTTGTCTGTCTGTCTGTTTGTTCCGGGTAATCTTCAAAACGGCTGGACCGATTTCAAAAATTCTTTCACCTATGGAAAGCTATAATATCAGAGTAACCTAGGCTACATTTTATCTCAGTATTCCCATGGAAACGGGAACTACGCGGGTAAAACGAGTAAAATCGAAGCGAAGCGAGGGCAGGTTGCAAGTTATGACATATAATAGAACATTTTTCGTAGAGTTAGGGTATAATAGAACATTTTTGTAAAATAATGATAAGTTTATTTATTGTATATATTTTTTAAAAGAACACCTTGCTCTTAGCAAATAATCCTTCAATTCTTCTTTTTTTTTGGGCTAGGCTACGATCAGCGCATCCACCGCCCGGCTCCGTCCGGACGGCAGAGGAACGGCGCGCGGCCCTGTAACCCGTATCGGGTGTTAGCACGTCGCCTTCGCCGTTAGGCCGACCACCGGTGCAGAGTTCCTTGACTTCAGTAGTCTGCCCGACAGAATACCCTGAGGGGGTACCCTCTCCCGAAATAATCCTTGTATTGCGGGGGACTTAACAAACATGATTAACGGATACAAATTACATCCAGACTCAGAACAACGGTGTTGTCCTGCGTGGAATGCGAACCCCTGACACCGGCGCTTTAAGTATCTTAACCATAACCTACACCATCTGTGCAGTCACATATATGTATTAGTAATTATGTTATGCCTATTGCACAATGTCGCTGCGCGAAAAACTCAGTAAAATATAAATCATAAAACATTTGACGCTTATAGTAAATGCTAGTAAACTCGTAACGTAGAATAGCTGGATTGAGGATGAGGACCTTTGTTAAACGTTTTACCGTGTTGTATAATGATGTGATAAAGCTATTTTTTAAGAAAACTATCCAGTTCGATAGCTCTTCAAGAAATGCGAATGTCAGTGATTATATCCACAAAATGTTTATTTACCCATCGAAAGGCTTACCCGTGGAAAAAGATTGTCATCCCATAGTGCCTATTATCCAAAGAGAGGGATAAGTTCGTAGACGAATAAAGCAATGTTAAAACTAATATTTTCTTCAATAAACTATACTATTGTTATATTAAAATCAATAAAATAAATTGCAAGGAAATGTGTAAATTGAATTTAGTCGTTTTGGTAAATTTAATTTATCAGATATTCAGAATTTGTAATAAAAGGACTGGCAGCGGTTATAGTAATACAACTTGTTGAAGTAATTTTACAAAAGTAACAATCAATATTGACAATAGTTTTGAATACTATTTTGCTTGAATTAGTAAAATTATATATTAAGGGTAAATAACTAATTTATTGATTGAACATTGTGTTTCTATAGTAAAGCATGTTCAGCCGAATGTTATTGGGGTAAAGTATGTATATGCTTTTTATATTGCATTTTAACGAATTGTGATATTATAATTTTGTGAGTTTGGTTTTACTTTGAACAACACAATGATTTGATCGCTACTTAGTTTTTTTAGAAAAGGTACTATCATTAACATACAATGGACTTTAAAACTCATATAATAATAAATTTATACACATAAAATTATAATTCGTCTTATTAATGCACTTTATAAACAAATATTTATTAGAGAAGGGGTAATAACCTCGATGGAATACGCCATAGATAATTTTAATTTGACATTATGTGAGAATAACAAGTGTTTTACATATACACAATATTTTCTTTACGATATTCTAATAACAATATATAAACACAAAGAATTCCAGTAAAGAACAGCTAAATAATTTATTACATAGAGTATTATTTGAGAATTATCCAGCTGACTTTTAAAACTGGCTTCTTATAATTATATCTTATGTTTAACGTCACCAGCATTTTTGCTCTATCTTCATACCCGTACGAAAAATATGGTTTCTTAAAAAAACAAACTAAAAGTTTATTTAATTGTGGACATTTGTGATCAGATTTCTTATTTTTATAAGGCGTCATTTTTCTCTTATACTAAATTGAAAAGTATGAAGCGTCATATTTTTCTGCTTACACTACATTGAAGTATAGATTTTGATGTAACAAGCGTACCTACTACCTACATATATCTACTGTGTTTTCACTTTTGTAACTCTAAGATGAAAATATTACATAATAAAAACTTATAACAACTACTTCATTATACAAACTACCTTGCTAGACGCGTAGTCCACGTGAGCGAAAAACAAACTCATTATACCATAAACGTGCGTGTGCCTATCTATACTAGTTTTGAATAAAACTTATTTACCACGCCACGATGAGTTCAGAAAGCTTTCGAACGTAAAATTGTTGACTGGGCCCGCTATTGTTAATTGCCTTATGACAAAACGTAGGTATATTAGATAAACTAGATATGGTTAGTATTAAGAAGATAAAATATATAAGCAATTGAATGGTTCAACAGTTAGGGATGCAATGGACTCGTTAAAATATTACTTTCATGATTAGAGATTCCATTTTTCTCCACTGTCGCAGTTCAGTAATTAAGGTCAATGTATTTAAATTCACTTAAAACTACAGTTTCTTGAATTCAATCATATCGAAATAAAAAAAAACTCTCTCCAAAGCTGTAAAATTAAAAATTTCTTACAATAATAAAACTTTACGTGTTTGCAAAATAAAAGCTAAAATGTGTATGCAAGCAAATTTTGGGTTAAGATATAAAATATCGAAATAAGACCGGAAACAACGGGAAATTGATCGAAATTTCGTGGTATACAAATGAACTTGCAGACAGCCTTTAAAAAGTTATGAAACCAGTTCCATTGTATGGGTATTTGTCCGGCACCGAGTCCTTATACATACCTACTTTTTATTATCAACGGTCGGCATATTTATACATGTTACTAGCAACCCGCCCTCGCTTCGCTTCGGTTTTAGTCGTTTTACCCGCGTAGTTCTCGTTCCCGTGGGAATACTAGGATAAAATATAGCCTACGCCTTACGCGCTGATATTATAGCTATCCATTGGTAAAAGTATTTTTGAAATAGGTCCAGCCGTTTTGAAGATTACCCGGAACAAACAGACAGACAAAAAAATATAAAATAATTGCTAGGCATGTGTATAGTGCAAATAACCGTGTGAGCATGAAAAAAGCCTATTTTTAAGCTATTGCATAGCTTTTATCGCGGGCTTTGAGCGCGGCGACCGAATCAAGAAATTACGTAACGAAAATAAAACCTAACACCCGCCTACCATGTAGCCCGGCCGAGCGTTCGGTGTGAGCGTCGTCGACATTCTGCGTTCGTCTGTCTCGGTGCGCACACGCGCTTTGCGGTCCCAACGAACTTCAGCGGACGACAGTGGTAATCCAAACCGCCTTTATTGTTATACATATAGTACATTTGTTTTCTTATAGGTCACCACGCTCAAAAAGTGTAATTTGAATTAATATCAAAGAAAAAAAAATACTGCATAAATAAAAAATAAATAAATAATTATAATTACATAAGTTGATAAAAAATGCTATGCAATAGCTTTACCGCGGCAGTCCCCGAGTGCCACACGTTTTTTTTTAACGTTCATCATCATCATCGCAGCCCACATACGTCCCACTGTTGGGCTCGGGCCTCCTCCACAATGGGAGGGAATTTGACATACTATACCATGCTGGTCAGACATGTTGGTATAGGGTTTCATTTCGAGTTTTCCTTCTCTTGCACAGATGTTATGTGCACATTATATCCCATAGTCGTCTTATACGACATCCACGGGCAAGATAGGGAGTGATGAATTGTATTCTTACTCCGTCACCACACGGATAACGTTTTTGACGTTACAAACAGATACATCAATTTAATTTATTGGTATAGATTACAGCATCAACATGACCTTAAAACATTTTTATGAGCTTCAAAAGAAAATTTTGTATACAGTCATTGTTAAAAACACCACCCCTTTCTTTTTCACGGGTGTCATAAAAGATGACAATAAGATGTTGACAGGTAGCATCCTTGAAAGATTAAAAACAAAACCCTATGCTAAGCGCTTGGACAAGCATGAGATAGCCAGGTCACTTTCTCTCCTATTATGTAGGAAGCTTATTGGCAATAGAGACATACAAATACCTATGTATTTTTCTTCTAAAAAGAAAAAAGGTTATGTTTTAACTACAGGTAAACAAAGAAATCCTTAACTAGCTAAACATCGTAAATATAAAAATAAAATCCAGTTCAGTGCTAAATAGTATAAAATAAATGCAAATGTGTGCCTGACGCGTAGGAAAGTCCATAAATTTATAAGCAGTTGTGTACAATTAATCTAATTTACATACCGAGTAGTAAAAATTTATATTGTATATGTTATTCAAGTCAAAAAACATGTTGCGATCAACAATTTCTCCAGATGGTATAAAAAGTTATATATTTAAAAACGCGGTAGATGTAATTTTTGTTTTAATATTTGACTTAATTAGTTTTAATTGAAAATTGCCCATATTTTGAAAGGAAACAGCAATGAATATAACGAACTAAGGGTATAAAATCACAGCAATGAAAAACTGTTAGCTCACTCTACGATCGAAACAAACCTAATACTTTTTTGAAATAAAAGTAGGTAATTCCTTATAATAAAGAACCTGCCCATAAAATTACCGTCTAAATTGATCCATCTGTTTTATAAACAAGCGAAAACGAGCAGAGAGTCATATATTTTGAATTTATTGTTATAATACTGTTACATGTTTTCAGTATGAAGCTATAATTTTAATATGACAAACAGACACTTCGGTATCACAGATACCCAAGTGTCTGCCTGATATCTATACAGATAGATAATCAAATAAATATTGCAATATAATAGTAAGCTACCAACTTATTATTTTATGTAATAAATATGCCCATATGAGCAACCGACTTATTACTACATAATTAATAAAATGATAGGCAATTTATCAGAATAATAAATTCACGTTTCTAATGTTGTTCTAACCCAATTTAAATCGTTTATCTTACCAAAATTGCAAACATATTCTCTTATAATAAAATGATTATTGGGCTTAATGATTCCGAAAATCGCTAAAACCTACTAACAAATCTATAAAAGCCGAAGCCAGGTCGGACATTTTGTTCAAACTAGATATCTATTAATGGTGGGGCCAGATAAGGTTGATGATAAATGATAATGTTAGCAGAATAAGCAAATAGAAAGTTAATCATTAAAAAAAACAACTTAGTATGACGAATTATACCTTGCTATTATTAAGCACAAATCATTTATCTCAATAACATTAACAGGCAGTTATGTTTTCAGTTTTCATTAAATACAACATTCCGCAGTAAGACACAAATTATATTTGACTTTATAAACATAATTAATCGATACATTTTCGTGTAGAGTAGGAGTATGAAAACAATTCACCACCCCCTATCTTGCCCCTGGATGTAAAAGACGACTAAGATATATATATATCTATATATCAAGGAAGCTTAAGACCAGTACTGGGACGGACATAAGTCGAAATATGATGCTGAATTACACAACCCAAATTAGATTCTTATTTGTGAACCGCATAAAGAATGTTTCTGCGTGAGAACCGAATTAACGACATAGAGCATGGCAGATTGCTAATTATAAGTCCACTTTATAGTTAAATCTTAATTTTTAAAGAAGCCCAAAATAGGTTATACTCCATTTTCAGTACTAATACACACAAATTAAGTAAGTAAACATTGAGAATGTTTGTAGGGGATAAACCATTATAGTTATAGTTTCGCATTTTGCTTAATTGATGTCATCTTGTCGTGAACCTTAATCCATGCCAGGGTAGTCGCGTGAAACGTAGAGGTGGTGACACATTATATGCTAATATCATTACCACCTTATATGAATAGTAAGTGTTAAAATATGTAGTAGTGTTTATCGCCGAGTGCGACTCCTGAAATATAGCGAAACACTCATAACAATTCTAATGAATAACATTTCATGTGAATTATGAACGTTTTGATAGAATCAGTTGGCAGCGTCATTACTTTGCCTTGAACTTTTGAATCAATTCTTTGTAACTGATAAACCACCTAATGGTCGTTCGTATACACGAAATGATGCCTCGAGTTATATTCAATACGTGTATGGTACCGCCTACACTTGGCTTGTCATGAAGTTCATCTATTTTGATTAATTAAAGTAATAACAACAGCGAAACTTGGCCAACAATAATTGAGTAACGTTCCAATTTAGTATATACGTTATTAAAAGTAACTCTCTCTTGTAAATAATCTACGTTGTTGTAACCATTTCTTTTTCCCCGGTTATTTGATTAAGGGACAGGACGCAGATAACAACATTGCAAGAGATGTTTCGGTGTGATGCTTACGAAATTACATTTTTTTTTTGTTTTTTCATCGTTTATGTATCTGGTACCACAACTTACTCGAATAATTACAATCAAGGTTTGTATATAGAGTATAAAAACATGTTACATTTTATGTAAATTCCATAAAAACACATTGAAAACTATACGTCTATAGAATATTATTTCTTAACAGACTGCACAGATGGCATAATGGTTAAGATACGGACATACAGTGCCAGTGTGGCGGGTGAATTTGTAAATAAAGTACAAGGATTATATTTTAGTGTAGGGTAATTCTAATATAATTATTTATGATACAGCTAACACGAAATTATCAAGATAAATATCGTTTCTACAGCAGTACCAACAACTCAGTAGGTACAGACCGAAAGAACTTAATTAATTGCTGACCAGTCTTAGGCATTTACTTCTTACGTTAATATAAAAAAATAGTTAATCCTGGAAAGGTATAAACAGGGTTTTATTTCACTAAGGTCACGCTATAAAGACGAGTCTAAGTAGTGTATTAACATAGAAAATTAAACGTTGCTGAAAAAAAAACTAATCCAATTCTGTTGGGCAGTGTTCAGGAAAATTAAGAGGATCTTCTCATCAAACATATCTATAGTGTCTGAAAACACAGGTCTACGACGTATGTTTATATATTACCAGTGTTAACTTATGGCACGGAAACACGGTCCCTAAATGTAGGCCTCCAAAACAAGCTCAAAGTCGCTTATTGTGTTATGGAACGGACTATGTTCGGGATTTCTCTCATTTGATGAACCAACGACCACTGGGAAGGAAGGTTCTCGAGTGCCGACCACATATCGGACGACGCAGTTTAATATGGTAGCAAATTGTAAATAACGACGAAGAAGGAAGTAGAGATTAGTTCGTAACTATTACTCTAAAAAACACATACAAGATGTTTGCAATTAACAATCTCTGCGTAAAGTTTAACATTTTCGTGTAATAGGTTACTTTAGAAACTTCAGTAGTTACAGATAAGAACATTTAAAGATAAATTAAATTAGTGTATAAAAGGAAAAACACCGGGAAGGTAAACTTTAATTGGACGCTGAGCATCAATTATCACAAGTTTCTGGTTACTTTGGAAACAATGAGACGGTCGGTTAGGCGGCCCACAAAAGAGCAATTATAAATTAGCCAACTAATTGTTATCAAGCGCTGAGAATAGGTAGGTTGGCACGGCACGCCTCAAGATTCACGTAACAATTATTAATATGCCATCTTTATTTTAAGTAAGAGAAATAAAAATTTTAAGTTATATATTTGTAATAGAATTTAACACTGAAAGATTCTACTGCAAATGTATACACATTACGACATGGCCACGGGAGTGCTGAAAAGCGTTCGAATCGTCGAGAAAGTAAAAAGGAAATACAATCGCGATAAAATCAATAAAAACACTTTTAATTCATACGTGTTAATACTTCGCGTAACATTAGGAATCATTAGAATTTAATACTTTTTAACTTTCCCTATAGTTTTATTGCTCACTAGTTTAATTTTACTACAGGATTATATCATCTGTATATAGAAATGTTATTATAGCTGTGTGGTGGTGGTTACGAATATTACAAACCCCCCATTGCTCTTGGTTGTCGTAAAAGACGATTAAACTTTATATCGACCTCGAACAACTTTTACATTTTCCGTGTAGTGACGGAGTAAGAATACAATTCACCACTCTCTATCTTGCAATGTGGATATCGTAAAAGACTACTAAGGGTTATAATATGCATATAACATTTGTGCAAGAAAAGGAAAACTCGAAATAAAACCAACAAGTCTGACCAGCGTGGTATAATAGGTCAATTTCCCTCCTATAGGGCAAGAGCAGGTTGGATCGCGACATTGGGACTTGCATGAACTGAGACAACGACCAACTCCATCCGATGCGGTCTCATTAACAATTACATTCAAGGCAAGATATTAGGCAAGCGGCGGGCATACAACTACTGGTATACTTTACCAATATACTTATAGGTACCATGAAAGAAGCGTACATATTGTATTGAAGTCATAATTGGGATAAGAACAGGACAATATGATGATATAGAAATTATATATAGGTATATATATTTCTTGTGTACGTGTGTAGGTATGTCACTGAACTCCTCCTATATGGCTGGACCGATGTTGATAATTTTTGTGTTCATGGGAGATTCAAGAACGGTTTAGATTGACAATTTGACCCGGTAGATAGCGCTGCTGTCGATTTCAGGAATTCCTTTTATTCTATTTGAACAGAGCAACGTCTGTTGGGTCAGCTAGTCTCTATATAAAAATGTATATATTAAATTAACAATAACTACTAAAATATAAAAAAAAACTAAACTTAATGTAAAAGAACGACACAACCTGCAACTGTATTTTTTTACATATAATTCGTGTTATCTATACCAATAAATAAAATTGGAGTGTCTGTTTGTAATGTCAAAATAATAGGCTTTTTTCATGCTCACACGGTTATTTGCACGACACCTATGCCTAAAAAAGCAATTAAAAAATTTTTGTCTGTCTGTCTGTTTGTTCCGGGTAATCTTCAAAACGGCTGGACCGATTTCAAAAATTCATTCACCAATGGAAAGCTATCAGGCGTAAACTAGGCTATATTTTATCCCGGTATTCCCACGGGAACGGGAACTACGCGGGTAAAACGACTATAACCTATAACCGAAGCGAAGCGAGGGCGGGTTGCTAGTCAAAAATATAATTTGTATTTTAGACATATAACTTGGCAATTATCCAATATATTAATGTATTATATCAATAAGTACTTAATAATACCGTGGAAATTGTTCAAGTGCCGATTAATTATCACACGGGACAAAACAATACTAATAAAGCCGTAATGAAAAACCAGTATAATATCGAAGATTGTTTTCACAACTCTTAGAACCAATGCCATTAGACAGATACACTGCAAACGGACTAGCATAGCAACATAAACCTTAACGCAACTGTGTAAAGCGTACAATAGCAACTACTCTTACAATCAGTGAACGGTCGCTAAGTAACGTAGAGTACGGACGTTATCAATTTGTGCCGAGACGTGGCGAATAACAAAAGATAAATAAATATACTTCAAGTACGGTACCTCTCTTGGGGCATAAATATAGAGTACGTGAGGTCACGACTTCATTCGATATTTACAAAAGGCAATGCCTTGAATTCGGGCGGGAACGCTTTGGGTCGTTGGACGTAAGTGGCACAGGACATCAGTTTGTGGCGAAATATGAGTGAAGCTTAAGTCCTCCAGCCGTGGACGGGTATAAGCTGATGATGATGATAGTCCTCTTACAAGAGGAATATTTTTATGGTGACCTATTGGCGTCAGGGAGCGTTCGTCATATTCATTGCTTTTTATTTTAAAATAATATTCGTATTTAATACTTGATGATAATGAGAATGACACATTATAACAGCTGTTAGATAACAAAAAATTACAACACAACACATGCGCGCAACGAATGCAATAACAATGTCACTTTGATATAGTTATAGCAATTTTAAAGAGTTTGCAAATAAGATTGTGCTTTGGCCACCTTAATTATTTGTTATTTAGATATATATAAGATACTAGCTGATCCAACAGACGTTGTTCTGTTAAAATAAAAGGAATTCTCCTTAAACAGCAGCAGCAGACAGCAGCGTCACTTACCAGGTCCAATTGTCAGTCTAAACCATTTTCGAATCCCCTTGAACACACACAAAAATTTCATCAACATCGGTCCAGCCGTTTAGGAGTTCAGTGACATACGCAAGAAATATATATACATAAAAGACATAGAATTTAATTTCTTTTTATAATAGTATGATGATGAAATGACACACGTCGCTCAAGAGATAAGTTATCAATATTTTACAAGCCGTCGAGGGGATCACAAAAGTCTTTAGCTTAAATGGCAAAAACTGGTACTCCCCGTACGATAGGATTTTAGGCTTCTCACTGCCCCATTGTCACTCGTCAGCTGCGCGAAAAAAATATTAATTGGTAATAAACACTATTTCTACGACTTTTATTGCGTCTGTATTTGATTTTTGCTTGCCCGACGTTTCGAACACTTTACAGCGTTCATGGTCGCGGATGGGCTAAGGTGTCTCACGTTCAACAAATAAGCATACAACGCAATGATAGCCGATGAATATAAGAATTCCAACAAAATATTACGTAATGAAAACTGATATACACGCACTATTCGTACAGTCATTTATTAAATCGGAGTCTGTGTCATTACAAAGACTCCATTGAGACACAGAAATCAATTTTAATTAGGGTTTAGATTAGAGTTCAATGAATAATATGATGGATGTGTATCAAATTATATCAATTAATTGATTTATTTTATATTTATAGTCTTATGATTAAATTTCCAAAAAGGTTAGTTAAAGATAAACTACATTTCGCATTATCATCATTGAGCCTAACGTCGACCAGGTAGTGGTCTCTTTTTCATAGAATATAATACGTCGCGGTCATTCATTAGAGCGGTTCTTGCCAGAATCGCCACGGTTGGGAAGAGGGTTGGCGAATACACTAAGGTGTTGATCTAGTTCGCGTGAGAATGTTACAGACATC
Source organism: Lymantria dispar (assembly GCA_032191425.1). Classification (NCBI taxonomy): domain Eukaryota; kingdom Metazoa; phylum Arthropoda; class Insecta; order Lepidoptera; family Erebidae; genus Lymantria; species Lymantria dispar. The sequence goes on along the minus strand of CM063461.1, from coordinate 14,689,002 downwards.
TGAGGCTAACACACTACTCCAAAAAAAAAGTAAGGTGTTATACGTTTTCCAGAACAGAGATGCTGCCTATTCTTCTACCCATACCTGGGCCTGTGATTCCACGGGCAAGTAAGGCGTGGCAATAACTGTATTCTTATCACTACACTACGCGGGTAATGAATATGTACATTTTATTTATTTATTTTATATTAGTTCAACATAATAAACGAGCCTATTAATATTAATAAATATCTGTATACACCTTTTGCTCAAAGATTCCATACAGAGGAAATTTAAAATAATATCCAACAGCACTTAATAAGGCTTCAACTAGCATCTTTTATTATCTCAATTACTTGGGGTCGACGCAAAATATAATTCTCTTCCATTGCACATATTGTAAAAGACCGGCCGCCGGTTTAACGTTAACCCTACTTGGGAATATAATTTTTAACCAGACGGCATCAGATGTTGGCCTAGGTCGATGTGTGTAGCTCGTAAGTCGTCATTTATGACACCCAAGTATAGTGCTTGGTAGTAATCGTAGCCACTACCACACAGCAATAAGTCTTCAATTATATGCTTTAACCAACGACTCTAAAGATAATAAACCAATATAACGTAAGTATATTATTATAACGTAAGTATACTAGTAAAGACAATGGAACAAACGCAACTGGGACTAAATAGGATAGCTAAAAAATTGAAATGAGCTTAAATTGAAATGATAACAATAGGGTGCTTCGGTAGAGTACAAACGGTTTCTACACTTAATTGCCTCATTGTGACCATACAATACTTAATGCTGGATAACAATGACGAATAAAAAAGGTAATGTATACTAGGTATGCCCGGTAGGTGATCAAATATACGTGAGAGACTCGGGCCTGTCATTCGAAAAGTTAACAGGAGAAACAACATTACAGCAACTTGATTATGTGGACCTCAGTTATAAGGATTTGCGATTATCCGGACTACCAACCGCGACTTATACATGTATGTATATTGTACCTCAAATTGAATTTATGCAAGCATGAACGTGTCTTCGGTGGGACCTTGCTTTGTATACCTCCGACGTCCTCCCCGAGGGGGGGACGTCGGTCGATGGGAGGGTACCCCAGGTAGGGGGTATTCCGTCGGGCCGACCACTGATGACAAGTAACCCTGCTCCGGTGGTCGGTCCAACGACGAAGGCGACGTGGTGTTCGGGTGGGTTGCGGGTGTTGCTTGCTATACGCCCCTCTGTCGCCCCGGACGGAGTGGTGCGTGGAGCGCGCCGACCGCAGCCCACCCCAAAAAAAAAAAAAGCATAAACGTGTCTGGAACGGCTAGTCCCGCGGGATCGCTGCGCCACGCGTTTCGTATTGTTTTAGTTAGTTGTCATTCCACTTGTACGTGCGTGCCATGCGGGATATGTATTCGTCTTTTTTAAAACATAAAATTGTATACATACTACATGTGCACAAAACAAAATCAGATTTTTTATACATCCGATTATCCGGATTCTCGATTATCCGAATGCCTAACGACAACAATGAGTCCGGTTAATCGAGTTTCTACTGTAAAAGAACACTGATTTATATCTTTAAGTACACCCATAAGTAGGTTTAGAATTATCATTTAATGCGAACTTTCCGCCCAAAACGTGACTGTTTATAGATGTTTTACTACTGCGTTTATTTTCGTTATCTAGTAATCAAACTATAGTTTGGAATTTTATTGGTATTATGAAATCATTTTAGAACAACACAACATCATAAAACTGTTTATTTGTTTGTTTGGGCTAACCGTAGCAACTGCAGGGTTAGAAAAAAAGTTAGCCTGTACATTGAGAAAGGTTAAGTTGTGACAGATAAGAACAAAACATATTAATTAGTTCGGCAAATGATCAATGACAATCTGAGTTTTTACAAGGTGTGGTCAATAAGATTCCTCGATAAAAATATCTATAACAAACTGTTCTATAAAAACTAACTGGTAGTTGCTGGGATCAGGGAATAAATAAAAACTTACCAGCATTATAATGTTAATACAAAAATAGGCACATGCATAAAAGTAAACCTCTTAATAATGTGTACAGGTAGAGAATGGACGTGATGTTTGGTAATAAAAAGTATTATTTTTTAGTCGACGGCAGCGTTAAATATCAGCGCGTGATTTTACATAAAGCAGTGCTATTTACTTTTGTTAGCTTACTTCAAAGGATAGTAAGTTTATTTTTTAGAAATTTACCTCTCATAAAATTCCCAGTTTCGTTTCAAAATACACGATGAAGAGTCTTCATTACCTGAAAAAAAAAAGAAGAATTAGAAAATATTTACATGTAAATGGAATACTTAAATGTATGTCTGTATATATGAGACGAGTTAACTTAGAAAACGTGCAGCCAATCAGTATAAAAATTAATATGACACACAGATGTCGCTGATTAGCATTAATTTTCTAAGCCCTATACAGACCTCGTTATAAAAAAGGTATAAGTAGTAGTAGTAGCAGAGGAATATGTTAAAAATAGTCTTTTATAATAAAAAGCGGCCATGTCGCGTCGGTATTAGTATATAGGTAATTTTTAATACAAAAGATGATATATTGATATATGATATAATTCTTGAGTTCGATATACAATGTTTTTTTTTCTATTATTTATATTTTTTATTTGTACAATACAGCGTCTGCTCGAGTCAGTGAGTATGAAATTATAGATAACAATGTCCAATTCACATTGATTTCCAAAACCACACAACCACCTCCATAAAATTCTGTGTAGGTGTGTGTTTATGTCTGTCTCGAAAATAAGATAATTTAGAACAGAATAATGTTATTAAAGAACGGACTGGATAAAAATGGAATATTGCATGATATGTCGAAGTAATCTAGTATCTAATTGTTATGTAAAAAATAATGTCATTCTTGTTAACTTTTCTGTTAATTTTTTCTAAATAATTTATATGTATGTATTTTTGCCTTTTAGTACAATCTGAGCTAAGTTTCAGTAAAAATACAAGAGAAAACTTTATGATACAATTTAGAGAAAATAACTTAAACCGTAAGTCATGTTACAATTTGTATCTGCAACTTGTAACTTGGTTTTTAAGTTTTCAATCTTCAAGGGCAAATTGAGATGTGTAATAAAACGAACTACATAACGCGGGTTTGCTATTAAAAATGTCCCGATGGCAAAATCCCTTATGAAAGAAACCGGTGTATCACGAATTGTGTTTCAAGATTGCATAGAGATAAAAAGCTATTTAAGCCGTGTAAATAAAGGTTTTATTCATGCGGGTTGAGAGCCCTCAGCGCTCACCCACCAGTCCGGGTAAAGTTGTCACAGCCATCTGAGGCTAACAACTAAGTCACATAAAAAAAAAAAAAAAAAAAATAGTTTTATTCACACGTATGTATAAAGTTGTGATAGTTGAATGAGTCACTAAAATATTGGCACGCTGAGGTTTCATATTTGAAGACAGGTGTACATCGATGATTCGAAGAATTGACTGCACAGATGGCGTATTGGTTGATACCAGTGTCGATTCCCTGCAGAAAAATACATTGTACGATCCAGAAATTGTTATTCAGAATCTGGGTGTAATTTGTATTCGTTAATTACGTTTTGTAAGTCCCCCGAAATACAAGGATTATATCCTTAGCACATGTTGTCTTTTTGTTTAAATTCGAACACGCATTAATAAGAATTTTAACAATAACAGTAATTAACGGTAGAAAATGATACGGTAACTTTTACAAAGAATATCAAAATAAAATAAGCACGGAGCTGCATTTTTTTATGTAAAAATGAAGTGCAATATTGCAGTCTAGGTCGTAGCACTAGCATATCAATTACTTTAAAAATAAAACACTGATATGATTATAGCGCATAATGAAACTGGTAGCAGCCTTGCCCCACTGAGCTAAAACGGTTGAATGTACAAGCGAAGTGAACTTGAATTTTAGCGATGCAGGTATTTTTATACATTACATTATTTAAAACAAATAATCAAAATAAAGATTTGATGTTAATTTTTAAAGAATTGCGTTCGGTCACATGTTAAGTGGCAATTAGATCCAAGGTACACCTAGCTCGGTGTATTTTAACATAAGAATCACACCGTAACACCAACTGTGTCATTTAGCGGCATGTTAAACAAATCGTGCTAGGTGGTAACACAGACGTGGCTATTATATCCCACCATCACTCACTTAAAAGACTGTCGATGTGCACTGTTGGACATAGGTAGATTAATCCAGGGTGAGATATTGATTAACGATCCCAGTGTTTAAGAGATTAAATTCTTTTGGTGATCCCATAGTCGGTTGTTGCGACTTCCACGGACAAATTGGTAATGATTTATTATATTCTTAATCCGTCGAGATATTCTTAATGCTCGAGGTCAGTATCCATTTACCTTAATCACATCATATAACGTCTAATAAAAAAGTGTAGTGGCTATGTATATAGTATCTAATTTATTAGGCAGTTGTCCATTTCCCTGGTTCTTAGGAGAATATTTAAATTTTAAAATGTATGTAATACTATTACAAATTGATTTTTATAAGCTCGTCATTTCAGTTTATATACGCCCCACTATTAGGTTCGAGCCTCTTTCATAAGGAGGGAAATAAATGTAATATACCAGGGAGTTGATTCAAGGTTATTTTGAGTTATCCTTCTCTGTCACAGATGTTATCTGCATATTATAATCTCTTAATTGTCTTTTACAACGCTCACGAGCAAAAAAGAGGTTGATGGATTGTATTCGTACTGCCTCATCCTACAGCAAGTGATTTAGTATAATCAAATGATATCGACACAAATGCCTGTCGTGTTTAGATGTAGAATGGACTGTATTTTGTATCCACTGCTTAATGCGGTTAATGCTTTTAATAATAAATAATACAGAGCCTAATGCACGTTTCCACTAATGACAAATTAATATTTCCTTTGGTTAACACTAAAATTAACAACAACGTACATATATTGTTACATAATGTCATCGTTATTATCTAAATTTTAGGGGTTGTTTGGTGAAAACAAGCTAGAAGACTAATCCATATATCATAATTATACTGTCTTTATCCCAATTAGTTGGAGTCGACTCTTCTTCTATCACACATATTGTAAAAGTTTTGGCAATAGTTTTAGGACACGTATTTCTGTGTGGTGCTGGTGACGGAGTAAGAATACAATTCACCATTCCTCGACTCCCTATCCTGCCCGTGGATGTCGTAAAAGACGACTACGGGATATAATAACCATATAACATCTGTGCAAGAGAAGGAAGACTCGAAATGAAACCCTATACCAACATGTCTGACCAGCATGTAAGTCTAATTCCCTCTCACTGTGGAGGAGGCCCGAGCCCAACAGTGGGACGTATGTGGGCTGCGATGATGATGATGATGCCTGTGTGACTATTAACACTCCTTGGGAATATAATTATTGATCAGATGACATCAGATCGAGTTCACCCAGGATCGATGTAAAGCTTTTAGACGTTTTTTACGACACCTATGAGTTATAATAGAGGTATCTATCGACTAATCCATATTACTGTCCTAAGTTAATATACCTCAGGTAACTTACAATATAAAAATGATGTAAAGCTATAAAAGAATAAAAGATTGGCAATATTAAATTGTATACGAATTATAATTCCCATTACGCTAATGGATAATCAAAGTTATTGCACCCTACGCGACATTTCCTAGACAGAATAATTTGGCTTATTGCTCACTTTGATAATAGAATTACGTCATACACTTCTACGATTCAAATAATCAGTTTACAACACGTATGTATAGAAAATTTGAGTTCTTTCCATACTAGTATGTAATGTGTGCTAGTATGTACTAGATGCTCAAATGAACTCAATAAAATTTAGTGAATGCACATTATTAGTTTTAAAAGTGATAAGTATTTCTTTCTTAGCACCCGTAAGCCGGACGGGCAACTAATAATAAGTGAATTCACTTATTGCCTAAGTCCCTTCTCATTACTATCATCGTTGACATCTACAACGATACTCAGACTCTACTATCAATATGGAAGGTGAAAGTTTTTAATCGACAGACAAACACTAGACGATCACAGTCAAAAACCTATCATTTTTAATGGTTTTAATTTCGTATGTACAACTAAGTCCCCTAAGCTAATATATAAAATCGCAAGCATCGTTATGTTAGAAGATTTTAGGTCTACGAAAACACACGATCTTTTAACAAATCCATCTTCGCCCCAATTTCAGCAATACATACAATACAATTTATACAAATTTAAGTAGCATTAAACAAAAAAGACACTTCAAAATATCTAATATATTTTTATACGGACTAGTGCGCCATTCCGCCTGACGCGATGTAACGAGTACCTTAGTACCCATCCATAATCACACATATTGCCCGATTCTCTCTGCTTACTATTGAACTTATTAAAGGTGTTTAATTCTCTTCTTCCAGCTTTTAGACCTACTATATCATACTGGTGAGAAGACGGTTGGGTATAAAGTCACATCTGATCGTCCACTTTTGCAGTAATTTAATCTGATTTATTACTCTAGAGTCGTGTTTTACTTCTTATTTTTTAATCTATTCTTATCATCATCATCATTTTCGGCATATACGTCCCATTGTTGAGCGGGCCAAACGTGCTCGAGCCTCCTCAGCAATTGGAAGGAACATGACCTACTATACCATGTTGGTCAGTTGTGTGGTATTGAGTTTTGTTTCGAGGTTTTAATTCTCTTGCATAGATGTTATATGCTTTTGATCCTTTAGTTGTCTTTTACGACACCCCTTGGGCAAGAGAGGGGGTGGTGATTTGTATTCTTACTCCGTCACCACACGGCAAATTCTTATAGCTCATAACTTATATTGAAATTTGATTTAATTTTGCAATGTCTTTGCGTGCCTATACATATTTTATAGAAATCGTGGAGGAGCACAGTTGGTTGAGTTTAAGTGATCTTACAAGGGAATTAGTTCTGTATTACACAGACAACAAATTAGCATTATACTGTGCGTCAGAGCGTCGCGAAATATGCGTGTCTGTATGCGGATCAGTAATTATTATCGGTACAAAGTCTTTACATTGTACGCTACTATTAACAAAAACGCATCGCAAGAATGTTTAAGCATTGGATCAAATAAATTTTTTTCAATGTAGGTAACCCTACATTGAAAAAAGAAGCGATTATCATTGACGCTTTTGATTAGTATTCAGTAGAATTAATTACAGGGTGGCAAGTCGACGAAATGCCACGGACCCCCAATCAGAGGAGAACCCCAACTCCCATACTATTATTGTTGGTTCAGCTTCCATATATGTATATTTGCGGAGTCTTTTGCCATGGGCCTCGAATGGTATACTGGTGTACGCCACTGCTAGTATTCCAACTGTAGGATGTAATTCCCAAAAATACATTTATCATGAAAGAGAAGTGGTTACTAGTTTCTATCGACGTATATTGATAACCACTTGACATTTAAATGACCTTAAGATTGCGTATATTTGCATATAAAAATACAAAATGCTATCCAAGTAACACTAATAAAAATTTTAATGTTCAATGTATTTTGATTGGAAGCCTCAAGCTGTTGAAATTAAAATGTCAAGAAGTCAATTACATAAAATTATCAAAGAACCAAATATTCTTGAGGTGGTTTTGAATTTCTATTATATTATAATCGAAGTAAAATTTTTATTAACATCAATTTTGTTTTGTACTATTATTGTAAATCAAATTATTGCCGTGTGGTGGTCGAGTAAGACTAAAAATTACCACCCCCTTACACTACACACCTCCCGAGGGGGTGGTAGTGAGCAGATGAAAGAGAGAAACTAGAATGAAAAGTGTATGCCATTTCGTTCAATCAACATGATATAGTAGGTCAACTTCCCCTTAATTGTGGATGTACCAAAACCCAATGTGGGACATTTACGAGATGAAAAAATATAAAACCAATAATATAAATAACATTCAAAGAGATAGATTAGCTGTCTCAATTGATTCAACTCAATAATCCTGGTTCACAACACCTGCTCCCGAAAATATATCCTTACTAATATTATAAATGCGAAAGTAAGTTTGTTTGTTTGTTACGCTTTCACGGTTAAACCACCCATCCGACTTCAAAAATTCTTTTACCAATGGAAAGCTATAATATCAGAGAGTAACATGAGCTACATTTTATCTCGATATTCCCACGGGAACGGGAATTATGCGGGTAAGGCGACTGAAGTCGAAACGAAGCGAGGGCGGGTTGCTAGTATATATAATATATATATACTAGCAACCCGCCCTCGCTTCTATGTATATATATACATACTAGCAGAACCGGCCACGCGTTGCTGTGGCTAATATTTTTGTTATATTACATTTTATTAAATTATTTAAGTGGAACTGCAGGAGAACATCTGTCATGGAGGTCGTCATATTTTTTTTACAAATGGCATCTATGTAAAAAAGCAAGTTAAAATCGTATATGACACGTTTGTAGGTTTGACATAGCAGCGCCATCTATTAATTAATTACTCAATTCAGTCAACAGATATCGCCATCTGTTAAAATCGTTTGGAGTTAACAGATAATTGTGAATGTCAAATAATAGGTATATATAGGTAATACAAATAATTTGCAATAAAATAATATTGCGACTATAAATTAAGATGTACGCTATCCTATCTTTCAAGTTGGATCAAACTGCACATGGTGTGCAAATTTGATTAAAATCGGTTAAGTAGTTTAGGAGTCCATCGCGGACAAACAACGTGACACGTAATTTATATATATTAAGATATGTATCTGTTTTATATAGATGTTATAGAAACCAGTTTATGTGACTTTATATATAAATTTGGCCATAGTTTTAGGACTACTCTTTTTTTTTAATAGACTGTGCCTGCCAACACTCTTCCTAAATTGATCTGAAGCGAAGAAGGCGGAAGGACGACTTGTGGCTCGCAACCTGCCATATTTCACCTCTACGTACATTGCGTGGTGGACCACGAGAAACGTTTGCTTAGCTTTTGTAGACATTGCTTGCTTAGAATCCCTGCGTGTGGCGGACCGCTCCCACCACTCGCAACTTAGTTTTATCCTACTTAGATAATCAACTATTATGTAACAGATAGTTTAACAATCATTGATGAAAATAAATTAATTAATAAGATTGTGTCGAAAAAAATACCATTATCTACATTCAGTTTTGAATACATACCTACACGCGCACGTAATATTTTGACCATAATAAATAATGTGATAAACTATAAATATGTATGATATGCGTTATCATTATTATTTATATGATAAATGTATGGCGGCGGTATCGACTTAGATTTATAATCGTCATCATTTATTATTATGTATACCGATATAACTTTATTCAGTAGATAACGTACACAGTAAACAATAGGGATGTTATGGAGCTTCGCAATGGTAAGCGAGACTATCGGATATCGAAATTGATATTATATCAGAAACTTATATAAAAGTTTCGAATATTTTCGGATACTGTCTGCGTCTGTATGAGACACGTTTTTTTTTTACCAGGCGATGAGACAGTCTAAACGTAAACCGCTCTAAAGGAGAATAATAATACTTCCTTCCATTTACAATTGCTTGATTTTTTAAACTATCCGAATCTGTTGGATAACCCGAAATAACTTCATCTATGTAATCGTAACCGGTATGATATTATTTTAATACCTATATCCGTATTCAGATCCGAAACTATGCACCCACAATAACCCTAGTATTCACGAATTAACCATATTGATAGACATTTTTTTAAATTCAACATTAAAAGATCTTAAATTACGATATTTCATAATGCCAAGGTACCAATGAAACAATATCCGGATCAAGATCACAGCAATATCTTAAATTGTAACGATATCGTAACGCTGAGTATCGAATTGACAAGGTATCCTATTCCTCACATTTATTGAAGAAATATTTGCGATATGACAGCTAAGCTTTTTAAATAATCGTTTACAGTAAGGAATATCCAATAGTCCTTGTATTGAAATGGATTTTCCATACTCGACTTGAAACGCCATTCCTATAACTAACCATAATATTATTCTGCTTAAGAGTCGAACTCACGGCACTCGTAAATGAAGTAGAGCCTTAAACCAACACCGTTTGTGCAGTCACGAAGCTTAATGTTTATATTTCACGTGATAACTTGACCGAATACGAGTTGCGTCATTTGTCGACATGGTTTTAGTAGGTGGGTGATTATTAGCCTTCCAAGCCCCGCCGCCGGACACCAGGTTTGTGCAGACGGACATTAGTGAACTACATATCCATTTGAATCATCATCGCAACCCACATACGTCCCACTGTTGGTCTCGGGCCTCCTCCACAATGGGAGGGAATTTGACCTACTATACTATGCTGGTCAGACATGTTGATATAGGGTTTTGTATCGAGTTTTCCTTCTCTTGCACAGATGTTATGTGCATATTACATCCCATAGTCGTCTTGTACGACATCCACGGGCAAGATAGGGAGTGGTGAATAGTATTCTTACTCCGTCACCACACGGATTATTCATTTCAATACTGATACTGAATACTGAGAGAAAACATAAAGGTGGTAACGTATAAGTATAGTGAATAAAATCAATTGTACATAATAATCATTTTACACAAAACGATGGAGATTCAAATATGAACGTCTTAAGCCATTTTGGAGCTCTTACGAACTTAAGAATTTGGTACCCAATGGCAAAACGAGTAATAAGAAATTCGATAATGCCAAAAAAACTGTCTATTATGGTTTAAGTTATATTTTGTATTTTATTTGCTATATCAAATATTTGCAGTGCGCTGATGGCTACGAATACTACCAATACCAAACCTTACATTGTCCATGGATGTCGTAAAGGATAACTAAGTGCTTTACATCGACTTGGATAAACTCCATCTGATGTCGTCTGTTTAGGAAATCATTTCTAAGGAAGGTGGATGTCAGACAGGCGAACAGACATGAAATGATTAGTAAAACTCCAAGTAATTGATATAAAGAGTATGAGGAAGATGATTACAAATCAAATATTTGTTGTAAGTCAGATATGCTGCAGCTTTGAATTGGTTAGGATCAATTCTTTTTAAATAGAAATAACATCGTAGTTATAGTGTAAGCGAAGTTGGTCAAGGACTAAAACAGGACGTTTTATCGGCGATCTAATGAAAAGATAAAAACGTCAATTATATCAAACATTCTAAGAAAATCCCTATACTAATTTGTGTCATGTAGGTATCAATTTATCAACATGTTGAGCGTGGGTTGCCCTACACGATAATAAGTTTATAATTATTAGAAATGTCCGTCACGGTTTGAACCTTGAACTTTTCCTAGTAAACTACTATATGTTTCAAGGCAACAACGGTAAGAAAAGAGCATCGATAAAATCGAACGTTAATTAGCCACTTTCCATTAGCCAACAAAGTTGCATAATATAGGTCACAAGATTGTAGTGAGATCAAATTATAATCACATACCTTTTTTATCTTTCTGACGATATGTCTCGCATATAATGTATGGATACAATAAAAACAACTGTTGCTCAATAAACTGAGATACCTTGGATGATAAGCCGTGATAAATGTCCTACTTCTGGGCTCAATGGTCCTCCCAAATAGGAGGGAAATTGATTTTCGGTACCATACTGGTCATAGTTGTTGGGAGTGGTGAAATGTATTTTACCAAACGGAAAATAGATGAAAAGAATGAAATTTTGATTGATTAAATGTTAAAAGTTCGATTTTACAGAATTCTTTTAAAACCAAATTATACACAACTATTCTCAAATATTGTCCGTGTGGTGACGGAGTAAGAATACAATTCATCACTCCCTATCTTGCCCGTGGATGTTGTATAAGACGACTATGGGATATAATGTGCACATAACATCTGTGCAAGAGAAGGAAAACTCGAAATGAAACCCTATACCAACATGTCTGACCAGCATGGTATAGTAGGTCAAATTCCCTCCCATTGTGGAGGAGGCCCGAGCCCAACAGTGGGACGTATGTGGGATGCGATGATGATGATGATTCTCAAATATCCGTTATAACAGAACAGCTTTTCAATTTCTACTATTTTCCAATACCTGTCACGCGTCTCCGCGCTCTTTCTTCGTAGCACTCATTAGATATGTATCTTCATATTATTTATATGAAGATATTTACGATACTTAAAATATGCTAAGGTAAACACTTAATTTATATGAATTTAAATAAATTCGTAAGTAGCCAATACGTAAACACCTTTACTGGGCAATGTCTAAATTTAATAACTCGCGCAACATCACGGCGTATTTTAAGGTCATTTCAAATGCCCAATATAAAAACATCTAAGATTATGTCGTAAATTACGTTTCGAGCTGTTTACAGCAGGCTAAAATTATTTTAGTCCTATGAATGTTTAAGAGATGTATAGCTATAATTTATTGGATAAAGTAGGTACACCGTAGTAGGTACTATATCAATCATCCGTTTTGATTTTCAGCAAAAAAGAAGCGAACCGTGGCTGCAGGCAGCACAGGTCTTTGTTATATAGTATTCCCATGAGAAAATCTGTGCCTGACAGTGAAAGTTCATTTTATATTATTTATCTACAAATATTTATGGAAACGAATTTATTATATTTTGCTTTGTTTCTAGCAGTCATATTTGTTTTAGAAGTGGTGTGTTTAGCCATACTTATAAGTTGCAAATATTTTTTCTTTAAGTGACTTTGCCAATATTGTGCTGAGAGACAAATACATCAGTATTCATACCCGTTTAAGTTTTAACCGGTCGCGGCCGTGCGTTTGATATCACCTTGGAATCATTACGAATACAATTATGGACCAGATGTCACTAGACAGGATTAGTCCTAGTTAGTATAGTCCCCATTTTCTATACCAACAAGTAGAATTAAAAGTGTTGATTATATTTCATCAATAGATGTATGCGTCATACCTACTGTATCCGAGATAAACGCCATGGTTATTGATAAGCCGCATTGTGATAAAAGGATTTTGAGTAAAGCAAGGTTTTTATAAATTGCTGCAACGTATAGAGTATGTTGAAAATTGTAGGAATATTACGTGTTAAAAATACAATGTATGGTGATCACGTCCTTTCACGTAGGCGTCGGAACCAGCCAAAGGAGCACCAGGGGGAGCATGACAACAACTGCGATTACCATAGCCAATTGGCAAGCAAGGCATACTTTTATCTACGGAAAACCGATACCAACACTAGTGGGAAGGCCTTTAACCAATCGTGGACGTTGAGAGATTGATGGAAGGATTATATAAACTGTTAAATGAACAGCAAGTGAATCTTTCAGAAAGAAACTGATAAAACATTATATTAGTTGAATGTCAAAACGAACTTCACGCTTGCATTATCTTTTAAATTTGTAATAAAATTTACTTGCAACAATTTCTATCAAAGAATAACAACCGTATATTAAGATTACATCATTATAAAGAATATTTCGATTGGTATTTCGGCCAAGTCGTTCACAGCAGCTCGTTCGAGATGACCTATCGAAAATAGACCGGGAAGGCAAATAAGACATTATAAGTGAGCACATACCGTGGATATATGTAGATATATTTTTATCATATATTCATATTTTCTTTTAGATATTCATATGTAGGGAAGTAAACCTTATTGATAGACATTCTGAAGTAAATCTATAATAATTAAATTTCGATAATTAGCAAAAACATAACGGGATTATTTGATACTTCGCTTGATTCTCTTCTTCTCAACCCATATGTCTCATTGTTAGACATGGACCTAGTTTACCTAAGAGTAAATAGGCTACAACACTACGTTAACTAAAAAGGTTGGCATAAGGCTTTACTTCGAAGTGTTAATATATAGGTATTTATTTATCTTAAGTTTTTAAAAACAGTAGCAGTTCAAAAACTTCATACGTCAGTATAATGGGTTTAAATAATCTCGACACCACGCCCTTCTTAATTGATACGATGACTGAGGGAGCAGGCTGTTGACTGTATTAGGAGTATTCATTTGGCCAACAAAGCTGTTTAAGCTCACCACTTATATATATGATTAATATTTTATTGGACCGATTGTAAATCGGACAATTAACAAATAATAGCATAGTTTTATTTTGATTTTCCTTTTCGCAATTGTGATAAGAAAATAAATATAATTTCTCGAATAATGATAGCAATCCTTTATGATCACGGTTTTTAGGGTTACTTGAAAGAATGTGTTTATAAAATTAAAAATAGATGACCTCTAAATTGACCTCCAAGGTCAAATGTAAGTCACCATGAGATTCCTAATTGAAAATTATTCTCCCTTGAAGTATTTTTCATATTTCACTTAAATCAGCCCTTTCCCAAATCTTCAGGGAGTTTCTATACTCTTTCGTCACTTGTTTATATAATTCTTCTATACGCATGAATAAGAGTGAGCTCCACTTAGTCGGCTGGACCCATTCTGATAAATTATTCGTGTGCTAAGTACATGCAAAAATAGCTTAGATTAAGAATTGGACCTGATGGTTGGCAATTCCAAGGATTTTTATTTTTGTATAGAACAGGGCCTGTTGAGTCAGCTAGTTTTATTAGATAATAATTGTCTTCTATAATCTTATCACTGATGCGTTCTTTTTTCACTACAAAATCATACTTTATCGGCAATAATTTAAGAACTAGATTATTAGTTGTTGTACGACTAAATTCTATGTAGAAGCTGACAAAAACATGTTATGAATGAATTATAGTGGAATTTATTGTGTATGTCGCCGGTCAATCGCCTAGTCCAAATTCGCAATAACGACTTATATGAGAATAATTAAATTTATTTTCGTCTAATTAAAATTTTCTCGTAATCCGTAATGACGATAGTTCGATTTCCATGTAAAACATTTATTTACGTTAACCAGAAATGTTTGCTCCAAGAGAAACTGTGGACGTAATCTGTGTTAATTACATGTTCGTAAAACCTTCGCAATATGAAGATTTATTTCTTAATCATCATCATCTTGCTCTTATCCCAATTACTTGGGGTCGACGCAATATGTCATCTGTTTTGACATATTGCAAAAAGTTTCGGCAATGACTTTTATGACCGGCCGCCTGCCTGACGTCAACCCTCCTTGGGAATGTATTCGTTGACCCAAATGGTACCAGATGGAGTTGGTCAATCTAGGGCTCTTAGTCGTCTTTTACGACACCTACGAGCAAAGCAAGGGTTGGTAGTATTCGAAGCCGCTACCACACAGCACTGAAGATTTATTTCTTAATGCGAAGTATAATATTTTCAGACTGAAAAATTCTGGTTAAACTTACATTTCCACATCGTAATTATGTCTTAGGCTATGAAATTAATAGAACCAATAACACAGAATACATTGAACTACTTTTATGGACTAGCATTAATTTGAGGAGATAGATTACCCTATAAAAAGATTAATATTTTATAACAACATGGACTTATGCAAATGATTTCGCTGTTGCAAAATGTATTACACATACATACACTTTGCACGTGTAAAAAGAAAAAAAAAAGAATTGTTCATCGTTCTTTTAACCGGCACTAAACACGATACGTTAAAATTTGAAAAAAAAAAAATGGAGTCCCTTCGAAATGATTAAAACACCAGCCATGGATAAATTTAAAGAACGGACCGTTTCTTGAACTCCATCTGTGAGCAAGCATATACGTGTTAGCTGGTGGGCCATCATCTTAAGAAATAACCATTTTATTATGACCCATTGATGTGTGAGCCTTTTCTCCGCATCCCATGCACTGTGTGCGCCGGCTAAGAGGCACGGCAGACCAAGTTAAAATGATGTCGTTTTGATCAAGCTTGCAACCGGTTCCAGTACGTCCGGCCGAACAAGGTTGCGATAAACGAGTGATAATAATATTTGTACCGTAGGAGGATGTCAAACCTCACGACAAACGGATACATATCAACAATTTTCTGGTAGAAAGTTAAGGTATTTTTATATTCATTACAGCTTAGAAGATATGTCTATGTTAGCATTGTGCGATTTGATTGTTGCTGATGTCGCTACTTTCCGTGTGGTGACAGAGTAATAATACAATTCGCCACTATGGCTTTAGTAAAAGACGACAAGGGGTATAATATTCATATAACATCTACGAAGGTGAAGGCAAAATCAAAATAAAAACCGATACCAATACGTCTGACTAGCGTGGGTAAAGAGGTAAATTTTGGAGGAAGCTCGAACCCAGCAGCAGCGGACCGTATATAAGCTGAACTACTGTTCGATTAAGGAAATGTCAATATCAATAGTTATCATTGTCAATCTTATAGCTCAACCTGTTAGTCATCAATGCATTAAGCTACCTGGCCAAATGTGTTTTTTTTATTCTTATTTTATTGTGATGCGTCCAACTCGATTTTTTTTTATTGCAAACTGTGGCAAACGAGCAAACAGTACACCTGATGGTAAGTGTTGCTGCCGCTCATGGACCTTTACAAGGCCGCTGCCTACCGCGAAGAAAGTGAAGGTAGTATCAATGCGTGCATTGAGGCTCGGTGATACCAAAGGTACCACCAAAACCCTCCACACGCAAACACCCTCAGAAAGTTGGGCTTGTCGATATACACGTTGTGCCCAGTACGAACTACAAAACATACATACACAGAGTCAATAAAACTGGCTCGAATGAGTATGTTTACTATCTATACCAATAAATAAAATTGGAGTGTCTGTTTGTAATGTCAAAATAATAGACTTTTTTCATGCTCACATGGTTACTTGTACGACGCCTATGCCTAAAATAGCAATTAAAAATTTTTTGTCTGTCTGTTTGTGCCGGGTAATCTTCAAAACGGCTGGACCGATTTCAAAAATTCTTTCAGCAATGGAAAGCTATAATATCAGGGCGTAAACTAGGCTATATTTTATTCCGGTATTCTCACGGGAACGGGAACTACGCGGGAAAAACGACTATAACTATAACCGAAGCGAAGCGAGGGCGGATTGCTAGTTTATAAATAAAAAATTATAGCCTAAGTATTATTGCTACTTCCATTTTTAGCATTGAATCAAATTCTCTGTGCTTTTCTGTCGAGTAGAGAAACATGATTACGCGCTTTATGTGGAATTAAAGACTTCCGAGTGCAATGTGTATACACTGAAGAGATATATTTTCAAACCTACAAACCGATAATAGGATGTTATAGTAAAACCTTACTATGTAAACGTATCAGTCTTATTGGTCCGTTCAAATTAGATTTTTAATCAAATCCTTTCACTATCTTAAAACAATCTCATAGCAGATACCTTTATAATAGTTATATTATAGTACTAACAACCCGCCCTCGCTTCGCGTCGGATTTTGTCGCCTTATCCCTGTAGGTCCCGTTCCCGTGGGAATACCAGGATAAAATATAGCCTAGTTTACTCCCTGATATTATAGCTATCCATTGGTGACAGAATTTTTTACATCGGTCCAGCCGTTTTGAAGATTACCCGGAACAAACAGACAGACAGACAAAAAAAAATATAAAGTGACTTTTAGGCATATGTATAGTGCAAATAACCATGTGAGCATGAAAAGGGCCTACTATTTTGACATTACAAACAGACACTCCAATTTTATTTATTGGTATAGATCATGACTGTGTTTGTTTCTATAGGAATAAACACACATAACAAAGCTACATTTTTTCAACAGTGCTATGTAAGAGGAAAGAATCTATTACCGTCAACCGAGAACTCCTAGATTATATGCTGCTACTCAAAAGCAGTCTTTACCATGTAGTTACGGAGTAAGAAAACAATTCATTACATCTCGTGGGTGTTGTAAAATATAATTAAAGGATATATATAATATGCGGATAATATCGATGCAGGAGATGGAAAACTAGAAATAAAGCCCTACGACAACACGTCTAAACAGCTTGGTGTAGTAGGTCAATTTCCCTCCCACAGTGGAGTAGGCCCGACCCTATCAGTTTAGCTTATACGAGATGAAGACTTAAAAATATTCTAATGGAATATTGCAACCTTATGGCATATTCTGAAAGGCTACCTTAAACCTTGATGCTTAAAACACTGGAGCAACGAGACATTAATTTATTTCTTAGTGTGGGTGTATACACGTAGATTATCAACTATACTCGTTCCAACCATTTATTTTACTTTTGACACATGCTTTAGGACGTAACTGTTTCATTATACGCAATTATTAACTTTGAAACGAGTGAACAGAGAAATATATAAACTGCCCAATAATATTTATATATCTTAATTATTACCCACTAAATACATTAATATGCCGTAAATAGCTCTATTCATAAAATTTAAGTGATAATTCATTTCCGTTATAAAAAAAGTTACGTTCTATCGCATCTAGTGACAGGATCAAAAGTATTCGGTGCAAACTAATGAATCGCAAATAATCGATTACACTTATTTGCAGTTAAGTCAGCTGACAACTGAGTTTTGAATTGTTGTAATAGACAACACGTTAAAATTGTATCAGGGAGATATAAAAATCTTCTCATCATACCTATAACATGAAATAAAACAACCAAAATATTTTAATATTATTTTATTATAACGAATCGTCGGATTCTTCGTACGAACTCGAATCGTCGCTTGAATCATCTGCAGTGTTTATTATTAACTCTTGTGTAGGTATGTTGTCAAATTCAATTTCCCGATCCCAATCAGAGAATATTATATTTTTTGTCTTGTTGACGACACTGGCCCAGTTTTCAGGCGTCACACTAGCACATGCGTTTTTTAAAAGTTCAAGCATTTTATTTGCTGTGAAAGGAGGAGTTGTATTGTTTCTTGCGGCGTGTCCTTTGACTTGTGCCCAGATCATTTCAATTGGATTATATTGACAGTGGTACGGAGGAATTCTGATTACAACATGCCCATATTCTGCTGCCATTTCGTCGATGACATATCGTTTTGGCTGCTTTTTACTTTTTAATATTTTAAGTAATTCTACTTTTAGTAGGGATTCGTCCACATCTTCCCCATTATCACGAAGCCAGTTTATAATCTCGTGTTTTTTGTTGGCCTGTGTTGGCATTTTATTAATTTGGCGAGAGTGATAGGGTGCATTATCAATAAATATTGTTGATGGCTCTTCAAGTGATGTAAGCATTTCTCTGAACCACTTTTCATACACGTCCGCAATCATCTCCTCATGATAGTCTGCTGTTTTTTTTTTATTTCAACGCTAACCAGACGCTCTGTCTGGTACAAATCCCTTTGTAGTTCCCGCATGGCAAATGATGAGGCGTTCACCTTTCCCCATTGGCACTGCAGAAGTAGAAGCAGCAGTATCGTCAGTCCAACCTTTTGGTATGGAATGATTGGCATTGAGCCAAGTTTCATCTGTGAAAACGACATTCGACCAGTCTTCTATTTTCTTAGCTTGTCTTAAAAATTCACAGCGAGACAAGGCTATATCACGACGTTCCATTAAAATTTTTCTTTTGTCGGATTTCTTATACAAGAACCCGATTTGGTGCAGCACCTTTGACAAAGAAGATTTTTGACCACGAAACAAGCCACAATTTCGTAGAGACGCTACTAATTTTTCAAAGTAGGAATCTCTTTGCTTGTGTAATAATTGTATATATGACGACGAATAGCATCAGTATCAAAACTGTCAATTGCTGTCACTTTACGGGGCTGACGTTTTTTCTTAGGCGTAGATAGCTTGTTCTGTTCAATACCACTACTACCATAGGCTTCTTTAGTGATTTTCACCACCGTTGGAGCACTAATACCTAATGCTGCTGCAACACGGTCTCTAACTTGGGTTACTGGTATAAGGAATCCGCCATTGCGGCTTTCCTTTTCAAAAAATTCACGAAGCCGCAGCACTAACTCTCTGGATTGTCCTTTAAGCACCATACCTTTCGGCATTTTGCAAGTAAAATCTTACTGGGAGGAACGATACGCTCAACTCGATCAAAGTAAGAACAATGAAATCAATACGGTGGAATATAAATACTCAACACAGCGTATGAAAAATATGAAAGAGCACTCAGCGAACAGAAATGTGACTAGCACGGGAGTCTTGTTGCGAGTGACAGACAACACAACAAAATGGCGTCGCCGGCGCGCCGTTCAGTGTTGCCAATTCGGCTTAAAAAAAGGGGTAGGGTGGATGAGAAAATTAGTGATTTACTACCGCAGACGAGGGCGCCATTGTCTCTAAGTAAAGTTTGGAGCAGCGGACCTCGCTTAATGGAAAAATGCTTCATAAAGTAGTTATTTTTTATTTTGCAAAGTACAAAGTAAAATATTTTGGGAGGACTGAATTAGTGGGTATGCAAAAATTAATGTGCCCAAATAACAAATATATTTACAGAAGTGAAGTTTTTAAATAATATGAAATATGTATTTAAGCAAAAATAAAATATCCGCGTTAAATCGATTAAAAGTTCTTCCTGACTAAAATCGATTATTACAAAACATAGTATCCGTAATACATTGGTACAACACTAATTGATCAGAATTCGACCTGCGAAAAGTAAAATAAATGGTTGGAACGAGTATAAGTAGACATATAAAGTGTATATAACTAATAGCTAAGTACAATATTCGCTGAACAAACAATAATGTTATCTAATTGGTTGTTTGTGTCGCACATGCGTGACAGTAGCAGTCACGTGACGTTACCCTAGTCTAAAATAGATGAAGCGGTATCTTTGTTGGAGGCCGACAAGAATAAATTCCCTGACTAATAATAGGTGATTGGCTGTGTCCGGCTAGTGTCTCTGCAGTATCTTCACATTTCTACATACACAAGTAAGAAGTACCCACTGTTGTGATGTTTCCCCCTTTTATAATAGTCGAGGTTATTTTAGGCACGGTCCTGGTCGGTAGTGTGTAAATAGGTAAGTGTCAATTTTATAGCTAGGTATATATTACTGCAACCTTGATTTGCCTACCTATGACTGCACAGACGGTGAAGTGGATACGATGAGACGACATGTCATTCCAAATGTCATTGGTTCGATTCTCACACGGGGCTATACTTTGTACTATTCACAAATTCTTTTCTGAGTCTGGGTGTAATTTGTGTTCGCTAAATATATTTTTAACGTGCCCTGCAATACAAGAATTATTCCTTAGTGCGGGGCATTGTCTTTAAAAAAACAGAGTAACTCTGTAAGGATTAAGACAGAGAATGTTCTGTACATAATACATTTGTTCTTGCTTTAGTCTTAACCAGCAATCCGCCCTCGCTTCGCTTCGGTTATAGGTTATAGTGGTTTTACCCGTGTAGTTCCCGTTCCCGTGGGAATACCGGGATAAAATATAGCCTAGTTTACGCCCTGATATTATAGCTTTCCATTGGTGAAAGAATTTTTGAAATCGGTCCAGCCGTTTTGAAGATTACCCGGAACAAACAGACAGACAGACAGACAGACAGACAAAAATTTTTTAATTGCTATTTTGGGCATAGGTGTCGTGCAAATAACCGTGTGAGCATGAAAAAAGCCTATTATTTTGACATTACAAACAGACACTCCAATTTTATTTATTGGTATAGATAACAACCTCGAATAAGTGACGCAATGAAAACTCAATATATCTGTAGACAATATCAAGAAGAAAAGCTCTACATAAAACCCTATGCCAACATGGTATAGTAAGTTAATTTCTCTCCTATTATAGAGAAGGCTCCAGCCCAACAATGGGTCTTCTGTGGAATGAGATGATGATGGTTATATATTTACATATTATATATATCTAGTAACTACAATTAGGTAGTAATTAAGCCTTGTTTAATATCAACTTATGTAACTTGTTAATATTAACTTAGGCGGATAATCGAATGTCATGTTTTGTGAGTGACGGACAAACAGCGCTTTAAAAAGAGAAACGTCAATCATCTGTCAATGTTCCCTGGGCTAAACAGATTAACGCTTAAAAGTTACGTAGGGAATTAACCTACATATAAAATACTGTACTTATACATATATGGCTTACCCATGTCGTTAATTTGCTATAGATTGATCTGATTGCTTTGAAATTTCGCCTAGAACTCGCTAACGATACTCCAAAGAAGCTGAAATTTAAGCCTGAATCATTTCTAACACATCCTGTAGGAGGAATTAGGTTGAAATTTACTGAAAGAGATGATTGAAGAAGTAGAGTTTTTGTACAAGATTAGAGTGAGGGTTTGAATTTTGTCCAAAATTTTAGTCTAAATAAAATTTCATCCATATGGTGATGACTTAACAATACAATGGGACTCGTAAGTAAACGGTAATCCGTCGGGTGGGCCACTGAATACAAGGATCCGGTACCGCTGTTCAGTCGTTATGGCAGCAAAGGTAAAATACGACAGTTTATATGGCTGCACGTAAGTTGCTTTTATCGTCGCACACGGTTTGGGCGGAATCTAACCGAACTAGAGCCTGTTAAAAAGGGTTTGAATGTAAATAGCATCCACTGGAAGAGGAAAACCGTCTTATCGCGCTAGTACAGTGTAGTAAAAGAATATGGCTCCCAACGGAGTGGACTAGAGTCCATCTTGTACGTAAGATATAAAATGTAAAAAAAAAAAACATAATAATTCTTCTTCTCAGTCGTTTTGCTCATAGCCGAGGGTCGTGTCTTTATGGACTTGCCGACGCTAAGGTATTAATAACACTTCTCCATTGCACCCTGTCTTGGGCATGTCTCAGAGCAGAAGACATAATTACTCATACAATATAATGTATATTTACTTATTGATTAATTGGAAAATATTTTTATAATAACACCAGGCACTTTTTCAACATAAAATAAAATATAATTTATTAATAATATGTACCTTGATTTTTTTGAAATCGACTATTTCACCCAGACTTGACATTTATTTCATTATTTTGATTAATATATAATTTTAAATGCATTGCAATAATGAACATGATTCATATACTTATAGTATATTTTTATTTTTGAGTGTTTTACCACAGAAATTTATGGCAAAACACACAATAATTAAAAACTACTGTAATTTCACGCGTTATATAATTACGAGAAATCAAATTTTAATCTCCTGTTTGTATTCTTATTTTAACATATATGTCCCAAACTACTGAACAGTTTGGGGCATATGGGCCAAAATAAGAATAACGCAGATAAATATAAGGTTGATATAAAATTGTAATGTATATTTTAATCATATCTGCGATTTTAATTTAAGCGCGAAGTGCTAAAATAATGTCTCCACGAACAAACACGCAATTTTTCAAAGCATTCTCTTTTGAAATCTGCATATTTCTGATTAATCTAAATTGACGCTAAGATGATTACGAGTAGATTAAATTTGTTATGTTCATTCAATAGATTACTTAAGTAGTATGAGTCTATAAAATTGTTATGCTGTTATCGCAAGTACTAACTATTGAGTTATCTATATTCCTGTTCTATATATATATATATATTTGGTACAGAGCACATAGAATAAAAATAATCACTAAATGTCGACTTCGTTTTAGTCTAGCCATATATTAATTGTGTCTGAATAACATAGGGTTGTCCATGTGGTGACGAAGTAAGAATACAATTCGCCATCCCCTCTATTGCTCGATATAACATCTATGCAACAAAAAGAAAACTATATAAAACCCTACGCCAACGCGTCTGACCAGCATGGTTACAGTAGGTCGACTTCCCTCCTACTGTGGAGGAGGCTCGAGCCCAACAGTGGGACGTATATGAGCCGAAATGATTATGATAAATGAACATAAGGTTTTATGTCAAGTTTTCCTTTTCACGCACAGATGTTATTTGCTCTCGACGTTTAAACTTAAAATACTAGAGAGAAAGGAAGGGGTGGTGATACATATGTATATAACGTTTGCTTACTCGGTCACCACATAATATTTTTAAATTGCACTTACATAAATCAATTTTAGTTATATTTATACAATCTAACTTACGTGATATATTTATTACTTTCCGATTGACCCATTTTATTGATGGAACATAGAAACGTAGCCGATACATGGTGTAGTTACAACATAAACAATTCAATTAGAAGGATGTGGGTCACTAAACATATCTATATTTAATATCGATAATACATTACGGTATATTCATCTTTTTTTTTTTTTTTATTGCACACGGTGGCAAACGAGCAAACAGTACACCTGATGGTAAGTGTTGCTGCCGCTCGTGGACCTTTACAAGGCCGTTGCTAACCGCGAAGAAAGCGAAGGGAGTGTGAATGCGTGCATTGAGGCTCTGTGATACCGAGGGCACCACCAAAACCCTCCACACGCAATCACCCTCAGAAAGTTGGGCTTCCGGCTCTCTCGCTCACCGAACGAAGCGCAGTAACAAATTTCTACTACTCAGACGTCGATTTTCTATAATCAACCTAATGGGGCGAACAGGCATCACACGGGTCTCAATTCTCAGTTCCTTCATCCAGGAGACATTTCTATATAGTAATGTTAAAATTTAATAGCTTGTCCAAAAGATCTAACAAGACTAACAAAGAGATGGCATTTAAAAATTAGCAAGGTAAAGGTATGGTTGTGATCAAGTGATCCGAGATGTTCTTCTGTATAAATAAAAAAAAAAATACAAAAAAGATTTCTTTGAAATCCATCACATCTCCGCCTACTGGGATCTAATGCATTGTATTAGCGGTTTAAAACTATCCTCGCATAATTGCCTTTCTAATGAAACAGGTTTGAGGTGTATTGGTTGCATGGTTTTAAAAACTATAAATAACAGAATCATTTTTTTCTTTTCGTATATATATAGAAGTTTATAAGTAAAAAACATATTGTAACATTTTATTATCTACTAGCATACCCGGCAGACTACGTCTTGCCCGGAAATGTGGCGCCACATTCAATATCATATTTTGTAATGTTGTCAATTATGCAACAAATCAAATTTGGTAATATACGAACAGTTGCGCCGCGCCATTTATCGGCTCCAGGTACTCATTGAAATACACACACACACAAAATTTCATATAAATCGGTGCAGCCGTTTAGGAGTTAGGCGACAAACACAGGTACAGAAGAATTATATAATACTAGCAACCCGCCCTCGCTTCGCTTCGGTTATAGGTTATAGTCGTTTTACCCGCGTAGTTCCCGTTCCCGTGGGAATACAGGAATAAAATATAGCCTAGTTTACGCCCTGATATTATAGCTTTCCATTGGTGAAAGAATTTTTGAAATCGGTCCAGCCGTTTTGAAGATTACCCGGAACAAACAGACAGACAGACAAAAATTTTTTAATTGCTATTTTAGGCATAGGTATCGTGCAAATAACCATGTGAGCAAGAAAAAAGCCTATTATTTTGACATTACAAACAGACACTCCAATTTTATTTATTGGTATAGATATTACAATCACACGAGCTACCATCTAGTACACTCCCCTTATTTTGTATCTATCGAATTGATATCTTGTCAGAAACTTATCAGACATGCGCATAACAACTCACAAACGATTCATTGTGATTGGATGTAAATAAAGTTTATGAACGCTCAAAGGACAAACGAAAGAACGATTTTACTATTAAAACGGACTAAAATGAAAATACGAACAACATATTTTAATATACACAAAGTTTGACATAAAACCTAATACGAGATATTAACTCAAGCAATGTATACGCTATTTATCTGAACCGAGTTCATATACGTCCCACTGCTAGGTTCGAGCTTTCTTCACAATTTCAGTGAACTTGACTTAATATACGACGTTGGTCAAATGGGTTGGTATAGACCTTTATTTCGAACTAGCAACCTGCCCTCGCTTCGCTTCGGTTATAGTCGTTTTACCCGCGTAGTTCCCGTTCCCGTGGGAATACCGTGATAAAATATAGCCTAGTTTACGCCCTGATATTATAGCTTTCCATTGGTGAAAGAATTTTTGAAATCGGTCCAGCCGTTTTGAAGATTACCCGGAACAAACAGACAGACAGACAAAAATTTTTTAATTGCTATTTTAGGCATAGGTGTCGTGCAAATAACAGTGTGAGCATGAAAAAAGCCTATTATTTTGACATTACAAACAGACACTCCAATTTTATTTATTGGTATAGATTTCCCCTCTCGTGAATAGATGTTATTTGCATATCACATCTCTAAGTAGTTGTCTTTTACGGCACCCATAGGCAAAAAGTGGTGAATAGTATTCTTAAAAATCTCCAGAACTAAGTTAAAAGTTTACTATAATTGGACGTAGTTAAGCAAACTAGAACCAACCCACACCTTGAGTGAAACTGAATTAAGTATAAAAGCAGACCCTCAACCGTGCTGTGCACCTGCTCAAAGAATATCCTGGTCAAAAAAACTAACCCAAAACAGAATATTATTATAAATTTGTTTTTTCAAAATTACTGTGCCATTTTTTTCAACACATATTTGAAACAAAAACCTCAATAACTCGAAAGTGAATTTTTGAGGGTTGGTTCTAGTAAGCTTAACTACGCCCAATTCACTTACAATTTATGTTTTTGCAAGTAATGAACTAATTGAACAATCATTACAGATTAGTACATGTTAACTAAAAAAAAATAAACACTATTATCCATAAGCAGTTCGCGAAAACCAGTTCATAAATATTATAATAAGTAAATCGCTTGGTATTAATAATTTTCTTGATCTTCTGTTCAGTCTATATACGTTCTGGTGCTGGGCACGAACCTACACCAGACGATAAAGATTATGAATTTTATGTCTGATTTTCCTTATCTTGATGTTATCTACTCACATACCTTAGCCAGCTACCATCTAAATCAGAATATCCATTAAGAACCCGGCGACAATAACGGCCCTATGTTTCCGTCTACTGAGATGTGCCAGTGGTTGGCCTATTGAACAGCCTATATATATATATATATATATATATATATATAATTTGTTCTACTGATCGCGGCCGGAAAAAGTAAAACGAACCCTCAACATATTTATAGCGTTAATGTAATTCTGTTATTGTTTTTCTACGGCCAAAATAATATTATTCGCATTTGAGAGTTTAGTTTTCAGAAATATTCAATCTGGCTGCATTGAAAAGTAAATAATCCAACGGAAATACCGACTCTGACGAATTATTTCATTACTGTGCGTAATATGGAGGATGACGCAAATTCGGTTTTGACAGATGGTATAGCCACGTATGGTCGTACGCTATTGGTCTGGCCGCTCGAAGAAAAATTGTATACATATTGCAAAGTAGTGAGTAACTCTATTTATGAGCATTATACATATTGATAAAAAGCAACATTTTCTTGATGAAATTTTTATTACAACAACAGAAGTCAAAACAAAAATGTAGAGATCTTTTGTTTGTCTGTACGTTTGTGAAAACATCACGCTAAAGCTACAACATGGAATTTAATCCAAATTTCCCATCTACATTGCTAGAGGTCTAATTTAAGACATGGTGTTATGCAGGATAAAAAATAACGAAACCGCTCAAAATATCTCAGTAATCAACACAAGCAAAGCAAGGGGCACAATTAGTATTATTATTAGCAAATCAACGGGCACAACTAGTTTATTATTATATATGTTGTACGTGTCGTTATATATGTCATCTATGGTCTCAGGTCTGCAAAAATAAACCACAATACTAAAGACATGTATGTTAAGTTACAAATTTGGCAACGATTACACACGATGCATTATACGACCGTGTAAATATAGACATAGTGTTAATAGTTTAGCCTTTGTGTCCCCGGGACAGATAAAACGAATAGAATATGAGACAAAAATCGATTTGGGCTGGAACGTGGCTTCTGCTCCCGGGGTGAGCTGGGAGTCACGGCCAAGGTCGGTCGTACAGCTGCCTCCCCCGCCATCCCGCTCACATCGCCTCCTCGCCCGAGCTGGTTCCTCCCCTCTATTGAGCAACCGCGTCGATACGCCACTCA
This sequence comes from Lymantria dispar, assembly GCA_032191425.1. Taxonomy (NCBI): domain Eukaryota; kingdom Metazoa; phylum Arthropoda; class Insecta; order Lepidoptera; family Erebidae; genus Lymantria; species Lymantria dispar. The sequence continues at coordinate 14,661,131 of CM063461.1, read as the reverse complement.
TTGAGTACATACTCCCACCAAACAATTTTTATAAATATACCCAACTATTCAGAAATTTAAACGTATTTCGCTAACGTTGGTAGCAAATAACAATCTTAGCGGCCTCTCATCGTTATTCGTTCTGAAAGTAAACAAGTTAGAATAATCTATGTCTCACATTGAATTACTATTCTGCGATTTTTAATGTGTTTTGATGTGTTCATTTTTAAATATTCAATGTCTAACTTTAAAACAAGTTTATTTAAATGATACGAATTAAAATATATGCAAGTAAATAGCAAATGGTAAAGAAATCATGATACTGATATTGGGCCACGTATAAATGATAAGACTGTTTACGCTTAACAGATTACGACTATTTATCATGTATAATATAATAACATTTAGTTCATACAAGTAATTGTGACGTGAAAACTACTGTATAATTAAAAGGAGCTTTTAAATCGATTCTCAACTAAGTATGCTTAATGTGACAATAATTTAAAAACGGGGCCCTTGCTAAAATAGGTAACACTATGGACTGGAAACTTAAAAAATCAGGAATAACAAATTATCATTTATTTTTGCAAAAATGCGACATTTTGTACGGCTCAAGACAATGGGGCAGAATATCTGAAACGGGACTGCCCCGCTCAAAACGGAACGTATGGTCATGTTATGGGAACTACTATTAAACATTTATTAAAAATTATGAGTGTAGAGTAATTATGCTATGTTCATAACGAAATATAATACAGATGTTAATATTACGCCTACATTTTTATCTGATCCAATGAGTTTGGACGCAAATCAGTAGCAGTAGAAAATCAGCAAAGTGTATTCTCTTTTATATTTACCTACTTACTTAATGGGCTAGTCCTATAAAGGACAATGGTAAAGGTAGGAGTAATCGAGAATTGACAGCCTTTCGCCCTTTACATGTTACGGTCGTCACCTGTCCTTACCTGGGAGCTGTGAAAATCGACCGAGTACGAACCAAGCGAGTGAATAATAGCGATGTCTTTTCGAAATTTATAAACCAACTGGGCTGGCAATGTCGTCAACCAAACGTGGCGATTATGGTAGTATCTATCTTTGTGCAGGAGATCTATATATGTCCAACAGTGGAAATTGAGAAGTTAACTTACTGTGTATCCTCCGAAAATGAGAGGTTTTATAGGCCACAATCTGCTAAGTTTAGGTAGCCTACATGCGTTTACGTCTTTAAAGAACATATGATTTTATTTATATTTGTTAACGGTATATAAATAATCAGGTGCTATTTTTGTCTTTTATGGAGATATGCAATCCTTGAATGCGATGACTTTTGACGCCAAGACCTCTCCCTAGGCGTTGCCACAATTGCTATTACTGCAATCTAATTATAAAGGATAAATAAATTAATTTTATACAATGTTGAGTTCACAATATCTTCGTGAAGTAGGTAACGGTATATTTAAAACGGAAGCACGAAATGTTAGTCAATCAATATACAACGAGACGAGGCCGTAACATTGGGTTTCACCTTTGCTCAATGTCTCAATCTAACATAATTGTACGAAGATTTAAATTTAATAAATTGCAAAATCAATACAGTTTTTTTTTATATATTACGTGTTTCTAGTCGTGACAGGAGGCGAAATTTATGAAACGTATACAAAATAGAGGAGCTAGTGACCAGCGATTGCCAGCAATGAATCATCATTGCTCAATGTATTATTCGACAAAAAAACATGCAAATTTTTTAATATAGCCATTTCATAATTTGTATTTTCGTTCATGATAGATTTAAATAGTAACTTTAAACAGTTACTGAATATAAAGTATCGATCTGATAGTCTTATTCTGCAGTTAACAAAAGCAATATTTTCTACGTGACTTGATACGCTGAAACATATTAAAACGCAAGTGATAGTCATGGAAATAACTCTACCTATATATCTAAAAACTTTCATTGTTCGTAACAACATCAACCGCAATGAATCCACAGGATTTCAAGTACTCAGGTAGCGTAGTATGATGATATAAACCCACACATAGGTCTTCCAATCCCGCTGCCTGAATTCAATCTCGGTATTTGCGGGACTACGAATTTTCAATCCTGCGGAATTTGCGGGATCCCGCATATCGAAAATATTCACATTTATATAAGGCAAATAAAACAATGAATTAATCAACTCCACGTTTATTTACGTACATATTACTATTAATATGAGATCAATCAAATTACACCGTATATTTGTAACCAAAAAAAAAGTGTGTGTACAAAGTACGTATATCAGAAGTGAAACTCCTTTATCCTCTATCCTTTATCTCATTCTCTCGCCGGCTGAATCCTATACATTTACGTGTTTGTATCTCTATGGACTCGCTTTTTCGTTTCATCGAGTTTGAAATCACAACGATTCTAAAGAAGTTTCACTTAAAAAAAAAGGAATTAATCAACTAACTACACCATTATTAAAGTATTACTATAATATTAGTATGAGATCAATGAAATTACTCCGGTTATTTATCACAAAAACCCTATGAATTATCAACTAACTTCATATTTATTTAAGTATTACTACTAGTATGAAAGCAATCAAGTTACTTACACCGTTCTACTTCACCGTTTTTCTTCACAAAAAACCAGTAAAAGATACTGAATAAAAAACAAAACAAACTTCTTCAAAATATACACAAAAAAATTTAAAAATCAACAAAAAAAAAACATTAAAAACTATAAATTTATATAGGATATGTTACTGTTTGAGTATGAGAGTTTATTAAGTTTGAGGTTGCATGCACGATTTTTTTCAGTCCCGCAAATCCCACGCCAGTAATCCCGCATCATGCGGGATTGGAAAATGGCACGGGATCCCGTAATACCGAGATCTCGGTAGGAAGGATTGGAAGCCCTACCCACACGGTTCTCCTTATATCATTAATTCCTTCTCAGTTGATTTGCAATTTCCTTGAATTAAGTATATTTATTTGTGCAAAGAAGTAACGATGATGATGATTCGTTATTATCAGGCATATATTTAACAAGAATCTTTATTGCCTTTTTTTTGTTTAAATGAAATAACTCGAGTCATCATAGTACAATACTTACTTTAGGAATATTTATATTGCTATCGATAAAATAGACTCAGTACGTGTTATCACAAAGTTAACGTAAACATAACTATAAATAAAGTGATTAAATATCTAATAACCTCACAATAATTACGTAAGTTGAGTAAGACGTTATTTAAATAATCACATTTTTAATTTTGTCGTCAAATATTTAAAGTAATTAATTTAGTGTATTGTATCTTTAGAAACAACATATGCATATTATTTATTATACAATATGAGTATTATTGTATAAATTTATTTACAATTTTATTATATTACAATTTTACCATTCATTGTCAGTGTTAAAAGAATGCCCACTTTCATTTGCTTTCAGTAGCATGAAAACCGCATAACACTTGGAATCTATAAATGTAAAATATGTTGTAGTTCATATGGCAATGAAATGATAGAAAGTAGGGATGTTAAGGAGCTCCGTTATCGTAACCAAAGTTATCGAATATCCGAACTGAAAATATATCCGAAACAGTATCAGTAACCGATATAAAAGTGTCTGTATGAAATGTTAAGACATATTTTCTATCAACCAGCTAAACTGACAGCCTAAACATAAGCTCCTCCAATTATACGATACAATTAGCATTTCCCTAAAAATTCAATATTATAGCCGTAACCGATATAATTTTATTCTAATATCCTTCTATTTCATGAATGAATGAATGAATGAATATCCGTATTCATATGCCGACGCGAAACTACATGTTCAAAACATCCCTACTGTAGAGAATAAGACGTTTTCTCTGGCATTTTCATGTACTTATTGTATACGCTCAAATATTAAGAATATTTAATTTAGTTTATGTTCAAAAGGATAATTAAAATGTCCAATTCCATAAGTAATTTTATAAGATGAAACATTTAGCATCTAGTAAAAAGGTTTCAGTTTGAACATCTTTATATACAAAACCCTTTAGAATACAATATAAAAGTACGCAAAGAAATAAATAATAACTTGTGAGAAAAAGTGTACCTATATAAAGTATTCGACGCAATCTTATACGGAGAACGCTATCTAATAAAACATTAAAATTATTCAATGTGCCTACATTTATTTCTATAAAAGTATACGCCCATATAATGTACGAATAGAAATTCATTCTACAATATACTTTTCAGTAAGCGGGGTTTCTCCCGAAGCCCTCCATTGAACGACGCCCGGGCTCAAGCGTCTATTTTTAGGGGACCGGGGGGTGGATCCGTCAGGAGTCTGACGTCATGTGCCACCCTGTTACGCCTACCACCTCGACACGGGAATAAACACGATTTTCACTAAAAGGATGATAACAAAACACGATGGCGTATAATTTTCTCTATTTAGTTCGGATAATTGCCTAGTAGATAAGTTATCACAATGTCTTATATATAATAGATTAATAAAACAACTAATAAATAACACACATTGCATCAATGAAGTGCGCCGTTTAAAATATTGCTTTAGTAAAATAAGTTTTATTAACAGTGATTGTGACGAGTTAACAATGCAATTTATCTTTACCCCTAAATTTAGCAGTGATAAAAACTTGGGCACCAGTAGGGCAAACAGCGCTCTCCTGGCAAACTAATAACATCAACTACGACTGTCAAGTTTGACGATTTTGGAATTTGCTGAACCCGACGTCCAATAGTGGACGGCGATAGCCAATAACGTCGATGGACTGGTAATGTTTAAAACTAAAATCAAAGAGCTTCATTTAGTATTACCGACCCTCGTTGTATGCATATACACTCCCTTCACTCTCTTCACGGTAGACAGCGACCTAGCATAGGTTCAGGAGCGGCAAAATCACTTACCATCAGGTGTGCTGTTTGCTAATTTGCCACAAATTACAATAAAAAATAGTCAATTCAATAAATATTTTTTTAAACTGGTGCGTATTTTTAAATACAAACAGCCGTGTATGCTATAGTTGCCCAAATAAAACACTCAACAAAATGGCCTAACGTTTAAAGGAATGGGCTCAAATGCCATACGTACCATTTCTAATAACAGGCGTGGGCGACAGACTGAGTGCAAGGGAATGGACTCATAACACTACGTTGTCTACTACAATACATAAAGCTATAAAAATATTAGATAGGTACTTGCCGTTTCAGTGCCGATGACCTCGCCTAACGAAATCATATCGTGATAGGACTCTTTTAATCAATTTTCTCAATTAAGTCCAAACATTGGCCGCCTGGGTAAAGAGGTCATTTTCTTTATAGACCTTACACAAAGGAATATTTTTTTTAACGTTAAGAACTATATAAAAATAGGATTAAAATAATAATTACACCTCGCCTAAAGAATTGTCTTGCATAAATATCGAATGTATTCCACATTTAGTAAGTACAGGAAATTAGTACTTAAGCCATTGCACCATCTACGTATTTGCATTAGAAGTACGGTTTACATTATTCCAAAAATAAAGAGGAGAATATTGTTTATTGTTTGAAAACTTTAGATAAGTACATTATTTGAACAAAAACAATATACTACTTAACAGAAGTTCATACGAGATCTTATACATAGATTTGATATACAATACACATGGGAATAGTACGTATCTACATTTAACTGCTAAATGATGATGGAGGTTTGTTTGTCTTATCTTGAGTTTAATATACCAAACTATAGTCCACGAATCGTTATTTGATATGTTTGCTATATAGAAGTGAATTTATTATTATTTTGTATGCAAGCTATAAACTTGCCGTGACATGATAGAGTAAGAATACAATTCCCTACCCAATTCTTGCCCGCGGATGTCACAATGATTAAGTAAATACATCACTGCAACAGAAGGAACATTTGAAACAAAATCTATACGAATCTGTGGAGCCAATGATTAGGTATAGAGAATGCCTGTGATTATTAGTGAGAATATATAAACTGAAGAAGGCTTAAATATTCTTACAGCAAGGGCTATTGACAAAAACACGTCAAGCGGCTGGGTTTTTAGGTATTAGTATTATTACACAGTAAAAATAGAAACCGTAAAAAAAAAATAGTTTGTAACATCCTGATAATATCGTTACTATGGTTCTGTTTCTTTACCACTTTAGAATACGGTATTCATTAACAATGAGTCAATACTGTAATATCCGGCAATTATAAGTTTGTAATTAACAAGGAATCATTCCTGATTTTACCTTTGTTGAAAAAGTCAGAAACCGAAGTGTACTGAAGGTACTAATATATGGCTTTTATTATGAGGTTTCTCCATCATAATCAACTCTTATTCGTCGGACAACTCGGCTCGAGCTTTATAAAATAGCAAGGAAAATTGGCTTATTTATATATCACGTTCAAACGGGTTGGTATAAGTTTTTTTAGTTTGCCTTCTCTTGCATACCTAGATATATGCATATCGTATCCCTTAGTCGTCCTTTACGACACCCACGGGTAAAAGACGCTGGTGGATGCTTACTCCGTCACCACAGGTTTTTACTAGACATCAAAATAGAAATAATTATGAAAAATCTAACAAAATATAAGCTATGTTTTACAATAAATATATGATAGAACACAAACGCGGTTTTACCGATTTTATCTAACGTTCCCACTGAATCAACCTTCGTGCTTTATCTTGCGGTTCGCACTTGTCGTTTTTTATATAAAAATGCATCTGTAGCACATGGCGAACACTCCCACGGTTCACAAAGACGTCGTTGAGAAACCGACGGCCCGGTTTAAAAACCAACAAATTATTGCACTCATTATAACTTGATGTGTAACGAGTTTATTATAACCAGTTATAATTTTAGAAAAACTCGTTTTAAAAAATAATCTTTGTATCTAAAACTAATAGTTAATAAATTTATCTGTATTTGTGTAGGAGACGAGAGAGGCGAGAAGAAGAAGAAATGGTTATGAACTTTCGATCCACTAGCTGTGTTGGCGTGTGTATACAATATGTTACTACCTTACTTTCTCATGGGAGACGCAGAAATCAGCCAAGGGATGAACAGGAGAATGGGCGCTCCCAACGCTCCCAAGATTGGAAATCGATGAGCTGATGGATAAATATAGCATTCATGCGATATGTACAAATGAAATTTAAAAACCTAATATTTCGAATTACATTTTATATTAGAACATTTTTTTTTTATTTCTGGCAACATACCGACCACGCACGCACGCACACACATTGTTTAAGACCAATAACCTCAAAAAATTACAGAGTAATGCTTTTCTTATTATATGCAGAGAGACGTCAATGCGTGTTACGCTCAACTCGACACAAGGCGATTGCGTGAACTCTTTAAAATTGTCTATGCAAGGATGATAAACAGCATCCATAGATATAATATAATCGAGATTCAAAAAGACAAAAAAATATATGTATTAATATTTTTTATAGTTTTTAACAACCCAATCTTCGTTTTAATCAAAAAGTTCTTCAAGGGATCTTCTTCGAGTCCGTGGACAAGAAAGGAAAATAATTTTTGAGTTTCCAAATATCATATTGTTTTGTATTTACCTAGACGGTAACTTATAAGAGTAATTACTTTAAAAAATAACTAGACAAGAAATTACTAGCGTTGAACATAGATATTGTTTTAAACATAATTATTATCGAGAAAAAGTTTTGGTAAACTTTAATTTTAATATTAGTATCAAATTTCTGGACAAAACAAGTCATATGATCCGGCCATAAAAATTGAGGTGCTAGTAAAGATACTGTTATCAGGTATTCTACCACTAGTCACCAAGTATAAACGACTTATAGATATGACAGTTGAGCTGTAGAAAATAAGAATAGTAAAGACTAAGGTTTCAATTTATTATCATTTCGGCTTATATACGTCAAGCTCGAGCCTCCTCCACAACAGGCGGGAAACTTACCTATTACACCACACTGGTAAGAGAGATTGGTATAAGGTTTTATTTCGATTTTTTCTTCTCTTGCAATAGATGTTATATCCATATTCTGCCTTAGTCGTCCTCTACGACACCCACGGACAAGATAGAGGTGGTGAATTGTATTCTTACTCGGTCACCACACGGACCAGGATTAAGATTTAAAGTTTTATTTTTGATTATTTTGTCAGTTGCTTATTTCTTTCTTAAAGTATATATAAAATATTATACAATAAGGATTTAAAAATTAATTATTTATCTACATAAATGTCAATATGTAGTGTATCACAATGCGTATTTTGTGTTTATCTACATCTGTCAAATTAAAAAGTGAAAGCTGGATACGTATGTACATCTATTAATTATGAAGGCAACTATGTAATGTTAAGATAACTACGTGTTTTAATAATAATTTAATGGAAGCTGTATGTAGTTTGTAGCAATCTAGATTCATCAGCTCAACCCATATAAGTCCCACCGTTGGACTCGGGCCTTCTCCACAATGGAAGGGAATTTGACCTACTATATATATACCGCGGTGGTCAGATGTGTTGGCATGAAGTTTTATTTTGAGTTTGCCTTCTCTTGCATATATACATATAATCATATCATATCCCTTAGTCATCTTTTACGACCCTCACGGGCAAGAGAGGGGGTGGTGAATTTTATTCTTAATCCGTCACCACAGGGGGAAAAACGGTGACGTGCAGTGTTTCTTTATTACGGTATATTTTTTTAAAATTACATACGAATATTTTCGTATGATAACGGAATAAGAATACAATTCACGACCTTAGCCGGAGGTGTAAAAGACGACGAAGGGGTATAATGTGCATTTAACAATAAAAAAAAACAACCAAAATAAAGTCCCTCTGAATAGCATGGTACAGTAGGTAAATTTCCCTCCTATTGTGCACGAGGCTAGAGCTCAGCGGTGGGACGTATATAAGCTGTGATGATTACGTTGATATAAATTTACACCTGTCGTTAGCTCAAATAAATGAAGTTATATTCGTGATATATATACACTTTCAATTTGAGCTGTATTAACATTTAATCATTAAAATAATGAAAATAAATGCATTTTATGGAGTGTCGCCAACGATTTAGTAATGGTACGTTCAAAGCATTTCATGTCAGATCTTTGGTTGAAAATAATAGATCCGCGAGCCTTGGAGTCGGACGACGAACTCGACGAAATAGAAACGGTCAACGTCCACCGCGGTTATAGTTTGAAAGCAAGTTAAAAAAAATACTTCTGTGCAAACAGCAATTTCGATTAATATATTCGGCAACCGTGGCTGTGTACGAAATCCGTCCAATGCATAACAAATAACATTACTTCTTTGAAGGGAATTGCTAATGTTGAGATCGCGTGATGTGACATGACCTACATTTCTGCATTTTTCACGCCATTGCCTGTTAGAAACCATAGATCCAAGTTCTATAAATAAAATAATTCGCGAAAATGTAGAAAAGCCGCGCCTCTTCAATAGTTTAAATATCCTCCAGGACGTTAAAGCATCGGTCCTGGCTGTCCTGAATAACCAACACTATCAATATGTAGAATGGCATCCTAAAATATTCTGAATACTGGTCTGCTTCTGAAATAGACTGCACAAGTGGTTTAGGAGTTAAGATTAAGATGCCTATGTACAATGCTAGTGTCGGGGTTCGAGTCCCACGCAGGACAACACTTCCCCCGCAATACAAGCAATAATTTACCCAGTGCAGGGTGTAGTCTTTTAAAAAAACAAAATATATCGTTATTTCTTTGGATTTCACTCTGTATACAAATAATTAAGATATTCTTTTGAAATTAGTTAGACGTTCGCCCAATATGATTATTATAAAATCTAGCAGAATCTCGTTGATGATTTATTTACTTTAAGACATCATTTATTTAACGTAACATTTGTTAGTATATTCTAAAATCAACATGTTCAATTCCATCCCTGGCCCTTAACGGAAATATTATCTTAATCTACGTCATAACGCATTTATTACTTAAATAAATAATGGAAATAACATTTACCGACCTCATTTCACAATTGACTGTCCTCCAAAACAATGTCTTATTTTTTCCTGTTTGAATACTGCTTTTTAAAAATGTCAGTATAACTTTTCATTTATTCTTTTTTTGAAGTACATGACACTAAATATTAGTGTATAGTAGTAAATTTAGTATTGACGAAAGTGACTAACTATAGATACATTTACAATAGCGCTTTAGCTAGCGATGATATGCAGAGGGGTCAATTTCGATTCTTTGGCAGGATATTTGTGTGATCCACAAATGGTTCTTCTAAATTCGAATGTACATATTTATAATACTTACGCTTTATATAATAAAAAATGCTAAGGTCGCACTGTGTTTGCATGGCGAGGTCCACTTTACAAACATACAATTAACGGTCCCAAATTACTTACACCCATGCTCAAATTCGCTATTCATACGCGGCGCCATCATAGACAATTTGATTTGAATAATCTCAGGAACTAAGTACAAGTCCGTATAATCGGTTTTTTGCATATAAATAGTAGTTTTATTGATAAAGCCTACAAAAAATAATGCGATATACATATCTATAGAACCAGATCACTGGCCGTAACGACAAATCTTAACAAAATGTAGGATAACGACGGGACATCAGCGTTACTTTAAGTACTTTCGAGAAGGCCAATGGTAAAATAACGTGTGTGTCAGGCGTAACTAGTTAATTATATTGTCAAATTACGTGTATATGGTGTCAAAACGATTGAGCACTTCGTAATTAAAAACAAGTCTGATGCCATCAGGTGTTTCCGAAAGCCATATTATTAAATTATTAAATATTTTCTCCTTTGAATGTGAATATTAAATTTTGTTTAGTATTTATCATTTTTGTTTATAATTTATCTGTTAAAAGTTAGGTACAATAAAGGTAAAATATAACGCAATTTATCATAGTAAAAGAAAAGTCATAAATATTTAACTTCTTCGAAAACCTTTACTGAATTTGATCCTAGTTGATTCATTCGTATACATATATCTGTTTGTAACTATCGATTGTAAGAGATTGAATTCGTACCCTGGGTCGGGTAAATAGGTTTGTATGGTTTATCCTTAGAATAATAACATAATTATAGAAGGTAAGTTCGCGCACAAAAAGTGAAGCATTTCAATTGGAGCCTAATGGAGCTTACGCCCGAACCATCCCGTAATGTACAAGTCATTGAACTGCACGTACGTACGCAACTCTTAAAAAATAAATAGGTAATTATGACGGTTTGTGCATTCAAATAGTGTCACAACACATTTGAAAAACTTAAAAAGGTTTTTAACATTACTTTTAAAAAAAGTATTTCGACGATTTATGTTAATAAAAACAAAATTTGATTTCATAATTTGTATAGTGGTTTGCGTGTGAACGTGTGTAATCGTCTGCGCGCCATTAGTATTTTTAGATTCAAATTTTGAAAATTCGAAGTATGGACATTATCCTTCTATACGTTATTATTCTAAGGGTTTATCATTAAATTTTCTAGAATGATCATCGACCTATATTTTTTAGGACTAGATGGAATTATATGCCTTGTATTATGACTAAAAATTATCTGACAAATTATGGGTGAGAAATATTTCTGTTTACCCTTTCTGGCACAAAGTCGTGAGAAAAAAAAGCGTTATTAATTGTTTAAACATGTATCTGTATAATAAGATGTGTATCATGCAACGATGTTCAACACGGTTGAGTGTTGACCAAAACTGCATAAAGCAAATGAGTTAGGTGAAAGTAATTGTCATTACCGCTGCACGACTATTTGAGCTGAGTATTTTAAAATTTCACGGAAACTCTTTACAAATGAGTTGTAATCTATTATAACCAACTAGCCGACCCGGCGAACTTCGTACTGCCATAATTTTTTTTTCGTAAATATATTTTCTAAATTTCCGAAAATATAGTCTGTCTATAGCTGTCATTTGCGTTTTGTTATTACATGATAGATGCGTTTCTGTTATACCACGTTTAATAGTGACTTGTATTCTCTTTGACGTTTTCCCAGTCCCACGGGAACCCGGTCGAACGGGATAAAAAGTAACCTATGTCCGTTTCTTGGTTCTAAGCTACCTCCCCGCCAATTTTCAGATAAATCAGTACAGCCGTTCTTGAGTTACAAATAGTGTAACTAACACGACTTTCTTTTATATATATAGACTAGCAACCCGCCCTCGCTTCGCTTCGGTTTTAGTCATCTTACCCGCCTAGTTCCCTTAGAAGGTAAAATTGACAAATGCTCTTTATTCAGTTTTACTAAAGAGTATTTTCCGTGGGATGACAGATTAAGAATACAATTCAACACCCCCTCTCCTACCCGTGGCTGTCATAGGAGATGACTAAGAGATTATAATATGCATACAATCTACATCTATGCAAGAAAAGCTTGAAACTAAAACCTATGGCAACACGTTTGACCAGCGTGGTATAGTAGGTCATTTTCTCTCTCATAATGGAGGAGGCTTGATCCCAACAGTAGGATGTATAAGGGTTAAAATAATGAACGAAGAGTCCTCCTTATACAAACTTTGCTACTGCGGTTCACCTCTTAGGTGTTGAATTCCAAAATATCCTTTCTTAATGGGTCACTATGTCACAAAATAAAATTACGGTCAAAATTGCATGTAAGCTTCAGTAGTTTCAGCTCGGCGTTAGTGTCGACCAACTTCTTCATACCTATTTACCCCTACCCTTCGAGGGTGCAAATTAAGAAATGCTGAAAATTGTGTTTATTTATTTTTATTAAATAGTGTTTGTGGAGAATTTGATGAAAATCGATAAGGATTTTTTTCTCCCCTTACAAACTTTGCTGTTGGGGTAAACGTGGGGTTCCGCAGCACCCCTTAGGGGTTGATTTCCAGAAAATACTTTCTAGTGGGTCCTTACGTCACAAAATAAAGTTGTGTTTCAAATTGCATGTTGCCAGCTTTAGTAGTTTAGCTCGACGTTGATAAATCAGAGAAACAAATTTTTTATTAATACATATTTACACCCTTAGAGGGTGAAAATTAAAAAATGCTGAAATACGTGTTTATTTATTTTTACTAAAGAGTATTTTTGGAGAATTTGAAGAAAATCGATGCAGCTTTTTTTCTCCGTATACAAATTTTGTTACTGCGGTTTACCCCCTAGGGGTTGAATTTCAAAAAATCATGTTTTAGTGGGTTTTTACTTCACGCAAAGCAACTAATGTCAATAGTTCATGTTTCTGGCTTCAATAGTTTCGGCTCTGTGATAACTAAGAAAACTGACATCTTTCTACCTATTTTACACCTTAGGCCTCATTTACGGAGACGCGGGGCGTCACGCGTCGCGTGTGGCGTGGCGTCTCGCGGCGCGTCGGACGTTTTTATTGTTTACGTAGCCGCGGCGCGTGAAGCGGCACGTATCATCGCACGCGTAAACACAGACTTATAGCAATATGCGATGTTGTTTATAGAGACGCGAGGCGGAAAGAGTGGCGATGCCGCTGCGCCCGCGTCGTATTCTCAAGCGTATAGCGGAGCACGCGGCGAGCATCGCTGCGGCGCACGCGGGGTTCTCAGTTAATCCGACCTAAACTTCTCATGTACCGCTATTATAAACACTGGGCCACTCTTTATATTAAATAACTCACTTTTTAAAATACAATTTTCTCCTAAAAAGTCTATCATATACTCCGTTGCGACTAGTGTTGCCCAAATGCAAGACCAAGACGAGACTTGGACCAGTCTTGGTCTTGGTCTTGCAACACCACACCTGGTCTCGTCTTGGTCTTGGTATTGCACAGTCGAGTCTTGGTCTTGGTATTGCAGCAAGAGTCTCGCAAAGTCTTGCAAGTCTTGCAGTTGGAATAACGTAACAGTCATTTATCATGGCAATGAAAAATCCAACTAAATTAATCAAATATCATCCTATCCTATCTATCCATCTGCTAGCCTATAGTCCACTATTGAATATAACCCTTACCACTGGGGAAAATTACTCTCCTATTCCCCTGGTGTTACATTAGACAGAGTTACTACTCCTATGACAAAGGAAGGAATTTCGACCCTGTTTTCATAAGACGTCACCACACGGGGCAGTTGATACAATAAATTTTATGTCATTTAATATTACCCCTTTCCAACAAAAAAGATTTTTTCAATTTGATTGGCAAGCGACGGAGTTATTTGACCACTGACGACAAGTTACCCTGCTCTGGTGGTCGGCCCAACAAGGAGTCGACGTGGGTACAGGTGGGTTATGTGCCCGCGCGTCATCCTTTCATCGCCCCGGACGGAATGGACCGCGCGTGTGCTTACCATAGCCCACCCATAAAAAAAAATGGCTTCCTAACACCATTACCTCGGTCCGATTTGATACGACATCCACGGGTAAGAGAGTGGTGAATTGTATTCGTACTCTGTCCCTACACGGACATTTATGTAGATTAATTGGAGGCATATATGCTGTGTGGTAGCGGCTTCGAATACTACCAACCCTTGCTTTGCTCGTGGGTGTCGTAGAAGACGACTAAGAGCCCTAGATTGACCCGGACCAACTCCATCTGGTACCATTTGGGTCAACGATTACATTCCCAAGGAGGGTTGACGTCAGGCAGGCGGCCGGTCATAAAAGTCATAGCCGAAACTTTTTGCAATATGTCAAAACAGATGACATATTGCGTCGACCCCAAGTAATTGGGATAAGAGCAAGATTATGATGATGAATTGTAGGCATATTTCTATGTCCAACAGTGAACGTCGTTGGGCTAATGAATAAACGGATATATAAATATGTATAATGGACAAGAGCACTGTCATGATTACGGTATTTTTGTCCTTAAGCCTTTCCGAAGGGGGCCTTTCCGCGGGTAAAATAGGGGGGTGATGAATTGTATTCTTACTCCGTCATTACACGGTAAGTCAAATCAGTCTTGAGATATCCATCTATTGGCCAATCGATTCCCAATGTTGGTGTTGGCTTTTCAGAATTACTCTTCGGAAAGGCTTCATCATCTCAGCCCACATACGTCCCACTGTTGGGCTCGGGCCTCCTTCATAATGGAAGGGTAGTTGACCTACTATATACCACGCTGGTCAGACGTGTTGGTATAGGGTTTTATTTCGAGTTTTCCTTCTCTCGCATAGATGTTATATGCGTTTTATATCCCTTAGTCGTCTCGTACGATCACCCACGGGTAAGATAGGGGGTGGCGAATTGTATTCTTACTCCGTCACCACACGGATGAGAGATTGAATACTAAGATCAGTAAATAAAGATAATAATAAGTTTGAAATTAACCGATTAATTTACCAGCATTTATTTTTGCTAGTTTAATTTTACGGCAGTCATGTTTCGTAACAAAACAGTTATTTTATAAATATTTATGTTTAAATACTACTTTGGCGACTTTCAATAGCCAACTACATACTCAGAAAGTTAAGTCTTAATCAGTCTCAGTTAGACGCTTGGAGAACAATAGATGTGGGAACAATTGTTATCTTGTGAGTGTGCAAATAGGCAAACATTCGCACTAGGGTGCAATGCACTCGGGCGATGCAGCCGCGACGCGACATGCGTCATCAAACTACTTGTATATCGCCGCCCCCGTCCGCTACAATTCACGTTAGAAATTGTCTTTAATAAGCACTTCGTTTAAATTTGTGATATCTGTGCGACTATTTTGTAGCTACAGTATAAGAGCCAATGGAAAGTTTTATTTTTAAAATAGAATTTCTGATGTTTACGCGAGTATTATACATTTTAAATAAAACTACTTTACGGATTTTATCGCGTTTGTATTTGATTTTTGATTACCCGACGTTTCGAACACCTTACAGCGTTCATGATCACGGGTGGACTAAGATGTCTCACGTCCAACAAGTCATCGTTACTGCAGAAAATTTTATAATTATCTACCCGATACAGAAATTAGTTATTAAATATTGACCCACATTTTGATACAAAATTTATTGCCAGTGTAAGAAGAAAATGATTCTATATGAAAAAATTATATTGTTTATGGTTAGTAATAATTAAACATTAAAATTAATAGTAATTATATTTAAAAACTAACTAATAATCTAGTATACTACCACCGGATCGGAATACGGTTACACTGAGAAAGATCCGGCAAGAAAACTCAGGTAACATGATGCTAAATTAAAGTTAATTTTGAAGGCGGCTTACTTTATGTTACTAAAAAGGTTTTAATTTATAAAATTATCTTTAGTTATTATTATTGTGGGTCAAATCTATACAATATGAGCTCACGGTGTCTTGCAGTCTTGTGGTGGTCTTTTTGGATTTCTTTTTAATAATGTTTATAACAGGATCCCAGCTTGATGGCAACACATACAGACAGATACTTGAACGGTGATTCTCATCATCCCCCTTCACAGTTAGCTACCGTGTGTAAATCTTTGTTGCAGAGAGCACGAGGAATCTGTGACGATGAACACCTGGCTGGGGAGCTGCAGCATGTCAAGCAGGTGCTACTTGCAAACAAGCTGCCAGTTCCTCGCCCCCGTCGCAGAGACCGAGTGAAACCACCCACAGTTGAGCGCCTTCCTGCAATACTACCTTATGTCAAAGGAGTCACTGACAAGATTGGCTACATCCTGAAACGCTCTTCCATTAAAACTTATTTTAAGCCACTGAAGAGGATTAGCCAATTCTTACCACCTGTCAAGTGCCAGATCCCTTTACAAGATGCAGGAGTATATAAACTTGACTGTGACTGTGGTCTCTCTTACATTGGACAAACAAAGAGATCCATAAGAACTCGGATCAAAGAACACATAGCCGATGTGAAGCACCGCCGGGACACTAGGTCTGCAGTCTGTGAACATAGCCAGGACCGCGCCCACCATAACATCAGGTTTGATAAACCACAAATCCTCGCAAAAGAACACCGATACCTGCCTAGAATGGTACGCGAGGATATTGAGATTAAAAAACACAAAAATTTCAATAGAGAGGATGGCTGGGTGTTACCATCAAGCTGGGATCCTGTTATAAACATTATTAAAAAGAAATCCAAAAAGACCACCACAAGACTGCAAGACACCGTGAGCTCATATTGTATAGATTTGACCCACAATAATAATAACTAAAGATAATTTTATAAATTAAAACCTTTTTAGTAACATAAAGTAAGCCGCCTTCAAAATTAACTTTAATTTAGCATCATGTTACCTGAGTTTTCTTGCCGGATCTTTCTCAGTGTAACCGTATTCCGATCCGGTGGTAGTATACTAGATTATTAGTTAGTTTTTAAATATAATTACTATTAATTTTAATGTTTAATTATTACTAACCATAAACAATATAATTTTTTCATATAGAATCATTTTCTTCTTACACTGGCAATAAATTTTGTATCAAAATGTGGGTCAATATTTAATAACTAATTTCTGTATCGGGTAGATAATTATAAAATTTTCTGCAGTAACGATGACTTGTTGGACGTGAGACATCTTAGTCCACCCGTGATCATGAACGCTGTAAGGTGTTCGAAACGTCGGGTAATCAAAAATCAAATACAAACGCGATAAAATCCGTAAAGTAGTTTTATTTAAAAAATAGAATTTGTATAACTCACAGTAATAGCCAGAGGGCAATTACGTAAACAGAAATAAAACATACAAACTTGTTTACGAGTGAAAAATGAACAACACACACGGGACTCGAACACACATCTGCTAGAAATTAGTTTCAATCATATCAATTAGACCAGCGATAACTGGCGTCATTGATCGTCATCATCATTTCAGCTCAGATACGTCCCACTGTTGGGCTCGGGCCTCTTTCACAATGAAAGGGCAATTGATCTACTATACCGGGCTGGCATTGGTATAGGGTTTTACGTCGAGTTTTCCTTCTTTAGCATAGATATCATCTGCCTATCGTATCCTTTAGTCGTATTTTATGACACTCACGGGCAAGCCAGGGGGTGGTGAATTGTATTCTAACTCCGTCACCACACACTCTAGTCTCAAGTCTACACCGTTTCTCACTCGTAAACAAGTTTAAATACCATGGTATGTTAAATGCTAAATTTCAATAATTTAGAAAGCAAACATGATAATAACCAAAAGGCTATATTTACTAACAATCAAAAATATGAATTATATGAGCAATATCTTGCAGGTATTTTTCATATTGTTGCTAAAGATATGCTTTCATGAACAGTTGTCGATTTCTTTTCTTATTATATATTAGATGCGTCGACCCGGTTTCGCACCTGCATAAACTATATACCTACAATCAAACTGTAGGTATTATGGAGCTGTTTAAGGCCCAAAGTTTTAGAGCAAGGTAAATCAATATTTGGCATGCAAACGGCCTAAAAACATAATTTGTTAGGACATGACATTTCATACGTTAGAAACTACAAATGCACACAAATCATCATTGCCGACCATATTACCTCCCACTGAGGGGTCATTTTGAGTTTTCCTTCTCTTGTATAGATGCCACATGCATACATCTATCATCTACTAGTCTTTTACGACACCCACGGGCAAGAGAGGGAGAGGCAAATTGTATTCTTACTCCGCCATCACAGGAAAAAGGAATTCACACAAATGAAGATTGATAATTGAGCGAGAATGATGCGTGATTCTCTTGAAATAAAGAAACATGGCGATATTTATAGCAAATTAATAGGAAATTCAGCCTTTGACTGTCTTCCGACTTAATTACAATTAATACCAAATAAACTACTAGAACACCTATGCCGTGTATCAATCTTTCCAAGTGGTGATGGAGTAAGAATACAATGCACCACACTATCATGCCCGTGGGTGTCATAAAAAACAACTAAGGGATATAATATGCATATAAAATAATTATATGGAGAAGAAACAGTCCAAATAAAACGCTATATCTACTACGACGTATTATATAATGCGTCTGACCAGCATGGTATAGTAGGTTCCCACATATTCTGATCTTATATGGGCTGAGATGAGATCATGTACCGATGTCATTTTTATGTGATGAAACATTTCAAATCATTGCCATTGAGTTTTTATTCCGGATCTTTCTCAACAAGAAGGTGTTTCGATTCGATGGTTTTATATCACCTTGTTTTTCAAAATGTTAATGAATTATCGCATTATAATAATTAGCATAAGTTAATAATAAACGATGAAGACTAATGGATTACATATTTAGATTTTTTTATTTTCTGCGTGTAATTATTATTATATAGAACCATAAAAAAAATTACAGCACCTGTGCCTCAAGTTCCCACGAGTAAAATGAATACAAAATCAACACTAAAACAGTTCTAGTTAATTTCTCAACTTTTTTAGCTATTCATGTAGAGTAAAGAAAAGAGATTACCAAAGTATTGGGACCCTATTTCATCCACATCCATTGAGAAAGTGTGTTGTTTGCACACAACATGCACACGCAAAAAACGATTTAAATTTCTTATATAAAATTGCATCTGAATCTTATTATCCTAACCAATATTATAAATGCGAATGGAAGTATGTTTGCTTGTTACGCTTTCACACCTAAATCACCAACCCAATTTCAACCCAACCTAATTTTTACACAAATGGAAAGCTACACTATTAATAAGATTGTATGTAACATAAGATTGTAAATTGTCCCTGCATGCCCACGGGAAAAGCAAGTACGCCAGTTAGAGCGCGGACAATTGACCGATTTTAAAAATTCTTTCATCAATGGATATTTACATTATCAGCGAGTAGCATACAACATATTTTATGCGCGTATTCCCACGGGAGTGAGAACTACGAAGATGAAACCGCAGGCGTTGGGTAGGTTTAAATTAATATGTGATACGTAAAATTATTTCAATCACAAGTACAAATCTATATCGAATATATGGTGAAATTCACACGGCATACAAATAGCTTCATTAATTTAAGATTTTGATAACATTTATATTATTATTATATTTAAAATCCACCTTCACATTTATCTACCACTTAAATAGCTCATATATTCCTAATCACTTACGACATTATATAACTCAATTTTTTATATGCTAACCGGTTATGTTCAGCAGTTGGAGTTGTTTAGAATTTTTGATACAATGTATATCTACAAATATTAATAAACAAATATTAATACTATAAATTTATTAGCCGTTTTATTTTTATTACAAATGCATAGATAACATATTTTTTACTGCAGACATATTGCTTAGATAGTGGGTAGGTGGGACAAGATAGTTAAGATAATTATATGGCTCAAGTTAGCATAGCTGGCTACAACATATAATGCAAGAGCGTGCGCAACAATCTTACGTAAACGAGATAATGTTTATTTAGGGAACTAAACTGCTCGTTTTTGTCATGCAACCGTAACATGTAAAGCGCGAGTGATTTTCAATGTTAGACTAGAATCAAGTCGTTTTATTTACTGGGCTTGCCCGATCAGGATGGTTTTCACACTAAGATCATTTATCGCTAGATCCACGTAATAAGCCTATCCATCCACCAGCCTATCGATATTCACTATTGGACATAGATCTACCTCCAAAAATGATGAAGTCACAACTGCCACGCCTGGCAAACGGGTTAGTAATAGCAGTTGCTGTTACAGTTTAACAGAAGTATTGATGCCTAAACTTCCGATAACCCGTAAACCAGTTTTTGTGACTCTCTTGGGCAAGTAAGCTGTATTGTTAGCTCGTCACCACATGGAACATTTTTATAAATAAATATAAGAAGGATAAAATAAACTTATAATAGCGTTGAAATTGCGGTCAATACAATCATGCAAATTTCTACCATAAGATCGTGATGTTAGCAATTAACTACAATACCTAAATCAATGTCGGGACCTGCTCCAAACACGACATACCTACTATAAATACAACTTTTAAATTTAATATTCGCAAGTTAAATAGACATTGTGACATTAATCAACTGACTTGTTTTATCATCAAAATTTTAACGGAGAAATTCAATATGGCTAGATTTTTTGAAATATGCAAATTATCTTTTAATCTGCATTTGCCGCAGCAATAAGAATCAACAGTGGAATTATATTTTCTAATAAAATAATCTAATACATAATTAAATAATCTTTTGTGAAGTTACCCTGTATGATGACATATTAGAATACAATCTATCACCACCCCTTATGTTCGCTTTCCCATGGCAGTAGCAAATATTGCTTAAGACAGACACAATCCCCGCGAGTCGTTGACTGATTGAAATTTATGATGTGAAAGAAAGCTGTTAAAAGTCAACTTATTAAACTATCGGGAAGCTAGTTATTTGTATCATGAGTGTTTTTTTTTAGTATAGTGAATAAATACATTAACTACAAAGGTAAGTATAGTACGTACAGGTATTTTCACGTTGTGATTGTAAAGAATGGCAAAGTGAATGCGGATAATTTTACTACAAAAGAAGGAAATCTTGAAATAAAATCTGTAGCCAACCAGCCAGTGGTATAGTAAATGTTTGTGGCCGGCAACGGAACACATAATATGGCCAGAAAAGAATTAATATATTTATACCAATAATTGAGTAATAATTTCTGATGTTTACCGGAGTATTACACATTATAAATAAAATTACATAATTATATAATACTAAATAAAAGACTTCCCGTGACCGTGAACACTGAAATTCGTTTGAAACACCGGGAAATCAAAAATCAAATATAAACGCGATAAAATCCGTAAAAATAGTTAAATTAATAATATTTAAATATAAAAAAAACACCAATCATTCAAGACACCAATGTCGATTATTTAAAGTTATAGCCACGTTTCAGACTTACAAATTAAAATAAATAATCGAAAAATAAACACGTCATTCAATTAAAAGTTTTGAAAGTAATAACGAGTTTTACTTTGTTAAAATTTAACGAATTACCATGATTTCTTTAAAAGTTTTTGACTACTTGACTGGTTCAATATTTATACCTAATACAAGTACCCATAATTAAAAGTTGTGTACAAATTTTTATAATAATAAATTTAGAGAGACATATCATAGTCTGAAGTGACTGAAGTGGTAATGGGTAGGTCACATCGCTTGATGAACCGACAATCGCTGGGAAAGATAGATTCTCGAGTGACAACGCAGGATAGGACGCTTCTTTCATCAGTCGGACCGACCAGGTGAAAGTTGCTGGGGGTTGTTGGATGCAGGTGGCACAGTACTACACTTTGTGGCGAAACATAAGGGAGGCCTACGTCCAGCAGTGGACGGCGTTAGGCTGAATAATACTGATGATATCATAGTTTTATACAAAAATTAGAGGATGTATCGATTCTTTCTTGAAAAAATTAACGATGGGTTATATCATAATTAAATTTATAAATATGCCTTGGTATTCACAGATTAATCGCAACGATACGCGTTTATCTATCACTATGGACGATCGGTGCAATATCGACTATCGATAACTCGTATTATATTTCTATGAATGTGTAAATAAATGTCATCGGGCTTGTTCTCGCTGATTTCCAGAACTGTCTAACCGAATTAAATAAAACATGTATGTATTTAATTTGAAAAATATGATAATATTCACACTTAGCCACAATGCAATGCAAAAAATATACTTAGGTAGACCTAACGATCACCACTGGTTGATGGATGAAGAATTTCTCAAAGTCCATTTCTTAAAAAAACCCGCTCATTTCATATGTATAAAAGTGATGTACGGAGGCAATTCATTGCAAAAACCATATGCCAAATAATGTCATAAGTACATTTGACGATTATTACGCAAGAATAAAAAACATGACAAAAGCCTATAAAAATTCCCGGTACCGTATTTTTTGTTCGACTCAGGATTAAAATTTAGATCGTCAAGGTAGCGGATGTACACTTATGCCACTCGCCTAACAACACAGTCATAATTGAACTGTAGAAAAAAAAATGAAAGACCACTCCAATGGCCGTAATAAAACAAAGAATTGAAAACCCCTACTTTCTCCACGTCACTAAACGCCAATACACGATCTGCTTACATTGTTATTGACATTACGGTCTACATACGTATGTACGTACATATATACGTACATATATACTTCAGATAATATAGCGCTGTTGTCTACAAACAGCATACAAATGCACAACAAACGGTTCCCATACAGATGTGATGGCCGACATACTTTAATACAATACGATAGTGCAGGCTTGCCGGTTTTAATAAACCACTGACAATATAGGAGACTGTTTATTGTATATACGTGGTGTTATATGTTAAAAAGATCTAAAGATATGTGCTCAGAAGCGTATAGAAAATTTTCAGTGTAAGAAAATCATATACATTAAGGCAGGCACGATTATTCATATTTTCAACAATATATAATTATGTACGCAAGGATGTACAAAAATGTATTGTGGAGAATTGTGGTTGATAATGAAACCAAGATATATTTCCTTATCAAACCACTTTTGTCTCGATCCATTATCCACACACACACACACACACACACATGTATATTCATTTATTGCTGTTGGTGGCAAACTAGCAAATAATACACCTGGTAAGTGATACTGTCGCTGACGGAGCTTTGCTAGGCGATTGCATATCGTGAAAAAACTGAAGGGAGTGCGAATACGTGCAATGAGGTTTCGGTGATATTAAAGGCACCACACGCAAACACCCTAAGAAAATTGGTCTTCTGCCTCTCCTTTTGTTAATATATTTCGTTTCTGAACTCGTAATGTTCAAAGGCAAACTTCTAAAAGCGTAGACAATTTTATTTTATTATTTTCTTCACGGTAGGCAACGGCCTGGCTATACCTGTGGTATTGCAAAGCTCCATGTGTGGCAGTATCTCTTACCATCAGGTGTGCTGTTCGCTCGTTTTTTTTTTTATTGCAAGCAGTGGCAAACGAGCAAACAGCACACCTGATGGTAAGTGTTGTTGCCGCTCATGGACCTTTACAAGGCCGCTGCCTACCGCGAAGAAAGTGATGGGAGTGTGAATTCGTGCATTGAGGCTCGCTGATACCAAAGGCACCACCAAAATCCTCCACACGCAAACACCCTCAGTAAGTTGGGCTTCCGGCTCTCTCGTTCACCGAACGAAGCGCAGTAACAAATTGCTACTACTCAGACGTCGATTTTCTACGAGAGCGTGGTACTCCCCCGGACGGACCGGCCCGCGGCTGTAGACAGATAACTGTCGACAGTGTGGTCCTACCACTACCGAAAGTTTGTCACCATAACAATTTAAAAAAAAGACTGGAGTACCTAAACCTAAAAAAAGATGATATATGATTACATATATATGTAACAAAAACAAAGAAAAATCTAGGCTATGAAACTATTTCATGTGGATGTGACAGCAACAATTTAGTTTACATCTAGATTAATATTTTATATGTATGTATGTATTATACAAATTATGTAACTACTTTTCTCAATATTATTGGTGAGTACATGCTTCCTAAGGAAAGTCAAAATTGCCTTACTATATGAATTGAAGTTTTAACCTCATGTAAGCATGTAAGCTGATGTAAGCATTTAATTTCCAGTTTTCTTTTCTAGTGATATTTAATATGCTCATTGTTGCCCATTGTTTTGCTATGATCTTTTTGAGCAGGCTATGGTCTAGTCCAGTGGTGGGCAAACTTTTTTAATGACGGGCCACAAAGTTTAAGAAATTCTAGGGCCAGAATTATAGAAACAAACCCGTTTGTATTAAAACTTTTTAATAAACAAAATAGCTTTTACTTTTACGCCTTGTTAGGCGTGTGAGATATATGGAATTGTTTTTGATTTTCCATAATATTTTCGAAAGCAGGTTCCATCCGTGACGAAACAACTTTCAGCAGTGCGAAAAGGTGTTCATCAGTCAATCGGTTTCTGCTCGAGTTTTTCCGTTCTCGCCCTCGCCGCCTGCGCCTCACATTTCACCACGCCCCGTATTTCCCATTTCCAACACATGAACTACGCTGCTACTTTAGCTTCACCGATAGCTTGAAGAGAATGGATTTTTTCCAATAAATAAACTAATACCCGTGACAGACTGGCGAGATAATTATAATTATGGTAAGTTAATTATGTAATAATGAAAGCTCACAACACCCCTGACGAATTGGCTTTCATTAAAAATTCGGGGATTTTTAATTATAAAGGTTATTTAAGATTTTATTATTCGCGCCTAAATGCTGACTAGAATATTTAGGATGGATGGACTCTCGGCGGGCCGGATTAAATACATTCGCGGGCCAGAAGTGGCCCGCGGGCCGTACTTTGCCCATCACTGGTCTAGTCGAAAGCGGTCCATTTCGACTATTGCGTCGCTATTGGGTCGGCCACTACAAAATCACGTTGGTCAGACGTGTTGGGTTTCATTTCGAGTTTTCAATTTCTTGCATAGATGTTGTATGCAAATTATAATCCGTTAGTTAGTCTTCTTTTACCATACCCACGGGCAAGATACGGGGTGGGCAACTGTACTCTTACCATACAAATAAGGACAATGTTACCACTCGAACTAACGACTAATTTTATCATATACAAAGTGACTGCACCTTCATTCGCCTCAGATAAATTATAATGGATATTCTGAGGCCATACAATATAAATAATATAAAAACAAGTTGTAAGATATTCCACATATAATATATTTATGTTTAAATCGTTCACTACGAGACAAATGTAAAGTGGAATATCATTATACTTTAATGATATGGACACAACAGACAACCTTGGTCCGAATATACTAGTGTCACGTTTGCAAAAACTTACATTAAGCAAAATAGTTTTTTAAACTATGAAATTACAATTAAATTGCCAGCTGTGGTAGCAAAAGCGCATTTCAATTTATAATAATCAGAGACATAATGGCAGGGAGGTCTTATTGAGAGCGATTTAAATGGGAATTCATCATAGTGGTTACAGGTTGAAACTACAAGACGTGATCATCCATTACCTATTCATGTTAAAGAGTCGTTGGCTCAGGGATACGAGTAGAATGGGCGGCAACACCCTTCCTCTAACGTTAACCAAAAGTTCCATAACATTGGGAAGTGCTATTTCAAACAGTGTACTTCGATATGCTGATGTATAGAGGTACTTCCTCAATTTCTGATTTAAGCCAATATTTTCCAATTCTCCCACTAATTTCATTCAAGTAAACATAATCTAACTTAAACGAGGTCTCAAGATACTTTGGCAGAGTCAGATTATACTTCAGTCGTATTCCGTGTCATCGCATAAATTAATCGAGAGAATTATGAGTTAATTTAATAATAAAATTAAACTATGTTAATAACAGGATAAGGTTTTAAGGATGTTTATACATTAAGTCTGAGAGTAGCTCATGTGTACAATCAAACATCCTGGTGACGACGATTTGGCTTGTTTTGCACCATACATATAGGTACCTCTTCAAAAGCAATCAATATTAATTCGTATTCCTACTATTCTATTTCAAGTCATAAGGTATGCTAGAAATTTGTGAATATTAAAAGACCATTTCTTTTTCTAATTTCTAGAGATTTTTGTTATATGTAAAAATGGTATAAGGGTCACCTAATTATATTGGCAATGAGAGTTCCGCTAAATAAATATACAACAGGTGGCAACTTTAAACGAGTTATAAGAGCACACATTATAGAATAAACTAATTTATATTATAATTAAAACGAGTGTTTCATAAGATATCCACAAAGACTTTTAGATTAAACGAAACCACAGTAAAACAGTTAATAATATTTCTCATATTATAAAAAGGCTAAGATAAGCGAGACAAATAAGTACAATTCTTAAAACTGGTATTTTCTATCAACAAATTCTCACTACGCAACACTTGGCCCATCTTGACTTGATTATGTAGGTGCGATAAACAAAATGTTCATCTCTGCATTCATTTACAAGTGGAATACATATGGAAAAATTAATGTATTTATCAACCACTAGCAACCCGCCCTCGCTTCGCTTCGGTTTCAGTCGCCTTACCCGCGTAGTGCCCAATGTGGGA
This sequence comes from Lymantria dispar, assembly GCA_032191425.1. Classification (NCBI taxonomy): domain Eukaryota; kingdom Metazoa; phylum Arthropoda; class Insecta; order Lepidoptera; family Erebidae; genus Lymantria; species Lymantria dispar. The sequence goes on along the minus strand of CM063461.1, from coordinate 14,634,235 downwards.
ATACCGGGATGAAATACAGCCTCTGTTACTCCCTGATATTATAGCTTTCCATTGGTAAAGAATCAAGTAGTTTCGGTGTCTATTCAATACAAACAAACAAACAAATCTTTCCTAATATAGTATTAGTATAGATTATGCACTTTGAGAAAAGGAAATCTATGTGCATCTTGAGTTTGTATATTGTATTTAACTAAAGATGCGCTTTAGTATCCTTTTATCCAAGTGCATATTTTGATGCAAGTAGGTATTTTAAAGTTCTTTGGCGCGTTAGGAAAAAGATGAGAGTAAATTTTTGAAGATGCGCGCGCATACCGTCAAAAATGACAACTAGATAATGCGTTATTAAAACTTTCAATGTGTTACTTTTTTATTATTTTTTATTAGTGTCGTTTTTTTACAAACCTAGTATATCGCGAAGGATAGAATTTTTAGAAAGCTTTTTATCATGTTACGGAAAAGAAGTATAACTAGAGCCACGGAATTTTCGTATTTACGAAATAGATGCGAATTTAAGCGAAAATCATTATCATCATCTTGCTCTTATCCCAATTACTTGGGGTCGACGCAATATGTCATCTGTTTTGACATATTGCAAAAAGTTTCGGCAATGACTTTTATGACCGGCCGCCTGCCTGACGTCAACCCTCCTTGGGAATGTAATCGTTGACCCAAATGGTACCAGATGGAGTTGGTCCGGGTCAATCTAGGTCTCTTAGTCGTCTTTTACGACACCCACGAGCAAAGCAAGGGTTGGTAGTATTCGAAGCCGCTACCACACAGCAGAATTTAAGCGAAAATATTGATATAAAAGCGATAGATGCGAATATAGAAATTTTGAGTTATTTGCCGCGAAATAAACAATAACTATAGATAATTTTGTTATTGTTCAGTTTTGGAGCTCTAAAGTGACACTGATCACGTCACAGGCAGTACAGAAACCTCCCGCGGGAGTTCGTCTCTCTCGCACGCAAATGAGTTCGCCTCTCGACGTCTCTTTCGCGCCTACTCTTTAGCAGGGCAGAGTAGACGCAGAACGGTTCTTCAGCAAGTACGATGTCGTCGTAACAGATCGCAGGACAACTCTTAAGGAGTCGAATGTTGAAATTACAACTACGTCAGCATTTAATTAATGTTAATATCATGTTTCTTGCGAAAATATACTTTGTTTCATTAGTATAGATAATTAATAAATAATTGCGAAATTTAGGTTTTTTGTTTGCGATAATTCCGTAGCTCTAAGTATAACTTCTTACGTGCGTACATAAGTACACACACTTTCTTTAATATTTAATACTTAGTATCTACTGTAATTAATAAATTACATTAGATAGCAAGCATTAAATAGTTATAACACGCCTGCCTAAACACGTCACGCTATATGAAAGCATTGTACACAATGTTAACAACACTGGAATTAATGGAAAGTGTCGTCTTTGGAATAATATATTCATGTCTGCGGCACTGTCGCGTTGCTGAACCAACTATTAATTTACAGTTGATTAAATCGAGGTGTTGAGCATAATTTACTATCTATTCAGATTTTTTTAGATATACGAGTTGGAAGGGCAATAATTTTAGTTTTTAAATCAATTTCATCATCATCACAGCCCACATACGTCCCACTGTTGGGGTCGGACCTCCTCTACAATGGGAGGGTATTTGACCTACTATATCATGCTGGCCAGACATGTTGGTATAGGGTTTCGTTTCGAGTTTTCCTTCTCATGCACAGATGTTATGTGCATATCATATTCCATAGTCGTTTCATACGACATCCCCGGGCAAGATAGGGAGTGGTGAATTGTATTTTTACTCCGTCACCACGCGGATTTAAATCAATTTACTACAAATTTTATAAACCAAAATACTTAATGCCTTATTTTACGGCTTTTATTGCGTTTGTATTTGATTATTTCTTTGCTAACGTTTCGGACATTTTCCAGCATTGCAAACGTACATATAATGCTCGCATAGACATCAGTGGGCCTACTCTTGAAATCAATTCTAATTTCGAATCCGATTCAATTCCAATTTTACCAAATTTATATTTGGTACTATTGAACAAAATCGAGAATGAAATCTTCGCGTTCACCGTTGTTATTTTCACCAAATGTGCCGTATTTTCTTACTTTAAATTAATAACGTTATCGAACTCGATCACCACAAAGACACTTTCTTGAAATTGTGCAACATTAACGATTTTAAACTATGTCAAAATCACGTTGGAAGTAGCAAATGTTTGACTTAATCGACGAGAGTCGAATTCATTTAGTTTAAAAAAGTTCCACCAAATTTTATTCCAATCGTGCGCTAGTGTCGCTTTCAAGAGTACCAAATTTGCTCAAATTCGAGCTGCGATAGGATTTAATCGAGATAGAGTTGGCACTCAGAACTCCTTTTTTTTCTTTTGAAGAATAAATATAACGGAAAGGCTGCGTCATATTATATAATAAATTAATTTCGCTGAAAACATTCACTGTTTATTTCGTAATATTAAACGACGGATGCTCTTCAAGGGTTTGATATCACGGTATCTGGAACGTATATGTCGACTCATATTATAAGGCCGCGATGAACGCTTCAATAAATCAGCGTGGCACAGCAATTGCGGGCACGGTATAACACGACTCGAGTCATATTAGTCGATAGGTAGGTCATTCGCAAGCAAACGACATACTTAGCAGCGAGTCGTGAATATATCGATTGACATCGATGGAAATGCGAGCCGGGTCAGTGTCGACGCACTTATCTTGAGTATGGAGACCCTAACATGAGAATATTAACTTTAATATTGGCTAGCTGTACCTGTCGTTAATTCTGTATGAACCGCGGCATTACGTGTGGTGACGGAGTAAGAATAAAATTCACCCCTATCTTGCCCGTAGATCTTGTAAAATACCACATTTTTTTTTTAATTTAATAAGCATATAACATCTATGTAAGAGAAGGAAAACTCTAAATAAAACTCTATACCAACCTGTCTGACCAGCATGGTATAGTAAGGTCAGTTTTCCCTTCCCATTGTGGAGGAGTCTCGAGCCGAGCAGTGGGACGTATATGAGCTGTGCTGATGATGAACTGCGGTAACTATGCGTATATATTTGCTATTTTAAACAAAATTATTGCGAGCCCAGTCACCACCGGTTCCTATTCACCGTTACTACCAATTAAGGGCAAAGTGGTAAGCCAATGTTTAAAAGATAGGATCACACGAACAAGCGCGGACGGTATAACTGTAACAATCGCGAAAGTTAACGTCCTAAGATAATCTGGCGACATTTTATCCTCCGATGCATAGAGGTGAAAGTTTGTGACACTGACTAATTGGTGCAAACAAAGTAACTTTTTTGTTAATGAGAACGTCGAGCTCTCGGTAAATACGGTGACTGTTATTTCAAAAATGTTGCGTACGGCTCCCTTCTGTTAATTTTTCTTTTTGATAAGCTTCAGATTATTCATGGAATTTTACAACTGAATCAGTATTAAACAGAGATTATAAGTATCTGCAAATTACATCTATCTTCCTTTTAATGACGGTGTCAAAATACAATTCACCACATTCTATCTTGCTCATGGGTATGGGTAAAAAACAATTAAGGAATATGCCAAAATAAATCGGTGACCTTACCCCAACCTATAGATACTAACTACAATTAGGGATACAATTTATTAGTCAACACGATATCCATAAACACGTAATCGATATCATCATCAACATGACAAGGATGATGTCTTGTTCTTCATACGTCATAATTTAATGTCACAATAACTTGTTGTTAATACTAGATTTACTTACAGTTTTGCATAGAACACAGACCCCATTCCAAAATCTATGAGCATTATCATCCTGTCTCAACAAATCAATTTGATCCTTGAGATTAGGGCGTTCAAACAAACAAACGCTTATAAACCATTCTGGATATTGCGAATGGACGGGCGGTTGTGACTTTTGATAAACAGAGCAGACACGAATGATTGACATGGAGCTATCCAGTTTGGCAATGTCGTGGACGGTGTAGCAACAACGCGATGTTACGTAAGGTGAGGGACGCGGGGAGAGCGGCAACGGGTCACTGACCCGTATGCTCCGTTGGTGCCAATTTGTCCATCACAACTACACGAAATTTTCATTGCTCAAACACGATGCAAAAATAAACGAAAACCACGCTATACTTCGCGGTGTGAATTGCAAATAGTTAATTTTTGACTGTGCATTACTACGAAGCAACTGCAAGTTTTAAGCGAGTATGGGTAAGTGTTTCTTACACAGTAATAAAGGATACCATTATTTCCTCTTCTCCCTTCACAGCTCAATATACTTCTGGCAAAGAGCACTACGGTTGGTGCAAGCACACATTTTCTTTTGAATACGGTCAAGTGTAAGGTGGCGCCTTGATCAGAATATACTATGAATTAACTATAACTAACACTTTTAACTATTCCATGTCTTTATTAATTTTTCATATATTTAGACGGAATACATAAAAAATGAATTTAAGTCTAACAGTACGAAGCAACAGAAATTGTGTACAAATCGTCATCATTTCAGCTCATAAAAGTTTCACGGTTGGGCACGAACCTCCTCCACAATAGAAGGGCAATTGACCTTACTATACCATGCTGGTTAGACAGGTTGGTATAGAGTTTTATTTCGAGTTTGCCTTCTCTTGCATAGATGTTATAAGCGTATTATATCCATTAATCATATTTTTCGACATCCACGGGCAAGATGAAGTGGTGATTTGTATTCTTACTCCATCAGCACACGGATGTACTGTACAAATCTTAAAAATAATTATATATATAGTACAAGGGGTCTCAAGTACAAGGGGTACTTGAGATACTATATATATATATATATATATATAACTCTGTGTCTAACCTATAACTAATGCAATACTCGTCAGCTAGCGTTAAGCACATAAAAACACCTAAGTTCCGATATTGAACAAAAGCATTCTACACAATAGAAATTGATACTATATGTACAACTGGTGTTGGCAGGGAGTTTCATTTAATCTTCTCGTCTGTTTTCTATTTTTCACGTATAACGTCATAAGTAGAGAGCTTTGCTCTAAATTAATAGGCATCTGTCGAATTCTCGTACGGTCTAGTCTTTACAGAGCCTCTAAGAAGGTTGGTGAACATGTGATGCAGTTTACGTGTTTCAAGAGATATCTACAAGATCTGCGTTGTGCAAAGATCCGAATAGCAACGCTAGCAATAAAATAATCGCGGTATTCAATTGACGAGACCGCTTATTTAACTAAACGACAACAGACCGCAGTGAAAATTACACCCAACATTGTATGAAGTATAAAGATACACTCTATATTATAGAGTGTATCTTAGAGTGTATCTTAGAGTCTATCTATAAGACCTACAGCGATAATAATTGAAATAACTTTGAAGGAAATCCTACGAAAATGATGGAATATATAAAATTTCAATTGAAATTTTTAAATCAAACGTAACACCAATAATAATTTTCTTGAATCATAACTAATAACATTCAATCAATTTACCTTTCAAATAAAATTAAAGACAATCAAAAGAGTGCTATACAATTGGGAGCTATGACGTCAGTCTGATTCACAAAAACATACCCACATATTATAATTATGCCAGATTGAGAAATTATTTAATCTTGTTTCGGGAAATAAAATAAGATTTGGTGTACATGCTTAATCCTGATTATTAGTAAAGAGAGGGCATACCTTTGCGCGCGATGATAGGTAAGCAACCTCACGGCAATGCCAAATTTGGCACAAGCACGACTTGGCTACGCCTCACAACTCGTATATGCACGTAGCCACTTTGCTCCACGTAAACAAACAGTATTGCGTCACTCGCAGATATACACAAAATTATACCTAAACACTCGTGACGCAAGGTCTAATGCCGAGCAAACCTTAATAAATCCGATGAAATTGTAATTCACGAAGTTTTTGATACATAAAAATAATTTGGTACTGTATTTAACTATTACGTACTTGTACTAAAATACTGTTTTAATGTGTAATCATGATCTCGGCTTACATAAGTCCCAACGCTGGGCTCGAGCCTCCTCCATAATAGGAAGGAAATTGACCTTAATCTCTTAGTCGTTTTTTACGACATCCACGGGAAAGATGGAGAGTCTTTATATTCTAATTCCATCAGCACATGGACAAGTAATTTGTAAAGCAAAGCTTTAACTAGATTAATTATTTAATTGTCCTCTTTCTTTGGAGTGCCCAGTAATGAGGCGTATTTGTTAAATTAATAAAGAAGAATAAATTTTAGGAGTATACTCATAAAGGTGCACCTACACTATTTTATCAATGTTACACCATTTATAATTCTATACTATATAAAACAAAAATTTAGTTATCAGAATATCTAAAAACATGAGTACACTTAACGGCGTCTATTTTTTAGGAACGGTTATAGGTAATATGATGAACTAATAGTCTAAAATTCCAAATAAATGGTAGCCAATATCTCTAAACTATCTTTAATGGTCTTATTTGAATATATAGTTTCTTTAACAATAATTCGACATGATGAGCGTTAGGAGTAATATGTGCCGTAGCTAGAATTCGAAACAGCTATCTTGCTATCTGTAAGTTTTTACATACGGTTAATTACCTTTTTATAATTTCTATTTCGCCTAGTAATGAATTTTAATCTATATGAAGCTAAATAAACGCTTGTATTGCAATAAATACGAACCAGTACAACAATAAAAATGAAATTGACGAACACGTACATCGTTTATGCCAATGAAAGAAAACGCTACAATATGCCCGATGTTGCAAGTATTGATATTGTTGACAAGCAGTTAACGGGCCGACCTCGATAATTCACTATTCGATAAATTAATTCTTGAAAACACTCGTGTAAAGGTGACATTTGCCTGAAGTAGGTCTCAGTTATGTATTCCCAACTCACGTTGTACCATCACGAGGCCTTGCCTCTCATCCACGTGCCGCTTACGCAAACATTTATGTTATATTCCACTGCTGAATAACGCGACCGCTTTTCAGGTAAACATCACAATCGACGGCAAAATCTCTATTGGTAATTAATTAATGCCCGATATTTCAATCATCACAATAAAAAGTTATTCATAGCTTAAAGCAATAAACGAAATTACAGTTCTGTACTAATAACTTTTCCCTTTTATATTTAACTAGCAATCTGCCGTCGCTTCGCTTCGGTTTCTGTCGCCTTATCCCCGTAGTTCCTGTTCCCGTGGGAATACCGGGATAAAATATAGCCTAGTTTACTCCTTGATATTATAGCTTTCCATTGGTGAAAGAATTTTTTAAATCGGTCCAGCCGTTTTGAAGATTACCCGGAACAAACAGACTTTTAGGCATAGGTATCGTCCAAATAACCGTGTGAGCATGAAAAAAGTCTATTATTTTGACATTACAAACAGACACTCCAATTTTATTTATTGGTATAGATTATATTATCTATCTTACATAGGTAAGCTTATCATATATCGTTGAGATATAGATCTCAACGACATATGATAGCGGTCACGAATACTGTTAAGCCTAATTGCTCATGGCCACCTATTAAAAGCTTCTTCTGTGGCCTGGATCAATTTCGAAGATGTTAGACAGGAGAGAAAAAAAAATTGTGAACTCTAGACAAAATAGCCACATGTATTATAGGAAATTCTACTGTACCAACCTCGTATTTATTGGGATAAAAGCAAGACGATGATTATAGTGATGACGATTACAATTAATCTGTCTAGCTTTTAATTGATAATTAAGAAATCAGGTTTAATTACAATAAATTTTAATCACTCGATTAATTAGATACTAGCGTATTAGCCTAACGTTATATAACTCAATTCGGCGAATTTCACTTGTAAGCATGTCGACATACTGTTTCTGCACTGAACTCGGTTTGAAGCAGGCAATTCGAGAGCTCATTGTTAAGCAACGCGCAAGAACCCAACCAACTTGATCACGTGTCGGTATAAATGAAATTCAATGTAGAAGGCAAACACATATGCATGCTCCAAACAAAAACTATCTACGTCTTACAACAAATTGAGGACGCCAATTTATTCAGTTTTGCAAGTTTTGCGATTTTGTATTTATACTATGCAACTGTACACTGGAAAGAAATATCACTTTTACGTTTTTATAAGGCCTTTTATTCGATGTAAAAACGATTCGAGTAGAAAATAAATATCAAACATATTTCTTCACTCCAGTTAAGGTTAGCGTATATCAGAAATTAAATAAATACAAATACTACACAATAAAGGACTGCAAACCAATTTCGGTTGTTTCGTGAAGCAAGCCAGCGTGCCGGGCGATACTTTCAAAAATGCCCCAGATGTTGATTAACGGTAAAAAGACCATCTCGCGACAGATGCGCCACTGCATATTGTAAAGTTTGCAACCACTAGGGGAGTGCCTTATAAATACCTATTATTTATTTAAACACGGGTTATTTGTTTGAAGTATAATTTAGTATTTGGCTATTTAGGTTGATACCTAAATACTAACATGTGTGACTTTTGCCTTTTATAGGTATTTTTGTTTATGTTTTTTACAGAAATGCAGGTAGGTTATGAATTCATTCACAAGGGAAAAATTTACCTACCATTTTTTATGGTAGGCCGATTAGGCGGGGTATGTCATGACCATAGATCTTGACATACCCCGCCTAATCGGTCCACGGGGATGGATGGGCGGTGCGCGGCCCCATAACCTACCATATGCCCGCCCCATCGCTATTAGGCCGAACACTGGTACCGAATTCTTGACAACCGTAGCCGACGCGGAAATTGACCTACCATGCTAGATACTTTGGACCATTCATTATTCTATCGACGCCCATAGTTGGACATAGGCGTCTCCAACGGCAGAAAAAGCCATAATAGCCACGCCGGGTAGGGAAGTTGGTGATCGCAAAATGCTGCTGCGCATTTTCCTAGCGATCCCTCAACTTGAATATGACCTCCGCAACTTTTAATCCGTCACTTTAGGAAAATTAGGTTTATATATGTATATATACATATGCCTAGTATGTATGCATTAATAAACTGTTACCGAAATGTTAATAATGATTGGTATTAAATACAAGAAAATTCTGTTTATTCGTAAAGTCAGTGCTAATACTTATCATACTTGCACTTTGTTAATTGTTTTCTGTTTCTGTATAAATAATAAATAATGAGATAAGAAACCGTAATAGCGCCTTCAGTACTTTAGGCTTTATTTACTGAAATTTCTAGTTCCATATGAAAATATGATTGTATCGTCCTTCAGTATTAAAAACCGTCAACAATAATTCTATATTAGCGCCCTTATTCGTTATTTATTGCTATATGGGTAGGCGCAGATGTAAGTAGCGACATTTTATACGTATTTTTTTTTCATCATCATCATCATCTCAGCCCATATACGTCCCACTGTTGGGCTCGGGCCTCCTCCATAATGGAAGGGTAATTGACCTACTATACCACGCTGGTCAGACGTGTTGGTATAGGGTTTTATTTCGAGTTTGCCTTCTCTCGCATAGATGTTATATGCGTTTTATATCCCTTAGTCGTCTCGTACGATCACCCACGGGTAAGATAGGGGGTGGTGAATTGTATTCTTACTCCGTCACCACACTTTTTTTTAGCTTTGGTAAATACAAGACCAGTTTCACTATCACGCAGTTATTTTCTTCTGAGAAGCGGTACTGCTAATGACAATTGCCTGACAGAATACCTCAATGAGTTTGCTCAAACCTGGGCCCCAATAAATTTTTTACAATCAACAGTTGCGTACTTATTTTTATCAGCTTGCCGGTGGCAAGTCGGTCTGGCAGCAGTCGGTGCCTACCATGAAAAAAGTGAAAGGAATGTGAATGCGTGCAAAAATTTCGGTGATACAAAAGGCATCACTAAACCCTACTACACGCAAACACCCTCAGAAAGTTAAGCTTCCGGGCTCTTTTGCTTACCGCACGTAATGCAGTAACAAAATAATTTCTGATTATTCCGAGTGTGGTACTCCGGACGTATCGGCCCACCGCTGTAGATAGGCGATTATCGACAGCGTGGTCCTACCACATTGAAACCTACCTGCCTGCCTACTTTACTAAAGAGGTACTTGAATTATTTAACACTCAAAATTTTATTTGATTCAGAGTTACAATACTTACTTATGTTTAATTGACTTGTTGATCATATATTTGTTACAAACTTCCTTATTGAGAATTTACTACTGGGAAATCAGTGAACTAATAAATTAATTTCTTCTACAACGAAAGTAAATACGGTTTAGTAAATTTCTGGCAATAGATCGTAAATAAAATAGTAACTTTAACAAGGAACCGGTCTAAAACTCATTGATTTCGGTTTATTTTCTGCCACACATTAAAACCATCGTAGTTTTAAACGCTATTAGAGATACGAGTATAGCGATATTGTGGCAATACGCCTCAACCCTATTATCTGTAGTAGATACGTACTTAAAAGCTACTTGGTAATATGTCCATGTGTCATACATCTCTATAATTTTTTTCAGTGATAAATGAGAGAAATAATAGAATGAAACATTTAGTATAACATCATTGTGGTTACAACTTTTTTTTTTTTAATTTAATTACCAAACAAAACACATAAAAGAATTTGAATATAGTGTCACTTAAACCTCTCGGATTTGTATGTGGCACTTTACAATCCATTCCCGGTAACAAACATGATAAATATTACATATAATACATATATGCACACGCATACACACCTATATACACACGCATACATGCCACATATTCTACATTATACAACCATGAGTATTTGGGTAAGAAAAAGAAAGTCATAATTAAAAACTAAGCAATACACATCAAGTATCTTCCCACTATAAGGTCGATAAGAAATGTTCTTTTAAATTTTTTTTTTTTTTTTTTGTGTACAGCTGTTGGCCGCAGATGGCCTTGACAGCTTGACGCGGACTATGGGTGAGCGCTAAGGGCTCTCAACCCGGTGTTCTTTTAAAACATATCTAACATTGTTTATAGTAATCTTTTTGCGAACGGAGGTAGGTAAAGAATTTATCAATCTTGGTATTAGGTATGCGCTCGTCCGTTCGCCGTAATAATTACTCGCTGTAGTAGCAACTAACATCTGTTGTGCTACTCGTCGTGTATATATAGCATGATTTAGTTTTTGTTGTACTTCGATATTAAAAAATTGCTCTTTCAAGAGGCTATACTTGTCTTTTTTATGTACTGGTAGTGTTTTGCAAAATTTAAAAAGTATATTGTCGTCTGAGCTTTTAGTTTATTTATTAGCAAGTATGCATGCGAGCTTTTAATGTCGTAAATATGAATGATAGAATACTCTGTTCTTTCTTATTGGTAAAAATATCTTTTTTAGATTTTTAATAAGAATGAACCTAGCTTTAATAAAGCGTCACAACTTTATCAGTTCATGCATACGTTAAATTTTGGATCATACCACTTGAATAGACAACACGAATATATGTTATAGTCAATAGCTGTGCGCGCATGTGCGTCACTTAAACTTGAAATATGACTATATGATATTTTCAGTAGATATCTTTGATATATTCATACTCAGCCAAGGAATACTAAAGATTAGATACCGATCATTTCGATATACAAATTGACGGCAGCTATGTTTTATGTGAACGATATCATCCATGAATCATCGGTTTGAATAAACTAAAATATAAAATGGATTTTAATAAACGTATAGATCGTACCAGTAATATATTCCTTAGTCGTAATTTGCGACACCTTCGGGCATGATAGTTGGTGGTGAATTGTTTTGTTTCTCCCTTACCGCACGGCAAAATTATTATACATATTTTATTAAATATACGAAGTCAAAAATTTCGTAAATCGAAGCCTTTACTATTCAAAGCAATGTTATCTGCAAAATAATTATAAGTCGTGTGTGTTATTTCAACAAGTCGAAAACGTCGTTATAACATAGAAAGCGTTAATTCTTTTGCTTTCCCGTCACGTTGATATATTCTCACATTTTCACCAAGACAAAGACTCACTAGATTTAAGAGACATACGAGGAAATGAATTCAATATATCTTCATCCACCTTTATTATTTTGAATTGGGATCCGCTTTCTATTGTAAATATTTAGGCAGAATGTAATTTTTCCACGGATTCTAACATTAGGCTAAATGGCAGGATATTTGTGCATAGACATTCGATAGCCGGGACAGACAGCTTAACGTGTCTGATGCACTTATCTCACTTCGATAATGTTTTCACGTAGCTATCTAATCTCAAGCCATAGAGGATCGTGGATCTGAGACTCGACTCAACGTGCCAATACTATTGTATATATACCTCATAAATTATCGCTCCTAAACAATGCAAAAAATACACAATTTGTATTATTTTTCTATCATTTTCGCTTGTATTTTAATCACATTTAAACCTAAATTCATCATCATCATAAATCTCACTATTGGGTTCGGGCCTCCTCCCTAATGGCAGAGAATTAAGATTCTATATCGCGCAGATCAGATGTGTTGGCATAGCAGTTATTTATCACGAGTTTTCCATCTCTCGCATAAATGTTATCTGCACATTATATCCCTTGGTCGTCTTTTACGACACCTATGGACAAGGGAGTGGTTGGTGAATTGTATTCTACCGCACGGAAAAAGCATACAATAAAAATTGTTAATTTAATTGTTCCATGTTTTATTAACGTTTTTTTACTTTGTAATGTTTGATACACATCGCGAAAAGCTTGAATGTTCGTAAAATATAGTAATACGAATGTTTACAGTATGAATCGAAAATTACATATAATCGATTACAATAGAGGATTTTTGTATAGCTCACCTTGTAGCCGCTGTTGTCCTGATGTAATTGCGGTAGACCGTTATGTTGCTGGTAGGGGCTCAGCAAGCGACGTTTTTTGGCTGGCTGGCGAGCCGGCGACACGGCCGACTGATAATCAAGTTGCGTGCTCTGAGGCTGACTGCTGTGGTATTGCGACGCCGGCTCCGGGAACATGACATGCATTCCCTATAGACAAAAAATTACATTATATTTAGAGCTACAGCATTTTCGTATTTACGAAATAGATGCGAATTTATGCGAAAATCCTTACTAATATTATAAATGCGAAAGTAAATTTGTTTGTTACGTTTTTAGGCTTAAACCACCCACCCGATTTCAAAAATTCTTTCACCAATGGAAAGCTATAATATCAGGGAGTAACATAGGCTATATTTTATCCCGGTATTCCCACGGGAACGGGAACTACGCGGGTAAGGCGACTGACACAGAAGCGAAGCGAGGTCGGGTTGCTAGTACTGATGATATAAAAGCGATAGATGCGAATATAGAAATTTTGAGTATTTGCCGCGAAATCAACAATAACTGTAGATAATTTTGTTATTGTTCAGTTTTGGCGCTCTAAGTGACACTGATCACGTCACAGGCGGCAGTATAGAAACCTCCCGCGCACGCATGTGAGTTCGTCTCTCTCGCACGCATATGAGTTCGCCTCTCGACGTCTCTTTCGCGCCTACTCTTTAGCAGCGCAGGGTAAACGCAGAACGGTTCTTCAGCAAGTACGATGTCGTCGTAACAGATCGCAGGACAACTCTTAAGGAGTCGAATGTTGAAATTACAAATATGTCAGCATATAATTAATGTTAATATCATGTTTCTTCCGAAAATATACTTTGTTTTATTAGTATAGATAATTAATAAACAAATGCGAAATTGTTGCGAAATTTCTTTATCATTAAAAAAATAAATGCGAAATTCATATTTTTTATTTGCGAAAATTCCGTACCTCTAATTATATATCACTTGCGGGCTCTGGTCCAGTCATGATATTTTCATTATATTTGAGAATTGTATTATATCATGATTTGAAAGGCACACTGGAGCTATTAATAGGCATGTTGTTGTATGTAATTTTATTTTAAAGAAATTAGTAAATAAATAAAAGATAGACAATCCTGATGAGTTTCTTGCCGGATCTTCTCAGTGCGGTCGTTCCAATCCGGTGATAATTAAAGGCAAAATGTAAAAAAAAATTACAATATGTAAGTGCCCTCGCGGGGTTTATGCATAAAAATTTATTTGAATTTATGCTCATGGGTCCAAGAGTTACATTTATATTATACCTACAACTTTAAAAACATTAATTTTAATCAGACATTGCATTTTCAAAATAGCAACTCGAGCCCTGTAGGTAAACTTAAAATGTATCGCAAGATACATTCATATTTGTTTTATGACTTTTACAACTAGAGAAACGAATCGTAAAAGTCTAGTTTTCATTTGCTAAGAGCAACTGTTACTGCGGAGGACATTTTCATTACATAGAACCGTAGAAAATCTCAGCATAGAAAGTCATGACTTTTGTCATTCATTAGCAAATTAGGCAATTTTTTGAAGAAGGCTAGATTAGCGACTACCCTAAATCAGCATTTAATGGTAGACCATTACGGTTTTTAATCAATATTTTTTAAGAACAAGACTACTATGTACTGTTAAGCTAGATTCTGGCCGCGGCTTCTCACGCGTAAAATAAAACTAGTCCAAGATGAAATATTATCCAAATCAGTTCAACGGATTATGTTTGATTGAGTAAAAAAGTGATGTTGAACTATGATCCCAAGGCAACACACCGGAATAAAATTTTCCTACGTGTTAATCCAGGATATCAGCTACCTCCATTTAAAAAAAAGATCTACTAATCAGATTTGGGCCATGATCATCTTAAAATTAGTTTTTAACTATCGAAATCTATATATATAAAAGAAAGTCGTGTTAGTTACACTTTATAACTCAACTATTTATAACTATTTATAACTCAAGAACAGCTGTACCAATTGGCCTGAAAATCGGTGGGGAGGTAGCTTAGAACCAGGAGACGGACATAGGATACTTTTTATCCCATTTATTTTTTTAATGATGTTTACAAGATTTCGCCAATAACTATTTTATCCTGTCCTTCGCGTTCCCGTGTGACGTGACATAAAATGTCAAACAGAAAACAAGTCACTATGAAACGTAGTATAAAAAACGCATTTGATATGTAATAACAAAATGCAAGGGACAGCTAAACGAAATTTTGTCTATAGTTAAGTAGGTATGGTTGAAAATTTGATAACTGTAATTTTGTCAGAAATCAATAATAAGTAATTTGTATTCCTTTGAATCATCATTAACAATGTCGCCACCAAAACTATCGAATCTTTCTCGACAAAGCTGTAATGATTCTTCCATTAGAGACTATATTTTCGGAAATTTAGAAAATATATTTACGAAAAAAATTATGGCGTTACGAAGTTCGCCGGGTCAGCTAATATCTAATAAATGAAAAAATTCTTATCGCTCCATTATTGTACAAAGAAAACTACATCATTATGGATATTGCATAAAAACAATGACAAACTGAATGCGTCTTAAGTTCATGCACATGGCCTACATTTTGACAATTTATTTAAATTATTTGAACTTAACGTATGGTGACAGAGTAAGAATACAAATCACCACCCCCTCTCTTGCCCGTGGGTGTCGTAAAATACAACTAAGGGATTAAATATGCATATAATATCTATGCAAGAGAAGGAAAATTTCAAATGAAACCTTATACTAGCACATTTGACCAGCGTGGTATAGTAGGTCAATTTCCATCCTATTGTGTGAAGGAGGCTCGAGCTCAAAAGCGGGATGTATATGAACTGAAATTATGATGTATTATATTTCATAATACCTTGAACGGTGATGGGTTCGCGACATTTGCGCAGAATCGTAAATGATAATACTGCGAACAGCAAAATATACTGAATACACAATGAAATAAAGTTTGTTTTCCATTATTTTAACGATTATCAAACTAAAAATGCGTTTTGTTATATCATTTTACTTATACAATCTTGTATGGGTGTGATTATGGAGCGAAAATTTTTATGAGGAGGATCGTTTGTAGTTACGCCTTTATTTTCAACCTCGACTATTAAAGGTAAGCTTATTACAGCCATTATTATTAATGGTTACATAAATTATGTGTCATAAGTCAGGAGATATCGTATCATCCATCAGTTCGTAGACTTTCACTATTGGGCATAAGTCTCACCACAAGAATGACATTCAGAACGGTCCTGTGCCACCTGCATTCAAAGATTCCTTGTGACTTTTAAAGTATTTTCAATCCACCTGAGAGGTTCGTCCTATGCTGTATTATTCGAGAACCTTTCTTCCTCCACTTGGTCAGTTCGAAAAGAGATGTGGCTATATCGCTTATAGTCGTGTTTGTATGGATTTTTGATCGTGCTCTTTTGTCACGTAATTATATTTCGAATACAGTTTATGCCATATACACATTGAAAAGAGCCTGAATTGTAGCTTTTATTAAAAAATTACACGTTATTATTTATTCCTTACCAAGTCGTTCTTAATTAATATCTTAGTCACGGTATGTATGTACCTACTTAATTGTTTTCTCTGCACCACTCTAGGTTGACTATTAGAGAATGACTCGAGTCATAAAATCCAAGTGTTCTAAATCTATGCCTAACATTAAAATAAATATCTAAGGCTTAATAAAAAATCTGAGCACTTAGTTTGCTTGACTAAGCAAGAGTAAGTAGGTCGTCCTATCCATCGCCCGGTTTTGAATAGGATTGCTACTACATACTACTAATTACCAGCCTATATTCTGGCGGTCCCTAAAAATTTACCTGAAAATTGGATGGCATTTACACTTCTTTTCACAGATTTTCAAGGGCATGTGTACACAAAAAGATTATAAAGTCAAATAAATATTTACGAATTACATTTGTAACGAATAAACCAATATGTTTATATAAGAAGATAAAGTGATAAAACTTACAACATAATCACTTAAAACATGTTTATCAGTGTATACGTAAATAATACGCAGGAAAATTCACGGCAAGCGTGAATTTTCTGCGCAATTTTGTACCTAGGTAATGATAGATGCTAAATTTAATATCATTGCACTATAGATTTTCCTTGAAATGTCATCTAGTTAGTCTAGATATATTAATTCGTGCTAACAGAAAGGCAAAAGAAATATGAGTGGAGCAAAACAATCTAGATTTACATTGAAACCCGATTCTCCTTGAACATTCGAGACAGAGTTGAGCCTCAACCGAACGCGAAATCCTCTTATAATAAAATCTTGTAAGCTTACAGGGTTTCAGTGATTAGTTAGTTGTGGCTGACAATTACTTTAAATTCATTTTTCTTACAGATTTCCGTATGAAAACAAAGTAAAAACGAAGTTAATATGTAAGTAGAAATAGACATGTAATAGGTATATTTTCCGATAGTAATATTTTTAAAGAGGTACCGTCTTTATGGTTTGTATTTACCACAGAATCGGTAGGTATGCTACAAAAGGGTCAATTAGAAAAGTTGTCTACAAATTAACAATTATTGAATTAATCCATTAGGGGATCTTAAATTAAAAATTGCTACAAATTCTACTTCGAACTAGATTGAATATCTTATGAAATTATCATTCTTTTTCGCATTTTAATGTAGATGCTACGGACAAAAGGACCTCCTTATCCTTTGCGAATAGAAGACAATAGAACAAACTGAACAAAAATTTATTGGCAGAATGAAATGAACAGCAACAGAGTAATACAAAACGCAATGCACCAAAAACCGGAGAGCGCTAGAGCAGACTTGAGGGGGTTGCGCGACGTATAATACACACTCCATTCCATTGAACGAGGGGCGAGACCCTCTGCAAACGGTGCCAGCAGGAATAAAGTCTGATGTACTGGATATATATGCTACGTCCTCGTCATACCTTTATACAACGGTAATAAGCAGTGTCATTTGTTATGTTTGGTTTATTTCATGAATATAAATAAATGGGTAAAGGAAACGCTGTTATCATTTTTATACTTAACTAGCAATCCGCACTCGCTTCGCTTCGGTTATAGGTTATAGTCGTTTTACCCGCGTAGCTCCCGTTCCCGTGGGAATACCGGGATAAAATATAGAATTTTTGAAATCGATCCAGCCGTTTTGAAGATTACTCAGAACAAACAGACAGACAAAAATTTTTTAATTGCTATTTTATGCATAGGTATCGTGCAAATAACCGTGTGAGCATAAAAACGCCCATTATTTTGACATTACAAACAGACACTCCAATTTTATTTATTGGTATAGATATAGTTACATATGCTCGTATAGTGAGGAGTTCATGCTACGATCACCCACTTCATCGTGGGATTCGTAAGATACTTCTAAGAGAACGCCAAAAGGCGCTAAATGGGCCCAAACTTAGGAAACCCATAAATTATAAAACCACGAGACTAGATCATTGCCAGACTAAAAAAGGGCATGGAATGGAAATTCACCCTGATACCTATGAAGTTTAACTAGACTAGTCTAGCAAATTTGGAATGGAAAGTGGAGAGGAAAACTAACAAGCCATAAACTATAATTTAAATAATATTTTGCAGTCAGACTTGCAGTTTCTGAATTGTGGTTAATTTTTAAAAGGAGAGTAGCTAGCAGAATTCTCCTCCTGTACAGGGTCGCTAGGAGGGAGAGAACTCCGTCCTGCCACCACTGCGATTGCGACGAGGACACGGCGCAGCACACGCTGGAGGTCTGTGCCGCTTGGGCAGAGCCGCGTCGTGAACTCGTCGCAATCATCGGTGCAGACCTGACGCTGCCGACCATCGCTAGGGAGATGCTCGGCAGCATCAGGAATTGGGACGCGGTCGCAGCCGTCTGCGAGGCAGTTATCTCGCAGAAGGAGGCAGCGGGTCGCGAGCGCGAGGAGCACAGCCTCGATGATGCGACCCGCCGTCGGCGACTGGGGCGGCGCAGGCGGGAGTACCTGCGTGCAATGCCGCCCTAGCCGAGGCCGCGGGTGACGTGACCGCGGTGGATTAGTCCGTCACCCGCCGAGAGGCCGACCGCGTGAGGAAAGACCGACGTCCTCCCCGAGGGGGAGACGTCGGTCGATGGGAGGGTACCCCAAGTAGGGGGTATTTCGTCAGGCCGACCACTGATGACAAGTAACCCTGCTCCAGTGGTCGGCCCAACGACGAAGGCGACGTGGTGTTCGGGTGGGTTGCGGGAGTTGCGTGCTTAAGCCCCTCTGTCGCCCCGGACGGAGTGTTGCGGAGGCGCGCCGACCGCAGCTCACCCCAAAAAAAAAAAAGCCGAATTCTCCTAAGAAACCTATAAAACCGACTGCAGTCATCAATCGACTTACCACGCGCGTTGATTATGACAATATACCGCGTCGTCCAGCAATTGTTGATAGGATGAATGTATCATGTTTTACCAGAGAGCAAATCTACACTAAAAATATATATATGTAGAAATAATTATTGTTAAAATTAATACAATCTATCATAATAATAAAAACCGCCGTTCAATGTGAAAACGTCCTTAGTATGACGTTTCGAAATACCTACTGCTACGGAAACGACGCGACAATTCGCTACACGCGGCGACGCTTAGCTGCCAACACTCCCCCCAGTGGTGACGTCAAATGTTATGTATAATAAAATGCATCATATGCTAACTTTCCAAAGGTACTTTTATAAGGTGATTGAAATCAGGAAAATGATAACTCATTGTAGCGGGTCACAGACACATTTTCATCATCATCATTATCGTTGCAGCTCATATACGTTTCACTGCTGAGCTCAAGATCACGTACCATGCTCGTCACACGTGTTGGTATACGCGATTATTTTGGGTTTTCCTTGTCTTGGATATTATAATCCCTTAGTCGTGTTTTAAATCACACACGGGCCAAAAAGGGAGTGGTGAATTGTATTTTAACTTCGTCACTACACAGAATTAACAATTCAAACACAGGTTGAATCACATATTCTTTAGCCGAAAACTACTATTCGATATATTACAGAACCTGTAAAATGAATTGCGTAAGTACATTTTTAATTAGATACGTAAAACGTTTTCAAAGAGACTCAAGAGTTTTCATCGTACGGTAGTCTTTAAAATCCAACTACTGCTCGACTTATTTATGTATTGATTTTTAAGTTTATAAACAAATCCATGACACAAAAGGGTCTATTTCAATACGTCTTATAAAACTATATTTGCGTCTTATTTCCAACATCTAATATATTAACTTTTTTAATTACGACAATAGCTACACTAACGGCTCAATTTATACAGACTATGCCAATTTAAAATGCTTGGAGCTGTATTTTATAATTGCCGTGCTAAAAATCCTGATACGGAAGTGAAAATAGCTTCACGTCGGTATCCTATAATACTATTGTAGTCTGAGAACAATGCACGAACGTCGAGTACCGAAACCTGAGCTGCAGCTCCTATCTACTTTCTAAAAGCGGGCGTGGGTGAAACGGCCAGACATGTTATAAATGGTAAATTGGACTCTTAAAATGGGAATGAACATGTTATTATTATATACGTATGTTCAAGTTGTCCGCATTTAGATAATGATGCCATAAGTTCGCAAGCAACAACGCCGTGCTAAATAACAGTTAGATAACAGTTTCTACGATAACGCTTAATACAAAAGGTTGACTTTATGACAAAGTAAGCGTTACTTCATTACCTAGTAATTGAGTAATACTGCTTTAATTTTATAAAATAATATGACAATAATCACACTACATTTTTTTATTACCTACGACGTATTTTCATATCGCGACGCGTTATGTCGAAAACGTGAGATGGTAATAACAGGCATGTACATCACGTTTAATATGAAGATATTGTCAATGCAAAGGCTTTCACACTGGACATAATACAGTGGTAAGCTAAATATTTGAATTGTATTTGTACTAAAAAAGACTAACAAAGGATGATTTAAAGTACTTTTGAGTGACACAATTGAGGCCTTAGAAGCCAAATGCATCTACAATACATTATTTTAATGTATTTTCCTCCATGACTCTTAGGAGTTTTGAATTCGGTAGGGATAATAACTTCATCCATCCAATAGGACTTAATGTCGTAACAGCTAACAAATTAGAATAGCTTCTTATAGCATTGTACTACTTGGAGCACGATTATATCATTAATTAATTGTATCTTGTCTTACATACTTACATATTAAGAGAATCATAGTAATTAGGTACATCATATATGTATTTTAGTACCCAAAACTAATGTTTTTGGAAAAAGAAAATTTTTGTCTATCGTGAAATTCAATTTATTTATCGTGAAATGTTAAAAACCAAAATAACCAGCAAAGAAACAGTGAATGTAATTTTTTACAAATCAAGCTAATGATAAAATAAATACAGAAAAGAACTTACTGCGATATAAAGAGCCAAAAACCGTTAATTCAGAAAATATTTTTTAATTAATCAGCTGTAAAAAAGCAACTATAGGCGACAAGAAACGCGATATTGAGTACTTAATGATAATACATCAATCAGTATTGCGCATATGTAATAACAACGGTATGGCGAATGTAAAAAGGAGAGTTGGCAACCCAGGTATAGCAATTTGTACTGGTAACTGTCATCAGAAATCAATATGGCAAGATATCGTGAAATACTTCTTCACAATAGAACTAAACTTATTACGTGCTGGCCAGGAAGTTCGACACTTGTATTCGCACTCCATCACCTGAATAAAAACGTGAGTCTAAGAATAATTTATACATTATAGTATAATACACTCCTACTTGTGTTCACATAAAAACCCAAAATAATAGAATTAATGAACGACCATCACTAAAGTTACGTATTATATTGTACACCTAAGTAAATACATAGGTGCAGAATTTCATAATAATATCTATTTAGCGACAGTCGGTATTGACGTAAATATTTTGGAAATATAAAAGTTTTTAGTGTTATTATTAAAACAGTAGGTAATATTGGCAATATACATAGAAATAAAAGTATTTTTACAAAAGAAATAGAAAAGACGTTGATTAATGCGTCATGTTAGAAAACAAAATTAAAACTCGAAAATTCGTAAAAATGGTTTTATTTCTGAAGGTTTTCTTTTTTTACACATTGTTATCTCCGTATGTTATTTACAACATAAGTTTGTTTTGTTTAAAATTTCAACGTTTCTGCCGCACCTAAAATACACGAATTATTTAATTTACTTGTCACGTTTAAACAGTAATATCCATAGGAGTACCGATGGTAGATTAATTTTTTAACTGCTTTCAAAAAAAGAGGAGATTCGATGTTCCACTGTATGTATCTTTTAAGCAGATAAATCATCCTGAAATTCTTAATAGCAATCACAAAATTTTCAGTTAAGTCTCTTATGCATTTTAAATTTAGTACCCTGGAGTGTATAACGTTAGCACGTATTATTGGGGTACAGAATGACATTTAAGTACTAACATATTGAAGAGTTTTATCATCGTTAGAAAAGGATATCTAAACGAACAGAATATATGCAGTATGTATATAAATACATATACACATATATATTAACATCGTGATTTGCATATCTAGAATATTATAATCAGCAAAATTACGACATTTATCGGCTATAATTGAATAAATTCAACAATATTCCTATACAATTATACAATAGTTATATATTCAATATGACGCAATGTTGCCGTCGTTAGGCAACACAGAGAGCCAAATTTAGAATATCACTAGATAACTTTCAGATAAGCAAAAATCCACAGAAATTACGCAAGTTTAGTTCAGCATTATTCTATACGTACTATGAAAATTTGATTCATTTACATACGAGTTTTTCTGTGCGGCGACGGAGTAAGAATACAATTCACCCCCTATCTTACCTGAGGGTATCGTTAAAGGCGAGCAAGGGATATAAAGCGCATATAACATCTATACAAAAAGCAAAACATGAAAGAAAACCCTATAACACGTCTAGCCAGCGTGGTATACTAGTTCAATTCCCCTCCTTTTGCGGAGGAGGCTCGAGCCCAATAGTGGGACGTATATGAATCGAGATAGATGAATGAGTGAACATACGAATTTCAAAGGCCACACTGGAATCACGTGAATTTTATAAAAAAAATATTATAACACATGCTAGTTATCATAATTGATGGCACATAATGTACCATTACTATACATTGTATTATTCCCTTTGGAATAAATTACTAATCAAGTTAAGTTAGTAATCATTACTAATCTCACTAACATGAAAGCACTAGACACCATATGGGCCATCCCGTATTTCGTTAAAATTAGACTAAAAGCTTGAAGTTTAGAAGCATGGAGCAAGCAAGAAGAAGAAGCATGAAGTTTTATAATATAGGGAACATTCATTCATCCCTTTGCCAAGACAATAAAGTCCAACAGGGCGTTCCCTACGACGGGAAACGACAAAATAATGGCCGCGTTTGGTAGGTGGGTTGGTGGTGATATCTGATAGATGTTTCGAGTTTCCCAGGATAGCTTTACTACCCAATCACCTAGTACTTGTTTTTACAACTAGCATGAATAAATAATAGGTTGCGCCAGAATGTATTCCTAAGTCGTCAACGCGGCTTAGAGATAAAAAATATATTATAAATGCCTCCTAAGTCGTAGAACTAAAAAGTTTATCCTTTAGGTCCAATCATGCCTAATATTTAGGTGATAAATGAAATTAATAACAAAGATCAAACTTCATTTATACTAAGTACTTTAAAAATAATGAAATGGAATAACAAAAATCAATTTTCAGCTTATGTCGTTGACGTGGAGAGTTAGAGCGCCAGATACAATGACATGGTTGCCGTTATGCGTTTCGGTTTTCGACTTGCCGACAATAGTTAGGTACGTAACGGTGCCTGCGACATTTCACGATAGGCCGCTCAACATTGCATGAGGATTTGAGAGGCGTGACCTTAACGAGTCTGGCACGAATAAAAAAGCATTGCATTTATTATATTTTAATTGATGATAAGGATTATTATTTTTCATACTAGACGCAGTAGCGATAACTTAATCAGGAGACCACTAATATGCCATGCAAAGGTTAAAGTTTATTTATAGTCATGCATGTATTAAAATGTTAAGTTGTCGATTATTACTCGCTTCAATAATGAAGAAATAACAACACTAAAAAAAATCGAATAGAGAAAAAGGATTTTTCAAAATATGTATGTGTAAAATCCAAAACGTAGCAGATGGTAATTGCGATGTCGGGGATCGAGAGTCAATACACGATCTTTCCAGCACTCCGTAAAAGGGCGAAAGAAACTGCTGTGGTTTTAGTGTGTATTCTTGTTGCACAGGTGGCTGGCAAGGGCAACTCCCACACACCCACTTGTCTGTCACCGAAAAGTGGGTAAATTGCATTTCCACAGCAATAATAAAAAAAAAGATGGCAATTGCAATGCACATGACCTTTATTGCCTCAAAAACAACACTCTGAACTAAGAAGATAATCCATGTAATATGAGGGAATTTAGGAACATACAATTAACAGACATAAATTGCAATCAAACTCACAATATTAATTTGTGGACCACAAAACATATTCTCAATCTCTCAATTTCAAATTTCACCTTGACAAATGCTGATAGCATTATAAAGATATTATATTGCAAATATTATGATTTCAAACAACTTGTATTGATCTGTACTTAGTATATTATAATATATATGGAATAGTGTAGTCATTCATTTCTTCCATCATCATCATCGCAGCTCATTTACGTCCCACTGTTGGACTCGGGACTCCTCCACAATAGGAGGAAATTTAACCTACTATACTGTGCTAGTCAGACATGTTGGTATACATGTTCCATATAAAGGTATAATTAGATTTTTGTACCACTTATGCACTAACCCATTAAAAAAATGTATCATGTATTTCATAAAATCATAACTTATTAAAAGATAACTGTAGTCAAATTAAATTTCTACATTATTCACATAATTTTAAATAATCACACCAAAACTAAAAAACATATACTTAATATATGCATTCTACAACTGAAATTCTTCTAAATAATTTAGGTAGCTTTCTTATAACATAGCTTACATTTTACTAATGGTTTTGTATAATGTATAATTCATAAAATTGTGAAAACTACTATTGATATTAAATTAATTGGATCCCAACATTTATAGGATAAAAGGCCCATATATTGGAAGGGGACATCATTTAATTTTTTATATTAGCCACAGAATTGCAACATTTTTTTATGGAGTATTTCTACTTACATATTACAAATGCATTTCAAAAGTAGTAATAGTTGTGCTTATTTACATTTATTAAAAGGATTTGTAGTCATTATCATCAGCATTAACACAGCTCACATTACGTCCCACTGCTGAGCTCGAGCCTCCTCCACAATAGGAGGTTTTATCTCAAATTTTCCCTCCCTTGCAGACACAATGTGCATAATAATCCCTTAGTCCTCTTTTACTATACCCACGGACAAGGAAAGTGAGTTGGTAAGTTGTATTCTTACTCCACCACCAAACCGAAACAGTGATTTGTAGATACAGAGTATTATGTGACAATCACCATACTTGGCAGGCATTCATCATCATCGCAGCCCACATACGTCCCACTATTGGGCTTGGGCCTCCACCACAATGAGAGGGAATTTGACCAACTATACCATGCTACTCAGACATGTTGGTATAGGGTTTCATTTTGAGTTTTTCTTCTCTTGCACAGATGTTATGTGCATATTATGTCCCATAGTCGTCTTATATGACATCTACAAGTAAGATAGGGAGTGGTGAATTGTATTCTTACTCCGTTACCACATGGAAATTGACAGGAATTACATGTTGACAATAGACCTCTTTTAATGATGATAATTATAATACCATAAAACCCTATCAGACATCATCTCTTTGACCACTGATGTGGGTTCATGCTATTACCAATACACATTATATTTCAATGTTGAAACATTAGTTAATTATTACAATATTTCTACCATAATTTAAACATCCTTGGGTTTTTTTATTTAATAGATATAAAAATAAATTTTTACTGTTATAATATTTAAATTTGAATAACTCTGGAGAGCTGTTCAATTTTGTGGTATGAATATATTGTATTAAATACACTAAAAGATCCTTATAAATAAACATAATAACTAATTTATAAGGGTATAAATAAACAATTTATCTTTTAAAATATTTCACGAAATCCATTTATTCTATGCTAAAATCTACTGGAGAAATTACCATAAAGAAGGAAATGAAAACCTTAGCATAATCACAAAGGATTTATAAAAAAGATAATACATAAGCAAACAAGTTGTCACTGGTATAAAGCAACTGCAAATTATAAAAATGATTATGTTTTATAGATAATAATAATTACATTCTTCCATATGGTGGAATAAGAATATAATTCATCAGATAATTTTTGCCTATGGTGTCAAAAGATGACTTAGGGATTACAATATCAAGATAACACCTATGCAAGCCAAGAAAAACTCAAAATGACACACTATAGCAAACCCTCCAACCAGCGAGGCATAGTAACACCCATTGTGGAGGAGTCTTGAGCCCAGTGGTGGGATGTTAATGAGCCAAGATCAAATGCTAAATAATTATAAAATTTTAAATATAAAAGCCACATGATGGCTAATGGCATTTTTCAACTCATCTAGAGGAGGTTACTTATAACACACATAATCATTGCCTGAGGACCAAAAAATTATTATATCCAAAGATATAACTTATTAGAAATTATTTGTGTATAGAGGTTGTCAACTTAGATAGGAATGGATTTAAATAGATACTAGAACAAATTCAGACATACGTTATTTGAAAGTTCAACAAAAATACAATTCCATTCTAATTGGAATTAACATTTAACCAGACTTTGTTTACAAAATAAAACAATTTAGTTATATTTGATAATTTTACAAGCAAACGAAATTATTCATAATCTAAATAGTTTGTATGATAATACATCTAAAGTACATGTGACTGATGCAAAACGAATGGCATTAGAGATATTGAAAACAATTATTTATACTATCATATGTTTACTTCGTACTAACAAACGACAATTTCACAGTAAGAAAGTTAACATCAACCTAATAACAAACAGTTGTTGCATCCAGCCCGCATACTTGAAGCTGCTTTATCAATACAAAAAGGACAAATGACAAAATAAAAAGGTTATTGGAAACTCACACGTAGCTAGCGAACGTTTCGTTGGTATCGCTTGTACAGAAAGCAATCAACCGACACCGCTCATCGGCGGGAACCAGTAATTTTCCACTCTGCTTTTCTACACAAGAAGCACTTAAACTTGGGAAGAGCTTTCCTCACCTCTCTAAGTTAAATTTCTGACAGTACGATCTTACTATCATGCTGAAAGAAGCACACGAAAGCGGACAAAGGGTCCTTCAAAACACAGCCATTTTGAAACCGTCCGTATGAAATGTTACGTGTACCGATGCATACAAGGTATTTAACGCCAAAAAAGAAAACCGGGTTATCCGTTCGCACTCATTTTTGTGTTTTAGCACAATTAAAACTAGCACTCAACATTTCACGCACTTTTTTTTTTGTATGTTTTCACTTCATACTTTCGCAACACACCCGTTTCTGTCGCACAATGTCCTCGTCGGACGAAAGCGACAAACTCACGCGAATAGAGCAGCAGATTGCGTGCCACGGAAAAAGACGGGGTTACCATATAAAACAGAAAATAACTACTAATAACAAATTTAAAACCGTAATGATATTGTCTGTCAGTTTGTTACTAAATAAACAACCACTTAACTAACCACTTAATAATAAAAAGGTGTTTGTAAACTATGTAAGATCTTAAAAGTGATAAAACATGCAACGTTTATATTTACCTCTAAAATGTAAAAATTCACAAAAATCAATGAAGAAACCCCAGCTCAGCAGTGGCACGTCTATGGGTTGAGATAATGATGATGATGAATAAAGAGATATACAACAAAGACAATACTACAATACTGATCCAAGAAAATAACAATATTTCATGTATTTCATTACTCTATCATTTTCCGTGTCGTGACGGAGTAAGAATACATCACCCCCTTTCTTTCCCGTGGGTGTCGTAAAAGGCGACTAAGGTATTACTGCAGGCAACAACTATGCAAGAGGAGAGAAGAGAAACTAGATATAAATCCCTATCCTAACCCATCTGAACATAAAAAATAGGTCATTTCTAATTAATACTAAACATGTATAACAGGTCATTTCTAATTAATATAATAAATGCAAATTTGAGTCAGTTTATTTGATATGCTTTACGGCTCAACTGCTCAATTAATTGTCCCAAAACATAATTTACATATTGTCAAGAAACAGATTACAATATAAGATATCTGTCATCCTAGAAAAATAATTATTTCTCCTTTGATTATATACACGTCTAGATGGCTCATTTGCCGTACAAAACGGCCCAAATGATGTCTACTGTATTAAGTAGACTCGCTTGTTCCTTACATCAGTGTCATTTGAACTACAACGCGGTAACGAGCTCGTAAAAAAGTAATAATATGCCGGTGTGCGCTGTCAAACTGTGTCGCTATTATGTGTGAAAACCTTATAACAATATCAAAATCACTTTTCATCGGTAAGTTTTGTTATTTAAATACATTCTTTCAAGATATCATGATTTTTTATTTCGATATTTTTAATTAATGGAATTGAACAATGTCGCCAGTTTATTCTCGGGAGATTTGCCGTAATACTGGGAGATAAAGGAAAATCAGTACTGACCATAGCCATGCCATATTTGCATACTGATTGTGTTTGATCTTATAATTTTGATATGCAAATCATGAATCTTGAGTTTTCTAAACAAAAAAAAAAATTGATAAAGTTTTTGAAGTGAAACTTCTTTATCGGCGTTGGAAAAAAATTTACCGTCACATTTTTCGGTTACGCGTCACATTTTTTCGTTACGCGCCATCTTTTTCTCGTCCCCACCACGGTCGATTCGAATAAAGAGTACTTTCTCCAGTGGAGTAGGGATAGCATGTCGTTTAAGCGGACATAAAGGGATAAAGGTATAAAGGGATAAAGGTATAAAGGAATAAAGGGATAAAGACATAAAGGGATAAAGACGTAAAGGGATAAAGACATAAAGGGATAAAGGGATAAGGGGATAAATGGATAAAGAGATAAAGGGATAAGGGGATAAAGGGACAAAGAGACAAAGGAACAACGGGACAAAAGGACAAAGGATAAAGAAGTTTCACTTCTGCTATGCGTATTTTGTACACACGTTAATTTTTTTTAGTATAGTTTGTTAGTACATAGTAGTTATACATAGTTATTGGGCAGCTAGAAATTGTATATATATATATATATATATATATATATATATATATATATATATATATATATATATATATATATATATATATATATATATATATATATATATATTATATCTTTTACATGTTTTGCGGATTGAATTCGTGTCTCAATATGTCAAAATATGAGATTTACCTACAGTGACGTAAAATATATATGTACTAGTAGTAGATAGTGGTAGATTCTGCTAACTGTGTACCGTTAGAAAGTGTCAGTATCCTAACTTGCTCTTCTGCAGTAAAATGTATAAATGAAACTACATCTCTAATGCGAGTAGATAATGACAATGAGTGTCATACTGTAAGCGATGTTCATTTAATAATTTAACACAGGCTGACATTTTTTTAATGATTTATCCATCCGAATATTCGGATTATTTTGAACAAGTAGTAGGATACATAGCAGGGTTTGTTGTTCGACGTTTTAGTGGGTAGATTAAATGTTCTAGTTGTAGTTCAGGCAATTAAATCGAATGAACTACTCAATTTCCATAAATTAGTTAGTGTTCGAGATGAAGGCGGTCTTGTGTATGCGTCAGAAGACGCATTTAAAATCTGTAAGGCAGCGGAGTATGTAATTAGGTATTTCATAAAACAGGGACATATAGTGACATCGTCTTGTAATTATAAAAAGATATCATAAAAAAATGAACGTGTGTACAAAGTACGCATAGCAGAAGTGAAACTTCTTTATCCTTTATCCCTTTGTTCCTTTATCCCTTTATCCCTTTATCTCTTTATCTCTTTATCCCTTTGTCCCTTTATCCCTTATCTCCTTATCACCTTATCCCTTTATCCCCTTATCCCTTTATCCCCTTATCCCCTTATCCCAATATCACCTTATCCCTTTATCCCTTTATGCCTTTATCCCTTTATACCTTTATCCCTTTATGTCCGCTTAAACGACATGCTATCCCTACTCCACCGGAGAAAGTACTTTTTATTCGTATTGACCGTGGTGGGGACGAGAAAAAGATGGCGCGTAACGAAAAAATGTGAAAATCCTTTGTTTTTGTATTTGCAATATTTAAATAAAACACTATTCTAATAATTATATTATTATTATATTTAATCTTATTAAATATTTGAAAAAATAGGGACAATAATTTAACAGTGGGTATCCTTAAACACGCACACATTGACAGTGTAATTACAGTAAGAACACAAAGCGTACTCACACATAGCGAAAAACGGAGGACACTTTTTGTGTATCGTTTGTTCTGCATTACCATCTAGACGTGTATATAATCAAAGTATTTCTCATTTATATTACTGGAGTGAAGACAGTAGTCGCCATGCTTGGCCTGATTATTAATCGTAATTGTTTGCATATGTTTTATGGCATTAATTTCCTAGGAGAATATCTATACCTATTTTCTTGATTCTTGATCTTTTTCATTTCTGAACAAATTTGAAAATCTTAAGATTTCTACAGGAAATAAGCAGTGGTCAGAGACTATATTATTAAACTATCACCAAAATCACACATTTATTTCTAATGTTACACTTTCATAATTTAATTTTTTCAATTCTGAGTTACAATATCTAGTTGACATTTTTGATAATTGGAAATACTATGAGTTTGTAAGTAATGTAGATTAAATATGAAGTAGTAAAGCATTCTCTCCTAAAGTTTTAGTCAAGCAGTACGCGACAAACAGCTGAGAGATTGAGTAAAGCCACACATAAAACGCCATTTTCAACGCCAACAGCACTATATATTTTTACTAACACGAGTAAACAGTTCTTCTATATGGTAGTTCATAGTTAATTATTGGCAACATAGCAAGTGAAGTTTTCCATAGAGCAGAATAAATGATTAAATTCGAATGGGATGGTTTAAAAGTATATTTAAATTATTTATAAATCTACTTGTGTTCAGTATTATGTATAAATTTACAAATAGGCCTAAGTTTAAAATAATATAAAGCACCTTGACAGAATTTAAGCTTTATGGTCATGCGCGAATGCGCGCGTTATTCAATTTAGTTGCTTGGCAACGTGGTTAAATTCTAAAGCAAAGCACAAGGTAGTCTGAATTTCGTGGTAAACCGATGCCTGCATATATTTTAATTTAAAAATTGTAAGCAGATAAATATAAATTATTGTGTAACACATATAATCTGATTTTATTGCAAAACGTTAATAAAATAATTTAATTCGTTTAACCAAGAACATTTACGATAGCGTTTACTTGATATTTCATTATTTAATAGCTATTAGTGTATTAATATTTTTAAAACTATGGTTAAAATATATATTCACTTAGCCATTATTAATTACGTCGTTTTTGTGGTTGCCGATGATTACGAGAACGACGATAAGCGTAAGTATTTAAAATTTTATTATTTTGTGTTTTAGTTCCGCTTCGCTAATAAAAATGAATATTACTTAGCGAGCTGCTATTATATATTTTTTTATTTTTCTTTTGGGACATTAGAGCTTTATTATGGTTAAAAGAACACTGTATTTGGAATGTGAACTGTGAAAGTCTCTGTCCTCTATATTTTTATCTATGTTCTTTAATATTGTTTTTCGGATTGTACTTATAATTAATTTTGTAATTTGGTTTAAGCTGATGGCTTCAATGCCAAAGCTTGATTAAATAAAAAAAAAATGTTTTTCGGATTAATATGTGTAACCCACCAGAAAGTAATGGAATATAATTATGTTTTCTACAGTGACGTACCGAATTAAGTGTATTAGACGGTTCTAACAAATAAAAATATGAATAAATAATTTATTGCCACGCTGTTTTTTAAAAGGACTAGGTCTTAGAATAATAACGTATAGAAGGTAAGTTCGCGCACAAAAAGTGAAGCATTCCAATTGGAGCCTAATGGAGCTTACGCCGCAACCGTTCTGTAATGTACAAGTCATTGTACTGCACGTACGTACGCAACTCTTAAAAAATAAACAGGTAATTATGACTGTTTGTGCATTCAAATGGTGTCATAACACATTTGAAAAACTTAAAAACTTAACATTACTTTTAAAAATATTTCGACGATTTATGTAATAAAAACAAAATTTGATTTCATAATTTGTATAGTGGTGCGTGTATGTGTACGTGTGTAATCGTCTGCGCGCCATTAATATTTTGAGATTCATGTTTCGAACGTTCGAAGTATTGACACTATCCTTCTATACGTTATTATTCTAAGGACTAGGTGTTAATCTACTAAAAAATTAATTAGGGAATATGCACGAAACTCCAAAATGAACAAATTATTTTTATTTGTAATCTTTATTGCTTAAAAAACATACCTATAGAATTATTTTTTAATTTTATCATTATTTAATAATTAAATTTAATTATCAAAAAGTGCCTTTTTTGAAATGCGCGCGCAAAATTTCTGAAAGGCACCGCATTGGTTGGAGTACTATGATGTCACGTTTTGAACATGTGACACCCGAGTCTTCTAGTTAGGGCTGTCTATATTTAAAAAAAATAGTATTTCGATACATCGATATTTTTAAATATATCAATATCGGAGTTCGATATAACGAAAAAAATATCGATATTTCGATATTTTCCCCATGACCACTCTTTAATTTCGTTCATTGCGGGGTTGCCGTGCCGAACTTTTTTTAATCAAATTCTAGGAGTAAGTGATAACTGATCATTAGTTTCATGCCAGCGCTTCTACAGTAGATTAAGTTTACGGTGATTTTGTAGAATAAATACTTTAGAAGAAAAGATATAACACCATATTTATTCAAATAAATATCGACCCTCGATCCGTACTTTTTATTATCGTCCAAAAAAAGTTCAGTATTAAGTATCGATATTTTTAAATAATAATATCTATATTTTGACATATCGATATTTTATCAACAGCCCTCCTTAAACCTTGGATAGGAGGTTCAAGGAGGTTCATGTTTCTAGTGATTATTTTTAGGGATGTGAAAAAATAATCGATTTTTATAATAATCGATTTTTACAAAAAAATAATCGATTAATAATCGATTTTTACAATCGATTATCAAAATGATAAAAGGCGATTATTAATCGATTTTTATTATTCGAAATTCGATCCAAATTCATCATTCTATGTTAGAAAATAAAGCTCACATTTCCTAAAAAAAGTCATCATAATCCTGTTGGGAGAAAAAAATCGATTATTTTAAAATCGATTTTTTTGTTTAATTAATCGATTATTTTATAATCGATTTTTTTTTAATTAATCGATTATTTTATCATCGATTTATTTTAAAGAACAAAAAATTGATTATTTTATAATCGATTTTTTAAATTAATCGATTACTTTATAATCGATTTATTTTAAAGAACAAAAAATTGATTATTACAAAATCGATTTTTCCCTCCAAGTCACATCCCTAATTATTTTGTACTGTTACCCAGTTATTTCATAATAAGTTATTAGTTTTCTGTGTTCAAGTATTAATCTTGTGAATAAGTCTTATTACAATAACTGAAACCGGTTTCGACAAAGTATAGTCAGATAATCTTCTAAAATAGACGTGTATATGATGACAACATATTTCGTGTCTAATTCAGATTTAATGTCTGTTAAACTCGGAGGAATAAAAGCTACAAGGTAAATAAGATGTAATATATTTAATAATCGTAATAATAATAAAATATCAATATTTTTATCGATATATCGATATTCTTCCGATTTAGCGAACCCCGATATTGATACATTGTAAAATATCGATATGTCGAAAAACGATATTTATAAAAATATCAACTGACCTAGTTGGCAGCCCTAGCAACTTGTACGAGTGTCGAGTACTCTGACGTCACAGATTACGCGCGCCGAAGTAGTCGCGTTTACATCGCCCATAAATAATAGCGATTTTTAAAAATTTTTTTTAGCGTAATGGTTTATATTTTGAATGTGTTACATTTATTTCTAGTAATGTAATAACTAGTAGAAACGTTTAAAAAAAATATATCATGCATATTCCCTATTAAAATCTATTAAAATATTGTAAGAATATTTAATATTTTTGGGTTTTTTTTTATTACTTAACATCCTTACTAATATTATAAATGCAAAAGTAAGTTTGTTTGTTTGTTTATTTGTTTGTTTGTTACGCTTTCACGCTTAAACCACGGAACCGATTTCACAAATTCTTTCACCAATGGAAAGCTATAATATTAGGGAGTAACATAGGCTATATTTTACCCCGGTATTCCCACGGGAAAAGGAACTAAGCGGGTAAGGCGGCTGAAACCGAAGCGAAGCGAGGGCGAGTTGCTAGTATAACTTATATTCATAGTAGGTATAGAGTTAGATTTATGAAAATACTAGCAACCCACCCTCGCTTCGCTTCGGTTTTAGTGGTTTTACCCGTGTAATTCCCGTTCCCGTGAGAATACCAGGATAAAATATAGCCTAGTTTACTCCCTGATATTACAGCTTTCCATTGGTGAAAGAATTTTTGAAATCGGTCCAGCCGTTTTGAATATTACCCGGAACAAACAGACAGACAGACAAAAATTTTTTAATCTGTATTTTAGGTATTGGTGTCGTGCAAATAACCCTGTGAGCATGAAAAAAGCCTATTATTTTGACATTACAAACAGACACTAATTTTATTTATTGGTATAGATTGTTATTTTCCTCGCAAACGCAAACGCTACGTCCCGCAATTTATAAATCTGTAATATCTTCGAAAATGTTCATTTCAATCATATGCTGTAAAGGGCCATATAGATCTATATTAAATCAACAATGTATTTAAGGTATTTAATTGGATAAGGATTAATGCTGTATTGGTTAAAATCGCTTCGAAAATTAGCCATTATTTGTCGCAAAAAGTAAATAACAAAAAAATGTTATTGTGGGATATCCATAAGAGATAGACATATACCATCGTGGAGTTTTCTGTAGACCTTTTCAATGTGTACAATACTTAGTACATTATTTTGATAAATCTCGTAGGGTTCAGCCTGCGTTTGCAATTAGTGTTGCCCAAAAAAGTCTTGGTCTTGCGGTCTTGGTCTTGCGAGAAATGCGAGACCGAGACCAAGCCCAAGACCGCTTAATTTTTGCAAGACCAAGACCAATACTGGCCCTGCAAGACTTGAGCAAGACCAAGACTGAGCCTGCAAGAGTCTCGCGGTCTTGCATTTAATTCAAATCACCATGTCAGCTTATATACGGTTGAGCTCGTGTCTTCTACATAATAGGAGGGCAATCGGCCGTGGCCGGAGGGGAATCGCCACGGTGATCGGCCGTGTTGTTACAGGGTTTCATGTCAAGCTTTCCTTCTCTTGCACCGATGTTATATATTATAGTCCTTTTTACATGCTGACATATATCCTAGCCGAAGTTTTACATGCTTACATATATCCTGTCTGTACATACCTACATAATGCGTAAAATTTAAAACATAAACTCTTAGACACATATTTTTATAATCACTATAACTTTTATGTTATATTGTTTTTGTGTAATATACATTCTAATTATGATCTATGACCGTTGAACTACAACATACTCGAACAGTTGCCCCATAACCTTATACACCTTGTGTATATAACATATGTGGAAGAGAAGTGAAAATAGAAGTAAAAGCCTATAACAACATGTCTGACCAGCGTGGTATCGTGGTAGATCAATTTTCCTCTTACTGGAAGGAAGCTTAAGCCCAGCAGTGGCACTTTTATGAGCTGTGACGATGACGACGAATATCATACATTTGGTGACCCTCTTCATAGGTATATTACCTATTAAAAACTATTATTATCTATACTACTACCTACTTATTATAAATCGGATGAAATTGTATATTTGAACGCCCTAATCCCAGATAATACCAGTTGTATTTCAAAAGAATGTTATTTTGTCAGATAGTCTGTTTATCCAGAAAAGTTTTAGGCTCTAATACATAACACTACGACATATTGGTAAATTGGTCTGGAGCAGTGTCTATTAAGGTTAACAAATCGGACAAAATCTTGAAGCAATAGCTGTCAAGCGTTGTCCGTAGTAGCCATTGTTACGGCAACTATCTACTTAGATAACAAAAATTGTGATTAAAGTAAGTAGGTATGTTATGGATATTACATATAAATAGTGAAATTATTTTTAACGCCAGGGGGCGATATGGGTATTTAAACGAAATAATAGCATTATATGGATACGTGAGTCAAGCAAGCGAAGCTGGTGGAACATCTAGTATTAAATATATCTAGAGGCAGGTAGGTAGAATTATAGGTATAAATATCGTCATTAACATTGCTGTGTGGTAGCGGCTTCGAATACTACCAACCCTTGCTTTGCTCGTGGGTGTCGTAAAAGACGACTAAGAGCCCTAGATTGACCCGGATCAACTCCATCTGGTACCATTTGGGTCATCGAGTACATTCCCAAGGAGGGTTGACGTCAGGCAGGCGGCCGGTCATAAAAGTCATTGCCGAAACTTTTCGCAATATGTCAAAACAGATGACATATTGCGTCGACCCCAAGTAATTGGGATAAGAGCAAGATGATGATGATGATGATGATCGTCATTAACATATCCCTCTTTATTGCGCAACTATTAGGTTTGGCGGATCTCTTGTAATGCAGCATGACTTTGTCCTTGTAGGTGAATAGATGTATACGAGTAAATATGTCGAATAGAACATAGTTCTGTGAACATGCCGAGATCTATAGTTTCAAAATAAAACAAGTACCTATTCTAATGAAATAAATACTTATAAGTCGTAAATTTGTAAGTATGCATAGGTACCTAAGTTAGTGCGCGGGTAGGTCACTCTTTATCTGAACCATCTGCAATGACGTAAGAGCGACGTGCGACCCCTAGAACTCAACTTACTTTGCGCCCATTATTAATTAAGCGATCCACCGGCATTGATATACATATATTTAAAAAATGGCGTTCTATATCCTAAAAACTATTCTTTAAGTTAAAATTCTTCCTTGTATTTTAAATTACACATATAATATATCTATTAAAAAAAGAAATAGATGATTATGATAAATAACCATTTTTAGCTATCATAACTCGTTTTTAACCGACTTTTAAAAAGAAGGAGGTTTTCAATTCGAATACTTGTATATTTTTTTATGTTATTTCGTGCATAACTCCGTCGCTTTTTTTTATAGGTGGGCTATGGTAAGCGCACACGCGGTCCACTCCATCCGGGGCGACGAAAGGACGGCGCGCGGGCTCATAACCCACCCGTACCCACGTCGCCTCGTTATTGGTCCGACCACCGGAGCAGGGTGACTTATCGTCAGTGGACAAATAACTCCGTCGCTTGCCAATCAAATTGCAAAAATCTTTTTTGTTGGAAAGGGGGAATGTTAAATGACATAAAATTTATTGTATCAACTGCTCCGTGTGGTGACGTCTTAAGAAAACAGGGTCGAAATTCCTTCCTTTGCCATAGGAGTAGTAACTCTGTCTAATGTAATACCAGAGGAATAGGAGAGTAATTTTCTCCTGTGGTAAGGGTTATATTCAATAGTGGACTATAGGCTAGCAGATGGATAGACAGAATAGGATGATATTTGATTAATTTAGTTAGATTTTTCATTGCCATGATAAATGACTGTTACGTTATTCCAACTGCAAGACTTGCAAGACTATGCGAGACTCTTGCTGCAATACCAAGACCAAGACCAAGACTCGAGTGTGCAATACCAAGACCAAGACGAGACCAGGTGTGCTGTTGCAAGACCAAGACCAAGACTGGTCCAAGTCTCGTCTTGGTCTTGCATTTGGGCAACACTATTTGCAATGTAAGCGAAAAAAATGTAATTATTTACGACATCACATTAGAAACCTCAAAAATAACAGTATTTCTCCACTATTTAATGGATGTTATTATAGATATAAACCTTCCTCTTCAATCACTCTATCTATTAAAAAAAACCGCATCAAAATCCGTTGCGTAGTTTTAAAGATTTAAGCATACATAGGGACATGGGGACAGAGAAAGCGACTTTGTTTTATAATATGTAAGGCTCGACCGAGATGGGTTTTTCGTTCTCGGCCGAGACCGAGAATAAAATAATATCTCGGCCGAGACCGAGAGCCGAGACCGAGAATAGACAAAGCGTGAAAAAATAAATTTTAATACTGTAAACTTTTTAATACACTACTAATTGTTTAACAAAATTAACTGTTTTAATAATCAAAGTTAAATAACATTATATTATAATACATAAAAAGCAATTTTTCAGCATTTTCGCCCTTCAAAGAATGTCTCCTCTCGTCATACAATTGTCCAGCTTTGCTAAACAGTTGTTCACTTGCTACGCTAGTAGGCGGCGCAGATTAAAACTTATTTGCTGCAGGCACCTCAGAAGGTGACGAACACCAATATTCATAAATATTAGCATTTCTTTGCAGTCTTGGCTCTCTAAGGAAGCTTTCTAGCGCTATTTCGATCACAGAGCTCGAACTGTATTCGTCATTGGGCATTGACTCGTCTTCCAACTCTATCGAATCATGAGCTGCCCATAAGTTGGATTGATTTGTAGCAGCCATGTTTGACGAGTTAGTTGAAGATGCCCATGTCGTCTCACGAGAATCCTACATTTTCATTGAGAGTGAGAGCCTCGATAATATAAAGCTTGGCTGAGTTAACTTCGCTTTCAGTTACAAATACTGCTCGAACATTACAAATACTGCTCGAACGGAGCGAAGACGGCCGGCCTCAGTTCGCCAGCCAGGACTTCAACCAATCACAATTCAGCTCTCTCACGCACTCACCAATCGACTTCGTACTACGGCGCGTGGCCACGCGCAGTAAAATTTGAATGGCGATTCAAACAAAGTTCCAAACTCGGTCATGACCGAGAATCTCGGTTATAATTAGCCGAGAACCGAGACAAATTTCTCGGTTGGATTTGTAGCCGAGAATGCCGAGACCGAGACCGAGACCGAGATTCTCGGTCGAGCCTTAATAATATGTAGTGATGATGTTTTACTTTTCAGCTACCAGACATGTTACTGTTAGGCTTTTTAAATGGCTTGGTATACAATACTGGTCAGTCGAATTGGCATAGGGTTTTGTTTCCAGTTTGCCTGCTATTCCGGTAATTTTCCTGCTGACGTCCTTTAGCGAAGAATAAAGGACATACGCTGATAACAACTGTAGGTTAGAAAGGAGCGGTGTCACAGTTTTTCTTCATATTATTCTATCACCATATGAAAGAAGAATACCTTTATACTTTTTAGGATTCCATACCTAAAGGGTAAAAACGGGACCCTATTACTAAGACTTCGCTGTCTGTCCGGCCGTCTGTCCTGCCGTCTGTCCGTCCGTCTGTCTGTGACCAGGCTGTATCTCAAGAACCACGATAGCTAGACAGTCGAAATTTTTACAAATTATGTATTTATGTTGCCGCTATAACAACAAATACTAAAAACAAAATAAAATAAATATTTAATTGGCTCACATACAACAAACGCGATTTTGTAAGATAATGGTACGGAACCCTACGTGCGCGACTCCGACTCGCACTTAGCCGGTTTTTTACAAAATAACAGCGAAATTTTTTTGATATTATAGCTTTCATAATATTTGTTCGATAATTCAATTCAGCGAATAGCCGACAGGTGGATGAGAATTTATTTTACTGCTATCAACCAGTTTTCTTCAGTGTAGTAACGTAGTACAATTCACCATTCCCTATCTTGCCCGTGGATGTCGGAATATACGATCAATAGATTATAATTTGCAATATTTATGCAAGGGAAGGCATGTTGGAAATAAAACCCTATACCAGCCCGTTTGAGCAGCGTGGTAGGTCAATTTCTCTCCCATTGTGGGGGAGGCTTAAGCCTAGCAGTGAGACATATATGAGCTTATGTGATGATGATGATCCATTAATTGTCATTATAGTTATACAATTTAAAATCTATCGAATAATCTAGAATATGGTAGCGATATAGCCACCATTTATTGAATGATCTGGTCACGATTTATTTCAAATTTAAAGAGAGATTTCATCTTTTGCATTTCTTCTTTTTTCAACTCGTATTTACCGTTCCACTTCTTTATTATAAATTGTTTAACTACTCAAAATCTATAAAATTATTTTTTTTAATGTTGGGACGGAAATCGCTCGCTGCTTGTATTGGTCCTGTGAGATTACTACCAACTTTTCGAAAATAATAGTGCATTAGACAGTGGTAGACATCCTCACCGTTGCTCGGATTTACGGATGCTAAGGTGGATTCTCAAAGTAATTTATTGGCTCCATTCATTAACCTATCGACTTCCACTGTTAATAATAGGCCTCCCCACGACAATACCATTTAGGACGATCCTGTGCCATCTGCATCCAAGGTTCTATGCGACTTTTACGATTCCATCAGTGCACCTATTCGTCATTCTCCTCAGGCCTCTGATAGCTACGTCATCGCTATTCGACACTCGTATATGCCAATGGTTATCGGGTTGATGAACCATGTGGTGTGCATTCACTTCAACGTGCAAATTCTTCGAGCTATGTCTATCTGTAACACCCATTCTTATACGGATTATTGCAGTTTTTATGACGCAAAGAAATCTCTAGTGGAAATAAATCGCTCGATACACTGAGTGACTTGGCCTCCGCCAGGCTGGCCACAGACGCTAAGGATTCGGTACCATTGGTCGGCCAAATGGGGAAGGGGAGGGAATATAGCGGGTTATGGCATCGCACGCCGCCCTTTCGCCATACCGGACGGGAAGGATGACGTGACCTGTCAAAAAAAAGCGCCGAGTGACTTTGAGGTGACGTTTTCTTATGATTAATTCTTCCGTGTTGTGACGGAGTAAGAATACAATGAGGAAAATAACATGCATCTAACATTTATACCAGAGTAAGCAATCTCGAAATAAAGCTCTATATGTCTACACCAATCAGCATTGTGGTGACCCACCATTTCAACTGCTATTGCGAGGAGGCTTGAACTCATAAGTAGGATGTAGATGATCTGAAATGATTATGATTAGTTGATAGGCATATACATTCCCATGACATGGATAAATATAATAATCAATCAAAGACACACGTCATGATACATAGTATAATCAGCGAACCGTGCTGTGTCGTTTCCGTTGCCGCGTGTAACACAAAAGCATCGCTTGCACACATCTCCGCATAACCACCGCTATTACAGCGCTATTATATGCCTTTTTGTTAGTTTTTTTGTGTGGACACGAATTCTGTATGTTGACAGGATGCGAGAACTAAAATTCTACTAAACTAAATGACCCAAAATGAGAGTTGAATATTTACTATTTATTCTTAGTTGAGGGTCAACGTTTCAGTATGCACGATTGTACAACTTAGTATTGTTGCGGTTATTAATAAACTTTAACACATTTACAATTGAAATACAAATTTTTAGGACAATCCAAAAGTAAATGGATTATTTACGCCCGCTTTTAATGTTTTATCTAGGGCTACATTTTTTTTTCCGGAAGGCTATGGTTTTTTTTTTTTGGGATGGATTACGCTCGGCGCACTCCTCGCACCACTCCGTCCGGGGCAACAAAGGGCCGTAAGCACGCACACCCGTAACGCACCCGCTACATGTCGCCTTAGTCGTTGGGCCAACCATCGGAGCAGGGTGACTTGACGTCAGTGATCGGCCCGACGGAATATCCCGAGGGAGTACCCTCTTCCTTCGACGTCCCCTACTAGGACGCCGATCGCCGTCGCGAGGCTAACCTCTCCGCGGGTGCCCGGACTGTGTCCTCCCGCACACGGTCCGCCACCTCCTTCCACGAGATGACAGCCTCGCAGAAGGCGGCAACGGCGTTCCAATTCCTGACGCTAGCGACCATCTCCCTAGCGATGGCCGGCAGCGTCAGGTCGGCACCGATGATCGCGACGAGTTCACGGCGCTTCCCCGTCCACGCGGCACACACCTCGAGTGTGTGCTACGCCGTGTCCTCGTCGCAATCGCAGTGGTGGTAGGACGGTGTGCTCTCCCTCCTCACGACCGTGTGCAGGTATTTGGCGAAGCATCCATGCCCCGTTAACACCTGCACCAGTCGGAAGGAAAGCACCCCATGCCGCCGCTCCAGCCACTGCATCAGCACCGGC
Source organism: Lymantria dispar (assembly GCA_032191425.1). NCBI lineage: Eukaryota > Metazoa > Arthropoda > Insecta > Lepidoptera > Erebidae > Lymantria > Lymantria dispar. The sequence goes on along the minus strand of CM063461.1, from coordinate 14,591,947 downwards.
CGGAAGGCCTCGACGGTCCTCATCGGAAAGCTATGGTACAGCCGCTCGCCGTCTGTCCTGTCCAAGGTGACGACTTCATAATCCGCCGTATCCTTCGCCAGTGGGCCGACCATTGTTATCGAATTCTTGACATCTGTAGCCAAACCGGCGGTATACCCTTTCGGGTCGTTTAAGAAATATATCCGTAGCTTGCAATGCAAATCATAATGAATGTCGGATATTATTTCTCCCTAACCGGAGATATCATCTCTTCCTAATAGGAGATGTATTACTTTTTATGTGCTTTTAAGTCTTAATTGTAAATACCACTGCTGGGCCCGAGCCTATCCGTAGTATTTTATTGTCCTGCTTTCGAACACTTTACGGCGTTCATGATCACGGGCGGACTAAGATGTCTCACAATCTCTCTCCAATAAGACGTCTTTATTAAAAAGATTTATATCTACCCGTTACAGAAATTAGTTTCGATCATTTCTCCCACGTACGTGCAAGCTCTGGAATGAACTACCTGCTGCTGTGTTTCCCGAGCGCTATGACATGTCCTTCTTTAAACGAGGTTTAAGAAGAGTATTTCCTTCACGGTAGGCAGCGGCCTGGCTGTGCCCCTGGTATTGCAAAGGTCCATGTGCAGCAGTTTCACTTACCATCAGGTGTGCTGCTTGCTCGTTTGCCACCGTTGGCAATAAAAAAAACAAAAAAGAAATTAGTTATTGAATTTTAAACCCACATTTTATACAAATTTATTGCCAGAACAAGAAGAAAACGCAAGCCTATAAACTAACTCACTCCACAATGAGAGAGAAATTGACCTACTGTACTGCACTGATTAGACGTGTTTCATCATCATTATCACAACTCACATACGTCCCACTGTTGGGCTGGGGCCTCCTTCACTGTGGGAGGGAATTTGACCCACTATATCATGCTGGTTAGACATGTTGGTATGGGCTTTCATTTCGAGTTTTCCTTCTCTTGCAGAGATGTTATGAGCATATTATATCCCATAGTCGTCTTTTACAACATCTACGGGTAAGATAGGGAGTGATGAATTGTATTCTTGCTCCGTCACCACACGGAAAGACGTGTTTGCATGGGGTTTTTGTCGAGTTGCCCTTCTCTTGCATATATGTTATCCGCATATGATATTCCTTAGTTATCTTTTACGTCACCCATGGGCAAGAGAGGGGGTAGTGGATTATATGGTTACTCCCACACCACACGGAGACTTAAAGATTAATATATTGATATTGTCAAATTTAAATTTACAGCACTTTTTATTTAGATCACTAATACTGTAAAATAAATACGAATGGTAGCTGTAATTTTTGTGCCTAGTATTGCAATAGATAAAATACAAAAATACGGGCATTGTTAGTTTATACTAAGGGCAAACACAGCGTTTGTTATACAAAGGAGCTGTCGATGTCGTGACTATTCCGATAAACTCGGTGCCAATCGGTGCAGCGGACGTTATGCGAGTTTGCCTTACTTTAATATTCCAGCAGTTTCAATCTTACTTGTAATTTTACTAAACATGCCCTATGGTAGAAACGAGGAATGCCAATATGGGAGGTATCAACTTCAATACATAGTCTAAATTTAATACTACGACACACGCGCCATTTTCAATGATATCGGTGTTATTCGTAGTTTATAACCTGTAATCCCCTAACCTGTCGGTCTCAATATCTCACCGGTCGTCGCGAATTGTTATTCTTTCAGATTACGAGAGTGAACATGAAGTATTATAATATGTGTGGCGCATTTGGCTGTTGCGTATATACGTATTGAAATTTCAAAATGCACAAGTTCGGTGGTAGTTGTTGTATGGTAAATGATGAAATTTAAGAGCGGCCGCAGACATACAATTGTAAGTTGGCCGATTAAATCGCAAGTAGGTGTATTAGGCGTAGTTACTTATGCTAGCCCGCACATCGTCTCCAACTAAATCGTCCAACTAATTAATTGGACACCGATCGTATCAGAATCACGATTCCCTTCTGATTACACACAATTAAAAAGTTGTCCAACTATCGCCCAACTGCTTGTTAGCACGGTTATCCTATGCAAGTTCGCACACTATCCAACTTAGTTGGACAGTTGCACGGCAAGATTCAAGATGACCACACGCGTGCGCGTGATTTCCCCACGCTCGCATCTTCGTCGACGGGTACGATGTCTGTCTCCCGATCACTTGTTGCAAACGAAAAAGTAGAAGAGCTCATAGAGGAAGTTCAAAAAAGGCCTGCGTTGTACAAAAAAGACTTGAAACAATTTGTCAGGGTAATATCTGAGTTAATAATGCAATGTATGATGCTTCCCATATTGTAATCTGTTACTTAATATGGGATGCACCCAAAATGTTCTCTTTTGTTTTCGTCTTCTTTTTATTAATAGAGCAATTAAAAGGTTCTTTTCCCGCATTTTCACGCACACGCACCGCGCTGGCAATACTGGCACCGACTAAATCGTTTAAGTCTGCGGCGTGTAACCAATTAAATAAAGTTGGCTAACTAAATTGTAAATATACGCAAGTTAGTCGTACGATAGTCGTCCACCTTGCAATTGTATGTCTGCGAGCACCCTAATTTTTTTTTTATTTTTTTATTGCCAACGGTGGCAAACGAGCAAGCAGCACACCTGATGGTAAGTGAAACTGCTGCACATGGACCTTTGCAATACCAGGGGCACAGCTAGGCCGCTGCCTACCGTGAAGGAAATACTCTTCTTAAACCTCGTTTAAAGAAGGACATGTCATAGTGCTCGGGAAACACAGCAGCAGGTAGTTCATTCCAGAGCTTGCACGTACGTGGGAGAAATGATCGCTGGAAACGTACAGTTGAAGACCATAACGTTTCCAGGTGAAATGGATGAACCCTGCTGCGATGTCGAGTGTAATTCTGCAGTAACCTGAAATAAGGAAAAATAAATAAAAAAAGAAATTTTGACAAGTACTCATTTTAATTACATGATTTGGTTGGCAGCCACCTGGCTATGTCTCTTGCGTTGTTGAGGTCCATGAGCAACTGAAAGTATTTTCTTACATGTTTTCCCTCCATTTCTGCTTAGTATTAAAATGCTAATGGAATGCTAATTTCAGTCATATTAAATGCAAATAAAGTTCAAGATAGCAAACCAATTTAAAACTTCATGTGTTTCAATTAGCTCATATCCTTATACCGTCATATCATTTACCTATATTGTGATCAGTGTGAACGTATATATCTTCATAGGTTATTGACTTATCTCTGATGGCGTCCAACTATCAGTCGTTACTGCCTTCTATTGGACATAACTCTTTCCAAGAAGAGCATTGCCGTAATCATCTTGGCAAGCGGATTGGTGATTGCAATTGGAGCTGTAACTTTTCCAGATAACCATTCACCCGGTGATACCTCAACCAGTTTTTATGACTACCATATGTAAAAGATCATGTAAAGATGATTGGGGCGATCAATCTATAAAAGTGAGATTAAGTCAATGTTGAAAATATACATGCATGTATTATGGGCTGCTTAAATATTTGATATATTTCTCTTGTGGGAGAAATGCGTTTAGAGGGACAGTATAATTGTTTTGACGACAACAAGCTACGCATCGGCGGTGGCGGGGCAAGGGGCGTGACACAAAGCTCGAAATATCGGCATCGGTGTGTTGGATATTTTTCAAGCTTGCCACCGAAGCAAGCATACTTCCTATCGATCGGGCTCTATAGTACATAAATCCGTTATCAGTATATTAGTTAATTTACTTCTACATACAAGATAGGGAACAAATATATAAGAACAGTGAATGAAATGCATTGCCTAAATGTAACATAGTGGATAGAAATAAGTCTCCCTCTAGTATAATTGCAATGCGATATCTAGCAATTGTTAGCAAGATGTATACTTTTATAAATAGACACCAAAATATACTCGTATATAAATTGTATACGTACCTATTTGTAATGTTGAGGAAATGCTTTTCTCATGGAGCATGGTACGGATTGGCTCTAATCCTGATGCTTTATTGGTACGCAATTCATCAACGGTCAGCGATTTTATATAGTAAAATTTATTTAATTTGAAATCGCTAATTTTATTTACGTCTTGAAATGACTTTCAGTTGATTAAAATTGTTAAAAGTTGAAGTTTCTAGAGTTAACCTCGAGATAAAAAGTATATGATCATAACTTGAATATGTCCCATTTTTTTTGTTTTCTTCTAGAATTATTATTTTACTGATTCGAACTTCATTTCCGGAAATTACGCATTGTTAAATTATTCATTCAAGACTTTATTTGCTAAATTAACATAGTAGGTGATGTCACATTTAGCTACCCATTTATCCAATCATTTCATCCAAATGACTACGTCCACAGGAACTTGTCCTCTGAAAGCAGTTCAATATTCTATGTTAAAAGTTCATATGAATGGTTACAAAAACTAATGTAGTTTAAAGCTTTTTAAGTTGCTATGAATAAAGTTGATTTTTTACGTTACACCTTGGCTTGTAATAAAAACGAAGACAATATAGGATTTAGGACTTATTTTTTGTGCTAGGCTATGACACTCTCTCCGTTCAACTCCCTGACTGTTTCATTTGGGGCCCTATAATCTACAGTATTCTCTCCCATCGTCATTGGAGTGACCACTGGTGCCGATTTCTTGACCTTGGTGGCCATCACGGCGGATTCAGGACCCTAATAGGTATTTGATAAATTATTTATCGTTACAGTTTATCAGATGACCGACACACTCCGCAATGTTTAATATTAAATCGCTTTCACCTTTATATTGGAGCAAACGAAAAACTCGAAGTAACTTTCAGTTACAGGGTAGGAGTAATAAACTGTAAGCCCCATTTATTCAGCACATCACGCGATGTTACAAAACTTTGACATGTTTGTCAACAACGAAACAGGAACATTTCTAGTTCGAGTTTATTACTCATCATTCAAGGAACCACTTACAAAACCCTATAACAAGTCCAAATCTAGCTAGATAAACTATAAATATAATAGAACATTTCTTCTCGTAATAGTTAAAGTGTCTCTGAGCTGAACAACTATTACTTACTTAGTATGATATAACTATACTATGTATTTAACTATGAATAAGACTGATCTATTATAAAACTGGGCTAAGGGGAATAAATAACATAGTGTATTTTCCACGTTTACTTTTTTAGACCAATTTTCTTTTAGTTCTTTTGGTGGTCCTATACCATCTATCATACGTACCTACAGACAAAGTATATATACACCACCATCACGCGGGCAAAACTTAATATTACCCTTAGAATAATAACGTATAGAAGGATAGTGTCAGTACTTTGAACTTTAAAAATTTGAATCTAAAAATACTAATGGCGCGCAGACGATTACACACGTACACACGCAAACCACTATACAAATTATGAAATCAAATTTTGTTTTTATTAACATAAATCGTCGAAATACTTTTAAAAGTAATGTTAAAAACCTTTTTATGTTTTTCAAATGTGTTGTGACACCATTTGAATGCAAAAACCGTCATTACCTATTTATTTTTTAAGAGTTGCGTACGTTCGTGCAGTACAATGACTTGTACATTACGGGACGGTTCCGGCGTAAGCTCCATTAGGCTCCAATTGAAATGCCTCACTTTTTGTGCGTGAACTTACCTTCTATATGTTATTATTCTAAGATATTACCTTTACCTAACTTAAAATTAAATGATGAATGGTGATGAAGAATGAAAATGGTGAATGATGATGGCGATGATTATCTTTTTATTTTAATAATTATGTAAATTATGAGATGATTATGTAATAAGCCCACATAAGTCCCACCGTTCGGCTCGAGCCTGCTTTATAACGGGAGGGAAATTTAAGTCAATAGATATGATAATGGGTAGGTACTACATCACGCCGGTATTGGCATAGGATTTTATATCGAGTTTTCCTTCTCTTGCACAGATGTTAATGTATCCTTACCCTCTTAATATATGACCTGTATAGGACTATGCTCTTAATATATGCCCTTATACGACATCCACAGGCAAAATCCCTATCTGCCATTCCTTAGTGGTGAATTGTATTTTTATACCTCACGGAACTTCTTACTTAATATTACCTTTTTATTATTAACTAGCAATCCGCCCTCGCTTCGCTTCGGTTATAGGTTATAGTCGTTTTACCCGCGTAGTTCCCGTTTCCGTGGGAATACCGGGATAAAATATAGCCTAGTTTACGCCCTGATATTATAGCTTTCCATTGATGAAAGAATTTTTGAAATCGGTCCAGCCGTTTTGAAGATTACCCGGAACAAACAGACAGACAGACAGACAAAAATTTTTTAATTGCTATTTTAGGCATGGGTGTCGTGCAAATAACCGTGTGAGCATGAAAAAAGCCCATTATTTTGACATTACAAATAGACACTCCAATTTTATTTATTGGTATAGATTATTTTTATTAGCTTATATTACAACGAATTGTACCTATTCTTATTCCGCCGCTATACGGAAAAATACCAAATATTTGTAGGTTTACCTTACCTACTTAAAATTTTCATATAATATCAAACCAGGTCCTGGGTTTGATCAGTATGTGAGAAAAAATAATTTTGATGTTTTCTGTAGATTTCTTTGATTTTTGTGAATTTTCTCAGACGATTCTAAGCGCGAAATGCTACTTTAAGTAGACAATGGTTAGATACTTATTTAACTCTTCGGCAGTAAATATTCTTGCTTAACTTACCTATTCGTAACTAAGGGTATATACCCATACTACGTGACCTTCTTTTTTACATTTTACGACCCCTTCCTCCCCTCAGTGACCACTCGTAATATATGCCAAGACCCCCCTCTCCTCCTTTAGTTTTCAATTAGTAATTCGTAATTATGATTTTTAATCAATTTACACCTCCTATGACTAACCGTAGTATTTTAAGGACAACGCCCAAAGCCAAAAACGGGTCACGTAGTATGGGTACGTTCCCTAAGTTCTTCTCACTACAAGTGAAAAATAATAATTTCTAATAAATTAATAATAATATCTAATGAAAAATACCTACTAATTTATTTAACATAATAATTTATTATGCCCCAATACCCATTAATAATTTATTATTATAGTATACATGCTGGTATCACCAGACCAACATCAGCGTACTCCTCGCCTAGAGGACTTCTTCTGGACAGGATCAGGAGATGGGCCGCCAGCACCAGCGGATCCGCCTCAAGCTGTTCCAGTTCAACCATCCACACCCTTAGTGCGAACCACGACTGTATTAGCCACGGTCTATTTAGATTCTTACCCACCACAGGTAAGCAGCATTTTCAAGAAAAGTGACGTATTTAAGAAAACACTTGTATAATTCTAGAATTAACGGCATGACTTTAATAATCGACGGATAATCGCAAATTCGTATAACTGAGGGCCGTATAATCGAGTTTCCACTGTAATAACATTAAATATGTGAGAAATCCAAGCAATCGAAGCTGTTAGCATAGCATAGTCTGTTTATAACGTAGAAACATGAATATTTATTTAAATACTGTTAAAAGAGAAAAAAATAATATATTTCTTTACAGGCGGTGACGGACAGATCGACAGGTGAATGCGTGCTCAATTGCGGTGAACCTGGTGTGCCAGACAGCTTGGAGCCAGAGATCCCCGAGGACCGAAGGTACTGGCTGCTTACTGTCATACAGGGATCCACACCAGATAGCCTGCAATTGAGACTCGCTAGGTTATACCAGAAGGCTTTTTTGAGGTAACTAACAATAATACTAAAATATTTGTGTTGTTTTGGCTTTTTAAAGAACTAATTGTATACTTATTTATCTATTTCTATTGGCTATATTTATGTGTGAAATACTTATTCTGTATACTGTTTAAATCTTGAACTCAAAGATCTGTTATGATTTTTTAAAATTATTTATATCTAGATTACTTAAAACTTTTTAGGCAACAAGAACGTCACTTAGGCATAATAAAATCCTTGGATGCACAGCCTACTCGAAGAAAACATGAAGTGCATTCGTTCATTGTAAATAAAGACAATAATGTTATGCTTGCGGGTGTCCCCACTTCGCACAGTTTACAAAAATATCTAGATATTAATAGTTCTATGGTCACTGCTACGGGGACTGTGACAACTACTTTAACTGAACACATAGAAACCAATGTAAATAAATTGAATTTTTCCAACGATTATTATCCAGTAAAAATAGAAATGTTCTCAATTGATAAAGTTAGTAACTTAAATACAGAAATTAAGGCAACAAAACTCAATGAAGTCGAATCATGGATATTAGCAACTCCTACTGCTGTTATTAGAAAAAGAGAAGTGATTGAAAGCGAACACGAAGAAATAAGAGATTTGATTGATATACCCTTGGAATCCGAAGACAATGGTTCAAATGATACCCAGCTATTTAAAAGAGAAATATTGAAGGCAGAACAACAGCCACCCGTTCAAGTTCATATACAAAATATAACAGAGGTAAATATACTGTTGTATCTTTCTTTTTATTTTCAGCCCCGACGTGCCACTATTATTGACAAATCTACTTCATAATTGGAGGGAAAGTAGTTCATAACCAAGCTGGCGAAACGGATTGACATAAAGTTTTATTTCGAGTTTTCCTTCTTTGTAAAGATATTATTTGCTTAAATCACATAGTCGTCTGGTACGATGCCCCGCAAAACAGTGGTGCTACATATTATTCTCAATCAGTCATAATACGGAATATTATTTTGAAAGAAGATATTGAATCCATACAATTTAGCGGTACTGTTTATATATGTAGTTCAAATGAAATATGTACTTAATTTACTTCATGAAGTCACTTTGGTATCGTATCTCGTATTAAAAAAATCCTTTCAAAAAAAAATTCAATATGTCGCCAAAGTTTTCCCATTAGAGTCATAAAAATTGACCAAACGAGTGGACAGCAGTACACTTTTGGCAATTTTATGACACCAATTGCGACCGCCAATTTGCCTGCCAGACGTGGTGATTTTGGCATAATCCTCTTTCGTGGGATGTCTATGTGGTCTATGTAGTCGTCAATAGGCGAATACTTAAATAGATACATATCTATTGATTATACGAAAGAAGCCTTTTGTTTCACCCTAAAGTCCAGAATTTTTTCTTAATAAAGCCCAATACCTCATCTTAACAAAGTCTTGAACCTTTTCTTAATTTATAATTAATTGCTAGTCTCCAGAAACGGGCAGTGTTCAAATAGTTTACGTGGTGTTGGTTGGAGGCCGCGCCGTACCAGCCGCTGTGGCTGCAAGAGATATGAGACTTGTGAGGGATGCGGAAGTAGCCAGAGAACTTGGCGCCGTTGTTACTACAAAGGCTGAGCGTAAGCACGAAATTGTTAACTCGTAATGTTACGTGTACTCTACAGTTTACTGAATACCGAAAAACCTACAGATCCTCTATTTATATCTTCTTAATAGAAATAATAGTAATCCTCAGAGCCTTTAGTAGTCACAAAGGCATTCTCGTCGGCTTTTTATCCTAACTACTTTTGCCAAGATATAATTTTTGAACGGAATGCCTACTATCTGACCTATCTATCTGTATCTGTGATCTATATATTATACATATGAATATATTATTGATTACACAGAAATATTCATCATCATCTTGCTCTTATCCCAATTACTTGGGGTCGACGCAATATGTCATCTGTTTTGACATATTGCAAAAAGTTTCGGCAATGACTTTTATGACCGGCCGCCTGCCTGACGTCAACCCTCCTTGGGAATGTAATCGTTGACCCAAATGGTACCAGATGGAGTTGGTCCGGGTCAATCTAGGGCTCTTAGTCGTCTTTTACGACACCCACGAGCAAAGCAAGGGTTGGTAGTATTCGAAGCCGCTACCACATGGCAATGTTATTCAGCAGGATGTTATTCAGCATATAACATTGATATTAAATTTTCTAAGACGTTTCTTCACCAACGACACCTAATATTTAGGTGTTACCTAAATATTACACAGAAATATTAATACTTATTATTTCTTCTGTGATTGATTATACATTTACTTTTTGTACATCATAAAATGAAGTCCAACATCCATTTTCATTCTTTCAAACATCTGTAAAAATGGCATAGTGACATATTTAGTTTATAATTTTGCAGTAACACTTTAATAAGTCGACTAGCCTACTTAACTTGTCCGATTCAGTTTTTAGTGTGTGTTTTTGTGTGTTTAAGTGTGTGTGGTGTTTAGGGACCCTATTACTAAGACTTCGCTGTCTGTCCGTCCGTCTGTCTGTCACCAGGTTGTATCTCAAGAACCGCGATAGCTAGACAGTTGAAATTTTCAAAAAATAATGTATTTTGGTTGTCGCTATAACAACAAATACTAAAAATAAAATAAATGTTTAAGGGGGACTCCCATACAAAAAACGCAATTTTTTACCTATTTTTATAGATAATTTAATGGTACGGAACCCTTCGTGCCTGACTCCGACTCGCACTTAGCCGGTTTTATTATATTGTTGACGTTAATATTCGTAACCTACGTTTTCATCTCAAACGTGTAGCTCTGAGGGTGACGGTATTGGTATATTTTTTATGGAGTTGAAATCTTAATTAATAATGGTATTTCATTTTAGTTGGCAGTTCCTCTTTTCGATCTTAAAACAGATATCTATTAAATTACGTATTCAAAGAAATACTGCCCAGAATCATGAAATTCTAAGTGGTTTATTTGATGTATGCCGATGCGTTGTATAAAGCTTGTTACTTTCTAGCAGCGTACTTGAAGACAGCCGAAGGTTTAGAAGGTGAAGCCGGAGGTGGAGTGCATGGCACTGAATTGTGGGCACTAGCAATAGGTACCACCGCTGCGATATTGCTACTATTGGTATTGATAGCTTTACTTTGCTTCGCACACAGGTAAGTTAACGTTAAATTATTAGCTATGTTTGTATTTATATAATTTATTTCATTCTTATGATTTGTGATGTTAAGCGAGCTGATTCTGACGTTTTTAAATAAGACTACTTTACTTACTTTATCACGTTTTTATTTGATTTCATTCAGTCATTCATTATCGAGGTCCACACTTACGAACCTAGACTTATCCACGAAAATATCATAATTACCACGCTTGACGGTAGGGGGCACTTTACAGTGTTCATGGTCACGGGTGGAACATGGTTACCCCGTAAGTATGCACGCTGACAAGTATAGGTAATGTGTAATCCTCGCGTAAACATCAGAAATGATTTAGAGGTTACTAACTGAGGAAGGTTTTTTTTTATTGCAAACGGCGGCAAACGAGCAAACAGTACATCTGATGGTAAGTGTTGCTGCCACTCATGGACCTTTACAGGGTCGCTGCCTATCGCGAAGAAAGTGAAGGGAGTGTGAATGCGTGCCTTGAGGCTCGGTGATACCAAGGGCACCACCAAAAACCCTCCACACACAAACACCCTCAGAAATTTGGGCTCCCGGCTCTCTCGCTCACCGAACGAAGCGCAGTAACAAATTGCTACTACTCAGACGTCGATTTTCTGCGAGAGTGTGGTACTACCCCGGACGGATCGGCCCGCGGCTGTAGACAGATAACTGTCGAAAGTGTGGTCCTACCACTCTAGATAAAAATGGGACAGACTTTTATTAGATTGTCAACGCTGATTTTTATGTATGTCACTTAGTGTATTATTTCAAATGTATATGTGTTTCAGCCGTAGAAAGCGTAAGGACTAAACGTCCCCAGGACACAAACGAACATTCAGCCACGATGGATTGTTTGTTTGTTTGTTTTACGATGCAAAGTATTTAACGCTTGTGTAAACATAAGCACAACTAATTAATTATATTATATTTATTTAGAAATTGTGTGGTAAAAGATTTTGTTTACTTTCTTTAAATATGAATACAATGCCTCAAATTACACTAAGTATATATTTATATCAAAATCTTATAGGAAAAGGGCGAAAAAATCTGCGGCATCACTGCGAGCGTATAGAAATGAACTAATGAGAGAGGCTGAAAAGAATCAGTTAAAACAAGTACACGAAGAGAAAGACGGAAGGGTGAGTATTATTTATATTTACTGAAATATAGAATAATTTAAATGCAACCATTCTGAAATGGAAGGAAGGAAGGGAGACCCACCACTTTCCCACGGTAATCAATATACCGCACACCACAATAAAAGGAATACGGAGGAGGAAGGAAAGGAAGTCAAGGAAGGAAATCTTACTCTCACGTGATGAGCACCTTCCAGAACATCAACTTGCAATTTTCCGCAGAACTTCGAATATTCATTCGAGACGTGTTTCGCCTCTAAACGAGGCATCCTCAGGACGGTTCGGCTTCAAATGCACCATTTGAAAATTGCAAGTCGATGTTCTAGAAGGTGGATGATGATCTGGAAAAATGGATTTCCGCTATGTATCGCCTAATTCAATCAATTAAATGCAACCAGTCTAAAATGGCAACGTAAGCGAGAAGAAATCATAGGGCAGACGATATTCTTACCTCTGCGGATAAGATAAGGCCAAATGAAAAAGGGAGCAAACTGAAAGCACCAGTTTTCAAATGGAAAAAAGAATCATCAAAATCGAATCACCCAGTCGAAAGTGCTGAAGTAACAAACATAAAAAAAGAGAAAGAATACAGTTGAATTGAGGACTTCCTCTTTTTTTTGAAATCGGTTAAAATAGATAATACTATTGAACTGAAAATATAACCTCGAATATAAATTACCTTACTTTCCATCTCACGTAATAGGATCATCCCTATTAGGCAATTTACCTAATAAATCACTAAGTAATGTTAAGTTTATACAAAATAAGGATTGCTACAAAGGTCATTACTAAATTCACAGCTGATTAGCGTAGTGTCTCCGAGTAGAACAAGACCAAGCAGTACTCTTCTACCGGTTTACAGAGCAGCCAGCGCCGCTTCTAGGTAAACGTTTTAAGTAATACTTATTTTCTAGGTCAAACATCCATAAAGCGGCAATGTAAATATTACGAGTCAGTTATTCAAATTTTTTTGTTATTGCTGTTGGCAAACAAGTAAACAGCACGCCTGATAATATGGGATATGGCCGCCGCTAATGCATGTTTCGATCGGCCGCTGCCTAGCGTAAAGAAAATTAAGAAAATGTGAATATGTGAATTCCGCAGAAGAACAGGTGTAACCGACATAGCACGAAGAATTAGCACGCTGAAGTGGCAATGGGCTGGCTACATCGCTCGACGAACCGACAACCGCTGGGGAAGAAAGGTTCTCGAGTGGCGACCACGTATCGGACGACGCAATGTAGGACGCCTCTCCACTAGGTGTACCGACGACCTAGTGAAAGTTGCTGGGCGTTGTTGGATGCAGGCGGCACAGGACCGCACATTGTGGCGTAACATAAGGGAAGCCTACGTCCAGCAGTGGACGGCAATAGGCTGAAATGATGATGATGATGAATGATACATGAAAAATCCACCACAAAACCAAAACCCACCACATGCAAACACCCTCAGTAAGTTGGGATGCCGGCTCTCGCTTACCGAATGAAGTGCGAAGAGACGTCGATTTTCTGCGAGTGTGGTACTACCCCGGACGGACCGACCCGCGGCTGTAGACAGACAACTGTCAACAGTGTGGATGTGGCTCTGCCACCTTGTTGAAAACTGTTGAGAGTGTGGTACCACATGTAAATTTTATAAACTTTTTCACATATAAATTTCTTGTTGCTCTTGAATGTATTCTACATTGAAATAGAATCCAATTATAATCGACATAAGATTCAATTCTAAAACCCCAGGATCAAACACCGCATACAAAAAAATATTCTTTTGATAACAAACAATTTGTTATGTTTCTTAGTTCCATCCAGCCTATAGAGGTCCACTATTGGACATATGCCTCCCCACAGCAATGCTATTCGTAACGGCACTGTGGCACTTGGATCCAACGGTTCCCTGCGACTTTCAAAATGTTGTCCGTCCACCTAGTAGGAGATCGTCCTACGCTGCGTCAGCCGGATCGCAAGTGGGGATTCCTAGCACTCCCTGCCCTGCCATCCACGGGCCCGCTACCAAGATGAGCCCACGGAAAGGCGGAACTGCCGTCACTGGGGGTCATTATTTTAATTGCGTCCATTTTATTTTTAAGGGGGTACCTACTAATTTTATACTGCCAATGCCACGCTTGGCAGACGAGTTGGCGATCCCCGTAGGTATTATAAATAATTTTTCCAGGAGATAGCTGCTGTCCATTCTTCTGGTCCCTTAGACCCTTAGCCAATTTTTACGATTCCCACGGGCATCTAAGGGGTGATTACAAATGTATTCTCTCCTGTCGCCACACAGGAATGTCCTCGCACGGATACGTTTCTTAGTTATCATGTTCTAATAAACGATGTTTATTGAAAACTAACTGGCTCAGCAGGAAAATTATTCCTTTGTTGTATTTAAAAATAATTTTCTTGTTAGTTCGTCAACTACTTCATCTGGTGTATCAGAACTAGCTACGGCGTTTCGTCGGAGACAGAAAAAACCGCACGCATTGAGAATGCCGCAGAAAAAGAGAGGTAAGAACTACGAATTATTTTAAAACCATCTTCAATCATTCATCATTTCGGCTCATTTTTACGGATTTTATCGTGTTTGTGTTGGTTTTCTTAAATTCGCCCACAATTCGAAGATTTAAGATTCATGGTCATTGGAAATCTAATATGCTTTTTTTTGGGGTGGGTTGCGGTCGGTGCACTCCTCGCACCATTCCGTCCAGGGCGACAGAGGGGGGGTTAGCACGCACACCCGCAACCCACCCGAACATCACGTCGCCTTCGTCGTTGGACCGACCACCGGAGCAGGGTGACGTGACCCTCCCATCGACCGACGTCCCCCCCTCGGGGAGGACGTCGGTCTTTCCTCACGCGGTCGGCCTCTCGGCGGGTGACGAACTAATTCCCCGATCCAGTCACCCGCGGCCTCGGCTAGGGCGGTATCAGGCGCAGGTAATCGCGCCTGCTCCGTCCCAGTCGCCGGCCGCGGCTAGCGTCGTTGAGGAGGCGCTCCTCGCGCAGGCACCCCGCCACCACCTTCCGCGAGACTACTGCCTCGCAGAAGGCTGCGACCGTGTCCCAGTTCCTGACGCTGTCGAGCATCGCATTGCTCTGCCCAGGCGGTACAAACCTCGAGCGTAAATATACATCTAATATGCTACCACCAAAACGAAGCGTGACCACATTCAGAAACATCCGACAAGAAAACGTCGGGCAATCAAAAATCAAATACAAACGCGATAAAAGCCGTAAAATAGCTTTAATTACAATGTGTAATGCTCGTGTTTTCCGTGTGGTGACGGAGTAAGAATACAATTCACCTTCTCTTACCCGTGGATCTTGTAAAAGACTACTAATAATACGCATATAACATCTATGCAAGAGAAGGGAAACTCGAAATAAAACCCTATGCCAACCTGTCTGACCAGCATCAATTTCTCTCCTATTATAGAGGAGGCTCAAGCCCAGCAGTGGAACGTATGTGAGCCGAAATGATGATGATGAATGCTCGCGTAAACATCAAAAATCATATATGGTGTATACAAATGAATTTATTCTTAAATTCACTTCACTAGATGATTCTATGTCAATTGCCTTATTGGCGTAGTGGTTTAAGTAGTAAAAAAGAACTTTCATGCAGTTTTGTAGACTCCATTCCCACGCAAGATAATCATCATCATCATCGCAGCCCACACACGTCGTAATGTTGGGCTCGGGCCTCCGCCACAATGGGAGGGAATTTGACCTACTATACCATGCTGATAGGGTTTCATTTCGAGTTTTGCTTCTCTTGCACAGATATTATGTGTATATATCCCTTAGTCGTCCTTTACGACATCCACGGGCAGGATAGGGAGTGGTGAATTGTATTCAGGCGCAGGATAATACTTTGTTCAATTCACAAAAGATTGTACTAAATCCAAGTGTAATTTATTTTCATTAATTGTGCGTCCTTTATGGCGATTAATTTAAAAAAATTTAAAACTTTTCGTCTTGAGAAGCATCTTTTAAATTTAAACGAGCAATTCTTGTATATATATATATATATATATATATTGAGGATCTCGGAAACGGCTCCAACGATTTTGTTGAAAACTAGAGGATTCGGGCCCAAAAAATCGATCTAGATAGGTTTTATATATAGAAAATGTTGTTTTGTCAGTGTTTTTGGCAAACATTAAATTTTAAAAGAATATGAATTCAAATTTTTCCATCAATTTCTTGAGTTATGATAGCTCAGTGGCGAAGTAGTCAGGTTTCATTTTATTTTTGACATCGGCGACAAACGGCGTTGGATCGAATCTCGGTGTTATTATTATTCTCTTTTTGTAATTTTTTATATAAATTTCATTGTTTATTTTTTATTTTTTATTAATATATATCTAAATAAATGCTACAAAAATACTCCGAGCGAAGCTCGGTCAATCTGATATTAATAAGTATAATAAGTACAGCAAGTTTCTGGAGTTACACATTTAGGAACAAGTACTTTTTTATGCCTTGGATAAGGATTCTCGAGTGGCGACCACGAATCGGACGGCTCAGCGTAGGACGACTAGAACTAAGCGGATTGACAGCATCCTGAAAATCGTAGGGAACCGTTGGAGGCAATTGGAACAAGAGCGTTCCGAGTGGCATTCTCGTGAGAAGCCTATACCCAACATTGGAGGTCTATGTGCTGATAGATGGATGGAGTTTTCATTATCTTACATATTGCGTTATATGTACATTATATCCCTTAGTCGTCTTATACGACCCCTATGGGAAAAATAGGGCGATGAATTGAATTCTTACTGTGTTATCACTTAGAGAAATGCATCTTTTTTTTTTTTTTGTGGGTGGGTCGCGGTCGGCGCGCCTCTGCACCATTCCGTCCGGGGCGACAGAGGAGCTTAAGCACGCAACTCCCGCGACCCACCCAAAAACCACGTCGTCTTCGTCGTTGGGCCGAAAAAAGTTAAAAGTTAATGCATCATAAGAATTAAATACGTCACAAAATGGACAAGTGGATCATTATTAATTCTATAGTAGGCACTACGGATAGTCTACTCGAAGCAGCCGGATTGGACAGCTCTGATAGCGGACAACCGTCAGTACCACAAACACCTACCTCCTATCTTTCAATGCCGTCTGTTAATGCTTTTCCCAGGTAATTACTTTCTTCTTTCATTTATTATATGATAGCACTAATAATCTCATACCTCAGCTCAACCTCCACAATGGGAGCCATATTGACTTTCTATAACACAGGGTTTTATTTCGGGGTCGCCTTCTCTTGCATAGATGTTGTATTTATATTCCAATCATTTAGTCGTCTTTTACGACAGCCCACGAGCAAGATAGACTATAGTGAATTATACTCTCAATCTGCCTTCACACAAAAATAGCACTAATAACTTATCATTAATAACCATTGTCAACACTAGATATGTCTGAGGCTATAATTGAATATTGATCAATTCAGATCCTGTGGCTAGTTTAAATTTCAACTTTATATTAATCGAAATAGGGCTGAAAGTAAATTAGAGTAAATGATACACTATATACACTCTATAAACTGACATTAGATTGTACTAGCCGAATCAACAGACGCTGTTTTGTACAACAACACTTTTAAATCGATCGCAGCGCCACCTTCTGGCTCCAATTGTTAATCTAGATCATTCTTAAATCTAACCAACATACGCTTAAAATTATGAAAAATCGGTTGAACTCCTAAACGCCTGGACTTTTAAAAATGATACTGATACCATACCGAAGAATTATCTGCATAAATATGTAGTGTATGCAATAGTAATGTTTTTCAAAACAATTTTTATTCAGTTTCTCTTCTAAAGAATGCCCATATAGCGCGATACTGCACCTCTTGATTCCTTTGGCTCCCAGCGAGTCTGAGCAAAAGATATCCACATATAACTAGGTGTGACATCATCTGACAAATACGTCAGGAGCAGTTCTCCTCACCCAACACGCTTAATTTCTTTACTAACTTGTCTAAAACAAAAATAAACCAATCTATTAATATTCTGGTTATTCTAGGGGAAATGTCGTGGAACCTTTATCGCGGATTCTAGAACCTGTATCCGTTCGCCACCTTGACATCGATTCTCCTATTGGCACTCCTAAGAAGAGCAAACAAGACCAAAGTAAAACCAAGGAAGTTGTACCAAGAAGGCAGATGGCTTCACAGTTGGTCAGACTCGGCAGTATTGACAAGGATCCAGGTGTAATAGGTCCTCTAGTGTGGGATTTACATTGCCAGAGGATTAAGGATGGTGAGTCGCAAAATTAATTACAATTTATACTTCCAGCTAGATTTTAGATGTTTGTGTGATGATGGAGTAAGAATACGTCAACCACCCCCTATCTTACGCGAGGATATCGTAAAAGGCGAGCAAGGGACATAATGCGTATATAACATCTATGGCAAACTTGAAATAAAAACCTATACCAACGCGTCTGATCAGCGTGGTATAGGAGGTCAATTGCCCTCCTTTTGTGAAGGAGGCTCAAGCCCAACAGGGGAACGTATATAACCTGAGATAAGATGGTGATACTTTTAGATTAATTAGTAGTCTTTCATGTATCATCAGCTTTTTGACGGCCCCTGTTGCAAACAGGCGTCTCTGAATTTGGATAACGTCATACATGCATTTAGTAGAAAATTTCTTTTTTAATCTTTATTTATTTTGGAGATTTAAGTCTCAAAGCCTGGTAGATGATTTGACCATCGCAGTTATATCTTCCAAGATTCTGCTCTTACGCGTCCTCTTGGTGGTCCTTCATTTGATTTTTACAATTGCTTTGGGAAAGGAAGGGCTTTCCTAACCCATTAGGGTACAATTATATTGCATACCTTAACATATTGTCACTTACCTGTTAAATACGAATGACCTTGGAGTACTTATCTTCTTTTATTATCATCATCATTCTTCTGTCCTTATCGTAATATATAATTGTTGCCCAAGTGCGTCCAAGGCTTATCTTAGCCTTGCATCTGAGCAACGCGGTTGTTGTCCAGTTACAAAAATATGATTCATGAATAGAATGAAGAATTTTTCTAAAAAAAATAATGAAAGAATGTGTACATTATCATAACTCGCTAAGGTGCTTACATAGAGATACCAAATTTAAAAACTTTAGTATACACTCATTTCAGCTTCCAAACCGGCCAGTCCAGCAAAATCCACATCATCAGCTCGTAAGGATCCTGGCCCTTCACGTATGAGGCAGCGCTTTAACGAGCTGATGGACGACGCATTTACTCTGTTCGGCAGCGTGGCTTCTAGTCCTAATTCACACGACACTTACACTGTGGATAATGAGAAGGATTCTAAAGATAAAGACAAAAAACTAGGTAATAATTGTTATACAAATTTACAATCTTTATATATATATATATATATTTATTGTGTACGTGTGTATGTCATTGAACTCCTCCTAAACGGCGGGACCGATCTTGATAAAAATTTTTGTGCATGTTCAAGGGGATTCGAGAATAGTCTAGATTCACAATTGGACCCGGTAGGTGGCGCTGCTGTTGTTTTCAAGGAGAGTTCCTTTTATTTTATTTGAACAGAACAACGTCTGTTGGGTCAGTTAGTTGTAATATATAGTCCTACCTGATGAACAAAAATATCACCATCAACGTCATCATCATCTTAGCTCATATAGATAATACCTATATAGGAGACGGAAATTGCGGATGAAGGAGAAAAAAATGTAAATTAGGGTCGAGCTCAGCAGTGGGATGTATATGAGTTGAATGAAATTTGCTGCAGAGTGTTTTGAATATACCGGGTGTCGTAAAAGACGATTAGGAGCTTTATATCGACCTGGAACAACCCCATCTTATGCCATAGAGTCAACAATTACCTTCCAAAGGAGAAGACAGGAAGGCAGACACACCACTTTCCCACGGTAATCAATATACCGTACACCACAATAGAAGGAATACGGGATAGTATTAAGGTGGACTAGGAAATAAGAAAATCTTACTCTCACGTGATGAGCACCTTCCAGAACATCAACTTGCAATTTGCCGTAGAAATTCAAACATTTATTCGACACGTTTCGCCTCTAAACGAGGTATCCTCAGGACGCTTCAACTTCAAATGCACCTTTTCTTTCTTATTTCTTAACCCATCTTAATTCTATCCCGTATTCCTTCTATTGTGGTATACCCTTGATTACCGTGGGAAGTGGTGGGTCTCCCTTCCTTCCTTCCATTTTAAAATAAAAATGGATTGCCGCATTGTATCGCCTAATCAATTATCTTATTCCAAAGGCAAGTAAAACTATTCTCAATAACTTCTGCAATATGTACGATGTGGAAGGAGTTCCCATTGCATGGACTCCAAGTAGTTTGGATAAGGCCAGGAACATGTTGATGAAAATAGGAATAAGTCATGCACATTCATGGTAACTAATTGATTTATAGAGTCTAGCTCAGGGGATCAGCTCACACAGGCCCGTAACGACAATGTGCGTTTGCCAGGCTCTCCTTTCACTGCTTTAGACACTGTACGTGGAAGATCAGCAGATACTGGTTCTACGTGAGTGATTCTTTTACTTTTCATTTTTTTTATTACGCTCATTATATCAGAAGTCCTTTACAAACACAATAGGCACTATACTTTTAAAACTATTTCGAAGATTTATGTTAATAAAAACAATATTTGATTTCGTAATTTGTATAGCGGTGTGCTCGAAGTACCGACACTATCCTGCTATACAAGAGGCACAAACAGCACCCTGACTCTAGAACATTTATTTTTGGATGTTTTAAAATTGTTTTCTTATACTATTTTCTGTGTAGTGACGAAACAAGAATATGATACGCCACGCCCTATCTTAACCACGGTTGTAAAAGATGGCTGAGTGGATAAATGCATTAAATGTCGGTGCAAGATAAAGAAAAATCGAAACAGCCCTATACTAACTCAAGGGACCAGCGTAGTGTAGTATGTCAATTTCCCCTTATTGTGGCCGCGTCCAGGAGTTGGGTGTATGAGATGAAATGACATCCATACTAATATTATAAATGCGAAAGTAAGGATGTTTGTTTGTTTGTTTGTAACGCTTTCACGCTTAAACCATCGAACCGATTTCAAAAATTCTTTCACCAATGGAAAGCTATAATATCAGGGAGTAACATAGGCTATATTTTATCCCGGTATTCCCACAGGAACGGGAACTACGCCGCGGGTAAAGCGACTGAAACCGAAGCGAAGCGAGGGCGGGTTGCTAGTATACTATATACTAATGGAACGTCATCATCATCTCGTCATCTCAGCACATATACGTCCCACTGTTGGGCTCGGACCTCCTCCATAATGGAAGGGTAATTGACCTACTATACCACGCTGGTCAGACGTGTTGGTATAGGGTTTTAATTTCGAGTTTGCCTTCTCTCGCATAGATGTTATATGCGTTTTATATCCCTTAGTCGTCTCGTACGGTCACCCACGGCTAAGATGGGGGGTGGTGAATCGTATTCTTACTCCGTCACCACACGAAAGTAAAACGGATTACGTTCCTTATGGAAAGTAATCCGTATTAACGTGGGACTTTTGATTTCGGTTCATATACCTACGTTCCACCGCTGGGTTCGGGCCTCCTTCACAATAAGAGTGAAATTGACCTTATTGGTCAGATAGGTTGGTATAGGGTTTTGTTTGGAGTTTTTTTCACTAACATAGATTTTATCTTAATCGTCTTTTACGGCATCCGTGGGCAAGATAGGGAGTGGTGAATTGTATTCCGTAACCACACAGAAAAAAACGTGGGACTTCACAAATTCAAATCAACGGACAGTTGTTACACCCAGACAACATTTTGTGGATCGCACCAAATATTGTCGTACGTGGAAATCAAACTTGCGCCACTGGTACTGTAGATCGGTAACCACTACACCATCTGTGCAATCAATCATAAAGTACTTTCTTGTTCAAAGAAAATATTTTTTTGAATTATTAGTGTATTTTTCTAAATAATAAAAAAAAAAATCCTGCGTATGTGTTAGCATACCATCTTAATCCTAAGAAATATTATAAAAGCGAAAGGGAATTTGTTTATTTGTTTTGTTTTAAACTATTAAACTGATTTTAAAAATTCTTTTACATGTTTGAAAGCTACACTGTGAGCGAGATGTAATATTTTATCCTTGTATTTCCACAACTACTAGAACTATTTGGACGAAATCGCGGGAATTTGCCAATAGTTACATTATTACATAATTATGATTTTCAGTCGCCCATTAACGGGAGCGGTCGGGACAGCGCCGCCGACAGATGGCGCTCGGCCGCGAACATCATTTGCTCGAAGCGCGGCCGAGCGCACAGTTCCACCACCAGCCAGAGCATGGGGACATACACCACCTCAGGTAACATTCACATAAATACAAAAGCTGGTCTTCAAAAATGCTACGCTTGAGCAAAGTTGGGGCTTAGCTATTACGGACTTTCTATCAGCCAATTGTTTGGTCACACTGCGCTAGTAACACGGTTTGCGTAACAATGGGCTTACTCTTGAAATCAATTCTGATTTCGAATCCAATTCAATTCCAATCTCATCAAACCTATATTTGGTATTCTTAAACAAAATCGAAAATGAATTCTTCGCGTTTGCCGTTGTTATTTTCACCAAATGTATCGTATTTTCTTACTTCAAAACACGTCGGAAGTAGCAAATATTTGACTTAAACGACTAAAGTTGATTTCATTTAATTTAAAAAAAAATCCACCGAATTCGATTCTAATCGTGCGGTAGTGTCGCTTTCAAGAGTACCAAATTGCTCAAATTCGAGCTGCGATTGGATTTCGGATTGGAATCGAGATTCAAGAGCAAGCATACAGTTCAGTTTAAAAGCAATCGCATGTCAAACTTCTTTAGCGACTGATACCGACGTGTTATATCGCCTTTATGCCCACTTGCCTACATCTTCATCATCATCTCGTCATCGTCTCAGCTCATACACGTTCCACTGCTGCGCTCGAGCCTCTTCCACGATAGGAGAGAAACTGACATACCATACCGTGTTGATCAGCCTTTTTCTTTGTAAACGGTGGCAAACGAGCATACAGTAGGTACATCTGATGGTAAGTGTTGCTACCGCTCATGGAACTTTGTAAGGCTGCTGCCTACCGCAAAGAAAGTGAAGGGAGTGTGAATGCGTGCAATAAGGTTCGATGATTTCTCGCGATTGTATTCTTATATTGTATACCTGTCCTCCCTATCACTCGTCGAGCGCTTGTTGGAGAAAAGTTTCTCGAGAGGCGACCACGAATCAGACGATGCAGCGTAGGACCCTCTACTAAGTGAATTGACGATATCTTGAAAGTCCCAGGGAACCGTTGGGTGCAAGTGGCACGGGACCGTTGCGAGTGGCATTTTTGGGGGAGGCCTAAATCCAACAGTGGACGCCTATAGACTGATGAATGAATGGATACCTGTCCTCCCACGAGCATCAAATACGAGCGCGATAAAATCCCTTAAAATTGATTTCTTTCAAATGTGTAATACTCGCTTAAGCATCAGAAACCACAATGTTATACCCGTTGGTTGTATAACGCCAACATAAATTTAAATAAATCATTTACAACTTCAGAATTTGCCACAATTCACGAGAATACAACATACAAAACGAAATCAGCAATGAACAATTTTGCACACAGCAATGGGACGACAACACGATGATAATTTAACAGTCCCTAGGTGTCCGGCCAACGGTCAATAAAGCGCTAATAGTGACAGAGGGTCGACTGGCACCTGAAGATCCAGCACTACCCCTCATCTCGGCCATCAAAACAGAAATACAGCGTGTCAGAGCAACCGCACACAAACCTCACACTTAAAGCCAAATTAACACTTTATATAATAAGTAATAAAAAGCTGGTTTTATTTTGTAAATAAAAGTATTTTACGGATTTTATCGCGTTTGTATTTGATTTTTGATTGCCCGATAGAAACGCGATAAAATCCGAAAAATAGTTTTATTTACAATGTGTAATACTCGTATAAACATCAGAATTCATTAGTTTTGGGCTTTTGTCTGTTATGTCTGTAAATATATATTTTTAAGTATAGGATGAAGAAATTTCCATACGTGTGGTGATGGGTTAGAATAGAACGCGGAGTTGTCATAACCGACTGTTGGATTAGCAGTGGATTAGACATCAGGGACTAGGAAACTCATAACGGCAACTGCGATTGCCAACCTAAGCGTGGAATCATATCATTATTTTTCTTATAGTGGTACCTAGTTTTTTATGGGACAGGCTTGAGGATAGTTACACTCCGTCCGATCTGGCAATTTTCATTCTACGAATAGTCTTCTATGTCCATCGAGAAGTCTTCGATAACGCACCAATCTCACTTGGGCAAATATCGAATTCGAATTTCATCTCGATTGAGTGACGTTTCATCTCAGCTCGTATCCGTCTCACTTTTGGGCTCAATCTTCGACCGAAATAAGATGACCCCACGCACGTAAGACTGTTTAATAAAGGATTTTAGTTTTCCTTCTCTTGCACGGATATTATGTGCATATTATATCCGTGAGTTGTCTCTTACGACATCCACGGGCAGGATAGGGAGTGGTGAATTGTATTCTTACTCCGTCACCACACAAAATATATATTGATGTAATTTTATTACAATGTATGTAAACGTTAATAGTATCTATTTAATAAGACTAAAGTGCAATTTATCAAGCCCAATATTGAATCTCAATATACTGCCACATTTATAATTAATTAGTTATTAAAATGCTATTTGAAATTAATTATAAGCTACCTGGATATTATTTTTTTAGATTAATAATGTTGATATTTGTTTTATTTTGATATTTATTTTACTTGTTAATTGTCCTCGAAATATCTCGCCGGTCTATGACTAGTATTTGACTGCACGTATGGCTTAGTGGTTAAAATACTGACCTACCATGCCATGTGTTTGGATTCGATTACCACGTAGTACAATAATTTGTGCAATCTACTAATTGTTGTGGTCTTAATATACCCATTAAAATTTGTGTTCGTAAACTTACGCGCATTACAAGGAGTTTTTAAGTTATAATTTAGTATTACCTATAAAAAAAAACATGGTTGTCTGTAAAGTCGGTTTACGGACGATAGTTTAACGTGACAACGTCATAACAAAACATCGATGAAATGACTGCATACTTTTATGAATAAAATTGCATCAGCGTAACGGGACAATGAGCGTAATGGGACACTTTTTCGTGCATGCAGCCAGCGTTCATCGATTTATTAGACGTTGTCACGTCAAAATAATATTTTCATATACTTAGATATTAAATTTTGTTCATATAAACTGAATATTTACTCCTATTCCGAATACTTTTTTTATCAAATGTTCATATGTAATTCACGAATAGATATGTACAAAGGTTATCTTATGAAGCGTTGAGTCACAATCCCCTTCTAGATTTACTCATACAGCTTTTTCTTATTTAATAATTATTCGCGTGTCTCGCATTAGCAAATACTCTGTCTATGTAAAGCAAATGAAGTCATTTTTATGGCTAACAATGCTTCGAAAATTAACAACCGATTAGAGTAATTAACAAATATACAATTAACATACAAAATAACACCCATATTCAGATCAATAATTATAATTTGTAGATTGCGCAAAGAAATATACTGTATAAGAATTGAACTCGTATCACTCGGCATGGGCGATTACTACTTCTACGAACATGTCATTTACCACAAATGTCCAAGTCACTAAAACACAATAATTCAAACATATATTTATTTTAAAATTTGTTGAATAAATAGATAGTATGATTACGATATTTTCAGGACAACATTAAATGACATTAGGTAATTAATGTTATACAAATGTAAGTAGGATAATGTTTGATGCCAATTTTTCTAGTAAATTAATTAACCTGACATTTTGGAATCATATTTGACATTTTGTTTTTATAAAATAAATCATATTAAATCTTATAATCGTTATATTTTTCTTGGGTATTAATCTCATCACACATTCCCATAATGTAACTCCTGTAAGCCAGGTTCCACAATGGTCTCCATAGATGACATCGAGATTTTCATGTAGTCGCAGCAATCAAGTTTATAATATTTTGTTATTGCCGTGGCATCAACGGGGACGGTACTTGATATACCTGCCGCGCCGACCATGGAGATCAAGGCATTAACCCAATTGCGATGGAACGCGGTGAGTTACAGGCCTTCTGTTGCCCTGGACAGTTTGGTCGGGGTGTTATTAAATCAAATCATTTATTCTGCATAGGCCCCTTAAGGGCACTTACATATTGTCAAATTACACGTTTGAACACAATACAATAATCTACCACCGGATCGGAACGCGGCCACAAACTGAGAAGATCCAGCAAGAAACTCATCGGGCAGTCATTTTTTTCTTTAATCTTTTAAATATACATAATTTTATGCTTCGTACAACATATATGATATAGCTCCAGTGTGATGCCCTTCGAAATTGTATGTATGTATAAAATTACAAAATTTAGTACAAGACAAAAAAAAAATATAGAAAGGAAGAAAATATGGCTGGACCAGATCCCACAAGCAGGCAGCAGCACCCGATCACGAGTTAACTACTAGAGCAGCCATGACTCTCCTCAACCAAATTAGAGGGCAGGGAGCGACCTGCCCCACATAGCTACCCCAAGCAGAACCTTATTCGGTGAGCATGACCAAACCATAAATAAAAATATAAAACGAACTACAACTACTACTATACTATATAATAAATTACGAACTATAGCAGGTATGCTAAAAAAGATCAAAACCAAAATTCGACGGACAAAACACGCTACGCTGTACTATCACAAGAGTAAGAGAAAAAAATTATATTTTATAATCATATGGTGTGGAACAACGAGAATAATTAATAAAAAAAAACAGACTTCAACTGGACTAAATTGAAATGGGGTCACACACAGGAAGCACCAGCTTTAAAATAAAAAAAAAAAACAATCGTCAAAATCGATTCACCCAATCGTAAGCCCTAAGGTAACGAACAAAAACAGCCTAATTGAGAACCTTCTCCTTTTTCATTGTAATTTTTTTGTGTACCAAAAGATATATGTACTCTTGTAGTATTAATTTTAGAAATAAAAATACAGAATTTAAAGTGCATATTTATTTTGTACTTACATTGCGTTATAAAAATTAATTCTTATAGGCCCATTCCTAGAAATATTTAGCACAAAGTAGGAGTTCATAACATTTAGTTTAGAATATAACAGAGGAAAGCTTAAGTTTAATAAGTTTAAATGGGCCTTAATCTAATTTTCTGTATAAAATGTTAATATATACAATGATCACTTGAAATCTACATACAGATGCAAATCAAAACATCTTTGGTTTTTAAATAAACATGATAATATACTATTATTTTAAAAATAATTACGATTAGATAATATTGCAGCAATAATTTTAAAGAATATGTACTCTACAACCGACGTCTTATTGTAACAATAAAAAAATAAAAACACATCGATTTGGGGAATTCAAACAGATAACAAAATTCCCGAAAAATTTATGTCTAGAATAATGATCTAGCCTCTAATATATAAAAAAATACATTTAACCATCAGCCTTTCTGAATAATTTGTTTAGACTAAATGACAATATTATGCATTAATATGTTATATAAAATGGACCTCGAAATACAGGTGCCTCAGGTTATTGAATAACTGTTCGAGTATGTTGTAGTTTAACGGTCATAGATCGTAATTAAAATGTATATTACACAAAAAACAATAAAACATAACAGTAATAATGATTTCAAAAATGTGTATCTAAGAGTCTATGCCTTAAATGTTACATGTTATCAACAGGATACATATAGGCATGTGTAAGTCGGGTCGATCATACAAGTAGGTACGAAACGGCGGCGAGTATCAGGCGACGACCTATCAGCTGAGGTTAAGGTAAAGTTTGTCTTGGTTAAGCGACCGTAATCATTGATTTATTCAATTTCTAATAAAGATTTAACAAAGTACGAATGTGTTGCAAATTAAGTATACTTTTACATGACTTTATACATTTCAATCAGATTTAAATGAAAAAACGATGACACTATTGAAAATTTTCATCATCATCATCATTTCAGCCTATTGCCATCCACTGCTGGTCGTAGGCCTCCCTCATGTTGCGCCACAATGTGCGGTCCTGTGCCGTCTGCATTCAACGACGCCCAGCAGCTTTCACCGGGTCATCGGTCCACCTAGTGGGGGGGGGCGTCCTACACTGCGTCGTCCGATACGTGGTCGCCACTCGAGAACCTTTCTTCCCCAGCGGTTGTCGGTTCGTCGAGCGATGTGGCCTGCCCATTGCCACTTCAGCGTGCTAATTCTTCGTGCTATGTCGATTACACCCGTTCTTCTGCGGATTTCCGTATTGCAGATTCTATCTCACAGAGAAATCCCGAGCATAGCCCGCTCCATAGCGCGCTGAGCGACTTTGAGCCTTGATATGAGGCCTACATTTAGGGACCACGTTTCCGTGCCGTAAGTCATTACTGGTAACACACACTGGTCGTAGACCTGTGTTTTCAGACACTGAGGTATGTTGGACGAGAAGATCCTCTTAAGTTTCCCGAACGAAAATTTGACAATTGAATTTGAAAATTTTACATATCTCTAATTCATTAAGGAATCCATACTTCAAATATTTCTTTATAGTTTCCTACCACCATTGCCTAACTCCCGTTTGACCAGTTGCTCCATAATCTGAGACACCTGTATAATATTCGTGCAGTTATTACATTCATACTAACCGTTGTAATTTATTGAAACTGTGCACTAATCACAACATAATGTGTATATATTAAAATAAAATAATTATCATCTGTTTCCATACATCTCACTGTTGGGCTCCTCCACAATAGGAGGACAATTGACCTACTATTATCACGAAGTCAGTTGCTTGTAATACATGTTTCACGTTTTGTGATTTGTCAAGTGCAAATTACTCCTTTGTCTACTGCGTGTTATGTTATTTAAAATGAGCAAGTTTTCTTTGCAATATTTGCATTATCACCAATTATTGTAAAAACCGGCTAAACGTACGACCAGTATCCTCCTGAGAAGCTTATAAGCAGGAAGGTCATGAACTTCGGTAACCATAATCAAAACTACTGGATATCCGAAAACTAAAAATATGCATAAAACTGGTATATAAATTTGAAATCATTTCAAATAGGGTCGGTGTCAGTAAAAGTTACAACAGATTTGCTATCAACCGGCTGAACAAATAGCTTAAATGTGGACCTACCAAAGGAATAGTACGATAATCACCACAATTAGCATTTTTCCAAAAATCTAATAAGTATTCGTAACTGAAACCATCAGAAACTGCAAACGGCATAGTTATTGGTATTTAAATAATCGTGTGAACATGTAAAAAACGTATTATCTTGATATTACAAACAGACACTTCAATTTTATTTACTTGTACAAATAATGTCAGACAACCGCCTATTTAAGTAAAGTAGCTTAAAATATGAATTTCTTTCCAAGTAAAGCAAGTCGCTTTGATTAACTCAATATTTATATATAGATCCACCTCAGTAAAGGTTACAAAAAGCTACTAGACATACATGACTCTCCACCGTCACCTCCTGCCGCTAAAGCCGCAACCCTTGGTAGAATTGCTATGTAGTAAGCAATTTATGGGTCAAAAATGAACCTATAATAGTACTTTTGAAGAAATACCGCAAACCGATTGAAAATTGAAAGTTATGGGTCACATAGTATGGGTATGCTCCCTTATATGCTAACGTTGTTAGCGATATAACAGTAACTCCTCGAGATGTTTCGAGTCGCCGACTTTGTGGTCATGCATTTATTAATCTTTAATATACATATATATATCTTTTACTGAAGACTGCCCTGCATTAAGGAAATAATCCATGTATTGTGGTGGACAAATATAATTTAACGGACACAAATTACATCCAGACCCAGAACAACAATTTGTGGATCACACAAAGTATTGTCCTGCATGGAAATCGAACCTACGTCATTGACATGGTGGATCTTAATCATTACACCATTATTCAAAAAGTATCATCAAATAAAAATTTAATAAATTGTGAAAATGATATAAAGCTAATCAACCATATTACTCTATAGTGGGTAAATCAAATAGGACTGATTTCATGTTTGTATTTTAAAAGAATATCATCTGGATTTGCGTCAATAAACGGTATGTCTTTAATCTCTCTAAGGCCTTGCTGGGCGACACCCTTCTGTAAAATATCCACCGTGTCCGCTTAAAATTAGTACAGAGGTTGAAGAATGGGTTATGTTGATTCATGCCCCACGATAACCCATTAACAAATATATGTTTAACATACTCAGGTCCAAAGCCGAAGGACATTTCATAGATTGTTTAGCATGGTTTTAAAAATTAAAATGATTACTTTTTTCTACACACATCACTGAAGTTCGTGTTGGTTCCAATATCATTTTTCTCAGAGCTGTTAAGGTCAATCACTGTTCAATTTTCACACTTATAACGGCACTATCACTAGTGGATTCGCTCTTCTGCTAGGTGGACTGCATGGTTTGCTGTGGAGCCAATCTTCTCCATTGTGTCTGTTGTTCCTGAGCATCTTCATCCTAAAATATAGATCATTCATTATTATCTATGACTATTAAAAGGTAATTTTAGGGGAAAAAAAAGTGTCATGTGATGGTCTTGTATTACATTCAATATCTCAGTGTTTTAATGTGTTATATTAAATAATTTTAATGGCATTTTATGTAATGTGATGCACAGAAAATGCTAAGTTGTAGTGAATATGATATAACAGTGTTTTACATGTTTCGTTTTCCATCAAAATCCCCCATAGATACCCTTAACCATGTAGCCATGGCACTGCTGAAGGCGACAATTTGACTTACTGATGGACAACGACTTTAAATGAAGTATTATTAAATAAAGATTTGAAAGCCATAACCTAAAAAAGCCAAAAAAAATAATTGGAAGATCCTTCTCTAGGGTAAATGTTATCTGCATATTGTAATCCCTTAGGTGTCTTTTAAAACACCCATGGAGAAAAAAAGTAGAGGAATTGCATTCTTACTCGGTCACACATAGAATCTACTTGCAAAATAAAAGTCAAATTAAATATAAATATTACCTTTATGATTGTTATGGATACAGTGTCCGGATTCATACTCTCTAGAAGTTTCTGATCATGTGAGATATGTTCCGAATTCTCCATGTTCCTGTAATTCACAAAATTGTATGTGTTATTTTATTTATTACTTGTGGCGAAATGTAGATGTGCTCCATGTATGTTTATTCCGTAGGTAATAATATTTTATTAGGTATTTATACATATCATCCATCCGTCCATCAGCCTACAGACGTCCACTGCTGGACATCCCCACGAGAATGCCACTTGGAACGGTCCTGCGCCACTTGCATTCAACGGTTCCCTGCGACTTTGAGAATGTCGTCAGTCCACCTAGTGGGGGGTCGTCCCACGCTGCGCCGTCCGATTCGTGGTCGCCACTCAAGAACCTTTCTTCCTCAACGATTGTCGGTTCGACGAGCGATGTGTCCTGCCCATTGCCATTTCAACGTGCTAATTCTGCGGGCTATGTCGGTTACACCCGTTCTTCTACGGATTTCCGTGTTCCGGATTTTATCACGTAGAGAAATACCGAGCATAGCCCTCTCCATAGCACGCTGAGCGACTTTCGGCTTTTTTATGAGGCCGACATTTATTTATACATATATTTATAGGTAAACCTTAAAACAAGCTTATAAACTTTTATAGCTTATAAGGTTCCTCCTATAGGATAATATTTTTAGATGTAAGTTATTATCATCATCATCATCACAGCTCACATACATCGCACTGTTGGGCTTGGGCCTCCCCCACAATTGGGGGGAAATTTGACCTACTATACCTTGTTGGTCAGACGTGTTGGTATAGGGTTTCATTTCGAGTTTTCCTTCTCTTGCACAGATGTTATGTGCATATTATATCCCATAGTGGTCTTTTATGACATCCACGGGCAAGATATTTTGAATTCTATCTAATGCAATTCTACTCACTTTCTGCTGCCTGAATGGAATCTACCGCCTTCGCCTCGTATACGATTCATTGCATGTCTATGTCTTGATTCATGTAGATATTTCTGAAAATAAAACACAAAATACACATACGTTAACTTTTCGAAGAAAGAAAAATTGTAAAAAAGCTTGATGAATTGTAATTAAAAATAAATAAATATCTTAAACTAAAAAAATTGAGTGTTGCAAGAACTGGCAAAAGAAATAAATATTATTCATTATAAACTGTTTTGTTATAGGCATTGCAGCACTGGTTTTCAGGTACACCTTCATGGTACATATTAATGTGTTACATATTTATTTTTTAATTATCAATTCTATCAGTGGAGAAGTGAAAATTTGTACTAAGAGTATAGTTTTTTGTATAAGAAATAGCCTAGAGAGCATTAAAAAAATTGTTTTATATAAACAAGGAATAATTCTCTTTATTAACTCTTTAAGAGACTTCTTTATTAAGTAACTCTTTACTCTCAGTAAGGAGAAAGAAGAGAAACGTAACAAAGTTTTAATACCGTGATATATATGAAGAATTGAAAAAAAGTTAATATCATTCTACAAATATTACCTAAAAAGTGCCGGCTTCTTAGAATAATAACATATAGAAGGATAGTGTTGATACTTAAGCGATCAAAAACGTGAAGCCAAAAGTACTACATGCGTGCAAGCGATTACACACCTACACACGCACACCACTATACAATAGTTGCCTTGTACGCAGTGACCTTGTACACTACGTCACGATCCAGCGTAGGGAGCCATTTCAATTTGTCTGCCTTAAATTTTGTGCGCGAATTTAGCTTCTATGAGTTATTATTCAAAGGCCAGATAGTTGTTCATTCAAAAGCTCCTTAACATTCTTCATGTAATGGAAACTTACGGGTCTTTCCTTTGGTATTTTGCCCATTTCGTGCAGTTTTGCCCTGGCGGCACGTCGCTTTAATATACGCTTATACTGTCTGGCATTCACGTAGAGTAGTGGCTCTTCATCGGAGCCGGCTGCTGATGAACTGGCACCTTCGGAGGCTGTTGTGCTTGAACTTGTTGTATTATTTGTGCCATTTACCATCTAAAATGGAAAGAAAGAAAATAGAATATGATTGACTAAATAAAAACAATGCACAAATTTCAATTTCAATTTCAATTTCAAACTTTATTGCACTCCATAATGTATAAAAGATCTTAACAACAAAACATGCAACAATTATGGACCCTGTAGGGCACGGCAACAGTAGGAGAGAGGAACATTTTTATGAATTTTCCTAATTTTATGATACATACTTTTACATATATTTACTAGAATAAAATTATTACATATATTTACTAGAATTATTATTATGCGATTTTTGTTATTATTAAAATTTTAATTATGGTTATTTTTAAGATTTACTAGAATTATTTTAGAATTTTTATTATTATTAAAATTTATTATTAATTTACTTAATTTAATAGAAATATTATTATTTGATTATTAGAATTAATTATTAATTTACTAGAATTATTTTTGAATTATTGTTATTATTAAAATTATTATTAAAATTAATTATTAATTTACTTAATATAATTGAATTATTATTATTTGATTATTGTTATTAGATTATTGTTATTTATTATTAGAATTAATCTATATGTGGATGTTTTTACTACTACTACTATTTAGGTACCTAGTTAAATGATGTCATTTAAGTAATCATTGACACTGTAGTAACTTTTACTTAGTAGAAACACCTTTAATTTTTTTACAAAGTCATTATGTGTTTCTTCATTCTTTAAAGTTATAGGCAATTTATTATATATTATTATGGACATTACATAGGAGCTACAAGAATGCATTTTCAATCGAGACTTGGGTAGATTTAATCTATTTTTATGCCTAAGCGTGTAATGTGATTGTATATCAACCCTTTTTTTATAAAAGTCCATGTGTGTTTTTAAAAACTTACATATTTCAAAAATATACATACAGGGGAGTGTAAGGATTTTTAAGGTCTGAAAGTGAGGTCTGCAACTGTCTGCGTAATCTATGTTAACTAAGATTCTTTTGATCTAGTTAGCAAGATATTGGTCTAATTAGCGATCTCTCATGCTGTGTACTGTGATTTTGATTCCCATCCAGGACAGCCTTTGCCCGATAAACAAATTTTGTTCCCAGTCTGGGTAACTTTTGTGTCCCGAAATTGTAAGTTTATGAAGTCACCGGCGACACTAGGGGTTTCTTCTTACAAGGTGTTGCATTTAAAAATAAATTGGATAAAGAAAATCAAATATATTAATTTGTCTCATGGCATAGCATACATACATCCCTCAGCCGCATTCGAGCCTCCGCCCGAATAGAAAGGAAATTGACCTACAATACCATGCTGGTCTGATATATTGGTATAGAAATTTATTTCGAGTTTGCCTTCTTTTGCACATGTTATATGCATATTATATCTCTTAGTCGTCTTTTATGACATCCATGGACAAGATATTGAATGATGAATTGTATTCTTAAGCTGTCACCACATGCAAAAATAATTTCTTTTTAGCACACTTTCACATCCAATCTTCGAGTAATGGCCTAATATACTATTTAATAAGCATTATTTCTCTCCACCTAATGTGTTAAAGAGTAACAAAACTGCTATTCATATAAGTATTTTACCATAACAATGTTAGGTTGGTTCACAATCTGCTGTGCCTGCACTGCATTGCCAACACCAGCCACTTGCACTAAGTTGCCATTCAAGCTGAGAACTGTAATCAACATAAAAGTTAATTACCATATGTAATACAATAATCAGGAATTTGCTAATCAAGCATACTGTGACTGTTAAACAGCACACCAATTCCCTATTACAGAAATCCTTAACTGAACCTAAAATATACAAACCCAAAAGTTTAGCAATATTAAACGTTTTCGTCGCACATTAGAGTTTGTCAACAATAAAATATATAATTGGCTCACAAGTTCATCAAAAGATTAACCAGATACTTAGTAACACATAAGAGAAAAAATTTAAATGCTAATAATAACCCATCTGGCTGCTGGCCAGCTTCAGCTTCTGGAATCTGAATAAACCCACAGAGTTTCTTTCGTTTCTTCTCAGTGGCAGTCGCGTTCCAATCCAGTGGTATATTATTGGATTAATTTAGGGCAAAATGTTAAAATTGACAATGTATATGCCTCTACAGTGTTGTACATAATAAATAATTTTGAATCAGTATATATTCCTTTCCCTTATCCCAATCCTACTATGATCAACTATGTGATATCTATGTAAGATACAAAAGGTATTTTGTATAGAACATTATAACTGAACCACCTCAAATTCTGTGGTTTGTCAACACAAACAAATAGGACTATTATTCTAATAGCTCATAGACTTCATACTGCACATGTTCCACTAACAAGTTTCATCATCTGATGGGGGAAAGCACTCCTGAAGATGTCCATCACTCGTTGGTGGAATGTGTCCTTTAGTGGAATATTTTGAGATAAGTATGAAAAATATTGGAATATTTTTAACTATAAAGGCAGTAAAT
This sequence comes from Lymantria dispar, assembly GCA_032191425.1. Taxonomy (NCBI): domain Eukaryota; kingdom Metazoa; phylum Arthropoda; class Insecta; order Lepidoptera; family Erebidae; genus Lymantria; species Lymantria dispar. The sequence continues at coordinate 14,556,295 of CM063461.1, read as the reverse complement.
ATAAAGGTAAGTTATGATGGAGCTGGCATGCCCTTGAGGCTTTTTAGCTACAAAGTAAATAAACATTTAAAAAAAATCTATAACTACCCTATAAAAAAGCAAAGAGACCGACCTACCATGCCAGTGTTGCCAGGGTTTGAATCCCATGCAGGACAACACTTTGTGCAATCCACTAATTGTTGTTCTGAGTCTGGATATAATTTGTGTCCGTTAATTATATTTGTAAAGCCCCCACAACACAAGGATTAGTCCCAGGATGTTTAAAAAAAACAAATGTAAGGAATGATGAAGGATGAAAGTTACCTGTAGGTTGGTGTATTATCTGATGCTGGTCAATAGTAGGCTGAGTGCTGGCTGTAACTGGCTGATAAATAAATGTCTGCCCATCAGGAGTTTGCACAAGTTGCATAGCTTGCACATTGCCACTTGCTGTAAATTATTTAAGAAATATTCATAAATGATATTAAATACATATTTTTGTATTATTCAATATCATGCCCAGTACAGATAACATAAAAATTATAATGTGGTTTCTGTGTAATAACAGTAAGAATACAATTCAACACCACTTATCTTGTCTGCGAGTGTTGTAAAAGACAACCAAGGGAAGGTCATCATCATCTCGGCATATACTTCCCACTGTTGGGCTTGAGCCTCCTCCACAACAGGAGGGAAATTGGCCTTACCTTGAAGTGATGTATGCGTATTATATCCCTTAGCGGTCTTTTACGACATCCACAGGCAAGATAGGGAGAGGTGAATTGTATTCTTACTCCAGCAGCACACGGAAAAAAAATTGACATTATTTTAAATAAAATGTCATCTAAAAATACCCACCTTGTATATTAGATATAGGCACCACTTGTAATTGCTGCAATTGCTGTCCGTTGGGAGCTGCAACCTGAAAATTATTTGAAAATATTTTATACTATTACTCTCAGTCCATTATTCTATATACAATAATGATTTCTGATGTTTACGCGAGTATTATACATTTTAAATAAAACTACTTTACGGATTTTATCGCGTTTGTATTTGAATAGGCAATAATTTTTAAGTTACATATTGAAACAATGTGTCCTAAAGCATTACCACTATGTACAGTTCTGTCCACATTACTACTGAGAATTTTCTGATGATGTAAAACTCGGCGAGCAATCTGAATTTTAATATCAATCTGGTGTATATCTTCTTCAATATATAAAAAATTACAACAATAGATTGAGTTAAGGCCAGCAAATCAATACCCAATTACAATAATTGTAATTGGGTCTTGATTTGCTAATATGCTGAGTTTTGGACATCATCGTAAGTCTATCATAGACATAAGCCTATTTTGTTTTCAAGACAATACTGCACCAAGGAAAGCAAGCAACTAGCCAAATATATAATTTAACCAACACAAATGAACCTTATTCTCAGAACACAAAATTTGTGGATCACAAAAAGTAGCAAAAGCCTAGTATTAGACATAAGGTACTCCAAACAGGCAATAAATCCATAAATATCATACTGTTAATAATTGCAGTTGTTATTATAATTTTCCCTGTAGAGTACTGCTCTTCATTTGCTTTGTCTCCTCATCCAGTTTTTACTATTCCCATGGGGAAGTAGGAGATTATGACTCATTGTCCTCCCTAATTCCTACCTAGATAATAAATATTATTACATTAGGGTAGTTTGACTGTACATACAGCGCAATGGTTAAAAAACTTTGATGCCTAGTGTCCCCGGTTCGTTACCTGCATGAGACAATACTTTTTGCAATGCACAAATTGTTCCAAGATTGGGTATATTATAGTGCTGTGTGGTAGCGGCTTCGAATACTACCAACCCTGGCTTTGCTCGTGGGTGTCGTAAAAGACAACTAAGAGCCCTAGATTGACCCGGACCAACTCCATCTGGTACCATTTGGGTCAACGATTACATTCCCAAGGAGGGTTGACGTTAGGCAGGCGGCCGGTCATAAAAGTCATTGCCGAAACTTTTTGCAATATGTCAAAACAGATGACATATTGCATCAACCCCAAGTAATTGGGATAAGAGCAAGATGATGATGATTGGGTATATTACACCCATGTCCTGTGCATTATTTTTGTTAAGTCCCCCACAATTTAAGGATTGGTACTTGAGTGTGCAGCAACTGTCTTTAAAAAAAAAATATTCAATAGTAAGTCTGCACCTACATTAGACATATGGTACTCAATAACAGCAGATATGATAACATGACTTGATAATAAATATTCATCATCACAATTCATATACATCCCACTGTTGGGCTCGAGCCTCCATCACATGGGAGGGAAGTCTACCTACTATACCACGTTGGTCAGATATGTTGGTATAGGGTTTTATTTCCAATTTTCTTCCTCTGCCATAGATATTATATGCATATTATAACCCATAGTCGTTTTTACGACAATCACAGGCAAGAAAGGGGGGGGGGGGGGTTGGGGGGGTGAATTGTATTCTTACTCTGTCACCATACGAGAATATGTATTATAAGTGTGATACTACTACCTGCAGTTGTGAGGTTCCAATCTGAGAGGGGGAGCATGTAAAAAGTTTGAATTTAATTACTGATCAAGTGTAAATCGATAAAAATTGAGAATTTATAAATATAAGTTTTGTTTATCGCTCACTCATCTTTTTCCCTGTCACTATCAGACAGTTATCACCTACACAATGGGAATGAAATTGTTTTGCTAAAACATGCTGACTAGGCTAGTTGGATATTTTGTTTTATAGTTCTTGCAATGACGTTATCTATTATATCCCTCAGTCTTCCTATAATTAAGTAAAAGTCGCATCACATTATCTGTTTATCAGTCACAATTAAGAAAAATATGATACCAACCTGTATTGCAGGTGCAGTTGAAGGCACAGCATGTACAACAATTTGTTGTCCATTAGGTCCTGATATCATATGTGGTGAATTATTCATTTGTAGTACTTGAAGCTGTTGACCATTTATAGTCATTACTTGAGCTCCATCCGAGCTCTGAATTTGAGCGTGCTCCATTTTGTTCAATCTAATAAGCAAACATAATATTATTGTTTATTTTATTTCATCATCTCGAGCTAGAGCCTCCTCCATAATAGGGGGTAATTGACCTACTATACCATGCTGGTCAGACGGATTGGTATATTTTATTTTGAGTTTACCTTCTCTTGCATAGATGTTATAAGCATATTTAATCGTCTTATATGACACCCACAGACAAGAAATCAGGCAGTGAATTGTGTTCTTACTTTGTCACCACACAGAGATTTCATTTTATTTAAATACTTTGGAATGGAATAATTTATAATTGGTAAATATATTTTGACAAACTATATTGTTAGGTAGTAAATAAGAACTTATGATAATTCTTAAAGCACTGTTAGTACATCAACCACAAACCCAAAATATTAACAATGGTAGGTACTTTTTAAATATCGCATTTTCTATGTGTAACAGCGAAATAGGTTTTGAATAGGTAGATTTATTGAAAAATAGTTTATGAGAAGTGTGTACCTCTGCTGACACCTTAAAGCTATAGGGATATTGGACATAAAAACAAATGGATCAACAAGCAAGCCGAAAGTGACCGGTCACTTTAGAACATTTTTTTAAATTATTTAATAATGTTCGAGTTAGGACTTCTGCGAGTAAATAGGTATGGCAAATCACTATCAATATCATTACATCAAAACTTCAAGGTAAATATTGATAAGCTAGTGAGATTTATCTTGGTCAACGTTGTTGAGATACACAGCGATTGTATTTCAAACGCTTATTAATTAATAGGAGATAAAACCTCTCAAGATACTACAATAATACATACGAATAACTTCATCCTGCGGAAATTTTTTAACACGTCACGACTACGAGGCCAGGGAAAGCAACGTAATCAAAATGGCTGATTTCTCAAGTAATTTCGTCAGACATTGTCAAACATTTTATATTCAATTCCAATGTTTTCATGCTTTTCCAGTAAAACCAAGTACACCCAGCATGAGACAATTTTCGGTGAAAATAAATTGTAAACTTACATTGGGTCCTCACTGGTTTTTCGATGATTGGTTGACAAAAGATAGACCAATGGTCGAAGTCAACGATCGCAAGAACGCAGTAGATTGGTTCGGCACGTTACCACTCCCAGAGAAGCACACTTGCTCAATTATCCAATCGTTCACGTAATTAATACATTGTCTATGGTCCAAATCAGCCTATCTCTGACAACTAGTAAAATTTTCAATTCTGTTAACTTATTTTTAGGCTTGTATATTAAATTTACATTTGTATAAATACATAACATACTATTATGCCATGTATATATGTCGCTTTTTAAGGATTTTCGCCCTAACTTACGAAAACATAGTTACTAGAGTAGGTAAGATGCATATCACAATCTGGTCGTTGCTGAATTAAATGTCATTCCCATTCTATAGAAAAATGTCTCAATATGGTACTTTGGCGTTCCGTCTGGTAACGGAGTAAGAATACAATTCAACCCCACAAGACCTACCCCCCTCCCCTTGCCCCTTTTTCCCGGTGGGTGCCGTAAAAGTCGACTAAGGGATATGATATGCATATAACATCGCAAGAGAAGAAAAAGTCGAAACAAAAGTCTATGTCAATACATTTGACCAGCGTGGTATAGTAGGTCAATTACCCTCTCATAGTAGAGGAGACCCAAACCCAACAATGGGACGTATATGGCTGAGATGATGATGATGCCACTTTGATGTGTAATTTGTTAAAAACTACCATTTCATTTTGTAAAAAAAATATACGTATATTTAATAAAAGCTGTTTCATACGGGTTTTGACGGGCATCTGGAAGTGTCATGTGGTGTTCTTGTATTATATTCAATATCTTAGTGTTTTAACGGGTTATATTAAATAATTTTGATGGCATTTTATGTAATATATAGCGACAGAACTGCTGAGGTGTAGTGAATATGATATAAAACTGCAATATATACCTTTTTGTTTCCACCAAAGTTCTCGGAACATACCCTTAACAGTGGCCATTACACTGTTGAAGGCGACACTTTCACTTACTGACGAATCATTACTGACATGAAGAAACTGATAGCTTGAAAAGAAAATTATAACTCGACACTGGCAAAAATGGCTGGTATTAGTAGCTGATTGTCAAGACAGAAAAAGAAGAAGAAGAGAAGAAGCAGAGAAGAAGCTGTTTCATACGTATTTATTAGATTACTATAGTCCGGCCGCTCAGAGATTGCGTTTCTGACAGGTCGTGATTGAATGGGCGATGTAACTTTGAACTGACGTACTATTTACGGCACGATTTTAAATATCTTATATTTACCTTATTAACGAGTAATAACATAAATAATTTAATAATTATGCCAACTTACAATAAACGTATTAATTTTCGGCTAAAATGATTAACAATTACTCAATTAATAAATATAAAAACAATAGCATTAAAAATCAAAACATGTCAAACTGCGCTGTTTCAATGTTATGTCTTATGTTTGTTTTTGTAGTGATGGGACAAAATAACGAGGCAATTGTTGTCGCATATTTTTATAATCTTAATATAATCTGTCGGTATAATATTAATAAAACGTTATAATTTTATTTTATAATATATAATGTACTTAGGTACTATTTAATAAAGTTAATAAAATGACAAAGGTACGCCAAATCAAAACTTAAGAAAATAAATATCATGATATTAATCAGATCTATTAAAAAAAAATTAAAATAAAATGACTTACTACTTTATATTACTAGTGAAAAATGGCTACCCATAATAGTGCTGTGGGGACCACAATTTTGTGACAGTCACAAAGAGTCATTTCTTGTCGTCTCGCGCGTATAGACCACGTTCTCCAGTGTTTTTTTAATATGTATTTTCTCGTGACTGTTATTGTTGTTTATTTGACTGATTCTCCTTGTAATGTGAGTAAGAGGTCAGCCTCTGCGCTAATTTTGTCGTGTATCGTAGTTTCACACTTTTGGTGCAAAATAATAATGCCGAAACACGGTTAAATATTGAAAAGTGAAATAAGGGGTCTAATTATCAAGCATCAATATTACCTTGAGTTCGAAAAATAAAATGGCTGACCCCGTAATTATAACAATACAAGAGCGCATCTCTCAGGCGCTTGGAGTAAGCGAACTGATAATAACAAATATTAATACAGAAAATTTCGGCTCCTCGGGCACTGGAGAAAATATTTTACGAACACCAAAAAAGGAAGTGCAGAAATGAACCTGTAACAGACAATGATAGCTTTGAGGCTATAAGGAATCACATTCATTCATCATCACTCACCACAGTTCATAAACATCCAACTACCTACTGAGCTCGAGCCTCCTCCACAATGGGAGAAAAATTGACCAACTGCACCACGCTGGTTAGACGTATTGGTATAGGGTTTTATTTCGATTTTTCCTTCTCTTGCTTAGATGCTGTATGCATATTATGATCCCTTAATCGTCTTTTACGACACCCACGAGCAGTAAAGGGGGGTGGTGAATTGTATTATTATTCCGTCATCACAAGGAAACATATATATAGTAGTTATTATCCCAGAAGTGAATGCCTCAATAGGTCATCGCTTCTAGCATCTTGGAAAGCTGCGGATTTGTTTAGGGGAGGTAAAACTGCTTTATCCAAATTTTTTAAAGATATTGGAGTTCAGTATATAAAAAAACCGACAAAAGGAAAATTCTTTTAAAAAGGAATAACATGATTTTAAAAAGAATTAACATGATTTTAAAAAGAATTAACTTTTTGAAGGAAGCGAAAATAATTGATAATTGGAACAATACCGTTTTCATCGACGAGACAAGGCTAAACCCCAACCACACGCTTTCTCGTTCTTGGACAAATGATACTCAAGCGTCAACGTCGAAAGTGCCAATGGGTAAAGGAACACGACTCAAAATATGCCACGCTGGTAGTGCGAAGTACGGTTTTGTGGAAAACGGTTTATTGGTTTTTGAGTCAAAAACTACTGCTGACTACCACGAAGAAATGAATGCGACTGCATTCAAAGAGTAGTTCCAGGATGTATTGCTACCTGGCCTCCCAGGGCCTTTAGTTATGTTAATGGATAACGCCCTTAATCATTCGGTGTAATTAAATAAAGCAGGTGCTTTATTTAATTATTTTTATTTTTCTTTTTGGTAGGTACCAAAGCTAATAAAAAGAGGAATCGGTGGCTGCAAAGACGTGGCAATGACGAAAATATGTCTACACTAAAAGCAGAGTTGATGAAATTAGTCAATGACCATAAGCCGGCATAAGTTCCTTTTTTGCACAGTGACTGCACAGATGGCGTAGTGGTTAATGCTAGTGACCTACAGCGCCAGTGTCGGGGGTTCGAATCCCACGCAGGACAACACTTTGTGCGATCTACAAATTGTTGTTCTGAGTCTGGATGTAATTTGTGTCCGTTAATTATATGTGTATGTATTTCTCGCGGAAACGCAATGAGTTTCAAAAAAATTAAAAAAACTGTACGAATGGCGGCGATGTGGCTCGCGACACGTCACGTCTCGTTTCCGTCGGGGGCGAAAAGTGGCCCACAGAGAACCGCTTTGCTACGCTGAATATGTCAAAGATCGTAGCAGGTGGAGGGCAGTGGACTCTGCCTACCCCTATGGGAAAAAGGCGTGAATATATAAAAAAAAAAAAAAAAAAAAGTTCCTTTTTTTTAGGTGAGCTGCATAGAGCTAATCTGGGCTCAAAATGCTCAAATTAAAGATTATGTACCCGGCCATAATACTTCTTCACCGTATAGTATAAAAAAGATGCAGGAACTTTTAAAAAAAACATGCGAAATAATTCCTATAAATTTAACAAAATCTATATTGAATTGAATAAATAGGCAAAATGAATGCAATAAATAACATTATTAAATATAATGAATGTTATTTATTGTACATCACTAGTTACGACGAATTGACAGGTGTCAGAAACGCAATCTCTGAGCGGCCGGAGTATAAGCAAATTTATAACAGGGTTACATGTAGGACTATTTTATCATAAGGGCACATTAGGGTGCTCTAATGCTGCTCTAGTGCTAAATGTGCTCTGGAAACATTAGCAGCTGCTGAGCAAATTCAAATTCAAATTATTTATTATGCATAAACCCCGAGAGGGCACTTACATATTGTCAGGTTTACAATTTCCAAAAAAAAAAAATATACTACCACCGGATCGGAACGCGACCGCTACTGAGAAGATCCGGCAAGAAACTCAGCGGGCTTGTCTATTATTTTTAATTATTTTTTTTTTTCTTCTTCACTATGCTTGAGTGGTTTAGTAGTGAAAAACAGATATAAACAGTGGACTCAAATATGTAAACGACTCCATTGGCAGCTACCAGTGACCCAAAGCATGATTAATTGGTCACTGAACACCTTTGGGACTCTTTTTAAACGCCTCAGATAAAGAACTCGTCTTCTTTTTTCCGGACATGGTGACACGAGCAGTAAGTCAGCGGAGGCCCTAGAGCCGGTCGAATTACGAACACCATGTTGCGCCACCTCTTAATAAGAACTTCACCTAGGGACGTTCTCTAAGGCTTGGGAGGGGGGACCAAAGAGTAGGAGTGGCCATGTCATCACGGTCGGGGAAGAGAGGAAAAATTCCAGGTGATCCAGCAGCTATCACCGTATCACCCTGCTCCCGCCGATGTCAAAAGTGTTTAAGAACCTCTTGCTCGATTACCTCAATAACCACATTAATCTCAGAAACAAGGAGCTCGGATTTTGTCTCACGATTCTCCAATTAACAAGAGTACTTCATCGCATTACTTAGCTATCTACAATCGAGAGCTTCCCGTGGCGGTGCTGGTAGACGTTGAAAAATTATTTTATTGCGTCTGGCATAAAAGCCTGTTTTATAAACTCTTCACCAGTTCCGTCCTCAGACGCCTCGTCCATGTTATCCAGTCTTTTCTGCGCAGCCACTCCTTCAGAAATGTGCTATCATAGCTCGGGCGTATGACACGGACGTTCCACAGCGCAAGTATTTGATTCCCCATCGATGTCAAGGAATCAGCACCAGAGTCCAGTACGAAGGGGTTGGGGAGGAGATTGGGTAGGCTAAGAGGCCTCACGCCACCCTTCTGTCTGCCTGAACGGATTAGGTGAGGTATGTCTAGACTACGTCTAAAAGAGGGTAGCTATCTGTACCCATCGTTTTACTCTCTATATATGGACGCAATTCCTAACAAAGATTGTCTTTATAGGCAGAATTTCTTACCTGCGAACTACCTGCTGTTTAGCAGTAAAAGAGCACTCATTCTCCGCGGGTTCATGATATCGTGACCCGGCCAACTGATCCTCTCCGCTTATTTTGACTATGTATGTCGTGTCAGTGTGAAGTCAGCCGCAATCCCGGATTGTAAACAAGAGGAAGAAGAAGATTAACCTCACATCTCATTGGCCTCCATATGAAGACCAACTTCGCTGAAGATTTTACGTGCTACCTTGGGATAGTAGCCGCCAAGTCCGCTTCGGACGTGTGGTGGAGGTCAAACCGAGGCCTCCCTCGAGGCAAATGTTGGTCTCACGCAGGCCCGCCGTAAGCGGGCGTGCTACGCGTGCACCGCACGCGGGCAGCACGTCCAGCGGGGCGGCAAATCGGGGGACTCATCACGTAATTTATGTTTTAATATCCAGCCTTACCTTAAGAATAAGATATATCATCGCATGGAAAAAATGGACCGAATGGTGTTAACACCGCCATCAATTGCTATCCGTTAAAACTAAGATGCCATATCAAACGTTCGTGTATCAGTAGCCAGCACGGACCGAATAGGGGACGTTGTGCGGACGCCCATGTCGTGCAGGCCCGTCATATCGGCTACTACTGCGTTGTGAGGAGCCCCCTTCCCGGGCTGGGCGTAAATAACTACTTCTTGCAGGATGCTAGAAGAGGCGGCATGCCTGGCAACTCTCGGCACCGAAGAGATTGTCAGGCGGATCAAGGCGCTGGGACTTAGGATCGCCCTATATAAGACGGAGGCCCTATTGTTTCATGGGCCTTGCAACGATCCACCCGCCGGCGCCTCGATCACCGTCAATTCACTCCCCATCAACATCCGAGTCCAGACGGGTCTGGTCGTCGACGGGCGATGGTGGTTCAAGGAGCATTTCCACCAACTTGCTCCATAGCGTGTCGGCGCGGCGTTCGCCCTTTCGTGGCTCATGCCGAATGTGGGCGGACCCAGTGCTATGTGCCGACAGCTACATGCAAGAATGGTTCAGTCTATGGCCCTGTATGGCGCACCCGTGTAGGTGAAGTCCCTGATCGTCCGACTTGGAGGACGTGGCAACGGAGGCAGCATGCCAGCATGCGTTGGCAGGTACTCCCCCATGGGACTTGCAGTCGAAGACGCTCGAAGGTCTTTGCCGGAGGGTCTCGGCGACGCTGGTGGGGCCGAGAGCCTTCGGGGCCTGCCGGCCAGTACTGATGGAGTGGTTGTGTCGGTGGCACGGGGTCCTCTTCTTCCGACTGATGCGCGTCTTGTCGGGGCATGGTTGTTTCGGCAAGTACCTGTAGAAGGTCGTGAGGAGGGAGAGGACACCATTCTGCCACCACTACAATTGCGATGAGGACACGGCGCTTCACACGCTCGAGGTCTTCGTGGCCTAGGCAGAGCAGTGCCGCCAACTCGTCCCAATCGTCGGTGCCGACTTGATGCTGCCGACATGTGCTAGAACGATGCTCGACTACGTCAGGAACTAGGACGCGGTGGTTTCCGAGGCGGTGGAGCTGGTCTGGGAGGAATTCCTCTAGCACGACACACTCCGCTGCTGGTGCGTTAGGTGGCGCAAGCGCAAGTACTTGCGCCTGATGACGCCTTTGCCGAAGTCGTGGGTGGATGGACCGGGGATTAGTCCATCACCCGCAAAGAAGCCAACGGCGTGAGGGCGACGCCCCAGCCGGCACCACAGCAATATTGCCGGAGCGTTAAAAGGGATGGTAGCTGAAAGGGTAACCCACCACAATTGCGACGAGGACACGGCGCTTCACACGCTCGAGGTTTTCGTGGCCTAGGCAGAGCAGCGCCGCCAACTCGTCCCAGTCGTCGGTGCCGACTTGATGCTGCCGACCTGTGCTAGAACGATGCTCGACTACGTCAGGAACTAGGACGCAGTGGTTGCCGAGGCGGTGGAGCTGGTCTGGGAGGAATTCCTCTAGCACGACACACTCCGCTGCTGGTACGTTTGGTGGTGCAAGCGCAAGTACTTGCGCCTGATGACGCCTTTGCCGAAGTCGTGGGTGGATGGACCGGGGATTAGTCCACCACCCGCAAAGAAGCCAACGGCGTGAGGGCGACGCTCCGGCCGGCACCACAGCAATATTGCCAGAGCGTTAAAAGGGATGGTAACCGAAAGGGTAACCCACCGGTCCGGCCATTAATGTCAAGGAATCTGTACCAGTGGTTGGTCCAAAGGCAACGGGGAAGGAATACGGTAGGTTATGAGGTCACACGCCGCTCATCCGTCGCCCCGGACAGATTGGGCGCGGTGTGCATTCCAAAAAAAAGGCGGCATAATTGGTATTGCATGCGGGCGATGAAACACGGGCGGGCTTGGTCTCACGTCAAATTTGATACGACTCCTGAGCCGATTAGATGAAAAATCCGACTACCTGTCGATTATTTTAGGTGTGTTGATAGCAGAGTCAACACTCGATGCCGCTGCCGTTCTTCTTCAGCTCGAGCATATCGACTCACCGAAGAGAATGGATGAAGATTTACGTTCTGTTCTAGACGGCTCTAGGTTGAGAATTCTTAGCGCTTTCCTTATAGGGAAGTGCTAAAGTCATCTGCGGCTACCAGCTAAACACACTGGAGACGATATTGCTGGTAATGTATAATCTTGGTTAAAAGTGCATATTTAGTAGTGTTTAGCGATAATGGTTGTGTTGATTAGTTATATGTAGGTATTTAGAGGGATCTCACTATAGAGATTTACGAACAACGTTCTAGCAATGTCAAAAATGACTTTTACTGCGGACATAACAACTGTGTCGTCAAATGTAACATCTGAAGGGATATTTTGAGTGTTGTATGTGCTTAGTGGAACGTTTCGTGAGACTCTCGTAAAAGGATTGACATAATCCGCAGGGAAAAACAATTGCTTATGATCAACGCGTAGTATCTCTCATTATTTTACTCTATGCTGCTAACGTAATATCATAGACTAAATACCTATGTTATACCGTGTGCCGTAGAAACCATGTAGAAACGACGCTTTATGATAGTCTGTGACTTTTATATCATTGGTCTTAATTGGAATTGTAATTTATATTAAAATTTTGAATTATATGTACAGATGTTATACAATTTAAAGTAAAACGTAAGATGAATTCGACAATTTCTGAGGATTTGGCCCGGGAACACTTAACGCTGGAGGCCGTAAAGTGCCTAAGTAAGATATCGTTTCAAATATCGAAATCCGTAATTTCAATTGTTTCTTTGACAATGTTGTTTCTATTTATTATTACAGAAAATATATCTTCAAATAGCCACGACTTATCGATATTACATAAAGAACTATTAGAAATCAATTTGTCAATAACAGCGTATATTGAAGAAAGCAAGAAAAGACTTGCGGGTCTACGTTTGAACCTAGCCCATGACGCGAAGGATTCGTATAGAGTTGTCGAGATTCTGTCCGATAAATGTAAGTAATATTGGTTTTAAACTATTTGAATAGGCATATAATTTACGATAAATAATATACATTTCGATTTTTAACCTACGAATCATGTCTGTAGCTTATAATTATTCCATGTATGTGAGTATATAACCTTATCATGTAAAGTGCCTGTATTAACTCTTATGGACATACACAACGCTATGGAATTAGCATTTCCCTTTAATAATTCTCCAAAAATTTAATATCCATAACCAAAACTATTTAAATTTGTCAGATAATCTGAAATAATTTAACATCTATAACTGAAACGTAAGTTATTATAATATCTTTATTCAAATCTGAAATTTAAATATATAACACACCTATTGTATAACATACTATCTGGCTGTTAATATGCTCTACAGACCCTTTGGCCATTTAGTCAGTTTCAGAACTACAAGAAAAAAGTGGGATGACATATTGTATTGTTATCCCATTACCCTATTGGGTGGATTAATGTTAGAGAAAACATAAATATCACATGATAATCTCCGATTTTCATGGACATCTTCCCCAGAGAAGATACCCGGTAGGGAAGATATCCTTTGAAAGGCTTACATGGGGATATGGATCCAACACGCAGAGGTCTTTGGAGAAATTGAATGTAAAAATGGGATGGGACATCTACCGATGACACTCCACGTTTGCAGATAACATTCGTGGACTGCCAACGATAGGTGTGAAACTATTGTGCAATGATGATATCTAAAACCTGATTATGGGGTTGGAGTTTCGATGGACTGGTTAACTGAAGACTATTGATTAAAAAACTGTTGCCTGCCTTCAATACCATCATGTCTTGAACTTTGGCAGATGGTGACTCTCCAACTCACTGAATGGGCCCTCCTATACGGTCGCCACATCATAATTATTATTATTGTTTCTCCTTACCCACAAACTTCAGTCAGCTATTACTCTGCATTCACGTCCTTTCTATATAGAATGATACTCCCAAAAATTATTATTATTGCAGAAAATGTCTACACCTCCACCACAAAGTCAATTTACCAGTGTATGCCATGCTTCCCATAAATTACAAGAAAATAATAACAACATTAACAAATTCTCTGAACATCAGCAAGCCAGGACATTTGTAGCATGGTATAAACGTATGATAGATGATGAAAGGCATAACTTAGGGCTGTATTTTTCTGATGATGCAATGCTTGAATGGTTTGGTCGAACAATTAAAACAAGAAAAAAAGTTACTGCATTTCTGAAATATGATATGCAATGCTCAAGGCATGATTTCACAACAATAGAAAGTATAGACAAGATTCAAAGCAGAACTGAGACATTACAAAGGTTAGTATTATTTTAAATTTTGATTAAGGGGGTATTCTCATGTAAACACATAAATTTTACCTCTTTTTAGAGAATTTTTTTCATAATACAATAAAATTCAATCAATTATAGTGGCTGTTCATGTTGTCTGAAATAAAAAAATCGAATGAATCATTGTTCAGTAGATCGTCGCTATCAGCCCTACCAGAATTAATCATTACAAAAAATGGTGGACTGTAAAAAAAAAATTTGTTTTTTTTGTTAATAATCGTTTTAAAAAAATAAGAAAATATATTCGAAAATAAACAATTTTGGTACGGCCGATAACCATTAATAAGTACAAGAATATGTATAAATTTCAAAGCAATTGGTTGAATCCTTTTTTTTTAGGACCATGACAGTTTTAGAAAATGATGTTTCCAGAAAAATGCGTTTAAAGTTTCAAGAGCAGAATTTTTGTGATAAATTTATGCTTACACTAATCTGCTATGCCTGGACCATACAATAACCCTTAGGTTTTACTAATGAAATATGAATAAAAAAATTGAATTTTCGAAGTGGGTACATGAGAATACCCCCTTAAAGTAGATTTTTCTAAAACTACACTATGAGGGGAATCTTTAGTCTGTAATCACAATATAAGCTTGATGGTTTAACATGTTAACTGCCCTTTTGTTTTAACAATGAATATGATAAAAATAATCGTTATTGAATTAGAAATGAATGGATGGATGGAATGATAATAGTAATATTGAAAAATTAAAAGAGAAATATTTGGGATACTACTCCAAGTTCTTGAATTCAAAAACTGATCTTTTCTCTCTTGAAGCCACCAATCTAAATATATATACATACATATATTTAAAGACAACGCACTCTACACTAAAGGAAATAATCTTTGCATTACAGGAACTTTACAAACAATTAACGGACATGTTTACATCCAGACTCAGAACAACAATTTGTGGATCGCACTAAGTGTTGTTCTGCATAGGATCCGTACCCTCAGCACTGGCACAATAGGTCGATATCTTAATCACTACACCATTTGTGCTGTCAATATTTACACTGATATATTGTGACTTGTATTTGTAAAAACTACTACTTGTCACTAAAGAAACTACAAGATGCAGGATACTCTACAATTACATGATCATTAAAAAAAATTATGTAGTTAAATATAGCCTGTGTGATAATTATTTCTCCATATTAACAATATTCATAAAAATATTTTCAGGCCAAGCAATACAGTATTAGCTAATCTGATTCATTCTCCTGAGATGATAAGCTCGAAAGACAGATGTCGCAAAAGAAGATTACTAAGGTCTAATTGTAGTAGCCCAGAGTGGGCTGAGGGTTGCCAACCTCCGGAGGAAAATACCGTAGACAAAAAACTAAAGACTGATTACGATGACCTAGACAATGAAAACAAAAAAGAAAACACTCATAAAACATTAAAAAGGTCATTATCTCATGATGAGATTAGCAATAAAGGTGATGGTTTGCTTCATAAGGTAAAAAGGAAGTGTGTACCAGTCACACCACCTAATTGTGAAGTCGGACAAGGTGATTGCTTACCATCTACTAGTGGTACAGATTCAGATAGATCACATGATACATTAAATGCTCAGCTGTCCAAGCTGGCAGTAGAATGTAATGGTTATATAGTATTTACAAGAACGAGAAATAGTCGGAGTGTTGATGCTATGACGTGGGAGAGAAAGTGTAAGGTACAGATAAGTTATTCCATAGACCCTTTGAATGCCGGCGAGTATATAATTTGGGTTTTGAGGTATACTGATGAAAGTAAGTGTAGAAGGAATCTGTTGGCTGCTTTTGAGGAAGTTGCTAAAGAGGAACTAAAGAATGTATAGATATATTATATAATTATAGATATTTTTCTGTCAAATTCAAATATTATAGTGCAATACAATAAAATAGTTTTGTAGTGTTCCAAGTATCTGTTAGGCGCTGATGGTTTACTGAGGCGGCGCAGGCGCGATTACCTGCGCCTGATGCCGGGACGGAGCCGGGCCATAGCTCAACCTCAAAAAAAAAGGCTGATGGTTTTACTAAAGCCTTCAATGAATTTATGACTAGATTCTAGAAGTATTATCATAAATCTGCTAGCTATATCGCAATACTAATCTCATCAATAATTTTAACCGTAAAAAGATGTTCTTTAACCAACTGTTTCAAGACAAATTAATTTGACAGTAAAATAATAATTTAATGACAAACAACTTAGAACCATGTGATAAACTCGTTTAATTTTCCTAAATGTTAGTTTGTATGTATGTAGTAGTTAGTTTTTATTTGTATGAATCTTTATCATATAAATTTTTACATCCTACCAACAGTTGATCCTGATTTTATTAATTGTTTCATAGTTGTATTTTTTATAGAAGGAATGTAATTATTGATTACTAAGAACTTGACAAAAGCCTATAAGCCCTAGTGTTCCTGCAATAATGTGTTGTAATTAAATTTTGATGACCAACGTCATTCCGTGTGGTGGTTGCGAGTGGGTATGGTGCGAATATGAGGTTTCTGATATGGATACAGAATATTTTTTTATTTATTTATTTAAGACAACACCCCGCACTAAGGAAATAATCCTTGTATTGCGGGGGACTTTACAAACATATAATTAACGGACAAATTACATCCAGACTCAGAACAACAATTTGTGGATCGCACTAAGTGTTGTCCCGCGTGGGATTCGAACCGCCGACACTGGCGCTGTAGGTCGCTATCTTAACCACTACGCCGTCTGTGCAGTAGTCAATGCGTATCGAATATATGCTTGAATTATTCAAAATAACTGAAACATATATGTGCAGAAATATTATTAAGTTAATCATGAAAATTTATTACTATTTGTATACTAAGGAATGTATCCATAGCATGGGACCAAATTTTACAATTTCCAATCCCTTCTAACCATTCAGGTACCACCTATACTACAAAATGAGACCCAAGTTTGTTCAATAGTATTGTTTTTGAAGACAAAACATGTAAATAGGTCACATAGTGTGGATTCCTTCCGCTAGTGGCTAGATATATTCATCAGTATGTATACTGACATTATAATAGTATCTAAACCAATACCTGTCTTTATTTTAATGTACATATTTGTATATTAAAATCACGCGTCACAAGTTCATTCACTCTATTAGCTCAAATTTTCATTCACTTTAAGCCTCCCAAACCGCCTATCGTTAAAATAATGGAATTTTAAGTTTTTTTTTTTTCAAGTAAAAATTAATTATAAATTCCATGATATATGATCACTTGTATCCACTAGAAGTTTGTAGATTGCCCGACAGATTTATAGCCAAAACGAGTATTTGATGTTTCTTGTGTGGCTTAAAGGATATGCTTAGAGGACATATGTCCTTTGATCATGATTGTTGCAATTTTTCATTACGTACCACTCGACATCGTAGCAGGGTTCATCCATTTCACCTGGAAATGTTATGGTCTTCAACTGTACGTTTCCAGCGATCATTTCTCTCACGTACGTGCAAGCTCTGGAATGAACTACCTGCTGCTGTGTTTCCCGAGCGCTATGACATGTCCTTCTTTAAACGAGGTTTAAGAAGAGTATTTCCTTCACGGTAGGCAGCGGCCTGGCTGGGCCTCTGGTATTGCAAAGGTCCATGTGCAGCAGTTTCACATACCATCAGGTGTGCTGCTTGCTCGTTTGCCACCGTTGGCAATAAAAAAAAAAAAATAACTTAAGACAGTTATTGTGAAATATTGCCCTAAACTCTTCTCCAAATGGAAGCACCTTAAATTTTTAATATAATAACATAGGATTTAAGGCTGAGAGATATTTGAAGTTGACAATAATAATAATAATATTGAGTGGTAACCTTTCATAGTAATATTGTGAAACATGGGCGTACCCAGGTAGGGGCAGGGGGGGGCAGCTGCCCCCCCCCTAGAAGATAAAATGTTAAGAGATGAATTTTCGAAAATCCTTTCTTAGTGCTCCCGTACGCTATAAAGGGAACCCCTGTGCAAAATTTCAAGGTTCTAGCTCTTATATTTTAGGCTCTGCGTTGATATGTTAGTCAGCTTCTCCTTTTATCATCATCATCATCTTGCTCTTATCCCAATTACTTGGGGTCGACGCAATATATCATCTGTTTTGACATATTGCAAAAAGTTTCGGCAATGACTTTTATGACCGGCCGCCTGCCTGACGTCAATCCTCCTTGGGAATGTAATCGTTGACCCAAATGGTACCAGATGGAGTTGGTCCGGGTCAATCTAGGGCTCTTAGTCGTCTACGACACCCACGAGCAAAGCAAGAGTTGGTAGTATTCGTAGCCGCTACCACACAGCTCCTTTTATATGTATAGATAAGCACCTAGCGTATAAAAAATCTGATTTGCCCCCCCCCTGGCCCAGAACCTGGGTACACCCCTGTTGTGAAAGTCAAATATTTCACTAAGGTTTCAAGTCCCGTAACTTCGAATAAACTGCGCTAGTGCCTTTTGTCTGGCAAGGGGATCATCTCATTATTTATAATTTCATATATGTTTTGACTTTACCTTTTACCTTCCACTGTTAATAATTGGGTATTTGATTTTTTTTTTTGTAATAAATGGAAAGATCATATTTAAGTTTTATAACAAAACTATTTTTTTTATTTATGTTTCGCAATAATTCAAAAGTTATATCAAAATAAAAATATTTTTTTGAATCCAGTGACGAAAACGCGCCGACAGCTCCCGAACAAATCCAAACGCGTGTGACGTCATAATGTTAGTTTTCACTCATTGCAATTTAAACAGAGATAATAAGTACAATGTTTTGATCTATTTAATTCTGCTGTCATTGTTAAATAATTAAATATAAGTAACAAAAAATCGTTTTTTAGCAGTAAATTACCAATATTATTGTCAACTCATGGGTTATACACTACTGTTATAAAATAGCTTTAATATTATGACGTCACAATTCAGTCTTAGCGCGTTCATTGTCACGTGATTTTTATTCAAATTTTGATAATTTTAAATGTTTATAATTAATTGAAAAAATCTTTTTTATTGAAGATTTCTGCACTAAATATCAATATTATTATTATAGTCCATAAAATATAGCTTGATCTCTGTGACAGATGTCAACAAAACCAACGAAATAAGTTTGAACGAGCGCCATGTTTACAATTTCATTTTGTATCAAATATATTTCCATTCTTTTCGTGCCAGTTTTATTGCAACTGAATTGCAATATATTATAAATATAAAAATATTAATAGTCATGCCTAAAATGTACCTCGTAAGTGCTGAAATAACTAGTAAACATTTTATACATAAATGACGCTTACGCACGTACAAGATCATACTGGACTGAAAATAAAAAAGAGATGGGACAGTCGATATACGTAAATCGATAACCGATCCTTATTAAATTATTCATAAAACAAATAAACCCAATACAGTACCTAAATAAAACTTTCAACATATTTTTTACAATTCAAATACAGTTACACTATAAAATACATAAATTGAATTAATTAAACATTAAAAAAATACTTTTTGTCTCAAAGTAATTGATAATATTTTGTACGCATTATTATCAATAAACTAGATATATTTATTTATAAAACATGATCGATTGATCTAACGACTGTCGCTATTTCGCTAAAAATAATAAATGTTCTAGCAGGAACGCTCCAGTGATGACGATAATAGTGACCTAAACCTTGATTGTCTTGACCTTTTGAATAATTAAAACAGTTAAAAAGCAGTTTTGTTTGAAATAAATTCAAAAAGATTTTCGTTGATTGTATTTCAACTATAATATAAAATCACAATTTTAAAAATAAAGAGTTTTATCGATATCAAACTACGGACTTCATCATAAGCGTGACAGCACTAGGGACAACTGTCACAGAGATCAAGCTATATTTTATGGACTATAATAAAGTTTTAAAATAGGTACATATAATTTTTTTTTTTTAAAGCCCAATTGTATAACTCTAATTTAGGAAAAATTCAGGCTGATTAATCTATTAATTATTGGTGTACTGTACCTACGTTTGCAAGTTTAGACAGACATAACATGCAAGGGAGAGGGAATGATTAGCGCCGTCATTTTATTCTTTTCTTTACTGATGCGGGTTATACTTATAAAGGATACAATAGGTTTTTTAAATATTTTTTAATGCACTGCAAAATAAACTACTGTTACGAAAATTCTGTTATCTCTCAAAAAAGCATATTTTAATATGATCTCTATTCATTCCGCTATTTTCTTTACCACCGTTAGATTATGTAATTATGTACATTAAGTGATAGATTTAGTTTTATTTGACAGTGTTGGTATATGCCAGTACGGGCACCTATGTTAAATTGTGATGACTCAATGTTCATGTTAATTTAATGAAATGTTTATGTAGGATATATGATGTTTATGATTGTTGGTGATTATTGTCTTGTTCTATTTAAAGAAAACGAAATGAACTTGTATGTTTAGGAAGTATAGTAAGACTTACATGGATATACCTCCGTGCATATTTTTTGTGAATCACAACTTGACAGCTAAACGCTTCTGGCATCTTTGAGAGCACCTGACTCAAGGGAGGCAAACATTTATTTAATCGATGGCTCGATCGATCGATCAATAGATAATTTTAATTGAAGATCCAAAAATAGGAACTGTATATTAATTGTTTTAAGTTTTCACTTCTGTCGGCAGTCCTCTTGACTGCTTTTTTTATTTTGCGGGTTTCGTTTAGTTTTCTAGCTTCTACAGGGTGGCGCAATAGAACGTGCATATTGCATCATCTTTTTTTGCGGGGTAGAAGGGGCGTGGGCGGGGGGAGACCGATATCGTTGGGTAGCGCGGTTCATAAAGTTTTAGTCACTATGAGTCACTTCGACGGGAAGCGTCGCGCATTTTGCGTGCGCGCATTTTACGAAAACTCTCGTTCGTACGTAGTTGTCAGGCGACTATTTTGTTCTGAGTATGGTGTACGGCAAATTAGGGAGGCTCCGAGTGCTAATTTAATTAAAATCTGGATAAAGCGTTTTGAAGAGACTGGATCGACGTTTAAACCACACGCAAAAGGTCGTCCACGCACATCTAGGACCGAAGACAATATTGAGAGTGTTAAGCAGTCGGTACGAGAAGATCCACAAATGTCTACTCGCAAGAGATCGTCTGTCCTAAACATATCGCGACGAAGTTTGCAACGAATTTTAAACTTGGATCTTAAATTGCATCCATACAAGCTGCAATTAACTCAAGAATTGAAAGACTCTGACTTCATAGAACGGCTCACATTTGCTAATGAAATGCTCAATCGGTTTTCAAATTTTGAAAACATCCTTTTCTCTGATGAGGCACATTTTCATATGAATGGGTTCGTAAACCGCCAAAATTGTCGTTATTGGAATAGTGAAAATCCCAGACTCAAACATCAAAAACCGTTACATAGCCCTAAAGTGACAGTTTGGGCCGCAATATCTGCCAAAGGAATAATTGGTCCTTATTTTTTTGAAAACGCACGGGGGCAAAACATCACTGTTAATACCGAACGCTATGTTGCGATGTTGGAAGGTTTTTTGGCCCCAGAACTTGAAAATTCAAGAATAAAGAACTCTAGGACTTGGTTCCAACAAGACGGAGCTACCAGTCACACATCAAATGACTCCATGGCGGTTGTGAAGCAGATGTTCCCTGGCAAACTGATTTCGAAAAGAGGTGATATCCCATGGCCTCCGCGCAGTCCAGACTTGACGCCTCCTGACTTTTTTTTGTGGGGATACCTCAAACACAAAGTCTACACCAATAATCCGAGAAACATCAGTCAGCTCAAGGAGAATATTCGTGGTGAAATGGCAGCAATCACACCAGCACTACTTAAGAAAGTTTTCGGTAATTTCCGTTTGCGGTTAGAGGAGTGCCAACGTAGAGAGGGTCATCATTTAGATGATGTTATTTTTAAAAAATAAACTTCAGTTATCACTTAATAATTGCTTAGTTTTATTTTAACTATACCTTTTGTATTTATTTTTTAATAATTATTTTAAAAATGCACGTTCTATTGCGCCACCCTGTATATATAAAACAATGATTTCTGTCCGTTACGGAGTTTTAATAATTTTCATCTCACCAAGGTGCCCTAAACAATGCATTAGGCCCTGGTAGAAGCCGCTGCAGTCGACTTTAATGAACTTTATTTTATATTTTACAGACCAGCTTGGGTTGAGTCTGGTATTAAAATATAAATACTTCGTAATGTGTTCAGGTACTTCTTCAATTGAAATCTCAAAAATGTAATCTCGTATATTTTTAGTTCAACATAGAGAATTTGTAATTATTAAATCAACCGCATTATATGTAGTATAGGATTTGATTCAATTTATATTTAATTTTCTATAAACTTTTTGCTTTTGCGAAAAATGAGCTAGCCAGTGAGCCATGGTTATGGCCAATATGTTGGAATAAGCCCACATTTTTTTCTAACGAATAAATAGATAGTCATTTGTGCTAATGAAATAATTAGGTAGTCATTTATAGTTCTTAGACAATCCTCTGTTATGGGAACAAACTATGTAATATTATGTTATTTTGCTTGGGCACAAACTATGTAATATTATGTTACCTTGCTTGGGCACAAAAATAAGCATAGGACGTATATTTTGAAGGGTTGCAGATTTTTTTTTATACGGTGACGATCATAGTCGGTCCCAAAAAGGGGCGCAACAATAGAAATTCGCACGGGGCGCATAAAAGTCTAGGACTTGGCGATGCATAATGGTTTTAATCTGGGTGTTGTTTGCGTACGTTAAGGTATACTTGGAACGCTTCCTGCAATCCCAGGATTATTTCCATTGTCCCCAAAATAGTGTATTTTTTTAAAAGAAAATTTAAAAACTACTTTGTTACGCCTTGACATCTACTCAGCCGATCGTAATATAGAAAAATTATTGGCAAAGTATGTATGTCATTATTTTTTAATGTCTTACCGTCATTTATTACACTACTAATTAAATACACATCTGAGGTGAAGTCAAGTCAGGAGCGATTATATATCTTCAAGTGTCTGACCTGGTGCAAGTATCATCATCTTGGCTCATGTACTTCACACTACTAGACTCCCTTCTGAGCCTTCTTCGTAATGGGAGGAAAATTTACCTACAATACCGCGCTGGTGAGATGGGTTGATATAGAATTTATTTCGAGTTTTCCTTTTCTTGTACAGGTGTTATACGAATATTACATCCTTTAGTCGTCTTTTACGACACCCACAGGCAAAAATGGGGTGGTCAATTGTATTCTTACTCTTGTCACCACATTGCTACTTATTATTTAGTAAATAACTATTTTATACTTTTTTAATTTACAATGTTATCATTCACCAAATAGATTGTAAATGAGATTGCCGAGTTTATCATAGTTTTAACTATTTTTAAGTTTTCTGTTGTTGACATATTACTTGTAAAGTAATTGTTGCAGGAATATTTTTGTTTTGATTATAAGGTAAATATATTTTTCTAGTGATAATTATTTGTTTAATTATGTACATCTATACAGATAAATAAAACTGAAGTGTCTGTAATGTCAAAATAATATGCTTTTTGCATGCTGATACGGTTATTTGCACGATACCTGTCTAAAAACGGGTTTAAATAATTTTTTGGGTAATCTTCAAAACAGCTGGACGGATTTCGATAATATTTATTTATTTATAATATAGGCAGCTGTCTATGTAAGGCGTAACATAGGCATATTTATCCTGACTAGTGGTCGCCGTGTGGTCGAAATTCGGCCATAATTAATTTTTCTGCTACACAATTTTCTTTAATTATATTTATGCATAATTGTAAATTGAACAAGCTGTATTTCACTAATAACTAATATATAAGCACAAATCCTTAGAATATAAACGTATAGAAGGATAGTATCGCTACTTCGAACTTTCGAAACATGAATCTAAAAATACTAATGGCGCGCAAACGATTACACACGTACACCACTATACAAATTATCAAATCAAATTTTGTTTTTATTAACATAAATCGTCGAAATAATTTTAAAAGTAATGTTAAAAACCTTTTTAAGGTTTTCAAATGTGTTGTGACACCATTTGAATGCACAAACCGTCATAATTAGCTATTTATTTTTTAAAAGTTTCGTACGTACGTGCAGTACAGTGACCTTGTACATTACGAAACGGTTCCGGCGTAAGCTCCATTAGGCTCCAATTGAAATGCTTCACTTTTTGTGCACGAACTTACCTTCTATACGTTATTATTCTAAGCACAAATCTCTATTAGACATTGTCATCATAATTATGATTGTTTGACATTCAGTTCGACCAGAGATTTTAACCGTAAACAAAAGTGTTTAAGCGTTGCTACGCAACACACACAAAGGTGTGTTTGTGTGTGAAGCGATTGCGTTGTAGTGTGCGTAATGCCTTTTTTAATGAATTTAATGCATTTATAATCCATTATTATATGAAATATCAGTTTTATGCACTTCTCATTATATACTTCAACTAACAACCCGCCCTCGCTTCGCTTATAGGTTATAGTCGTTATACCCGCGTAGTTCCCGTTCCCGTGGGAATACCGGGATAAAATATAGCCTAGTTTACGCCCTGATATTATAGCTTTCCATTGGTGAAAGAATTTTTGAAATCGGTCTAGCTGTTTTGAAGATTACCCGGAACAAACAGACAGACAGACGGACAAAAATTTTTTAATTGCTATTTTAGGCATAGGTGTCGTGCAAATAACCGTGTGAGCATGAAAAAAGCCTATTATTTTGACATTACAAACAGACACTCCAATTTTATTTATTGGTATAGACTATGCCAAATCTCATACTTGTCCATCCACATAATTTTCGTAAAAAGGGGTACAAAGTTTTTGCTTCACGTATTTATATATGTATAGATATTCCCACGGAAACGGGAACTACGCGGGTAAGGCGACTGAAACCGAAGCGAAGCGAGGGCGTGTTGCTAGTCTATAATAATATTGTTCAGTTTACAAAATGCTCTAAGTTTTCTCTCAATCATTCGACCTTTCAGTGTCGACTATTAGACGCAGAACTCTCCAATAGAATCAGCATATGGTGCGGTTATTGCCACAATAAATAACATCCTCAAATGTTATCTATGCATATGAAATATCATTATCGTTTTGAGAAAACAGTTACCTGCTTAATTTTAACGATATTACATGTCTAGTTACCCATATAGGTACTTTTAAACACATGCCTTGTCTGGTTTAATTATGCAACATAGTCTGTGCTTCTATCATTCATTGATAAGAGGCACTTCTGTACTTAATACGCAAAATTAATGACACTTGATTAGTCACGGCATAGCTTCGTTGATTTTTTCATGCTAAATACATAAATTGACTCGATTAAAAATTACATAGATATTTCATTTTACGTCATTCATTAACATTTTGGCTCATATACGTCCCACTGCTGGGCTCGAGCCTCCTCCGTAATAGGACGGATATTGACCTACTATACCACACTGGTCAGACGTATTGGTAGTGTTTTATTTCTTGCTTTCATTCTCTTGCATAGATGTTATATGCATACTATATCCCTTAGTTGTCTTTACGACATTCATGGGTAAGAAAGGCAGCGGGTAAGTACTTCGTCAACACACTGATCATGATTTTACGTGTAGCTGTGTTATCCCAAATGGTAGTCTAAAGCCAACAAAACTTTGCTGTCACTAGTTAGACCTGCTTTTTTTTGGGGGTGGGTTACGGTCGACGAGCTCCTTGCACCACTCCGCCCGGGGCTACAGTGGGGCGCAAGCACGCACACCCGTAACCCACCCGTGGCACGTCGCCTTCGTCGTTGGACCGACCACCGGAGCAGGGTGACTTGACGTCAGTGGTCGGTCCGACGGCATACCCCTTGAGGAGTACCCTCCCATCGACCGACGTCCCCCCCTCGGGGAGGACGTTGGTCTTTCCTCACGCGGTCGGCCTCTCGGCGGGTGACAGACTAACTCCCCGGTCCAGCCACCCGCGGCCTGGGCTAGGGCGGCATCAGACCCAGGTTAACACCTGGGTGTGACCATAACGACCTGCTGAAGAATACTCGATTGCAAATTTTTTCGCGATCAAGATAAGTACAATGATCTACTTCTATTCCCATAAGTATCGTAAATATTAATTGATGCTCGTAAGCATATTGACTGGGTCAATGATATGCCAAAAGCGTCTGTCAAGCGTGGTATAGCGCTAGCCAACTCGTGTCGTAAAATAACAATATACTTAATAAAATTTATACACTGCCCTGCGCTTTAGCAGAGGCGTAGCTACCGCCGTATCAATGATACAGGTCCCCGGGCTACAGGGGCCTCTAATGTGTGTAAGTAAAAATTAGTAAAATATTCTCCACAATGTTACTTGATCTCATGATTCCAAAAATAAACTGACATACATGCCTATATAGTTTTACCTTCAGAAATGACAAAATTCAAGAAAACCAATCTCTACCAGCACCCCAGAGTTTAGCGTTCGCCCGAAAATTGGCAGCATCCTACATGGCCTGTCGCGGGATGCCCGCAATGGGCTTTTTCTTAATCAATTTAATGCAAGAAATTTTTCTATACCCTTCATTTGGCGCCCTAATCAATTTTGATACAGTGCCATTCCAAGGCACGCTACGCCACTGCGGAATAGGTCCTAGTCCTACTATCAATTTCGAAAGTGAATATTTGTGTAGATCGAAACAAACAACATCTCATCATGGCCATACCACAACAAATAATTCCGAATTAGCTTTTCACTTATTTTCAAGCTTCAAGTAATACATTCATGAGCCATTCAGTGCATTCTCATTAACAGGTATATCAGTTAATGATTCTCGTCACCACAATCATGGGTTAAAGAGTAGGCTAAGATAGGGAGTGGTGAATTGTATTCTTACTCCATCATCACACAGGTAGGTTATTTATTTCACTGTAATTAAACAATAAATTAATCCTAATATGGAATGAAGGTCATATCAAATACCTTTATATAATATTTGCTTATTTGAACAGCTGGTATTATTGTAACATTAGTGTGACGCTTATGGCAATAAATTTAATGTAAATATGATTTATTTTCCGTGTGGTGGTGGAGTTTGAATACAATTCGCCACTCCCCATCTTGCCCGTGGATATCGTAAAAGACAACTAAGGGATATAATATACACATAACATCTGTGCAAGAGAAGGAAAATTCGAAATGAAACCATATACAAACATGTCTGACCAGTGTGGTATAGTAGGCCAGATTCCCTTGTATTGTGTGGAGGAGGCCCCAGCCCAACAATGGGACATATGTGGGCTGCGATTATGATAATTTATATAAACAGAATAAATGAAAAAACTGAAAATGTAAAGGGCAAAATAATATACAATTTATTACTTAAGTATAAAATTATGTAAAAGATCGATTTTTATTTATAAAAGAATAATGTAGTATGTTTACATATTAAACATAAAATAAAACTATTTCTTAGAATTTTATCGTGTTATATTTGTTTCTATTATCACAATTCCTCACACTTTTCAGCATTCCAACAGTGACCATGAATAGTTTTATTTTATTTAACATTATTATTAAATACAATACTATCAACGCAAAACATTTTTCTGAGCACACTTTATCGGATAAATAATTCCAATAACAAGTTTTAAACGGAATAAAAATTGAGCAAAATAATATTCAAGAAACATGTCAGATCTAAACATTCACTGGCACCACGATGGCTATCATCTAATATTAATAACTACTTTTATTATTTATTTTATTATTATATAGTCCTAAGAAACAAATTGTTCTAAAATAATAAAGATATATTTATTTGTTTAATTACTTGCCATCTATAATAATACTTGTCGAGCAAAAGTGTTACAATCGTATAAATTCTTTCTATTTATATAAATTTTCGCTGTTGTGGTTGGGTTTCCTAACAGTAACTTGGATGTAAATTTGGGAAATGCTTGGATATTCAGTCTATCCTCATTAAGATCTATTAAGTTAGCTTTTGGCAGTAATTTCAACTATCTTGGTCTAGATAAATGTTTTATAAATTACATTATAATGCTGCATATTAGATTTTTTGTAACTATTGAGAGAGAGTATACAGTGGAGCGTCGATTATCCGAACGTCGCTCGACCGAACGACCGTTTATCCGAACAGTAGTAACGCGCGGGTTAACGCTCCCCCCACCTCCCGGGCGCCTTGCGCGCCACACAGGCGCCATGCTCGCGCCTCCCGCGCTTCAGTTATTGTGCACTTGTCGCGACTTGTTCACGTGTTATTGTACTCGTATGTCACTTCCAAGTAACCGCTAGTCGATAAATTAAATTTTGCCGCGTGAAAGTAAACTCTTTTTTTAAAATGCCTAAACGTAAACGTGTTGTCCTTTCTATGAAAGATAAATACGAGATTAATAAACGGTTAGAGGAAGGCGAACCTGCAAACAAGTTATCCAATGAATACCAATTTGGTAAGTCTACCATTACGGATATAAATAAACAAAAGACGAGCATAAGTAACTTTATATCCCAGCTCGATTCTTCTGACGGATCCACGAGTCGTAAAACGATGAAACTTGGCTCAAACACGAATTTAAATGATGCTGTATATAAGTGGTTTACTCAAAAAAGATGCCAGGGAGAACCTATTTCTGGCCCAATACTGTGTGAAAAAGCAGTTCAATTTTAACGAAAAACTAGGAGGGACGTCTAATTTTTAAGCAAGCACAGGCTGGTTAAAACGATTTACGTCAAATCATGGCATTCGTGAGCTTCAAATACAAGGAGAAAAATTATCTGCTGATTCATCAGCAGCTGAATCATTCAAAATCAAACTAAGGGATATACTGAACGAAGAAAATTACGCTTTGGAAAACGTTTACAATGCAGACGAAACCGAGCATAATTGGAAAGCTTTGCCGCGAAAAAATCTTGCTTCACGTCGTGAATTAGCAGCACCTGGCCCTAAAATAAGCAAGGATCGTATCACTGTCTTAGCATGCGCTAACGCTACTGGCAGCCACTGATCGCCCATGCTTGTAATTGGTAAAAGTAAGAAACCACGTTGTTTCAAGCACGTTAATATAGCTGCCATGCCTATCGTTTATACTTCGCAAAAGAGTGCTTGGATGGATAGTACAATTTTTGTGGAATGGTTTATAGAAACTTTTATATCCTCTGTAAAAGCCCACCAATTAAAAAATGGTAAAAGAGAGACAACATTATTGCTTCTTGATAACGCCCCAACTCATCCATCATGTGACATCTTAAATAAAAAAGACGAGTTTATAAAAGTCATGTTATTTCCATCTTTTTTTTTTTTTATGCAAACGGTGGCAAACGAGCAAACAGTACACCTGATGGTAAGTGTTGCTGCCGCTCATGGACCTTTACAAGGCCGTTGCCTACCGCGAAGGGAGTGTGAATGCGTGCATTGAGGCTCGGTGATACCAAGGGCACCACCAAAACCCTCCACACGCAATCACCCTCAGAAAGTTGGGCTTCCGGCTCTCTCGCTCACCGAACGAAGCGCAGTAACAAATTGCTACTACTCAGACGTCGATTTTCTGCGAGAGCATGGTACTGCCCCGGACGGACCGGCCCGCGGCTGTAGACAGATAACTGTCGACAGTGTGGTCCTACCACTCCTAAACGTGTGTCCACCTAACGTGAGTTCATTATTACAGCGCATGGATCAAGGCGTTATTGAGACTTTCAAACGGTATTATATAAAAGAATTGTTACGTAAGTTACTTTTGGAAAAAGAAGAGGATGGAGAAGAAAGCCTGATAAGAAATCATAAAAAGATTGATTTAAAAGACGCGTCCTATATGATCGGAAGCAGCATGGGACAGTGTAAAAGAGCAGAATTTGAAAAAAGCTGGGTTTGCTGATTATGTCTGGAGTGTTGAGAGCCTCACATCTCAATTTTGTAGATCTCTAGGCAACTGGTGGAACCGGTGTAGAAATGTTTCGCCTCACAATTAATTATCAACGTTTTCTGTTCTTACTGAGATGCCTTAGATTTGACGATAGAGCGACCCGAGCTGAACGTATGCAAATTGATAACTTGGCAGCTGTACGTGAGATCTGCGACGTGTTACAAGCAAAATTTCGAGAAGCCTATACGCCGGGTGAAAATGTGACGATAGATGAGCAGTTGGATTGGGTTTCGTGGTCGTTTCAAAGGCAAAGTTTACATGCCCAGCAAACCAAATAAATATGGCATAAAAAATCAAGCATTGGTGGACTCTAAAACATTCTATATGCTATCTTTTGAGGTTTATTCTGGCAAACAGCCTTCGGGTAAGGTTACCAAGTCTCAAACAGTCCTAATGACATTGTAAAACGTCTTGTAGAGCCAATAAAAGGAACTAACCGTAATGTTACCACGGACAACTGGTATGCAAGCCTGAAACTCGCAAATGAATTATTAGACCCACCCTACAAACTTACCATAGTTGGAACACTAAAAAAAAATAAACCGATATACCTAAAGGTTTTTTGCCAAACAAATCTAGAACTCAATTCAGCTCGCTTTTCGGTTTTCAAAAGACAATGACCATGGTTTCTTATGTACCAAAACTAAATAAAGCTGTTGTGTTGTTATCATCCATGCATCATAAAGCTCATATCGATCCAGCCTCAACTGACAAGCAGAAACCTGGAATAATAACATATTACAATAGCACTAAAGGAGGAGTGGACACCAATGATCACTTATGTGGTACATACAACGTAGGGAGGCGAACGAAACAATGGCTGTTAGCCATTTTCTTCCATCTGATAAATGTTTCAGCCATAAATGCACTCATTGTACATCGAGCAAATACTGACAAATCGCGTACTCACGTGAGGCGCAATTTCTTGCGGCAATTGTCTGTTGAACTGATTCGTGATCACCAGAAACGACGATGGAAGTGCATGAGTTGGAAAATCGCGTCCCATCCACTGCAAAACTGGGACGTTGCAATAGTTCCCCGAAGAAATGCGATCGTAAAGTACCAACAAAATGCAAGAAATGTACAAGATTTGTGTGCAATGATCACTCTGAAATATACTGTCAACAGTGTAACAAGAGTGATTCAGATAATTCCTAAAGATAGTAGTATTAACTATGATCTCAGTATACCTAAGTACAAACTGTTAATTATTGATAATTATTTTAATTTAACTTGTTTTTGTATAATTAGTTAGAAGTTCATGTTATTACCTATAGATATTAAAGAATAATTGAAGCATTTTTATAATAAAATAGTTTCATTTACTTATATATTTCAATATATATCAAAAACTACTGATACTATTTGGGGTCATCTGTGACCCCATGCTAGCAGTTATGTAAGGTTCTTTGTGCGAGTAATTAAGGGTTAATTGTAACTAGTAAAGACAAGTTTTACTATTTGTCATTAAAGAATATGGTTTTCATTTGCCTGTACGTAAATATGTATGGCTGAATCAATATATATATATATATATATATATATATATATATATATATATAGGTAGTTCGATTATCCGAAAATACCGGTTTTCCGAACACCCACGTCCCCCAATTAGTTCGGATAATCGACGCTCTACTGTATTTTGTTATATACAAAATTGCAACTAATTACAGTGGACTCTCGGTATTCCGACAAACGTTTTGCACGCCAGTGTTGGACTATCGAATTTGTTGGTTTATAGAATGCTGCATAAGATTGCTTACAGTCCGCCCCTTTTATAAAAGAGTGTCTTGTAACCCGAGTTATGTTTTTTTTTTTTTTTTTATTGCCAACGGTGGCAAACGAGCAAACAGTACACCTGATGGTAAGTGTTGCTGCCGCTCATGGACCTTTACAAGGCCGCTGCCTACCGCGAAAAAATGAAGGGAGTGTGAATGCGTGAATTGAGGCTTGTTGATACCCAGGGCACCACCAAAACCCTCCACACGCAAACACCCTCAAAAAGTTGGGCTGTATATGTATACGTAATATACCAGGGGTTTACAAACAAAAATAGATATGTCACATTGACATCATTTTACACAAAGTGAAAAAAACACTATACATCATATGATACTACACCGACAAAGAAGGCTTTGAAAAACGAAAAAAAAACATTTAAACATGTTAAAAAGCTATGAATCATCTATACCAATAAATAAAATTGGAGTGTCTGTTTGTAATGTCAAAATAATAGTCTTTTTTCATGCTCTCACGGTTATTTGCACGACACCTATGCCTAAAATAGCAATTAAAAAAATTTTGTCTGTCTGTTTGTTCCGGGTAATCTTCAAAACGGCTGGACCGATTTCAAAAATTCTTTCACTAATGGAAAGCTATAATATCAGGGCGTAAACTAGGCTATATTTTATGCTGGTATTCCCACAGGAACGGGAACTACGCGGGTAAAACGACTATAACCTATAACCGAAGCGAAGCGAGGGCGGGTTGCTAGTGTTAAATATTTTCTAGCCTACGTTATTTATAAATCATGGATGGACGTATCTAATTTTGTTTTTAAATGACGGACATAGCTAATTTTGTTGCTAATCAAACGGGACATATCCAAGTTTGTTTGTAACATAATTATACAGGGACAGAAAAAATAGAAATAAATACACATTAAATATACGTATAAATAAATAGTTGGGGTCATAATATGACGTAACTCATTTTTGCAAAATAAACAAAGATTCGGCTCTGTATAATTGTCTAGTTTACCTTTCTTCGCCACATTTGCCTTCCATTTTTCGGGTTGTGCTTGTTTTTTCTTAGCTTTATTTTGTAACACTTTGCAAGGCTATAGCCATATAATATGAAGTCTAATTTTAAAATAAGAATCACAGTTGATTGTATGGTATAAAAATCTAAAATTTACCCATATTGGACATATCTACTTTTGTTTGTAAACCCTTGATACAATGAATCAACTAAACTATGAATGCACGCTAGACCGTACCGCTATTATATGTAGTCAAATTCAAATTAAATAATCAGAATCAAAACAAAAGCTCAATAGTGATGGCGCTTACAAGTTGTGACCTGTTCTATCATGGATTACTTACCTTAGCAAAGATTGATGGAAAATTTTCAATAATAATAGACATGTCGGATTACAAGGGGCACCGGATTAGACAGGGGCCGCATTACTGCGGGTCCACTGTATGTGGACTTTTCTACCAATTCAATGTAGTCTTCATAATAGACAAAATTTTTTACACATATGCGCATAAATATGCAATGGCCTAGATCTAAGTTCTTCATTACAATGTACATATATAATT
Organism: Lymantria dispar; assembly: GCA_032191425.1. Taxonomy (NCBI): domain Eukaryota; kingdom Metazoa; phylum Arthropoda; class Insecta; order Lepidoptera; family Erebidae; genus Lymantria; species Lymantria dispar. The sequence continues at coordinate 14,523,015 of CM063461.1, read as the reverse complement.
ACAATTAACTTAAAAATAATTGTAAAATTAATTGTACCCATGATGAATCACATATAATTTATAGAAAGCCATCTGTATAATGGGTACAATTACCTTTCTCTTTGTTGTATATATAATTAATATTTTAACTTTCTTAGCTCTATTATTAAAAAATACAAATGTTTGACTATATATGAAACAAAATTTTCTTCGTCTAAGTGTTGACTTAGTAATTAGTGTCGACCCATTACATTTATTGTGTATTTTATCACCTTCGACAATGAGAGGGATTATATTCGGAAGTTTAATATTTAAAATAGTATCACCATTACATAAAACATATAATCATAAGCATCTAAAATCTAATTGTAAAGTTAGTGTAGCATGCTTAAATATAATTAAAACAATAGCATCACTGATAAAGGAATTTACCCATACTAGATGATCCATTTTTTAGAATTTTCTTTTACCCACTCCTCCGCATTGATGACTATCTCTTAGTATGCATCAAAACCTAATTATTGAAGAACCCTTCACCCTCTAAACAGGTTGATGTTATAAGTTCTATATGCAGTATGGATGTTATAAGTTCTATAACAATTTGCCTAAATGTTTTTAACTTATAAATCCAACATTATTAATAATACTACATATTTGTATAACACATATATAGGACACTAATGTATGTAGTATGGCAACAGGTGACATACACACCTTGCATATTGACTTCTAACTCAATATTTGCTTTTCAAATATCAGCCTCATAAATAGTCCATAAAATGGTGATTAAGATTTTAACTATTGCACTTGTGGGTCAAAATCATTACCATCATTAAATACATTTGGATCCTCAAGATCTTCCTTTGCATCATTTTCTAATACGGGTTCATTGATGGGATCTTTGGCACTGAGAGCAGCACTTATCTTGGGTGGTTGTGCTGCTGGTGTGACTTTAGATGGAATAGGTGGATTAGGTGCACTCTTTGTAGTTAATGCAGTTTTTAGCTTCAAAATCTCTCGTTCCAGATCCTCAATTTTTTGTTTCCTTTCAGCCAATTGGGTAGTCAATGTATTTTTCTCTAATCTTAAAGTTTCAACTATAGCGGTTTTACTTACTTGTAAATTCTTCAATGACTGCAATTCTGCTCTGCAAAGTTCAACATCCACTTTTGTATGATTGACTTGTCCTTCGGATTTCGTGAGTTTAGTTTTATATTCGCTAACATCGTCGGCTAATTTCATTTTCTGTTTATCTAACTCGTTAACTTTGAGCACATAACCGTCTCGTTGCTCAAGCAATGTTAATGACTCCTCCATACATGATGTTTGCTGTTTCGAGCACTCTTGAAGCTGTGTGCTAATCTCTGTAATCGTGTTCCGCAACTCTGCTTCAGCATTCCAACTACTGAACAGTGAAAGTAACAATAAAATACACAAGGCAAATACGATATAAACAGGCCAACGACGCATGCTTTCAATGCCCATGTTCTTCTTGAAATAAAAATAGTAAAGTTTGTATGAACTCAATAAAACTAAATTAGCTGCAGTTGGCTACAATTAAAAATTCGTTGTGTTATGTTCCCAACACAAACGCATGATTTGTCAAATTTGACATTTACAACTGAAAAGTTGGGTAACGAAAGCCAAATTTGCTGGGCAATGGATAAGTAACCCGGCGAATGTCAAAATGTCACGTAGCGCTTTTATATTTTTTTCATTATTTTAGTGTTTCACAGTTTTATATTGAATAATTTTGCTGATATTATAATGTAATATAATGCGGATAAAATTCTAGAATATAGTGAAAATGATATAGTAGTGAATTGCGTACATTTTGACTTTCTGCCAAAATTCCCAGAGAAGGCTGACTTGGTTATCAGTACCAAATCATGCTAACGACTGACTGAAAGACGAAGACTTAAAGACGTGAATAACTAATATGATACTCGACACTGGCACCAATAGCTCATATTATTGTAGCTCATTGCCATTAAATAAGAAGAAGAATATTTTTTTCATTATTTTAGTTTTTTGAAGTGTTATATTGGATAATTTTGCTGATATTTTATGTATAATGCAGATAAGATTCTGAAATGTAGTGAATATGATATAATAGTTAAATGTGTGCATTTTAACATTCTGCCAAAATTCCCAGAGGAGGCATGACTTGGATATCAGCACCAAATCATGCTAACGACTGACTGAAAGACTAAGACTGTAGACGTGAATAATCAATATAATAACTCGACACTGGCACCAATAGCTCATATTATTGTAGCTCATTGCCATTAAATAAGAAGAAGAAGAAGGATAAGTAACCCAGGCCGCCATAAAACTCTCAACCACTGCGTTTGGGGCACGAATTCCAGTTTTTTGTTCTTATATTAATTCTCTGCCCACATCTCTACATTGTAATTCTTGGGACTTAAGAGACTGTAAAATAATAAAATATGACGACCAAGCTGTGCCAAATCGTTACCTATAAGGGACCGAGTGGTTCCCTAATATGATGTCTACCATTCTAGCTGTGATGGGCTTATAACACGAAGCCATCGAGATAGAATGCAAGATCCGCTCCTTGAATTTTTTGGCAATCTTAGTTTTGTGGGATCCGGTTGTTCATATAATTACCAATATATGATTACAAGCAAGGGAGTCACTGCGTCCTATAACTATTGCAATGGGGACAGCACAAAGTCCGCTTGAGTTCTGTATTGTCGCAGCATCGGGTGTTGATACTTACCCTATCGGTCGGTAGCAGAGCAGGTCAGTGTGCATGTTCTCCTCCCTGATCACTTAACTCACCTTCTGCGAGACATCACCCTTGCAGAAGACAGTGACTTGAGCCCGAAGCCGTAAACTCCTAGTAGTAGCGCGACTAGAGAACAAAGAGGATAGAGCCCTCGTGTAGCTACATCGGAGTTGGACTTCCTCCAGGGTCACCGGGGTCTCATCTGGCTCGGGCAAATCGCCGCGGTAGTGTGAAGAACAGGGAGAACACGGTACATCTCTCCCAGGACCGAATCCTATCGAACAGCTGCGGTGATTACCGCAGGAACAGTTCTAAGCCCTGAAATTGTCTACACGCGTCCCTTGCGGGATGCCGAAAATGCATGCGTTTGTAGCTACATTGCTAACATTCACTTCAAGAACATCGATTCTAGGACCTCTACGGATCGCAAAACACTCCGAATTTGACAATGTTGATTGCTTGTAGAATGTACTTTAATCAATAGCTACATTATTAGTAACAAACAATTAACGGCTAACTTCAAGCTGTCCCCATTTCTGTGAAATTAATTACGCGTGATCCTAAAATATTACTTTTTCTTTGGTTTACACATTACTTTTATAATTCCACATTCTGGCAAGGTTTCTAGTAACTATGGCAAGTGGCAACATTTTGTGGGTACCATAGACAGCTATCCTTCATCGACTTCTTTGGTTTATAGCCACGAGGTTTTTAGAATTATTTCAATTAATTAGTGAAATAATAAAAAGATACTTCATTTTATTCGAACAAAATGCCACCCAGTAATCCATTGCCACCGAAAGAAAATGCACTTTTCAAAAGAATTTTGGTAAGTCCACTTGTAAACATACCATTTGGTTTAGTGCTGCTTGTCATTCTTTGCGTTTATCATGAATTTAGAGAATAATGCAAATTATTGCAAAGGCGCGTTTATACAATTTCTGATAGGTCTAGTTATGAGTTTCTTAAATACAGTTGAAACAATACACTTTTTATAAAAAAATATACAAATAATTTATCATGAAAATTTACTAAACCCCCTTTGGGCTGCATCATATAATAGAGGTTAAAACATTAATTGATAAGAGTTTTGTTATCTTCCAGCGGTGTTATGAACATAAACAATATAAAAATGGTTTAAAATTTGCGAAGCAGATACTGTCTAATCCCAAATTTGCAGAGCATGGAGGTAAGTTTTTATTTTCTGTGTATAAAATAGTGACTTTTAAATACAAATAGTGTGTTTTATCATTTTTTATACCAACAAACTCGCGGTTTATTCACATTCATTTATACTTTGCCATAAGAAAATGAGATTTTATTATTCATTTACAGATACTGTGACTTTATTAAATAAGTTTTCAAAAAAATTGTCTATGTATCTTATGTGTAATTGTTCCAAATTTACTAATTATATTTATACAAGATTACTTTTTAATTTTTACTATATAATTATTATATTCAATTTCAGTTGTAAAAATTAACTGTGACATTTATACACAGCCATATTACATATTTAAATAATATAGATTTCTTAATATTAGGATTTTTTAAATTTAATAAAATCTTTTAAAATCCACAGAAACATTGGCTATGAAGGGATTAACACTAAACTGCCTGGGCCGCAAAGATGAAGCTTATGAATATGTGCGTAGAGGTCTACGGAATGATCTCAAGTCTCCAGTTTGTTGGCATGTGTATGGTCTTCTCCAGAGATCTGATAAAAAGTATGATGAAGCTATTAAATGTTATCGTAATGCACTTAAATGGGAGAAGGAGAATATTCAAATATTACGTGATTTGTCCTTGTTACAAATTCAAATGCGTGATTTAGAAGGTTATAAAGTAAGTATACAGTATTTTTTTTTTATAAACCTTTATCCACAAAGGAATAGGCAGATTGGAAACACTATTCAACCTGTGAATTCTATGTTCCATGTTGTAGAATTTGTTACTTTGAGTATTGCCTAATCGGAACATTGTAATATGTTGTCTTATATGGGTATTCAACTGCTTATCCCTGCTATCATTGAAAGACATTAGGTTAATAAAAATTCTGATTTTATAAGTTTTATTCTTTCCGTGTGGTGACAGAGTAAGTATACAATTCACCACTCCCTATCTTGCCCGTGGATGTTGTAAAAGACGGCTATGGGATATAATATGTACATAATATCTGTGCAAGAGAAGGAAAACTCTAAATGAAAACCTATACCAACATGTCTGACCAGTATGGTATAGTAGGTTAAATTCCCTCCTATTGTGGAGGAGGCCCGAGCCCAACAGTGGGACATACGTGGGTAGCGATGAAGTTTAATTCATGGTATATAAAATATTCAAAAGCAGATTTAGTGATCCACCAAGTAGATGGTTGGATGAATTATAGAGAAAATAATGTATGTATTGTCTTGAAGATGGTTCGATGGATCGAAAATATGATATTTTAATAGATATCAACAGCTCTAGTTTTAATTATAAATATATTATTAGTTAAAAACAGTATTTGAACAATATTTAAAAAAAAATTAAAGGATCCTTTATGTATAGATTTTATAAAAATAAAAACTAGTTTGTGGAAGTAACTCGATGGAATATAGTATTCCAGTATGATATTTGGGTTTTGTCTAGGATGTAACCAAGTTTAGTATTGATTGAGGTTTTTATTATGATGAGTACAAAACTTTGGTGGTCATATAATTGTCCCTTTCAAGGGTGACCTCTTCATATGGCAACTGAAATGGATGGATGTATGGATAGTTACATTATTCTATTTTGAGCTGTACTACTTTTATTGCATAAGTAATATTTTCATAAAATCTTCAATCATCGGCTAATATTTTTATAATTGGCTTTAATTTAGTAAGAAGGTGAACCTATAAAAATTGTATATTATTACAGGATACTCGTTATCAGCTATTTATGCTGCGACCAACGCAAAGAGCATCATGGATTGGCTTTGCCATGAGTTATCATCTACTAGGAGACTATGAAATGGCTAATAGTATTTTGGATGCTTTCCGAACAAATCAGATGAAGGGACCACATGATTATGAGCATTCAGAACTGCTTCTCTATCAAAATATGGTATTAGCCGAATCAGGACAGTATGACAGAGCTCTTCAGCACCTAAACAAGTTTTCTTCTCAAATTTCTGACAAGTTATCTGTTAAGGAAACATCTGGTGAATATTACCTAAAATTGAAAAAGTGAGTAAATATTAATTCTATCTATACCAATAAATAAAATTGGAGTGTCTGTTTGTAATGTCAAAATAATAGGCTTTTTTCATGCTCACACGGTTATTTGCATGACACCTATGCCTAAAGTAGCAATTAAAAAATTTTTGTCTGTCTGTCTGTCTGTTTGTTCCGGGTAATCTTCAAAACGGCTGGACCGATTTCAAAAATTCTTTCACCAATGGAAAGCTATAATATCAGGGCGTAAACTAGGCTATATTTTATGCCGGTATTCCCACGGGAACGGGAACTATGCGGGTAAAACGACTATAAGCGAAGCGAGGGTGGGTTGCTAGTATTAAATAATAACATAAACATACAGTGGAAACTCCATTATCCATACCTCAGTTATATGGATTAGCGATTATCCCGACTACCAACCGCGACCTATGTTTTGTATCTATAAACTGTGTCTGAAATGGCATATCGCGCCCGGCGGACGGCTGCTCCACGTGTTTCGTTATTGTTTTAACGTATAAAATTATGTACATACTACATATCATATGCACAAAACTAAAGCAGGTTTTTCATACATTTGATTATCCATATTTTCGATTATCCGAATGCCTAACGAAAACAATTAGTCCGGTTAATGGAGTTTCTACTGTATTTGAAGTCAATTGAATTGTTTCGAGTCAATGCTTAATGCTAGTAGCTTAAATATGACATCATGTTGGCAAAATCTTTTTGAATAAGAATATGATTGGTTCTTTAATAATTATGACAGCCTTGAATTGATTTTTTTGTATTAAAATGGTTCATATAATTTTGTGTGATAAAATTTCATTTATGCTCAATTCATTTAGTATCACACGAGATTGGAGTTGTTTATGAATTTGATCAATGTTTTTGGGGATACTGGAGAGATCTGATGTATTATCTAAAGACAGAGATAATATATAAGAAATTACTCAGTAAATTGATTGAAAATAGTTAATGTCTTCTAAAGTCTAATATTTGGGAACCTACTAGTTATTGAATTTTCCTCCTTGCAACTAATCTGACAATGAACATAAACCTACTTTAAAAATGTTACATTAGTAATAAGTGAACAAAAAGTACATATAACCTATCCAAGTTAGGAAAGTCAGCAACCATCTCAGAAGCAGTGGTAAAGACTGGTTAAGTACCTCAAAAATGAGTAAGCACTACAAAAGTGAGCAGTAGCACTCTTCCGGGTAACTCATAATTTTAAATGTTATCAGTATCATCTGACAAGCACGGCGGTAATGGAATATGCCTATATGCAGCAGTATACAGTATCTATACTTGGATGGAAGAGTGAAAGATATTAGACTATAACCAATCATCATCATCGCAGCCCACATACGTCCCACTGTTGGGCTCGCGCCTCCTACACAATGGGAGGGAAATTGACCTACTATACCATGCTGGTCAGACATGTTGGTATAGGCTAGTTGTCTTTTACGACATCCACGGGCATGATAGGGAGTGGTGAATTGTATTCTTACTCCGTCACCACACGGAGAATACTACTAAATACAACTAATCAATTTGATAGTATTTCTGACATTATACAAATGATTTTATAATTGTACTAGCAAACCGCTCTCGCTTCGGTTTCAGTCCCTTACCAGCGTAGTTTCCGTTCCCGTGGGAATATCGGGATAAAATATAGCCTATGTTGCTCCCTGATATTATAGCTTTTCAATTTTGAAATCGCTTTAGTGGTTTAAACGTGAAAGCGTAACAAACAAACAAACAAACTTACTCTCGCATTTATAATATTAGTATGGATATTAATGTCTCTATGAACATTTACACCAGTTGCAATGTGGACTCACTAGTGCTAGCTAGACACAGTGTGCTCCGCATAGAAAATATTCTTCGTCTGTTTTGTGTGAATGGAACTAATAAGTGACAATATGTGGCTGGTTTTTGCTATAAATTTTTTCCCTATTTACATAACACCCGTGATTACATTTCACGCTCGTGTTTTCGTTGTTTTTTTTTGTGGTTTGTCTTACTCTAATCGTCTATTGTGGGTGTCGTAAAAGATAACTAAGTCATTCAACTTTTACGCTCATAGTATAGGAAGAAATAGTGAATCAGTCACCACACGGACAGGGATACGATAAAATCTTACGATATATCTAACCTCCGCGGGTGACTGGAACGGGGAATAGTCCGTCACCCACAGAGAGGCAGACCGCGCGGGGGTGACCGACGTCCCAGGAGGGGCGTCATAAAGGGAGGAGGAGGTAACGCGTCGGGCTGGCCACGGACGACAAGGACCACCTTACCGGTGGTCATTGGGCAATGGCGAAGGGGAGGGCAAACGGTGGGTTATGGGGCTGCACACTGCCGTTTCGTTACCCCGGATGGAATGGATAGCGTGTGCGCTTACCATAGCCCAAAACAAACGATATACCTAAGCCATTGCTTATTGCAAATACAAGTATACTTTGTTAAATATATCAACACAATTTTACAGGTTCAAAGAAGCGGAAAGTGTTTATGAGGATTTATTAAAGAGAAATCCTGAGAATGTGATGTATTACCAAAAACTTATAGAAGCCAAACAACTTAATGATCCCGATGAAAAAGTGGCCTTTTTCGATGTATATAAGTAAGTATATTTTTTATGATAACGAGCCAAGAGCGAATGTTATATGCTTGCAAGTTTTTACACCATCAGACTAGATTTATCTCACACAGTCAACCTAATATTTTTTATTTCCCAAAAAGAAAGAAATCGAGAAGATATGGAAATCCCTTTTTCAATTTATTTTCTATTCATTATTTATTGTTATAGAATAACTTCTAGCTTTCACGATTCCTAAGCAATATGCCCCTGTTATACCGACAGAGGAATTATTGAAACTTTAATAATAGTATTCTGTTGATAATCCTTGCTTTGTATCAATAAGCAAAAAACCTTAAATTTAACTGTAAAAATTGTTCTGTATAGTAACCAGCTAACTCGTGCAACTTCGTTTGCATGACATAAGACGGAATCACTAAAAGGACTATATTTTGACAGTTTTTGGAACATTTTTAATCAATCTTCTGTTCCTATTGATCATAGAGTGATTTCACATACGAGTAGCCTATAAAGCTTTCTCGATAAGGGAACCATGCAACTATGATTTTTCTATTAGATCCTACAGTTACTGAGATTAGCACGTTTAATCAAACAAATTCTTCAGCTTCCTAATATTTGTAGCAATACTACACATATATACATATAAGATTTCATCTGTCTTTGGGTCTCCTCCACAATAGTAGAGAGAGTGGCCCACTATCCCGTGCTGATCAGCCATGGTATTTTATTCTAATACATTGATGGTTATATCCCTGGCCATGAATGCGGTACTCAAAAACTACATACAATACAAGGAGGTCCCGTGGTCATCTTAAAAAACCGAAAAAGGATATACGACGTCTTTAGAACCCTATGCAATTTTCGTAATAGCAGGATGAAAAATATAATAGATCATATTGTAATCTTACTCGAATATAACAAGGTTTATTGAATACGGTAGCAGACGAATTAATCTCTATAGAAAAGTGGTTACCATTTTTCATACACTACTTACACTACTTAGGAAAACTGATTAAACAGTATAAATTATTTTCGTCTAAACACGGATATTACAAGTTGTGCCATGGCTGATTGTAACAGACAATGCGGTAGTAATCCTTGACTAAAATTTTACTATGTCTTATTTGCAGGAAAGAATATCCTAAAGCAATAGCGCCAAGGCGGTTACAATTGTCAGAGGCGCAAGCGCAGCCTGTATTCCAGCGGCTCGTTGACGAGTACCTGCGACATGGGCTTCATAAAGGAATACCGCCGCTCTTTGTTGATCTCAGGTATTCTATATTAAAATGTATCGTTATTAATTTCTTAGTCTATCGAAGTGTTGAATGTGGCGATGCGATGGTCGACCGCGTTGGGAGATGGGACGCGTTTGGGGTCACCTTTTGCAAGGTAGTCATCTCACGGAAGGGTGTGGTAAGGTTTAGGTTGACTCATCCACATGGTGAATGAGAGGTACGAGCACTTCAGGTTATGGGGCCGCTCGTCGTCCTTTCTGTCCTTCCGGACGGATCGAATGGGGTGTAATCATACTATAGTTGTCCCAATAAAAAAATGGCTGGATTGGGTATCAGAGCCTCCATCCTAACCAGCTCCGCCGCTAGCGTTTGGATCGCCGCTGCCGGTCTTCAGTCGAGTATAGCCTTCAATATGTAATTTGCGGGCTGTCTGACCAAACTCGGTCCTGAGTCTGGGGTAACAGTTGAACATCAAGAGAACAACAGATACTCGTGTGATGATTCTCCGCCATTTGAGCCGAGCACTGTGGATTATAAAAATTATGAACACACCCATTGCACTGTGTGCAATGGGTGTGTTCATAATTTTATCATTATGTGCGTAAATAATACAATGGTGTTACTGATTCCTTTTATGTGCGGTCTAATTAACAATTTCTTTGACCAGTAGTGATTTGAACTCGTATCGTTCACGTCGATGGAAGCATAGAGCTAAGTACGAGTAAACCGTCCTAAATACCCTGGCCTATAAAACACAGCTTACCATATCTGCCCAGAACGTTTTTTAGGATCAATTCTAATTATTTTCAACTATATTGTTAATCAATGATTATTTATAAGGCCTGTAATAGTTATTTGTGATTTTCAGTTCGGGATATAGGTTTCTTTCAGTGGTTCAATATTGAACCCGTGGGCACGTGGCTAATTTGCATTAGAGTTCGTGAAGTAATTTTGGGTTGTTATCGACCTTATGGGCATATATGGTTTAATCGCGATTACTCGTTTATCAGGCAGTTAATTAATAACCGTGTGTTATTTCTATCCATTAAGAGAGCCCGCACACATACAATTGCAAGTTGGACGACTATCATACGACTAAATTGCGTACATATACAATTTAGCTGGCCAACTTTATTGAATTGGTTACACGCCGCAGACTTAACCGATTTAGTCGGTGCCAGTATTGCCAGCGCGGTGCGTGTGTGTGAAAATGCGAGAAAAAACCTTTTAATTGCTCTATTAACAAAAAGAAGACGAAAACAAAAGAGAACATTTTGGATGCATGCCATATTAAATAACAGATTACAATATGGGAAGCATCATACATTGCATTATTAACTCAGATATTACCCTGACAAATTGTTTCAAGTCTTTTTTGTGCAACGCTGGCCTTTTTTGAACTTCCTCTATGAGCTCTTTTACTTTTTCATTTGCAACAAGTGATCGGGAGACAGACGTCGTACCCGTCGACGAAGATGTGACGTGGGGAAATCACACGCACGCGTGTGGTCATCTTGAATCTTGCCGTGCAACTGTCCAACTAAGTTGGATAGTGTGCGAACTTGCATAGGATAACCATCCTAACAAGCAGTTGGCCGATAGTTGGACAACTTTTTAATCGGAAGGGAATCGTGATTCTGATATGATCGGTGTCCAATTAATTAGTTGGACGATTTAGTTGGAGACGATGTGCGGGCTAGCTTAAGTAACAACGCCTAATTGCGATTTAGTCGGCCAACTTACAATTGTATGTCTGCGGCCACTCTAATTGTGTGTTTGTTAAGTCCTGCACAATCATTATCAGCCACCGAGTTTTTTTTCTCTGGCGTAGATGTTATATGCATATTTAATCCTTTAGTCGCTTTATACGGCACCCACGGGCAACTTGGTGAACTACTGCATTCCTACACCATCACCACACTAATAAAATGTGTTATGTCTGTTATTGTGTTGGAAAAGACATCCTTTCCCACACAATACAAGGATTTATTCCTTATTTTTATTCATAAAAAAAACTTAACAGTAGTGATTTTAAAATTTCAGAACTTTATACTTGGACCAAAGTAAAGCGGACACGATAGAAAAATTAATATTACAATATGTAGAGAATTTATCATCAAAAGGTGCATTTAGTTCGGACCCCAATGAAGTGAAACAGCCGGCGAGTGCGTTATTATGGGCGTATTATTATGCAGCTCAACACTTTGATCATAAGAAACAAACTGATGTTGCGTTACATTACATAGATTCGGCGATAGAACACACACCTACCCTTATTGAATTGTTTATTGTGAAGGGTAAAATATATAAGGTTAGTATTTGTAACGATTTTGTAATAATTGTAACGGATATTGATACTTTGCCCTATATTAATTCCTTACCTAATTTTGATACCTTATCTAATATTGATATCTTTTTCACCAATGACATCTAAATTTTAATTAACACCTAAAGTCTATATGATAGATATTACATCAGTGTTTGATTGTTGTTAGCTGTATGAATCTTATTATTGCGTAGATGGCGTAATGGTTTGAATATCGAGCAGTACAGTACCGCGGTTTGATTCTCACGTAGGATAAATTTGTGCGATTCACATATTTTTATGCCGTGTCAATTGTCCGTTCGTAATGATATAAGGTATCGTCCTTAGTACGTTTTAAAAAAATTCTTTAGGTGCTACTTAATATGTGGGTGTCGTTAGTGAAAAAGGGCATTAAGGCACCTATGAGTTTAAAACGATTGGTTATTTATAATTGAAGTACAATGGTGATAAATATCTTTTTATATTATGTAGTACATACTGATGGTTCCCTCCAGTTCCCAGTGATGTTACAATTACTAAAACCTACCACACGAAAATATTCTCACAAACTTAGGCTTCCGGCTCACTCACTCACATGCAGTAACAAATGGCTATTACTGAGACATTGATTTATTGCGAAAGTGTACTACCTCAGACCGACCAGCCAGTGATTGTTGACAGACTGTCGATACTGTTAATCTTACCATATTTCAAAACTAAGCTTTTTACTTAATTATTTTTCAGCATGCCGGTGATCCCATATCAGCATATCAGTGGTTAGAGGAAGCTCAAGCTATGGATACAGCGGATCGTTATGTGAATAGCAAATGTGCAAGATATATGTTAAGAGCTGGACACGTTAAAAGGGCCGAGGAAATGTGTGCGAAGTTTACCAGAGAAGGTACTGTGTTATGCTATAATATGCTTTTCGATAATGACAGAGTAAGAATACTAGGCTTTCCGTGTGGTGACGGAGTAAGAATATAAATTATCAGCCATTTTACTCATGGGTGTCGTAAAAGACGAATAATGGAATGATAGATAGTAGATCACATCTATGCAAGAGAAGAAAATCTTGTCATAGAACCCTTTGCCTGGACATCTGACCAGCGTGGTATAGTTGGGCAATTTTTCTCTCTTTGTGGAGTAGGCCCAAGCCCACCATTAGCTTTGCAAATAAGATCAGAGGATGAAGAATACTATCCACAACCGCTTCCTTTCCCATGGAAATTGTGAAAGCGTTTAAGCAATAATATCAGTAGAAAAGTAAAGTAGGTAGAAAAGGAAAGTTCGATATCAATTCCTGTGATAACCTGACAACTTAGTACAGTAATGAATTCTGATGTTAACGCGAGTAAAAAAAAAAACGTATTTATATGAATTTTATCGGAATTTATTGGCAACTAGCAACTCGCCCTCACTTCGCTTTGGTTTTAGTCATTTTACCGGCGTAGTTCCCGATCCCGTGGGAATACTGGGATAAAATATAGCCTAGTTTACGCCCTGATAGCTTTCCTTTGGTGAAAGAATTTTTGAAATCCGTCCAGCCGTTTTGAAGATTACCCGGAACAAACAGACAGACACAATAATTAAAAGTGATTTTTAGGCATGTGTACAGTGCAAATAACGGCGTGAGCATGAAAAAAGCCTATTATTTTGACATTATAAATAGACACTCCAATTTTATTTATTGGTATAGATTACGTATTTATAACAATTTTATCGCGTTTGCATTCTTAAAAAAAAATAATCTCTACCAAAATGTGGGTTAAAACATAATAACAAATTTCGTTAGCGGGTAGAGAATCACAAATCTCTGTAAGAACGTTGACTTGTTGGATGCGAGACATCCCGTGATTATGAACGCTGCAAAGTATTCGAAACGTTGGGCAATCAAAATTCAAATACAAACGCGATAAAACCGTAGTTTTATTTACAATATGTAATAAACATTAGAAATTTGATGAAGTTGGTTTAACAACTACATACTCAAGAATGCATAACGTCACAAATCTTTTACCAATAATTTTGCGTCGACTTGAAATATTTGGGATAGGAACAGGATAATGATAATACTTCTTGACTAAATTATCTTTATGATCATAAGATAAATTTTTTAAAATTTTCCTTATCAATAAATTTGAAAATAAGGAAATTATATTAGTCATAGTATTGTTTGTGTTACAGGAGTGCCAGCAACAGAAAACCTTAACGAGATGCAATGCATGTGGTTCCAGACTGAGGCAGCGGCCACATATCAACGTTTGCACCAATGGGGTGATGCACTTAAAAAGGCTCATGAAGTTGATAGGGTTAGTGTTTTTTTTTTCAAAGATTTGTGTGCCAGTGTCGGGTTCGAATCTCATGCAGGACAACATTTTGTGCCACATACAAATTGTTGTTGTGATTCTGATTAAAGATAGAAAACAATAGTAAGAAAATGCATCATCATTACAGTTCATATATGTTCCACTGCTGGGCTCGAGCCTACTCCACAATAGGAGCGAAATTAACCTTTTATACCACGCTGGTTAGACATGTTGGAATGGGGTTTTATTTCGACTTTTCCACCTCTTGTATATTCCAGTTGGTTGTCTTTTATGACACCCATGGGCAAAATAGGGAGTTGTGAATTGTATTCTTACTCCGTCATCTCATGGACAATAGACTAATAACGAAAATTTGTGCATTAAGTATAAGATTTAGTAATAATGGGTATATGCGATTCAAATATTCACCGTAAACGCTTAGTTAACCAACTTCAAAAAAGGAGGAGTGTGTAAGATGGTAGAGTGATTTAAGTACCAGCCTCGTGCCGAGTGTCGTGGGATTTAATCCCGTCACGCAGGACACTTCTTTGTGTGATCCACAAATCATTATGCCTTGTCTTATGTCGTGTTATTTGTCATTGTATATTTGTGAAGACCCCCGGGACATAACGATTTTTCCGTCGTACAGTGTTATACAAAATAAATTATATTTAAGTAAAAAAAACTGCCTTCAAAGAATACTATTGCTTTATTTACGAATCTCTTTAGCTAAGGCACAGACTTGAAAAGGTAACTTTCATTATTTTGTTACTTATAAGTTGATTTATTCTTGCTTTTTAGTGGTCACGCCACATTAAAATTACCTAATATACTCAAATCCATTCAATTCTGCATATATAATTGAATTGTAGCCTCGATTTTTATTAGGAGGATTTTATTAGGATAGGATCATGAGATCCTGACCTGATCTTCACGGGACCACTCGGCAAACACAATATTAAACCAAAAAGAATTCCTCCAAATTGGTGTAAGTGTCTTCAAGTAATCAGTGACCATTTATATAATAAAAATAAAAAAGCTTTCGACCTGGCCACGTTTTTGAAATCGGTTAAAAAATTAACAAATTTTACTTACCTGAGTAAAAATATTTCTAGGTTACAAATTTTAGAGTCATTAACACTATGAAAAGGGTCCAATTATCCATTCATTTTGTCATGGACGTCTACTATAGTACATAGATCTTCTCAAATTGGGATAATGCCAAAAACATCCATTTGATAAGCGGGATGGGCGTCGCAATTGTATGTTTTCCTGACTGCCCATTCCTTTAGTGATCTCTAAGCTGGTTTTAACGACTTCTTCGAGAAAGTAAGCGATAACAGCTTGCATCCAATGGTTCCCAGCGACTTTCAAGTCGTCAGTCTACCTAGTAGGGTGTCGTCCTACGCCGCGTCGTCGGATTCGTAGTCGCCACTTGAGAACCTTACTTCCCCAACGGTTGTCGGTTCCACGAGCTATATGGCCTGCCTATTGCCATTTCAACGTGTTAATTCCGCGGGCTATGTCGGTTACACCCGTTCTTCTACCACCTTACAAGGTATAAAAATATACACTCATTTGCAAAAAAAACGGGCACCTAAGCAATGAACCATTTCAAATGTTAATATTTCTTTGTTTGATAATTATAGGTAGTTTTATCCACACAATTTGCTAAATTAATAAGAAAATAATCGTTTTCATCAGTATTTCATAAAATTTAGATACAATTTATGGGAAATAATGCTAAACCTCGCTAGTAGTGTATATTCGCTAGTAGTGCATATGCTCATGAAGTAAAAATAAAAAAGTTTTTTTGTTTGTTTTTCTTTAATAAAGTAAAAGCAGATAAATGTTTAGTATCGAGTGTGACCCCCTCTAGCTAAAATCACAGCTTGAATTCGTCTGGGCATGCTAGCGAGTATATCCCGGATACTTGCTTGCGGAATACGTTCCCACTCCGCAGTAATCACATTCTTCAGCTCTCTGATGGTCTGCGGAGCCGGGTGTACTGATCTCACACGCCGTTTCAGAACGTCCCAGACATGCTCTATGGGATTGAGGTCGGGACTTCGAGCTGGCCAATCCAAACGACGAATGCCGACCTCTTGCACATACGCATTAACATCGCGGGATCGGTGGGCGCGAGCATTGTCGTCCATAAAAATCGAGTCTTCACCTAGAGCGGCCAATGCGGGTTGTGCATGAGAAATTAGAACTTCCGTTATGTATCGATGCCCAGTCAGTGAGCCGTTTTCAATGAAGACTAACTCTGTACGATCCATTGAATTTATTCCTGCCCAAAACATAACAGAGCCCCCACCATAAGGTGTGATTTCTTCGAAACATGCCTCTGCAAAGCGTTCTCCTTGTCTTCTTAGCACTCGCCGACGTCGATCTTCACCGAACAGAGATATCCTGGCTTCATCAGAGAACAAAACCCTATTCCAATCGTCTTGAGTCCATGATTCACAATTTCTAGCGAACCTAAGCCTGTGAACTCTGTGCTCACGGAGTAATTTGGGGCCGCGGGCCGGGCGGTGACTGCGTATATTGGCAGCGAGAAGCCTCCTCCTGACCGTCCATAGACTAATATGCACATTTCTTACTTCTTGGAGGTTGTTCTTAAGATCCACATACGAAGATTTGCGATTTCTCAATGCGCGACTCACAAGAAAACGATCATCCCGTGGTTGGGTACATGGTTTTCTTCCAGAACCAGGCCTTCTCTCGACGGAACCAGTCTCCTGATATCGCTGCCAGGTCCTTTGGACTGTCGAGCGACTAACATTTAGCCTCCTAGCCACGAAACATTGGCTGCAACCCTCTTCAAGCAGCGCGATAATTTTGGTAGCTTTTACCACTTTATCTACCATTTTTGATACAGCCAAACAGCATTAAATAAAGCTTTGACAGTCAAGGATATGAAATTAATCGATAAAAATTGAATAAAAGTTATGAAAGTCGATGTTAACTTCTGGAACTTCGCGCCAAAAATGTAGGATAAAAAGGGGTTTTCTGTAAAAATGAACATCAAATGAAAAATTGAATTTAGAACGTACTTTTTTAAATACCACAGCATTTTTAAAACCGGCCAGTAACGTGTACAAACGATTGAAACCTTTTTGGTATTGTATCTTTTTAAATATGAATGAAAATCAAAACCGCCCGTTTTTTTTGCAAATGAGTTTATATATTATCTAATTTAGATAAAATTTTTGTTGACAGCACTTCTCAGAAATAATGGAGGACCAGTTCGACTTTCATTCGTATTGTATGCGAAAGATGACTCTTCGTTCGTATGTGGGGCTATTGCGTCTAGAGGATGTGCTCCGGGCTCACCCCTTCTACTTCCGTTGCGCGCGCGTGGCCATACAGGTGTACCTGCGTCTGTACGCGTGCCCACTACAGGACGCGCCGCAGACTACCGAACCAGACACAGGTCAGTAAATATTCTTAAAAATACTCATAAAAATAATCACTAAAAACCTCATGAAAACTCATAAAATACTCATTCATTAAATCTATACCAATAAATAAAATTGGAGTGTCTGTTTGTAATGTCAAAATAATAGGGTTTTTTCATGCTCACACGGTTATTTGCACTATACATTTGCCTAAAATACACTTTATATTTTTTTGTCTGTCTGTCTGTTTGTTCCGGGTAATCCTCAAAACGGCTGGACCGATTTCAAAAATTCTTTCACCAATGGAAAGTTATAATATCAGGGAGTAACATAGGCTATATTTTATCCCAATATTCCCACGGGAACGGGAACTACGCAGGAAAGACGACTGAAACCGAAGCAAAGCGAGGGCGGGTTGCTAGTTACTCATAAAAGTGAATTTGTGTGGTCGTAAATTATAACCGTATGCTAAAAATGTATGTTACATTTGTGTGGTGAAGTAGTAATGGTTACAATTTCCCACCCCCTACTATCAAACTCGTAGGTGTCAAGGTTATATCGGCTGTTATACATCCCACTGCTCAATTCGTCTCTATAGTAAGAGGGAATTTGCCCCTTATATACCATGCTGGTTAGACAGGTTGGTACAGAGGTTTGTTTCGAGTTTTCTTTCTCTTGCATAGATGATATGCGTATTATATCCCTTAGTCATCTTTTACGACATCCACGGGCAAGATGAAGGTAGTGCTTTCTTTTTTTTTTTTTATGGGCTATGGTAAGCGCACGCGCGGTCCGATCCGTCCGGGGCGATGAAAGGACGGCGCGCGGGCCCATAACCCATCCGTACCCACGTCACCTCGTTGTTGGGCCGACCACCGGAGCAGATGTGACTTGTCGTCAGTGGTCAAGATGAAGGCAGTGCTGAATTGTATTATTATACCGTCACCACATGGACTAACGGGTATAATGTGCATTTAATATCATTGCAAAATTCGGCATAAAATATATTAACTCGTCTGACCAGCGTAGTATGTCAAATTCCCTTTTACTATAGAGGAGGCTCGAGCCCAACAGTGGGACATATAGGAGTCCAAAGAAAGACTACGATAATTCTTTAAGTATTTATTGGCTTCTTCTCTTTGTGGTACTGATTTATACTTGCGAGATTGTTATTTATATCTGCTTGGTTGTGTATTGTTATTTATATCTTCGTAATATCATTAATTACTGTGTAATTGTGATTTGTACCTGCGTGTACTCATGAATTTTACCTGCGTACTCATAATTTTTACCTGCGTAATCTTAATTTATAGCTGCATAATCCTACGTACTTATTATTTATTCTTTCGTACTCATAATTAATACCTGCATAATAGATATTTGGGTAATCTTAACTTATATCATTTTAATTATTGCATGGGGATGTGACTTTTGTATGTCTATTGTGCTTGTATGCCTATTTATTTAATTTCATTATCATCTCAACTCATATACGCCACACGGCTGACTTCCAGGTCCCTCCATGATAAGAGAGTATAGGTCACTTAAAGCTGCTGCACAGTGTTGGTCAGACGATTTGGCATAGGGTTTTATATCGAGTTTTCCCTCTCTTTTATGGATGTCACTTAGTTGTCTTATACGACACCTACGGTAAGATATTGGTGAATTGCATTCTTAGTTACAACACCGCAAATATGTTCTTTACCTGAATGATATTAGCCCGGAAGTGTCCGTATAGCCAATAAAACCTCGAAGTATCTCTTCCCTCTATCTATTACACGAGGCGAGAATTGCAGACATCGAATTTTTTTCTTCAGTTCTAACTCTATTCTAATTCAAATAATTTATTATACATAAACCCTGCTGGGGGGGGCACTTAAATATTGTGAGTTCTTATATTGTACCTTAAAGAAATTCGAATAACTACCATCGGATCGCGAGTGCGCTGAGAAGATTCGACAAGAAACTAAGCGGGTTTGAATATATATTTGATTTTTATTGACTTCTTTTAAATAAAATTACATATTATAACATATTTATAGCCATATAAATAGTTCCAGTGTGCCAGCAAATGACCCTACAGGCGGCTCCTGATCATGAGTTAATCATTAGAGCAGCCATCTTTCCCCTCTGTCAGAAGGCACGTTTGCACCGCTATCCCTACATCGGGATTTATACCTGCGTGTAGTTAATTTATATCTATGTGTTTTGGATTTATTCCTGCGTGGTCATGCTTTATAATTTACTTATTTGCCAGTGAGTCCCCTAAAAAATACAACATATAATATGTATATAACATATAATATGTATATAACATCTGTCCAAGAGAAGTAAAACCGAACATAAAACCTTGTATCAACACGTTTAGTCAGCGTGTATTTCCCTTATATTGTGAAGAAGGCTCGAGTTCAATAGTGGAATGAATATGAGCTAATATATTTTAGCTAACATAATTGTATACTCTTTGCTTTATGTTCATTTGCGTTTGAACTCGAAACAAAATCCTATACCAACCCGAAAACTCGAAAAAAGCCTAAACCAACCTGTCTGACCAGCATGTATACCATGCTGTAAGGTTAACTTACCTGCTATTTTGGAGGAGGTTTGAGCCCGGCAGTGAGATGTGTATGAGCCGAGATGAATTGCGTTATAAACGCAACGCAATCTTAGTGTTTCATTCGCATAGTTTAACAATGACAACAATTCAGTTGGCAAAATATAATTTTGATTCCATTTTTTTTTATTTTCATAATAATGGGCGTTGACAATGTTGTAAAAAAAAACTTGATCACTTTAAATAACACGACACATATTAGACAAAGGAGAAGTTGCGCTTGACAAATCATAGAACATGAAACGCTTCAATTACACAATGACGTAACTGACATGTATTCATCATCATCATTGCAGCCCACATACGTCCCACTGTTGGGCTCGGGCCTCCTCCACAATGGGAGGGAATTTGACCTACTATATCATGCTGGTCAGACATGTTGGTATAGGGTTTCATTTCGAGTTTTCCTTCTCTTGCACAGATCTTATGTGCATATTATATCCCTTAGTCGTCTTGTACGACATCCACGGGTAAGATAGGGAGTGGTGAATTGTATTCTTACTCCGTCACCACACGGATATGACATGTATTACAAACAACTAAAAATCTTTAAAATAAGTATAATTTTTGGATATATTTTATTGATAGTGTAATGAAAAGATGATGAAGAATACAATTCACTACCCTGTACTTGTCTATCTCTTGTCTGTCTATAATCCAGTAAGAAACTACAAAAGTTATAATTATAAAAAAATAGTTATAAATGTATAAGTTGCCTAATACTTAGTTTCCTTTGCTTATATCGTTTTCCGTGTGGTGACGGAGTAAGAATACAATTCATCATTCCTCTCTTGGCCGTGGGTGTCGTAAAAGACGACTAAAGGATATGTATATAACATCTATGCCAGAAAAGGTAAACTCGAAATAGACCCTATTACCCGTCTAATCAAGGATAGTAAGTTAATTTCCCTCCTATTGTGGAGGGGGTTTGAGCCCAACAATGGAACGTATATGAGCCGAGATGAGATGATGTTATGTACTGACGAAATTCCATAAAATATCATCATCATACTCATCCCAAATATGTACTTGGAGTCGACGCAATATGTAATCTTTCATAGCAACAAAATCTTCTATAATCTTTTATAGCAAAATATACTAGCAACCTGCCCTCGCTTCGGTTTCAGTCGCTTTACCCGGATAGTTCCCGTTACGGTGGGAATATCGGGATAAAATATAGCCTATGTTACTCCCTGATATTATAGCTTTCCACCGGTGAAAGAATTTTTGAAATCACTTCGGTAGTTTAAGCGTGAAAGCGTAACAAACAAACAAACTTACTTTCGCATTTATAAATTAAGTAAGGATATTTCAATAGTTTTATGACCAGTCACATGCCTCACAACTCTCGTTCTCACAACTCCTCCCATAAAAATAAAAAATAACAAGTTATTGGTTATCAAAACAATTATTTTTTTATGCGTTGTTTAATCATGCGATTTTAGAATTAAGTCTTGTGTCGATTATTATTGGATTCGTCTTCAATGTGGAATACATTCGCAACAAGGAATGTATATGTGAAAAAGTTTATAAAATTTATATGTGGTAGGACAACACTCTCTGTTACAACAGTTATCTACCTACAGCCGCGGGCCAGTCCGTCCGGGGTAGCACCACACTTGCAGAAAATCGACGTCTGAGTAGTAGCAATTTGTCACTAGGTACATTTCTTTCCGTGAGCGAGAGAGCCGGAATCTCAGCTTTCTGAGGGTGTTTGCATGTGGTGGGTTTTGGTGATGTCTTTAGTATCACCGAACTTCATTGCACGCATTCACACAATTGCTTCACTATAGGCAACGCTCTAACAAAGGTTCATATCAGTAGAGAAGGAAGGACAAAGAAAACTCTAGAGCTGGGTTTTGGTGATGCCTTTAGTTAGTGAGTTTAATTAGTGAGCCTCACATGAAGTTGGTTCATTCCATTCCATCAGCCTATAGACGTCCACTGTTGGACTAGCCACGAGAATGCCACTTGGTATGGTCCTGCGCCACTTGCATCCAACGGTTTCTGCGACTCCTAGTAGGGGGTCCTCCTGCGGTGCGTCGTCCGGTGCCTGGTCGCCATTCGAGAACCTTCCTTGGAAGGTTCCAGGTCTAGGGCTATGTTAAGTACTTAGCCAACTTTTACGACACCCACGAATAATGTAAACGCTAGTAGTATTCGTAGCCGCCAAACAATAGTATTTGTGAAGTTATAAATATTCAATATTTGGTTGTTATAAGGTCGTATGTAATAATTTATGCTATTTCATGATTCCTTATTATTGTTATATTACAAAATTATATTAATGGTAATCCTTGAGAAATATGGCGTTACACCCTATAACAAAGAGTTGAAGGCACCTGTGTTAATAAAATATATCCGTTTCCACGTTTATTATACATATTTCATTAAACAATAGTTACCGTAAAATTGAATTTCAATACATATTGAGAATTTTGAATGCGGTAAATTTCATTCAAGTATATTACTAAGAACTATCTTGTAGTAAGATTTTTATTTTGTTGTATGTGTCCTTGTCATAAATCATCATTTCAGATCACAAAGGTCCCATTGTTTGTCTTGAGGCGCCTACAGAGTAGGAGAGAATATTATCTACTATGCCATGCATTTTGCGTGTGGTAAAGTAGTAAGAATAAATTCACCACCCGCTCTCTTACACGTGGGTGTCGTAAAAGACGACTAAGAGATATAATATGCAATTATGTATATTATGCAAAAGAAGGGCAACTCTACATAAAACCTTGTTCCTTCTTCCTTATTGATATGAACTTCCGCTGAGCGCCTGCCTAACGTGAAGAAAGTGGAGGGAGTGTGAATGCGTGCAATGAAGTTCGGTGATACTAAAGCCATCACTAAAACCCACCACATGCAAACACCCTCAGAAAGCTGGGCTTATTATTATATATTAGACTAGCAACCCGCCCTCGCTTCGGTTATAGGTTATAGTCGTTTTACCCGCGTAGTTCCCGTTCCCGTGGGAATACCGGGATAAAATATAGCCTAGTTTACGCCCTGATATTATAGCTTTCCATTGGTGAAAGAATTTTTGAAATCGGTCCAGCCGTTTTGAAGATTACCCGGAACAAACAGACAGACAGACAAAAATTTTTTAATTGCTATTTTAGGCATAGGTGTCGTGCAAATAACCGTGTGAGCATGAAAAAAGCCTATTATTTTGACATTACAAACAGACACTTCAATTTTATTTATTGGTATAGATGGCATATTGCTAAGTCCATAGGATGTTTGCGCTAAAAGTGTCTATTTCTCTATTTATCAAGTATCTCGATGCCCGTTGGACATAGGCCTTCTCAAAGTAGGATCATGCCATAATCGCTACGCTTGATAGGCACGTTGGCGATTGTAATTGGTGTTACGAGTATTTTACAGAGGTCTCTATAACTATTTGGGTGGGCCAGTAACGAGTTCTTGTTTTCGGTGACGCCCATTCTCCTGTTATATTTTAGTTTCACTACTCCCACTAGAAGCTAAGAGTTGCCGTCTTATTTTATTTTTATGCCATCTTATGGAGTTCACGACTTAGTAAGAGTAAGCTTAGTTTAGGTGTATATGATCATATGAAATGTATTTTTTAGTAAATAGGCAACCCTATTGTCGGTTTCAGTTTTATTATACTATAAAACTGAAATATAAAACGAAAATATGAAGTTTTTGATTATTTTTCTTTTGAATCTGGTAAATTGTTGCTATATATTTTTTTTCCCATAACCGTATATACCCGTATGTGATCTTATGGTGTTGTTTACATTATATAGGAGGTGTTCAAGTTATTTATGTCAATGGTGAATTTAAAGTTGGTATATAACCAATTAGCATATGACCAACGTATATACTAGCTTCAAGTTCAAATAAATACCGTAATTAGAGCGTGTAATACTAAAAAATAATGCTACTTTCGCTTTTATTATGTTAGTAAGGTCTTTGAATATTTAATTTTTATTAAAATTGACCTCAGCTACTATTAATTCTGTAATATTAATAATTTTATTATCCGGTGACGGAGTAAGAATACAATTCACCACCCCTCTTGCCCGTGAGTGTCGTAAAAGACGACTAAGGGATATAATATGCGAATAAAATTTATGCAAGAGAAGGAAAACTCGAAAAAATCTCTATATGCCAACACGTCTGACCAGCGTGGTATAGTAGGTCATTTTCTTTCCCATAGTAGAGGAGGCCTGAGCTCAACAGTAGGACGAGCATGGGCTGGCAATTATAATAATTATTTAAATACCCTGTGTGGTGACGGAGTAAGAATACAATTCACCACCCCTTTTTTGCATGCGGTTGCCGTAAAAAACGACTAATGGATTTTAATACAACCCGTCTGGCCAGTGTGGTATAGTAGGTCATTTTCCCTCCCATTGTGGAGGAGGCTAGAGCCGAGCAGTGGGACGAATGTGAGTTGTAATCATGATGAGGCAACCCTATCGGTGGGTATAGTTTTTTCTATACTATGTATATTGTCATATTGTATTTTTTATGATTATTTTTAATCTGGTAATTTTTTGTTATATATACATTTTCAGTTCAGGAATATACCAATATGTTCCTAAATAGATAGTAGTCCATATTTTACCTAATAATCTTTTCAAATCCTAACTTATACGTAGTAAGTCTATTGTCCGCTATTGGGTCCAGTTTAACGAACTATTATGAAATATGACATAACTTTTGAACAAGGGCTGAAAACTAGAATTTCATGTTCAGTAGTGGCATACTTAAGTAGTTTTATTAATTGTTGGTCCTCATGAGGCAGTTCTATAAATTGTTGCTCCAGGTCCGTCGACATCCACGCCTGTGCATTGTGACGCTGATAGTACCAATAGGCTTTGCAGGCGTGTTGGTGATTACAATAGCTATTATAACTTAGGACATCCCTTGCTCATTCTTTTAGTGATATTTTAGCCAATTTTAAGATCTCACATTGGAAAGTTAGGGTTGGTGACATATTGTATTCATAATCTATTGTATTAATAAATGTAAATGTTGATTAAATTTTATAAATGGATGGATGAATGGATTTTATGAATGGATGAATAATGGATGTTAAAATTTCAATTCGTATTGACGATAGTATTTGGTGTTATGTTTTACATTTATATAGTGCTGTTGACCATTCTTCTCGTGATTTACACAGCTTTTACGACTCCCATGAGAAAATAAATAGTGGTGACCTGTTGTATTCTTAACCCTTCACTAAAGTCCAATCTCTACACAATCATTAACAATATCTATGAGAAAATTAGGATTATTCTTTGTAAAATCTATTATTATTTATCTATTTAACTGGTATATCTTTCATTAAGTACAATCATTCTCGTATTATATAGTATAATGGAACTATTTAAATGGTTGCAATGTCCTAGACAGTATGCTTATGTATAATTTACGACCTTGTTTATTATATACAATGGTTAAGGTTTTAGTAATTTTCATTTTTTTTATACATACAATATTGTCCCAACTGCGACCATGGCATAGATTCAATTCTATCTATTCAATAGACTTTATTTACATTTAATTTTGTGCACGGATTATATGTTTTAAGTTATATAATCATACCTAATTATGAGAAAAAAAAAATGTGAGATAAGATTAACGTGACAGTTTAGTTGGGATTCGTTTTAATTAAAACTTAGTTCGTAAATAATTTTCCATTATTTTATTTTTAATCCTTTGTTTTAAAAATATATTACAAAATCACATTGATTCGTCATCAATTATTGTATAACAATTTTATAATGATTAACAATTGTTTTCACAAATATATCATAATGTTTCAATCATTGTCACACATATCACATCGTTCCATTTATTTCGTTGAATACTGACATAAATAAATTAACTATCATTATGCATGCACCACAGTCTTAAAAATAGTTTAATAAATAACCTAACAAATTATTAAGCGTCTATATTTGTTTCACAACAACATCGCTAAATTGTAAAGCTATATTTCGCTTTTTAAATATTATGGCAATGCGGGAGGTCCCGCTAGTCTCTCAAACCTTACACTACTTAGGACACTTTTAACATCACATATGCGCTTTAATATTTACACAGCGCGCCGCTGGCGCGACGATAACAGTTCTCTTCAGACTAGAGCTTTGGTTTCACCGACCGTAACCTGGCGATCTGTACCTCTCACGGGCTGCTTGTGCTGCTTGCGGCGTTAAGAAGTACACATGAGCACCCTCACCCGGTAATCGGTACGATACGAGCGAGCCAGGTCGGCCTTCACCTACAGAATTTACAGGACCTATCCATTCTGCATCAGGATTTATTGTAGGCAATGGCCTTTTGTAATTCACAGCCGTATCACCCGCTAGAGAAGGCCTGATTAAGTCGTACTGTTCGCCTGTGAACTTAGGTCGTTGCACTTGCGTCGGCCTTCTGTATTGCTGGGACATTCTGTAGCCGGGATTAGCTATTGGTATGAATTCGCTGTCAGGATCGATGGTCGGTCGCGGGAGGCGGTCGTTCACTAAAGTGTCTTCAGCTAGTGAGGGTGGTTTCTGTTCTATTAGTTCTGCATTTACTTGTGGTATAGGTTCGCTTTCGGGTTCGATTTGTGGCCTAGGTGGCCTATAGTTCACTAGAGTGTCTCTGTCAAGTGATGGAGGATTGGGACTCTGCGATTCGACGATTTCATAAGCATATTGTAGATTGATATTGTTATCTATAGGTGTCCTTACAGTGTCGAGTGGAGCTGTCACTGCTAGACCGTTAACATCATGGGTGTTGTCTTCTAATTTTTTGCCAAATATATCGAATGAATTCTTTGTAATATCGTCGAAGTATGTCTCATCCTGTTTAGTGTAGTATCCTTGATGTACTGGGTTCGGTGTGGTGCTTGGGAATCTAGTTACATGATGAACAGGTGCGGGTTGATCACTTTGTATTTGTTGATTTCTATTTTTCTTGTTAAGAACATCCTTATGGACCGAAACGTCCTCATAATCTTCATCGCGTGTTTTTGTCGAAGGATAATATCTGCTCGAGGTCGGAGTCTCTGTTGTTACTTGTACATTTTCCACCAAATATTGCTGATGGTAACCGGGTGATACTGAGGGTGCAACCACGTTGAATTCATTGTCTACGTTGAATGGTTTACTATAGCTTACCATGGGCCTGAAAGGTTCTGGATCCAGTTTCGGAGGACGAAACGGAAGATCTTCAGGCCTCGGTTGATTGCTTTGATAACTAAACTGATATACTGGTCTCGCCGTAATAGCCTTAGGCTTGTGACTTTGAGATCTATGTGCGTGCGCTTTAGGTCTCTTCGTTGTGAAGAAATCTATAGTTTGTTGTATATCAGCAATTTGTTGATAGAATGGGTCCGGTCTCTGTTTTGTTTGTTGTTGCACATAAACAGGCTGAGGTCTCGGTTTCTGTATACTGAAATATTCCTGCGTTAAAGTACGAGGACCCTGTTTTTGTGGCCATAAGAATAACGCGTCAGTTTGATCAATAGCGCCGAATGTTACGTCAACTGCTGGCGAGTAACCTGATTGTGTGTTAATATTTTGCTGTTGCGGATAATTCGGTTGACTAACCGGTACGGTCTTGTAATAATTCCTTCCGTCAAAATACGTGGCCGGTGAGGGCGATGTCTTTGGTTGTTCGTCATAAAAGTAAAATGATGCAAATCCATTTTGATTTGGCGTCCTATTGTCATAGACAGGTTGCAGTTTTGTCGTTGGTGCATTGTTTTGTACATTTGAATAATGAGCTCTTAGTGGCACTTGAGTTGATGTAATATCATTAACAGTAACCGCTGGTACTTTTTGTGGCACTTTGTATAAAATGTATGGTTTCTCAGACGTCGTTGGCACTTTATTTTCATACACTGGCTCAGGGTAATCGTATATGACCGATACTGAGAGAGGCTTTGATGTAACTTTCGTTCTAGTTTTATAAACAGGTTTCTCTGCCTTTGGCCTTGATATGTTTTCTTCTGGCAAATTATGAATACGTACAGGATGCCTTGAAGGAATTCGATGTGGCTTTCTCATCTTCGGTGAAGTAATTATTTCGATGGGAACTGAGGTCGTAACAATTGGTGTTGTTTCAGTAGTTACAGTAGACTCGGTTGTCGTGGGACGCGTCTTGTACTTGGTACGATGGATCGTATGCGTAGTTGTCGGTCTTGATGTTGTCTTTGTACGTGTATATACTGTAGATGGTCTTAGTGTACTTGTACTTTTAGCATCCTCCGTTGAAGTTTCCTCTAAAGGCGCGAAGAAATCTGGAGGAGGTGGTAGTACTATTCCAGGCACAAGGGGGCCGGCAGGCACTTTGTTCTTATAGTCAGCGCGGTAGGAAAAATTGTAAGGCGGCGGATAATAAATCGAAGGGTCGTCTTCGTCGTACAGGTCTGACTGGTTGCTCGGTGGTGGTAGAAATACTGCGCCCGGTGGAAAGCCTTCTGGAAAAGAGCCGTTCATGGGTGGGAAGAAGGGGAATGCTCCTTCGCTCGCATTCCCGGGTAGGAATGGGAACGTAGGACTTGTCTCCGGCGCTCTCCCGGCAGTAGCGTTTCCTTGATTATCACTCGAGGGGTAGGGCGTGGCCGATGGAAAGAGGAATGGCGGAGACGATAGAGGGCCTTCGCCCGTTCCTGCAAGGAAGGGACGGTAAAGGGACGCAGGGACACTACCGTTTGGTGTGAGGAAAACGAGCGGTCCGTTGTCGGAGAGTCGTACTGGAAAGGGCGGTGGTACTTTTGGTTTTTGGGGTAATTTTACTTGCCTGTTAGGCGCTTCGTAATTATCGATCGGTGGCCATGGTCTGGGTTCCGTTTCTTTGGTACGTTCGGGGAATGAACCACCTTTTAAAACTAATAAATGATCCTCAGCGAGCCAGATTTCGTCTTTTTTAAGCCCTCCAAGGCTTTGCAGGTTATCTTTTGACCTTGTCTCTGAATTTGGCTCGTAACTGACAATTCCAGGTCGTTTAGGTGTTTTGGCAAATATTTCATTCTGTATTAGACCATATTTTCCTTCAGCCACCTGATCGGCTAGCGTTTTCTTATCTTCTTCGTCTTCCTTAGTTTTTGGGGTTTCTTTCCCCTCACCGGCGCTGGACATGAGCATGCCGTCGTCCCAAATGCCTTGGTTCCAGCCCACGTTGCCGCCCGACTGGTCCGGCGCGATCACGCCTATAAATTTACCGGATTCGCTTTTTCCATCAAACGTAATGGAATTTTTTGTAGATCCATATTCTTTTTCTGATTTAATCTTCATATGGCCGCCTACTAGTCGTTTTATCGTTCTTTGGGATTCTGCGTGGACGTTGTCAGACGCATCTCCGAGGCTACGTTGATCGCGCACGAATGAGTCAGGCGGCAGCACGTATGTGGGCACAAGCACGCTAGCGCGCATCTCGCACGCCCATGTCAGCGCCAGCGCAAGCGCTAACGCCGCCCCTCTCACCATCTGAAAGTTTGGAAAACATCACTTCTTAGTTATATTGCACAACTATTAAACACTTAACACTAAACGTTTATTATATACACTTATCTAAGTGGGGCTTTCTTTGTTAATCGTGTATAGTTTGTCTTGGTTCATGTGCGCGCGAAGTGAAAGGACCGAAGGAGACAAAAGCGTCGGCCAGTGTTTGGGGCACTGGCGAGCCGCGCGCAACCACCCGCCTTTTATTAAGTTTTGTACAGCGACCACCGCCGACCTGGCTGGCATTGAGAATCAAGCGTTTAATTGGAAATTGAATGGTAAATTAATACCCGCCTCTAGACAGGAAGGCCGCGAAGCCTAAATACGTAAAAATAAATGTACTGTTATGCTTAAATTGACTTTATCTTCGTATTGTTTGAATCTACTTTAATCGGACCATTAGTTCCGTTGTACAGTAGTTCTTTGTAACCTTTGGTGCGGAGAAATGTTCATTAGCCTAGTTCGTGACCACTAATGATGTAAATATCTTTCTGTGTTTAGAAACAATTGTCACATGACCTTTGCCAATTTTATTCGGCGCGAGTTGTAATATTTTTCGATTTTACGCTCGCATAATATTCTGTAATGATTTTTAATCGAAACAAAGAATTATTTACTTAAATTAGTTAAAAAAGATAATTGAAATTCTGAATAAATTACAATGTAAACGTTCGCCGCTATCTATATCTAAGCGAGCATTGGCAGAATTTAGTTATTGAAGTATTAGGGCAGTGAAGGCAATGTTGCCCGCAGTGTCCGGTGGGCGTGGTCAGGTTCCGTGAAAGGCATGATCACCCAACTCGTTTTCGCCTTCGATAAAACAGCCTAGTCCGCTTGATATAATTGTATTAAACTATGCACCGAACCTGTAATCATTAACTGGTAAGGGCGGGCCACTCAATACGCCTTGTACTATAAACATTTAGCAATACCGTGTTTTAGTTTTAATCGGTTTCGATTGTGTCTCGTTTGGATACAAATATCGTTCATAAGTATGCACTATTCAACCTCTGATTTAATGTACTTAACTATTGCTTGCGGTTTTAATGCGAACGAAGGGAATAATGCTATTGATTAGACAGGTGATTCATAAAATGTGATTCTAAACTGAATCAAGGTTGTTGATTGACAGCCTTGATTCACTTTGTGATTATTTGGTACATTTTGTTTTCCTATGCCACGGTTTTGTGCAAGTATTGCTTAACTATTTGATCTATACTCTAAAGGGCGATGACAATAGATCGCTTATTAACACGCTTTTTTAACTAGAAGCGAGACATTCATCGTTATGATAAACGGTAATACATTAGCTTCGTATTTGGTTTTACTTAGATTATAGTACGCGACGTGTAATTAAACTACATAGCTTAACTAAATGGTGGTAAGTACAGATCTCCCACCACTCAGTGATGGACATGATCGAGGTCAAGGTCACGTTTCTTTGATATTTGTACCACGGGAGTGGGGTGGTGTTAAAAGTTTAAAAGTATTATTATACTAATTATTATTTCTTTACCGTAGGTATATTCAAATTATTCAAATTATACATATTGTATATATATATATATATATATATATACACAGCCTAAATTGTATACAACAGTAAATTCTAAAGTTCACAGCGTGTAACTTCGTCTTGACATTTGGCCACGAGTCTGAAACTCATCTTGGTTGCATCCTTTCATTTGCAATATCTAGTTTGCCTTCATAAAAATTGTGTCGCGATTGTTCAGTAGTCCAGTACTATATAGAGTGTGTATTTACCTTTGTAGTTATTTAATATGAGCGATGGAAACTAAGACAAGAGCATTCGGCCTTGCTCTGCAAGGTGCCCGATTATTTTTTTTGCGGTCACTACAAAACGTGCAGCGATTAACCAACTTGTTGCCTGGGAGTGTCACGGTGGCCGTTGCTTTCAAAAGTCTGCCAACCTTGCCGACATGCCAGTCGGAACGTGCCGGCGACAGAGAGTTTTACGTGTGTGTGTGTATAAAAAAGCTTTCTTAATGTTCTAGTTTCACTGTGACAGCGTTGGGAAATTCTTTCTGTTGTATTGTTCATGATTTGTATTCAGAGGTCGGTGTCTCGCTTCGCACTAACTTTCCATTGGCTTTTGTGTTGCCTTGGTTTTAACCGACAGGACATGCCGATTGCAACACTGTACAAAACTTTCCAAACATGATTTTTGTATGAAGAGATCACATCCACAATTACCAATGTTTTTTTTAAATTACAGTTAATAAGAGTCGACTCTATTAATTTATACTGATCACAGCTCCATAATTTGGATTCCTTTTTTTATCTAAGTTCTCACTATCTGCAGTCGTTATCTTATACCATTATATTCACGACTTATAATGTGAAATAAGGATATAGCGCTTATTAATATAAATATGTCTACGTAAGGTTTTTATTGTAATGCGTTTCTTTGAATGTTCCCAACGTAGGCCGAATACAAACAAAGACACCAATTTGCGTAATTACTTAGGTAAGTCGCCAACGAACTGAGTTTATACGTTCGTAGTTGTTAGTAATTGCATACATTGATCTCCTTGAGTTTGCGGAACGGCGGTAAAATCACTAAGCGTTTATACAAAATATAAACCGTATATTTGCGACACAACTATTTGTTAACCACACCTTAATGTCCGGCACGCGTGTGTCTAAGACATTGCGCAATCTATAATAATAAAGATTGCGATCGACAATCAATAAAATGTTCTTACGTGTTACAGTTATATCGACCGTGCTGGTTTGTCGTACAGTTACGAAACTGTATCGAATCGCAACCGTCTAAACGATAAAGCCCTGTAGCGTCGCAAATTATAACATTAAATCGCTTGTCCTTTAGCGAATTGTTTGTGTCGAAAGTAATACACGTATGTCATGTGTAGCGTGTGCGTAAAATGAACCTATTAATCATGGAAGATTTAAAACTGTCGGAGTTTAACCTGTAACGTTGGTACAGAGCGCGTGCCTCTGCGTGTCATTAGTGAATTTGACACAGCTGTTTCGAATTTATATAGAGTGAAGAGTTGTTTCTAGTTCAAAATAATAGGTCCAGTTTACATCACAATTGTAGTCCGTGTTACTTATTGAGAATTTCGTGAATAATCTTCTCGGTTGAAAACTGGCTCACAGTTAAGAGAAATTTGTCTATTACACCACGCTGGCGGGTTGGCATAGGGTTATGTTTCGAGTTTGCCTTTTCTTGTAGAGATGTTATTTACATCATTTAACCGTTTTTTTATATCCATAGGAAAAGAAGAAGAAGTGCAGTTAGTGACCATTGTCTTCTTACTCTTTCACCATCAAAATCTTGCTGAAACGTTATTCTAATTATTTTTATGCTTCCAATAATATTTATCCTCTATTGTCCTATCTAGGATGTGAATACAAAACTTTGTGATCGCCAGTCGCATATTTATACCTCGAGACTAACGAGGCGTTAATTTTTATTGTTTATTTCAAAATATCATTATTATGCCATAAAACCTCTTAGCAAATATTTCGTATTTACTATTACATATATTGTAAGTTTGCGTTAAAAACTTGCGGAATTTGAACTCGTTAACACACACCTCCCTTAAACAGTTATTGCGCATAAAAAGTTCTAGGTTAAATGAAATCACCGAAAAGACACGTATTTTCTTATCAGTTAATTGTATCTCATGGCGTCCGAGTTTTGTGGCAAGCTTAACTGATAGACTAATTCGGAAGAATTTCTTTGAATGATCAAAAGTCTCATTACGTTTTTCCTTGTACTTCGCCCGAACGTTCTCTTGTAAATGGTGCGCCTATGTGCGCGGATATGAAATTTAATGATGAATTTAGCTATTGTTTTTAACCTAAACCCTTTGCGCAATCGCTTATAAATGTTAATAAATAATGAGAGTATATTAATAGTTATACGGTGAGTAAAAAAATCCAATGCACGTCTTAAAATAGCTTCAATATTCCTTTTACAAAACTATTTGTAAAAACAATCTTGCATTGGAATGCCCGAGTCAGGCGTGGTATTAAGTTCTTGTACTTAAATGTCAGAACTTACACCTATGTATCTATAAGTGTTTACTAGTTACCAGTGTCACAAGAAACGGGTAATTACTTATGGGCAAGATGCTTGGTCAAGGCAATGTCATGTTTAAACTGGTTTTATCAAATGCACCATCTTAGGTGGTTATGTCATCTCGAATAAAGACTATTTAATTGCGTAGAAACAATTAAGTTCTTTATTGAATTTTCTAGAAGCATTTGTAATAATATTTATGTGTATAATATATATCTTTATATGGTCTAATTTTATCTTAATATTTTTTATAAATAATTCAGAAATGTTCTCGATACCAACTAACACAGATTTATATCTTATGAAGTATATTTTAAATATCGTCAAATATCACAGCAATATATAACAACCGGCTAGTTTTACGTCATCGCTAAGTTTCCTGTTGTATTTATGTCAGATATCGAGCTCAATTCAAATTAATTATACAGCCACCCGGTTAATATCTCACGAATTTTGTTTATTACCATTCTTAGCGTATCTTATTATCTTTAAAACCGCCTTCCAATTAAAAGGACCTTGCATTCTAATGTGGGAATATTTTTATAAATTCCTTCACTTCTTAGTTACAATTTAGATTATCTTTTGCGAATTCAGTAATGTATTATTAACGTAATAAATTGTTTACATTGCAGAAAATATCTCGTTGTGTATTGCACAATTGATTCTTTCGTTTCATTGTGTATTCAGTATTTGATATATTTCATAGTTAAATACTAATTATTGATTCACTTTCCATACCTTTTATAGAAAAAAAGAAGAAAGTCGTATTCATTTTTATTTAACGCATGTATAAATACTACTAAACAGTGAGCATTATGCTCACGAAGGCTTTGTTACAAATGAATTTATTTTAATACTGATGTCTTAAGGTCACAATTTTATGAAAAATAGATTCTGGCAGATCGTGACCAGTGGCGTTCGTGGAGTGCGCACGCGCCGTTTCTTCGGGGCCATTTCGTAGTGAAATATTTCAAACTATTCAGATAACGTGTTCTGTCACGTAATCTATTGTTGATAGGTTAATGATTTATGCCCACAGTTCCTTTCAAGGTTGATCTCTTTACTCTACGCTTAAGTTAAACGTTTGTCTCTATACTTGTACATGCAACACTTTAAATATTATGGCTATGAACTAGCGTGTCAATACATATGTCTCATAATAGGCAAAAATATTGCGTATGGATAAGTACTGTTTCAATAGCCGCCAATATTATTAATAATAGTGATGATCTCAGCTTTAAAGTATGCAAATATCTGAAAGGTCTCGTATGATTGAAGTCGAACTTAAACTTATACATGGAACTTTTTATTGAATATATTTTATTGTTGTTCCGTGTGGTGACAGAGTAAGCATTCATCACCCTTGCACGTGAGTATGGAAAAACACGACTAAGGGATTTAGTATGCAGATGGTATCTATGCAAGGGAAGGAAAATTAACATAAAAAACCCTATAGCATTCCCTCTGACCCGTGTGGCATTTATCAACATCCCTCCTATTGAGAAGGAGACTAGAGTTCAGCAGTGGAACGTATATGGGCTGAGACGACGATATTATTTGTCTAACGATCACTACGCCG
Source organism: Lymantria dispar (assembly GCA_032191425.1). Lineage (NCBI taxonomy): Eukaryota > Metazoa > Arthropoda > Insecta > Lepidoptera > Erebidae > Lymantria > Lymantria dispar. The sequence goes on along the minus strand of CM063461.1, from coordinate 14,487,488 downwards.
ATTAAATTGTTAGATGCGTTTATGATAATTGCTTTCAAGTAAATTTTCGCTATATATGAGGTTAATACTTAAACATTATATATCTTTGATTTAAATGTTTAAAATCTATCTCAAATAAGTGTCCAATAAGAGCTATTTACTTAAATACGCTTTCTGTTCTCACTTGAAAACTTTCATGTTCATTGTTTCGTAATTAGCAGTGCATCTATCTTGTTACCCTACGTAATGCTCGTTATTTGTTCACATGTCATCAGTAACAGCTGTTACCTCATCTCGGAACAATTTCCCAGTTTTGTTTTTAATATAATGAGACATGTACACAGACCTTGTTAACATTTTGAACTTGCTTATCTTTTATTTAACTATGCTTTTTATTTCTTGTTGCAGGTAAGAGTACATCTTTAATGAAATTCTATCTTGGTAAGTAACAATGTATGCAGTTAGATTATATCGTGGGCGTCTATACGCTATTGCGCTGCCACTACACCTATGCACCGGTGTAGTAAACTTCAATTAACGGATTTTAGATAGATATCGGCGTTATTAGTTACTACTATATTGTTTAATATGAGGCGTATCTTGTGCAATGAGTTTCAAAATTTTTACCGCTGTTCTTGTTTTACCTTTTGGTGGTTTTCGGAGCGTGGCGGATAATAGGCAACCTTAGATTGCGCCCGAGTCCTTCGTTCGGCGTCGTGCGAGGAAAAGCTGCATACTTTAAAATTTAATTTTGTAATATTCTATGCAGTCGGTCCCTAAGATTGTTTGATATTTTTCGCGTTATAACCATTACTATGCAATTTATGTCTCGATGAATTGAAATTGTAATGACGAGTTAGATTCGTCACGGTTATTAACAATGTTAGTGCTGACGATGCGCGGGTGAAACTAATTACAGAGATCGCGTCTATTGTTTAACCTGTCACACTAGACACATTGGTAGTTGCTACATACAAAGTAATTTGTCATTGTACATTGTTCTCGACTCTCTTAGGTTTTCGTAGACCTTGCTCGTAAGCGAGATACTTTGCGACCGGTTTCTTACGATTTGCTCTTTTTTTTTTGCTGCAATTTTTATCGTGGAATTTTCATCGTTTGAAGCCGGATGCTATTTTTTTGTTGACGAATATAAAAGCGTTATGTCGTAAGCTAATGTTAATTTTATCATTATTTAAATCAAGTTTATTTGGCACTTTAATTATAGGTTGTTTGTTTTTAGCTAATGTCAGCGTTGTAAAATTGATAAAAATATTTGATTATTTAAATATATTTCTCCTAATAATATAATATTTAAAATTAAGCATCTGTTATGTCCAGGTGTGTTTATTATTGTTATTGTGGTATTTAATATTGTTATAATAAGAGCTTACCGATGAACTTTCAAAGAATGGTCTTAGCCATTTTATCAACGTAAATTTAGTTTTATTAAATAATAAATATTTAATATTAATTGCCATAATTTTAAACGGCTTGATACGAAAATTATCTGTACCTTATAAATAGAAATCGACTGATATAGTAACATATATAACTATGCAGGAGGCTTGGTCTGTAAACAACTGCGTGCATATATATGGAGACTGAGAAGAACCCGATAACCCTTCTTTAGTAATTCAATCTAGAGATTATCTTACAATCTCTTAATAATTTAATCCATTTTGATTAAATAATTAATATGCGAAAGTTCGAGAATATAGTAAACAAAAATAAATTCAAGGTAATTAGCTACTTTGCTACTGCATTCCGCGATTCAAGAAGGTGATCTGCCTTCATATAGATATGTCATCACATTTACTAAGACTTGTATTTGCTATAAATCGCATATAAAACACCTTCACATTGGCACGAGTGTAGGTTGTGTCTATCGTTATGCGCCAAGTATGTTTTTTATATTCCGATATTTCAGCTCATTTGTAACTTCAAATTTATAAATTTATAAGCGTATGTGTTTTATCTATGTAACATTCTCAAACTATATTAACATGATTGGTTATTTATGGTGGTATTGCCCATTAAATCACTATTTTTAATTATGATTCACATAATCCGCGTAACTACGATAATTTAATATGGTATACAGAATGATGAGAACTTGATTTGAAACTGTATTTTAATAGAATAGATCGGAAACATTGATTATCTAATCTAATAAACTAAGTAAGTTATTATTTTCTTAATCAATTCGTCTTGAGTATCCTGTTCTATCCATAAGTGTTACTATTAATCGTTGGGCAACGGAAATTGAATTTTTTTTTGATCCAGGCTAAGTTACCGAATCTATTTTTGTTGATATTATTTTCTCGTTAATATTAATTTGCTCGCATCCGCATTTTAATCGTCGATTTATATCTGGTTCACACGATTTATGCGAATCAATGTTTGTATGTATGTATATCTAGTTTGATTGCTTCTAATATTTGAATGGCGTTATGATTTCTATAATATTGTTTCCGCATTTTTTGATTTTTTAAATTCTTATACCTATACATATATTTGTTTATTGTTATATTTTATTGTATTTGCAGCTTACCATGAATTTGTTATGTCATAAGAAGACAACGTTTAACTCTCGTCGTTTTGTATCGCTTTCGTATTCTCCTTTTTAGTACGTCTATATTCGGAAGTCTTATATTTGCCTCTCAATTATGATATAACGGATCATCAACTCGAACGATATATTTATCTCGATATTTCTATATTACTACTATAGATCGATCTTAACAAGGAAGCCGGTAATCTAAAACCGGTATAGTATATATGAAATCATTCAAAGTATTTTCATATACTATAACGTTATATTGTATCAAATCCTTTTTGTCCCCATTGAACGATGCGTTTCTTTGAAAATCAATTAGCAGTCTAACATCCGGTACGTGATACAACTTTGAATAGTAACATGTTTCACCGTTTTAAAGTTGTATTCAGTGGCATATCAAAATAGTCACGTAGAGGGCAATATAAGTGTAGCGTATTCTATATTTTGATCGTGTAAGTGGGCACCAAGTTCCGTTATCGAAATTACTGACATCGTAATCATTACTTATTGTGAATATAAATATATTTTAATCCTTGAAATTATCCAAACAATAATTGTTTGCTTATTATAAAACTCGCAAGTGATGACTAATACTATTTAAAGCTTGAGTTTATGCAATTCAATTAGGCAATGATTGTATTTTTTTCTGCATCGATGGCAACTATCGCGTATAAAACCTTCATTATATATTCAATTTAAGCATATTTTAATAGTACATTGCGTTCTATTTGTGTAAGGTTAAATTGTTTATTAAGTAAAGTCGTGATTGAATTTAGCACCGGTAAATAACAGTAAGTGAATGCAAATATTCATTCATGTTCTAAAAAAAGGTTTCACGATCTCGAATATAGCGTGGGTCAAATTTTTGTGGGCGTTTCGCATGGAACCAATATACTTACAAAATATATACAACAATAACCGGCTTTATCGTGACAATGCATCTTAATAAGATTATTGAATTTGTTCACGACAGGATTTATATATTAATATTATTAGGCAACAACGCTCACACAAATATGAAATACATTTGTTTAAATTTTCTCACAGGTGTTTTTTGTGGCGTCATTGGGTTTTTATATCGAAGGCTAGTCGCTGCGAAACTTTAGACACTTATATTTGTGTCATGATACCGGCATTGTTTCTGGATTCGCATTTATTGTTGGCATGTCTCGGCGTCTAACCCGTGAGATCTAGGTCGGGGACCTGACTGGATGACAATTGTCCACAAGCGTTCGCTCACTATTAAATAACGCGCCTATTATATAGATTGTAAACAAACACAATCTTACTTTTATTTTAAACGGTTGAGGCTGCGGCTGTCAATCACTTTTCTTCGTTCACGTTTAGTCGCACATCACACGGCGACGGCTTGTAAAGTCACTTCACTTGGTTCTATATCACTTGTTGATCAGTCACAGGCACATTGTGAGTATGTGATCACGTTGACACTTAAACGTTTGGTATGTCGATAATGTTTGTCTTGAGGGTCACCGCGCCGGTCAGTGGTGGGGTTCACGTGTGTTCAGCAGGTCGAGCGGCGCATGAGTGGCGGCTGGTAGGGGCGGACGGTGTAAATACACCGAGTAGCGCGTGCGGACCGCCTACGCACACAGCCGCGATCACGTTGCACACTGGCGCCTTATAATACTGTAGCGATATAGTGACGCAGTTTTTCACACACATATACACCGATCGATAGGACGTGTAATGACTACTATTAAGAAGATGGTCATGGGAGAATCCTAAATACCTAGTGAATGCGGATGTTTTCTCATCGTGATAGGTAGTTTATATGTTTTATTGTCGAAATTGCTGTTAGCCAACGGAACACCTGTTAAGCGCGGTGAGTGACTTCCAGAGCATGGTTATTCAAGCCTATATTACCAAATCTGAACGGTGATAAGTAATGATAGGATGACTATTTTGCTCTGTTGACTGTGAGAATGTCATACTGTGAACAGGCTTTAAGATCAGTATAGTTTTATAATATAAGGTCCGATTTACTACACCCTGCCTTTCCAGTGAGTGTCGCGAAGACAAACAAGGAATATAAATAACTAACAACCCGCCCTCGCTTCGCTTTCAGTCGCTTAAACCCGTGTAGTTCCCGTTCCTGTGGGAATACCGGGATAAAATATAGCCTATGTTACTCCCTGATATTATAGCTTTCCATTGGTGAAAGAATTTTTGAAATCGGTTCGGTGGTTTAAGCGTGAAAGCGTTACAAACAAACATCCTTACTTTCGCATTTATAATATTAGTATGGATTAACATCACCGTGAGATAAGGCATACTCGAAACAGAATTATAAACAAAATTATGGTCAGCGTGAGCTAACAGGACATTTTTCTTCCAATTGTGGAGAAGTCCCGTGCCCAATAGTGGGACGTATATGGGTTGATGACGAATAAGGAAAATATACATAATGTCTCAGTGACTATGCCAATAGGTTTATTTAACTTTTTTTTTATGTTACTAGGGACTTTTTACTCAATGATGAAATTAAATTTAAATTCAGTAATGTAGTTCTGTGTGGTGACGGAGTACGAATACAATTCACAACTCCCTTTCTTGAACGTAGAAGGTAAATTTCTTTTCCTTTGTTGAGAATGTGGTTCGAACTCAATAGTGAAGTATATGAGCTGTGATGGGGATGATAAATGTAGTTTTATTGCAAAGCAGTTTAAAATTGATGAGACAATATCTAAACATCGAGGCTGGCAAGAATGAAACATTTTCAATCTGTACCAATGCGGTTTTTTTATGTCGTGATTAATATCATGCCTACTTTTGTATCCTACTACAGGAAAATAATTTAACTTGTTAAGACTTATCAGTATACTACTATTTGGTATCTTGAGGTGACCTGTTTTGATTTTTAAACACATAAAACGACACTTCACACATATACTAAAAAGTAACTAGGAAAATTAACTATTTCTGACGTTTTGGTTAACGAGTCTTCTCGAGGGCAAGCCGCGTTTGTGTACATAATGGTTTTTTTTAAGACAACACCTGCACTAAGGAAATAATCCTTGTGTTACGAGGGACTTTACAAACATATAACTAACGGACATAAATTACATCCAGACTCAGAACAACAATTTGTGGGTCGCACAAAGTGTTGCCCTGTGAGGGATTCGAACCCCGACACTGGCACGGTAGGTCGATGTCTTAACCACTACGCTATCTGTGCAGTCGATCGCAAAAATTTAAAGACTTATTCTAGTGACCCTGTCATTCATTCATAATAAATAATTGTATGTCATACTTTGAAGAGTTTATTTGATTGACGTGACATACTCTTGTTTAGTACAATACTGCAATTTAGTTCATTGAATTAACTTTTGCGCACTGTGATGTCTTTTATAAAAACTTATAAAAACTAGCAACTCGCCCTTGTTTCGCTTCGGTTTCAGTCGCTCTACCCGCGTAGTCTCCTTTCCCGTGAGAATACCGGGCTAAAATATAGCACATGTTACTCCCTGTTATTATAGCTTTCTACTGGTGAAAGAATTTTTGAAATCGGTTCGGTAGTGTAAGCGTGAAAGCGTAACAAACAAGCAAACTGACTTTCGCATTTATAATATTAGTAAGGATTGGTCATGAAGCTCTTAATCGTGTTTTACAACAACCACGAGTCATCTGCGGCTTGGTAGTATTTGTAACAGCCACCACACGACAACGGATTGTCATAGGTTTTTATTTCAAGCTTTTTTGTCTAGCAGCGAAGTTATTAGCATACGTTACTTAGTCACTTCACTTAAGACAACCGCGAAGAATAGGAGTAATGGCGATATCAGATCTTCTCACTCTACTCGACGCTCTTGTGTTCAACAAAAAAAAAAAAGCGTAATTCGCATTGAAATCGATCGCAGCGCCATTTAGCTATCCAATTATAAATATAAACTATTTTCGAATCCACTGGAACACATACAAAAAAAAATATCAAAATTGATTCAGCTGTTTAGGAGGATTTCAGTCTCATACACGCGGACAAAATTAAATGTATAAAGATATACGTAAACTTACTCTTAAACATATACAAAAAAAAATACGCTAAATTTAAAAGCAAATGATGACTGAATGTGTTTTGATTCGTAGATTTATATATCACCTAGTTATTAATAAACGCAAACGTATATTCATATTGGACACCATTTCTCGTTGCGATATGACTAAGGTCTATTTTCTGTATTGACTAACAGGACGTCACTTCGAGTGTCAAAGGGTTATCCAGTATTATAAATGACGATACTATAACACTATTACTGTTCTAAGTATTACGAGTATGTACTAAATTGTATTCATATCATTATGAGTGACTGTCCTTTGTACTTTCATAAGATGTAACGTAATAATCAGTAAAATTGAAAATTTTGAATAACCCCCGAAGCAAACTAAAATAATAAAAAAAAAGGATTACGTTTCCTTCAAGGCATTATTAATTTATTGTCAATTCTTATACTGGCACGCGTGATGTACTTAATCGAAAAGTCATTCGCCATTACATCATTTTGATGCTGAGTTACAAAAAAAACGCAAATTTTATGAAAAAATTAGCTTTAGTGGCCTGTACTACCCCGCAAGTGTAAGTTATGACTTTGCCGTAATGGAGACTTTTGTAGAGCATTTAATCCTGAGAAAATCCCGCTTTTGAACGAGATGATACCATTAAATGCCGCTGAGTTATAAAATTCAAAAGAAAAAAATCAAGTTTTACGTGTATTTTAAATGGGAAATCTTCACACGCTTTGGTCGAGTGCTTAATGTTAATATTAAGGGCTCAAACATTCAAGGATTTTTTTTGGATGTATTTCCAACAAAATTTCGGTATGGGAGCGAAAAAAAAAATAGTCGCAAAAAAAAGCACCCTAATTTTTACACATGTTCCCAATACTAGCGTGGACTTAAGAAATTATTGTTATAAAGATTTCACAAAAGCTTACTTTCATATTTATTATCTAATTCATGCGTGAAAACGATGGCGAAGAGTGAACTAAAAAGGAAAACTAAAAATAATTTAAATAACTATGATATGTTCAAGTCCGCTTTTATCTTTTGGGTATTCGCTGAAGGCATTATTTAAGTCTAAGTCACAGCGGTTTTATACCCCAAGTCTTTTTATAAAGAACGAATATGAAACGGTGAGATATAAGAAGATAACCAGCATCGTTTATATCTACGAAGTGGGTTGCGCAAGCGCCGGCAAGTCATCGACACCGGGCGTCCTCGGAAGGTCGCGGATGAACCCCGAACGGGATTGGACGACGCATTTACATAATGACTTGTACATGTTGGTGAGAAATTTTATCGATTAACTTTAGCCGATATTAATTTAAATTACGTTCTTCAGAAGACGCTTTTGGTTAATTTGCATTTTACGAAAGACATGTTTGTTGGTTTTTTTTTTCTTATAAAAAAGCTACATAATTAAAGTAACAAAAATGTACTAAAATGAATTTTCGCCGTATTTTTAATGGCAGTATTTTATAGTCTTCTAATTCGCACAATCATTAAAATTTAAAAATAAACCCATAAAATTTACATAATACTTTATACATATAAAATTATGTAACTATATGTAAATTTGACATGAATTTAAATTTGGGTCGGGAGTGTGTATCAAGCTTAAAAAATACTTTATCAATTTCATGTATCATGGTTGTGTTGTGTTCGGTATGCCGGATCTAGCTTTTTAGAGGTCGTTGTTTCGTCTTTTTTTTCCGCATAGTCCCTGCAGAAATTGGTTTTTCCATTAGGGATGTAGCGACAATTTATAGCATACAAAACATCTCTACTTTTGTCGATATACATCTTGTATTATTGAAATCTTACATATTAAAAAGTTTTTGGTAGTTAAGCTTAAGTTTTCTTAAAATGATTATAAATTATTATTAGCGTTTAAGTTGCATAGTAGGCCCTTGTTTTAAATTATGTATGCAGCGAATTTAACTATAAACTTGCCGTTAAAATGTAAAATGAAATACTACAAGTATTTCACAGTCTGTTTTAATTAAGTAATATTGTTGTAAGATTGCATTGCAATGGAAAATTGAAACTACAGATGACATAATAGAAAGTGTTTGGCAGAGCTGAAAATTCATTCCATCTACTTTAAAAAGTTTCAATAGTTAAGTCAAAATTCGTTGGTAGTGCATAATCAATTTCTAAATTGTCGATTCAGGAATATTTTCTCCAACTTTTGTTAGGAGTTAAATTATAATTATGTAAAATTTCATTATTTTAACAGTTATACGTCATATTAATCGATATTTTTCTGTTCATTATTTTTTACAACATTAAAAAGGTTCCAGCCCTTTTAATTTTTCACAAAAAAATAAATAGCATGACTACTTACGTGTTTTAAAAATTCAACATGTAGGCGTATGACATTGTTTGATCTCTATTATATGACACGACTCCATAGAATAACTACAATAATATTTTCTTAGTAATACAGTACGATCCAAAGGAATCATTGACACAATATTCTATTTATAGCCGATAATATATGAATTGATTTATTATTAAATTATAACTGTCGTATTCATGTACTTATATGTAGTAATTATGTTCTTAGTGTTAACTTAGTGAACGTATCGCTTGGAATTCTATTGACTTGTACAATTCGCCACGAGTTGGAAGCGATTCGCGACGCTCGTTTGTTATTTTGATTGTGTTTTTTTTTTCCTCGGAATCGTGTTTAGGTGGTGTCGTCGCGGCGCGTCCGTACCACATTCCGCGACAACGAGGCGCTTGCCGCTGGTGACCGTTTGACCACTTCATAACTTTGTTGACCATACTATGAACTCGAAAATCGATATTAACTCACGTATGACCGTCAATATGATGATTATATCATGCAAAATGTTACGTAAATAACTTTTGATGTAGTCCTTACTTCAATAGAAATTATTATTACTCATATGAGTTAACATTATTATAATTAAAGCAAAAACGTAATAAAAAGTGATTACTCGTAGGTACTTAGATTGTACACTTTCGACTTTTATATGCATATTATGTTGCACATACATATCTTCCGTGTGGTGATGGAGTAAAAATACCATTCACCACCAACTATCATACCCGTGGGTGTCGTAAAACCCGACTAAGGTATATCATACATCTATGGCACTATAATATGTATATTAGACTGGGCCAAAAAAACGAACAATTTTTTTTATTAACGGTTTGATTATCGATTTTTGAACAGCTACTGAATTTTTCACACAAAATTCGGATATCATGAATTTTAAATTTTTTTCCATTTCATATCTTTGAAGGAAATTAAAATCCCTACAAAAAAGCTCTCATAATAAATTAACGTAGGACGAGCCGTTCCCTTGTAATCAAGCCTTAAACATTGATATATTTTTTTAATTTTTTAATTTGGATTCTGGATTTTTTTTACCACTATAAATATCAATATTTTTATATAGCAAATAATTATTCTTAAGTAAAATTTCATGCTCTACAAAAAAGGTCTCTTAACATTTTTTATCAAATTCACTCCTTTCAAAGTTATTCGACTTTAAAATAAACGGTTAATTACTTTTGAATTTAATTTTAAAGTCGAATAACTTTGAAAGGAGTGAATTTGATAAAAAATGTTAAGAGACCTTTTTTGTAGAGCATGAAATTTTTTCTTAAGAATAATTATTTGCTATATAAAAATATTGATATTTATAGTGGTTAAAAAAATCCAGAATCCAAATTGAAAAATAAAAAAATATATCAATGTTTAAGGCTTGAGTACAAGGGAACGGCTCGTCCTACGTTAATTTATTAAGAGAGCTTTTTTGTAGGGAATTTAATTTCCTTCAAAGATATGAAATGGAAAATTTTTAAAATTCATGATGTCCGAATTTTGTGTGAAAAATTCAGTAGCTGCTCAAAAATCGATAATCATAATGATGCAACTCTTAATATTAATATTAAGGGCTCAAGTTTTCAGAATAATTTTCTTTTGTCATCATGAACAATATTTTCACAGTACCGTTAATAAAAAAAAATGTTCATTTTTTTGGCCCAGTCTAATGTATATAACATAAGATATAAGATAATAAGAGAAGGAAAAGTCGAAATAAAACCCTATACCACTGTCTGTCCAGCCTGGTATAGTAGGAGGCTCAAGCTGAACAGTGGTATATGAGCTGAGACGAATATATAGTGTATATTCTAGTCCTATAAATAAGGACATTCCTGTCATGAGTTCTTTTCTTAGGCAGGGTCAATAATTCTGATACCGCAAACGATTGTTTACGGGTTGAGTGTATCTATGTCCGTGAGATTATCTTTATAAAAGGGTTCTTACTAAATCTTTTATTACTTTAAAAATAACATGTTCTTTAATTTTATAGGTTTTGGTAGTCTATAAAGAAAATCCATAAACGAAGACTGTAAACTTGTTTGCGTCATTTAATTTTTAATGATGAAACTTCATATTTAAGGGAACATGTGAATGAATCTATTCTTGGCCACGACTTCATTTTAAAATCATGTCTCTATACTTTTGTTGTTTATGTGATTCATTATTAGAATTGTATGAACGAAGCCAACAGCTGTGGTGTTATGTCTTACATACTTAATTTTGTGATTCAATCAGTGGTTACTGGGAACTTGTCAAGATTTCGATTGGCCGTGACAGTAAAGCGTCATATTACACGGACCGTTCCATACATCTCATAAGGAAATTAAATTTGATCATTCTGGTGCATCATCCGATTTATAAATTTAACTAATCCATTTGTCAATTCCGTGTGGTGACGGAGTAAGAATACAATTCACCACTCCCTATCTTGCCCGTGAATATCGTATCTTTTACGACGAATTATTACGACTAAGGGATATAATACGTACCTATATAACATCTGCAAAAGAAGGCAAACTCTAAATAAAACCCCTAACCCCCCCTATGTAAATTTTGTGAAATATATTTTGAAAAGGATTGAATGAATAATATAAGTTTAGGAGAAGGAAGACTCGAATTAAAGAACAAAAAATCTGTCTGATTAGCATTTCTTTTTTAATATGGAGAAGGCTCGAATTCGGTAAAAAGTGATGAACCTAAAATTTCTAGTATTTTTGTTTAAAGACCTAATTAATTTTCATTCTATCATTCCATATACCTACCACATATATATTTTTTTTTTGTTAACGACATTTAATTTATTAAATTCAAGCAAATTGGTTTTGTAGTTTTGCTGACCTACCCAAAACTTCCAATTAAGCGACAAATTACCGACAAACAAACAAATCATTTAAATCATTTCAAAATATATCCCATAAGCTCCGAAAACTTGTATGCTTTATTTAGTTCACGGTCAGTTCTCGATATCGTAGTAGGAGGTACACATCCTCCGAGGCGCCACCGCTAGCAGACCCGCGACCGCTAAATATCGGCTCAGGCCGTCCACTTAAATTATGTAATCGAATATTCATGACACCTTTTCGTTGGTGCATACTTTTTTATACAACTAGTCATCGTTCACGGTCACGCTTGCAATTTAATATATTTTTGGGTACTTGATCCAGATTTTAATCTTATTTTGTTCGTATTTATCGGGGTTTCTAACCTACTCGTAAATTATGTTATTTATCTAAAAATGATTACTACTTCCAAAGCTTATTCTTGTAGAATTTTTAAATGTTTTAAATAGAACTATTTGTACAGATTTTATCGCGTTTGAATTTGATTTTTGATTTCCACATACTTTAGTGTTCATGGTTACGAGAGAACTCGCGCTGTCGGGAGATCAAAAATCAAATACAAACGCGGTAAAATCCTTAGAAATTGTTTTTTTTAAATGTGCAATACTCGCGTAAACATCATAATTTTTTTCGACGCGTATCATTATGAAGTATATTCACCATCATGTGTACAATGTATTCTATGAGTGAATTCAAATTTGCATTTGATTTTCTGCAGGTATATCGATTTTGTTAAGTGTAACCTGTATTTTAGCAAAATACCGTTTCTGTCGCTTGTTCTTGTTCTTATATAAAGCTAACTATTGTTGTACAATAATATACTTATAGATAAGAATCTTATAATTTATTTCGTACGATGTTTTTAGTTTCTCATTATTATAGGTACGTCCCAGATATTCTGGGTTTTTTGTAGATCTATAAAAGCTTAATTTATCGACATTCCATTTATTTTATTCTTTTTACCGTATCTTTTGTTATGATACGCGACGAACAGATAAAAAACTTAAAAGTGATCTTAATATATTTAAATTGTTGCCAGCCTTCGTTATATTATGATGTAGGTATACGATCTCGTTATTGTTTTTCGTTTCCGAACTTTAGGAATATTTTGCCAGTAAAATTATTCCATGACGTTCGAAAACATATTGATCGATTAAATTGAATATGTTTAAATATCTCTTATTGTTAACGACCTATAAATATTAATATATTTTTAAAAGGATATTAAAGAGAACAGTACGAATTTACTTTTGGCACTCACATATTTGTTGACGATCACTAATTAATAACAACATAGTAAAATGTTTTATGATGATTATATTGGAATGATATACAATTATAAATTGAATAACACATACCATATAAAAATAACCTGTTTATTGTTGATATATACATATTGTTGACATATAATATATATATTAAGAGATTATAATTGACCTGGGGCAACTAGAAGTTGAAGTTGGTAAGGTAATGATGATGATGATGATGAATAAATATATATCTTTACTGCTGTGTGGCGTCTGGGAATACAATAAACTACATTAATTGTGGGTGTCGTAAAAGACGACTATAAGCTTAACATAGACCTGAACCAACTCCATCTTATGCCACCTGGTCAAGAATTACATTCACAAGGAGAGTTGACGTCAAGCAGGCGGCCGGTCATAAAATTATTGCCAAAACTTTTGCATTATGTACGATGGAAGAAGCGAATATATTTCGTTTTAAGCAATTGGAATGAATGTTTTCTATTAATGTCTTATACATATATAAATACAAACGATTGTTAATATTTACAAAGTCGGCTCAGTATGTCTTCTTTCTTTAGGTACAAAGAAAGTCAGATAAAATGAAATAAGGACAGTAAACAAATGTAAGTTAGTCCGGCTTGGCGCCAGTGTTCCGCTTCAAATTTGGGTTATGGTACCCGTTGTGTATTGTCATTGCCTCGGACGACCGAGCAGTGTTCCTTCAGTCCATAACTCGTCCATAATGAAAGGAGTTTGGTATATTTTAACAACCGGGTGCCTTCTTGAGTCAAGCTTTCTTATGAATAAAATATGTTGAAATACTAAGCCACATTCAGTGAAAAGCATAGGAAACGAAAACGACTGATATATCACTGCTGGGTTCAAGCCAAGCCAAGTCGGATGACTTGGAAGGAGTTGACTGTACTGGTCAGACAGTTTGGTATAGTTTTGTTTTGAAATTTTCTTGATGTTTTATGCGTACCTATTATATCCCTTAGTCGTTTTTTATGACATCCACAGACAAGATATGGAGTGGTGAATGGTATTCTAATACCTACACGATCAATTCTTCCGTTATAATCAAGTGATTTTCAAATTTGTTAAGTCGTTATAAAATCTGTAATGGCCGACACTTGATGTTTGATGATAGTAAACGATATACAAAAAATATAATACAATACGTAATACAAAAAATAATATACAAAAAAATCTAAACGAGTATGATCACTTTGATTTACTGACGCATGAATACAAAGTTCGTACATTATTGTCAATTATTATAAATCTTCTCTATCTTTTGCCGAATCACTTGGTTGTCGATTTATTATTTCCTCTTCTACACATTTCTATCAAACTATTTCACTGGCTATATCAATTCTCAGTTAATTTAATGAACTTCTTTTTCTGTAGTAGCCGTTCATATTTCATACTTAGTAATCTAACCCAGAAATTTTACTTTAGTTTCGTATCATCAATGTAATACCCATGTCAACTCTCAGTCACAGGTTTCACTTTTAGACTACCTCTACTTTTTATCCCAAACAAATCCCCCAATCTATAGTACAACCGTGCCCATGCTGCAGTCTACTCTAGATCATGGCAATTTTACTTACACTACTCTAGCTAGACTGCTTATTATAGGTCGATGTTGTGTGGTGCATGATGAGGCGATGGTGTTAATCGAGTATTATATCTCTTGCGAGTGATGTTATCTGCTTGCAACCCTTAATCGGGCCCACAGTGAAGGGTGCTGACAATTGTATTATAACCATACGTATTATATTGTCTCATAAATCTTTATTGTTTTTTTTTCTCTTCCCACATATTCGTTATTATCAATCATCCAATTAAATCATAAACTTTATATTGAACCGGTTTGATGCTCACGAATTTATTACCTTCAATTGTTCAGCTTTCGTACACATTCTCATGGAGTTTCGCAAGAAAAGCCTTGCTCCAATTAGTTCTTCTGATATTTTAGCACGTTTCGATGAGTTAGAGCCCGAATGTAACTTGCGGTTTTATTATGCAAGTTAAATTTACATCTTTAATTATGCGAATGGGCCCTTTAGGAATTTCTAATATTGATTTTTTATGGTCTCATGACTAATCCTGAAGCAGAAGTATAATATACCTATATTTATACGTAATAGGGCAATACAAGACTGAGGGATAATACGCCAATAACATCTATGCAAGAGAAGGAAGACTTAATACATAACCCTATACTAACCCGTGTGACCAGCGTGTTTATAGTAAGTCATTTGCCCTCCTATTGTGGGGGAGACTCGAGCCCAGCAGTGGGGTATGAGCTGTGATGATGATGAATAGGGCAATAACATATTGAAAACACGTGACACAAACTTTTGCGGGCATTAAGCTATCTATCGAGATTTTCGTTTGAATAAATTATCAAAAAGAAATAGTCTTTCTTTAATTTTCGTATTAGTGCTTTGTGCCTTAATTGGTTTAGCTTTTTTTTTTTTTTTTTTTTTTTTTATTGCAAACGGTGGCAAACGAGCAAACAGTACACCTGATGGTAAGTGTTGCTGGCGCTCATGGACCTTTACAAGGCCGTTGCCTACCCCGAAGAAAGCGAAGGGAGTGTGAATGCGTGCATTGAGGCTCGGTGATACCAAGGGCACCACCAAAACCCTCCACACGCAATCACCCTCAGAAAGTTGGGCTTCCGGCTCTCTCGCTCACCGAACGAAGCGCAGTAACAAATTGCTACTACTCGGACGTCGATTCTCTGCGAGAGCATGGTACTGCCCCGGACGGACCGGCCCGCGGCTGTAGACAGATAACTGTCGACAGTGTGGTCCTACCACTCCTTGGCTTTAAGCGTATGTACATAATATCTTAACAAATGTGCTATTACGTATTCAAAATAAAAACCTCGTATTTTTCCTACCGCACTTTTGGTGGGTTTAAGAATTTAAGAGGCAATATTGTCCGTAAAAATTTTGACGAGCTTTGTTGCCATTATGTGTTAATTGTTGATCTAATTATTGCGATTGCATTGATATTTGTAACACGGTGACAACGAAATAAAATTACAGTTGGGTACTTAAAAATAATTAACTTCACGGTGACGGGTTAAGACTAAAACGTGTCACGACTTCTTAATTTCCTTCGGGCATCTTAAAACTGGGTAAGTCAATGGAATAGGCAGAAACCCTCTCATTGGCAAATTATAACACTATAAATGACAATTCACCTGCTAAGTTATGTCAATATAACCTTATGTCTAAAATTGGACGTTAATAGACTAATCAGTAAATTATTATTTAAATCCGTAAAGTATGGACGGATTTAAATTATAATTTACAATGTAAAGTATAACATTTACAAATCTAATTAAAATATTTATTAGTAAAAATTGAGAAATATAATTTTACAAGTGAACACAACGCTGTTTGTGTTGTAATTCGTGAATGCTTGGTTGGTTACTTGGTCAATACTACAGAAAAAATATGTATTAATTTACTATCAAAATTACTGTTATCGTAGGTCGCTGTACTATGCTGTTTAGGTACTCTCTCTCTTTTTTTTTATCTGTTTTTAAACAACTTCAAGAAGTAGGTTTTAGTTTCGATTTTTTTTGTATGTATGTTACGAAATAATTCTGCCAATTATGGATCGATTTCGATGATTCCTTTTTGTTTGGTAGATCATATTTCAGAAGTCCTCCCATATGAATTTGATGTCTTTATTTCTTTAATTATTGACTACATTATTTTAAAGTCGTTTTTTATTTATTATAATTTTTTGTATTATCCTCTTTTCATCTAGAGTTCTGTTTTAACCTGGGCCAACTACATCTGATGCTGTTTGGATTACATTCCTAGGAGGTTGACATCAGGCATGCGGACGGTCATAAAACTAGCACTAAAACTATTTGTCATATATATGTGGCCATATTAATCTGAAATAATTGAGACAAGAGCAGGATAATGATGATCGACCTATTTATGAGCATGTACTTCAGAGAGTACTACAGAGAGTACTACAGAGAAAGGGTTATTGACCTGCTGTACAACACTAACATTAGATAGGTTTGCATAAGTTTATACCGACATTCAATAGAAGTTTCTTATTCTGTCATTAGAGGTTGGTCGGTCGCTAAGACGTATATTGACTGACTACTATTAGTCTATTTAGTCTTAAATTTTAGTTGTAAAACAAACTGTTTATATTAAGGTCTAATAAAAATAATTTATTGTATCATATCCCAAGGTTTTAATTAGTTAAATGTGAAGGCATTATTACATAATGAAACATCAGTCGAAAATATGCATACGCACCATTTATTTTCCTTATTAGTCCCAATCGTATTGGCGTGGAATCTCTAGGCTAATCAATTTTAACAGAATATCATTTTGTCTTCTTAATTTAAAGAGAACTATATAATTTGTCAGGATATTAGAAAATACTGGATATAAATATTGGGTAGTACTCGAAAATATCGTCTAGGAATGTTTATGACTGTTAGGACGATGGCTAAATATGCGCTTCGAGAGACGTATTTCCGACTTCGAGTCCGGCAGCTCTAAAGTTCTTTTTATAAGTCTTAGGCATGTAGGTTTTTTCTACCACGTTTTCTTTTACCCTTAAAAAAACTATTTACATGAATACGAATGTAATTTTGTTGTGTTTGTTAGGCTGGGTTATGGCAAGGGTACGGTATACGTAACACGCAATAGGTTGCGAGAAATACCTTTGTGATTAACGAAAATATAAAAGCTGGTACGTAATAGTGGCGATGGTTTATAACCAACTGCCATGTTAAAGTATAGAATTTACAGACCAGTAGTGATTATAATAATAAATTAAACAAAATCTTTGTTAAGTCCTTTGCAAATCTATGAAAAAAAAAAGAAAGTGTCTCGTCGTGGTATTGAACCATAAACTTGTGTACGTAAGTATATATACTTGGATAAATTGGCATAGTTTATCATAATAATAAAATTTAAGCAGTCTCAAATTTGATGTTGCTAATGATAAAACACATAATTATTGTTTATAGTACTTAATTGGATAGCAATAAAATCAAATTTTGTGTGTGGCTTAAGCGTTGGTGTAAGACCCGCATACAAATTTATTTTAAGCTTGTCACAAATTTAATTCTGTGCCATGGATATTGTATTTACGCATCTCTCCAACTTGTAAATACCTTGGCTAATTGTCGGTCGGTTTATGTAGAATCAGTTGACGCACAACTACGTCATAATACCAATTAAAAACCACAAAGGTCCAGCCTAATAGTAATGACATTAATAACTGCGATGACAGTTTAAGAATGCAATTTATAATTACCTCACTCTTGACCTTTGCTCTGGAACGTTTATGGTTTGGCGCTGTACTTCTAGCTGTCTGGAGCGTGAGACATTAACTCGGGGCTCATAACCTACTGTATGTCCTCAATCCTCCTATCGTTACCTTTGATTCTAGCACCTCTCTTTCTTATCCGCGGTTGACTGTAATAGAAAACTAACATAAGTAGACATAATTGGAATAGAAAAAAGTCTAAATAAAATCTTATGCTACCACCAGCGTGGTAGCCAGAAGCTGTAATATATTATAGTGTATAAGACTCTCGTACCTAGTATTAACAATATGTAATAGAAAATAAATGATTTGGATGCTCGTTTCTAGAGCATTTCTTCTAAAGTCCAGTGTATAGAAATAGTGTGAACTGGAGATAGTCCTTCAACAGCAGTGCCATCTAGTTTCTTGAGCGACTGCCCGAATTGCGCTGGGACATCACTCGGGGGTTCGGCATATACTCGGCATAGGCTCTCCAGACGGTTCGCCGGAGATAAAATCACGTGATGCCAGTGGCATTTTTATGCTACTAAGCGCATCGGATGTCATTTCTCAGATCGGCCCTCAGCTTCATAAAAAATGATGTCAATGTTCTTAACAACATGCTATATTGAAAGAATACCATATGTAACTTGACAGAAAAAAAATTCGAAAGAACAAAAGACATCAACGCCTTCAATACACTTGATATTACAAATGAATTTTATAAGCTCTAGAATATACTTTGTTATTCATAAAATTAAATATAATATTAAGTTCTATATATGTATGTGTGAACCACTTCAAGAATTCCGATCACATATAAAGATATAATCTCGTTGGAATGTGACATTTACATCACGGATGATCAATTACTTGTTTAATATAATGAATCTTTTATGTTATTTAGAGGTTTATTTTTCCTAAAGTCATGACATCTGCTAAAATTATATTAAAATTGTTTTAATATTTTGATGTTTTTTTTTGTCCAATATTAGATTATTTACGAAGTAAAAAAAAAAATGGACTGAAGGAAATAATTCATTTTTGGATTTTATCGTATTTGTATTTGATTTTTTACGATATTTCAAACACTTTGTGGTAAAAATACTTTTATTTCATGTTTACGTGATTTTTACATTCGCGTAAACATCAGAAATCATTGGATAAATGTAATGATGATAAATATGATCTATAGTAGCTTGATATATTTCTACTTATGGCAAGCGACATTGTAGCCGAAGGCTCTAGATCTGATCTATGATTTGCATTTCAAGTATCGTATACAAGTGTAATAGCGGAACACGAATTTCGTAATTTGGCAGCACGGCAGTGAGTTCTGCTATTTTTGTACTCGTATACACAGGCTGGAACCTATTCTTTGCCGTTTTGTACGATTGCGCGAGAAACAAGGGTATGATGATATATACATTTACCTTTACTTCTTTTGGCAGCTTCTTACCGAAAAAGTTCTTGACATTTACTAAATACTAAATAGTTAGCGCGAACAAATCTGAAATGCATGTTTTTATATAAATATTTATTTTTTGAATAAATTGCAAATGCGTCATAACAATAATTTAATTTGTTAATAATAGTTTGCAGGTTCTATTGCGTAAGCACGCAAGAGTCAACTTTCTGACTCCATGTTCAAATACTGGTTTGGACGAAAATGTTATCCAGATTAGAGATATGATTTTGTCTAGTACTGGTCACGAAGTATATTAGGTACTGAGCCTGCTAGATAGCTATAGACTCGACCGTTATTAGGATAAATATTACATTTTTACCTTAATATAAAAAAAAATGCTACCACATTATCTTAAACGGGTACATTTATATCATTATAGCCAATGTCAAGTTGTTTTTTGGTATGTAAAAACTCGGGCAGTAAAATAAGTTGACCACGGCCGGGTCGTCCTTCTCGCCTCACAAAATTCGCCCTTGCGAATTATTCATAACGGCTCACAAAAGACCAAGGTCGTCGCACTGTCGAGATTGCGGATTTAACCGAAGCGGTCCACATAACGTATAAAATGCAAACGAGTGGGATGTACGCGGATCCAGACCGGCAGACCGCTGGCGCCTTTTTATTTTTAATTTTCTTTTTGTTTCTTCATTGATTTTTACCTAAATTCTTTGGCGCCGGCGGCGGTCACTATTTGCAGCCAGTATTACGCGTACGTGGAAGAGTTATAAAGTTTTAACTACGTTTGCCTTTGGTGAATATGGTGTTGTGGAACGGTGCTTACTTGAGTCTCCTCTGTTGCCATGCTGATTACAATGTAAGTGTTATGAGTTAAGACAATTTTTAATAGTTATCTTGTTTCGTTGGTTCAGTGAAATAATTCAGATGCGTTTAGTGGCGTTTCGTATCGTATACTGATTTCGTTAAAAAGTGCGTTTGATTTTTTTGTCAAGAAATTCTTAATTTGACGATATCTGGTACTAGGCTAGGAGGTAGATGGTTCGTTTCTTGCCTGTAACGTGACATTAAAATCACACGACGTCACAAAAGTGTAACAGCATGTATGTGGCTACACAACTTAAATATAAATATAAAATTAAAAGTAAAATACGGCAAATAAATAACTTATACATACTTGTTTTGCACGAATATTACGCGTAGAATGACGAAATTACTAAACAGGCGATATCAACATTAATTTTTACATAGGATTAAGTTATGAATAATGTACCTGTATGTGTTTAGAACGGATCTAGACAGGCGCCAGTTCCCGTGGAATTGGAGCCGCATACGCTTTCTAGGAACTCTGAGAAAATTTCCCTTGAGGGGAAAGGAATAAATTTTATAATATATTAGTCACCCGCAGCTCATATTTATTGACATAAGTCAAGTCAGTTTAATCGTCGACTCGTATTGTATATTATTAATGTATTAAGCGACAGTGATGGCCACGGTCTAATCTATAAAATATTGCTGCTTTTAAGAGAAAAAATAAGTATTAGTATAATCGTACATGGCTTCCTACTGTGTCGGTATTTTCAAAATATTCAAGGCGACCTTAAAAACTGTTATACTGTAAGTTTGCCCAAAACATTGACAGTGCAAAATGCCCACACAGGCACTGATTACTCTTCAAATATTATGTTTGTAATTATCGTACCGTTATTACCGTTATTTTCTTCAAAAACCAATCAACTTACGCAAAAGCTTTGAAATGAAAAATTTTGTATTTTCTTTGCAAATACTTTATTTATTTGTTGGAGTTTGGTGTAACTGTGACCCCGAGCTCTCAGCCGTTCTTGGTAAAGAGTCTGTATTACGATAACAGTAACGGTTACATAAGCTTAGTCACGGTAAAACGCACGGAAACGTGTGAAGTATCTGCCGATCCGTCGACCTCACAACTCAAGTTTATGGCCATGCGAGATGCCTCACTACACAGTTAATTATATATGCTTACATCATATGAGTATTTATAATATAATTAGACATGCTAAGCTGACATTTTGGCGTTGCCTTTCTTGTTTAACAGTGTCGGTAGAATATCATATTTCTATGGGTTGAGTGCGGCTTCTATGTAATCTGATCATAGCAATCCGATAACGAACGATCCGATTATTCTGATTAAATGAGAGGTCGGGATACTTGAAGTTATCGACTTCACATTATTCCGTTAGAGAACGTTAGAGCTCATTCTTCCCTCAACGGGTTTTTTCGCGTTCCACTCAAGTGAGGAGAGCGATAAATGTATTCTTTGTCGCCACATGGGTTATGTCACATGGTGGAATTAATGTAAGACTTACACTATTAATTACAGTGTAAGTGTTATTCATTAATAGGAGGGTTCCTTCATAAATAAGCGGCATACGCAGTACCGGCAGATGTGTTACGAGTTGATGTCGAGTTTTACGGCACAGAAGTATGTTATGAAATAATAAAAAATACCTTAGAATATGCCGAAAAGATAATATAATATACATCATAATAAAAACATTAAATGTATTAATGTAATTTAAAGTTTTTTTTTAAATCACACATTAATGGAAAAGTTCAAAGATATGTTGATACAACAAGTCTTACTACATTATTATCCTTATATGTTAAAATCTCATTAACGAATACGTATATATACATGTTTATTGTCTATATTATGTTAATATTGGCCGACATTGACATTGATCGCATATAAATCAAAAGGTCGCGTTGTCTGCGTCAGAAGTAATTATGTATACTTTAGTGTTATGTTAATGAGAAAGCAAACGTCGAAAACGCGAGTGTCCGTCTCCGCATTCCTTTCACGGATGCGGACTGCGACCCGCTGTGGAATTCACATCAAGCTCGAAAACATTCGGAGGATAATGTTAACAGTTGAGATACAAACACCATTATCGAGACCAGTTCTGTATTTTTGGAATCACATTTGTATGATTTTTACAATTTACATTTTATGGTCCACGCCGTAAGCTTTTTATATGTTATGTATAAATTACATATTCAACTCGCGCATGTTACCCAAAGAGCTACGTGAAGACTACGGATTGTCACCTGCCACGATTCTGGCATACTGTTCTCGTTTCATTCATATTCGTCTTTACACATGCTCATATAGGTAATTTTATGTTGGTTTTTCATTGACATCCCAGAAAGGCCATGGTCTTCTCCTTATAACGCAATAGATATACGAGTAAATATGATTATAGTCATATATTTGTACGGTTCCTTAATCTTTCTCTATCCAGTCTTTCTATGTTTCATCTTAGTATAATTCGTTCGATCTTTTTCACTAGTACATTTAGCGTTCAGCATCGATGTCATTCTGACATTCTCTTTTAAATCCTCGCTACACATATTTCAAAGAACTCGAATCTATATAATTTAATCTAAAGTCGTATTTTCTGTATCATATACAGATTTCGTGACCGTATTTAGGGTGAGTAGATCATCATTTTCATCATCATTTTAGCTGATATGAAATTATCAAACATTAACAAAATGTGATAAAATTAGTATAACTAGGAAATAAGGATGTATTGTATTGTATATGAATTATGTATAATTGTAAATTGAGCAAGCTGTATTTTACTCATAACTAATATATAAGCACAAATCTCTATTAGACATTGTCATCATAATTATGATTGTTTGACATTCAGTTCGATCAGAGATTTTATGGGGGTATTCTGGTCTAGAAGCCTAAATCTTTGGCATGTTTCAAACTAGGATAAAAAAAATGAAAACATTTTTACCATGAATTTTTTTATATGATTTTTATTAACATTTTAAGAATATAAAAATAAAATTAAAATACAAAAAAATCAAAAACTCGTTTAATTTCAGGCCGGTAAAGTGGGGGCTGCAAAAAAACGGTGCTTCCTGGTTGTCATGATGTCACCCTTTGTATTGATCTAAATCAAACAAATTAAGAAAATTCTTCATTAGTAAAGATGTCGCTATGACCTTAACCTCTACCAAAGGGAAAAAAAAGAAAATACAAAAAATGGCGTCGACATAAAAAAAATACTCCCTTTTTTCAACGTTATTGAATTTTTTAAAATTACTTAAAATCAATTTTATTTAAATTCCAAGGCAGGGGTCATAGATAGATATATTTAAAATTTCAAAGGAATCAGCCATGTAGAACTTGAGATATCATGTCAACCACCTCGAAAAAAGTTTAGTTTCGTTTTGTGTGTGCGCGTGCGCGTGCGCGTGCGCGTGCGCGTGCGTGTGCGTGTGCGTGTGCGTGTGCGTGTGCGTGTGCGTGTGCGTGTGCGTGTGCGTGTGCGTGTGCGTGCGCGTGCGCGTGCGCGTGCGTGTGTGTGTGTGTGTGTAGCGATTGCGTTGTAGTGTGCGTAATGCCTTTTTTAATGAATTTAATGTATTTCTAATCCATTATTGTATGAAATTTCAGTTTTATGCACTTCTCCTCATTATATACTTCAATTGTGCCAAATTTCATACTTGTCCATTCACGTAATTTTCGTAAAAAGGGGTACAAAGTTTTTGCTTCACTTATTTATATATAGATATATGGGTTTGTTTGGTACGTTTTATAGTCCCCCTACTGGGCTCGAGCTTCCTCCACAATGCGAGGGAAATTGACTTATTATACCACGCTAGTCAAACGAGGTGGTGTAAAGCGTTTTTTTTAAGTTTTACTTCTTTTATATAGATGTTTTATGCATATTATATCCCTTTGTCGTCTTTTACGACACCTACGTGCAAGATATGGGCTGGTGAATTGCATTCTTTCTCCGTTACCACACGGAAGAGTAGACGAGTATGATGAAATGTGTCTCATGTGCAGATGAGATTATATATTTTTCCTTTCTTACATTAGAATTTGGGACTCGATACAGGAGTCATATGCCATAACCATCGCACTGAGTATGCGGTTTTGTTATTGCAGTTCGTATTATGAGTTTTATACGAGAGCGAGTAGAACCCACTTTCCTGGCGCTCACTTATCTGTTTTTTTATTACGCCTTCGGGAAACTTAGCAAGGACATTACTTTGCATTCTTACCTCACCACCACTTATATCTAACTAGCAACCCACCCCACGTTTCGCTTCGGTTTCGGTCTTACCCGCGTAGCTCCTGTTCCCGTAGGAATATATAGCCTGGATAATATTATAGTCTATGTTACTCCCTAATATTACGTATACTTTTCATTGGTGAAATAATTTTTGAAATCCGTTCGGTGGTTTAAGCGTGAAAGCGTAATAAACAAACTTACTTTCGCATTTATCTATACCAATAAATAAAATTGGAGTGTCTGTTTGTAATGTCAAAATAATAGGCATTTTTCATGCTCACACGGTTATTTGCACGACACCTATGCCTAAAATAGCAGTTAAAAAAATTTTGTCTGTCTGTCTGTCTGTTTGTTCCGGGTAATCTTCAAAACGGCTGGACCGATTTCAAAAATTCTTTCACCAATAGAAAGCTATAATATCAGGGCGTAAACTAGGCTATATTTTATCCCGGTATTCCCACGGGAACCGGAACTACGCGGGTAAAACGACTATAACCTATAACCGAAGCGAAGCGAGGGCGGGTTGCTAGTGATATTAATAAGGATTATTTATTTATTTATTTATTTAAATTTCATGCACAAGTACATAGGGAGACTTAATGCCATAGGCATTTTCTTCCAGTAGATTATATAGTTGTAATTGTACAATGTTTATCGCGCTTAAAGTATAGAAGTATCGCTTCTATTTGATAAGATCTTCGCTAGGTAGCCGGTTTATTGAAGAAGATTATATATTTATGCGAACAGAGTAGGGACTATAAATATTAACAAATGCGAAAAATCGAATACTGGCTATAACAGGATAGTGTTATAACAATCTATTATTATAGTCACTAGTATATTTAAGTATTTTTATCAGCTATTATTAAGATCATTATGATTGCCATTATCGTTAGATATTTGCATAATTATAATCATTGGCGCCAAAGTTTAGAATTTTGATGATATGAAATTAGCAAAGGCCACTATGTGACCGTGAACTTGACTAATGCCGAATAAACAACTCGTCTATTTCTAGTCAACACTTATTAACACGCCTTTTATTAACACAGTTGACTAAATCCATTATTAAGGGTTATTAAACTTAACAAATATTAAAGAAAACTGTTTTTTTACGTATTTTAATTTTGTTATTGTTATGCCGATACTTTTATTATATTTTTCGGCATTTAACTTATTAATTAGATTTCTTTTTAAGTTTGAAATGTGTTCCTGAAAAGTTACGGAGTGAACTCGTGACGTAATACGAGACGTAGACATGCGAATTGTAATGAGGCGGGATGAAAATAATATTTTGAGAAAATTTCAAGTATGAATGTAGAAGGTTTTAGCGATAAGGAAATACCAAATAAAAGATGTACTGGCTGTACTCTGTGAATCATGTTATGGTTAGACAGCGAGTGACCGCAGAGATGACATCTAATAGGGTTGTATGGAAAATGAGGGCGTACTTTATCGACCCCAAGTAAATTAAATATGAGGATGATGGTTAATCCATTAGCAAAATGGGATAAAATTACTATAATATGTATTTGGATTTGTGTTGTACGTATAATAGTCACAGTCGTTAGATATCAGGAATTACTAAATTCTTTTAATAATACGTCATAGCATACAAAAGTAAAGATGAGATAGATAGCTAACAAAAACCTACTATGGTCTTAAAATTAGCGAAAGTTTTTTAGAGAAAGTTCATTTTCATGACAAAAGCTCTTCTTCGTTTATATTGGCAATAAGCTATAAATATGAGCTATTGGTGTCAGTGTCTAGTTATAACTTTCTTAGATTTTTCACGTCATTCTACATATAAGTCATAGTCGTTACTATTGATTGAGTGATAATAACCATCAATAGTTCCTCTGGGAATTTTGACAGACCATGAAAACGCACGCATGAATTCATAGTTAAATACGATTCATTACACTTCACACATTTTTCTTGCATTCTATTACATAAAATACCAGTAAAATTATTCACTATAACATTGTAAAACACTAAGGTAATGAATAGCATTTAAAAGCGCTATGTGACATTTTGACATTCTCGTCAAAAGCCCACGAGGGTGTTAATAAGTCACCGTAGGCCCGCTTAATCCATATACTGACGTTTAATAACCACTTTAAAATGGTTTCCTATTTTATGTTTGTCATTACATCAGCTACGGGATACCTCGACAGGAGAAGCGAACTTGGGTACAATTGCAAATTAATGAGATGGGTAGGTACAGCGGTTTATTTGGAGTTTCTTTTTCTTGCAGTAATGTTATCCAAGTTAGCATTGTATAAATTATATTTGTCTCCTTTCCGTTCTTCTTTTTTTTTTTTTTTTGGGTGGGCTGCGGTCGGCGCGCCTCCGCACCACTTCGTCCGGGGCGACAGAGGGGCTTAAGCACGCAACTCCCGCAACCCACCCGAACACCAAGTCGCCTTCGTCGTTGGGCCGACCACTGGAGCAGGGTTACTTGTCATCAGTGGTCGGCCCGACGAAATACCCCCTACTTGGGGTACCCTCCCATCGACCGACGTCCCCCCCTCCGGGAGGACGTCGGTCTTTCCTCACGCGGTCGGCCTCTCGGCGGGTGACGGACTAATCCCCGGTCACGTCACCCGCGGCCTCGGCTAGGGCGGCATTGCACGCAGATACTCCCGCCTGCGCCGCCCCAGTCGCCGACGGCGGGTCGCATCATCGAGGCTGTGCTCCTCGCGCTCGCGACCCGCCGCCTCCTTCTGCGAGATAACTGCCTCGCAGAAGGCTGCGACGTTCTCCTTCTAGCAAAAATATGCATCTGTCTGTTATGAGCTCATAGGTTTTCTCACAAAATATTTTTTTTTATTACTAAGAGTTTGTAGAATTTAAGGAAACATTCACCGCGACAAAAAGTTGCCTATGAATGAATGATATAAACATTGTTATTTTGAGTTAAAGCGTTGAAAGATAATATACAAGCGCCCAAACATTAATATTAATATTATTCGTGTAATATTTCAGTAAACATCACAAAGTATTACTCAGTGTATTTATTCAGGTGACCACATCATTTGCTGCGCCATTCATGCCTGCAATCTGTAAAGCGATCTGAAATTTGTCGTAGTAAAGTATAATTTGGCATTACTCCACATTTCGTTTATAAATTACCAACAGTCAGATGTTTTTGCAAATAAATGATGTATGTAATTATTTATATGTTGCGTAGTCATTCAGTGACACAAAATGTTGATGTTGAGATGAATTGGAAAAGTTGGAATTTGACTCTTATACAAGGCTTTTATTTACGTTTTAAGATTAATTTAAACAATCTAAAAATCATAAGTTCTACTGCCATTTCACTTAAATGGTTCTATTAAATGCGATCTTTAAACGTCGGCTTTATAACCAGGATAAAAGTGGACATTAGTAGTAGTAGATTACAGTTATTTTGAAATATAATGCCTAACTATTTAAGACAAATGAAGACTTGGACAGATAGAAATGCTGTCGACTCGAACAATTCGGCCAGACATAGCTTGTCGAACAGAAATATCAACACAATTTTTGTTGTAATTAAATTACTACCGTGTGGTGACGGAGTAAGAATACAATTCACCACTCCCTATCTTTCCCGTGGATGTCGTAAAAGACGACTATGGGATGTAATATGCACATAATATCTGTGCAAGAGAAATAAAAACTCGAAATGAAACCCTATACCAACATGTCTGACTAGCATGGTATAGTAGGTCAAATTCACTTCCATTGTGGAGGAGGCCCGAGCCCAAAAGTGGGATGTATTTGGGCTGCGATGATGACGATGATGATGAAAATAGTACCGGGTGTATACATATTATATTTGATCGAAGGTGATGACTAATAAGTATATATATGGTTACATAGCTTAGCTCGTCTCTTGTACAAGGTTTATAATTAAGATAATAATATATAGTTAAGGTGTCAAGGTCGCATGAACTCTGTGTCGTAGGCAATCAGCTAATTAGCGTATTATCTACTACTATGGGAGTCAACTTTCTTTGTACATTGTGTGTGGTATGAAATTTAGAATTTCTCATCATGATTTTAAAGTAATGAGAATACTCAGGGTCATATTGAAATGCCGTGTTTTTATAGATACTGTCGTTAATTGAAATAATTATATCTCTAACATTTAATTTTTTTTCTTTTATCCTATTTCATCCATATGTAATTTTTTGGTTTTAATCTTTATAACAAAGGTTACATTTTACATAATCGCAACGTAGAGGGAATTTATAAAAATATATTTAATTCAACCTTACTAATATTATAAATGTGAAAGTTTGTTTGTTTGTTACGCTTTCACGCTTAAACCACCGAATCGATTTCAAAAATTCTTTCACCAATGGAAAGCTATAATATCAGGGAGTAACACAGGCTATATTTTATCCCGATATTCCCACGGGAACTACGCGGGTAAGGCGACTCAAACCGAAGCGAAGCGAGGGCGGTTTGCTAGTTGAATAATAAATTATTTTACAAATTGATGTCCTGTTAGTGATAGAATAGAGTTTAGAGAGAAGTTAAAATACCCGTATCAAGAGAAGAAATTTATGAATGAACATGAATAAGGCGAGAGAGGTTATTCGAAATGTGTCATTGACAATCCGCAGTCGCAGTTCCTATACGTCCCACTGCCACCAGGCTCAGCACAGCTCGGGCATCCTCCACAATAAAAGAGAATTTGACCTATATTATCGCGCTGGTCAGACGTTTTGGTATAGGGTTGTATGTCGAGCTTTCGTTCTGTTGCATATATATGATATGCATATTATACCCCTTAGTTGTCTTTTATACGGGCAAAAAAGGGGCGCTGAATTCTTACCCTGTTACCTCATGGTAAATGTACTGAATATTAGATATAAATCTAATTAAAAATTACACCGACGAAAACGTGAATTAGACTTCACATATTTTGATCTACGATTGTAAAAGTTCAAATTCGAAGTTGTTCTCGATTTCGTGATCTATTTCTATGAATGAGAATTGCCTCCTTGTATGTTATGATACCTGAGTATGTTGTCATCCATTAAAGATTTTTAACGAAGAAATTCCAACGGATACATATTTCGAGCAGACGTTGTTCATAATTTTTCATAATTCATTAATTCATCCAACTACTTTAATATAATTTAACATATCTACTAATCTTTGTGTTTATGTAATTTGTGACAGATGCCTTCCATTCAATTAACATCTTTGCTTTCACACGGAAAGAGAGCATCGCTACTAGAAACAATGATCCGGCCTACACAATTTACTGACAATAGGATGGTAAACTAAGCACTTTCCACTTTCCCGCGGCTTCTCACAATATGGACGACGCATGAAAAGCGCGACAATCAAGTCTCGTATAATATATTGAAAATATTACCAAATATATTTCTTATAATCAAAATTGTAGAGTCGTGTATTATAAATTTTAGTGTAGCTATTGTCGTGGTGACACGCTAAAAATACAATGTATCACCAACTATAAAGTAAAGGCATTGCCGTGGAAGTTGTATAACGTATCGGGATCACCAGTGGAATGAGCAAAAGTACTCCCATGTGAAATGCATTACACTCAGTACGATATCTTACCGACTTTTAATTTTTTTTTATCCCTGGTTGCTAAGTCGCCTTGGCAGGATAGTAGTGGACATCGATATGCTGTTGGGTATACCACCACGCTGGTAAGACTGTTTGCTATAGAATTTTATTTCGAGTTTTACACGGATATTATCTGTACATACAGGCAGGACAAGAAGATGGCGTTAAATTGTATTCTTACACTGTCACAGTGATATGTTAAATATATATCTATGTATAGTTGAAATAATATAGATAGAATTTCTTCTCATATACGTCGTATAATTAGGCGTGGAACTTTTGTACAGTTAGGAGGGCATTTTTCTTACTACACCACGCTTGATTTGACCGGTTGCATTAACACTTTTCCTTATACATATTATCTTATAGTATCTATAGTATATTATCAGTTTCTATCTCTTAGTTGTGTTTTTATAATACTCACAGGAAGGGAATGGATGGTGGATTGTATTCTGTACAACTATTAAACAATTACGTAAAATTATTAAGCAATTTTAATAATTGATTGTAATTAAAGTTATCCGTATAGGTATAATGTTTAACAACCGTTATAAAATATCATTTTACTTCATGAGTATATTATGCAAATGGTTACAATATAGTTTTATTATATATTCCTAAGATATAGTATAACAGTTAAAGTATAAATGGTTAAAAGATAGTAACAATATAGAATTAATCTTTGTATTTCCGAGTGGTGACGGATCAAGAATACAATTCACCATTCCATATCTTGCTTCCATATCGTGGATGTTTTGATTACCCTCCTATTGTGGAGGAGGCTCGAGCCTAGCAGTGGGGGACGTATATGAGCCGAGATGATTGCGAGGAACTTTACAAACTTTACAATCGTTGATTATATACTAACGGATATAAATTACATTCAGAATCGGAACAACAATTTATAAATGCACAAAGTATTATCCTGCGTGGAAATAAACTCCAAGACTGGCACGGCAGGCGGTTACTTTAACCTTTACGCCATCTGTACTGTCAAATTTAATTGTATTTAGGAAAAATTGTAACCTGATGTGAAATATGAAACTGAAGGTTTTTAGATAGCCATATTAAGTGGATTTGTCATTTTTTTTTATGATTGTTCTATGAACAAAAGTTAAATATTTATTTTTCTTTTGGTTAGAGTATTTATATACGAAATTGATTCGACGCAAATGATACGTATCGAATTGATTGAATTTTCTATTATGCGAAATTTTGATGGAGCAATTAACTGGTTCAAGCAAATGGTAACTATCATAATACTAGACGATTAAAATATTTCACGTACAAATAGAAATAGGTATATGTTGTATATAAATTATATAGAACATTTTACCAGCAGTTATTTATAGAATACTAGCTTACCTGGCGAACTTCGTACCGCCATAATCTTTTTTGTAAATATATTTTCCAAATTTCCGAAAATATAGTCTATTTTCGGCAATTTAAAAAATATATTTAAAAAGTCTATAGCTGTCATTTGCGTTTTGCTATTATGTCAGATGCGTTATTGTTATACCACGTTTTATAGTGACTTGTATTCTCTTTGATGTTTTATGTTACGTCACATGGGAACGCGATCGAACCGGATAATAAGTATCCTATGTCCGTCTCCTGGATCTAAGCTACCTCCCCACTAATTTTCAGCCAAATCAGTATAGCCGTTCTTGAGTTATAAATAGTGTTACTAACACGACTTTCTGTTATATATATATATAGATTTAAGTTAGGCTTGATGTTGAAATATTAGTTTATCAGTATGGTGGCGAAATAGGAATACAATTTACCACCATCTTGCTCGTGGGTGTCGTAAAAGACGACTAAGGGATATAATATGCATATAATTTCTATGGATACATGGAAACCTCGAATTGAAATCCTATACCAACACGTCTGTCTAGCGTGGTATAGTAGGTTAATTTCACTCCTATTGTGAAGTAGCCCAGCCGTGGGACGTTAATGAGTTGTGATGATGACGATGATGATGATAACGACTGTACATAAACATCAAACCACATAATATTATTGAAATTACCTAAATGGATTTTGATTTTTACTTCAAAAGTAGACCATGTGGTCAATGTTGACGTGATATCAACTTGCTGCTGCCCTTAAAAATTATGTATAAAGCATACGCCAAACATGTTCTTTTAGTTATTGATCGCTGTGAGAGGAACACTTGATCGGCATGTTTTTATAGGACTACAATATACAAGATAATGATTTTTATAAATCATGTTGGTATTTATGTCTGTTTTTTTAACCTTACAATAAGAAGGAGGCTTGAGCTCAACAGTAGGATTTATATGGGATACAACATGCCTGCTGAAATGCGAGAAATTACTTTTTAACGACGATTATTGTTCTATAATAAAAAAGCAACTAATTATCGCAACATTTGCATATATTCATTATATACCGTTGCCTATGATAAATCATTAATAACGACTGCTACACATCCGTCGTATCACGTACAATATACACGTGCTTTTCGTAGACATTTCAACATTAATCTTGATGAATTCTAGCAAGAAATACTAGATATTTATTTTAAGAAAAATAAAGTTTGAACTAAAATACACGATAGGGGGTAAACAAATTAGAAGGAAAATTTATTAATGTTCAATTTTTTGATTGGCGCCGGCTACCAGTTTTCAAGAGATAGGTGACTATAAATTTACACATATTGTCACGTTTTCACGTTTAAACTGTATAATTAAACTATTAGTGTTTGAATATTAGGATAGCTTACAAATGCAGCTTCGATTTAAATAATAATGTATTTTTTTCGCAGCCCACATACGTCCCACTGTTGGGCTCGGGCTTCCTCAACAATGGGAGGGAATTTGACCTACTATACCATGCTGGTCAGACATGTTGGTATAGGGTTTCATTTCGAGTTTTCCTTCTCTTGCACAGATCTTATGTGCATATTATATCCCTTAGTCGTCTTGTACGACATCCACGGGCAAGATAGGGAGTGGTGAATTGTATTCTTACTCCGTCACCACACGGACAATATAATAATGTATACTTAATTGTTATTATCATTTATTATAAGATTATTTTATAATAATGAGAGATCACAATTTCTAATAGGTATTTATGCGAGTATTACATATTTTAAATAAAATTATTTTTATGAATTTTACCGCGGTTTTACTTTCTCGAACATGATCCAGGCTAGTGTTCGAAACTTCAAAAAAAAAAATGGTGGCAAACGAGCAAGCAGCACACCTTTTTTTTTTTTTTTTTTTTTTTTTTTATGGGTGGGCTATGGTAAGCGCACGCGCGGTCCTGTCCTTCCGGGGCGATGAAAGGACGGCGCGCGGGCCCATAACCCACCCGTACCCACGTCACCTCGTTGTTGGGCCGACCACCGGAGCAGATGTGACTTGTCATCAGTGGTCGGCCCGACGGAATACCCTTTCGGGTAACCTCTCACCTCTCGACGTACTGGGACGTCGGTCGCCATCGCGCGGTCAGCCTCCCTGCGGGTGACGGACAATTCCCCGGTCCGATCACCCGCGGCCTCGGCTAGGGCGGCATTAGGCGCAGATATTCGCGCCTGCGCCGCCCGAGTCGCCGGCGGCGGAACGTGTCGCCGAATAGGAGCTCTACTCGCACACGATCCGCCGCCTCCTTCCGTGAGATAACGGCCTCACAGAAGGCGGCGACCGCGTCCCAGTTCCTGACGCTGACGAGCATCTCCCTGGCGATGGTCGGCAGCGCCAGGTCGGCACCGATAATTGCGACGAGTTCACGGCGATCCCCCTCCCATGCAGCACACTCCTCGAGCGTGTGCTGCGCCGTGTCCTCGTCGCAACGGCAGTGGTGGCAGGACGGTGTGCTCTCCCTCCTGACAATCTTGTGCAGGTACTTCCCGAAGCAACCGTGCCCCGTCAGCACCTGCACCAGTCGGAAGGAAAGCACCCCGTGCGTCCGCTCCAACCACTCCATCAGCACCGGCCGGAGAGCCTCGACGGTCCTGACACCGTACCGAGGACTCTCCAGCCGGACTGCCCAACGGGCAATGACTTCTCGGCGGGCGTCGACCCGCCAGGCGGTGATCTCTTTGATGGAGACCATGCCGCCGCGGGCGCGCGTCTCCGACACCCGCCGATAAATGTCGGCGAGCATCTCCGCCTCCAGATCCCACGGGGGAGTTCCGGCCAGGAGGCACGCTGCCTCTGTCGCCACCGTGCGGTAACCCCGTATGGCCCTGATCGCCATGACCCTCTGTGGTCGCCACAGGAGGGCCCTAAGACGGACGGTCAGGGACCCCGCCCACACCGGTGCTCCATACAGGGCCATCGACCGGATCACCCCCACGTACAGCTGTCGGCACGTAGCACTGGGTCCGCCCACATTCGGCATCAGCCGCGAAAGGGCGGACGCCGCGCCGACAAGCCGGGGAACAAGTCGATGGAGATGCTCCCGGAACCAAAAATGCCCGTTGAGCACCAGGCCCAAGTACTTCATGTGGGCCTGGATGCTGATGGTGACCGACTTCACGATGATCGAAGCGCCGGCGGGAGGCCCGGCGGTACGGAGGCCATGGAACAAAAGGGCCTCCGTCTTTTGCAGGGCTACTCTCAGCCCCAGCGCTTCGATCCGCCTGACAATCTCCTCGGTGCCGAGAGTTGCCAGGCGTGCCGCCTCCTCTAGCGTCCCACCCCGGGCTGTGACGAGTGTATCGTCGGCGTAGCAAATTACGCCCAGCCCGGGTGGGAGGCTTCCTCTCAACGCCCAGTCGTAGCCGATGTTCCACAGGGTCGGACCCAGAACCGACCCCTGTGGGACACCGCACGTCATAGGCGTTCGCACAACGTCCCCTACTCGGTCAACGTAGAGGACGCTGCGCCCCTCCAAGTAGTCTGCCACCAGCCGCCTGAGGTACACGGGCACCCCGTGATATCTCAGCCCCTCCCTGATGCAGCTGAATGGCAGACTGTTGAAGGCATTGGCGATGTCCAGGGACACCGCCAACAGGACTCCTCCGCCGGTGACGGCCTCCGCTACCACGGCCTTCAGGCGCAGCAGGGCCGCGATCGTCGAACGCCCTCTCCGAAAACCAAACTGGGCGTCCGACAGATCGGGCCCGACCCCGACGAGGTGCCGCTCGATGCGGGCAGCCAACACCCTCTCCAGCAGCTTACCCGCATCATCGAGCAGCACGATGGGCCTGTAGGCCGAGGCTGACTCGGGAGACCGTCCCGGCTTCGGCAGGAGAACCAGCCTCCCCTCTTTCCAGCATCCAGGGAACTGCCCGGACGTCAAACAGGCGTCGAACAGTCCCCTGAGGCGTGGTCCCAGGTGCTCGAGGACCAGGGCCAACACACGGTTCGGAATACCATCGGGCCCGGGGGCGGTAGATTTCACTCGCATACGCGCCACCGCCGCCCCCATTTCCGGCTCCGTGATGGGCGGAGCACTTTCATCTTCGGCCTCCCGGTCGCTATCCGGCGAAGCCATGACCGGAGGCGTGTGCTCCGCCCGCCGTGGAAAGAGGTCCTCGACAACTCTGGTGAGGAGGCTGGGCTGGAGAGTCTCGGTGAGGGGGGGGCCCCGCCCGCGGAGCTTGTTCAGCGCTGCGAGGTAGGGGCGACCCCAGGGGTCACGCTCGAGACTGTCCAGCATCTCCCGCCGACTAACGTCCTTGGCGGTACGGACGGCCAGCCTGAAGGCAGACCGCGCACTGCGGTAAGCCTCGTACAGCTGGCCCTCCCGCTCAGCGTCGCGGTGGCGCGCTCGGCTGCGGGTATAGGCCCTCCGGGCACGTATGCACGCGGCCCGAAGGTCCGCCAATTCTCGGGACCACCAGGGGACCGCATTCTTCGGGGGCAGACGCCGCACACGGGGCATGGCCGCATCGCAGATTTGCGTTAACGCACAGCGGATGCGGCCAGCCTCGGCATCCACCCCGTCCGCCTGGGGCGGTGAGGACAGCCACGACTGAACGATGGCTGCCTCCGCCAACAGGTCCCGATCCAATCGCAGCACACCTGATGGTAAGTTATTCCGCCGCCGCACATGGATCTTTGCAATATACTCAAGGAAGTACTCTTCTTAAACCGGACAAGTCACAGCGCTTCCAAAAACAGCAGCAGGTAATTAATCTAGGATTATGCATCGTGGGAGAAATCATCGCTGGAAACGTATATGTAGTTGTGACCAGGCGAAATAGATGAAATTGTGTGAATGAAACGGTGATGGTGGTACCAAGTCAAACAGATCTTCAGAGCACTCTCTAGGAAAAAGCTGTTAGAGGAACCTAGACTCTCCGGCGCTCCAGCGACTTCATTCAATCTCTCGTGAGATTGGGTTCGAAAAGCACGTCTTTGTAGGAAGTCAGGTGTGTCTAGAAGATATTTAGGCGCGCCTACCCAGAGACCGTGAGCAGTACTCCACATGGAGACGCACTTGTGCTTCGTGTAATACAAAACGCTATTTCGGTGTGAAATACCTGGCTTTGTTCAGGATGCCCAGCTTTTTGCTTGCTAATTTGGCTTTGTTCTCCAAATGACTCCCAACTGCATTTTGTTCGATATTTCGACGCCGCAGTTCGAAATACCCTCGACAATATGAAGAATTACTTCTTGAAACTGAAGCGCCATGACAAACGTCCTTCTTTGCAGTGGATGCGCATATTTGGGCCTTAAAGCGTGGCTCCGTGAATAAAAATTTTAATTGTGATGATACATGTAATGTTTATTTATTAAAATTTTTATGGTAATTTAATTTTGACTGCGTGAGGAAAGACCGATTGTGACATCGGTCGATGGGAGAGTACCCCACTAGGGGGTATTCCGTCGGGCCGACCACTGACGTCAAGTCACCCTGCTCCGGTGGTCGGCCCAACGACGAAGGCGACGTGCATCGCGGGTAGGTTGCGAGTGTGCGTGCTTACGCCTCTCTATCGCCCCGGATGGAGTGGTGCGAGGAGTGCGCCGTCCGCAACCCACACAAAAAAAAAAAGGTTATTTAATTTTCATAAGACAGTGGCACAAGAAACGAGTCTGGATCAGTCTCGAAACTTGAATAAAAAAATTAAGTAAACTTCAACTGGTCGGGTAAATGATGTACGTGATGTACTTATTTGAGCAGAATTAAAAGCGAGCAGTGAGCAAGCTTTCACTGAATGGTACGAGGTACAATCTCAATGATTGCACTAAACACGAGTGATCACGCTTTAGTGCTGATTTATGGATCGAATTTAAAATTAATATTTAGTTACGTGTAACACGTGCTGTGTGGTAGCGGCTTCGAATACTACCAGCCCTTGCTTTGCTCGTGGGTGTCGTAAAAGACGACTAAGAGCCCTAGATTGACCCGGACCAACTCCATCTGGTACCATTTGGGTCAACGATTACATTCCCAAGGAGGGTTGACGTCAGGCAGGCGGACGGTCATAAAAGTCATTGCCGAAACTTTTTGCAATATGTCAAAACAGATGACATATTGCGTCGACCCCAAGTAATTGGGATAAGAGCAAGATGATGATGATTTAGTCAGTGTAAATGGATGTGTTTTGTCATAAATACTTGTCGCTAATTTAACATCATAATATATTCATTCTCATAGCTATTAATATGAATACATATATAAGTAGTCTTTTGATGTTATTAATTATTGAAAAACTTATAATCATATCAAGTTTTTTGGGCAAATTTATTATATAGTCCGTTGGATTATTTAAAAATAAAGTTATTTAATAGATTCAAAAATATTCTTCGTGTGTTTGACGAGGTTTTAATTACACGATTTTGAAGTCACGTTTTTAAAGAACCCTTTATTGAGTAACTAATCCTTGAAACCAATATGTGAGTCTAATAAGTGAAAGATAACCTAAAAGTTAGTAGCGGTATTTTTGTATAGGTTATTTAAATTTTATTGAAATGAATAGTGTTTGTAGCTTAGAAATATAGTGAGATGGTATTATTAATAAATATTGCTAGCTTAGGTTGGCAGAACTGAATATTATCATAGATATTAAGTGGGATAAAAGTGTCTGAAAAGGATATTATATACCGTTATCCAAGTTATAGAAAAAGAGAATGAAGAGTGGTCGGTAGGTTGTAATACTTCCATATCGGTGTCGGTTTGATATTATGATACAGTTTAATTATTTGAATAATAAAATTGCCGAAAATACTGGGATATTGTATGACCTAGCTTGTTTTGCTTGATTAATGTAGGGTTTTTCGAAGAGTTTCATTATATATCTCCTGGTATCATTATTAGACTCTTGTTACTGTCCCAAATCTATTGGATTCCTCAAAATTAATCATAATTATGAGCATAAACGCAAAGTTTATACTAGTAGCTACCAAACTAGTCACTTTGTGTGTCCATCATCAAGTTAGTCCATTGAACTTATTAATACCTATCGTATGTGTATAAACTCGAGGGGTTCACTAGCAGCCCTTGAAGAGTTACAGTGTCCTCCTAACTTACCTCCTAACTCTGTAATTAGATCAGCTCGTTGATACAGGATTATTGTATGTATTTTCATTAATATTACATGTGCTTGCAAAGTTTCAAATCGATACTATTAAAATTAGATTAAAATCGACTTGCGAAATCTTATTATTTTATTAGTTTCGAATTAATCTAATAGAAAGTGTGTAAAAATGAAATTCGTTCACACTAATCTCTGTAACTGCCTAACAATTTTTTTTTTTAATTTTGCAAATGTATCTATGGTTGCTTCCAGATTTTAAGCGCTTTTCTATGTATCTAAGAAGCCTGATTGACAGCTAATAAGCTATATGTATCTAAATAATAGGACATTAAAATTAAGTGAAATCAAAGAAAAACAAAATAGCGACTATTGAAGACGCCGCTTCCATTAATTTTGTTATTAGCGGACATGTATTAATGGCAAAAAGGAGTTATCCAACTTCGAGTTATACCAGTGCTAACCAGAAATTCAACCGGCTACTTAATTGCTAATTAACTGCCACCCATTATCAATTTGAACGTAATAAGCTCGTCGATCTGACTAGTTATTTTTTAACTTGTTTGTTACGTATTCTAAAGGCTCACGCAAGATCACATTGACTAGTACTTTACATAGTTAAAGTCTAACGTCACGCATACCTCTATATTTATATCTATTCATAATTACGAATATACAGAATATGTATTCATTATGAACATGCAATTGCATTGTTACGTTAGTGTAATTGGTATTGGGGTCGCTGTTTCAAGTCTAACCAGGTTATCAATTTATCCACTTAGTAACTACTATCTAACCTCCGTCTCCGTTCCGAACTCTAACGCAAAACCACATTATTTAGTTAAGCGTACATACCCATACTTAATGACCCACTTTTTTAAATTTTTAACTCGTCCCTCTTTCGGCGACCAGTCGTAGTAGAAATAAAGTACAAATTTTATTCGAGCGTAATAATTTTGAAGAACTTCCTTGAGAAGAAAACTTCATCTAAAAGTTCACCACCTGTTGGAATCGACTTGGTTAAATATTTGCTCTTATACTTGGGTGTTAGTGTACTATTTCGTCATCAAATAGCAACTGTACATTTCCTTTGTTGTTACACTGATATCAAGGTTTGCTAATAACCTAACCTAACTTATAATCTACACGAGGTTTCTTGTGCTTTTGTGCAACTAACTTGATATTTCGCTGGTAAATCTATGACATATAGGTTCTTATTTAGGGTACTGCTATATAGTAAAAGGGACTTTATATTTATATTTTAGATCAGTTGTTTATATATGCAGCTATTTCTTAAATTTGAGCCATCACAATATTAATCATCGTCATTTTGTTTTCGTCCTATTTACTTAGGGTCGGTTCAATTTGTATTCTTTTTTCGTAATACATAGGTTTTGGTCATAGTTTTATGACCGGCCGCGCATGCCTGACGTCCATCCTACTTGGGACTAATTATTCATTAGACGGCATCAGATGAAGTTGGTTCAGGGTGACGTAAAACTCTTTAGTTATCATTTAGGACAACCATGAGTAATTAAGGTTTGATATTATTCATAGCCGCCACCACACAGCGATAGAAATCATTATTAATAAATTTGATAATATTTATCATATCTACAATCACAATTTCCGTGTGGTGACGGAGTAAGAATACAATTTACCACTCGCTATCTTGCCCGTGGATGTCGTAAAAGATGACTATGGGATATAACATGCACATAACATCTGTGCAAGAGAAGGAAAACTCGAAATGAAGCACTATACCACCATGTCTGACCAGAATGGAATAGTATTATAGAGGAGACTCGAGCCCGATAGTGGGACGTATGTGGGCTGCGATGATGATGATGATGGTGATAATCACAATTATCCTTATATGTATAATCTACAAATATTTTCATAAGTAAATAATTTTGTTTACTTTTTAACATATTCGGCCTTTGACTTCTACAACTTTTTATCAATAAAACTAACAAAGAGCTTCATTTACATATTAATATGCCAAAGTTTGTTGTTCAGATGAAAATTTAAAAAAATGTACCCATATTCCTTATTGTCATCGACTTTACTAAATAAAATTGTATTTTGTCGCCTGATTATTAATGTGAAGAATTTATATCATATCGTGTATCATATTTGTCATCGTTAAGAAATACCGTTTATTTAGTTAACTTATAATGTTGTCAGTTTTTATGCTAGTCTATTAGCTGTAGACTAGTGTAGCAAATTTACTATCATATTACTGTAGTAGGTGTGCCGTAAAATAATTTTGAAAATTGTGTAACTAACGACTTTCGAATAACCTAAAATTTACAATTAAAGAAGAAACAAATATTAAAATATGATTTATTATTTTGACTATAATGTTTAAAACATAACAAAATTACGTTCGTAACGAATTCTTGATCTTTGCCCCTTGTATTATAACATAAGTCTACTTCACAAATTCATAAAATGCTCTTCAATTTTTTTATAGCAATTAAGTAATGTCGATAAAAAGCGCTGTTTTAAAGTTTTTTATTCCTTGTTTTCACACATCGACGTCTAATCGTGGAACTTTAGTTACGTAGAGTTTTTGTTTGTGTCAAATTATACAGCTTGCAAACGTGACTCGTCCTAATTACGGCACACCATGAGATCATGTCGGAGATAATAGCTGAATATATAAACGTCTTACACGCGGTTATGTGTAATTAATTGTATTTTACAGTAATATTTCATCTACAGTAGCTATTAGAGATATTTTTGATTTTATTTTTACACCAGACCATGCGTATTTTTGTTTTACCAAAAATTATGAAATTAATTATGATTGTTGATGAATTTTCAAGTGGTATTCTTAGGAAAGTCGCGGTGTGAAACGTAAATTAAACTGTATGTCTCCGTATAGTGAGATCGTAAGAATACAATTCACCACTCTCTCTCTCTTGCCTGTGGATGTCGTAAAAGACGACTAAGGGATATGATAATGTGGTTGAAAGGAGTGATGGCTACTCTAGCAGTTAACTCGTGATCGGGTGCTACTTGTGGGATCTGGTCCAGCCATATTTTCTTTCTTTTTCATTTAAAAGATTTAAAAAAATGACAGCCCGCTGAGTTTCTTGCCGGATCTTCTCAGCCTTTGGCCGTGTTCCGACCCGTTGGTATTTTATTGGATTGTTTCTATTTATAAATTTGACAATAATGCCTGCAATGTAAGTGCCCTTAAGGGGCTTATGCAGAATAAGTGATTTGATTTGATATGCAGATAACATCTATGCAAGAGAAGGCAATCTCGACATTGTACCCTATATAGCCTAGCAGTGGGACTTGTGTGGCAACTCACGTAAGTGATGATGATGAGATACGAATGCGTTGAATACGATTAGATATATTTATACATTGGGCCTACCTTCATTATTTGAGCTATTTTCACATAGTGTTGTCTAACCCACAATCGCATTTCAAAACAGCATGACATTAGGTCTCGTTTGGTAACCAAGTATGAAATTAGCTGCATATAGGTTTTATTCGCCATCTGTGGCAGATAAGGCCAAAGAAACGATGATGGAGGTTGGTGTTTATCCTTACTAATATTATAAATGCGAAAGTAAGGATGTTTGTTTGTTTGTTACGCTTTCACGCTTAAACCACTGAACCAATTTCAAAAATTCTTTCACCAATCGAAAGCTATAATATCAGGGAGTAACATAGGCTATATTTTATCTCGGTATGCCCACGGGAACGGGCACTACGCGGGTAAAGCGAATCAAACCGAAGCGAAGCGAGGGCGGGTTTCTAGTATAAAATATAGTCCTGTGGTACTTCCAATGCGTGCACACAATTTGAATGTAAATATTCGCCAATTTTTAAAACAAGTAATACGTACTCTTGCCATTGTAATATT
Source organism: Lymantria dispar (assembly GCA_032191425.1). Taxonomy (NCBI): domain Eukaryota; kingdom Metazoa; phylum Arthropoda; class Insecta; order Lepidoptera; family Erebidae; genus Lymantria; species Lymantria dispar. The sequence goes on along the minus strand of CM063461.1, from coordinate 14,444,730 downwards.
TGATATCCGTTATTCGTTAAGTAAATTTGTACAGAATAACATACTTTCGTGTAACCATTCCCTATTGAGATATGGACAAAGGGAGTTAAGACTACAATCGCTACCCTCGGCATGTGAGTTCTCGAGCGCATTTGGTGTTGTAAGTTTCCTACGAGAGTGCTGCTGGCTACCCTTCTGATTCTTCCTGAGCCGTGTCTTATGACTGTCATGGGCAAACATGAGATTGAAAAATTTGTGTGCTTAACCCATCATCACTACACGAGAAATTAACTTAGGATTTTCTTAAACATACTTCATCTTAACTCATATATGGCCCATTGCTGGGCTCGAGTTTTCTCCACAACGGAAGGTCAATTATGTTATTATACTACGCTGGTCAGACGGGTTGGTATTTGGTTTTATTACGAGTTTTAACCTTACATAGATATAATATTCCTTAGCTGACTTTTACGATATCCAGCAGCAAAAAATAGAGCAGTGAACAGGGTTCTTACTCCGTCACCACAGTGCAAAAATGTACTTACGATGTCCATTAATTATAATATCGCCCAAATTAAATTAAAGGAGCTTAGGTAACTTAAGTCATGTAGGTCAGTATTTGCTGATTTCTTTGTTGAAAACGCTATTCCATTATAATGTTCGTACGTTTCTTTGCTTCAGGAAGGCAACAATGTTTATAAATGATTTATTTTAACTCGTAAATTATTGCAATAGTTTACTTCTATAATGTATCTTGTTATACGCTATTTTGAAGGTAGTCAATACAATGTTATAATAATCGCAAGTCTAGCTTCCTGCAACAATTATTTAAAGTATCATAAATGTATAAAAAAAACACGAATGAATGCGGAATGTTTCATTCATTGTGCTTATGAAATTGCACATATTAATATGTTGTGATAAGCAATAATCCGTAAAGGTCAATAGCTATTGTATAACACAAGTACAACTTGTAGAATTTATGTATGCACGGAAACGTTACACGGAATAATTTAAATGGAGTGGCTATTTATATTTTGTTGAAAATTAATATCTCTAAGGACCTTATTTATGATTGGACTTACGAGTATTTATAGTTACTCCAGCGCTTGTTAAGTCTTTACCCTCTTGCACATCAGTCTCTAGTCTCTTTTGTTGCTTGGTAAATCTATATATTTATACAAATAAATAAAATTGAAGTGTCTGTTTGTAATGCCAAAATAATGGCCTTTTTTCTTGCTGATATGGTTTTTTGCACGCTACCTATGCCTAAAACAGGTTTAAACATTTTTGTCTGTCTGTCGGTTTGTTTTGGATAATTTTCAAAACGGTTGGACTGATTTTGATAATATTTTACTATCAGGTACTAGGTCTGTTTAAGGGGTAACTTAGGCTATATTTTATCCCGGTATTCCTACTGGAGCGGAGCTACGCGAGTAAGACGACTAAAAGCGAAGCGAAGCGAGGGCTAGTTAACAATAAAAAGTTGGCAGTAAACATTTTTCCTTCTGTGTTGTGATGGAGTAATAATTATAAAATATCAACAGTGTCTTTTCCCTGGGTATTATAAAAGACCAGTAAGAGGATGTGAGCAGATAATATCACTGTACGGAAGATAAATAGGGAAGAAAATCCTATTAAAACCCGTTTGAACATCTTGGTATATATTAATCTTCCTTCCACTGAGAAGGAGGCTCTAGCCCGACAGTGGGATATATGTGCTAATACAATAACAACTATCTCGTAATAATAATATTAAAGTACAGATATAAAATATAAAGTTGATCTGAAGTACGGCACGCATAAGGAAAATAAGATTTTCTAAAGGTGTATGTGTTTGTAACCTTGACCTACCCATAATAACTGCTATGGTACCTTCGATAATAATAGGCTGTTATCTAACAACCAAATGGTGTTAATTTATTTGTTATTTCATCATAGAATCATCAGTAAGAATATTAAACGTATTTGGATAAAGTTTTGCACAGTTATTATTTTGCAGAATATGAAATGTCAATTATCTCGATAAAATATGAGCAAATAGAGATAATGCTGGTAGATATTGGTCGTTTGATATTGTACGCAAGCCACTGGAATCAAATTATCGTAACTAGTAGACAGGCCACTACCAGTACCGATTCAAAAATATAACCTGGGGAGGTCATACGGCAGGTTATATGTTTTTTAATTGATCCTTAAAAAGGCTTTAAGAGATTAATACTTATAATACTTTAGTTCACTTCCATCATCCATCACAGCTCAAATACACCCTACTGTTTTTTTCTCTCTTGCATAGATGTTATATGCATATTATATCCTTTAGTCGATTTTTACGACACCCACAGGCAAAAGAGGGGATGGTGAATTGTATTCTTACTCTATCACCACACGAATAATTCACTTCCATATAATTAGCAGAAATACCACTCACACACAGAACATAGGTGAATCTTTATCTTGTTATGCTCGAGAATCGAATCAACGACCTTTAGTAGAAAGGATCGCTACTTGATTGCAACGCTATGTGTTCTCCTATTGCTAGTTTCACTTTAGGCACCATAGTAATCATAGATCAACAGCAATTTCAATGTCCGTCCGGTGTATGTCGGTCACGCGGTCGACCGTTCGGGTCAATAGATGCTGCGGGCAGCAGAGCGTGCCACAATGATGGCACGAATATCCAAGATCTTGAACTTGACCCCAAGGTTACATAGAATAGTTGGGTTTCTACATCACCAAATTATAGGTGTTTGAAACGATCATAAATATCTTTTTTGCAGCGTTAATATATTACATTTCAAGTTTTTATGTTGTGGGTTTATTTTTTAGCAAAAAGTAAAAATTAGAAGCGATGCATCTGATATAATTAAATATAATTAAACTAGTTTATAATACCATCTACATGTTTGCATATAATTTGTTTACGATTGGAAGCTTTAGTTATATATACCTAGTACTCTGTTTATTTATTATTTGGACTACTACTTTTTTTTTTGGGGTGGGTTGTGGTCGGCGCACTCCTCGCACCACTCCGTCCGGGGCGACAGAGGGGCATAAGCGCATACACCCGCAACCCACCCGCGCGGCACGTCACCTTCGTCGTTGGGCCGACCACCGGAGCAGGGTGACTGGACGTCAGTGGTATTTATTTGGACTACTAATAATTACAACTACTTTACAAGTAAAAAATGTATTATGAAAAAGAAAAACAAGGACATTTATAGATGTACAATTTTCGAAGATGTCATATTGTGCATTAAAAAATATGGCAGTTATATTATTTAATTATATCTAATGAAAATAGGAATGAAAAATATGTAAAAAATATTATATGTATGTATCATCATCACTGCTATTATTCGTGGTCGATGCAGTATGCAGTAATTTTTCATTGTACATATTGTAAACAGTCAACTTCTTGGGAATGCAATTGTTGATCAGACGGCATCAGATGGAGTAGTCCCAGGTCGATATATAGCTCTGTCGTTGTGTTTTTTTTTTGACACCCATTAGTAATGTAAAGGTTGGTAGTACTCGTAGCTGCAATCACACAACAGTAGAAATATATTATCTATTTAAAGGACGGAGCGCGGCCCCATAAGCCACCGTATTCCCTCTTCTACCACCGGTATCGAGTTCCTTGCCGTCCATGGCAAGCCTGGCAGGATACCTTCCCTTTCTAACGCCCTTCCCGGGTTGTTGGATACACTTCAGCGGTTAGCCTCTCTGCGGGGGAACGACTATTCCCTGGTCCAGTCTCCCGCAGCCTCAGTTAGGGCGGCATCAGGGGCAGGTATAATCGTCACATTTAGCAGAATTTTGGCTTTTTAAAGGTAGGACTATGAATGAGGACTTTTAAGTTTAAAGATATAAAAAAATGCGCGAGTGAAATTTAAATGAACAACTCTGTCTACTTGCATATAATCGTGAGTCCATATCTCTTCAGATGTCAGCTTATTAACGTTCAATATTAGACATAAGTTTCTTCCTAAGGAGGCTTAATACAATTATTTCTACTCTGGTCAGGCGTACTGCCGATCCAGGTTGGTATTACAGTGTTAAGTTATCTATAAAATAATAAAAATACTATCAGTATTATGATTAGTAATTAATAGCATAGTCTCAAGAAATACCCAAGGAGACGTGTATTTTCTTAAATATACTGTTAGTAACATTTCCTATTTAAATATATTATTTTTATAAATGACAGCATTTTTATATATTTTATTTAAACCTGTTCGTAGTTTAATATAAAAATATTACCGTATTTGCTGAAGTGGATTATTTGAGGTAGTTATATTTTATTCGAAAGAAAATAAATGCTAATTCAGATCTGGGGTTACGGTAGTGCTCCTGCCAAGACAAGCCAAGCACAGCTCAAGGGTGCTATTGCCTTTTTTCGAAGTGTTTCGTCGATTTTTTCAACATTCATATCTTGGATTTGCATTATACTAGATAAATAAAATTCGGGATATGATATCAATAGTAGACTTGTTCAAAATGTAAGGTTTCAATTGCATTACTCTTTCATTTAAGATTTTATTGACGTTTAAAGACTCTCGATTTTGTCACTGACTCACCAATGAGCATCAAAATCTTGAGGTCCGGGCAAATTGAAATTTGGCATATACGCTAATAATAGTACAAGAACAAAAAAAAAAAATGAAACTCGCAACTTTTACGGCCCGTTCACGACCTTGACGCTGTGAGCGGCGGCTAAGCGCGGAGCGGCGCACAGTGGGAAAATCGCGTATGTTTCGTCTCAAAACTCCGTATCTCAGTTGTTTCAAAACTAAATTTTGCACACATATACTTGAATGTTTACTACATACTATATATACTAAAATGGCAGACCAAACTAGAAAAAGAAAATTGTAAATAAAACTACTTTTACGGATTATATCGCATTTGTATTAATTATTTATATATGTATTATATATTAATTTATAAATTTTATTCCATTACAACGATTTTCACATGAAACGGTTTTGAGACGGCTTTTTATGGGGCTTTACCAGCGTGCGCCGCTCGGCACGCCGCGCCGCTCGCCGCTAAGGCTAAAGTCGTGGCCAGGCCGTAACTCTCCACTAGCAATCCGCCCTCGCTTTGCTTTTAGGCGTTTTACCCGCGTAGTTCCCGTTCCCGTGGGAATACCGGGATAAAATATAGCCTAGGTTACTCCCTGATATTATAGCTTTCCATTGGTGAAAGAATATTTGAAATCGGTCCAGCCGTTTTGAAGATTACCCGGAACAAACAGACAGACAGAGACAAATTTTTTTTAATCTGTATTTTAGGCATAGGTGTCGTGCAAATAACCGTGTGAGCATGAAAAAAGCCTATTATTTTGACATTACAAACAGACACTCCAATTTTATTTATTAGTATAGATAACTAGGAAATGAATGTTTGTATGAGACTTCGGCAAATTTTAATGCCGGTCTAATCATTGAAGTATTGACATTTGACTAAGTGCTATAAATAATGAAATACATTTTTTAGGATTTTAGTAAATCATTGCATATCTCTTATAATTTAGATTTAATTGATATCTAAAAAGCCCCAATTTCGTTACTAACTTGGTAAAAAATCATCAAAATCCTTAGAGTATTTCCTGAGGTCCTAGAAAGCTGAGATTTGATTCGATGAATCGTTACTATAAGAACTATTCTATAACAGAAAAGTAATTAATAGAAAACGAAATGTTACTTTACACACATGTGACGGTAGCGAAGCAGCCTCGCCACATATTTTGATGAAGGTGTAAAGTTTGTGAATTTAAGGACTGTAGGGTTCGTGCGTGTTGAGATAGAAGCTTGGCTCTACCTAAGGTCTGATAAGTTTTTGACAGTGTGAGCCATATATAAGCCATATATAAGCAGCATAGGACGTTTTTGTTTGGCATTTCCGTGTAAAGACTTATGTCAGTGGACAGAGATTAAATGTAAATAAAAACTAGTTCATGTCGGCTCATATACGTCCTACTCTTGGTCTCGAGCCTCCTCTACAATAGGGGGAAACTGACCTATTATGCTATCCTGGCCAGACGTGTTGGTATAGTGTTTTATTTCGAGTTTTCCTTCTCTTGCATACATGTTATATACATATTGTATCTTTTAGTACTCTTTTACGACATACACGATTGGGTGGTGAATTGTATTCTTATTCCGTCACCACACGTAGCTAGTTAGTAATTCTCAAAAACGGCTTTGTAGTTTAAATTATTTTTATTTTCGATTCTGCAAGTTCTTTAATTAACCGGACAACCTGTTTAGAGCAGGTTGTCCGGTTAATCAAGTTTCCACTGTGTTCTATTTAAATATTTATAGCATGGTACGAAAACATGACCGTTCTTGTTCCATTACCTACAACGGTTCATGCTTGTGCAGTAATAAAATCATAACAGCGTAACATGTGAAGTTATTTTCGATTTTTTACTATGATATCATAATAATATTAGTTGCGCAAATATGTATCATTATTAATAAATAATATACTGTATAACATTTTAAAATAGCAGCCAACAATGTTGAATGATATTGAACTCGGGATATTACAAATAGTTGTCAGGAAAACGAAAGTTTAGTTAATTGCATATATGTTAAGTGGCTTATCATAAAATATTATTAGTTTCCACTCTTTTGAAATTGTATTAAGTTATTTACATTATAATATTGAAAAGTATAAGAAAAAGAATAATAATGCCAAAAACCTTGGTATTATAAATATCACTAATTATTACATACTTATCTTGATTAATTTTTAAACTATTGTTATTATTCTAAAACCAGCCTTTGTCAAAGCTTCAAAAGCTTTGATAGAGGCTTGTTGTGTTTGATGAAGCATGGAACGGACCTCATATATTGTCCATTATAAATTTCGTTTGAAATTAATCTAATTATCTATAACCGGATCGGAACGCAGCCATGCATGTTACACATTTGCGCAACATAATAATGTGCTGACATAAATCGACACCATTACAAGCCATCACATACATCGTGGGCATGAGGCGCCAATTCAGCAGAACTTCTGTTACACATTTGGCTTTAGCTGCAGCTTTTAGGCTGCAGCTGAAAAACAGCGCTGCAAGTTTATGTAGCATATGCTGAGCTGTTGCCTTTTGGACACTAATATTTGGTATTTCATTTGTATATACTATGATTATTTTAATCTTCAATACTTTTTCGTCTTCGTTTTTATATCATTTCTGTAATTATATTTTAAATGATTGATTATCTAGTTTATTGAAATAATGAAATAATGATGGTTCATGAATTTCTGTCAAGTTACATAACTAGTGTCCAATAAATCTTATTTTCTTTCTTCTTTCTTTCTTTCTATTTGCGCAACATGTAATCTGCTTTAACATTGCTGTTGTTTAGACATATTTTTCCAGTGTGATGATAAAGTAGGAATACTATTTACCACTATCTTGGCTGTGGATGTCGTAAAAGACGACTAAGGAATAAAATATGTATATGTATACCATCTATCTAAGAGAAGAAAACTCGAAACAAAATTTTATACCACCCTGCTTGACCAGTATGATAATATAGTAAAATCAATTTTCTTCCTATTGTGGAGAAAGTTCGAATTTTTTTTTTGGGTGGGCTATGGTCAATGCACGCGCCGTCTGTTCCCTCTGGGGCGACAAAAGGGCGGAGCTTGGCCCATAACCCACCGTATTCCCTCCTCTTCGCTCTTAGGCCGAGCACTGGTACCAAGTTCCTTGTCGTCTATGGCCAGCCCGGCGGGATACCCTTTCAGGTAAACTCTCTCCCTAACGCCCCTCCCGGGCGGTTTGAACTTGGCAGTGGAACGTATATGAGCTGAGGTGATGATGATGATGTTATGTTTCTTTAATCTAATCATATGAATATGAATTTAAGCTTATGAATCACTGAAGGTTGCTAACTGTTAGGGTCTTGTGAATTTCAAATTTCTTGTAAAAATAATTTAAAGTATTTTTATAGGTATCTTATACAGGTACATTACCAAGATTCTTTTTTAACTAAATGATTTTGAATAAAATCTAATATGCTGATAATATTATTATAACAAGTTTTCTCCTATGTTCAGTTATTATGTTACAAGTGCGTTAATAGCGATGCGCAAGAGTTCGCGCCGGTCATGCGCTCATTGAACTTGACCGTTTCGACGGATGCGCCCGCCACACCGCACCGGTCAGCCTTCTGTGAATCTAACACGCGTCTGCACTTACATTTTGAAATAGACATGTCTCAATTGATTTGATCTTGATCTCTACTTTTAATGTCTTATTATTATTGTTATGTAAGTGATACATATAATTTTTATTTAAATTCATAGTTTTATACATGATTTATGCATATTTTTTAAACTTCAATGTTAACGTTAGTGTTTTATACACTAATTTCTTTATACATCTTTATATATATATTTCTTGTGTACGTGTGTTAGTCACTGAACTTCTCCTAAACGACTGGACCGATGTTGACGAATTTTTTTGTGTGTTCAAGATAGGGTGGTAAATTATATTATTACTCTGTCACCATACGGGTAAAATCATATCATATCAGTCGTATAGGTTATATATATTATAGTTAAAGTTATTTATAATACCTGGAAACAATTTAAAATGATGTTGATGATGCGACTGATATGGAACTTTTTTCAATATTTCTTATGATACCCGACAGCTTTAAATACAATTTGGTAAATTAAACTTTTTAAATATATTTATCACTCCAATGATAAGTAATAGTTGTAAACTACATTTTTAGGGTTAAGGTTCAAGGGTCATTCATTGATAAATGTCTATCTATTACTTTGAATTGCACCTTAATTTTATTACATACACAATACTAGAAAAGTGTATATTACTTTGTATAAAAAATAAGGATGCATAAAATGACAAAAACTCGGATAATATCGTCTTTATTAGCTGTTCGCAAAACTTGTCATACAATATATCATTTTAATATAACGATACTAATTTGTCAATCATAAACATTATGGATATATATAACTCCTTATATGACCAACCGCGTATAAATATATCTTAGATGCATTGACATATTATGTACTAGCAACCCGCCCTCGCTTCGCTTTACCCGCGGCGTAGTTCCCGTTCCTGTGGGAATACCGGGATAAAATATAGCCTATGTTACTCCCTGATATTATAGCTTTCCATTGGTGAAAGAATTTTTGAAATCGGTTCGGTGGTTTAAGCGTGAAAGCGTTACAAACAAACAAACATCCTTACTTTCGCATTTATAATATTAGTATGGATTTTCATCTAACAGGTGGTCACACTATATCTTGTGGGTATAAGCCGCTATCTGTCAACACTAATATGATTAATGAGCTGTACAGATATGTTGTGACAACTTCTTATAGTAAAAATAAGTATATTTGATTAAACGTTAAAGTTGTCACTTTGACAATAAGCAAGATTCCAAACAAAAAAAAAATACTTGACTGCAACTGTTTTACTGAAGGGTACCATTGTCAGAACGGCACCCAATTGAAATGCACAAGCCAAGCACTAGCTTTAAAAAAAAAGAACTATCAAAATCGGTTCAGCCAGTCGGAACATTTTGTGGTAACACACATTGTAAGTCCCCCGGGGAGGTCCAAATCTGGGGGGCGCCGGCGATTAGTGGTGTCAGTCGTCATGGTGACATAGTCTTCATCCGTTGCCTCATGGTGTGTTTGTCCTCGCTCGGGTGCTGTGCACTCGCCTTAGTTGGCTTGCACAAGCGCTAGGCGGAGTCTTCCCCATGGCGGATTTCTGCTACTGTGTGGTACTACCCCGGACGGACCAGCCCGCGGCTGTAGATAGGCGACTGTCGGCAGTATGATCCTACCACATAAAAAGTATTCGTATCTGCATAAAATCTGTTACTGTTAAACGACAATAGGTCCTCATTTATTACATGGAACTATAGTTAAACTGCAACATATTATTGTGTAAAACCACTGCTTATGCTTTTGAGGGGAAGGCGAAACTGTATAAGAAAATAGCTGATCCGTAATTATTCGCTTCAAAGTTTAAGTTGAAGATAAAGCACATATAAAAATAAGCATTGACGCACGTGTTTGCATACAATAGAATCTATACCAATAAATAAAATTGGAGTGTCTGTTTGTAATGTCAAAATAATAGGATTTTTTCATGCTCACACGGTTATTTGCACGACACCTATGCCTAAAATAGCAATTAAAAAATTTTTGTCTGTCTGTCTGTTTGTTCCGGGTAATCTTCAAAACGGCTGGACCAATTTCAAAAATTCTTTCACCAATGGAAAGCTATAACATCAGGGCGTAAACTAGGCTATATTTTATCCCGGTATTCCCACGGGAACGGGAACTACGCGGGTAAAACGACTATAACCTATAACCGAAGCGAAGCGAGGGCGAATTGCTAGTTAAAAATAAACTTAAATTATTACGTACGTATAATAATAAAAGAATTTAAAGATGAAGTAATGATGACACTTCATTCCATATATTATTTAACATCATGATGGGAATTCAGAATTATTTTTTTAAATTTTAACATTGTCCATTAATGATCAAATCGGTTAAACCCAATATTTACCCGATATATGTTCATATTGTTCATAATATATGTTTGTGGAATTAACAACTGACTTTGAATATTTTTTTTTTGTATACAGTGCATTCAAGCGGCTAATAAGTGCTCACGTTAATCTAAGGTTACAAATGCACTCCGTATAAGGATGAAACGGTATGATGCAAAAAATCCTGAGAAATAGGCCGCGAGTGCATACGTGACTTTATTTTCCACAACTGTGTATACCGTTGACCCACAAAACAAAAGGCGATTTTAAAAATCGTGACATGGCTCAACGGAGTTACGGTATTTCGTTCTTTATTGTAATTATTTTGTACAGCATGTGCGTTGCCTTTAAATGGATCTTTTAAGATAATCTGATCAATATCAAGCGTATTGGATTACTCAATCTAACTGTGCTCAAGGTCCGTAACACTTTTTATTTTTGCCTGTGTATATTCACTGTGAATTTGATATATCACCCGCTAAGATATTAATTCAATGGTTTGGTATCAATGTCAGGTATGCGATACATTGGTTCTGATTGATTAATTGTTGTTTTGGTATTGCATGCTTTATATTATAGCCTTTATGGTATACATATTGCACTTAGCGATATTATTCATTAATATTCTTTATTTTTTTGCGGTCTCAAATTATCACTGTAAATATGGAAAGATACATTTCAGCCCTACTTGAAAGGGAATTTATTGCCGTGTCTGCCGCTCTTTGCTTCGCTTGAGGATATACATATGTATGTATTGATTGCAATATAGAGCAATTTCGAAATTAAACTCTATGCCATTATGTTTGGCCGGCGTGGTATTATAGTAGACCAATTACCCTACAATTTTTGTAACAGTATTATGCCCAGCAATGGCACGTATTGGGATAAAAAGCCACTTATTATGTACTACTATCTATATAGGTAGACGAGACTGCATGATCTTCTTACGGTAGCAACAATATTCATAATATTAAAGAATTGTGAATGTAAGGGCAAAATAATTATAAAATTAAGTTTTGTATCAATTTCAGTTAAATAAGTTAACATTTCAGTTTTACTGCTAGTTAGTTACATACTTATAATTCAAATTGAACAAAAGAATAACTCGAAATATTATAATGAAATTGCCACTGGCTCTGCAAATTTGAAGGTTCTTGGAATTGTATTATACAATAATACTGTATGTTTGTTATTTATTCAAGGTCTGTGAGATAATTTCTTTGAATTTAATTTATTATATTAATATTTTTCATATAAAATTATTACATCTTTAATTCATAACTTTGTGCGCAAACATTATTCTTAGCTGTTACGTCTTTGGAATTCTCAGAATGTACATATCGTGAACTTTTTTATTTAATTTATTAACAGAGTCCTTTTTTTTCCTAATGAAACGTTTTCGTTGGCCATGTTTGTCTAGTACTTACCTAGTGGCATATAATAACCTTTAATATAAATTGATTCAAATGATATTTATCGTTGGCGAGTGAGCCAAGAGTCGAGTAAATGCGTGAATCATAGGCGAATTGTGGGTAGGGAGGAAGCAAGGTTATGAAAGCGTGGCCTTTATCTTGTGGGCGCCACAGACTTCATCCAGCGAATATCAATGAATTCTTTTATACATTGACGTTCGTTTATTGTATAAATGTTTTGATTTGCAATAGTTATTGTGTTCAATATAGTTATTATCAAGGTGAATATCGTGTGCATATTTAGCATAGTGTTTTAAGTACTGACCGTGTAGCGATGCTATGGGGATAATTCCCGCGTAAGTCTATTATTTTCAACAGAAAACTCATCATATTTATCATCATTTCATCTAATATGTGTCCCACTGCTGGGCTCAAGCCTCCTCGACAATGGGACTGAAATTAACTATTTTACGCTAGTCAGACGTGTTGGTTTTGTTTCAAGTTTTTCTTCTTTTGCGTAGATGTTGCCGGTATATTATGTCCCTAAACGTCTTTGATTTTTATTTACTTATTTATTAAACCTTATGCATCGAGTACAATGGCGGACTTAATGCTAGAGGCATTCTCTACCAGTCAACCATGTCTTTTATGATATCCACGGCCAAAAAAGGAGGGTGATAAATTGTATTCTTACTCGATTATCTGGGAACAGAAATATGTCGATTAAAACATTTGTATTTTAAAAGAAATATTAAGTATATGGTAATACTTTCTAATAGTTATGAAGTCGACACAAGGAAATAATCAGAGGTCAAAATTTTTTGTATTTGAGAAAGTTTACCGCATAAAATTTGTCATAAATTCTTCTTTTATTTGTCATATACAAGGTTGGTCAGATGAATCGTATTTTAGATGTTTCTCATTTGAGTCACTGAAATATTCAATGGTATGCCTGACTTCAATGGTGTGTATGACTTGCCCAAAAATGTATTTAGACGTTTGTTTTTCACCACTGTTGTTGTAGAACAACGATGGTTAAAATGGCAAGCAAGCAAGCAATGGCAAGAATTGTTTTTCATTTGCTTTCTAAAGCACACTAACGCTAGAAAACCACAACACTAATCACATTTAACTAACTTTACCTGACAGAGTGGTGATGCTGACAGAGTAAGAATCCTCCACCCTCTCTTACTAGTGGATATCGTAAAAGACGTTAAAAATTATGATATGCAGATAACATCTAAGCAAGAGAAGGCAATCTCGACGTAAAACACGTCACGGTCAAACACGTCTGACCAGCCTGTGGTATAGTAGGTCAATTTCCCTTCAATAGAGGAAAATACCCAAGTCCATCAGTAGGACTTATATGGGCCGAGATGCGTAAATTGACTTTTCTTCGCGATACAAAGATACGTAAAGCGCTGTCTTTAAATAAAAACCAATACATAAAGTCTAGCTAACTTCAATCTTTATCGAATTCAATCTTCGTTTCTAATTTTAACGCAATAAATATATCTTAGTTGGCATTTCTTTGTTCTTTGATTATTGCTTGTATATATGGCATACCGCCATTCCGCCTTCCCTTCTTTTACATTAGAACACGATTTAGTCTTTGTTCTTTAATAATGATAAATATGTTATACCTGGTAGAGAACGTACGGGCATGCACACGACTTTGTTAATATTGCTTTATTTGCTTGCGCTAAAGGTTATCCACAATATTACAAGTAGTATGTCGCGATGAGCTTCTATAAAATAGTATTGTGGTTTTATTAAACAACTCTGACGCTATACTGTCTAGGAATTCTAATGACTTACTACTAATATTAATACTTTGTTTAGTTTTTATATAATTTTGTTGTTAAATATTGCTTATAAAATCTCACTCTTATTTAGTTTTCATCTTTCGGCTGATTTGTTGCCGTGATTCCAATATAGTCAGGCAGAATATCAATGTTTAGTATTAACTAATTTTAAATAGGAATATCAAAATTATCGTTCACGTGGCAATAGATACGAATGCATAACGTTACAAGTATAAATCGTGCATTTCTCGACAGTGTTCACGAAAATAGATAATGATGTAAAACGCCCACATTTTGCTTTAATTTTTAATTACATGTAAGCACTTAGTACCTACACGGTAAAATACTGGATTGTCGTTTATTGAAAACTGTTCCAGACTTTTATTTATACTATATTTTTTTTGTCACAATAGTTTAATCATATTTAATTTAACGGACTCCGTTTGTATTTATGATCAAACGGAACGCATTCCGTGTGGTGTCGGAGTAAGAATACATTTCAACGCCCCTGCTCTCGGCCGTGGGCGTCTAAGGTAAAATGTGACTAAAGGATATTTCATGCATATAACAACTATGCGAGGGAAGGAAAACTCGAAATGGTATAGAACTCAATTTCCCTCTTATAGTCGAGGAGGCTAAAATCCAGTAATGAGGCTTATATGAGCTATGATGATGATGATATTCGAGAGATAAAACTAATCTAGTTATGTAATCTCGAAAGCAACCTCCTGTCCAACGTAGTGTAGTAGGTAAATTTCCCTCCCATTGTGGAGGAGGCTCGAGGCCAGCAATGAGGTATGATAATGATGATATTCGAGAGATAGAACTAATCTGAGTATACGAGGTGTGTTCAAAAAGTAAGGTGACTTTTCAAATTTCGCGGGGAACGTACTTTTGATTATCGATTTTTTGTTTTGTTATGTTGGTACACTCTTTCCGAACATCTGTACCAAGTTTCAAGTGTATAGCATTTTTTGTTTGGTTGTGAGAGGCGTAAAGGTTATAAGTGTTTTGCGTGCTCGGCGATTTCTTGCTATCGAAAAATATGGATCAAAGGATTTGCATCAAATTTTGTGTAAAAAATAAAATAAACTGCTCCGAAACACTTGAAATGTTAACAGTGGCATACGGTGAAACTGTTCTGAGTAAAAAAAATGTTTACAAGTGGTACAAACTCTTCCAAGATGGCCGGGAAGATGCCAATGACGAGCCTCGCTCTGGACGCCCTAGCACGTCAACAACTGATGAAAACGTTCAAGCAGTGAAGAAAATTGTTTTTGGAAAATCGTCGAATCACTATCAGAGAAGTTTCTGAGGATGTTGGTATATCGCTTGGCTCGTGCCATGAAATTTTTTCTAACGTTTTGGGCATGAGACGTGTGTCAGCGAAGTTTGTTCCGAAATGCAAAATTTTGACTAAAAGAACCGTCGCATGAGCATCGCTTAAGAACTGTTGAATGACGTCAACGACGACCCAGATTTACTCAAAAGGGTCATAACTGGTGACGAATCATGGGTTATGATATCGAAACCAAAGTCCAATCGTCACAATGGAAGAGCCCAGATGAGCCAAGACCGAAAAAAGCACGCCAAGTTCGATCAAATGTCAAAGTTTTGCTCACTGTTTTCTTCGATTACCATGGCGTGGTGCATCAGGAGTTCTTACCATATGGTCGTACGGTCAATAAACAGTATTATCTTGAAGTTATGCGCCGTTTGCGAGAAGCAATACAAAGAAAACATTCAGAATTGTGGAAAAATAATTCATGGCTTTTGCATCACGATAATGCCCCTGCTCATTCATCTTTGCTTGTGAGAGATTTTTTGGCCAAAAACAACACCACAATCATGCCTCAGCCACCATATTCACCGGATTTGGCCCCATGTGACTTTTTCTTGTTCTCAAAACTAAAGAGACCTATGAAAGGACGGAGATTTGCAACGATTGAAGAGATAAAGTCTGCATCGCTGGAAGAGCTCAAGGCTATAACCGAAAAGTACTTATGAGAAGTGCTTTGAGGATTGGAAAAACCGTTGGCATTACTGTATTGTATCTGAGGGGGATTACTTTGAAGGGGACAACATAAATATTGATAAATAAATAAATATTTTTTCTTAAAAATACAAAGTCACTTTACTTTTTGAACACACCTCGTATATGTGTGTCTGTGATAGTTAAGAAATGGTGTTTGGTGTTAAATAGACAGACAACTAGTAGCTAATGGTATCAGGATGGTGATTTTATACACTTAAAGAAGACTGGCTAACTAAATAACTCTGAATCAGCGCAGTAAAATATGAAGCACCAATACATATAATTAAATAAACGTCACAATTTAACAAGCCAACAACAATTAATTAGCGTAGTGTTTGCTATTATAAAATATTGCATCCAATTATAAGAATCATAACACGATGATATTATCATCATTATATTTGGTTGCTAACGTACATCCAAATATATTTTCAAACAACTATATTAAGATTGTTTTTATTGCATGTTGAGTAACAATGACAATGAGTTGTATTGTTATTACTGTCTTAAGAATTATGAATGAAAAGAGATTTTTTTAAATATTATACAACTAGCAACCCGCCCTCGCTTCGCTTCGGTTATAGGTTATAGCCGTTTTACTCGCGTAGTTCCCGTTCCCGTTCGACTACCGGGATAAAATAAAGCCTAGTTTACGCCCTGATATTATAGCTTTCCATTGGTGAAAGAATTTTTGAAATCGGTCCAGCCGTTTTGAAGATTACCCGGAACAAACCGGAAAATTTTAAGCATAGGTGTCTTGCAAATAACCGTGTGAGCATGAAAAAAGCCTATTATTTTGACATTACAAACAGACACTCCAATTTTATTTATTGGTATAGAAGATAATTTATGCAGTTTTCGAATAAATAAATTTTTAAATAAAATACCCACCCGTAGACTATCTAGCCGTAGCCAACCCGTAGCTTTCCCATGTAATTGATAAAAACCGTTTACGCGTTTACTTGCTGTTGGGACAGCAGTACCATCAAATTTATAAAATCAACGGCGATCACCAAACTGCCTGCCAAGAATGGCGATTATAGCGTTATAAACTTCCGCAACCTTGTTCCACATTGAAAATCGAACAGCGGGTAGATAGATGGGTAGATAGATGGGTGGATAGATGATAGTGCTAATTCTTATTTCTTGGCGAGGCTTATGTTCTATAATGAAAATTTAATCTTTGATAGATAGACGGGCGAATGGATTGACAGAGATCATCATTTCAGTTCATACATGTCTCTCTGTTGGGCTCGAGCCTCCTACACAATAGGAGGGAAATTTACTTACTGTACCACGCTGGTCAGACGTGTTGTTATAGGGTCTCTTTTCAAGTTTTATTTCTCTTGCAGTGATATTATACACATATTTAATTCCTTAATCGTCTTTTACGACACCTTCGAGCAAGAGAGGGAGTGAATTGTATTCTTACTCTAATATGACATGAAATAATTTTTACTTACTTCTTGAGGGAGGTATATATATAGTAAGAGTCGTTAGATAAATAGGTGGATCGACTGAGATCATTGAACATAATTTTTTACAAACCGATTTATTTAAATAAGATAATTGAACGATAACTAATATTTCGTGTGGTGACGGAGTAAGAATACAATTCACACCATCCCCTATCTTGCCCGTGGACTTTGTAAAATCCAACTAAGTTATATAATATGCAGATAATAGCAATGCAAAAGAAGGAAAATTTATCTAACCCGCGCAGTATAGTAGGTCAAATTCCATCTCATAAAAGAAAAGGCCGGAGCCTAACAGTGGGACATATATGGGCTGAGAAGATGATTATGAATAGTATTATAGTAGTAAATATAATAATTAAGTAATAATTATAATAATTTGTAATATAATAATTGCACCTAGGTATTGTATAGACGTTTATTTTTGTATATAGTTGGAAGTATTATAATTTTTTTCTATGGAATTACAATTGTTTATTCCAGTCACAATTGAAGGATTTTGTCAATTTATATATTTTGCGACTGTGTAATGCCCGCCTCTAAGATACCTGATGTTATATATTGGTATATCTATGATCTTTTTTTTTTTTTTTTGTTCACGCTGTGGAAATGCATTTACGCACTGTCCCCCGCCAGTGACGGACGGGGGGGGCCGTGTGGGACTCACCGACCACATCCGCGGCTGGAATACCCACTAAAACCACAGCGGCCCCTTCCGCGCTTTTACGGGGTGCCGGAGAGGTCGTCTGATGACATTCAATCCCCGACACCCCAACGCATGGCCGTCTGGCCACGTCCTGTCATTACTGTTCAGGGCGGTGGGAGTAGGTGGGCATATTGTCGCCTCCTCCTCTCGGGTCGCCGGCGACGAAGCGAGTCAGCAGACGCAAGCGCCTCGCGTTCCCGCTCCGCCACTTCCTTCCTTGATATGATGGCCTCACAAAATGAGGCCATCGACGACCAGCACCTGTCGCTGCCAAGCATTTTTGCGATAACGGTCGGCAGCGACAGGTCCGCTCCAAGTACCGCCGACAGGTCGTGGCGCTGAGACCCCCAGGCGGGGCATATCTCTAATGTGTGACGCGCATCATCAGTTGGCGCGCCACACTCATGACATCCGGGGGTCTCTTCTCTTCTAATCATATGCAGGTACTTACCGAAGACCCCGTGTCCGGTAAGCACCTGCACCATCCTAAATGTTAGGTTGCCGTGCTTCCTTGTGAGCCAGCGGTGGAGATGCGGCGCAACCGCTTCCACAGTCCCCCGCCCTGCTACGGGGGACTCCAGGTCTTCCCTCCACCGCCGGATAACCTCCCTTCGGGCCACTTCTTGTGCTCTGCCCAGTCTCCTTGCAGAGACTTGCTCGCCGTTGGCCCGCGCTGTTGCACGGAGCTGGTAGACCTCCGCCAACGCCTCAGCCACAAGTGGCCAAGGCGGATGGTATATCTATGATCTATGACATCTGTACCCATACTTTACTATGTAAAATTGGAACAGATTATACATTTTTTAATCTCATAACCAAGCTCAAAGTCGATCAGCGCGCTATAGAGCGGGCTATGCTCGAAATTTCTCTGCGAAATAGAATCTTAAATACGGAAATCCGCAGAAGAACGGGTTTAACCGACATAGCACGAAGATTTAGCACGCTGAAGTGGCAATGGGCAGATCACAACGATCACTCGTCGAACTGACAACCGCTGGGGAAGAAAGGTTCTCGAGTGGCGACAACGTATCGGACGACGCAGTGTAGGACGTCCCTCCACATGGTGGACCCACGACCTGGTGAAAGTTGTTGGATGCAGGCGGCATAAGACCGCACTCCGTGGCGTAACATAAGGGAGGTCTACATCCAGCAGTGGTTTGCGATAAGCTGAAATGATGACGATGATACATTTTTTATTTATCTGTTGTACGACATCGTGATGGAAGTTAAGTCAAGTCAGAGGTCATTAAGAAGTTTGATCAATTCAGATAGATTAACTATCATACCTACATCGCAGTATTGATCAGTTGCACACGTGCTGGCGGTGACCTTGCAAGGTGAAACGTTACATAAGCAACATATTTATATACAGATTCTAGAAATTTCTTGAAACCGGAACTTGCGCGTTATGAGACTTGACAAAAAAAAATATCGACCAAATCTAAATTAGGTGTATATATTTTAAACCGGTCTTTGAAACAATGTCGTGTTCCCAAGCCTAAAGTTTTATATATATATACTAGCAACCCGCCCTCGCTTCGCTTCGGTTATAGGTTATAGTCGTTTTACCCGCGTAGTTCCCGTTCCCGTGGGAATACCGGGATAAAATATAGCCTAGTTTACGCCCTAATATTATAGCCTGCCATTGGTGAAAGAATTTTTGAAATCGGTCCAGCCGTTTTGAAGATTACCCGGAACAAACAGACAGACAGATAGACAAAAATTTTTTAATTGCTATTTTAGGCATAGGTGTCGTGCAAATAACCGTGTGAGCATGAAAAAAGTCTATTATTTTGACATTACAAACAGACACTCTAATTTTATTTATTGGTATAGATTTAATTAGAAGTTTAATTATACGAAGCTAATTTGGAACAATAATAATGTAAATTCTAATTCTAATTGTAAATTCTAGAACACTACCGGTTTTTTTAGTTCGGCATAGTGCGTTGGCTATTTTTGTTTGCATAATTGAGGAGGATTGTCCTCAACAATGAAACGTATCCATTATTCAAATGCATTTTTATTATGAAACAATTACCAAAATAAAAAAAATATTCTGATGTTTAATACCCCTTTGGAGAATTATTTTCTTCTCTAATGTTGATACTTTTTTGTTTTATTAATTATTTCATTAAAAAATCTGTTGATTTTGTCGGGTGTGTTGCTACATTGCTACTAACATGCTGTTGCTAGGTTACCGTTATGTACGTACCTAATGGTGAGACGTATTCGCATGGGTTTTAGTAGATAAAGTATATTTAGTATAGAACTAAATTTGAAAATGATAGTAAATTACTTCTAATAAAATAAAGTCTCAATATAATTTTATATTACAAGCTTGTTAGGGCAAATCTTGCTACTGAATTTTAAAAAAAGGTACCCCCAACTCAACCCATTGAGCTGAAATTTTACATACAGATTTAGTTTGGATGAGAATGCATGGCGAGCTAATAGACGAGAACCTAAATTTTAACATGGTGGGCTGTCCTAGATGGCGAATTAGTTGTTTTATGTGCACTCGCACAATATAGCATATGAAAAGGCTTACAAATGAGAATACTGAAATTAAAATTAATAATATTTCTTTTGCTACTGTGCTAGTTTGTGACTACTCCGCTTGGCCCTCATCCAACAGCAGGGTCAGCATAGGGTCCCATAACTTGTCTTGCAACCGCTTTTCTTTTTTTAAGGAGACAGCATTCATTTATAAGATAGTTCTTATTTAAAAACGACAATGTGTCGTTTAACATCTTATAACCATAATCATGATCACAGCTCGCATATGTCCCACTGCTGGGCTCAATCTTCCTACACAATGGGAGGGGAATTGACCTTCTACACCACGCTGGACAGGCGAGTTGGTATAGGGCTGAATTTCCAGTTTTCCTTCTCTTGCATAGTTATATACATATTATAATCCCGTCGGCATCTTTTAAGATACCCACGGTAAGAAAGGGGGTGGTGCATTGTATTCTTACTCCGTCATCACACAGAACAAATTAGTAATTTAGTAACATTTAACTTCGTAAGAACGGTCTTCACATTTTCACTTACACTAAGCAATTAACCGTCAGTTACGTGTGCGATGGATATCTGTAGAGTGCGTTAATGGCAGATAAACCTAGTCCGTCAGTTTTCCTATTAGATTGTAGCTGTATCCGGCATACATCCGCATCTATGCACGCTCAGTTATCGTAACACCCCGATACTTATTAAGCAAAGTGTTAATATCGTTTCCGTCAAGCTTGTTAGAATAATTTGCGGTCTTATTGGTCTGTAACAAATGTGTTTGTGGTTTCTTCTACATTATTAGATATTGAATAGGTTAATTTGCAAGGAATGTGAAAATTTATTTGCTTGCCTTTGCCGCCACAGCTTAAGGTTTTCTTTGAAATTATAAAGTATCGTTTCCGTTTGGTGACGAAGCAATGTGTCATCTTTTTCATCCTCTCATCTTATATATATATATATATATATAATATATATCCTACTACTGGGCTCGGCCTTCATAATGGCAAGTTTGTTTTTATTAGGCATGTCTGGCGACGGATTGCTATAGGGTTTTATTTCGAGTTTGCCCACTCTTGCATAAATCTGCATCTTATATACCTTAGTCGACTTTTGCGACATCTATATAATTTTTAAAGAAAATATTTTTTTATTGCAAATGATGGCAAACGAGCAAACATTTGCATTTGGCATTTGCTAGGCCTTTACCTAGCATGAAGATAGATGGCGACGGAGGCGGCGTGCTTATTGGCCGGGAGTCCCCCGTGGGACCTGGAGGCGGAAATGCTCGCCGAATTGTATCGGCGGGTGTCGGGGGTGCGAGGGGAGGGCGCTGTTGTTTCCTTAAGAGAGCTTACCGCCTGGCGCGTCGACGCCCGCCGAGACGTCATCGCCCGTTGGGCAGACCGGCTGGAGAGGCCTCGATACGGTGTCTGGACCGTGGAGGCTTTCCGGCCGGTGCTGATGCAGTGGTTGGAACGGCGGCACGGTGTGCTCTCCTTCCGACTCGTACAGGTCTTGACGGGGCATGGGTGCTTCGGCAAGTACCTGTACAGGGTCGCTAGGAGGGAGAGAACACCGTCCTACCACCACTGCGATTGCGACGAGTACACGGCGCAGCATACGCTCGAGGTCTGTGCCACTTGGGCAGAGCAGCGTCGTGAACTCGTCGCAATCATCGGTGCCGACCTGACGCTGCCGACCATCGCTAGGGAGATTTTCGGCAGCATCAGGAACTGGGACGCGGTCGCATCCTTCTGCGAGGCAGTTATCTCGCAGAAGGAGGCGGCGGTTCGCGAACGCGAGGAGCACAGCCTCGACGAAGCGACCCGCCGCCAGCGACTGGGGCGGCGCAGGCGGGATTACCTGCGTGCCATGCCGCCCTAGCCGAGGCTGTGGGAGACGTGACCGGGGAGTTAGTCCGTCACCCGCCGAGAGGCCGACCGCGTGAGGAAAGACCGACGTCCTCCCCGAGGGGGGGGGACGTCGGTCGATGGGAGGGTATCCCAAGTAGGGGGTATTCCGTCGGGCCGACCACTGATGACAAGTAACCCTGCTCCGGTGGTTGGTCCAACGACGAAGGCGACGTTGTGTTCGGGTGGGTTGCGGGTGTTGCGTGCTTAAGCCCCTCTGTCGCCCCGGATAGAGTGGTGCGGAAGCGCGCCGACCGCAGTCCAACCCAAGAAAAAAAACAAAAAAAAAAGCATGAAGATAGAGAAGGGAGTGTGAATGCGTGCAATGGGGTTCGAAAGGTATCATCAAAACCCACCACACGCAAACACCCTCAGAAAGTTGGACTTCCGGCTCTCTTGCTCACCAAACGAAGCGCAGTAACAAATTGCTACTACTCCGACGTCGATTTTCTGCGAGAGTATGGTACTACCTCGGACCGGCCTGCGATTGTAGACCACTGTAAACAGTGTGGTCTTACCACTAATATATTACAGTAGATGCGTTAAGAAATTCGAATTATTAAATTAATATTCCGATTGCCCCCAGTGATTCTTTGTATTCTCCTACGAATGGTAATATTGTTAGTTGCAATAAAAATGATATTAGACATAAGTCACGGTCAAGTGAAAGCAACATGGATCTTGATTGACAATGAATGAACATTATATTGCAATTGATTACTAGGTCTTGGTACATGTAATTTGTTTTAGAAACATTGATGTCTATTTGTATATACGTATATGCTTCATTGCACTCATTAAAAAGTATTTTACCATTCTAAAATTGATAATGTTTTATGAATATACTCACGCTTGTCTCGCAAGACGGTAAAGATTATTGATTTACTAATATTGTACCTATATGGAATTTTATCTGTAATAACAATTAAAGAGGCATTATCATATTCTAATCTTATAGAGTATAAATATATGTGGTCGCTAAATAATGTTTTCTTTCTCTAATGTAAATGGGAAAAGACTAAAGCATACCTATTGGGATGTAACGTTGGATTTTGAATAAGTTACTGGTGTCAATCTTCTTAGTAATGTAATCATTGACTATATGGTGTTGTATGGCATTGGCACAGGTCAGTAAAATATATAGTCGAATTTTATTAAACTCTTATTAATTAGGGTTTATAGTATTCATAAAATCGCTGCTACATGACACAAATATAATTAATATTCGCCTCTATTTCGATTTTTAGGCACTAGAATTCTTTATTGAATACTCGAAAAGGGTTTGTGAAAAAAATATGATTGTAAAGCCTATTATTCTCTAGCCTCTTTAGATCAGAGGTGTCAAACTCAATTTTGCAGAGGTCCATATATTATTTTTTTAATTCGTAGTCGGGCCAAATTGAAAATAAAAAAAGTGAACTGAATTATTATAAAATTTTATTTATTACATTATATAGTATATTTACGGTTGTTAAAAATCATTTAAATATCATTGTGATCCTGGGCCGTATCTTTGACATGGCTGCTTTAGACTATAGATGCATAATGGTGTGTATTGGTTTTGTGATAATTCTTCCATTCCCTTTCCATTATAGTACCTACTCAGTGACTAACAGTGGCCTGTCATTCATACACTGTCGATATTTCGTCTCGTCCGACTTAAACATTTTACAGCATTTTGATTATTAAAGCCTTTTATTTAACTTGCCCTGTTAGTATGGGACAAATCTTGCGAGTTAAATTAGAATCACTTCCTGTCGTTATATTAGGTTTAAATTTGGTTTACTTACGTAACTTCGGTGTCACTGCAATAATATGGTACCATGAAGCTGGTCTCAAGATGGCGTCGGAAGGTGGCTCTAGGAACTCTTAAACTAAACAACATAAAACCGTCTAGTTTGGACTCGTTGCAATAATCTTGACAAGCACTCTTGTTTAGAGCATTTAAATAAAAGCCTGTTTTTAATTTTTTTTTTAATTAATATATATTACATTTCGTTCATCTGTGCGATGGCTTATGGTTAAGATACCAACTTGCCGTGCCAGTGCCACGGGTTAGATTTTCACGTAGGATAACACTTTGTGCGATCCATAAATTGTGCTGAGTCTGCATGTAATTTGTGCCTGTTTGTTTCTATAATAAACCACAATACAAGGTTTATTGCCGAGTGTCGTTTTTCTAAAATAAATAAATATATATGTACAACAAATGGAAAAGATTGATCCTTTTAAGAGATAATGATGTGTGATATAGGGGTCTTAGAGGACAGAATTAATTGGTTTTTACCAAATTTTTTACGCTCGTAGATAATATCTATTTAGCATCAAGTGTGATGTAATCAAATACTTTATTGTATATATTATAATGCCATATAAGTCAATTGTTGTGAATCTAAACAACATTTAGTTAAATTAATTGCAACATGTTCTATAAAGTAATAAACAAATTTGGCCAGTAAATTATGAATAATGAGACGGCATTCCTATACTTGTATTTCTGTTTTAGCAGCAACTAATTGTTGTTTTGACTAAAACAAAACTGATTTTAGTCTTGGTACGACCATAAAAGAAGATGCCGACATAGACAACTCCATATTCAAATAAAAGAATCTAGAAACTTGTTTATCTAGCTTAGTTATAAGTACACATATGTTTAAGAAATCTAAGACGTTTGTTTCGTGGGATTTTATGCAAAATTGAAAACGCGTAGTAGTCAATTCAATGTTAACATCTTATAATTAATACTTTAAAATAGAAGAGTATTTCAGCTCGTAAGCTGGATCTTTATAGATCTGATAAGACCCAATTTCATATAGTATTATTTTCATAGTTTAAATTAACCGTTGCAATTAAAATATATTTAATTGGTCGTCTAAAAAAATCCTATGTCGCCCCACCAGTAGAATGAAAAGAATGCGATTTATAAGAGGTTGGTGTAATTTAATGGCGTGCTCTAGTTTCTTCTTCTATGACTATCTAAGAACATAATGTATGGTTAGGGTTTGGACTTCTCCGTCATCATGGGAGTAGTTAGCAGCGGTCTCCTGGAAACTGCTATCGCTAACCCGCCTGCCAAGCGTGGTGATTGTAGCCCAATTTGCCCCCTGCTTTGGGACCTACCCAAAATTGGTGTCCAACTGAGGGACTAGTAGGGAGTAGACTGAGGAATGGATGGAGGGATTCATATGTTAGAGTTTTAGACATGTTTTCGAATCGAGTGGGGGCCGGCTTCTTGACATTGCGACGTTTGGTCAAATGATAGCTAGATTTTCGCGATTCATTTAGTCGGTTTCTAGGATGGCAAAGATTGTTTACCGACAGCACAATTATGTCGGGTACCGTTATACAGATAAAATGAGAGAGTTTATCTTTAAAGCTAGTTACATTGTGTTTAAAAAAATAGCCGTATCAAATATGGACAAAGGGAAAGTAAATAAAGTGTGAATTGTTAATTTTGATGATGGCATAAACGTTGTCAGTTTTCTCTATTGCATAATTCTTGAAACAAGTAATTGTTTAATCATAAGTCTTAGTCTAGTTGGGGAGTACCAAGTAATTACTACGCTTATGATATTTTCGTTATAATTGTCACTAGGCTATTAGGTGGAATACTTATTAATGAAGGTGCAGTCGAAATTAAAATCTTTGTCAACCCTTACAGCCATCATATTGTTATCCAAAGTTTCGTACCACCACGCAGTACGCTCGTGATCAATAATGGAAACTAAATCAACTGAGAAGAATATAGGATAGTTTGCTTGATGTATTATTATTTTAGAAAAGTAGTACTTTTACATTTATTTGGGTTGATTCTTTAAAGTCCCGTACTATAGCATAAAGCATTACTTCAAAAATAAAACTGTCTTTGAAACAAATCACTTTCATTACAATGTGTATTGAGGTACTTTATTTTCATGCAGAATCTCGATATTATTTTTTGATTAATTTATTGATTAATTATAGTTGGATCCGATTTAATTATGCCATTACTAATGTTAACGTTGGCGGATCGCATGAATTATTTGCTAATTCTTCATAGCTGTATTAATTCTATAGTTTCTGCGTATTTAAAAATATGTGCCATTCTTATTAAGCTCATGATCATCCTGCGCTTATCCCCATTGCTTGGGTTTGATGCAATATGTATTCCATTTCTATCATAAATATTGCAAAAGTTTTGGCAATATGTTTAAGGCCTGATTTTGATCCTACTTGGGAATGAAATTCTTGACGAGAGACGGCATCGGATTCAGTCAATCTAGGTCGATGCAAAGCTCTTAGTAGTCTTTTACGATACCTATGAGTAATGGTGTCGTAAAAGGTAAAAGGTTGGTAGTATTCGTAGCTGCCAATATACAGCAAACTATTTTTATTTACTTGTGTATAGGTAAACGTATTCTGTGTGGTAAATAAATAAAAATACAATTCACCACTCCCTCTCTTGCCCGTGGATGTTGTAAAAGCGACTAAGGTATATAATACGCCTATAATATCCATGCAAGAGAAAGCAAACTCGAAACAAAGCTCTATACCACCCTGTCTGACCAGCATGGCATAGTATGATCTATTTCCCTCCTATTGTGGAGGAGGCTCGAGCCCAGCAGTGGGACGGGACGTATATGACCCAAAATGATGATGATGATAAGTAAACCGAGTGTCTTAGGCTTAAAAGTCATTTCCAGCAAGTTATTAATTGTGACTTGATACTCTATTAACATCATGTAATAAAATTTAATTGCGATTATCATCACTTATAATTAATGGAGTAAACAGATCGCAAAAACTGTACAACATATAATTAGTTTGTACTTATGAATGGATAACATCTGTCTGTAATTGTTAGCGACGTGCTTTTACAAAAGCGAATTAATTTTTAAATGCCCGCTACACAGATTAGAAATGATTGAGTTCGGATTTGATACTAGAAAATAAAAGTAGACAAGAGATTACCCTTTTGTCTACTTAATTACTTATACACATGTAACACAATGATTTCGGTTTTGATAGATTTCGGAAGTATATACATATATACTTACAGACAAGTTTTTACTGAAATAATCCGAAATGATTTGATTGAATTTAGTGTGCACATAGAAAGTAGGTATATATAGAAATCTTAAAAACTATCTAAATAATCTAAAAATAACATATCCTTTGATAATAGCAGATTACCAATTATTTTAAGTTTTGTCAGTATATATTTGGGAGACAATAGGAACAGGTTAATAATGTATTGATTTTCTTAAATATCTTAGAATTATTTTGTGAAACGAGGTACACCGTTTAAGTGCTCTAGAATATTACTTCACCTAGCAAGGTAGACTGTAAAATAATTATTGTCAAACAATTGTAAAATGCAGAACCACTCATACTGCTTGATATTCCGCCAGCGAACATACACATCTTTCCTTCTGCCAAGTGGATTTCTAAAATGCTCGTTCAAATAATGTAGAAAATCCTTGTATTTACACAGTAACGTTTTAAAAAAATATTGGTTAGCAAAATTCCGTTTTAGCCGTTGCTTTTTTAGCCTTGTGAAAGAAGCTAGTGACTGCTATTGGGGTAAGTTTTCTTGTGCAAACAAAGCGTTATTGAAATTACACATTTGAAATTGTGTTGGCAGCAGCGTGGATTCTATGGTTATAGATCAAAAATGCGACATACATCTGTTGTCTACCTTTTCCATGATTAAGGCTACAAAAATGTGTGTGTTCACCTTTGTAACAATAGTGGTGTGTTAACGTAAATTCGTACCTAGCAAATATGACTATCAAATTTGTAATAAAACAATTTTTAGGGGTTATATCGTGTTTGTAGTTGGTTTTTAATTTCTTAACCTTACTATTAACGCTGTTTCATTTCATTGTCGGAGCAGGGCTGCATAATGTGTAATGCTCACGTAAACATCAGATATCGTTAAGACTCATTATCATCATCCTGATATTACCCCAATTAATGGAGGTAGACGCAATATGTATTCCTCTTCCCTCGTACATAATACAAAAGTTATTGGAAATAGTTTTACGGCCAACCGTTTGCCTGACGTTAAATCTATATGGTATGAATATAATTGTTGACCAGATGTCATTAGACGTAGATGTCTTAGGTCGATGTAAAGCTCTTAGTTTTTTTATGACACCCACGAGCAATGTAAAGGTTAGTAGTATTCGTAGCCGCCACCACCGAGTCATCATGACTATCAGAATTAAATACTGCATTCACCAATTCCGTATTGAACAGTTATATTGAACTGCCTGTCGTTCAGTGGTTTGTTATTATAAATATTAAACTAATTGATTGAATTAGGCGATACATAGCGCCAATCCATTTTTATTTTAAAATGGAAAGAAGGAAGGAGGACCTACCACTTTCCCACGGTAATCAATATACCGCACACCACAACAAAAAAAAAAACTTTTTTTGAAGCCGAACCGTCCTGAGGATGCCTCGTTTAGAGGCGAAACACGTGTCGAATGCATATTCGAAGTTCTGCGGACAATTGCAAAATGATGTTCTGGAAGGTGCTCATCACGTGAGAGTAAGATTTCCTTATTTCCTAGTCCACCTTAATCCTATTTCGTATTCCTTTTATTGTGGTGTATTGGTATATTGATTACCGTTGAAAAGTGGTGGGCCTCCCATCCTTCCATTTTAAAATATTATAAATATTTCTAATGAAAGTTCTTCTTCATAGTGGACATAGCTAGCGTCTTTGTTGTAGGACTCAACCACTTAAAAGTTTCATAACATACCAGGTATTTGATTGACGTAATTACCATTACGATTACCCCCCATAATTGTTTTGTCGATATAATTATTCATCGATAATTAAGCTTTCATTATATAACATGCAAAGTTGTATAACGAATGGAAAAACTAACCGGTGTCATTATCATTATTATGGGTTACGTGCTTGCTTGTATTATAAACAATTTTTTAGACAGTTATATCATTTGCATTATTTCAAGTGAACAGTACAAGTGCGATTCACGGAATGTCATTGTTTCTATTTTGGAGTTCTGTAGTTATAAAATTAAGACTAAACTCTACTTCTATTATTTTTAACTTAAGCAATTATTTCCCACATTATGGTAGCTTGTATTTGATTGCAAAATTGAAAAATCTTAATTTCTCATAATGAGGTCAGTGCCTTATCTTTGCTTGCATTTATAATTGTTTTCGTTTCGTACAGTATTTATTGTGAATAATGTTATATAGTACAGACGTTATTAATTTAAATGTAAGGAACTTTTAACACTGGAAGCAGATATAAACTTGATTTTGTTGAAAGTCAACCTTTTGAGCAAAATCATTATAATTTTTACGGATTTTATCGCGTGTGTATTTGATTTTTGATTGCACGACATTTCGAACACTTTACAGCGTTAGTGGTGGACTAAGATGTCCCACATCCAACAAGTCATCGTTATTACAGAGATATTACAATATCTATCCGCTACAGAATTAGTTATTAATAATTAAATACAAACGCGATAAAATCCGTAAAAATAGTTTTATTTATAATGTGTAGTGTTCGCGTAAACATCAAAAATCATTAAAATAATTGCCGTATTAAAATGTTTAATATTCGGATTATCACCGGATGTGGCGTCGTTTGTGATTGTACGAGTAAAACGTATGCGGTTTTTAGTCTATAATTATAAATGCAAAACAAATATTGTAAGTGTAAACCATTGTTAGCTTTGTAGTATTCAATTCAATACTGAGAGTTTAGTTTCTATTACGTTATATGTAAATTATATCTCCATTGTGATTGGATAATTGTATTCTTGAGGTTTAGGTGAAATCTTTTTTTCAAGCTTATCTTTGCTTAAACTTTCTCATTGAGAGTCACTTTTGTAGCAATGGTGTAGAATATTAAGTGACAGTTTTCTTGTTCGAAAGTAAAAGCAACAGTGTGAAAACATTACTTCTGAAATAATAACTATTAGATATACTACTATTGAGGAATTAAATAATTACGATAGAAAAATGTAAGACTCCATTTTGTAGATAGTATCGTATCGTATCATGGTATAGTAGAAAGTATTTTTCCCAAGTTGTGACAGCTTATTTTGTATTGGAACTTAAATACCATGAAATGTTATTTTCATCAAGTTTTTCTGTATTTGAGGCAGTTTACTAATTATATGTTAAGAGGTTAAATATATTCAAAAACGGTTATAGGGATGTAGTACAAAGGGTTCTCTAAAAGAGAGGGGTCTGTTATTATTGTATTCATAATACATAATTCTAAGACTCGAACTTCGTTATTGAGAAATGCCTGGCAAAAAAAACCATTGCTCTCTTTTTTGTAGTAGACTATGGTTTGAACACATTCCACCCAATTTCTTCGGGGTGACCGCTGGGCGGCGTGCGCTCCCAAAACTTATTATGTTTCCTTCCTATCGCCATTGGGCTGTCCACTGGTACCGCTTCTGTGACATCCGTAGCCGACCAGAGCTAGAACCGAGCCGGCGGATTACCTTATCGGGTACCGTGTTTTAGTTTGTACTACTATTACAGCTTTTATATGGGACTAATCCCACCACACATTCCCACCATTGTAACTCCTGTAAGCCAGGATCCACAATGGTCTCCATAAATGACACCGAGGTTTGACCCTCAGGCAGTCCCGGGATATGATTTTAATTGTCTTGGGACCCGCAACAAATTTAATTAGAAAAGATTAAAGAGGAGGAGTTGGAAAGAGAGATTCCACTTCCCTCCTAGGCAAAGCGGGAGACAGGAAAACAAAATGACTAGTCAGCCAATAAGTAAACAGGAGTACAGCTACGATAGCGCAGCAGTACGGCACCACGGATACGGAAGAGCTTAACGGGGCCTATATGTGAGCGTTAAGATTGATTGCTACAGTAGGTATGGCAGAAACGCATGAACGCACGGAAATTTTCTCGAGTTGCTACAAGGTCCGTATAGTATACTACCCCACAGGTGACTTGCAAACTGTTTAACATAAGGTTACGCTCGTTTCGCCAGAGATCGCACTCCCAGAGAATGTGATGTGCTGATTGTTCATACTCGTGGTCAGATGTGGAACATTGACATAATGGTGATGGTACGAGTTTAAAAGAAAATAATTTACTTTTAAAGTTGCCATGGCCAGTTAAAAATTGGGCCACGAAGTGGTCAACCTCCAACCACACCTTCTCCAGGCGCTCCCGGATGCATGGAAAAAATAGATAAAGATGACGACCTTTCGATGATGAATCCCATCTTTCTTGCCATTCAGTTAAAAGTTCCTCATAAACAATGGATTGTGGTGCAAACAATCTAGCAATTTTATTTCGGTCGCGCGGTAGAAGGAAATCTGTATTCATAGTTTCCTTTGTGGTGTAATACATTGACGCTCGTCTCTGAATCTCCAAATCAACCGGAAGTACACCCGCGAGTACTGGTAAGGCCTCGGTACTAACCGTTCTATAGGCTTTACATAAGAATATTAGGGCCAATCGTTGGCTCTGTAGTAATTTAAGGCGAGCCGCCCCTATGGTGGCCCTATCGGCCCATACAGGTGCAGCGTAACAAATACACCCCAAATATGTGGCCATGTATATGGTTTTAAGTGTATTAAAACGAAGGCCCCAAGTAGATGTGGATATTCTAGTAAGCGCGTAGAAATTCCGTTTCGCTTTTTCGCCTACAGTTTTAATATGTTCAATAAATGAAAAATTTTTTCTAAGACTAGGCCGAAATAGCAAACTGATTCTTTCTTTTTGACAGTCATATTATTGAATTTTATACGCGGCGCTGATTGTAAATGTCCTTTTAATAAAAGATGATATGTTTTTTGTGGTGCGAAGGCAAGCCGGTTTCGTGTACCCCAATCGAATATATCATTGAGGCATGTTTCCGCTAATTTCTCTAAACCATCCCTTGTGTTCGATTGTATAAGTAAAAGTCCGTCGTCTGCATAGCCGATCAGTAGACAATTTTTCGGTAGAGGTAACTCGAGAAAATCGTCAAAACCTAAATTCCATAGATATGGACTTAATACCGAACCTTGAGGGCAGCCCATCGTCAGTGGTTTCGACACAGCATGGTGACCAATGATTTCTGATGTTTACG
Organism: Lymantria dispar; assembly: GCA_032191425.1. Classification (NCBI taxonomy): domain Eukaryota; kingdom Metazoa; phylum Arthropoda; class Insecta; order Lepidoptera; family Erebidae; genus Lymantria; species Lymantria dispar. The sequence goes on along the minus strand of CM063461.1, from coordinate 14,412,237 downwards.
CGAGTATTATACATTTTAAATAAAACTACTTTACGGATTTTATCGCGTTTGTATTTGATTTTTGATTACCCGACGTTTCGAACACTTTACAGCGTTCATGATCACGGGTGGACTAAGATGTCTCACGTCCAACAAGTCATCGTTACTGCAGAAAATTTTATAATTATCTACCCGATACAGAAATTAGTTATTAAATATTGACCCACATTTTGATACAAAATTTATTGCCAGTGTAAGAAGAAAATGATTCTATATGAAAAAATTATATTGTTTATGGTTAGTAATAATTAAACATTAAAATTAATAGTAATTATATTTAAAAACTAACTAATAATCTAGTATACTACCACCGGATCGGAACACGGTTACACTGAGAAAGATCCGGCAAGAAAACTCAGGTAACATGATGCTAAATTAAAGTTAATTTTCAAAATTAACTTTAATTTAGGCTTAAATTTAGGCTTAAATTAAAGTTAATTTTGAAAATTAACTTTAATTTAGCATCATGTTACCTGAGTTTTCTTGCCGGATCTTTCTCAGTGTAACCGTGTTCCGATCCGGTGGTAGTATACTAGATTATTAGTTAGTTTTTAAATATAATTACTATTAATTTTAATGTTTAATTATTACTAACCATAAACAATATAATTTTTTCATATAGAATCATTTTCTTCTTACACTGGCAATAAATTTTGTATCAAAATGTGGGTCAATATTTAATAACTAATTTCTGTATCGGGTAGATAATTATAAAATTTTCTGCAGTAACGATGACTTGTTGGACGTGAGACATCTTAGTCCACCCGTGATCATGAACGCTGTAAAGTGTTCGAAACGTCGGGTAATCAAAAATCAAATACAAACGCGATAAAATCCATGGTGACCAAGTTTCAATTTAGTCGAGCCATTTAAAAAGTACGACTGTATGATTATATTATATTATATATATACTATTACAGCTATCACTAATAATATGTACCTAAGGGGCAGGCGAATTTGCAAATATTATTTTATAATCAGCATCATCTCAGCCCATATATGTACGTCCCACTATTGGGCTTGAGTCTCCTTCACAATAGGAGGGAAATTGGCCTACTATACCGCGCGTGCTGGTCAGACAGTTTGGTATAGAGCTTTATTTCGAATTTGCCTTCTCATACATAGATGCTATATGCGTATTATATCCCTTAATCGTCTTTTACGACATCACGGGTAAGATATGGATTAGTGAATTGTATTCTTATTCCGTCACCATACGGAATGTTTTTTATAAACGTTGATGTAGTTGAAAAGGCCGCAATTGTCACTAACTCTTATACTCATTAAAATATGGCTTTGCGTATTCACTGTTGAAGACATTACATAATGCAGTTACGCTTCGTAAAAGTACCATATACAAAATTATTGCAATAACAAATAAATCTAATTGCGTTTAATAAAATATTTAATATGAAATTAATTGTTGAGTCTTCCCAACAATAGTGATGAGACACACTTCACAGGCGAGGAGCCGCAATTCGTTTCGTTACATATATTCGAAGTTGTTATTCATGTCGTCTTATCTGTTTGACGTGTTTTTGATGTAACAAACATTGCATGCTGTAACGAGTGTATAGTTTTTTAATTGAATATTACGTAACAGTGTAATAGTGCAATAACAGTTTTTTGTTACCTAATTGTCTTGTGATATTATTATATTTGTTTGATATGCGAATTGCTGTTTCAATGACTACTGCACAGATGCCATAGTCGGTTAAGATACCCATTTACCGTGCCAGTGAAGAGGGTTCAATTCTCACGCAGGTATTGTATTGTATTTAAATAAAGATATATTTATAAAATGCTGTATTAGTAAAATGATTTAATGATTTGAAAGGATATTTCTCCTTTTAATATTATATTCTTTTATATTCGACACTGTATTTGGAGTAATTTCTTTTCTATATTTATAGTTAAATACAATAATTCGCTAAATAACTACTATCCTACTACTACTAAAACAACTAAACTGATTTTTAAACCATGCCACTATGTCAATTGAAGACGATTTTATTGGAAATCCTTTGTCCTGATTAAGCTCCTGTAACCATTGTCGGGGTTTCTCTCAAAGTGATTAAAATATGTGTCAAAAATTAATAACTTTGACAATCATGTGATGCATGAAATGGTTTTCTGTCAATTGTGTGCGTAAACATCAGAATTTGCTAATTGTACATTATACATCTTGGTATTTAGACATGAACGTGCCTAGGATTTAGCGAACCCGATTGCCATAAGCATGATTAAGACGTCCCTAAATGTCTTGACATCTAGTCTATTGTTATATATTTTGTATTTAATCAATCTATATATCCTTTAATTTTATTTGAAAGTATGACGTGCTAAATTGTTCCGTGTCTATATTTAGCTAAAGTTCGCGAACGGTAATTCCATGGGAAATATTGTATATAATTTTTATTTCATGAGAAGACTATTTTAATTATCTATTGTGTTCAAAGCGTTATTCTTCCTAATTGTTTGACGTATTTTTGTATCAGATAAAATTTATAGATAACATCTAGTTTATCTACATTGGATTTTTATACCTACCGTAGCAGTTTGATCATAAATTTATCCAGTGTTGTTGCTAATGTTTGTTGTTGTAAATTAAAGTTTTTGTTGCCAGTAATCCACAAAATATTTCTTTAAAGAGTTATTACTGCTTGGGCGATATTTTATGCCTTTTATTTTGGGTATGTAACTACTGAATGGTCTAATAAAATGGTATTTACTTCCATTTTCCGTGTGGAGACAGCAAAAATGCAATTCATCACCCACTATTTTACCGGTGGATGTCGATTAATATGATTAAGAAATTAAATATGCATAGAACAACTATGTAAGAGAAGGCACACTTGAAATAAATTCTACATTAACCCGCCTGACCAGCTTGGTGTAGTAGATCATTTTCTTTTCTATTTTTGTTGTGGGAGAAGCTGGAGTCCAGTCGTGGGACATATATGGAGCTGAGATGATGATACATCCATTAGACTATCGACTTGCATTTTAGAATATATAACCTTCCTGTGAAAGAGAAAGTCCGAGAATCAGCAAGCGGGTTGATGTTTTTAGTTTACTAGGAGCCGCTGCTGCCTATTTCCTAAGTAGTCCTTCAGGCTCCCACGGGCAAGTGAGGAGTGTTGATAATACTGTTTACATTTCTATTGTTTCCGAATTTTAAGTGTTCATATGTCTGTCCGTAAACTGTTATAGCCACTGTTATTTTCGGATGGCATTAGGGTTCCAACGGAATCTAAACGAACCGCTGTCCGATATGGGCCTTCAACTGCTGAAAATTGTCACAAAGTAATTATAACGATAATAAAATAAAGTTCAAAGTTAAAGATATTATAACAAGGGATCCTAACAGTGTATTTTTAATAATTTTAAAATAAAGTTTAATGCTAAAGATGAACCAGAACCGTGTTCCCACTTAAATTTCTTACATGAACGTGTTGATGATGAACTCCGATTTTGAAAAAACAGCTCACCACATCCTTTGTGCATTCTCTGGCGTAACGGGACCTCATGTTAGGCAGTCTGCAGGTCACGTCTGGGGTAGTATACTATACGAACTTTGTAGCAACACGAGAAAATTGCCGGGTGTTCAGCCGTTTTTATCATATCGACTATTGCAACCAATCGTAAAGCTCACATATGGGTCCCCTTAAGCTATGTTAAATCCGTGGTGCTATACTGCTGCGCTTCACATATTTGTGCATCCCCTTATTTACTGGCTTATTAGCCTACTTTGCTTCATGTCTCCCTCTTTGCATAGGAGGGAAGTGGAATCTTTCCAACTCCTACCGTTTTTTCTTTTCTAATTAAATTTGTTGCGGTTTCCAAGACAATTAAAAGAGTTTCCCGGGACTTTCTGAGGGTCAAACATCGGTGTCTTATACGGAGACCATTGTGGATCCTGGTCTACAGAAGTTACAGTGGTGGGATTGGTCCCATAAAAAGTGAACGTATTGAAAATATATATGTTATGTCTGAAAATATTTAAAAATGTATAGTGAATCCATCTTGTGAGAATCGACTCGCACTTGTTCGGTCATATTATCATTATCATATACTGCTAATTTCATTAATCAAATACTCGTTAACGGTGTATACAGTGTGTTATTGTTTCTATACGTACCGTGGGAATTTGAGTTTGTTAACCCCAATTTCCCTTTTTTATTAGCCTTTATTCTCTATTAACATAGACTAAATAAGTTCTAGAAATTACTCTTGTTGTTCTTAACGGGATCGCTTGAGTTTTTGTCTAAGGTAGCCATTGTTACTAAAAGAATATTTAATTAAGTCCTGTCATCATCCTGCTCGTATCCCAATTATTTCGGATCCACTCCATGTTTATTCTTTCATATTTGTTGTTTTGTGATCAGCCTATATAGGCTATGAGGGTTCAATCCATTTTGAGAACTGGCACAGGGCACTTCTATCGAAGCTACTATCATACGGAATCTCCGAGGGACTCTGTAATTGGATCGCCAGCTTTTTGGATGGTCGGAGTATAAAAGTCGTCGTAGATGGCTCCTGCTCCGATACCATGACCATTAATGCTGGTGTACCACAAGGCTCGGTGCTCTCCCCGACGTTGTTTATCCTGCATATCAATGACATGCTCTCTATCGAGAGTATGCGTTGCTATGCGAATGACAATACGGGTGATGAGCGGTACACTGAGCAACGGAATATCCCTCGGAGTACTCAGGAAAGAAGGGTTCAACTTGTGTTTGAAATCGAGCGCTCTCTGGGGCGGGCCTCGGAATGGGGTGAACGGAACCTAGTCCAGTTCAACCCCACAAAGACACAAGTTTGCGCGTTCACTGCAAAGAAGGACCCGTTTGTCATGGCGCCACAGTTCCAAGGAGTAACTCTCCCAATTTCTGAGAGTATTGGGATTCTCGGCGTCAAAATATCGAGCAAAGTCCAGTTTGGGAGTCATTTGGAGGACAAAGCCAAATTGGCAAGCAAAAAGCTGGGCGTCCTGAACAGAGGCAGGCGGTACTTCACACCGAGACAGCGTCTTGTGCTATACAAAGCACAAGTTCGTCCTCATGTGGAGTACTGCTCACATCTCTGGGCAGGTGCGCCCAAATATCAGCTAGACCCACTTGACTCCCTGCAAAGACAGGCTGTTCGAATCGTCGGGGATCCCAATCTTACGGACAGATTGGAGTCGCTGGGAGCGGCGGAGAGACTTTGTGTCACTCTGTGTGCTCTACCGACTCTTTCACGGGGAGTGCTCCGAGGAACTGTTTGACTTGGTACCACCGTTACCATTCTACCAACGTACCACTCGACATCGTAGTAGGGTTCATCCATTTCACCTGGAAACGTTATGGTCTTCAACTGTACGTTTCCAGCGATCATTTCTCCCACGTACGTGCAAGCTCTGGAATGAACTACCTGCTGCTGTGTTTCCCGAGCGCTATGACATGTCCTTCTTTAAACGAGGTTTAAGAAGAGTATTTCCTTCACGGTAGGCAGCGGCCTAGCTGTGCCCCTGGTATTGCAAAGGTCCATGTGCAGCAGTTTCACTTACTATCAGGTGTGCTGCTTGCTCGTTTGCCACCGTTGGAAAAAAAAAAAAAAAAAAAAAAAAGAATGTAATTGTTGACCAGATGGCTTTAGATGGAGTCGACCCAGGTCTGTGGAGAACCCTTAGTGATCTTTTACGACACCCACGAGCAATGCAAGGTTTAGTAGAATTATAGAACGACACATCAAATTCGTTCACAAAAAATCACATCTTTATACTCACCGAGAAACGCAACTTTATTCATTAAGAATATTTTTCACTTTGTGATAGACCTACCTCATATAGTTACTTGTACATGCGGGGAAGAGAGGTTATATGTTGACTTTGTCTGACTTACATTAGTAAGTGTAATTAGTTTTTATTTAACTTAAACACGTCGCAATGTCGGGTATATGGCTCTTTAATTATAGGGATTCAGATATTACACTAAAATAATGTGTGGCTACTTCTTTACTTTTCCGTGCCACTAAGTAAAAATTGGTTACATGAGCATCAGTAGAGGGCGAAACAGCGTTTTTGTAGAAAACTCGTAACACCGACTGTGATCGCCAATTCACCGGCTAACCATGGTATTTATGACATTGAAAAGAGATCTATTATAATAATAGAATTGCTAACCTAGTGTTATTAAAAGAATACCTCCATGGCTGAACAACATGTGTGAACTAGGCAATGAAGATTTACTGCTCCCGCCGTCATATAAGTATATATTATATATACGTTCCACTGTTGGGCTTGAGCCACCTCTACAATGGGAGGGAAATTGACCTACTAGGCTAGAGTTTTATTTCGAGTTCGCCTTCTTATATTCTATTATATGCATATTATTTCCCTTAGTCGTCTTTCACGACACCTACGGGCAAGAAAGGGGGTCAATTGTATTCTTACTCCGTAGCATATCAATCAACTCTTTCCTCTGATACAATAAAACGTGTAATACCAAGAATACCTAATTAATAAGGACATTTCTTGTATACTCTAGAATGTTCTACATAAAATCATTCCATAGAAAATATAATAATGCATATCACGTAAATAGATGCGACAGTTGCCTGTTTAGATAAATGCATGTGATTATTCTATTGCGCCATAGCGGCCTGAAATGTTTTCACATCAATGGATCTCGAATTTGAATATCACTTAATCTTATTTTCACTCCGAAGACGACTTAGGCTTCCTCTGGACTAATCAAAGCGCATGGGACGGTCCAACTCTTAGTAAAATGCACAGAAGTCATAGTAGATCAGTACCAGAATATTCCTACGCAAAACTATATTTAATGTGAGCTACAAATTATTGCATGTTTTTAAAGTTTCATTTTATGAATTATTTGTTTAATGTCTTTAAATCAGGAGCCGCTTGGAATAAAATAATGCTAATACCGCCATCAGCGTGATCGTAATTTTATCACGTCTGCGTTACTAATTATAAGTTAACACTTAAAATTAAAAAAGTAACCTTTTGGAATGTATTAGAAATAATTAAGTCAAATATCATTCGTGATTTATATCTTATATCTTTAAACGAGCAATTCTTGTATATATATCTACTTTCAGGATCTCGGAAACGGCACCAACGATTTTGATGAAACTTGGCATACTAGACGTTTCGAGGCCAAAAAATCGATCTAGCTAGGTTTTATTTATAAAAAGGATGTTTTGTCAATGTTTTTAGCAAAACAATATAATGACATTAAATTTTAAAAGAATATGAATTCAAATTTCACCGTCAACGTCATGAGTTACGATAGCTCAGTTGGGAAGTAGTCCAGTTTCCTTTTAGTATTGTCTTGGCATTCAAACGGCTTCGGATCGAATCTCGGTGTTATTATTATTCTCTTATTGTAAATTTTTATATTTTTGTCATTATTTAATTTTTATTTTTTATTAATATATATCTGAATAAGTTCGACAAAAATACAACAATATTTATATTATAAATGTGTATCTGTTTGTTTATTACGGTTATAAGTCTTAAATTACTCAATCGATTATTACGAAAGTTATAGCAGAAAATAATTTAGCATATCTTTCACACAGAAGAAATACTGAAAATCTTAAATGAATCTCTTAAAGACCTGTTCTTCTCTTTAACGCATTTTCTTACATTAGGAAATCATCATCGTCATCCTCATTGCAACCCGGCCGTCCTACTGTTGGACTCGGGCCTCCTCCACAATGAGAGGGAATTTTACCTACTATACTATGCTGGTCAGACATGTTGCTATAGGGTTCGAGTTCGTTTCGAGTTTTCCTTTTCTTGCACATATGTTATGTACATATTTTATCGAATAGTCGTCTTTTACGACGTCCACGGGCAAGATAGGGAGTGGTGAATTGTATTCTGACTCCATCACAAGAAATACTTTAGAAAATACGATAAGTTAATTGATAAGTTTCATAAAACAATAGGTTATTATAAGTAATGAGTATCAAACGTAACTGTATTGTTACCATTGATATTGCGTTGACCTTTACAATCATATTATATATCTTACGTAGTTCATGTTTGATTTGCATTTCAAATAAAAAAAAACCCGCAAACGGAGCATTGTTTATACAGTTAGGTAAACATTTTATTGTTGTTATTGTTATTCTTTGCTTAATATTCATTTTATTAATGAAGTATTTTTTGTTGGTTTGCTTCAGAAAATAAATATTATTTGAATTGAACAATTTACATAATTAATTATTATTAATTTTAGAAGACAAATATGTAGAATATAAATATTATATATGTAGAATACTATCAAGTTTTACCCGCGTAGTTTGGAAACTATCGGTATCGATAGATTCGCTGGAGAGAGTCTACCGATATAAAATGTAGCCTTAGTTATTCCTTATACAGCTATTTGTTGAGGCGGCGGATCGCCTGCGTGAGGAGCGCAGCCTCGATGAGGAGATCCGCCGCCGGCGACTGGGGCGGCGCAGGCGCAACTATCTGCGCCTCATGCCGCCCTAGCCGAGGCCGCGGGTGACGTGACCGGGGATTAGTCCGTCACCCGCCGAGAGGCCGACCGCGTGAGGAAAGACCGACGTCCTCCCCGAGGGGGGGGACGTCGGTCGATGGGAGGGTACCCCAATAGGGGGTATTCCGTCGGGCCGACCACTGACGACAAGTTAACGCTGCTCCAGTGGTCGGCCCAACGACGAAGGCGACGTGGTTTTCGGGTGGGTCGCGGGAGTTGCGTGCTTAAGCCCCTCTGTCGCCCCGGACGGAGTGGTGCGGAAAAAAAAAATACAGCTATTTGTTAGTAAAATATTATTAAAATCGGTCCAGCGGTTTTGAAGATTACCCGGAACAAGCGTACAGGCATTTTGTATTTAAACTGGATTTTAGGCATAGATATATCGAGTAAAGCATGAAAAAAAAGAAACACATTATTTTTACATTACTGACATTTAAATTTTATTTATTTTTATAGATAAATATTAAGACATCGTAAAAGTTCTTATTATATGTGTTTAATGTGTTTATAATTTTAATATACCTAAAGAACTCGCTTTAAGTGTCCTAAAAGCGTTATGAAAATGTAATATAGTTGAACTGCATTTTAATGACGCAAGAAAATTTATTTGAATTCAATTATATTCTCCGTGTGGCGACGGAGTAATAATACAATTGTTTACCACCACCACCCTTTACTTGGATGGAAAAAACGGCTAAGAGTAGGCAGTAGATTACTCCTGGCTAACGCATAACACCGCAATACGATCGTCAGCAAATTTGCCAAGTGTACCGATTATTATGGCACTTATCTCTTATTTATGAGGGGTCCATCTATATAAAATATAGAATGAACATCAACTTGCAATACCATAAATATGAATATTTAAAAAAATCACCAATCATCACAATTGATTTTATGTTATTATTCTAATGCAGGTTCATTCAAAACGATACGTATTTCTTAATTTACTTAAGCATTACTAAGAAAATACGTATCTTCCACGAATAATGACTGATAAATGTACTAGTGTTCCTATAGATACTGTCCGTGTGGTGACAGAATAAGAATACCACCACTCCCTATTTTGCCCGTGGATGTCCTAAAAGACGACTAAGTGATATAATATAATCATATAACATCTATGCAAGAGAAAGAAAACTTCAATTCAATTTCCCTTCAAAGGGCAATTTCCCTCCTGTTGTGGAGGAAGCGCAAGCCCATATATGAGCTGTGATGATGATGACTATTGATATATAGCCCTTTTTTATGGGTGGGCTATGGTAGGCGTACACGCCGTCCATTCCGTCCGGGGCGACGAAAGGACGGCGCTCGGGCCCATAACCCGCCCGTAGCCACGTCGCCTTCGTCGTTGGGTCGCCACCAGTGCCCAGTTCTGTGTCCTCAGTGGTCGGCCCGACGGAATTCCCTTTCGAGTACCCTTACCTCTCGACGTCCCTGTCCCGGGACGTCGCATCGCGCGGTCAGCCTCCCTGCGGGTGACGGACTAAAGTTTCCGGTCCCGTCAACCGCGGCCGCGGCTAGAGCGGCATCAGGCGCAGGTACTCACGCCTGCGCCGCCCGAGTCGCCGGCGGCGGAGCATGTCACCGAAGAGGAGCTCTTCTCGCGCACGATCCACCGCTTCCTTCCGTGAGATGACGACCTCACAGAAGGCGGCGACCGGGTCCCAGTTCCTGACGCTGCCCTGCATCACCCTAGCGATGGTCGGCAGCATCAGGTCGCCACCGATGATTGCGACGAGTTAACGGCGCTGCTCTGCCCACGCGGCACACACCTCGAGCGTGTCCTGCGCCGTGTCCTCGTCGCAATCGCAGTGGTGGCAGGACGGTGTGCTCTCCCTATTAACGACCTTGTACTTGGCGAAGCTACCGTGCCCCGTCAATACCTGCACCAGTCTTTTAAGTCATTAAGTTATCGAGTAAATAACAACGAAGCTTGTATATTTATTTTATAAATTTATAGCAAGTCTAAGACAATGCTGTATGTACTTATGTGATTTAATTGCCTTACTGTACATGCGTGTGTGTGGCAATATGTATAGTCTTGTTACATATTATCATGCCAGACAGAATCGTGACTAGGGCGCGCGCCCCACCTGGTTCGAACTATTTATGTAGAATTCCACAGATAGCCAACAGTTACTAGGCTCATTAAATAACAGCTCGATCGAAGGCCGAAGGTAATTTTTAATGTTACTTGAACGTTTGAAAGTTTAAAATAAATATTCTTTGAAAAAAATACCTGCATAAGGAATTAACACTTAACGAGTTTGAATGAATAAGCTTTTAATTATAGAATTTCCACGGCAGAAATACAATTTACGTTTTTGTTTGATCATGAAATGTATGTGTCCTAATTTATTATACTATCATCATTACCTCAGCCCATTTACGTCCCACTGTTGGGCTCGGGCCTCTTCTACAATTGGAAGGAATTTGACTTACTTACCATGCTGGTCGGACACGTTGGGTCGGCGCGCCTCCGCACCACTCCGTCCGGGGCGACAGAGGGATATAATCACCTACTGCCGGGTGGTTAACCTGGTTATGAATACACTGTGTCATTGTATACGAATAAATGGACTGTTTGTCGATGGTAAACATAATGATCGACAACTTCGCATTGCTAAGTAGGATCGGTACTGGAATGACATCGGCATTTGACATGGCTTTCGTCTTGCCCATGCTGAGATTCCGTGTGGTGACGGAGTAAGTAGTAGCAAGTACAGTTCACCACCCCCTCTTGCCCATGCCTTACGCCCTAGACGACTAAGGGATATTTTGTGATTATAACAACTGCGCAAGCAACTCGAAATAAAACCCTATATCAACCTGTCTGACCAGCGTAGTATAGTAGGTTGGGTACCCTCCCTCGTGTCCAGTAGTCGGACGTATACGAGCTGTGATGGTTATCATCAGCTAAGATCAATGACCATGCTATGGTCCTCCATGGAGTCTGCCATAACGACGGTATCGTCTGCAAACAGAAAGTGCGTCATGTATTCGTTGTTGTTGATGCCAAAACCCTTCCAGTCTAAGAGCTTAAAGACATCTTCTGGGGCTTGATTATATAGACGAAACAAATATATAATTTAGAATATGGATTGCCTTGTGTCGTTAATATCGATATTTACGACGTATTGGTAGTTCAGCGACGATATTCGTTGAGACTGCAAAAACCTTACTCCGTGTCATGCTAGTGACACATCAAAAATGATTGTGCAATATTTGGAGGTCCATTCGATTTTAAACGAACTCATTTCAGCCATTAACTGTTTATAAATTCAATGTCGCTGATGACTTGCATCAATGAATAAGGATTTATTTACTAAACAAACCGCTGCTTTGAAATGGATTCAACAAAGCCAGTGGTTCGTGATTGCGCGATGATTCTCATATTGTTATTAATTCATCTGCGACTTACATTGTAATTGTGAACGGCAATCAGTTCATAATCCCAGAAATGGAGAAGCTCAATATTCTAAACACTACACTATCTATGTAATCGTAGATGTAATGCAAAGGGTCGCGGGTTCTAGTTCCACGAAAGACAATATTTTATGCGATCCAAAATTTGTTGTCTTGGTTTAATTTTTTCTGTTAATTGCATGCTTATTTTTTTACTTTATTAAACAACGTCGTACTGCATCTGGTGTAGTGGTATAATTATAGTAGTGCTGAGCATGCGTCTCTGGAGTCGAATCCTGGATCGCAAGAGAATATTTTTGACTTAGGAAGTAATAAATATGAAAACTGGCATCAGGCAGGTCGCTGAGTTTGAAATATTGCTAAATCCCTTAATATTTGCCTTCGATTAGTTAAACTTAGAAAAAAAATCAAACTCCGATAATGGCTCACTATGGAGCAAATAAATAATGATATATTATTTGTTGCAGGTAATGATCAAACGCCTACTTTTCAAAATGTTTAAGCCGATTTAGTAACGAAAATGGGGTAAGTTATAGAAAAATTAAACAAATATTTTTTGGGGACGTTCTTAAGAAAGGCCAGCTTAGGAGTACCCTGAACCGAAGAACATGTATGAGGAGATTAATGAATGTGGAAGAGGCGAAAGTGGTATGTCAAGATCGTAGCAAGTGGAAGGAAGTGGTCTCTGTCTACCCCTATGGGAAAGAGGCGTGATTATATGTATGTATGTATATATTTTTTAAAATCGTGTCGTCTGTAGGCGATTATGGGCAGAGTAGCGCCGTAAACTTGTCACTATCATCGGTGCCGACCTGGGACGCAGTCTACGCCTTTGGAAGGCAGTCGTCTCGTAGCAGGTGGCGGACTGGGTCAAGGAGAAAAGCCGAGGTGGGGGGTAGACAGACCGGGGATTAGTGCTTCATGCGTAGGAAATTCGACCGCGTAAGGGCGACGCCTCGGTAACACTGTTGTTGACAGACCGTTGTTAGGGACGATATCCCCCAATTATTAACTGCTCGAATTACATTCAACACATAATTACTAATTAAGTCAACCCATTGTCGACGATGCATTTAAATCTTTGGTTGATAAATATGGCTTATTATGCATTTTATAATTTATCACTTTTGAGACAGTTGATCGGTATTAAAAATTTTTTCTTAAAGGAGTCTTGAAATTATAAACTTGTTTTTACTTGCTTATGTATTGATATTTTTGTGTCCTTTATGCTCATTTCTTTGGATATAATCCATATATATATAACCATAGAATAGCAACCTTCAAGTTAGAATGCAAATCGTGTTCACGACAAACGCCTAGTTAGATTTGTAGTCAAGAATAAAACATTGACAGTATCTAAGCACGTATCAGAATTCACGTATATGGTGTATGCAGGTACATTAAAACAGTTACAGCTTAGTAGGAATACTGGTAAACTTTGCCCCGGAATTCTCAGGTTCGCGTTACTAATTGTAAACTGTAAATAACAGTATTTACAGCTTCCAGTTGGAGGAACTGATAATAAATCTGATCTGATGAGAATCTGAAGAGGATCTTCTCGTCCAATATTCAGCAGTGTCTGAAAGCAAAGATTTATAACCAGTGTGTGTTACCAGCGATGACTTATGGCACTGAAACGTGGTCTCTAAATGTCGGCCTCATAAAAAAGCTCAAAGTCGCTCAGCGTGCTATGGAGAGGGTTATGCTCGGTATTTCTCCACGTGATAAAATCCGGAACACGGAAATTCGTAGAAGAACGGGTGTAACCGACATAGCCCGCAGAATTAGCACGTTGAAATGGTAATGGGCAGGCCACATCGCTCGTCGAACTGACAACCGTTGGGGAAGAAAGGTCCTTGAGTGGCGACCACGAATCGGACGGCACAGCGTAGGACGACCCCCCACTAGGTGGACTGACGATATTCTCAAAGTAGCAGGGAACCGTTGGATGCAAGTGGCGCAGGACCGTTCCGAGTGCCATTCTCGTGGGAAGGCCTATGTCCAGCAGTGGACGTCTGTAGGCTGATGGATGGATGGATGATAAATGAAACGTCATCATCATCCCAGCTGATACACGTCTCACTGCTGAGCTCGAGCCTTCTCCACTTGAATCGCTACTATAGCACCTTGGTCAGGCGGATTAGTATAGGGTTTTATTTCTAGTTTGCCTCCTTTTGCATCGATGTTGGATCCATATTATACCTTTAGACGTCTCTTACGACACACACGGGCAAGATAGGGGGTGATGATTTGTATTCGTACTCCGTCACCACAGAGAATGATAAATGAATGATTGCTGGTAATTTAATGCTTTTTCGAAAGAAAATATTGTGAGAAAACCATTGCCTGCATTCGTCAGTAGCAAATACAAGCTTCCTTCATTAATCTTACCCATGGCCTGGCAAGAGCAGCATAATAACGACCTTATATGGTAGATACTGTTTGCAATATCTCGTTATCATGTATCAAATGTTATTTTATAACTTGTCTTTTATTTAATAAATGTGACATAGGGAATGAATTCATGTCTGTACCGCTCAAGTTCTTGATGTGTGTAAACAGCTTCTGCTTAAAAGCTTATGATGGGATATGGACACCGTTTAACATGACCATGGGCCTACAAAGTTCCGGGCTGTATATTACTTTAGTCTGCTACTGTACGGACAGTTACCATACGGATCTGAACATTATCTACTTTAAACTCGTTTAATGTCAAAATATAATAACGGACATTTACTACATTGCATCGGCATTACAAGGATATAGATAATAATAAATAATATCTTAAAGTGTTTAGTACTTAGCAACCGGATGCACTAATGGTTAGATTTATTAACCGTTACTGTTCGTTGCATGCAAGCAATATTTTGCGCTTTGTCACTTTTGTCAGCCTACTACTGATATTATCACTTACTCCCTATAAGATGAGCTAGTATCTTATATATAAATTTCACTGAACTCCTCCTAAACGGCTGGACCGATGTTGACGAAGTTTTTTGTGTGTGTTCAAGGGGATTCGAGGATGGTTTAGATTCAAAATTGGATCCGGTAGGTGGCGCTGTTCGGGCAGGACAATAACACAACTTGAGAACGACTTCACCGATTTCGTCCATCTTTCTTTTTAATTTTTGTAATACTTTGAAAAAGGCTCTTACGGAAAAAAAATATGAAAATTGCAAGAAAATCAGAGAATTTAAGAAAACTTAATGACTAGGTATCTAGGTTATTTATCCATAGTGCAACTAAACGGTTGGATGGATTTAAATGAATTTTTGTGAATGTTTTCAAGTGGGGACCTGGATGATTTAGATTCACAAATCAGCCCTGCAAATGGAGAATGATTTAGACTCACAATTGGACCCGGTAGGTGGCGCTGCGATCGATTTCAAGGACAATTCCTTTTATTTTATTTGAACAGAACAACGTCTGTCGGGTCAGCTAGTATTATATAAGGTTTTATTTCTATTGATCTTATGGGTATCTTACTTGTCCTTTACGACAAAAAAAGGTATTTAATACTTTGAAAGTATTATCTAGTTTACATTTGTGGCGGTGTGCGTGCGCTATGTAAAAATATTGACTGGCTACCCTAGGGTGTCGGTTTTACGTGACAGTGAAAAGTGAAATTTTCCCTTACGTGCCGAAAGAAGTATAACTTAAAAAAGTTATATTGTTAATTCTATTATTAATCTCTCAAGAGTACTTAATTCTGAATATAATATCTGACTAATATCTGTTGATTTTTTTTTTGTGGTAAATTAAGTTTTAGAATTAAAATAGATTTTCTAATTATACAAATTGTACCCACTAAGACTACGATTAAGAGTTTTACATAGACCTAGGCCAATCCATGATGCTGTACACAATTACATCCTCAAGGACGGTTGCTGTCATGCATTTGGCTGGTCATGAAACAACTTGCAATTTGTATGTACTATGAAAGAAGAGTATATATTGAATCGACCCAAAAGTGTCGGTGATGATAATGATGACTAATTACTCTCACTGGCAAATGCATTGATCTAAAAAGTTCTTGTGGATGACATTGTACTTAAGTTAGTGGTGGTCAGTCTAAATGGCGATCAAGAGGTACACCAACTTTGCATCGACTCGGACGTTTGAGCGGGGTGGTCTGAATACCATGATTTGTAATTAAAATAATTTACATAAGATCTACGTAAATTTTATTTTTATATCTATGCTGTGAAATTAAGTCGTTCTAGATAACAAGCTAGTGCTTGAAAACCTTGTACCTAGCCCTTCTATGCGTCCATCAGTCCAATTATAGTCTCTGTCTTGGACACTTTTAGACATAAGTCTCCCTAGAAGAGTATAATGCCAAAAATGATAGTGATTGCAGTTACATTTAGACCATATGAGGAAAATTTATAATATTAGCTACGATCATATATTTTACTTTATAACCTAATAATAAAACCATTAATACCAATTAATAAAAGATGGCTTACCTATAGTATGTAAGTATTATAAAAGCAAAGTTAATTATACAATCTGTTCTGCTTTAATATTTCTATGGGTTATTCCATGTACACAAATCAATTAGTCATCACAAATCGATTTTCGTACTCTCCGCTGATAAATTTTAATTTAGTATTGTTATATATAAACGCTTTTCTAAATTATTAACGCGTATTTTCATGACTGATCTACAAAATCACAGAGGCTATGTAACATGTTTTATGTTTTTTTAACACTATTTACCCGATATATCTTTATTACAAAATGATAACATTTTGTACAAATTGATATGATATACATAAATATTTGATTTTGTTAACAATTTTTTTTTGCATTTGGCTGTAATAATTAGTATTACGCGATACTGTATTTAAATTGTCTTTATTTATAACATTTCTATTACTATCTTATAAATTAATGGCATATAACGCCGATACTCTCGTGATCATGAACGTTGAAAAGGGTTCGAAACGTCAGGGTAAATCAAACAAAAATACGATAAAATTCCAATAGTTTTAATTCACATGGGTAATAGGTACTCACGTAAATATCTTAAATATTTATGTATTTTATCGAGAAGGTCTGCGGTTTGTAAGCGCAATCCGGTGCGCTCAATGACTAGGTGCTACGAAAGGGTAAGCTGCCGAACAAACCAGTTAAGTTGAACTCCCTGGTTGCTAGTGGGTCAAAAGGAATAGTTGCCTTATCGTTGTTAGTACAGTAGTCGGGCAAAAAAGTTTAAATAATAATTCATTTCGCAAATACAAGCTAATTTAAGTGGTGTTAGGCGTGACGTCTAGAGTGTCCAATAACTTCAAGTTAAGACTTTACTCGAGGTGCTAAAATATACATATCTAAAACAAGTAAAACTGCTATTGACTCGCATGACTCAGTGAACGGATGACAAATGCACAAATTTAGACAAAACAAAAATAAACTTGTTCCCGTTCAAGCGTGAAATATTAAATTATCACAAGAATACTGGCATGTTGTAATGTTAATATAATATTGGGTAACAATATATTTTGTAAGCAAGGGAGAAAGTGACAAACGTTTCGCGTAGTTTTACTTTAGATCCATATAGATTGCCTTAAATGTCACATGAATTAGACTATGGTACTTAATAGTCTAAATAAATTTTAAACTATTACAGGCAATATATTAGCGCTTTAATGAACAAGAGCATCTCATTAAGCTAAAGTAGCAGTAGTAGCATATAGCGGTCTTAGTAGGATTTCCCAACTAGTGGATTTACGAATGAACACGGACAAGACGAAAGTCATGTTAAAGGTCCATGTCATTCCTGTACTGATTCTAGTTGGAAATGCGATTCTCGATGTTGGCGATTATTATAATTACCTTAGACCAACAGCCCGGTTAGGTTAATCCAATGTCGAGAAAGATGTCAGCCGACAAATCCAACTCGGCAGCATTTGAGGAACTTAAGAGAGACTCTCTTAAGTTCCTCAACAAACCTCAGTGTTTGAAAGCACAGTACAACCAGTGTGTGTTACCAGTGATGACTTACGGCACCTAAATATAGGCCCCATAATCAAGTTCAAATTCGCTCAGCGTGCTATGGTGTGAGCTATGCTAGCGGGTTTCTCTGCGAGATAGAATCCGAAACCCGGAGATAACGGGTGTGGCCGACATAGCACGTTGAAGTAGCAATGGACAGTTCATATGGCTCGAAGAACTGACAACTGCTGGAGAAGAAAGGTTCTCGAGTGGCGACCACGTATTGGACGACGAAATGTAGGGTCCCCAACAATACGGGCCCAAGATCTGGTTGCTGGGAGTTTGGGAGATCGCACTTTGGCCGAAATAGGAACGCTTGCGTTGTGTATCTCAATTCCGAATACATCAAAAGATTCAATGCTAAGAGTAGTAGTTTTATTTTTTCTTACTGGTTTACTTCATTTATAGCTGATGGCTTTATTGCGACGCGACTAATTTTTGTGTAGGATCTGTTCGAATTTCTTCTAATAGTAATAATACCTTGATTCTAAAACTTCGCATTTGCTCATCTGATAAATTATCTATATCAGGTAATAAACTTAATAAAAACATTTTCCTAGGATTGTCATTCTCAGGTATTTTTGTTCTTATCCAATCCATAAAACTTTTTTCCGTTTCACTTGAAGCTTTCCTTATTTTTGGTCTTTTTGGTGTATTCGATGCAGGCTCTTGAAATTGTTCTTCATCAGTTGAAGAATTTGATTCGACGGATATATTTGCGCTGACTACTTGTTGAGGAGTAGATATACTATTTACTTCTTCAGTATGAATTACTGCTTTAATAAATGGAAGAATAAACTGCATTTCATCATGTAAATAATATAGTTTTCTCTGTTTCGTTCCTGTACCACTAGGATCTGGTTTTAAGCTTCGGATAAATCCGTTTCTGATGTTTTTCCATTTTGTTTGGCAATCACTCACTGCAATAGGAGATATGTTTTATTTATATTTCTAACATATTTATTATTTTATACTAAATGTAATAAGAAATAATTAAGCATTTGAATTTACTTTGTAGAAGGAGAGTGAATCTTATAGCTAGTTGTATTTGTAACAAAAGAACTAGTATGGATTGCAGCTTATATGCCTGTGACAAAAAGAAATAGCAAACAGATACATCTTTGGAATCTGCTAAATTGTTTAGGGCTAATTAACGGCAAAAACAAATCTTCATATCTATCTTTATTCGCGCTCGGCGATTTACACTTTAAAAGACACTATTTTATTATTTTGGGGATATATTGCTTCGCAGACCATAATGTATTATTCTATCGAATGCGAATTGCTAAGAGTTTGTGAAATTGCGAATACATAATGTATTCGCAATTTTGAACAAATTAAAACATTAGGCGAGCTTTTACTTAGTTTTAAATTCTAGAGAAAGGCTGCATCTTTCATATAGCTGAGAAAATCAAGAGCACATGTCTAGCATAAACCATACAGTGCAAGCAGAAATGGTGAAAATATTTTGGATGGATTTCTGCAGACGAGCGAGATAAGCGATTCACAAAACAGTGGGCTCGAAATTATGAAAAAATAAAAAATCTATTAGTTTGCATTGGTTGGGCAGGAGAGAATTGTAGATTCCGATGAATAGATATTCATCACCGATCTTCAATATTGCCAATAATGGAGATTATTGAGCTTTATTTATCGTTATGAGAAAAAATAAAAAAGAATCAACCGTTCGTTCTTTACCTGATAAAAATGAGAGAGAAACTTTTACCTGATAATAAGAAATAGTTCTCCCTTTTTTATTAGGGTTCCGTACCCAAAGAGTAAAAATGGGACCCTATTACTAAGACTTCGCTGTCTGTCCGTCCGGTTGTCTGTCTGTCACCAGGCTGTATCTCAAAAACTGCGATAGTTAGACAGTTGAAATTTTTACAAATTATGTATCTCTGTTGCCGCTATAGCAACAAATACTAAAAACAAAATAAAATAAAAATTTAAGGGGGGCGTACCGTACAACAAACCCGATTTTTATAGATAATGGTACGGAACCCTACGTGCGCGACTCCGACTCGCATTTAGCCGGTTTTTTTTAGTATATCGCCTCTCTACATAAAATGAATGCGTGAGTTTTGTGAAATAGTATGTAGGAATACCTACTCTACCTCTGTTTCAAGTTTAAATTCATTTAATTTTTTGAGATAAATATATTTTCGTTGTATTTGACAATAGTTAAGTCCTGCTAAATTCAATATAATGGGCTAATATGCTGCGATTATTGTTAGTTACATGTACCTATCTATGGGTTTGACACAAATAAACACATGAAAAGGTAGAATTGCCATATTTAACTAATAATTTGGTATTTGAAACTAAATTCTTTATGATATCACGTAGTTTTAAGCATATATTTAAGATTATGTAATTGTTTATCGAATTGCTTTTTCATAATGTAATTCTGCATTTTTCTTAGCTACTGTGAAGTTTATTTTAATTCAATGCTCACAACTCACCAGAGAATTTTGTTTTTTGTGACACCTCACTCCAAGCTTTGTCTGTTACGTTTTTTCTAGAATAATCTGATAGTGTATAGTTATATAAGCATGGATACTTTTCAATCGTTTGAACGAAATGGACCATAGAGGTTGCCATTTTTAAAACTATTACGTGTTTGCGTCTTGTCGTACGCTCGAGTACTGAGTGTTTTGCCGCTCTAGACGTATGCGACTAAACAATTGCGACGTTGCCACTCCGTGCTGCAGCCAAGCGTACAACTAGCGTCAATACAACTTGCATATGAAGCAACGCCACGTATTTTGTGGGTCATCGACCGGTAGCTATTACATCTAGTAACTGCCTTATCAAATCCAAGACGGAATTCACACAGACTGTTTTTAGGAAACCCATAAAGTGATATCATAACATGCGATACTTAAACATTGTATAGGTGTTAAGTAATTATGCTCTGCAGTAGCGGCTACGAATGCTATAAATCCTCCATTGCTTGTGGGTGATGTGAAAACGACTGAAATCATTATATATACCAGGATCAGTTCTATGAAGTGGCGTCTGGTCAGACGCCACTAATTAATTGTTAATGAGGATTGACATCAAGCAGGCCCGGTCATAAAACTATTGCCTATACTTTTGCAATATGTACTATGAAGGCAAAGTAAATTGAGTTATAGGTATCATAATATAGTAATTTTATTTTAGGTAGATCGGTATCTTAATCGCTACGCCATCTGTGCAGTCAAATATCTTTGGCCACGCTACCAATCATAATAATAATATAGTAATGCGTTCATAATATGGTGATGCGTTCATAATATAGTAATGCGTTCAGGGTGTTAATGCGACTGGCGCGCTTCTGTACCGCAGTACACCTCAGATCTTTTTTACATTGCCACTACTTCAGCGTTCATAGAAACGAGAGAGTTCGCACGATCACAAAGGTTTAAATTTAGCATGATAAAATGCTAGTAAAAATAATGTGTATAGCATTCTTACTCTGTCACCACACGGAGAATGTCTGTCACAAGAAGGTCTATCTTGAATATCTTTCTCCAGTCAAAATTAATTAAAATATAACAAACTAGTAGCGCCCTGCGGTTTTACCCGCTCCCATTCCCGTGGGAATATCGGGATAAATTATAGCCTATGTGTTAAACTGATGTGTAAGCTGTATTGTGAAATTTAAAATCAGCAAAAACATCAAATCAGTAGTTTTGCGTGAAAGAGCAACAAACATACTCACAAACTTTCGCGTTTATAATATTAGTAGGATTGTTAGTCATTCTAATGTCCATCTGTTGAATTACGTATTGAATACAAAACTTAAACGTATATGGTCTTGCTTCAGAACCTTCGACAATGTCATTTTATTTGAACGTCACGATGCATCATTGTTGGCACCAGTATTTTTTTCCTATGGCTAACGTGCCGGTGTCAACGACTCACTTGTCACCCGGTACACACAGCCGCTGAATATTTATGGCACGATTGATCTTGCCCTCCGTAAAAACCAAGCTTACGGAATGTATTTACCATATTTGTTTTTATAACAATGCTTCTTCAATTAACTAAGAATAGACTAAGGCCCGTTCTAGTCTTGATATATATATTTCTTGTGTACGTATGTATCCTAAACGGCTGAACCGATGTTGATGAAATTTTTTGTATGTCAAGGGGATTCGAGAATGGTTTAGATTCACAATTGGATCTGGTAGGTGGCGCTGCTATCGATTTCAAGAATTCCTTTTATTTTATTTGAACAGAACAACGTCTATTGGGTCAGCTAGAACATATATATAAAAAATCGAAGTCCGACTCCTAGCAGATATTACTTTTTTGCAGACCTCTGTTTTTTATTTAATGGTAACGATATATACACCAAATTGGCCCCTCGGTAAGAACGTTACTTCGTTGTGTGGTGATGGGTTAAGATTACACTGTGTTACAAATTCTTTCTTCTTCATGAGAATTGTAAAAACCGGCTAAGTGCGAGTCGGAGTGGCACACGAAGGGTTCTGTATCATTATCTATAAAATCGCGTTTGTTGTATGGGAGACCCCCTCAAATATTTATTTTATTATGTTTTTAGTATTTTTAGTTACATAATAGTAATACATAATTACTATACATCTACCGTGTGGTGACGGAGTAAGAATACAATTCGCCACTCCCTATCTTGCCCGTGGATGTCGTATATGACGACTATGGGATATAACGTGCACATAACATCTGTGCAAGAGAAGGAAAACTCGAAATGAAACCCTATACCAACATGTCCCGTACCTCAGTGCCCGTGCCCGTGTACCTCAGGCGGCTGGTGGCAGACTACTTGGAGGGGCGCAGCGTCCTCTACGTTGACCGAGTAGGGGACGTTGTGCGAACGCCCATGACGTGCGGTGTCCCACAGAGGTCGGTTCTGGGTCCGACCCTGTGGAACATCGGCTACGACTGGGCGTTGAGAGGAAGCCTCCCACCCGGGCTGGGCGTAATTTGCTACGCCGACGATACACTCGTCACAGCCTGGGGTGGGACGCTAGAGGAGGCGGCACGCCTGGCAATTCTCGGCACCGAGGAGATTGACAGGCGAATCGAAGCGCTGGGGTTGAGGGTAGCCCTGGAAAAGACGGAGGCCCTTTTGTTCCATGGCCTCCGTACCGCCGGGCCTCCCGCCGGCGCTTCGATCACCGTGAAGTCGGTCACCATCAGCATCCAGGCCCACATGAAGTACTTGGGCCTGGTGCTCGACGGGCATTTTTGGTTCCGGGAGCATCTCCATCGACTTGTTTCCCGGCATGTCGGCGCGGCGTCCGCCCTTTCGCGGCTGATGCCGAATGTGGGCGGACCCAGCGCTACGTGCCGACAGCTGTACGCGGGGGTGATCCGGTCGATGGCTCTGTACGGCGCACCGGTGTGGGCGGGGTCCCTGACCGTCCGGCTGAGGGCCCTCTTGAGGCGACCACAGAGGGTCATGGCGGTCAGGGCCATACGCGGTTACCGCACGATGTCGACGGAGGTAGCGTGCCTCTTGGCCGGAACTCCCCCGTGGGACCTGGAGGCGGAGATGCTCGCCGACATTTATCGGCGGGTGTCGGAGATGCGCGTCCGCGGCGGTATGGTCTCCCTGCAGGAGATCACCGCCTGGCGGGTCGACGCCCGCCGTGGAGTCATTGCCCGTTGGGCAGTCCGGCTGGAGAGTCCTCGGTACGGTGTCAGGACCGTCGAGGCCTTCCGGCCGGTGCTGATGGAGTGGTTGGAGCGGACGCACGGGGTGCTTTCCTTCCGACTGGTGCAGATGCTGACGGGGCACGGATGCTTCGCGAAGTACCTGCACAAGATTGTCAGGAGGGAGAGCACACCGTCCTGCCACCACTGCAGTTGCGACGAGGACACGGCTCAGCACACGCTCGAGGAGTGTGCTGCGTGGGAGGGGGAGCGCCGTGAACTCGTCGCGATTATCGGTGCCGACCTGGCGCTGCCGACCATCGCCAGGGAGATGCTCGTCAGCGTCAGGAACTGGGACGCGGTCGCCGCCTTCTGTGAGGCCGTTATCTCACGGAAGGAGGCGGCGGATCGTGTGCAAGTAGAGATCCTATTCGGCGACACGTTCCGCCGCCGGCGCCTCGGGCGGCGCAGGCGCGAGTATCTGCGCCTAATGCCGCCCTATCCGAGGCCGCGGGTGATCGGACCGGGGAATTGTCCGTCACCCGCAGTGTGGCTAATCGCGCGACGGCGATCGACGTACCAGGATGTCGAGAGGTGAGGGTACTCGAAAGGGTAATCCGTCGGGCCGACCACTGACGACAAGTCACATCTGCTCCGGTGGTCGGCCCAACAACGAGGTGACGTGGGTACGGGTGGGTTATGGGTCCGCGCGCCGTCCTTTCATTGCCCCGGACGGACTGGACCGCGCGCGCGCTTACCATAGCCCACCCATAAAAAAGAAATAAATACCAACATGTCTGACCAGCATGGTATAGTAGGTCAAATTCCCTCCCATTGTGGAGGAGGCCCGAGCCCAACAGTGGGATGTATGTGGGCTGTGATGATGATGATGAATACATAATTTGTAAAAAAAAAAAAAAAAAAACTGTTTAGCTATCGTGGTTCTTGAGGTGCAGCCTGGTGAGAGACAGACGGATGGGTACGGAGCCCTGAAAATGGCAGACATCCTCTCTTGGTACACTAATTTTATATCTGCGATCGCTAGTCTATCTGACGATAACAGAATTTGTGAGTTTCCCCTATCTCCAATATTTAGTCCAACAGCAAATGTTGACTGGATGGAAATATGCACAGCTGTGTCAAAAATTCTATAGGATTTCAAATTGTCAATTTTATTGCCTAAAATCAAAATCAGGTAAGATAATAAAAGAAGTTCGCTGGTACTGGGGCTGCTTTACTATATACACGAAGCCTTCTTCTTTCTATTTTCTTTTCACATAATCATAGTGATGGAATATTATAATACCTCTCATGATTATGGAGTATTATATAATAGCTGACCCAACAGAAGTTGTTCTGTTCAAATGAAAAATCTTTAGCGCCGCCTATCGGGTCCAATTATTAATCTAAACCATTCTCGAACCCACTTAAACACATACAAAAAATTTCATCAAAATCGGTCCGCCTTTCATTTTAGGATTTCAATTACAACACACGAACAGAAGACTTATTTGTATAAAGACACTAATCTATTTTTCGAAGTATAAATATGTCGCTGGTGGCATGTATAGCGTATATGAAAACACATTACAGATATCATAAGTCTCTTTTCGAAAAGATTAACTCTCTTAATGTTTTAGTTAGCATTTTCAAGACTTACCTAACTCAAGTTATCGTTTAAACGATAGTCATATAAGTATATATCTACCTCGTTGTTTAACCCCAATACCAATATTGCAGGCAGAGTTTTTAAAAGAATTTCGAAACTAGTAGAGAAAGTATAAATGCAGCCACAAAATATTATATACTCTAATGATACCTGCAATTGGAAAGTGAGTTCGTTGTAAATTATGATGGAATGCTTTCTTAAGGGTATAATCAAAAGATTCATAGTCGATTCGTGTCTATAACTTGATAAGCCATCGCTAAAATGAAATTTAATAAATGAAAATTTAATTAAAATGTGAATCTATTAAAACCGTATTTATAATATACGGTAGCTTAATAAAAGTTGCCCGATCGGCGTCGCTTTCATTTTTAACCGACTTCAAAAAAGGAGGAGGTTTCTTAATTCGACCGTATTTATGCTTTTTTATGTTTGTTCGCGGTAACTTCGTCGTTTATGAACCGATTTTGATGATTATTTTTTGTTGGAAAGGGTATACTTTCCAAATAGTCCCATGAAAATTTTATCGAAATCGAAAAATCAATAAAAATCTAAAAAAATATCTACATTTTCTTCTTCTTTTTCTGCAAAGAATAATTTTAACTTGTTGAAATGTAGATGGAATTATATATCTAGATCATTATCATCATCATTTTAGCTCATATAAGTCCCACTGTTGGGTTCGAGCCTCCTCCACAATAGCAGGGAAATTGACCTTACTATGCCATGCTGGTCAGACAGGTTGATATCAAATATTATTTTGAATTTTCCTTCTCTGCATAGATGTTATATGCATATTATATCCCTTAGTCGTCTTTTAAGGAATCCACGGACAAGGGAGTGGTGATTTGTATTCTTACTCCGTCACCATACGGCAATCTATAATATATCTAGATCACAAATATCTAAAAGATGATAATGAATAAGGATATAGATAGGATAGGATACGATGTGTCCCTATGTTCTAACTCAAAATAACTCAGTGCCATTCAGTTCTAATAGCGTGGTGTATTAGAACGATTCTTTTTCATTACAAATAAAATTTAGCCCAAACAGTGGGACATAAATTGACTTGAGAAGACGATCGATTAAAAATTATTAAATCGGTTATGTACCTCATGTATCTGTATTGATTATTATATTTACTTTGAAATTCACTTACACGGGCCATAAGAGTCGACATTGGATTTAATTCCTTTTGTTTTAATTCTCTTACGTCGTCTCGCTGACGCTGACGTCCCTTAGTAGTTATTTACGACATCTTCAAGAATGTAAGGGTGACACATTGTATTCTGAGTCTATACACCTAAAAATAGCAATAAATTAACATAATATTGTAATATAATTAATTTGCTTTCGTCATTAAAACAAACTGTAGCAACGGTATAACTCACGTATGTATAAAGCAGTGATGACATATAAACCCTTTTAAGGTTAAATTCATAAATACTTTAATAATGAGTGAGCCATCTTGGTTGTTTACATGTTTACGTGGTAAAGTCCAATTTCCACGGTTAACTTGCAGCGTGAGTCAAAACGCGTAACAAATTGACAATTACCGCGTGTAATGTGGGCGTTGATTAAAAGTTTATGATCCACGCGGCGCGCCCAACATGGATGGATGCACCACGTGATTACAAATAGTTTTGTTATTGTAAAACTAATGAGTGAGTGCAATCTTGTGCATCTTAGATGTTAATAACAAATATGTCATCGTGTGTGGGTTGAGAGGCATATTAAATGCGACACGTGCTCAATATTCATCTTCATCATCACAGCCCATATATGTCCCACTGCTGGGCTCCTGCCTCTCCACAATGGGAGGTAAATTGACCTACTATACCACGCTGGTCAGACGTATTGGGGTAGGATTTTATTTCGAGTTCCCTTTCTCTTGCATAGATGTAGTCCGCAATAATCCCTTAGTCGTCTTATACGACACCCACGGACAAGAAAGTTGATGGTGAATGGTATTCTTACTCCGTCACCACACGGCAAATTATAATATTAATATTTGAATATTAATTTTGAATATTAATTAAAATATTAATATTTTGAAATCTGTATTAAAAAGCGTGGCTTTTGAGGATGCCAGGCACGGTTCCAGACATATTGTTTGATATCAAAAAAATTGTTAAGTTTGTATAAAATACCAGTAACAAGTTTTGACTAACCTCGGCTTTAAACCCGAGGTCAGTAGCGCCCATTTATTGCTATTAAATCAACGAGGCAATTTATAAATGTGAACTAAAATTAGTCGCATTGCACTTAATTTTTTTTTTTGATAATAAGCCAAGCCAGCATCTTGCAGATTTATATAGTAATTTTAATACAAAAATAGTATTAAGATTTCAGAGAATAATACCTTTTATTCTTTAATTCATAATCTTAAAGATCGTGGTCAAAGCTTTTTGACGATTAAGGAACGTAAGTGTTTAATATCTATGCTACAAAAAGAAATCTCGAAATGAAACGTTGTTTGTCTGGCTTATTATGGTAGGCCTCTATATATACCTCCTAATTTGGCAATGACTTATGCTCTACGGCAGGATATACATATATAGGGTCGTTACGTTACTATATAGAATTAATTTATTTAATTACTTAATCATGCACTTGCTATACTAATGCTACAAATTTATTCTGTTAATTTTAAAACGCACCATGTATAATAAATATACAATAATGGGGTTAAAACAGTGATATCTAATCTGTGTTTCCCCGTTTGGATCTTATACAATTTCCTTTGGATGCTAAATTTACACTAAGGCTATGCAAATACATGATAACATCGGAAAAACCACTATAATGTTAGGGTTTTTTAACAATAAAACATGTACTGCTCTTGTCAGATTAAGATTAATTTGTTTCCCACACATTGAATATAAAGTTATAAATCCAGATGATGTCCATCTAATGTCTTATTCTTTGCACCAACAATTATAGATTTCCTTGAAACGATATTGTTATGTTCTAACCATTTTAATATTGATGAAGTGCAATTCCGGGTTGACATTGCATTTGTGTTCAATCATAGATTAATAAATATACATTGTATGCAATCTATTTTGTACTTTTCCCTTATAACTTACGAGTTCCAACACCCTTTTACAGACAAGTCTTGAATATTTTTAAACTCTTATTTTTTCTTTCCGTGTGTTGAATACAATGCACCACCCTTTCCGTTGACCGTGGGTGTCAATAAATACGACTAAGGGATTTACAGTATGCGTACAACATAAGAAAAGGAATACTAGAAATAAAACCCTGTACCAATAGGTACAGGGTTTTATTAGAGATTTTGGTCTGATCAGAGTGGTAAAATAAGTCAATTTCCCTTCTATTGTGGAGGAGGCTCGAACCTAACACTAGGACGTATATGAGATGATGATATTGTTTTAATGAGCAATTTGTCACCTGTAGTTATATCATCGTTCATTGGAAATCATTACAATATGATGATAAAGGATCCTTTTACTATATAAGGCGAGAATATATTAATGAATCGTATGTAATTTAACATATTACATCTAAATGATGATATATTTATTAATTACATCTATGATGAATCGCATGAATTAATTTAATCCGTTTGCATTAAGCAAACGGATTATCCGCGTGGTGACAGAGTAAGAATACAATTCACTACTAGTCTTGCCTGTGGAAGTCGTAAGAGACTAGGAAGGGATAGAATATGCATATAACATCTATGCAAGAGAAGGAACGCTAAAAATAGCACTCTATTCGAACCCATCTGACTTGCGTATAGGTCAATATTCCTCCTGTTGTGGAGGAGGCTCGAACCCAGCAGTGGGACCTATGTCGGGCCGACCATTGTCGACAAGTCACCCTGCTCCGGTGGTCGGCCCAATGACGAAGACGACGTGGGTACGGGTGGGTTATGGGCCCGCGCGCCATCCTTTCGTCGCCCCGGACGGAATGGACCGCGTGTGCGCTTCCCATAGCCCACCCATAAAAAAAAAGCAGTGGGACGTATATAAGCCAAGATGAATTTAATACTATTTAGTTAATAACAGCGGTTTAATGTCTTAATAAGTTTAATTATATTTTATTTCCGTTACAACAAATCCTGGTACAGTAAAGTGGACATGATTGTTTGTCGTGTGTGTGTTTTTTAAACGCCTCAACAACCGGATGAAGTAATTCGATCGGCAAATTAGTGTCCGGGGTCAGCGGCCCTTTCGTCACGATTCATATAAATTTATATCAACAACTAGCTTCTGCCCGCGACTTAGTCCGCGTTGAATAGTTTTTTGGGGCTAACTTTAATTCGCGACTTTGTTTATGTAAAAAGTGAAAATATTTTTAAATAATACGATTGTGTCACACATTATTTTTGCAAAATTTTAACCATTGATGCAGCTCACGTAGCGGAAGCTCTCAAAAGGAAAAAGAACCCCCGATTTTGAAACATTCTTTATTGGTACGCCGCTCCTATTGGTCTTAGCGTAATGATATATAGCCTTCCTCGATAAATGGGCTATCTAAGACTGAAAGAATTTTTTTAAATCGGACCAGTTGTTCCCGAGATTAGCGCGTTGAAACAAACAAACTCTTCAGCTTTACATATTAGTCTATATACTTGACTGTTAGTAAAAGTTACTCATGTGCGGTCATTCTGTTGAATTATCTCATATGAAAATTATTAATCGCCAATGCGTCATGTGGCCACAAGAACCTCTATATTTATTTAGTCTCATCATTTAAGAATTCTGTGACGCTGCGACAACTTTTAACTTGGGAATGATGTCATTGTGGTGTGACGATGACTCGGGCCTCCTAATTGTAATTTACACAATTTCGACATTGTTTTTTTGTTACGTCACACTTTGAATATAATCATTTCAGCTCGTATACAAACTAATACTGGGCTCGAGTCTTCTCCACAGTAAAAGGAAAATTAACCTACAGTACCATTATGGTTATCATCATCATCACAGTTCACATACGTCCACTATTGGACTCGAGCCTCCTACTACACAATGAGAGGAAAGTTGACCTACTACACCACGATGGTTAGAGTAGTTTAATTTCGAGTTTTCCTTCTCTTGCATAGATATTATATGCATCTTATATCCCTTAGTCGTCTTTTACGACATCCATGGGCGGGATAGGGAGTGGTGAATTGTATTCTTACTCCGACATCATACGGAGTTTCTGGTCAAACACGTTGGTATTAAAGGGTTTTATTTCGACTTATTCTTTTCTTGTTGTGATGTTATATACATTCTTTAGTTGTCTTTTATTATCATCCACAGGAATGAAATGTATGGGTATCATTGCATTCTTGCGGGTGATCGGACCGGGGAATTGTCCGTCACCCGCAGAGAGGCTGACCGCGCGATGGCGACCGACGTCCCAGTACGTCGAGACGTGAGGTTACCCGAAAGGGTATTCCGTCGGGCCGACCACTGATGACAAGTCACATCTGCTCCGGTGGTCGGCCCAACAAACAACGAGGTGACGTGGGTACGGGTGGGTTATGGGCCCGCGCGCCGTCCTTTCATCGCCCCGGACGGACAGGACCGCGCGTGCGCTTACCATAGCCCACCCAAAAAAAAAAAAAAAAATCATTTCATTCTTACTCCGTCACCACACGGATGATAATTTATACTTTATTTGCTATTCTAATCTAGTGGTTTTGTAATGCAAATACTGGTGCTATTTTCCCTGTCACGTTCTTGACGTCGAAATAGATATCATCTAAATTGACTGCAAGTTTGACCATTTGTCGCCCTAACCTTTACAACTCAATTATCTTTTCGTTACTAGTATGTGTTTCATTCAAAATACCTTATTATAATTATGTCGATATATGTTTTGTATACATTTTTAACAATATGTTTAAATTGTGTATTAATTGTTATAATATGAAATTGTTATGTATCTATAGGCATATCAGATGTATGCTATATTAATGACTTTTGAATTCACTGCACAGATGACGAGGTTAAGATACTGATCTGTAATGCTAGTGTTGACTGTTTGAGACTTACTTTAGCATTAATTGTATGAAAAACTATACGTCGTCATCATCATCATCATCTTAGCTCATATACCTCCCATTGTTGGGCTTGAGCCTCCTCCATAATAGAATGGAAATTAACTTACTATACCACGCCAGTCAAACGGGTTGGTATAGTTTTATTTCGAGGTTTCCTTGTCTTGTGTTTTATATGTATATGCATATTTATTTTTTAGTCGTCTTTTACATCACCCATGGGCAGGATAGGGGGTGGTGAATTGTATTCTTACTTCGTCACCATGAGGAAAAATTATAAATAATGATAAATAAATAAATTTGAACGTACGCATAATTATTTAGACAGAAAGGTTAACGTTACCTCCTGCATTGTACGTCACACCTACGCAGGCAATCTTCAATTCATAATCGACTCATCCCAATGCACAACACGTGCTTAACTCCTACGCATGCATGTCGTACATATCAACATTAGGCACCTGTTACACGTATTTGGTCATTCCAAGTGCGCCTTACCGACTCTGTCATGCCCAGGAACAATGTGGGTTTTTCTTGGTAATGTTTACGTTCAATCATTACGATTAGATGTGTAGCGTTTGTATACTGATTTATAGTAGCTAATCATGATGTTTGGATAAAACGTGACGTTTTATTTAGTTGGTTCCAATCGCAATGAAATGTGAAGGCTTTGCAAAATTTTATCTATATTAAAGACACTATTTTTTAACGTATAGCGTTGCTTCGTCAGTACAATATTTTAATATTGCTGTATAAATAAAATAAATATTATGTTGAGAACAAAATAATTAGGCTGTTGGGCGTTTTTACCGACGACTCCTTTAAGTGACACTTTTTATGCCATGCTAGGTCCCGGATTCGAATCCTTAATCGGGCTAAAACGTTTTAGTGCAGATTTTAGAGAATATTTTCCTGGTGGCACGAGAAAATGGTCTAGACACAACCCACTCAATCCGTACGGTCTAGACACAACCCACCTAATCCACCCGGAACGACGGAACGTCGGAGCCCGGCCCCATAACCTACCGTGTGCCCTTACTGTCATCATTGGACTGAACATTGGTTTGGTACTAATATCTTGAATTTGGCGGCTTTAAGTGACCTTTAAGGCAAAATAAATAAAGCATAACATTAATGTAATTTATTTTTTGTTAAATAAAATTAAATTTTAGTTTTAAGTAACACGTGAGGGGATCATATTTAATGCGTAACAATGGTTTTAATTGTCATTTATATTATCTTAGGTATTATTTAAAATGTAAGAGTAGCGTGTTGAAAAAGAGCCTAACTCTAGAGCTTCATACAGTTGTATAAATGTCTTGAACTTTATTAATACTATCAAATACTTACCTACTGCCAAGATGCATATTAAAGATAATGTAGTCGAAATAAATTTATGTTGTTTCTATAGCTCCAGAAATGTATCACGGGTAGGTGCGTAATTGACATAATTCTCAGTCGCAACTCGACGCCCTTGGCGTTGTCACGACACAGATTAGTTTTTTAAATTTTAATTTGATAATAACTAATAAAATTATTTGATTTTTAAGGAATTCGTGATTCATTTGAGGTAGAGGGTCAAATGGGTGCATAATAAATGAGGAAGTTGACATTAAACTAACATTTAACAACCTTGGTAGATTTATTAAAATAGTTTTGTGCCTTTGGAATTTCATATAACTATTTATATAAATTCAATTGGAAATAATTGACATAAATATCATTGTAGCTAGTAATACACAATTTTATATTCTTTGACCTGTTTTAATCTAGGATTAATCTACAGCCTTTTATAAATTATCCTTGTGGTGTGAAGTATACAATTCGTCGTTATTTACTTTCTTTAATAAATCATAAAAGCCGTCTGAGAGAATCTAAGGGGAGTGAGCAGTAGACTGCTTGGGCATCTCACAACCCTATATAAAATCATATTTATATCATATTCGGTTTCTACGAATATTACCAACTCTTACATTCCTCGTAGATATCATAAAAAGGACTCGAGAGCTTCACGTAGACTTCGGCGAACATCAATATGATGACGTCCGGTCAACAATTGCCATGCTCATGAGACTATTGCGAATAGTTTTTCTGTATTTGCGATGGAAGAAGAATTTTGCAAGATTCAATGGTATAGTAGTATTGCATCGATCCCAAGTAATTAGGAGTAAGAACAGGATGATGATGATTATAACAGTGTCTGTACATGGTGACAGACTAGGATTACGTCGTGTGCTTATTATATCCGTACAATGTCATTAAATGGTTCCTTGATCATCTGTACACTACTTTGTGAAAACCACCCACTTCGTAAAACGGGCCGTATACTGCCACATTCTTTAAATTTTGTTATATATTACATTTATTTTATGCGTTATGTGTCGAGAATGAGGTAACGTTAGTTATATTTAAAAAAAAATACGATAACGTTAAAAAAAACCGCGTGTTTGCTTTGCGTCTCTTCCAGTATGAGGAGGAAATGGAATTTAAAACTTTCTCTCCCTCTTGCATTATTGTCTGTTGACTATTATACTTACATACTATATTCTATCTATTGTGTCACATGTATTCAGACAACATACAAATTATTCTTCCTTTCCATCAGCCTATCAAGTCTACTGTTAGACGTAGGCCTCCCTAGAACAAGATAATGAAATCTTTATGTATGGCAGGTTGGTTAACGATCACGTTTGGTGCTACGAGTTACCCAGAAGAACGGCGGCTGTTCTCCTTTACGATGACGTTCATACGAATCCCACTAGACAGTTAAGGGGTGATACATGGTGTTCTTAACCAGTCTCTGGGAAAATTATTAATTATTAACTTTCAAAATCTCCTTTGCCTACATTGCTTTGAAAGTGTATTTATTTATTAATTGTGTCTTCCTATTTATAAGCTAAGGAAAGTGGGTTAATGCCGATCTAGGCCGACACGGAACAACAATATTGAACAGCTTAACTTATAGTTAAGTGACAAGCTTATATATTTGTAGAGCACTCGCAATACTAACCAGTTTGGTTAACAGCACCTGTATTATAATGACTGTCTTGCTCTCTTACAAATATTCCTAATTGTATCCGGTGCTACTAGTTCTAGTGTTATAACTACATGTACTAGATTAATGATTAATGAGGTACCAGTTTCGAATCCTGACTTAATACACTATTGGATGTCTTTGTGCCGTGCAATTACAAAAGTTTCATATACATAAATTTAAAGTTGTTTTATCCCTTCCAAATTAAGGGCAGGTGAAGCAATAGCTTAAAATCATCCTTATTAATATTTTAAATGCGAAAGTAAGTTTGTTTGTTACGCTTTCACGCTTAAACTATCGAACCGCTTTCAAAAATTCTTTCACCAATGGAAAGCTATAATGTCAGGGAGTAATATAGGCTATATTTTATCCGCGTATTCCTACAGGAACGCGGGTATTGCGACTGAAACAGAAGCGAAGCGAGGGCGGGTTGCTAGTAATTCATAAAACAATATGGATGATACCGTCAGTTATTTCTTTTTGGTCATGGATAATATCCCTATTGTCAACGCTTACTTTAATTGTCGTAGTTTGGAGGAAACTTATCAAACGAAGGAATAGCAGCTGTCTTTTGAGAACTTAGCGATTTTGCCATTATTTCTCCATCTCCAAAACGTAAACGTCAATAGCTGTTTGCTGATGGATGGATTCCGTGTGAGAATAAAATGTCGTACACAAGCTTCACTTAGTGTGCAAATACAGTATAGCATATTTTTTTATAGTAGCTCTTGTACGTTCAATTGCTGGGCTCCTGTCTCTTACACAATAGGAGGGAAATTGACCTACTATACCACGCTTCTATTTAAAGGGGGTGGTGAATCCTATTCTTACTCCGCCACCATACGGAAGCTTTGAATTTTAGTGATAATACAAAAGCGTTGACAGTAATAACTATCTTAAAAAAAAATGTACCGTCCACATGCATACCGTCAAAATTTAACCTAGATACGGCACAATACAGCAATCTACTCTTATCGTTTGCACAATTATTATATAAACTTGCGGATTCCTTTGATATTTTGAGCTATTTTGTTAAATATTTTCTCACAGTTGTTCTATAGTAATGGCGATACGTTGGCACGTGCAACATTGGCAACACGCGCGATTGCGTTTACAAACCTGTGATAATTTCATCATTATCACTGCTCTTGACTGTTCTGGTTTCATATCTTAGCAAAAGAAACTATTAAATACCGGCCCGTAAACGACTCGTTGTAATAAAGTTTCGCCGTTATGTGAATCTTGCAAGATAACAAAGTTATTTATGATATTTTTAGTTTGTTTATATTTTTACTAAGATTTTTATTTTAAATATTGGTTCCTTAATACAGTTATAAAAGCATGCTAATGCCAATCGTTACTTATAATATGTCTCGCAAAAATATTTATTGGGCTTTATAAAGTGGTACGAATAAAGTTCTGTTCTTGATAGACAGGACTTTTTTACAGTTCAAAGGTGTAAGTTCGGGTTTAAATTAAAAGCCTTCTTGACTCCGACGAAAATTAGCCTACTTTGCTACGCTATATAGAGGTATTGCTTTTTTTTTTTTTCTCTATAGTGTTTATCTCAAGTTCATCTTATAGTGATGTATCTATTTAATTATATTCCTTACAGTGAAGTTTAAGTGATCCCCAACACACTAGGTACTGCTATACACTGCGTGTATGCCGCCATAAGGTTATATAGTGACGCTCTATATAAATCTCTTTCAAATTTTATGAAATTATTTCACTAGTCGTGCTAAAGTTGCGTCGTGGTTCACCCATAATATAGATAGAGGCATTTATACCAAACCGCCGACTATACAGACCAGTGCCGAAGCCTTCAAAAATGGTAAAAAGTGAAAAAAAAAAATAATAGTAGGATGAAACCCATTAGAAAAGGAGGGGAATATGATAAAAATGAAAGGAAAAATAAATTACGGGCGATCCGAGTTCGGGAAGTGGGAGGGGGTGGGTTTTTAAGGGTAAAAATGGTTTATCTCGATTTCCGCCAAAACTACAAGTCCTACGGAAAAAAATTAAATGGCAAAGTTGTAGGTAATAAAAAGATCTACAACTTTTGTATTTACAATTTTTTCACATAACCTCAAAATTTAGGTGAAAAATTCAAATAACCAAGATTTTGGTTTTTTATTCTTTTTCAAAAAAAAATTTTTTGCTATGAAATTTGGTGAAACCTTACTTTATTATGTCCCAAACACACTGTAATTTATTTGATTTAAAATATTTATTTTTTCGCCTTATTATAGCTTAATATCAAAAAAGCACCCTAATTTGCGATCGAAAATTCTCATCTTTTTATTACCTTTTTTCTTTTTATTCTGATCTTTTTATTACCTACAACTTTGTCCTTTAACTTTTTTCCGTAAGACTTGTAGTTTTGGCGGAAATCGAGATAAACCATTTTTACCCTTAAAAACCCACCCACTCCCACTTCCCGAACTCGGATCGCCCGTAATTTATTTTTCCTTTCATTTTTATCATATTCCCCCCCTTTTCTAATGGTTTTCATCTTACTGTTATTTTTTTTGGTTTAAAAAATTATCGATCCTGGTCTAATATAAATCACTATTATCTCGCAACTATTTTTGTCATTACATGTTTCAACTACGCTATCCACCGGAGCGGTAAACTACAACTTCAACCCAGTATTGCGATCGGGATTACACTGGAAGAACTAGACGATGATATTCTCTTGTCATAATCATTTTAGTTCAATGTTCAACTACTGGGCGCGAGTCTCCCACGCAATAGGAGGGAAATAGACCATTTCATACCACGCTGGTCAGACGTGTTTGCATAGGGCTTAATTTCGAGTTTTCCTTTTCTTGTATACGTATTGAATGCGTATTATATCCCTTAGTAGTCTTATATGACATCCACAGTAGGGTAGGGTGTAATGATGTGGATTCTTACTCCGTCACTACGCGGCAAATTTGTAAGCTGATTTCTTTATCTAATAAGGATCTTTTGAATTTACTTTTTTGAATCTATCAGTTCGATGTACGATACTTGTTGTATTCTGGTTATAATGTGAGGTCAACAACCATACAAAATAAACGCAAAGAATGGCACTCACTCAAGAGTACGATGACTTGAAAAAAAATTATAGCTACACCTATTCTTCAGTGTGTTTTTACATCTATGTAAAGAATATAAGTCTCCAATATTTTGACATTTCTACTTTTGGACAAAAACATAATGTGCATTAATCGAACTAAGTGGTTTTTATATAACTCGTTTTCATATGTGTGATCTGCATAGCATTTGACATTCCATGCTAAATTATGTTTTAGCTACCATTTTATGGAGTGAACCAGTAACTAGATAAGCATCCCACGGTAAAATGCTGTCGTGCCAGTTTAAAAAATCACACGTATTTTAATGTTTTGGGAAATCCTAATGTTTGTGTGCTCAACTGAATTTGGCACTTTACAGTTTTTTGTAAAAAATATTAATGTATTATGTCTACCGGGTTGCGATAAAATAATCTGTTACTAAGCGACAAAAACTAGAGTATTTTGACTTAAATCTAGTGCTGTTTTTTACAGTCGACAGCCATAAACATTGGACAGCATACGGCTGGTACTCTGTTCTAACATTCGGTATCGGTGGTCCGCTCTAATGGCGAGATAGTGATAAAGGTATACTATGTGTTATGGGACACCGTCCATTTTGCCACACCGGGCAGTTTGAGTTGGATTTGACCGATCCATAGCCATAGACTGTCCAAAAAAAAGTTTGATTATTGGGCACAGGGCTCCTTTAAAAATGTATGGACTCATTTTAATCCAAGACACTAATAACCAATTATAGTAATTTGAATGATCATATTGATCTGGTTAATATATTACCTACTAATGATCTCAGATGTTGATGCAAGTATTACACATTTGAAATAAAACTGTTTTTAGAGATTTTATCGCGTTTGTATTTGATTTTTAATTGCCCGACCTTTCGAACACTACAGCGTTAACTGATGTCCTGTCTTGACCATGAATACATATAAAAAATAGTTTTATTTCAAATACTAATGGTATAAGTATAGTATATTAGCTAACTCAATAGATGTACCTATGTACGTCGTCTCTCGTCTCAGCTCCTACACGTCCCTTTGCTGGGCTCAAGTCTCCTGGAGGAGGAGCTCGAGCCTTGTGGAACAATAGGAGGGAAATTGACCTGCTGGTCAGACATGGTTTTATTTCGAGTTCCCTTCTCTTACACAGATGCTGTGTATTGTATATCCCTTAGTCGTCTTTTACGACACCCATGGGCAAGATAGGGAGTGGTGAATTGTATTCTTACTTCCTCACCACACGGAAAATATCTATGTACACATTAAAACAATTTCTTAAAATTAATTGCAGCGGCACCTACTGAGTCCTATTGCATTTTTTGCGGTTTCTAACCATCTTCGCCTTTCTAAGTCGACCGGTGTGAGACACATCGGTTGGATCGATTTAAAGTTTATAACAGAAACAAGTAAAAAAATATTTAAATAAATGTCACCTTGTTCCAGTTTAGCGAATTCATGTAATTTACCGATATGCGTTAATGGCGGTCGTCACGAATATTATAAATGCAATAACTACTTTTGGTTGAGGCATTAGTCCACGGAGACCTTAAACTAGGCAAGGGCTAGTGCCACGTACCTTGTCTGATGAATAATACAATCCTGTGGAGGTTTGACATCAAGTTTGTCGCTGGTTGCAGAAGTTAAACAAAACCCTTCTATTTATGTTTTTCTTCCACCTTTGGATAGAATCCGAGTTGGCGATTGCAGGTGGCATTACATATAACTTTTCCAGAAGAGTGCTGCTTCCCATTTTCCTGGTGATCCCTTCGCTGGTTTATAAGATTCGTACGGATATATGAGCGGTGGTAGTTTAATTTTAATCAGTTATTAGTTACTACATATATACGCAATGATATTATGATAATTAATTTATTTTTACAAACATTGCCATGCTCCTCCAATTTTGAGTACCGTAAAGAATGGCTTTCATTAAGCTACTGACGTTAACCATCGAAGATTGTTATTTTCTTCTTTTCTTGTCTTATTATCTTCCGTGTGGTGACTAACTAGGAACATAATTTACCACGCCTTTACATGTCCATGGGTGTCGTCAAATCTGATTAAGAAATTTGCCTAAAATCTGATCAGCCCATTTGATCAGCGTGATGTAGTAGGTCCATTTGCCTTCCCATGGTGTAGGAGCCTCGAGCCCAGCAGTGGGACACATATGAACCAAGATGATGAGAGCTTATGACAATCTTATAACGCAATTGCGATTACCAATCCGCTTGTATGGCGATTAGGACATTATAGTACTATTCGAAATTTATCTAAAATTCGTCTTTTAACATTGGTTCGAACTATGTAGATTGAAAGAGTACTTTCATAGAATTACAGTGCCTCGATTAATCGTTTCCAATTGAACGTTGTTATCCACTAAACGTAGTTGCGGCTAATTTATTTTTAAACGCTTTACATCTCGGCCGTTATGAATGATTTGCATTTGTGTCTATTGTACCTTTCGTATTAATTATATGTATTTCTTCAGTGAACTTTGTAACTTGTGCCTTCCACATCCATTGGCTGCTGTCTGAAGCATCTGTTTGAATTTTATATTTATTATTTTCTGTGTGAATTTATGGATTCATTATAATCTCTTTCTATTTCTCCTTGTGGTGGCGGAGTAAGAATTAAATTCGCCATGCCCTATATTGCTCGTAGTTGTTGTAAAAGACGACTCAGGTATATAATATTATTATCTCTATAATAACAAGAGAATTTTATCGCGTTTGTATTTGATTCTTATTCTTTTTGACGCTTCGAGAACTTTTCAACAAGTGAACGGAAATTCATAAAAATAGAATTATTACGTGTGTAACCCACGTCATCATAACATATGCTAGAACATAAAGAATACTTAAAAAATAGATCGTTAACTTAATTAATGCTTATATAATGTGTACTATTAAACTTAAAGATAAACAGTCAAAATATCTAACATCATAATTTTGTTATAAAATACTTCAGACAACCTTCTCGTAATTCAAACAATGTAGTCCTTCCATCAGGCAGTATGATCATGTTGTAATCATTTGACATGTTTAACTGGCTGGCGTTTGTAGTTGGTCTTATCAGTTCCTAATAGGGAAAAGAATTGATAACACATTATATATTTAATCCGTGAATTCTTCTCTTTTTTTTCTATTGCGAACGGTGGCAAACAGACCTGATGGTAAGTGTTGCTGCAGCTCATGAAACTTTGCAAGGCCGCTGCCTACCGCGAAGGAAGTGAAGGGAGTGTGAATGCGTGCAATAAGGTTCGGTGATACTAAAGGCATCACTAAAACCCACCACAAACGAACACTCAGAGAGTGTGGTACTGCCCCGGACATACCTCAGTAGCAATAGTCCAGTTGTTAGTAAGACTTACATATTTATTGCATGGGTTTTATTAAGTGGGTGGTAAGTATGGTCTCCCACCTGTTACTGCACAATTGAACATGTACAGGTTCACGGAACCTTTCTCATATTTGCTTTGCCGTCATTGCAACATAAATTCTTAGCATGTTATTCTTTTTTATATTACCTCGTGATTGTGTTGATGTTACAAATTTTAAGAGTCATCATGTTTACATTGAACGTTTGCCCATACCTAGTGTGCCGAATACTTTGCGAATTCCACGACAACAATATCATATTGCAATCAAAATGTTATGTAGGACGGCCTTATGACACCAATAATTTTCTATTTGAATACAATGGCCGTATAATATGTTGTTTACGATGAGTAATAATTACTCTATTCAGCTTATCTGTTTGTTATGACAGTAGGGTGCAAATACATATTATTATGCCATTGTCACCTGACATGAAGCTATTGAATATACTGATAAGTCTTCGAGTCAGACCACTTAGGGCTGCATTACTTTCCAGCTGGTGTAGGTTTTGTTGAAGTATGGATGCTTAGGCAAAAACCTGAACACGGTTGCTAGGAGGGAGACGACTCCGTCCTGCCATTAGTGCAGTTGCTATGAGAACTGTGCAGCACATGCTCGAGGTCAGCGTAGACTTGTCAGAGCCGCCGCAAATTTGTTGCAAATATCGGGGCAGACCTGACGCTCCCGAACATCGCCAAAGCGAGGATCGACAGCACCAGGAATTGGGATGCCATCGTCGCCTTCTGTGAAGTAGTTGTATAGCGGCAGGCGATAGCGGGGCGCGTCCGGAAGAAGTTCTTTTATGGTGATGTTTCTACCCGAGGCAGCGGGTGATGGGACTGGGAGATAGTCGCCATCGTAGAGGCTGGTCGCGTGTTGTCGGCTGTCGGGCTGTCGACTAGATGGTAGGTAGGAAAGGATAATCCTCCCGGGCGGACCACTAATAACAATGACGCTATTGGTTCGCCCACGTAGCGTAAGTGAGACCGTAGGCTTGTCCTGCAAAAAAAATTAGTGCGTTATCCAGATCAAAATAATTTTAAAGAAAAAAAAACCGACTGCAGCCGTTTGCTCCTAGATGCTATTGTCAATCCTAGACCATTG
Source organism: Lymantria dispar (assembly GCA_032191425.1). Classification (NCBI taxonomy): domain Eukaryota; kingdom Metazoa; phylum Arthropoda; class Insecta; order Lepidoptera; family Erebidae; genus Lymantria; species Lymantria dispar. Next base: position 14,370,346 of record CM063461.1, on the reverse strand, counting down.
ACACAAATGAAATGGGACTACACGGGAAGCAGTAGCTTTCATATAAAATAATCATTTTCATCAAAATTGGTTCACCCAGGCAGAAGTTCTGAGGTAATAAACATAAAAAAACATACGGTCGAATTGAGAGTTTTAGCCCAACAATGAGAAGCGTATGAGGTAAAATGATGATGATTATGACGATGCCACGCTAGTCAGACGGGTTGGTATAGGGTTTTATTTAGAGTCCTTATCTTAAATTATCCATGTGGTGATGGAGTAAGAATACAAATCACCACTTGTGGATCTTGCATGTGGATATCATAAAAGACGACTAAGGGATACAATACGCATATAACATCTATGCAAGAGAAGGGAAACTCGAAACAGAACCTTATATCAACATGTTTGACCAGCATGATAAGGTCAATCTGCCTTCTATTGTAGAGGAGGATCGAACCCAGCAGTGGGACGTATGTGAGCTGAAAGGATGGTGATAAATGATGATCTTAAATTAGAATATTAATAATATTAGCGTTACCTTTGAACCGAATCTAGTGGATCATCTTCAGACTTATAAATATTTCAATTTTGATATATCTGTTCATTAAGTATGTTAATTTGCGAAATTAAATATTTATACGGGTTATTGATAAATAATTATCAGGAAATCATTAATGGATATTTTATTTTAAAATTTTTATAATAATCTATTTTAGTCATTTGTTTTACATAATGTGTTAGTAGTCATTGCCATTTAAACAAAGAAAATAAGTTAAAAACATTTATAACCGTGTCCGTGACTGTTTGCGGTAATTTTGTAGTTACCATTCTTGTATATAAGATAGTTCTATTGAATTTTCTGCTGTGATCACTCTGTCTGGAAAAAGATACACTCACTGTTATTATGTTTTTAATGATCAGACTTTTCTTTGTGGTGACGGAGTAAGAATACAATTCACCACCGCTTCTCTTGCCTGTGGATGTCGTAAAAGGCGACTAAGGGATGTCTTGGGCATATAACAGCTATGTATGATTATAGAAACTCGAAATAAAACCCTATATCAACCCGCTTGACCAGTGTGGTGTCATCATCATCATTACAGCTCATATACGTGCTACTGCTGGGCTCAAGCCTCCTCCATAATGAGAGGAAAATTGACCGACTATCCCACGCTGGTTAGGTGGATTGGCATAGGTTTCATTTCGAACTTTCTTTCTCTTGCATAGATGTTGTCTGCTTAATCCCTTAGTGGTCTTTTACGACACCCACGGGCAAGATAGAGGGTGGTGAATTGTATTCGAAATCCCTCACCACACACAGCGTGGTATAGTAGGTCATTTTCTTTCCCAATACGGATGAGGCCCGAGCCCAGAGCCCAGCAGTAGGACGTATATGAGCTACGATGAAGATGATGATCAGCCTTATAATGACCATATGTGAGGCGGTTTTCATGATCCATTTTTGAATGATGTTTGCCGGTAGCAAACTCATGGACGTTCGGTATTGATATAACTAACATATTTATTTAAATGTGAAAGAAATTAATACATATGTATTAACACTTCTAAAATTTCTGCAATAGACGTGCTACTGCTATATATCTTTTACACGATTACATAATTCTTAGTCGAATAGGTTTTAAATGAATAAAGAAATAGATTTTTGAAATCGGTGCAATTTAGATTTTTTTAAATAAAATATTGTTATGTTCATTTAGCGATACATTTAACGATTTAGAGACATTCAGAGATGAAACTAACGATCAAAATTGTGGTTAGATTTAGTGAGCTTAAACTATAAAACTTTACAGCTTCATAATTATAAATATTGAATCTATATATGCATGAATTTATTCATTTTAGCTCATATACCTACGTCATACTGTTGGACTCCAGCCTACTCAACAATAGGAGGGAAATTGACCTTACTATACCATGCTGGTCAAACAGATAGGTATAGGGTTTTAGTTCTAATGTTTCTTTCATAGATGTTATATGCATATTATATCCCTTAGTCGTGTTTTACGACATCCACGGGCAAAATAGAGAGTGGTGATTTGTATTCTTACTTCGTTATCACACGGAAAATCTAAAATCTATATACACAACAATAAAACCTAATAAATTGTCAGACCTAATTTTTGTTGGTACGTTAGTCAATAAACACGCATGAAACTTGACTAGGTCTCCATTCTAAACGAAACAACATGCTACCTTTGTCGCCGTCTATTTCTAAACTAGATAAAATGTTTTTATGGTCATGCAATTACATCTAGTTTCACTTTCAAGAGTAAGAACTAGTAAAAGTGAATCAATCACCATACATTATGGGGTTATTTATAACAGTCGCAGTAAAAATGTAACAACTATACATTTAAAACGTTCTTGTCACTTTTTGAGTACCATGATAGGGTACACGCCTGCTACTTTACTATGGCAGGGCAATTAGGCTATCCTACTACGTTTGCTAGTCGAGTTTGCATAGTGTTTTATACCGTGTTTTCTTGTTGTGGTAATAGTTTCAGCTTCCATCCCTTAGGCTTATACGTTTAAACAAGGAATGAGTAGTGCTACATTGTGTTTTAACCCGTCATCGTATGAATCTTGTGACCATACCATTTCTTGGAAATCTATGATTCGGTTAGACCCTGCTCAAACCGCCTGAGGCGCCAAAACTTATGCCGGGCAACCCCACAACCTGTGTTACACAACTTTTGTTGCCATATGCGCGGGCAACAGATACCGAGCTCTTGTTTTCGGTTGCTGTGACCTTATAACCTTATAAATCATTTCAGAGCTATAACATAAGTACAAATATAAAAACAATACAGTGTTCTTTGATATTGATTTGAAGATCACAGAAAGTTAGATGCATATAACATTTTAGTCATGTGGTGAGAATCTAACTAAAAAAATTATCACCAAATCTTTCTTTCTAGCGAATTTAATAGAGATATTCATTCATATGGAACAATCGCAAATCGTTTGGTTACTGGTTAGCGTTCTATATTACTTTCTAATTTCACTCCATTGTTCAGGAGACTTGTCATGAGGATGTATTTGAGGTGAGAACATCAAAAACATGTACAACATATACATTTGAAGACGAAAATATTTGGAGATACAATGGCTATATGTTTAAATTGTTGAAAGAGTATTATAGCAATAATAATATAATTTCATTTACTACGTTCTTATTGCTTCTCAAATGCTAAATTGATATTATAAAAGAAGCATTGCATCGCTTTACGGCAGTCATGTCAAAGATAGGGCCGCATCCGGCCCCTGGGCCGTGTCAATAAGGTCAGGTAAAAATCAATAATTGATATGATCATTAACAACCGTGTATTATATTATATACTATGTAATTTAATATATAAAATGTAATTTAATAATAATAATTTAGTTCATTTTTTTGCCTGCCGCCTACCAATTCAAAATTTAATATATGGTGGCTCTCTGCAAAATTGAGTTTGACACCTCTGCTTTACAGCATCATTATTTACGTAAGTTTTATCTTTTCACACTTCATGTATTCGTTAACCAGGATTGTAAGATACAAATTAGCAATGTCGTTGCGTTTATTTACCGTCCTTCCTTTTGTTACTTCCTCAGACTTAAATACGAGTCGAAAAAAACACAAGCTTTCTTTGCTACAAGAATAGAATATAAGAATTTATCAACAATAATAATTACAATAAAAATTCACAGCAGATATACAAGCAACTAAATATTAGTTGCGTAATTATCTAACTTTGTTAATGTTCAATCTAGTTATCCTTCAACTAATCTTATGCGTTATATGATATCGGATACGGATGTACTTGCCGGCTGACCTTGTGTTACTGCAATTATAGATGAATTTGTCACGAGCTTTCCGAGTGATATTCAATGCCAAATGACCAACTCTTTTGGCGTCCATACTGTAATGCACTTGTTGCAAATTCTTTGGCTATATGTCATATATAGGAGCTATGAGGAATTCGTTTCCGTATATCGCATATTATCCGTGTGATGAGGGAGTAAGAATACAAATCACCACTCCCTATCTTGCCCGTGGATATCTTTAAAGAAGACTAAGGGATATTATAATACGCATATAACATCTATGCAAGAGAAGGAAAAATCGAAATAAAACCATATACCTGACTGACCAGCAGTAAAGTCCCTACTATTGTGGAGGAGGCTCGAGCCCAACAGTGGGACATATACGAGCTGAAATGACGATTTCGCATATCTTTTGTATTGTCATTTCTGTTCGTGTTATATCTACACGTAATAAATGCGTGCATCTATTTTCCGTATGGTAACAGAGTGATATAAATATATCTTTACCTTTATAATTCCATTGTCCTTACAATTGAGGTTAAATGCGATTGAAGAATGTTGCGTTGTGATCTCAGCTCATGCACTTCCCACTGCTGGGCTCGAGCCTCCCCAATAGGAGGGAAATTGACCTACCAAACGATGTGTTGGTTAGATATGTTGGTATAGAGTTTTATTTCGAGTTTTCTTTCTTTTGCACAGATGTTATATACATATTATATGCATTAGTCATCTTTTACAATATCCACAGGCAATAATTTCTCCTAAGAATTTACTCTGTCACCACACGGCAAAAGAAATGTAACGAGATATAATTGCAAGGAAATAATAAATTACATATATAAATGTTTCTATCCATCTGGTGACGGAGAAAGAAAACAATTCGCCATCCCTCTTGTCCGTGGGTGTCTTAAAATACTATTAAGGTAAAGGATGGGCAAATAATATTGATATAAAAGCAGAAACACTCGACATAAAATCCTATGGCAACACGTCTGAACACCGCAGTATAATAGGTTAATGTCCCTCTTATTGTAGAGGAGCCCCTAAGCGCAACATCAGGACCTATGCCAGCTGAGTTAAAAATAAAACCTAATTCAACCTCGGCGCACGGCGTGACCTAATGGACCAATATCTTTATATTGTAGACGAGGATTATGGCCAAAAGTGGAGTTGCACAGGTGGCGTAGTGGTATTGCACAGGTGACCCTGACAAGGCTACAGCGCCAGTGTTAGGGATACGAATCCCACGCGGGACAAAACTGTGCGATCCAAAAATTGTTGTTTTGAGTCTGGATTTAATTTGTGTCCGTTAGTTATATGTTTGTAAAGTCCCCGCAATACAAGGATTATTTCCTTAGTGCGGGGTGTTGTCATTAAAAAAAAAACAAAAACACTAACTGGCGTGAAACAAGAAAAATAAAGTTATCTCGATTAGTCTGTAATTATAGATTATTCAACTTATAATATTATAAATATAAAACAAAGCACTTCAGTTATGACCTTATGATAATTACCAGGACATTTGAATTTATTATTTACATCTAATTGCGTTTAAGAATTATCGGTTAGGTGAGAAAATTATATGCTGTTATATCGCTTTTATAACTGGGGCGCAATTTGTTTTTAATAATAAGTAATAGCCTTAGGCTTATCGGAAGTTCTGGCTCAAATTGAATACATTGCAAAGTCATTGAGGCTATTTGGAATTTGTAAACAAAGTATTCATAAAACAATGCAAGTCTGGTATTTGAATATAAAGATGTATTTTTTCGTTAGATTCCTTCGTAGAACTATTTAGATATGAAGAACAAACAGGAAAAAGCGATAGTAGCTCTTTAATTGTTAAATAAAGTAATTTATTATTATGTAGAAGTTCATTATGATTTTGATTTGACCTAACAGCATTATACATTTTAAATAAACGACGATAGATTCAGATATTTGTTTAAGTATGAGGAAAACTCACTTTATAAACAATATTCATAAATTATTACAATACAAATATTTATTTTAAATAATTATAGTTTTATTTTGTGGTTCGATCGTTTGCGGTTAGCCTAATTGGTATCGCACTGGCGCCAACGAAATATTCAGTTCTTAAATAACAAATTTATTGCCTATCCTAAAATGGATTTTGTTAGTTTGTCGTCAACGATGAAAACCAGTATATATGGTAATTCAATCTATAAATCTGTCTTGTGATAAGTACATTAGAAATACAACAATCGCTCTAATTAAAGGATATAAATACATAAAGACATTCCTCATTTGGTGAGAGGTTAAGAATGCAATGTGCCATGACCGTTTATTTTCCCTGTGAGATTTGTAAAATCGGCTGAGCGATAAACGAGAGAATGGGCAGTTTTTTTTGTGTGTGTATAGTTATTAACCGCAGATAGGTTTCACAGCTTTGCCTGGATGATGGCTATGCTATGAGTGAGTGCTGCTGGCTCTTAACCCGTAAGAGTGAGGAGCCCACCAGACCAGTCTTTTGGGAAACTAATAAACTTAACTGTAATCGCCAACTTGTCTGCCTAGCCTAGATTATGGTATTATCTCCCCATTGGCGAGACTTATGTATCTCACAGCAGAGGCTGTCGATGGACTAATGGAAAATTTTAAATAAACATTCTCTGCAAATACAAATCGCCAGCCGCTCTTAGTAAGAGTGCTCGTTAGTGTGTGTAGACGGTATGCTACCCTCTACACACACTCTCTGCACAAAATTTAATGGACCGCTATCCAACATATGCTGACACTAGCACCATCGGCATTGTGTGCACTATGATAAATAGAAGTAAAATGTGGATTCATGATTTAACCTATTTAAATACTAATTATGGGACATGCCTTGAGCTCAAATTTAAAATCTCTGATTGAGCTTCGGAATAGGTATCCTCAGTATTCATGGTCCTCATCATCACAGTTCACATACGTGCCACTCCTGGGCTCGAGCCTCCTCCACAATAGGACGGAAATTGACTAACTACGTCACGCTGGTTCTGACCATGTTCTGACCAAATGTCTGCATTTTGGGCTAGAACGGGGTGGTGAATTTTATTCTTACTCCGTCACCACGCGGACGTCACCCCTCAGTATTGATAATCGTAAATCGAAGTTGTCGTTACTAAAACTTAAGATTCTATATGGAGTCGCTTCGATAACTAGTATTTAAATTCGATTTAATGACGATGATTTTACGACGCAAATTTTATATTTATTATAAAGGAATTTATATTTAGACTCGAGGAATTTTTATTGTTGTTATTTTTTATAGATTGGTTAATTATCGTTCGCCTTAATGGTGAAGAAAAACGTCGTTTATAAAACGAGTTATACATAAAATATATTTTAGAGTTCTAAGTAAACTGCATTGAAGATTAGTAAATTAGCTATTTTTTCCATGTGGTGACGGAGTAAGAATACAATTCACCACGTCTTGCCCGTGGGTGCCGTAAAAGACGACTAAAGAATTAAATTTTGCAAATAAAATTTAAGCAAGAGAAGGGAAACTGGAAACAAAATCCTGCACCAACACGTCTGACCAACGTGGTGTAGTAGGTCAATTTCCCTCCCGCAGTGGTGGCGGCTCGAGCCTAACGGTGGGATGTATATGAGCTGAATGATTAGCTAGCATACTTTGTTATTATAACCTGTGTAGGCGTATAATTCGAATTTTGACGCGGGTGACTGTGAAGTCCGTCACCCGCCGAGAGGCCGACCGCGCTAGGAAAGACCGACGTCCTCCCCGAGGGGTGGACGTCGGTCAAGGGAGTATTCCGTCGGGCCGACCACTGACGACAAGTCACCCTGCTTCGGTGGTCGGTCCAACGACGAAGGCGACGTGTCACTGGTGGGTTACGGGTGTGCGTGCTTGCGCCCCTCTGTCGCCTCGGACGGAGTCGGGCGAGGAGTGGCCGACCGTAAACCATCCCTTATATATATATATATATATATATATATATATATATATATATATATATATATATATATATATATATATATATATATATATATATATATGGATAATATTCTTACTCTGCTGCTGCACTATCACACTCCGTTTTTACTGGACTGTAATTGGCTTTGTATTCGCCTTCTAACATTTGTATTATATCAAATTCATCGTCCTCATTATAACAGCTTATATGCGTCCCACTGCTGGGCTCTAGCCTCCTTCACAACGAGAAGGAAATAGATGTATGTGAAATAGATATACCACGCTGGTCAGACGGATTGGTGCAGGGTTCTATTTCGAGTGTTCCTTCTTTTGCATAGAGGTTGTATGCATATTACAATCCCTTAGTCGTCTTTTACGACACCCACGGGCGAGACATGTCAGACAGGGAGTGTTGAATTGTATACTTACTCCGTCACCCCACGAAATGATAACAAATTCACTTACGTTAAAATCTAAGCGTTTTCCCTCCACATTGTTTTGTGGCAGGTGTTATTGCGCAAACGTATTGCGTGAATTAAACACGTGCGTTTATATTACATTAATGCTGACAGTGTTAATAATTTATCATAGTTAGATTAAATGTTATTTTTATGTCTACACTTAATAATATTCTAGTTGGTCGTTTGTCTGTTTATTTATTACGTTACTAGCGTTTTATTCGCGGTTTAAATTGCCTCATAGTTATTTCTATAGTTATATATGTCTCAATTTTCTTAGAAATGTCACCAGATCAAACGTTTGACGTTCATCGACTTTCTTTTAAGAAGATAATACACTTACGTTAGTAAGACTTGATCCTCTATTGAAATGATTTCAAAAAAATAATAAAACCCTTTGAAATATTCATAGTTCTATATTTAAAAATGGCGGATAGTGATGATAATAATAATAAAGTTTTAAATATAAATAAATAAAATATATTGTTATAATAAATAAATCAAAAGCTTTCACCGTTTTTTTGGAATTTGAATTTCCAAAAATTCTTTCATTCACTGTGAGCTGTGCGCACTGGTTGAGGAAATTCATCAACATGTCTGACCAGCATGGTATAATAGGCCAAATTGCCTCCCATTGTGAAGGAGGCCCGAGTCCAGCAGTGGGACATATGCTGTCTGCGATGATGATGATGACACGGTTAATTACACGATTCCTATGGTCAAAAACAAGTTAAAACATTTTTTTCTGTCTCTTTGTGTTTTCCGAGTAATCTTCAAAACAGGTGGACTGATTATGAAAATATTTTATTATCAGGTAGCTGCCTATATAGGGAGTAATTTAGGCTATTTTGTTTTCTCACAAAAACCGTAAAATTTGCCCGGTTCGATAATACAACTAAAGGATTCATTGACTGCGTAATGTCTTAGAAGATATTAGAGATTTAAAATATGGAGATAAAGCGACTGAAACCGAATCGAAACGAGGACGGGTCGTTAGTCGTTAATATATTTATTAATATCATTGAATATCATTTAAATTTAATAAGTTATATTAAATTTCGCGCATATTATGTTTAGTTTGTTTTTTTTTAAACTCAACTAATTAGATCGCATCAACTCGTAAAGTGGTTTTAGTTGTAATTTGTGTTAATTTAATGAATTTAATATTTAAATGATAATTAAGAGTTATCAATAACATATATTTGTTAATATTGATTGCTTATAATTTAGTGAAATCCTTGTAGTTACTACGCGATGAATGTCATCATGTCTGTTTACGTGAATTTGTAAATTATGGGAAAAAATTATATTATTGAATATTATTCAATTACTATTACCTAGATTTTGACACAGAAACGGTTAAGGCAAAGGAAAATATCGTGGGGCAACTCTGCTACTAGTATATACTATGTCTATTAGTCCTGAAAATATAATTGATTGTGTAAACCTTAGGGCGGCCGGCCTTCTCTTGACGGGGTGGCACAGCAATAGATTTTTGTAAAAGAAAATTATTAAGAATCTTATTTTTATGATATTGGCACATAAGTTTCCTTGAAATAGTTACAAGCAGAGTGAAACTACCAAGGTATGTCGCGCTATACCGCGTGATGCTATGCCAAAGCGTCCCTAGGCATTCCGATGATACTTTATCGTTATACCCTGCGCCATCCCGTCAAGTGATCGCCGGCCCTTAACAGTCTGTTTACTCTGCTACTAAGTATTACTTATAAAAATAGTTGACTTAAATAAGATAATAGTTAAATCTTTAATATATTGAGCTGATAATAGCTTCCCCATTAAATAAAAACGAAATACATATTATAAATTGTTCACAATTTATCAGCATCTATTCTAGCCGTGTGTAAATGAATAATGAGTTTGTTTTTAAAAACAGTTATTATTGTGTTGAAATATTTTCTATTTGTATGCAAATTTTATTAACGAAAATTCCACTTCATGTTAACTGTATCCGACTACATTCCTAGGCTTATTTCTAAATTATTTATAATAACTTGTTATCAATTACAAATACATCGGCCACTAAGTTATTCACTAAAAACTATGTATAAGTACTAGCAACCCGCCCTAGCTTCGCGTCGGTTTCAGTCGCCTTACTCGCGTAGTTCTCGTTCCCGTGGGTATACTGGGATAAAATATAGCCTATGTTACTCAGGGATACTGCAACATTCTAATGGTGAAAGAATTATCGAAATCCGTCCGTTTTTGAGTTTATTAGTAAGGAACGTTTCCTCTTTATAATATTAGTTTAGATTACACCCTTAGAGGGTGAAAATTAAAAAATGTTGGAACACGTGTTTATTTATTTTTACTAAAGAGTATTTTTGGAGAATTTGAAGAAAATCGATGTAGATTTTTTTTTCTCCTTATACAAATTTTGTTACCACCTTTTTTCGTGTAAATAAAGCACATTGGTTAATGAAATTAGAAAAATAAAGTACATTGTGTCAAAATAAAGTACGATTGATTTTATTTCATAATTTTCGTCAAAAACATAATTACCACAAATAAACATCTGCACAGCATCTTTGCCCTATTAATTTAAGTGAAACTAAATAATATATTGTACATCACATGCAAATCTCTCCATATGAACGCTGCTGTGGCAGGAATCGCCATTAAATATGTAACTATTTTATACAAATTTAAAAAAGTGTCTTTAGTTTTTATCTCAAGAAATCAGTTCCTGCGAAATAAAGTATTTTCGCGTACTTTATTCCCTACATAAAGTATAAAGTACAATTAATAAAAATAACGTACAATACTTTATAATAAAGTACGGGTGGCAACTTTTTTTTTTTTTTTTAATGGGCGGGCTATGGTAAGCGCACGCGCGGTCCAGTCCGTCCGGGGCGATGAAAGGACGGCGCGCGGGCCCATAACCCACCTGTACCCACGTCACCTCGTTGTTGGGCCGACCACCGGAGCAGATGTGACTTGACGTCAGTGGTCGGCCCGACGGAATACCCTTTCGGGTACCCTCACCTCTCGACATCCTGGGACGTCGGTCGCCGTCGCGCGGTTAGCCACACCGCGGGTGACGGACAATTCCCCGGTCCGATCACCTCGGCCTCGGCTAGGGCGGCATTAGGCGCAGATACTCGCGCCTGCGCCGCCCGAGTCGCCGAATAGGATCTCTACTCGCACACGATCCGCCGCCTCCTTCCGTGAGATAACGGCCTCACAGAAGGCGGCGACCGCGTCCCAGTTCCTGACGCTGACGAGCATCTCCCTGGCGATGGAGGACGCCAACAGTGGAACTTATGTGCGCTGAGATGATGATGATGATGACATTTCATTCAAATACATTCAGCCGTTTTTGCGTGATTGCATAACAAACATCCAAACATATAAATTTTAAGGTCAAGGATTTAATTGTATAATATCTGGACTATATTATTGTAATGAGTTATGAGATATTATTTACGTAAAACTAAAAAAAAATACTTAATTTAATTTTAGTTAATTGTACATATTACGTGAGCATTTTTTATTTGTTAACAAGCAAATAAGTAAATAATAACCTCCCTTTCAAATGTATTTTAAAATCAAAACGTATAAATAAAACGAGGAAGCGATGTTTTAGTTGAAATCTTGTGGATTTTTTCTTGTTGAGTCTTTTATTTTTCGTTTGGACTAATCCTACCACTCATTCCCACCATTGTAACACCTGTAAACAGGGATCCACAATGGTCCTTATAAGACACCCAGGTTTTATACTGCGGAACTTAGGACCTGCCACATTTGATTTAATTAGAAAAGAAAAACAAGAGGAGTTTGAAAGACTTCACTTCCCTCTTATGCAAAAAATTGTTAAAAGTTTATCTAGAAATTAATACTAATCCCCGCGACCTTCGAAATTGAAGTAGTTATTAATATATTAATATTTAATGCAATTTTGTTTTGTATCATTAATATTGCTCATGTTCTAACGGAGAGTTTGAATAATGATGCATCCGTTCTTAGCAGGTGAATTCTGACAGCTTTTGATTGATCACTGTGCGTTAAACTGATTTCATTGACACATGTTCTCTCAATTTTTTTGAGTGCAACTATTTGTTAATGTTGTTTACGTACAAATAATAATTTGTTTCAATTTTAATAATGTATCTAATAAAAAATGCTGTGTGGTAGCGGCTTCGAATACTACCAACCCTTGCTTTGCTCGTGGGTGTCGTAAAAGACGACTAAGAGCCCTAGATTGACCCGGACGAACTCCATCTGGTACCATTTGGGTCAAAGATTACATACCCAAGGAGGGTTGACGTCAGGCAGGCGGCCGGTCATAAAAGTCATTGTCGAAACTTTTTGCAATATGTCAAAACAGATGACATATTGCGTCGACCCCAAGTAATTGGGATAAGAGCAAGATGATGATGATGATCTAATAAAAAATCCTTGTGGTGACAGAGTAAGAATACAATTCACCACTCCCTAATTTGCCCGTGGATGTCGTAAAAGACGACTGAGGGATATAATACGCATGTAACACCTATGCAAGTGGTCTTTTCTTTGGTATTTGATTACGAATTTTTATGTTGATATTTTAACTGAACAATAAGTTAGGAACATCAAGATAATTCTACTTAATGTACTTAATGGTTCAATAGATAATAAGTTAATATCTGGTTGACCGAGCTTCGCTCGGCATATTTTTATCGAATTTATTTAGATATATATTACTAAAAAATAAATAATGAAAAATATATAAAAAAATACAAAAAGAGAATAATAATAACACCGAGATTCGAACCGACGCTGTTTGATTGAAAAAATATCATAATTAAAACCTGTCACCTGCCCATCTGAGCTATCGTAACTCATGACGTTGCCAACGAAATTTGAATTCATATTCTTTTAAAATTTAATGTCATTGTTTACTTTGCTAAAAACACGGACAAAACAACATTTTCTATAAATAAAACCTAGCTAGATCGATTTTTTGGACCCGAAACCTCTAGTATGCCAAGTTTCAACAAAATCGTTGCAGCCGTTTCCGAGATCCTGAATATATATATATACACAAGAATTGCTCGTTTAAAGATATAAGATTTGCATTGTGAAAATAATTCTATTATTCAAATTTAAAAAGTTTTATTATTATAGGATAAAATAAAAAAAAATGTTTTAAATTTATTTAAGAATGTTATACGTCCCTTTAATAAATAAATTTAGGAATTGTCTACAGAACTCGGCAGCCACTCAGATTTCAAGTTTTTTGTCGATGGAGTCGACAAACACGCCATATTTACAATAATATCGATCGATTGTATAAACTATTTACTGGTGACAGAGTAAGAATACAAATCACCACTCTCTATCTTGCCCGTGGATGTCGTAAAATACGACTAAGGAATGTAATAGACGTATAGCATCTATGCAAGAGAAGGAAAACTCGAAGTAAAGCCCTATACCAACCTGTCTGACCAGCATGATATAGTAAAGTCAATTTCTCTTCCATTGTGGAGGAAGCTCGACTCCAACAGTGGACTGTTTATGAGCTGAAATGATGATGATGAATGACTTTGGCCCTCATTTTCACATTTATGTTTCTGGTGGAATTAGTATAATAATATGGTAATAAATACATTTAAGCCTGCAATGACCCTTCAGATATAGATACGTTTAAACGATTTAATATAATTAGCGTTTTCGAGTAAACTGGGTTGAGAACTATAGTATAAATTACTTTTATTTAAATTAGGGCGTTGCAGCGGTGTAGCTAATGCACTGTGTAACTTTTGAACGGAGTTATGTTTACGACATACCCAATGTCTGGTCTAGACAAAATAAATTGATAATGTATACGCAATCAATATACACTATAGTTAATTAAGCAAACCAAATACAGAACATGTTTGACACCACCTACATATTTTAAAAACTTGACTTAAATATCAATTTAATCATTCTATAAAATTAAAAGCGTTTTAGAGGTTGCTTTGGTGATAATGGTAATAGGTTTATAAATAAAATAATATAGCATATATTACATCAACTACTATTAAAAAGTGTGGAGTAAGAATTAAAAGTGTGATGATGGAGTAAGAATACAATTCACCACTCCCTATCTTACCCGTGAACGTCGTGAAAGACGACTAAGGGATATATATAATATGCATATAACTTCTATGCAAGTGAAGGCAAACTCGAAATAAAACCCTATAACAACGTCTCTGACCTGCATAATATAGTAGGTCAACTGCCTTATTGGGGAGGAGGCCCTAGCCCTGCAGTGGGACGTGTGTAAGCTGAGACGAAGTATCAAAACATAAGATGCTTTATTGCGAGTTAAAAAATACTTTTATTAAAACTTTGTTGTGGCATTTTCCTTCAACTAAAATGATCTCATAAGCATATACATAGTTAGTAGAATTATTTTTACTTCGTGTGTGTTATGAAAATGAATGATCTGAAAAATCGTCAATGATGCCAACGGCTCGGGTTCGAACTTCATGAAGCGAGTGTTCGAAGTGTGTATTTTAATTAATAAATGATTAGTTACCGATTGCTTTAATAGAAAAATATCTCGAGAACATCATGTTAAAAGCTCTTAAAATATTTTCTCGAAGAATTGTTAAATCTACGGCGATCTCGTCAAGCCATCATTCACTGCTGACATGAACACTTTTGATAGTTTATTTGGAGAGCCAGGAGCTGAAAAAACCTATTTCTTTATCGGGCATATTTTCTTTTACGTATTGCTTTGGATTAACTGGAGGATAGCTTGGAATTGCTTCGTAGAAAATAGAGAATGCAAAAAATGATTAGAGCAGAAATCCGACTCTAGCCCTAGGGAGAATGACAAGGTCTAGGAGGATGAACTAACTATCAATGCGTTGAAAACGAAAAGTGGAGAAGTGGGTCAGTTCACAATATAATTAACATCATTTTTACAGTCATAATTCACTTTACGAATAATAAAAATGAGACAAGAATGTCGCAACGATGAGCAGAGATAACATACTTCTACTTTACAAAATTATAGATAGATAGTGGATGGTATAATCATCTTAAATTGCAGGTTAACTCTACTGAATAACAGACGCGTATTACGTTTCCTCTTATTTATGTTTATATTTATCAAATATGTAGCTCTAAGATTTTAATTATAGAAATGACCTCTAAGACCCTGGCTTGGTCGGCCACGGCCGTGTTACGTTACTTTTACGAAACCCCAGTGAATTAGAGCAGTAATGTACCCACATGCGACTTGTCCTAGACGTAAATCACTATACTTACGTAAATATGCATACAACAGCCATAAAACAATGAATATAATGATTCAGCGTTAGTACGGGTACAATGTATTAGCTATATTTGTTCAGAGTTATTGTATTAACTTTTTCAGATTAATGGCGTGGTAAAACTTCTATCTAAATGAAGCGAATGCGTGCGATAATTTTGTTAAATATTAAATTGTAGGCATCTCACTAGCTGAATTGGTGTAGCAGTTGGAACGGATTTTCAATGGATATGAATTTCAAAATCCACGTGTGATAATTATTTTTCGATTCGCAAATGAATTATTATATTTGTATACTTATTCACGTACTTCGTAATTATCGTTGTTCGACTGTTTGATTAGAGAGTGGGTAGTTAAAGGAATTTTCAATTCAATAAATGCATGCTAGTAAATTGCCTAAAAATACCTACAAGGTAGAAATAATTGTTTACTCAATTACGGGTGTCAAAAAAATTCCTTTTACGTAATAAAATAATAAATTAACAGATTGGTAATTTACTCATATTCTATCAGTATGTGATTCATCATTCTCAGTCTATGTAAGTCCGATTCCTGGGCTCGGACCTCCTCCTTTGTAAGAGGGAAATTGACCTACTATACCGCGTATAGCGATTACGTAAATTCATTATTTTTCAGCACTAGTAGAAATCTAATTATGACTACTAATACAATTATAACTTTCGACGGTGTTAAATATAATATGTATAGAATTGACTACTTAAATCTAGAACTAGTTGTGAGTAAAAGTCTCTCACTCTCACTTAAATAAGCTCAGGTGTGTAACAAGTTTAAAAAGTTATATAGTATTAATTATATTTATTCACATTTTTTATAAAGCATTTAATCAGGATTCTGATTTATACTATTCCTATAAAATAAATCTTATTTTTAGTATATATTAATATTAAAATAATGATATGCGAAAGTGTGATACTGCCCCGGACGACGCGGCGCGCTGCTGTGGACAGACGACTGTTCTACGACGACTAATTCATCATCATCATTATTACAGTTCAAATACAGCTCACTGTTGGGCTCGAGCCTCTTCCATAATAGAACGGAAATTGACCTACTATACCACGCTGGTCAGATTTCGTAATTGAAACGTTGGAGTCGTTTATGATATCTAAACATCTATCAGCCTTTTGACGTCCATTGTTAGACTTAGATCTCCCCACGAAGGGATGGTATAATAGCATAATCGCCAGACTTGGTAAACGGATTATCGATAGCATTAGGTGTTACTTTTCCAGGCAAGCGCTGCAGTTGTATGGTATGATCCTTAGCCGATTTCTCCCATTCCCCCGCAAGTAAAGGTGACACATTTTAAAATATGTACCTACTAATTCTTTGGAAACGAGTAGTATGTATGTATACCTACATACTAGATATCCTTATTTAGGAATAAGACACTGTAGTTATCCATACTACATGTCTTAATGATGAATGTCACTATACTTTTCGAAGTTATCAATTATTTTTTACAATAATGATTTTTGAATATGAATTGTGATACAATAGTTACAATGTTGATTTCCTTTAATTTCTGGTCGTCTTCTTAAGCCCCCACTACACGTCGGCAGATGCGTCCGCAGATGTCATCGGCGGACGCGTCTGCCGACGTGTAGAGGGGGTGATTTGCTCGTCTGTGGTAGGTATTTGACGTCCGCAGATGCATCCGGCACTCATCCGTTAGTTGTCGGTTTTTGTAGCACGGATCAAAGGGTTTCAACGCCAGCGTTGAGTGTTGCGTCCACACGTCTGACGACGCATCAGTGTTCATCGGGAAGCGGATGAGAATGCACGCGTGATTTCTGCAGTATTTTTTCGTTCTTTCTTTTTTACTTGCTCTTTAAAATGGCTAACACGAGCACTGACAAACCATTCAAATTCCTGGAGCTGTATCAAGCAGAAATTCGAACAAAATTATCAAATTCTCTGGATGGCTCTGCATATATGTAGTTCTAAAAGCTAGTTATCCACGCTATTCCTGCGAAAAAAAATGGCGTCCAGGAGGATGTGTTAAAAAAAATGCAATAAATCATCATCTTCATCATCTCAGCCCATATACGTCCCACTGTTGGGCTCGGGCCTCCTCCATAATGGAAGGGTATTTGACCTACTATACCACGCTGGTCAGACGTGTCGGTATAGGTTGGTATAGGGCTTTATTTCGAGTTTTCCTTCGCATAGATGTTATATGCGTTTTATATCCCTTAGTCGTCTCGTACGATCACCCACGGGTAAGAATGAATGTGTGGGGGATGGTGGTGAATTTTATTCTTACTCCGTCACCACACGGAAGGCAAAAAATACATTATGGAAATGATTTTTTTTCCACATTATTCGGTTTCTATGTATGCTGATTACAGCGTCCACCACGTTCCTCTTCTCCATTTTTTTTAATAACTACTGCGATGGACACTTAAATAGTACTTAAAGGTCCTAAATAAATAAATAGCTGCAACAGCTACGGTCTCAATATCCATTTCGCGTGCGTACGCACGTACGTGTTGCGTCCGTCAAGAATCAATACAGACTGATCGGCCTGCAGACGTGTGGACGGTGCACAGAGATCCATCCGCGGATGCATCTGACGACGTCTGCGGACGCATCTGCCGACGTGTAGTGGGGGCTTTAGTCGTCTTTTACGATCCACGGGTAAGATGGTGGCGAATTCTATCCTTACTCCGTTACCACATAGTCAATAGATTCCCTAACATTAATCCTTAAATAAAATGTTACGTAATTTTCGATATTGAGTAATCGTATAAATAATTGCAGGTGAATATGCGCATGCATTAAATAAATTTTATGTTGCTAACTATAGCTCACAGTCACAAAATTTATACTTATAAAATTATTGTAGAAAATATGGGTGCGAATGGGATTTTGTTTTTTGGCATTTTGTAAATATTATCATGCAAAATCTTCATCTCTACGCTGAGCTATTCGTGTAGAGTTGTATAGTATGTTTTTTTTTGTGGGTAGGCTAAGATATATTCACACTGTTCAATCCTCCGGGGCGACGGAAGGGACGGCGTAGTACCCATAACCTGCGGTGCATGTACCTCATTGTTGCTATGTGAGCGGGCCACTGGTACCGGTCTGGTCTTTATCATCGATGACCCGTCCATAATAAGTCCTTATCGCCCCTGTCGTGCCCAAGAATTGGTTGTAAAATATTTGAAGAGAAAGACATGAAATCGCATGTTATTGCTGCACTTTTATATAAGTTGATTTAATTATTATATATTGATTTAAAGAGACATTATATATAGGAGAGAATCTACAAAGAAGAATGGAAGTTACATTATAATATCTCCACCATGTTATGTTGTTTTGAATACAATATATAAAACGATTGTCATGTCAATCTTTATCAACTGTCGTCGCGACCGTTCTGAAGACAATAAATAATCGTGAAATATGATTGTAGTCTTTCACCCCGTTTTCTTCGAAGGGAGAAGGGAGTTGATATACATACAGATTTCGGCACCTTATCGCACGTTATAACATGCTTGATAACATATCTAGAAAATGCTCGAAAATCTTGAAAAATCCTACAACTGTTTTTCCTGGATCAGAGTTTAAAACAAGCTACATTATCCCAGTAGTTTAAGTATAAAACTGGATCAACAATGTGTCTATTTTTTAAGGACTGTAGATTATTCAGTCCTATTTAAATGTTACCTACAAATATACTTATGTTATCCAAACATTTCGGAAGAAGTAGAAAAAATTTAAAGCACCCGTATGATCTACATTCAATCGAAGTGCAATAGCAAATTGCTTCTATTCGTCTATTTTCTGTGAAAGTATAGTCCTACCCCAGAGAAAGTAGAGAGCAGAGAAGACAGAAAACTGTCTTCAAAACGGTCCGATCTACTACTCCTCCTTCAAACTGTCCTATCTACCACTACAATATTCATTTGAAATGATAGATATTTTGCATCTAGTTTGAGTTTGTTTGTTTAATAAGGGCACTGGACCCAGTGGGCATGTTTCATGTAGCAATATCATTCACCACGAGTTAGACTTAACGAACACTCGATACGTAATCACCATGGGTTTGCTAACAATGGCAGTTAGGGATGTTACTGTATAATTTTGTATATAGAGTAGAACTATTATTTTATTACTGTCTTCGATTGTAAACGAACTAATAAATACATAATTACTTTCATTCCGCTCGAGCTTGAATCTGGCACATTGATGGACCGCAGATGATCCATTTCTGCAGTAGTCTATCATGATGGAGCGATATGCTGGTGTAAATTGGGCCTTCGCTCACAATAATCGTTACTCGAAAGTATTTTTTTAGATAATCAATTTCCAGAGCAGGTACGCTATTCATATAAGACGCAACATTTCTTTTATCACCTTTAGAAACTGCACTATGTGCGCTCCGTGGTTTGTCAAAAAAGTTAAAATTCTATGCGATTAGACATTGTTGTTATCCAGTTTGCTGAAATAGTGAATTCGTAAATAGAAAGGACTGCCTTATAAAAAATTAATTAAAGTTGGATAAAGCTTTAATAAATAAACATGTATATAAATTTTATTAATTTGCAGTTTTTGGCAACTAGAGTTTCATGGTTGTGAGTTCTTCGGTTATAATTTTTCAAAAGAGTTATTTGTTTCTTTTATTCAAGTAACAAGTACAATATTTTAACTTGACAATATGACAGCCCTGTAATAGCAGCGTGGGCATTCGTTCATACAACATGCGCTGGCGCATGTCGCAAGCAGCTTGCGAAACTGTCTCAATAATGTTTCTATGGTCAGTTAGAAACCACCATTGTGTTTACTATAAGTATATCTGCCCCTCCCATAACCTGAAAACTGTGTTAATGTCAGACATTTGACGTATGTCTAACAAAGTCATGGTATAAATATACACGTATGTTTAGCACCATTTTGTAATGTCTATCAATCTAGATTACCCTGCGCGGTGTGTAGGTTTTAGAAGTCGCAATAGAAATACAATAGGATGGCATTATTCTTAAATATTAATTACTCTCTTATGATTCATATAATGTTACATTTCGAATGATTGAGACATATTCTAAAATGTTTGAGAATACTTGTTACCTAACAATTAACAGAAACACTAGACTTAGACATTATATCTAGACGTAGAACAATGATTCGCAGATTAGTTTTGTTCTGCGTGATAATTGAAACCACGACATACGACACGTGTGGTCAGCATTTAGAACACCATCAAATAGTTTATTTTTTATATACAGCTAATTGTTGATATAAACACCGTTCTCATAAGTCATAATAGTAATAAATATCTTTAGCGAATAAATGAAAATATTATTCTAAACATTTAATCGATACTTCTGTATTCATATTCGTTTTAAATTTAATGTATAAATGTATTGCCCGTTATTATAAAATAACTTAATCGACTCACAGCTCCATTTAAAAAATAATTATTAATTAAATTACTCATTATCTCAGCTTATATACGTCCCAGTGCTAGGCTTGAGCTTGCTTCCACAACAGGAGGGCATATAACCACGTTGGTCGGACGGGCATGATATCGAATTTTCCTTGTCTTTCATAGATGTTATGTGTATATTTAATCCTAATATGGTTAACATATTACATCCAAGATATTTATTAATGTTAAATATGTAATATTTAGTTTGATTGCATCATTGGTGTAGTGACTAAAGTAAGAATGGTTACCAACCCTTCCTTCTCCGTGGGTAAAACGTATAAATCGATTAAAGGATTAAACACTGTCAGTTTCTTGTAGCAGGCTAGTTACCCAAACAATACGAAGTATAACTAAGAAGAAGAATAATTAATTGGATCAGTATACAAGAAATATACCTATCGATAAGTCGGCTTTTTAGATAAAAACTATCGATATAATAGCAACACTAGTACATAATGACAAATGGAAACGTGCGAGTTCGCTGGCTGCATATGACCGCGACCCCGCGTTTTATTACACAGGCGGCTCTTGTCTTATCCTGTGGTAGATCTCGACAGCGCCCGATCCTTAACATTAACCCTTTGTTAACTCAATATAATTAGTTCAACAGCAAGCGAACATTGCGATCTATATCTTGTAATACACGACGAAATGCTACTCTGTTTATGTGACTACTATTCTTGTATTGAGTTGGGAGAGGTCTTTGTCGAGGCTATTACAATAGATTAAAATATGGCCACTAATTAAGAGATAAAATTTTAATTGTTATTGTGAATGTTGGTAAGGCACGGTACAATACTATGTGCATACCATTCTCGTAAAAAATATTATTATAAAGCAATGAATGTTCAGGGTTGAATTAATGATGGCGAGGGAAGTAGCGTGCTTGTTGGCCAGGAGTCCCCCGTGCGTCCTGGAGGCAGAAATGCTCGCCAGTTTGTATCGGCGGGTGTCGGGGCTGCGAGCGGAGGGCGGTATGGTCTCTTTGAGGGAGCTTACCGCCTGGCGCGTCGACACCAGTCGAGACGTCATTGCCCGTTGGGCAGTCCGGCTGGAGGGGCCTCGGTTCGGTGTGTGGTGTTTCGAGGCCTTCCGGCCGGTACTGATGCAGTGGTTAGAGCGGCAGCACGGGGTGCTCTCCTTCCGACTGGTGCAAGTTTTGACAGGGCACGGTAGCTTCGCCAAATACCTGCACACGGTCGTTGGGAGGAAGAGTACACCGTCTTTCCATCACTGCGATTGCGACGAGGACACGGCGCAGCACACGCTCGAGGTTTGTGCCGCTTAGGCAGAGCAGCGTCTTGAACTCATCGCAATCATCGGTGCCGACCTGACGACAGCGTCAGAAACTGGGACGCGGTCGCAGCCTTCTGCGAGGCAGTAGTCTCGCGGAAGGAGACGACGGAGTGCGTGCCCAAGGAACGTCTCCTCGACGACGCGAACCGCCGCCGACGACTGGGGCGGCGCAGGAGCGAATACCTGCGCCTGATGTTGCCCTAGCCGAGGCCGCGGGTTACTGGACCGAGGAATTAGTCCGCACCTGCTGAGAGGTCGACCGCGCAAGGAAAGACCGACGGGGCGGACCCTGAGGGGGGACGTTAGTCGAGGAGAGCGTACTCCTCAAGGGGTATTCCGTCGGACCGACCACTGACGACAAGTCACCCTGCTCCGGTGGTCGGCTCAACGACGAAGGCGACATGTCACGGATGGATTACGGGTGTGCGTGCTTACAGCCCTCTGTCGCTCCGGACGGAGCGGAGCGAGGAATGCGCCGACCGTAAAAACCCCTCCCAAAAAAGGGTTGAATGAATGAGTGTTTGGATTTGAATATATGTATATGCCTGTGCTCTAAAACGCTTTAATACAATTTGATATATTCTAGGCCCTACACCACCGGTCAAGAGTTGTGGGATGAGGAGAGCTGTAATATATTCACATTTCGTTAAATAGATTCATGATAGACGATGCTGGTTGCTAAACATTGCCAGAGAAAATGCTCGTAAATCTAAGTAAAACATTTTTTCGGCTTTTATCACATGGAAATGGTAGTGAACATAGTATTGATATTATGTCACCACGCGAAAAATTGTATTATATTAAATACTAGATGACCTGGGCAACTTCGTCTGCTTCATATAAAAGGGGAGAGTGTTGTTAGAGGTAGCGAGTACGGGTTGAGAGCCCTCAGCGCTCACCCACCAGTCCGGGTAAAGTTATAACGCTCAGTGCACGCAACGGAAGCAAAAGGAATATATTTTGCCAGTTTTTAAAACATTAAATTATTGATGCGTAATTTTATACACCTAATGGGCTATCTAATACCAAAAGATTTTTTTCAGTATTTTCTGAGGTTAGCGCGTTCAACTAAACAAACTCTTCATCATCATCATCATCATCATCATTGCAGCCCACATACGTCCCACTGTTGGGCTCGGGCCTCCTCCACAATGGGAGGGATATTGACCTACTATACCATGCTGGTCAGACATGTTGGTATAGGATTTCATTTCGAGTTTTCCTTCTCTTGCTCAGATGTTATGTGCATATGCACATATCCCATAGTCGTCTTTTAGGACATCCACGGGCAAGATAAGGCGTGGTGAATTGTATTCTTACTTCGTCACCACACGGAAAGCAACAAACTCTTCAGCTTTATAATATTAGTATAGATATCCCATAAAAACGTTTCACACTTGCTTAAAACCACCACGCCTATACAACTAATAGTAACCATATGTATTTAAATTAATGATAATATGTTCATAATCGATTACTCCTATTAGACAGCCCATATAAGTTATGTATTATTACGCGAATTATGTACTCATTGCCTATAATTGCGATTAAACTGCTTCGTTAATGGCGTTCTAGCATTTTTTAAGTCTATTGTTGTAATACAATGACGCCAATTTTTTTTTTTCGAACTTTTATTCTCAAACATTAAATGAATTCAACGGACCATGGATGTATTAAATAATCTTATGACGCACAATGATGTTATTATATTTTATGTTTAGAGCATGCCTTTTTCATTAAAGAAACTGTAATTAAATGACGTTAATCATAATTAGTATTATATGTATGAATGTAAGTTTGTGTGATTGTTTGTTACGTTTTCATGCCTTAACTACACAACCGATCGTCTTGAAACTTTGTATAGGCACACGTTATCTAGTAAGTATACAGGTAAATATATGGAGTATCTTTCATTCAAGAAAAATATTAGTGTTGGATAGAGCGGTAATAATTGCGGCAGTTTAAATATTTAGATGTGATTGGCCCTAAATATTTTATAGTATTTAAATAAAATTTTGTTTGCGAAACTTGTTAGTTTTGCACGTGAGCCTTTATCATAATAGGAGAGAAATAATACTAATCTGATCAAAAAAATAGGGCTCTTTCTCAGTTCATCTCTTTGAAATAAGGCTTAGCTAGGCTTAGCAGCAGTTTTTATCGTCTCTTACGGCTGTCTTGTTTTTTATCTATGTCTCTTGTCTTGTGTCTATTATATTCTCGTATTGTGTCTCTTTTATCCTCTTTTCTGAACCACGTCGTCGGACAAAAAGGAATGATGGCGTATGTATTGTACTCTTGCCCGACACTTCCACTCGATATATTCGGAATAGAATATGATGCATGCAATTAAAGGATTATTGGTATTCCGTTACAGATAAACTATTTTTTTTAATTTAATTATTGATATATTTTATACGTTTGTTCACAGAAAATTTGGCGCCTTCAGAACTGAAAAAACTTAGGAATAAACAGAGGAAAGCGAAGCGTAAAGCAGAACAAGAGAGCGCGTTACAAGCACAAGTGCAGGTAACTAATGGGCATTATTACTATTTCTTTTTTTAATACGTCCATCACAAGTGAAATTTATATTCAGAGATTCAGTGTATTCAGTGCATTAAGTAATGTTCAGATACTCCGTCCCTGTATTCTTTTTCTATTTTCTAAAAAACAACAACTGACTAAGGACAAAATCATTGTTTCACGAGTACTTTTTGAACATACATTCTGGATCCCAGAAATATTTCTCCTCGACTTTTCTAAATGAGATGTCGCTACTTAAATATTATAGGTACGTATATTTGGTTACACTGTAGTGGAATACTTCGACCAAATATCGAAAGTGTATCAAAATAATGTATAAATGAATAAAATAAAATACCTCGTAAAAACTGATACATAGATATAAGTATAAAATAGCATTACAAAAGAAGGAAACCTGAAATAAACATCTAGTTAACATAAGCTAATTTCTCTCTTCTAGTAGGAGGCCAATGCCCAGTAATGCTATGTATATAGAAGATAAATGAGAATAATGATAAGTTAGTAATAACTTTGTTTGATAAGTTTTTTTTTAATAATTTTGCAGGTGAAGCGTGAGCAACATCATAAGGCACGCCAACAACAGGAACAGGGTGATCCTGAAGCACCCCAATTAGACGAACTTATACCCGATAAACTGGCCAGGGTAAGTTACATACGTACTTATAACATTGTAATATAATCTATTATTATCTTCCGCGATTCAGTTCCTTTTAGTTTCATATCTATGCCTTCTGATTTTATCTCCGTTTTCACCAAGAACCTCTAAATTTTAGGTAACATCTAAGTCAGTATAAATTACACATATAATTAATATTAATGGCATTTATCATCCTTGGTCTTACCTAAAATTTTAGTCTTGTTCAGCTTCAATTAATATTAAAAACATTTGCCGTTTAGTGACGGAGTAAGAATAGAAATCACTAATGCCCGTAAAAGTGACGATTTAGGATCATGCATCAATGCATTTAACATCTATTCCAGAGAGCTAAAACTCAAAACCCAACCCTATACCAACCAGACTGACCAGCGAGGTATAGTAGGTCAATTTTCTTCCTATTGTGGTTTGCGCTTCGTAGTGGTATGTAATGAGCCGAAATTA
Source organism: Lymantria dispar (assembly GCA_032191425.1). Classification (NCBI taxonomy): domain Eukaryota; kingdom Metazoa; phylum Arthropoda; class Insecta; order Lepidoptera; family Erebidae; genus Lymantria; species Lymantria dispar. Next base: position 14,344,483 of record CM063461.1, on the reverse strand, counting down.
ATATTAAAAATATTAATTATCTTGAATGTATTATATTATTTTAGGTATTACGTAAAATTTAGGGGACAAAAGCGGACATGAAACTTTTTTATTAGAGACACATATCACTATGTCTATTTTTAAGTCTACTAAAATCTAGCATTATACCGAATTAAATTATAGTCGTTGGTTGCATTTATGATGAAGCAGTGTATCTTATTTTCTATATTATTTATGCATCTCTTAGAAGCTAAAAACAAACTCGATATTGTTAATTATTAAGAGAAATTTAAGCATTAAGCCAAGGATAACTTCCTCGCAACTAAAAAATTTTCCCACAAAATAACTACCTAATAGCCTGAATAAGAAACAAAATGACATTTAAGCATTTAAAAAGCAAACGCGATTTGTTTAATTTATATGGCTGCAAAGTATATTTTGTCGTTTTAACAAACAAAACGTGGTCCAGCTCCGGAAGCGGATACGGAGCTTATTAGTCAATTACTCGTATCTCTGATAATGAATTTGGTTGCAACAACCAATCAGTCGGAGCAAAAAAATCGAAGTATGTACTAATACATATGTGATTAAGTGCGGTACTTGATTTATGCCCTTGTTTTGTGTATTGCTTCTATGTTCTATTCATGTGCTTCTTATGGACTAAGATCCGGCTGCAGGATCACTACGTTCATCGCGTACATAATCAAACTCAGATTCTTACATACATTTATGATTAGGAGAATACATTGATAACAGGCTGCCAGTCAATAAGTGGCCGCAAGTAATTTTAGTTAAATTTTTGTTAATAAATTTTTGGAACAAAATTACGTTCACGTTTCTTTTTGTGTGTGTATAGCTGTTGGTCGCAGATGACCTTGACAGCTTAACGCGGTCCATGGGTGAGCGCTAATGGCTCTCAACCCGGTATCCCTTCGACTAGCAAACTTTGCCTTTTATACTGTTTTCGTGGTGGGGAGACTGGTAACGTCATATAACGCAAATACTGTTTATTTACCGATACCAACGGTCGCACCGTTATATTCATTATTTAATGTTTTTTTAGCTTTTCTCTTTCATTTGTTTATTTTAAGTACAATATTGATATATTTATTAACTAATATTTAATCTCAAATTAATAACTGTATTAACGAACTGAAATAAAAACTAATATTTTTTCAAATATTATATATATAGTATCTTTTCTGTTATAAAAGTAAGAAATAATCATAATTCTATTCTTCATGAATACACTTTTTTCATTTTTACTTGATCAACAAACTTAGACCTGGCTGCCAAGTAGTTGCGGCCAAATGTGCAATGGCACCCATCGATTTTCGAATTCTTTACATACATTGCTATGATGTGGATGATATTTTATTTAGAAAACAAGTGAACGTAATTTTGTTCCAAAAATTTATTAACAAAAATTTAACTAAAATTACTTGCGGCCACTTATTGACTGGCAGCCTGTTATCAATGTATTCTCCTAATCATAAATGTATGTAAGAATCTGAGTTTGATTATGTACGCGATGAACGTAGTGATCCTGCAGTCGGATCTCGTACCATTATATTAATTAGGTTTTATACAATGTTAAAATTAGAGTGAGATTGGTTCAATTTTTGAATAAGGGAAGCATAGGGATTTCTCTATTTTTGAACATTTCCTAAAATTATCAATAGGAAGCTAAAATAAACTGCGACCGGTTGATGACAATACGATCGCCTCCTTTAAACTCAAAGTGACAGGTTAAAAAACTGACCATAGAACTTACTACTTAGAACCTTCATCATCATCCTGCTCTTATTCTAATTACTTGGGGTCGACTTAGTATGTACTCTTCCTTCATAGTACATATTGTAAAGGTTTTTGACCATAGTTTCATGACCGGCCACCTGCCCGTCGTCAACGATCCTTGGGAATGCAATTGATGACCAGATGGCATCAGATAGAGTTGGCCCAGGTCTTTGTACAGCTATTAGTCGTCTTTTACGACACCTAAGAGCAATGTATGTGGTAGTATTTGTAGCTGCCACTACCACCCGGGAACATCAAAATTTAGTATTTAAAATATAGCGACATCGGTTGCCATCAAATATATTATCTGCTAAGGACGGTTGACCTTAGCAGGCGGTAGGTCTTAATATTTCTCCAAAAGCCTCATAATATGTTTTTTTAATGTTTGTGCATTATATTCTCTTACACTTTTGTGTAGATACTTACTACAAATAAGACAATGGAAAGAGCTGGAAGGAGACGAATCTTTATAATGCTTCCAAAAACAGCCTTTACAGTACGGGAGGGATTTGGCGTACTATAACGCCACCGGCCAAATGGTTTACCATAAGACTACATTCATTAGTCATTGAGTTTTTTTTCTTGGGATGATACTATTTACTTAGTTAATATATAGTATAGTGCTAGTTTTCCAATAAAATAAGCTATGCATTTTGTATTTTGTGTACAAAAAAAAAATAGTTTTGTTTTATATTAAGTGAAGGTACGGCAACAAGAAACGCACTTTCTCATTCTTAATAGCTGTGAGAAAATAGGCATTGTAAATATATGCCTCACTTGTCGTTAAAGTTTCCCTTTGCTTGGTTCTCGGCGTGGGATTAGACTCTTAACAGTAGTTGCATCAAAACTATTATAAACAATTAGTTGAGTTAATTATCTTCCTGTTGTGATGTATACACACTTAAGATGAATAACACTAATTGATCGCTACTATTACCACTTACTACTGAATCTCGTAAAACGGAACATAGCAAGTATCGTGAACATTATCGTGAACATTCAAAATGATTTTTCTACTTAATTGACTAGTAATGTTCGTGAATGAAACGTGTCGTTTTCACCATGGCAATGAAAATGGCGCGAACGCTCGATATTGGTGAACCCTCACTATTATTAAACTTATATACATGAATTTAGTGTATACTTAGATGTAACTCGAGGTATTCACTTGGATATAGAGTAAGTATATAATGTATCATTCTTGCCTTCCCGCAAATAACATACATGAAATACAACCGAAGGATGTATCGTAAGTAAATAATAATAATCATCATCATCATTTCAGACTATCGCCGTCCACTGCTGGACGTAGGCCTCCCTCATGTTACGCAACAAAGTGCGGTCCTGTGCCGCCTGTATCCAACGACAAATGATATTACCGCAAAATAAGCAATTATAAGACCAATTTCAAACTTATTATGAAGTAGAGCCCAACTGCATGCCGTTTCTGGGCTCAGAAGAAGATAATTTTTAATCACCCAGATACCATAGTGGTTTAAGTAGGCTCGCAAAAGATTGCCTCCTTTTTTTGAGCTGAACTATGGTTAGCGCACCCGCCGCCCGGCTCCGTCCGGGGCGACAGAGGGGCGGCGCGCGGCTCCATAACCCACCCGTAGCCCGTCGCCGTTGAGCCTACCACTGGTACCGAGTTCCTTGTCCTCCGTGGTCAGTCCGACGGAATACCCTGTGGGGTACAAAAGATCGCCCCCTAGGAGTGATGTGGTTTTGATCTCCACGCAGAACGGTTCTTTGTCATGATCAATATTATTCTGATCTTATCCCTAATACTTGTAGTCGACACAATATATACTCTTCTCTAATCATCCTCATCATCGCAGCCCACATACGTTTCACTGTTGGGCTCGGGCCTCCTCAACAATCGAGGGAATTTGACCTACTATACTATGCTGGTCAGACATGTTGGTATAGGGTTTCATTTCGAGTTTTCCTTCTCTTGCACAGATGTTATGTGCATACTATATCCTATAGTTGTCTTATACAACATCCACGGCAAGATAGGGAGTGGTGAATTGTATTATTACTCCGTCACCACACGGAAATCATAATATACACAAAAGATATTGCAAAAGTTTTAGCAGTAGTTTTATGACCGGTCACCTGACTTAAGGCCACCCTCCTTGGAAATTTCACTGTCGACTAAAACGACATCAGTGTGTCTACTCTTGAATCTCGATTCCAATCCTAAATCCAATCGCAGCCCGAATTTGAGCAAATTTGGTACTCTTGAAAGCAACACTAGCGCACGATTGGTATGAAATTCGGTGGATTTTTTAAACTAAATGAACTCGACTCTCGTCAATTAAGTCAAATATTTGCTACTCCCAACGTGATTTTGACTTACAAGGAGACACTCAGACGTGTGGGTCGTGGATTTCCATGATTTTTGGTGGGGTGGTAGAGGGGGCCCGAGGGTATCACAACTACCGGATATTAGGGTCAACTGGGCCCTCGTTACAAAGACTTTAAGCGTCAAAGTTGGATGTAATTTACTCGTAGGTAATAGAAAAATTCGCAAATGAATCGCAAGCTGGTGGTAGCCTCGTGGTAAGATCGCTCGCCTGCGAAATCTATGGTCTCGGGCTCGAAACCCGACGATTTGTTTTTTTTAAATGATCACAATATTGTGTAAAATTAGTTTTTTTTTCATAATTTTACAGAAAATTAAATTATTTTCCTTTTTACACGATCTCGTTTTCCCGCTCATTTTCGGAGGGGATTCGCGCAGCGATAAATTGTAGCCGGTGCAGACAATGTCTGTTTTGTGTGCTTTTACGACGAATTCCATCCAAAAATTTGTAAGGATGATAAGAATGTATGAAAAATGTACATTTATACGATAAATATAAATATTGGTTTTTCACAATTTTATAATTATTTATTTTCGGTCCGTAACACCTCAATTTTCATATTGAAGAGTTGATACATGAGAGAGAGAGAGAGAGAGAGAGAGAGAGAGAGAGAGAGCGAGCAAGAAAAGGAGATCGTGAAAAAAAGCAAAATAATTTATAATTCTACGTAAAATTATGAAAAAACCAAATTTTACACAATATTGTGATAATTTAAAAAAAAATAAGTCGTCGGGTCTCGAACCCGAGACCGTAGATCCCCACAGTCGAGCGCATTACCATTAGGTTACCATTAGCTTGCGGTTCGAGTTCGAATTTCTCTAGTACATAAATTACCCATCCAACTTTGACCCTTAATATCTTTTTAATGAAGGCCCAGTTGACCCTAATATTTGGTAGTTGTGATACCCTCGGGCCCCTCTACCACCTCACCCAAAAATCATGGAAATCCCCGACCCACACGTCTGAGTGTCTCCTTGTTAGTTTAAAATCGTCAATGTTGCACAATTTCAAGAAAGCGTCTTTGTGGTGATCGAGTTCGATAACGTTATTAATGTAACGTAAGAAAATACGGCACATTTGGTGAAAATGACAACGGCAAACACGAAGAATTCATTCTCGATTTTGTTTAAGAGTACAAATTATAAGTTTGGTGAGATTGGAATTCAGTCGGATTCGAAATTAGAATTAATGTCAAGAGTAGGCCCACAGGTGGAGTTGATTCAAGTCAATGTAAAGCTTTTAGTCGTCTCTTACGATACCTAAGATCAATGTAAGAGTTCGTAGTATTAGTAGCCGTCACCACACATCAAGAACTTTATGATGATGTAAATGATTGTTCCAAGTCTTGGTTTTATTTGTCCGTTTTTATTGTATGAGTTTGAAGCCACCTCGCGACATAAGGATTTCTTTCTAAGCGCGTGGTATTGTTTATAAAAAATAATATTAAAAAAGCTTGCAATGTTTTATAGTACGGGAAGTAAATATTTTCTTACGTACACAAATAAAACAATGCATTAATTGTAGACCTTAACTTACTTCCTAGCTGGAAGTGACAGTCAAATCCATCATTTTAACTTTATATGAAAGACAATAATGTTTTTAACAATTTCAATTACCAATGCTAAATGTGCGCTGTCTATTTGACAATAGTCGGTGACAATGACATGTCACGATATTATTGTACAATTAGAATATACATTCTAATCTTTATATATAAATTTCTTGTGTACGTGTGTATGTCACTGATCTACTCCTAAACGGCTGGACCGATGTTGATGAATTTTTTTGTACATGTTCAAGGGGATTCGAGAATGTTTTAGATTCACAATTGGACCCGGTAGGTGGCGCTTATTAAAACAGAATAACGTCTATTGGGTCAGATAGTATATTATACATTGCTTCAAGAATGACAATAGCATATACTAAACATTCCTCATCCTATTAGCTCATATATATCCCACTACTGGTCGCGAGCCTCCCTTACAATAGGAGGCAAATTGACCTAACTAATATCACGTTAGTCAGGTTGGTTGATATCATCATCATTATCACAGATTGTATACGTCCTGCTGTTGGCCTCAAGCCACCTCCACAATGAGAGGGATATTGACCTACTACACCTCGCTGGCAGTGTCGTAGCGTGCCTTGGTGGGGCCCCGTATAAAAATTATTTGGGTGCCCTTATAAAGGGCAAAGATTTCTCACAAAAGAAAAAAATATTTGCATAAAATTGATAGAAATACATATTTTATTCATCATCATCATCATCATTTCAGCCTATCGCCGTCCACTGCTGGACGTAGGCCTCCCTCATGTTGCGCCACAATGAGCGGTCCTGTGCCGCCTGCATCCAACGACGCCCAGCTACTTTCACTAGGTCATCGGTCCACCTAGTGGGGGGGCGTCTTACACTGCGTCGTCCGATACGTGGTCGCCACTCGAGAACCTTTCTTCCCCAGCGGTTGTCGGTTCGACGAGCGATGTGGCCTGCCCATTGCCACTTCAGCGTGCTAATTCTTCGTGCTATGTCGGTTACACCCGTTCTTCTGCGGATTTCCGTATTCCGGATTCTATCTCACTGAGGTATGTTGTACGAGAAGATCCTCTTAAGTTGCCCGAACGCTGCCCAACCGAGTTGGATTCGTCGGCTGATCTCTTTCTCGAAATTGGCTCTACCTAACTGGACTGTTTGTCCTAGGTAAACATAGTGATCGACAACTTCAAGAATCGCATTGCCAACTAGGACCGGTACAGGAATGACATGGGCATTTGACATGACTTTCGTCTTGTCCATGTTCATTCGTAACCCCACTAGTTGGGATACCATGCTGAGATCATTGAGCATTGTGCCAAGGTCCTCCATGGATTCTGCCATAACGACTATATCGTCCGCAAATCGAAGGTGAGTGATGTATTCGCCGTTAATGTTGATGCCGAGTCCAGTCCAGTCTAAGAGCTTGAAGACCTCTTCCAGTGCAGTGGTGAACAGTTTCGGAGAGATGACATCTCCCTGTCTCACGCCTTTCTGCAACTGGATCGGTTTCGTACTCTTATCCCGGATACGGACTGACATTGTGGCGTTCCTATACAAACACTTCAGCACTTCGATATAGCGATAGTCGATTTGGCACCGCTGAAGGGACTGCAGCACCGCCCAAGTTTCGACTGAATCAAAGACTTTCTCATAGTCCACAAACGCTAAGCACAGGGGCCGATTATACTCCTCGGTCTTTTGTATAATCTGCCGAAGCGTGAGGATATGGTCTATGGTGCTATAGCCTTTTCGGAAGCCGGCTTGTTCGGGCGGCTGGAAGTCATCGAGCTTGCGCGAGAGTCGATTGGTAATGACCCTCGAAAACAACTTATAAACATGGCTCAGGAGTGAGATGGGTCTGTAGTTCTTCAAGAGAGCTTTGTCACCCTTCTTGAAGAACAACACCACCACACCCCTGGTCCACGACTCTGGAACGTCGCCCCCGAGGATAACGGAATTAAATAGCTTCTGAAGGGCTATTAAGACCGGCTTGCCGCCCGCCTTCAGAAGCTCTGCCGTAATTCCGTCATCTCCCGGTGCCTTACCGTTACGTAGTTGTTTGAGAGCCATTCTGATCTCGTACAAGCTGATGTCCGGGATTTCTTCGGTATAGTGCCGAGTTAGCTTGGATCTGGGATCTTGGACCAAGCCGACAACAGGATTTCGGGATGATTTGTATAACTGTCCATAGAACCTTTCGACCTCTCCCAAGATCTCACTTTGGGATGAAATGACAGTGCCATCATCGGTCTTCAGCTTAATCATTTGGCTTTGCCCAATAGACAGATCTTGTGCGAACACTTTTGAGCCACGATTCCGCTCTATTGCTTTTATACGGAGCGTATTAAATCGGCGAATATCGCGACGCACAGACCTGGAGATCTGCCTATTTAGCTGCCTGTGTTTGGACCAATCGGCTGAAGACTGCACCGTCATTTCTTTTCTCCGCCCCATGAGCTCGAGAGTCTGGTCAGAAAGTTTTTTAGGTCTATTAACGCGGTGAGCCTTGAAAAATTTCGACCCAACCGCGTGGACAGTTTCCACGAACCTATTGTTCATATCGTTCGGAGATTCGCATTCGTCCAGACATTGGAAGCGATTGTGTAGTTCGAGTTGAAAGCCTTCGAGGTTCTGGTATTGGACAGATGTAGGTCGGAGTGTAGACTTCATCAAGCGTGGCCGCTCGACTTTTGTGTGGATATTCAATGTGGCTCGTACCATCCGGTGATCGCTCCCAGTTTTAATCCTGCTGATCACTGAGACATCATTGAATATCTGTCGTTTGTCTGACAAGATGAAGTCTATCTCGTTTTTTGTTGAACCATCAGGGCTAATCCAGGTCCATTTCCTTTGTGGCTGCTTCCTGAAGAAGGAATTCATCATAAAGAAGCTTTCCTTCTCCAGAAAATCCGCCAGTTTCTGGCCCCTCTGGTTTCTCTGTCCATATCCATGTTTCCCCACTCTCAACTCATCATCACTCCCTTTGCCTAGTTTCGCGTTAAAGTCTCCCATAACCACCGTGAAGTGGGTTTTGGACGCGTGTATGGCTTTCGAGATGTCCTTGTAAAATGCCTCCACCTCGTCGTCGGAGTATGTCGAGGTCGGTGCGTATACCTGTATAACCTTCAGCGAATACCTCTTGGTAATTCTGAGTATAAGGTACGCTACCCTTGTCGACACACTCTCGATCCTCTCCACGTTGTCTATGAGAGACCTACGAACGATAAACCCTATACCACCTTGGGACGGGTGATCGCCCTCCCGGTAGAAGAGCAAGTTTCCAGACTGGAGGATTATCGTGCCCTCACCTCTCGCCCTCTGATAATCCTACAATGTCCCAGCGGATTTTGCTCAATTCCTCTTCCAGCTCGATGACCCTCTCGTCAGTCCTGAGTGTCCTAATGTTGTGTGTTACCAGGGCCAAGGGTCGTTTATGTTGGTAGCCGGATCGCTGCCGGAGATTCCTCGCACTCCCCGCTCCACCCCTACTGGGCCCGCCACCAAAATGAGCCCGTAGAGTACCGGAGCCGCCGTGACTGGGGGCCATTTTTTTATTGTACGCCATTTCTAGAAAAAGGGGATATTGCCGTAATCGCCACGCTTGGCAGGCGGGTTGGCGATCGCAGTATAGGTGTTTTACGTTTCCCAGGAGAGAGCTGCTGCTCTGCTCTCCTGGTGAACCCTCAGCGGATTTTTACGACTCCCACGGGCAAGTAAGGGGTGGCGACATATGTATTCTCAGCCCGTCGCCACACGGGATAGTAAGGGGTGGCGACATATGTATTCTCAGCCCGTCGCATATTTTATTCATCATATCATAATTCTGTAAGTTATTTTAATTTTTATAAACAATTCAAATTAAATATACACTCTCCTTGTCTTTTTTTCGGCGAACTGATTTATTAAATCATTTATAATTACTTTTTTTTACTTTTGTCATTTCTGAAATAATAAAAGATTTGGGAAGCTTTTATTAATTTTTGCTTGCCTTGTCGGGGGCCCCGTATAATTGATACGGCAGATACGGCGATAGCTACGCCCCTGCTTGCTGGGCATACGTGTTGGTACAGTTTTATTTCGAGTTTTCCCTTCCCTTACATAGAACATCTATATTTATATGCACATGCCTTAGTCGTCTTTTACAACACCCACAGGCAAGATAGAGGCTAGTGAATTGTATTCTTACTCCGTCAGAACTCGGGTTGGTATAGGATTTTATTTGGTTTTCCTTCTCTTATATAGGTGTTAGATGCATGCCTTATTCCCTGGTCAAGAATTGTATTCTTACTCGGTCACCACGCGCCAAACAGCAATAAAGTCCATCAGATTCTTCTTCAATGACATAGATAGACAGGTAGTAAACAGAGAGATGACTGAGATGTAATTGAGCAAATATCAAGTTTAAAGTCTGAAGAAAAATAAAAATAGTTAATACATCATAATATACCTTCTTGAGGATGTCGAACATAGCCTTCATGAAGATAATATCGCTTTGGTTTGTAAGAGAAAAAAATAACTTAGCCTTGCAGTGACCAAACTTATAATAGGATCGAATTGACAAATAACTTTTTTCTTTTTAATTTGTATGCATAAACATACTTTTAATCGACTTGTATCTTTAGTTGTGCAGTCACGACACACACATGTACGTTTAATCGTGACTGAACCGTTACCGGCCATGCTGAATGTTGGTTATTGTAGTACCATACCATCATGTATTGGTTTTTAATGGCCAATTTAGGAGCTTTAGGGTCCGTTCACATAGACCGGATCAGTGAGTATCGGACGGCGTTCTTCTCTTCATGTAGATCGGCGTAGATTATACGCTTAACCAAGGCCTTTCGCATAGCCCGTCGGGAAGAGCACTTGCAGCAGCTTGACAAAGGGTCTAGGAATAGAGCTGCTCTTCGGGGTCAGTTTATCTAAAGTACCGCGATGACTTAATACATTTGCTTCAAAATTAAGACATGGATTTTGATAGCGGTGATGAACAAATATATTTGTTAGTAAAATTATTTGAAACAGAACAAAACAAACAAAAGCGCCGGAACGAACGACATGTGTTCAGACCATGCTCCAAACAAAAAACAAAGCTAAGAAGGAACGGCCGCGATGCGGAGAGCGGACGCACTGGTGGGCTGCGCAAATGTATTACAGCTTGGTAGTCGGAGTCGATCGATGTCAGAAGCCGACCTCTGGGCTTCTTATAATATTTCACATTAAACGCATTGGGATAGTTCTCGAGCATTAACGGTAACAAAAAAAAAGTGAAATTTAAAAATAAACCTTGTAATAAACCTTAAAATAAGCGCTTGAGCTATTACATAGCTCAAGCGCTTATTTTAATTGCGAACAAAATCTGCTCACCTCAGCGGGCCGATCTGTGTGAACGGACCCTTATGGTCTTGTATATATGTAAGTTCTTTATTTATGATTAAAGCGGTTTTAATAAATTAAATTCAATAGATAATATCAATTTTATTAGAATGTATTAATTGTACATTCGATTTTGCCTGCGGCTTTGAAAAATTTTATAAGTGGCAACATTAAATCGCTAAGTTTTGTCATTAGGTCATTGTCTTTGTGACCTTAGCCCAATTTATATGGCGTCGGCTAATTGTAACAGAAGTAGAAGAACACACCTAATGTGCGGAGTTATGGACTAAGTTTTATATGCATCGACACGTCCAAATTACGAGCAAAATTTACATGACGGAATGTGGGTCTGTTATACCCTCGTTCAGTCCTTCAGGGGCAATGTTTTGGTAATATAAAGATGTGTAATTTAATATTCTTTTAATTACAGGCAGACGATCCTTTAGAGCAAGCCATCAAATTCTTATTACCACTAAGAACGCTTGCCGCAGATAGAATAGACACACATTTAATGGCCTTCGAAATTTACTTTAGAAAAGGTAATGTATTCGTCATTTTCATTCTAGCTTTTATTAAGAAATTGTTATTTGGGTTGTAATTTGTTTCTGTTGGATAGTCATAAATTTTTTTATGATGAGTAGGGTCCCTAGACGGTTTAGAATGACAATTGGATCCGCTAGTGGCGCTGCGATCGAGTAATACAAATTTCTTTTTGTATAGATGAAGAATATGAAATGACTGGTAAAATATATAAATAAATTAAAACTCATCAAAATACGAATTATACAATATCTGTTTCTTTTTAAATATTCTAAATTTCCTTATTTTTATATTATTTACAGATAAACCACTACTGATGCTCCAAAGCATAAAGCGGGCGTGGCACTTGGACAGCACTCACCATCATTTACACGACTGTCTGGTGCGGTTCCAGGGTTGGTTAGACGAATCACTTTCAACCCTCCACCCGTCCGTCGCCGCTGTTATTTCAGCCGAAACTCAGGCGGTTAGTTTTTTCATATATGACTTATTTATTTATAAATTAAACAGTTATTTATTAATTCCGTGTGGTGACGAAGTAAGAATACTGTTCGTTAACTCCCTATCTTGTCCGTGGGTGTAGTAAAAGGCGACAAAGGGATATAATATGCATATAAGATCGGTACAAGAGAAGGAAAACTCGACATAAACACCTGTGCCAACCCGTCTGGCCAGTGTAGTATGTCAATCTCACTCTTATCGAGGAAGTTCGAGCCCAGCAGTGGGACTGTATGAGCTGAAACGAATGAATGAATATTATTAGCATAGATCGGATCCAGAAGAATATCCGAAGAAGAACGGACGTAACAGACATAGCACGAAGTACTACCACGCTAAAATTGCACTGGGCAAACCATATCCCTTGACAATACCAATGATCGCTGAGAAAGAAAAGTTCTCGAGCGTCGACCACGTATCTGAGACGTTCCTCCACCAGATAGATCGATGACTTGTGGAGTCGCTGGAAGTCATTAGATGTAAGCGCCACAGGACTGCTTTTTGTGGCCATCTATGCGTGAGGTCTATGTTCATAGTGGACGGTAAAAGCTGAATGAATGACAATATCATTATTTTTGAAATAGTGAGTTTGATTGTCATATTCACAATACCTACCAGCTCAGTTTCTTAACCACTACACAGAGAAATGTAGTACCAATGCCGTGTATCTTGCCCGTGGGCGTCGTAAAGACGACTAATGGATATAATATGCATATAAAATCTATGCAAGAGAAGGGAAACGCGAAATAAAATCCAATGACAATACATCTGACCAACATGGTGTTTCAATTTCCCTCGCATAGTGGAGGAGGCCTGGACCCAGTAGTGGGTTTATGATGTTGACATTTATGATGATGATGAATAACGTTTTTATAGTCATAGATGAATATAATTTGCAGATGTATCTTCCGTGTAAGAATACAATTCACCACGCCTTCTCCTGCCCGTGGATGTCGTAAAAGACGACTATATGCAAATAACATCTTTGCAAGAGAGTTCGTGGGAGACAGTGGCATAGTGGTTAAGATACCGAACCATCACGCTAGTGTCGCAGGTTCGAATCCCACGCAGGACAACAATTTCTGCGATCCACGAATTGTTGTTCTGAGTCTGGATGTAATTTGTGTCCGTTTAATTGTGTATTTATATTTGTAAAGTCCCCTGCAACACAAGGATCATTGCCTTAGTGTTGTCTTTTTACAAAAAAATGGCGCTCGGGACCTGCCGCGGTAAAGCTATTGCATAGCATTGCTATGAACTTATGTAATAGTAATTATTTATTTATTTTTTATTTATGCAGTATTTTTTTTCTTTGATATTAATTCAAGTTACACTTTTTGTGCGGTGACCGATAAGAAAACAAATGTTCTATATGTATAACAATAAAGGCGGTTTGGATTACCACTGCCGTCCGCCGAAGATCGTTGGGACCGTTAGAAAAGGCGCGAAAACATTTTTGTGACGTAAGCTACGCAAAGCAAACGAACGAACGAAGCGGACGATCGCAGAATGTCGACGACCGTCACACCGAACGCTCGGCCGGGCTACATGGTAGGCGGGTGTTAGGTTTTATTTTCGTTACGGAATTTCTTGATTCGGTCGCCACGCTCAAAGCCCGCGATAAAAGCTATGCAATAGCTTAAAAACATTTGTTGAACCGTAACTCCACATGTGGAGGAGACTCGAACATAGAATTAGACTTATATGAATGGAGACGACTATGTTTCGCAGATGGTCCGTGGTCGTACTGGCATCCAGATGGCTGAGGAGTTCATGAGTAGCGATGCGGCGCGCACGCAGCCCGGTGCGCTATGGGGTGCTCGCGCATTGCGTCGCGTTTTACCTGAGCGTGCAGAACACGCGTTACAATTGGCCACCGCGCTCGACTACCCGGATACATCCATACAGGTAACATACACCAAGATATATTACAACTCTATACGAAATATAACACAGAGAATTTCCGTGTGGTGACGGAATAAGAATACTATTCAACACCCCTCTCTTGCCCGTGGGTCTCTTGCTCGTAAAAGACGACCAAGGGATTATATATGCATATAACATCTATCATAGTGATAGATGTTATAGACATGCGAGAGAAGGAAAACTTGAAATAAAACCCTATAGCAACACCTCTGACCAGCGTGGTATAGTAGGTAAAAACTCTTATTGTGGAGGAGGCTCGAGTCCAACAGTTGGATGTATATGAGCTGAAATGAATGAATACGAGATATGGAAAGTAATAAAATACATTGAATAAATGTTGTATAATTTTATAAATTAAAGCCTCTTAGTAACATAAAGTAAGCCACCTTTAAAATTAATATAGCATCATGTCACCTGAGTTTTCTTGCCGGATCTTTCTCAGTGTGGCAGTGTTCCGATCCGGTGGTAGTTTTTTGAAATATAATTACTATTAATTTTAGTGATAAATAACTACTAACCATAAACAATATAAATTTTTCATATAGAATCATTTTCTTCTTACACTGGCAATAAATTTGTATCAAAATGTGGGTCAATATTTAATAACTATGGGTAGATAATTATAAATTTTCTGCAATAACGATGACTTGTTGGACGTGAGACATCTTAGTCCGCCCGTGACCATGAACGCTGCAAAGTGTTCGAAACGTCCGGCAATCAAAAGTCGAATACAAACGCGATGAAATCCGTAGTTTTATTTAAAATGTGTAATACTCGCGTAAACATCGGAAATCATTATACATTGTATAAATGCAGATCACCGTGTACTGATGGAATAATAATACAATTCACCACCGTCTATCTCGCCTGCGGGTGTAATAAAAAACTACTATGGAATATTATATGCATACCTCTATGTAAGAGAAGGAATATTCATAATAAAACTATATCAACACGTCTGACCACCGTGACATAGTGGGTCAATTTCTCTCCCATAGTGGAGGAGGTCCATGGGCCGATATGATAATGAAATCCCGTTAACCATAATCATAAATCTAAGAAATGCATTTTGACGCTTCGCATTTTTTAATACACAATAACTTTGGTCAAACGTGTACTCAGGATTGCAAACAATAAATCTTAAATTTTAAAGAACTATTAAGTTATTTATATAATTAATGTTGCGGGTGACTTTCTTGTACAATAATCTAATATTGAAATCGTAAAACTAATTTAAAACTAAAAATAACATGTAAAATAGTAATTGTTATTGACGATGTTACAATATCACGTCATCACATTTTATACAGTAGTGCTTGACAACATCCAAATAATCGGTAAAATTATTAGAATAATATAATTAATCGAGCCGTGAGCTACCGATGCCAAGCCCCAGTATCGGTGGCTCGCCCAATGGCTATGGGAGGCAATATAGGTTATGGGGTTGCGTTTTGCTATATCGTCGCCCCGGACGGTACGGGCGGAGTGTGACCGGACCATGACCTGACAATAAAAAACCCTAAAACAAAAATCTATTGACTTGAGTTTCTCTATACAACCTAGTCTGTGGTGCAGTCTCTCGCCATCTAGGAAGCGGACTGTGTGTGTGTTTTGTGCTGGTGATAAACTTTTTTTTTGACTCGGCTATACTTGTACTGATCTTGCTTTATACGTTGATCTTGGCTACACTCATACCGGACTCGGTTTACGGAAACCTTATTTATTGTTAGAAAGATGTCTACAAAAGGACGTAGTTGTTCTTTGAACGCCCAGGCTCGTGAGTTAATTGTGAAATTACACAAATTTATTGAACGTGAGTCACAAAACGGTGGGCCTCTACTGCCCGTGACACAAGTGCAGGAGCGTGTTGCTGAGACGCTAGGAAAGCGTATCGTAGGCAAGATTGTCAAAGAAAAGCTCTGCAGACAATATATTACATACACAAAAAGAAAAAAAAATGCGAGCGTGTGTGCGTGCGTGCGTGCAAGTCACACCCGGTAGAAGTGACATTTCTGAAAAGTCCCTGATTAAAAATACAATATTATTGATAATGAAATAATTATTAATGTTTGAGACGATAATACTTCAAGTAATAGTAGATTCTAAATAAATAACTACATACATTTCAGTGAATCTTTTATTGACACTTTCGAAAGTTAATAAAAAATATGATAATAAACAAATAAAATTTGCAAAATAATTTTACGTGAAATTATAGACACTATAATCGCTGAAAATTTCGTTATCTTCAATAGCTTTCTTTATAATTATTTTTCAATTTAAAGTACCAAAAAATTTTATTGTAAAAAAAATGTTGTTAAATACAAAATTTTCCAAAACTGTTTTGAGGGGTGATTTCTAGGTATGACTACTTTCGATAATTATATTTTAATAAGTTTTCTATCACCAAGTGGTAAAAGAATGAATCAAATATGAAATTCAGTGTATAAACATGCCAGGATGGTTAGGTATAAACGTAATAAATCCCCTCTAACGGTGCGAAGTATTTACACTATTCCTTTAACAATAATTTCTAAGTCTATTATTATTATAAACCAAGATGTTTATTAATAATAATTTACATTTAAATTCACAGGGTTGTGTGGAAGTATTGGACAGTCTGAGAGACGGCGATTTTGGTCCATGCGAGAAAGAAACTGAGCAATACATAGACGCGTGTCGGGCCAAGTTCCCATACGCCATCGCATTCAAACCTGAACCGCATACCGACCTACCTGACAACCACGTAGTTGTAGACGAAGCACCACTTCAACCCAAGGAGATTGCGATCAACAACTGAACAAGTTTTATACTCACTCTTGAAATCGGTCTAAAATTATATATCAACTGTCAAATTACTCGATACCATTTCGATTATTTAGGTCTATTTTAACTTTAAAACACAAGACTAAGTCTTTAATTACTCTTGTTTTCGTTACAAATAGACTAAGCATTACAAATTGTATCATTTCGCTAATTTATTTAAAGTTTAATTAGACCTTCAGACAATTAAATGGTATCAATTAGATTTTTTTACTTAATACTAAAGATGTAGTCAAACAGCTTTGCTGTTCCGCTGAAAGTATTGTGATTTTATCTGTATAACAAATTAATTAGTCGGTTAAAATTAGACTAGTAAATGAAAACATTTTTTACTCAACCGAATGTTTGAATGATTAATTTATATGTATGTTCACAAAAGAATATGTAAAACGAGAAAATTTTGTAAATATGTAATGCGTAGGACAAATGAAAGCAATAAATAATTTTATGAAGTTTTGCCGAATTATTAAAAAAAAAAATTCAATGGAATACTGCAGTGACGTTTTGCAGGAATAAATTTTCAAGTTTAAGGTGTTTTTGGTTATTTATGAGCTCACATATATACATAAATCTTGTTCGTGTGTTTGTAATGGAACTCCCTCTAAGCAGCTGGGCCGATTTTGATGATTTTTGTGGCTCTTTCGATGGACACAAGATTAATAATTGGAACCGGTAGGTGGCGCTGCGATCGATTTCAAGGAGAGTTCCTTTTTACAATTTTTTTAGGTTTTGTCAGATAAGCGTCTATTGGATCAGATAGCATATTTGTATTTAGTTACTGATCGACCATGAAGAACTTTTAGGATAGGTATGGTGAATGTGATACTTTTCAGACACCATGAAGCGCTACATAATAAGTAGATTTGATCATTCACTGAATTATATTCTTGATTTAGGCATAGTATTTTTTCTCTCTGTAAATTATTGGTAGTAATATTTCGTCTCCATTGAAAACATAACCACAGTGCTGTTGATCTACCCAAAAGATGGTTGGTAAACCACAATTGGGGGGTATGTACGGCCTCATGCAGTGATTTTATAATCCCTGATGGTTGACTGTATTCCAGAGGTATTCTCCAGTCCTTACCTGAAGTACTTGAGGTTGATTAAATATAATTTGCTGTTCCAATAGCTTCTTTCATTTCTGCGTTTATCCTCTTCTTGTTCACCTGTATTTCTTTCTTTTTTCTTGTGATCTTTAGTTCTTAGCTACAAATGACAATGACAAATTTACCTGGAGTGTTGGGTGTGCGCTGAAGGCTCTCAGCCTATTGTCTATTTAGCTCCTTAATTTCTTTCTAGTATCCTTTATTTCATTTGTTCATCTTTGCTCAAATTAATCTCCATATATTTTTTTACACTTATATCAATCTTCTCAACTAAGAATATTGTTTCATCTCATGTTTATACTACTACACATACCTCAATCTAGTCTGAATCACTATCACATTGAGGTTAAATTTTGTAATAAAATTTGAGGCAGTCACATTTCTGGTTATACTTTTTATAATGTAATTGTAGACTATAAATAAATAGGCATTCTAATGTATATTTAAGTGCAGATTTAGATCCATTTGGAATTTACTTTTACGGATTTGAAATGGCTAACCATGTTCATCTGATTAAAAAATTACTTTAACCGACTTTTTAGTTAGGAATTGTGTAAAAAAGCTTGCGTATCACCTTACTAAAAAGTACCTATCAATATTAATAACCATCTTGCAAATGATATCAATTTATTATCAGCTAGCGAGCCGCTCTCCTTCGCTTCGGTTGCACCAGCTTTGCTCTCGCATTTTAAATCTGAAATATCAAAATCTGACCTCAGGTTCAAGTCCTGGACCGAATCAAATTTTACAGTGGTTTTCTGAGAGGAAAAATAGCATAAGATACTCCTCATATTAGACAGCTACCAGGTAGTACAATATCAAAATAGGTCCAGCCGTTTTGAAGATTATCCGGAACAAAGGACAGACAAAAATTTTAAACTGGTTTTTAGACATAGGTTTCGTGCAAATAACCGTGTGAGCATGATAACTATGATTCAGAAATTACAAACAGACATTTTAATTTTATCCATTTTTATAGATTATCGAGATCAATAAATTATTAATAGTGTGTCTCATACAACTCGGTTTTTTTGGTCGATTGGATTTTTAATGTTTTTGAAACCGATTCCAACATCAGACAAGTCTTTTTCTAAGGCATTGAAGTTTGATCTAGTCTCAAAGCTCTAGCTGAATTGACTATTTAATTAATCTGTATTGACAAAACGTTCATACTACCATACCTTCAATTTTATATATATTTAATTGTCGTAATACGAATTATATAGTGTGTAACATCAGACAAGTCTTTTTCTAAGGCATTGAAGTTTGATCTAGTCTCAAAGCTCTAGCTGAATTGACTATTTAATTAATCTGTATTGACAAAACGTTCATACTACCATACCTTCAATTTTATATATATTTAATTGTCGTAATACGAATTATATAGTGTGTTTTCGTCGATGTAATGTTTAACTAACAAATGTCACAAAATTATTTCAAGTTTGCCTGAATATATTGTTTTTAATATGCGCTTTTTTTTGTTATTATGTAATAATATATATTTATTTATTATATATGTACCACTTAAAAGAAAACTCGCCGCATAATATATCAAATTTTACATTTATACAATTCTTAAGTGCTTTTTTAAATTATAAACTTTTTTTCGACTTAATTTGAAGTATTAGAAAGGAATCTTTTGTCTCACAATTGTTAAAAGTGACACTATATAATTAATAGGATAATTTGTTTGTTTCAATCGTGGTTGCCTGTATGTTGGATAAAACATGTTCCTTGATATATTGCTGATTGATATATAATTCAAAATTGGTTAATGTATGCCAAATGATCCTTGATATCTAAAATTCTTGATATTTTATCGTGAACAGAGACTTTTTTCTTTAATCAGTACAGTCACCCTCAATAAATCATTTAAATATGGTATGCACAAAAACATTTATAAAAAAAATGCCCTTCTCTAAAATCTGTATTTTTTTATTTGCGTCGCTATACTCACATAACAGCGATATCTAGTTTATAAGACTTGTTTCATTGTAACTTCAGTTGCTTTAGATAGTTCAATAATCGTGTTTCTAATGCGTGCTCCAATATTAACGCAAGGTTTTAATTAAATAGAAAACACAGTTTAAGTCTATTGTTATTTTTTTATTGAAATAGGATAGTGTTATTTATGGCATATCACAACAGGCAAATAGCAATTGCACATACACCCTTTGTACCGAAATTTTCTGTGACCCTCCACAGAGCGCTGAGCGACTTAGGAGTTTAGTTATGAGGCCTACATTTAGAGACCACGTTTTGTGCCCCAAGTCATCACTGATCGTAGATCTCTGCTTTCAGACATTGATATTGGATGATAAAATACTATTTCAATCATATTGGTTTAAATTTATCGAATTATGGCTGTCACTTTCGTTATATTTTTCAATAATAACTGACTCGGTTGTCAAATTGTTCTTATTACAACAATTTATTGTAAACATGGCGGTAAATTAAAATCTTGCGCTAATTTTGGGAAACCGTATAATAATTTTATACACCCCATAAGTGTTGACATTTGAGGGAAATAGATATTCCCACATAATACGCTGTATATTGTTTAAATGAACAATATTAATTTTAAAAGGATCGGATCTTACATTGTATTGTTTCACTGACTTCAGTGACACTCAATGCCAGTGGTCCGCTCAAAAGGTGAAACGGTATCACTGCCTCTACCTCAGAGCGAGCTGTAGTCTGGTCATGTCTTGTAGGAATGTGAATACTGTTCAAATAAAGCCTTAATTAGTTATCATATAGGCACACATCATTGTCCTGTGGACTTAACAGTTATAATTGCATCTCACAGTAATTTGTATACCCTTATACTAGTGTAAATTTTTTTAATGAAATCTCTATAAGATCTAATTCAAATTGCCCTGTGAAGATGCATAATGTGACCTCAAGTGTTCAATGTTCATATAAAATTTATTAAGACTTGAAAACGTTTCAAATAATGACTGGTTTTTAAAATATTGTAAAATATATTAGGATTTATCCATAAAGTATGTCAAACTAGTTTCGTGATTTTTTTGACCCCCTGCTCATAATTAGTTCACATTTGTGAGACCCATCTCTCTGTAGTGTGAGGTGAGTTATTTTGCAATTTTACAAAATATAAATAATGCCGAAGCATCGTTACGGCGAACATGGGACTATGTTTGTCAAAGAGCCGATGCTGCTGAAGACACAGGGTTGGCAATATTTTTAAGTTTTTCGGTAATAGTTCAAAAGTGGCATTTGAGAAGTGGCATTGTGCCTAGATGTATGCCCCTTAACGTGTGACGTACTTTATGGATGATACCTTATATTGTGTGGCAAACTTTATGGGAGTCGTACCGTATTGAGCTGAACGGTAACGCTTGTAAATAAATCTTACTTTTAAGTTTTTACTGTACAATATTGTTAGTTCCGTGGTTTGTTGACTTGAAATTTATTGACTGCATTTGGCGGTAGGGTACAACTTATGTTAAAAACACATGGTGAGTATGTCACGGAGAAGTGTTATTAACATCCGTTGGATTTTCCTTTTAATCTGTTTTCCTTTTTGTAGATATGTGTAAAGTTTGGACAATAAATGCATAATTGAATACGCCGAATTGTTGCAATCACGATTATTTTGTGTATTTTTCGAGACTGTCTACTGAATTTTAAGAAAATATATTGTCCAGAGATTATGTTGTAAATACACACTACAAGTATCATTAAAACTGATTTAGTTTATGATGATTTAAATTAGGAATGTTTCGGATATGAAGTTTCAAATCAATTATTGTATGATTCACCTCTGGTGATTTTTACATCTCGGTTGTCTGCTTGGCTGGTTCAAAGAAAGCCTTCGTTGAAAAACAATATTGAATGTAATGTGTCCCATACACACCCCAGACCTATTCGAAATTTTTATTTCATGCGTTGTGAATAGATTTTTATTTTAGTTTCAGTTACAGTAACATACCGAAACATCTCTAATTTAAATTACGATTTATTTGGGCATTAAATATCTAATAATTAACGAGATAGTAAGTGGTAAAATTATGCAAGATTCGTCAATAGTTTTGTATAACGTGCCTTCAATCAAACTTGATCTTTGTTACAATTTAACGAACTTATAGCGGAATTGGTAGCATTGTTTGTTGTTAGAATTGTCTTTATGTAAGCAATATATAAGTAAATAATGTCATAATTGTTTCAAAATACAAATGTATTAAGTTTAATTCAGTAGATGAAGTCGGGGGTTTGTTTTTAAATAAAATGTTCAGTTCATAAATCACCATATTGATTTTATTGAATTCAAAATGTGTGATAAGAGTATTGGCTGTACCCATATGTCATCTTGTACATAAATAAAGTAATAAAATTTTATTTTATAAATTTATTTATATCTCAACATCCTTAGTCATGAATCCATAATTAATTCTAATAAAAAAGGTTTATAAAAATATATCACACTACTATACTATACCTAGTGTTCAAATGTTGTACTTATATGGTAAGAAATTTTATCACATTTCGTACATATTATTAAACCAAAATGATGTTCATAGCATTTATCGCGATTCTGTCATGTTGATAAGTCTCCAAAATAATGAATAAAACGAAAATATGAAAAAATCGCATAAATGCCATAAAATCGGTAATTCTCATATCAACAACGAAATATAATTTCAGTATAACAATACTATCATAATATAATTGTAAAAGTAAACCTGAGTCTCAAAAATTTAATGAGTAGAAAATCATGAAGTGCTGTTAGTAGAAGCAGTTTAAATTATTTCGAATAACTGTCTATATAATGTAGATAAAAATCGTTATTATTTCGATGGACTTAGTGTATCCCAGTTGATATCGAAATTGATTTCAATTTTTTTACGTTTTGGTATATATTGCCTGAAACAAGAACACATTAATTGCATCTGTAGTTTGGCAGTCCCATCGAGACATTTAATACTTTTTTCAATTCGAGAAAATTAATTTCATTATAATCATTATTTCAAGTTAATGTCCTTAACGTCCCAATACTGGGCTCAAATCTCCTTCACAATAGGAGCGAATTTGACCCACTGTGCGACACTAGTGAAACGGGTTTTATTTAGAGTTCATTCAAAAGAGCATAGATGTTATATGTTATATACATATGACCTTTCTGCTCAAGCAGTAATGAACAACAAAGGTATCAACAGATGAATGGGGGCAGCAACTGTAATCTCCATTCTAGTAGTAGTATTCTGTAAGCTCCATTCTACTCTATGAAATTAGTGAAATATAAATGAAGATAAGATGAAATTAGTTCATATAGTCATGCCGTAAAATAGTATTTGGCTGGCATACATTTTTTAACGAGAAAGTAATGGCTATCCAAGGAAAAAATTATAGTTTTTTTTTTATCTAAACTAAGAAACTTCTTACCCTGAACTAAGAAAATAATGCTTATATTACAGTGAACTTTACAAATATATAACGGACACAAATTACATCCAGACTCAGAACAGCATTTTGTGAATCACAGTGTTGTCCTGCGTGGGATTGGAACACTGGCACGGTAGGTCGGTATTTTAACCACTACACCATCTGTGCAGTTAATTAAATTTATTTGGTGAGAAAAATTTTAAACAAACCATACATACCAATATTTTATTCCAGCTGCATCAAACATCCTCTTAGAAGCTATATACATAGGTTTATGAGCATTTTTGTCAGACATATACACAACTTCCTTGATGCCCGATTGTATTATAATTTTGGCACACTCATTACATGGAAATAAGCCAACATATATTGTACAGTTCTTCACATCTGCCGAGTTTTTGTTTAGGATTGCATTCATTTCTGCATGGCACACTATAATGAAAAAAATACAAAATCATATATTCTTTCTATTATAAATGTGAAAATAACTCTGCTTAGAAGCTTTCACGTCTATAACACTGAACCGATTTTGATGAAATTTGATATAGAGATAAGATTAAAGTTTGAGAAGGCTACTTTTTATGTCAAAAAATAAAAAGGGTTGAAATTGGGCATCACATTTTGCATGCACTTTCGTCACTCGAAAATAGAACCATGAAACTTGCCGAGTATCTTTATATATAAATTTCTTGTGTATGTGTGTATGTCACTGAACTCCTAAACGGCTGATCCGATGTTGATGAAATTTATTGTGCATGTTCAAGGGGATTCGAGGACAGTTTAGATTCACAATTGGAACCGGTAGGTGGCGCTTATTTAAATAGAACAACGTCTATTGGGGCAGCTAGTAAGTATATCGCACCTTTATTCCAATAGCGTCACTATCCTAAATAAGCAAATTTTATAGGAGAATTATTTAAAGATTTATGACAAATATTAACTAATATAAATAAGAGTATATTAGCGTTTCAGAAATAATTGTCTTTTATTTTTATTTTATTAACAACTATTATTCCTATTAAAACACATTTTTTTTTTCATTTTAATTATTATTAATTAGTGGATATAAATAATTTAAAATATTAGTGACGTACACTTTTTCGCAAAAGATTAAAAAGTTAAGTGAAATTAAAATATATAAATTGAAGCAATGTGTAAATTCAGTGGTCAGTAAATAGGCCATCTATTGCTATGCTGAGCACTGAATTTAAACTAAAAACAGTTTTTAGAAAAATTTCATTTAGTGACGGTATTGGATTAAAGGTGCGATATATTTGTTCTAGACTTTTCGAAATTTAAACTTACATGGAGTTGAAATTCAACACCTAAAGGGGCGAAACTATTGGGCCTAAGGACGTAAAATTTTGTACATGGTTCCCTTTTTAGGGTAAATCTTTAAATATTATAAAACAAAGTCCCTGGCCGCCTCTGTCTGTCTGTCTGAACGCGATGAACTCAAAAACTACTGAACAGATTTTTATGCGGTTTTCACCAATGACAGAGTGGTTCATGGGGAAGGTTTTTATATATAATACATCAATATTTTGTGTAAATTGGTTGAAATATGACGATAATTTTCGAAGAGGTCGGAAAATGTCAAGCCGCCCGGGAGCTTTTATCAAAAACGCTGTCTGATCTGTTGCAGATATATCAAAACAATGTATTTCTTTTATAGGTGGTGGAATTGTGTATCTTTTATAGGTCTACAAAAAAGTCCGCGATAGCATATGTATAGTCTTTTACGGATAACGTACAATACCCATTTTAATGTTTAAAAAAATTGCCACATTATAACGTGATAATTTGAAAGTTATTTAGACCCATAGTATATTAATCCTTATCAAATAAAATACGTTAGTTACCTTAAGCATTTCATGCACTACATAATTGCCTTTTACACCATACAATTTTAACTAATATCTTATTAGTTATCGCAAAATTAAAATACCGTGCGACTAAATAAATTCAAGCACACATCTCTCACTCGCACAGACGGAGGCGTACACCTACACAGCCCGCGAGGCCTTGACAAATAATCATCCACGATTTCGCCCCCGCCGCCGACGGAAATCGTGTCGCATTAAAGTTATAAACGTGGGAATGCCTACTGTGCCAGCGACCCCCGCGAGCCGAGGTCCGTACCCCATAGGAGGTGCCCTCAGGATCGGTCGCTTAACTTTAAACGGGTTGAGAGCCCTCAGCGCTCACCCAACAGTCCGGGTAAAGTTGTCACAGGCATCTGAGACTAACAACTAAGTCACACAAAAAAAAAAAGCGCGCGTTTCCATATAGGAAACTGATATTCAAAGCGATAGGTTGTCTCCGAGTGGCATATAAGTATTTCTTTCATTTTAAGTTTGCAATTGCGTTGGTTAAGTTTTTTTTTGTTTTCTGTTGTCTTTAGGTAGGTAGACTTATCACTATCAATACTACATAGTATAAAACAAAGTCGCTGTCGCTGTCTGTCCCTTCCTATGTATGCTTAAATCTTTAAAACTACGCAACGGATTTTGAAGCGGTTTTTTTATAGCTAGAATTCAAGAGGAAGGATTATCTATACCAATAAATAAAATTGGAGTGTCTGTTTGTAATGTCAAAATAATAGGCTTTTTTAATGCTTACACGGATATTTGCACGACACCTATGCCTAAAATACAGATTAAAAAATGTTTGTCTATCTGTTTGTTCCGGGTAATCTTCAAAACAGCTGGACCGATTTCAAAAATTCTTTCACCAATGGAAAGCTATAATATCAGGTCGTAAACTAGGCTATATTTTATTCCGGTATTCCCACGGGAACGGGCACTACGCAGGTAAAACGACTAAAACCGAAGCGAAACGAGGGCGGGTTGCTAGTATGTATAATACATGCATAATATTGTAGAGAACCACTGATAATGGGGAATGCCCATTGAAGTATGGAACACGGTTTCAAATTGTGCATTCATGAAACTTACGTTATTTTGTTAGGTTTTAGATATATTTTCTACAACAAAAAAAAAAAGAAATATATCTCTAGCTCGACGGGTTATAGCAGAAAAATATTTATTCGTCTTATGAAATTACGTTATTTTCATTTTCATGTAGGCAAACAAAACAAGTATCGCGTTTTAACGTGTTTTTTTTTCAATTATAATTTTCTCAATCGCTGTTCCCTTTATGTTATCAATGCACATTTGAAGTGTAAAGGGTTTTTATAATTCATGTGTAGTAGGTACCTATATTAGGGAATATGCATGATTTTTTTTAAATTTTTTCAAACGTTTCTACTAGTTATTACATTACTAGAAATAAATATAACATCCAAAATATAAACCATTACGCTAAAAAAAATTTAAAAAATCGCTATACTTTATGAGCTATGTAAACGCGACCACTTCGGCGCGCGTATTCTGTGACGTCAGAGTCCTCGACACTCGTACAAGTTGCTAGGGCTGTCAACTAGGGCTGTTGATATTTTTATAAATATAGTTTTTCAACATATCGATAAAATATCGATACATCGATTTCTTTTATTATTATTACGATTATTAAATATATTATATCTTATTTACCTTGCAACTTTTATTCCTCCGAGTTTAACAGACATTAAATCTGAATTAGACGCGAAATACGTTGTCATTATACAGGGTGTATCAGGTTATGGGGGCAACTGGTCAAAAGGGAGCTAGGCAATGGTGGTAGGAAGTAGGAACCCATGAAAAAAATTTGAACGAAAAATATCGATTCGTTAAGGAATTAGAGACATGTAAAGTTTTCCATTTTGTACTCGTATTTTCGTGTAAATCCGATTGAAATTTATAAAGTCAATGTTAATTAATACGCAACATATTCATACTCTTTTAAATGTTCATTAGAAATTGAATAAATCAACGATTACGTTCGCAATGTTATATTGTTTTTTGTGTAATGTACATTCTGATTACGATCTATGACCGTTAAACTACAACATACTCGAACAGTTGGCCCATAACCTGATGCACCCTGTATACACGTCTATTATAGGAAGATTATCTGACTGTACTTTGACGAAACCAGTTTCAGTCATTGTAATAAGACTTTTATTCACAAAGATTAATACTGGAACACAGAAAACTAATAACTTATTATAAAATAACTGGGTAACAATACAAAATAATCACTAGAAACATACAAACAACAACTTGATATCAGAAGGAGAGGAGGGCTTTTGATAAAATATCGATACTTAATACTGAACTTTTTTTTGGACGATATATCGATAATAAAAAGTAAGTATCGAGGGTCGATATTTATTTGAACAAATTTGTAAAGTATTTATTCTACAAAATCACCGTAAACTTAATCTACTGTAAAAGCGCTGGCATGAAATTGATGAACAGTTATCACTTACTCCTAGAATTTGATAAAAAAAAGCTTGGCACGGCAACCCCGCAATAGTACAAGAAGCAATCATGAAGTTACCGACAGAATTTCAAAATGCAGTTAATTCGTGCTTTGAAGCTGCCAAAAAAAAAGAATGTTAAAGGTCGACGTTTTACCTTAGAATGGATATACGAGTGTATATTGATTCGGTTAAAAAGCAAAAACACGTATCAATTCTTACGTCACAAAAATATTTTACCTCTTCCATCTATCTCTACACTAAATAAATTTATTCGTAAAATTAGCTGTTCTGCTTGCGGCTTTCGAACTACTATTTTCTTTACTTTAAAAGAAAGATGTGAAGCGATGGAGAAAGGAGAAAAACGAGGAGTTATTTTGGTTGACGAGATGAAATTAAGCGAAGGTGTTTTCTTTTGATCAACAATCAATGAAATTCTCTGGTTTTGTGGACCTCGGAAAGCACACCCCAGAGGATCTGAAAAATAAAACAGCTGACCATGCTCTAGTCTTTAAATTTGTACCATTTAAAGGTAGATGGGTTCAAACATTGGGTTGCTTTCTCTCCAAGAATGCTTGCAAAAGTGAACCATTACATAAACTCATCGTCGAATGTATCATACTAATGGAAAATAGCGGGATCAACGTTGACGTTGTTGTTACGGATGGTGCATCTTGGAATAGAGGTGTATGGAAAATATTCGGTGTTGATGAAAATAATATTAGCTGTGAACATTCATATGACAGCTCACGGCGACTCTGGATGATATCAGATTTCAACCACTTACTGAAATGCTGCCGAACTTCGACCTTAGATGATAAACTGCATGAGTTCAAGGTAGAGTAAAGAACATTTTTTTATATTAAGAAATTTTCAGTCATGAGACATTCATGTGGAGGTAATGATCACCCCGACGCTAAAATGTTTGCTCAAGTATATCGCTTAGCATCTTCCTTTTCCCTGATACGTCCACCAAGAGGGTGCAATGTTTCAAAAAAAAATCTTTTACTGAGTTTAATAGAAGCTAAGCTAGATGTCTTAACTTCATCTGAAAAACAAGGGAAAGATTCATGGCTTGAAAGCATCGACAAGATGTTGGAAAGTTCTCAACCATTAGAAGAAAGCTCCTCAATCGACGAGGACCACGATTATAACGAAGCCGTAACTAGTGATGCGGTCCAGTCGTACATAGCTGGTTATATAGTTCGCAAATTGAGAAAAATCGTAAAATGTGAAATTTGTTTAGAAGCTATAGAGACGCATGCAGAAATTGGTAAACAATTACAGCGGAATGACATTATCGATAAAATGGACTTATATGGTGGACTACGTTTTGCAAGTAATCAATTATTTGATTTGACGAAGCAATTGGAAAAGTGCGTGTTAAGGGCTGTCAGTAAACATTTAACTAATGTACAGACAATCAGCGAAATAACTATGGAACTTAGAAAAGAAACCGTTTGTAAAATTGGGTGCTTTCAACATGAAAATAGTTTAACTACAAAAGTTATAGATATTTGTATTATTATGCGAGCCCATTTTTTGGCTAAGACAGAGAATAAGCGTTATGAGACAGCAAAAATTAAAACAAAAATGAATCGAAAATTCATTTTGTTTTATATTCACTACGTAGACCTTACAAAATGATACACAAAAAATGATATGTTTTTTCCTACTTTATGAGGATTTTAAAAAGCGCGCTATAACTTAGCGGAAGTTTTTCTTTCCTTGTTTATTTCTCAAACCTACTCTAATAATATTTGGCGCTTCCTTTAAAATTTACCCTGATGCTAATGTGGCGCCACCCCAATTTAATGCATTTGGACGGCCACTTTTTCATGTACACAAATGATTCTCCTTACCTCTACCCTCCATACTTTCACGAGTGTTTTAGTTGGTGAGAAGATAACATTATAGATGGATTTTTAAGATCAAGGAATAATTTTGTAAGGAGATTGCTTGCTGCAGCTCAAGCTCAAGATGAGCGCAATGAACTGCGAAGAATGCGCACTGAAGGTCATGAATTGCTTGATCCTTGGCAGATCTCACAGAAAATGAATTTGTGAATATTTATCGTTTAACGAAAGGAGCTGCAATTCATTTATGTGATGAACTTCGAGAGTTGACAAATTTAAGGCCTTCCCAAAGAATAAGCTTAGAAACAAAGGTAAGCACAATGTGTCCATTTGCTAAACCTAGACTGGAGATTAGACCTTCGGACTCTGTGACCTATTATACATCTATTTAACGCAACTATATTTATATATTGTATCCTCAGGTTCTCACTGCATTATTTTTCTATGCCAGTGGAAGTTACCAACGGCCGGTGGGTGCAGCCAAAAACTTGTCACAAAAAATGTGCAGTGTTTATATTGAGGAAGTCACACAAGCGCTGAATCACATCAACATGATTAAAAAATATATTAAATTTCCCCAGACGATTGCTGAAAGACAGTTTGCAAGTCAACGGTGGGTATCATTTGTTATTGTATCAAAAATATAAATATTAATCTCAACACTTGCTAAAATATTTCCTTACTTTTATTTTCAGGTTTTACACAAAATATGGTATACCGTCTGTGATAGGAGCAATAGACTGCAGCCACTTTCATATATTTGGTCCACCAAGAGAGAGTGAACATTTATACTTTTGTCAGAAACAGTTTTACTCTCTGAATGTGCAAATAGTAATAAGTGTTATTTATATGATACTAGCAACCCGCCCTCGCTTCGCTTTCAGTCGCCTTACCCGCAGCGTAGTTCCCGTTCCCGTGGGAATATCGGGATAAAATATAGCCTATGTTATTCCCTGATATTATAGCTTTCCATTGGTGAAAGAATTTTTGAAATCGGTTCAGTGGTTTAAGCGTGAAAGCGTAACAAACAAACATCCTTACTTTCGCATTTATAATATTAGTAAGGATGATCAAATGATTAGAAGCTTTATGGAAGTATGTGTACTTTGTAATAATATTAATATTGTGTCAGAAGTGCAAGTTAAGTGTTAGCCAACTTCATAACACTGTTACTTCATAACAATGTCAGTTAGCATTTCATTATTTACTGTACTGAGCGTTCCACATCTCATTATAATATTATATATCTAGTCCAACAAAAAGTATTGCCATTTGTTTCTAATTGATATTGAATGAAAATGACACCAGCCTGACAGGTCGGCACTCTTATCACATAGTAGACACCTAGATTATTATATTAGACTATTAAGGTATGTGATAAGGAAGTTGTATAATCACTAAAACCTATGTTATCTTTTCAGATATGTGATAGTAATTACATGATAACTAATGTAAATGCAAAATTTGGAGGAACTAACCGTGACTCATTTATTTGGAAAAACAGTCAAGCCAATGAGTACATGCAGAGCCTTCATAGGAACGGTGAAACTGTGTGAAATAATGAAGAAACACAATAAAATTGTAAAAAAATTAAAGGTGTTTTTACTAAGAAAATGTTACTACAGTGTCAATGATTATTTAAATGATATCATCTAACTAGGTGTAGGTATAAAAACATCCACATGTAAATTAATAATTAATTTTAATAATAATAATTCTATTAAATCGCATGTCTAAAAGTATCATAAAATTATAACAATTTATAAAAATGTTCCCCTCTTCTACTGTTGCCTTGCCCTACAGGGTCCATAATTGTTACATGATTTAGTTGTTAAGATCTTTTATACATTATGGAGTGCAATAAAGTTTGAAATTGAAAATTGAAATCAAATCATTTATTCTGCATAGGCCCCTTGAGGGCACTTACATATTGTCAAATTTATACATCGTTTGAATATAATACAATATCTACCACCGGATCGGAACGCAGCCACAAACTGAGAAGATCCGGCAAGAAACTCAGCGGGCTGTCATTTTTTTACCATCTTTTGGACACAGTTACATATACAACATATAGTCTTAAGGCTCATTTTCATTGGTCGTTAATTCGATCGTTATACAGCAGGCGGGGAGTCCCCGAATACGGGCTATCGACTAATGAAAGTAGGCTATCTATATCTTGGTCGATATACGGCATGCGGATATTCCCCGTATGCGGTCCAACAACCAATGAAATTCATCGGTTGGTGATTTATCGTTCGGTGTGGCGCGGGGACTCAGTTTACGAATGTTATTAGATGAGAACTGACGTTGCGCGGGAGTATAATGGCTGATTTTAAATAAAACTACTTTACGGATTTTATCGCGTTTGAATTTAATTTTTGATTGCCCGACGTTTCGAACACTTTGCAGCGTTCATGGTCACGGGCAGACTAAGATGTCTCACGTCCAAAAAGTCATCGTTATTGCATAAAATTTTCTGCAAAAACAAACGCGATAAAACCCGTAAAGTAGTTTTATTTAAAATGTGTAATACTCGCATAAACATCAGAAATCATAATGGCTGATCATTTTACCGATTTACAAATACTGAAACTAGTAGAAATATATCGAGACATTACAACATTAATTGCTGATCCATAGCAGGTCGTCTGCCCAGTACAAAAAAATTTAAAACAAATGCACGGTAAAGAATATCCAACAATCCACAAGCGGGCCCTATCGACTAATGAAAACGGCTATCGCATGCTGGCCCTATGACATGCTTGAACAGAAATCTCCCGTACCCCGCATGCGGGCTCTATCGACTAATGAAAACGACTATCGCATGCTGGCCCTATGGCATGCGTGAACAGAAATCTCCCGTACCCCGCATGCGGGCTCTAACGATCAATGAAAATGAGCCTTTAGCTCCATTGTGATGTCCTTCGAGATGGGATATAACTACTTTTATTTTAAATTTAGTTCAAATAAAAAAGCAAAGGAAAACATGGTTGGATCCAGATCCCACAAGCAGCACCCGATCACGAGTTAACTACAAGAGCAGCCATCACTCCCCTCGACCACATTGGTGGGAAGGGAGTGTTATAACGGGGTTTATTTTAATTTTTTTTTTCTAATATATCGAGTGCTTTTTTGGCTATTTCCTGTCATTGCTCCTGCATCCGGAGCTCTATAGCCCTCAGTCGTAAGCGCTCCCTCTCATTTTCTTGTTCCTGCCTGTGTTTTTCATACAGGAATTTACGCCAGTCTTCATCAGACTGCTGAAATGCCTGATAAGCCATTTCAACAGCCGTTTTCGGTCTTAGACGTCGCCGTGGGGACCTGCGAATGCGCCCCGGTGCCATACGCCGACGTTGAGGAGTGGTTTGCCCGACAGAAGCAGGTCTTGATGGACATGAAGAGACAGCGAGTCTAACAGTTGATGGTCCTGGCTCATTCCTTTCTGCTATAACAATATTTGAAAGAGATTAGACCTACATTTTTTAAGTAAATTACTAAGTCCTTGTGTTGAGAGTGATGAGATTATTAGCACATTTAATAATATACACAAAAATACAGTTAAATTGATAATATCCTACTCTTTCACTGCATTCACTTCAGCTGACCAATTTTAAGTAACAAATTTAGATAGCTATTACCTTATTTAGATACCTTAGTTTTTAAAATATGAATTTTATATTCAATCAATAAAGAATCAGTGTAAAAAAGTTACATGGATTCTAAACTTAGTGTATGTGACTTCAAATTAATTTAGTTAAATTTATGCAATTTTGTTTTAAATCTGAACCTATGTGTTATAACACTTTATTTCCTATTTTAGTATAGGTCCTATATTACTTGCCTATTTCAATTATTGGTATAATTGTTTCAAATAATGCACCTTGTTCTGCAGTCACATTGATTTCTTCTACGGGTAGGCCAATACTCGACTACTGCAATAAATAAATACAGCTCATATTACTCATTGGTAATGTAGCTTGCTATAAGTGAAATAAATAAATATTTTTTAAAATAGGTTTCTTACCTTGTATATTAACAAAGAGTAGACTTATAGAAGTATACTTACTGCTCCATGAAAGTCACCATCATATCAAATTGAGTGGTGCTGGTTCTTCTCATTTTGTATATCTTAGCAACCATCAAATTATAAAGTATAGCAACAAACAGAATTCAAACTTTCAAAGGGCCTTTGGTGACTTCTTTGACAAGACACAGAATACATAAACCGTCCAAATTAAATATACACCCAAAATATGTTTAATATATAACGGTTACGGGTTTTGCAACTTTGCAACTCGTATAATCAAGCAAGTCCAGCGCAATAGACAAAAATCGTCGTACGAAACGTAAAAAATTAACCACAAATCTTGTGAGTAAACGTTGTCGAGAGAGTTTAATATCTATGTGACTCGCACTCCGCACTCGGGCGTTTCATCTATACTTGCGTAAAGACGTTTACTCAACGCACGCGGACGTCGAGTTAACGTGTTTTTATTGTGTAACTCACACTCGGCACACTGGCAACTATACTGATTGAACAATAAAATAAAAAATGGCCGGAACGTATTTACAAGAACGTGAAACAACTTTTTATTGTTTAGCATATTTAATCGGGCGTTGTGATGGCTTGATATTTTAAAGGGGGAGCATGATAATTAAAAACTTAATTTTTGATAATAATTTAATTGCTGTTCTTCACTGCACCTAGTGGAAACCATGAATGGGCACACCCCTTTAGAGGTTTCTAATGTGATGTCGTAAATAAATACATTTTTTGAGCTTACATTGCAAACGCTGGCTGAATCCCACGAGATAAATGAAAATAATGTACTACATTATTGTACACCTTAAAAAGGTTAACAATAAAGTCAGCGATAGTATATGTCTATCACTTAAGGATAGCCCACAATAACCATTTTTATCCTTTACATTTTACGGGAAAATGCCTTATTTACGAAGGCATTTTAAGCGATACGGCATTAATCCTTATCCAATTAAGTGCCTTAAAACATTGTCCATTTAATATAGATCAATATGGCCCTTTATAGCATGATATATATGTCGGAGAATCGAGCGGTCGACCGAACACGAGCATCACACGGCATCGTGACAAACGAGTCTTGCTCGGACGCGGCCGTTGTAGCGAGAGTCATTCTATTATCGGAGCTCGCAGCGAGCGGACGTGTCTGTTCGAATATTTCATAGTACCAGTAGTGTTTGTTACTAAAGTGTTACTTGTGATGTGTTTAAATAAATCCTTGTTAAAATAAGCACCGTTGTTATTACTGCTCGAGGCTACCCACTGTGTCGGAACCCAATGAAGATGTGCGTCCACTGGGTCCCGAAGCCCACCCCGGCGTCGACATATACATAATTTAAATATTTCTGAAGATATTACAGATTTAAAATGAAAGGACATAGCGGCGAAGCGGTACCGGCCCAGCTGGCGGCGCGTGCCTATAAAAAAAAACCACGCTTCGCCATACCGGATTGAGACTCTCACCCATATTCCGAGCTAAGCTGTGAAAACCATCAGCGGCTAACAGCTATACACACAAACAAAAAAAAACCGCGCTTCGCCCTACAGCACTTTATGATTAGCAGCAATCCGACGCGTTTATCGGAGCTCTCTAGCGAGGAAAATAATCCTTACTAATAATATAAATGCGAAAGTAAGTTTGTTTGTTACGCTTTCACGCTTAAACCACCGAACTTATTTCAAAAATTCTTTCACCAATGAAAAGTTATAATACTATATCTCATCTATCAATATCAAGGAGGCATTAGGTTACATAGGCTATATTTTATCCCGATATTCCTACGGGAATTGTAGCTACGCGGGTAAAGCAACTGAACCCGAAGCGAAGCGTGGGCGGGGTTGCTAGTGCTAAAAAAGGATTTTTGGGAACTTAACCTCTAATTGGATGAAAAGCGTATAGCAGAAGTCATTAGGAAATTTTGTATGTTTTCTTTTCTTGGAAAGAAACACTAAGAGAATTTAGAAATTAAAGCCCTTTTTTTGGGGTTGGGTTGCGGTCGGCGCGCTCCTCGCACTACTTCGTCCGGGGCGACAGAGGGGAGAACGTCGGTCTTTCCTCACGCGGTCGGCGTCTCGGCGGGTGACGGGCTAATTCCCCGATCACGTCACCCGCGGCCTCGGCTAGAGCGGCATGAGGCGCAAGTACTCGCGCCTACGCCGCCGCCGCACTATGGTCAAGCCCCATACAAAACCGTCTCAAAACCATTTCATGTGAAAGGCGTTGTAATAGAATAAAATTAATAAATTAATATAGTCTAATAAATAAGCTTTCTTTTCGCAATTTTTAGTTAATCATAATGTATATAAATAGGCATCAAAGCTAACTCATGCTTAATAACGTAATTTTGACGCAATACGTTACTACAATTCAACGCCACATTACTTAGAAGTTTTTCATATAAATATACAAGTATTATACATTTTTGGAATACTTATGATCTCCTCATAACGTTTCATAATTAATATTATAAATATTGGTTTAATAAAATACAATTAACCAATATAGTTTAAGATGGTATATTTTTAGTGTTCATTTTTTTTAACGAGACTTTTACCCTTTACCGCTGCTTGCCGCTGTCGAGATATTTATTGTTTTAAGATCTTTATACATTAGTAAATGCAAGGCAAAAAAGAAATTTGCCCCTTTTTACACACGGGGCCAAAACATATCGCGTAATAAAAAAAAAATATCAATTTTGTTTTATCTTTCATTAAATTATTTTATATCTATTAAGGTCGAATTGATTACAGTGCAGTTTTTGTGGTTTTGATACAGTTTTAACCACTTTTTTTGATAAAATATGGTCACTTATTATCTATTAAGGTCAAATTGAAAACAGGTTATGGGAAGAGTGCAAATTAGTAGTTTTTGCACATATCACTATTTCATTGGCCTATAAAAGGAAGGCGAACCTTGAAACATTCCGAGTTGTTGGTTAGACATTCAGTTGCCCTAAAAAGCAGAAGCACTTATTTTCAAATATTGGCAGAAGTTGACTGATTTGAAAAATGGGTGAATTTGTCTGTAGCAAACGAGAGTTGTGCAATTTATTGATAAATGGTCATAACATAGCAGACTACATACAAGAAAATTTCAATCTGTCACCAGAGGATATGGCTACTGTGGTCTCCTACATTCAAACAAACTTGTTATCTAAATGTAACGAACGTTGGAGAAATGCATCTCGAACAAAAGAACGCTTTGAAAGTAAGAACGCCAACTGGTTAGATGGTCAATTTCATGTTCCACTAGTGTCGAGTCACAGTTACTGACCCTAAAACGCCTGGAAGTGGTGGTGGTGGCAGACCTCGAAACCATACGAAGCATCTTCAGAAAAAACAAAGAAACGAAAAAACATGGAATTGATACAAGAGTACGGACTGGACTGTGTGCTCAATGCATATGCTCAAGAGTTAGTCTATGGGTGAGACGGAGGAGGCCACAATCGTTAATATTATACGAACTTCATCAAGAAATGATAAGAACAAATTTCTTAAATACATAACTGAGAACCCTGAAGACGTTACACCTTTTACAAAGGAAGAAGCACTACGGACATTTATTGACTTAGACCTTAACAAAGAACAGTATGGGAAACTTCGACTTTGTTTGAAGGACAAAAACTGCTCAGTGTTTCCTTCTTATCCAACTTTACTCGAAGCGAAGAAGATGTGTTACCCACCAGATTCGAGCATAAACATTACTAACATAAGTGCAAAAGTGAATCTGCAAGACTTGTTAGATCATACTGTGGCACGTATATTACAAATTGGTTCAGTTTATAAAAACGGTTTATGAAAGTTGAAACTATTCTGTAAATTGGGTTGTGACGGGTCATCAGGGCAGAGTGAATACAAGCAAGTTTTGCCCGAAGAAAGCGATTTTATATCAGACTAGCAACCCGCCCTCGCTTCGCTTCGGTTATAGGTTATAGTCGTTTTACCCGCGTAGTTCCCGTTCCCGTGGGAATACCGGGATAAAATATAGCCTAGTTTACGCCCTGATATTATAGCTTTCCACTGGTGAAAGAATTTATGAAATCGGTCTAGCCGTTTTGAAGATTACCCGGAACAGACAGACAGACAAAAATTTTTTAATTGCTATTTTAGGCATAGGTGTCGTGTAAATAACCGTGTGAGCATGAAAAAAGCCTATTATTTTGACATTACAAACAGACGCTCCAATTTTATTTATTGGTATAGATACAAACCTTTTTATTGCTTCACTTGTACCCATTAGACTCATAGATGAGACAACTAATACTGTTGTTTGGAAGAATGAAACCTGCTCATCTGTTAGATATTGCAGACCTATATTGTTAGTTTGCCAAAGAAACTCCTGAAAAACGTCTGTTGTGGCTGATATCAACGATAAAAAAAAATTGTCTCCTTCCCTGATAAATAAGAATAGTGAGGTAATCGAAATTACGCATGACCTATTTTTAACCATGATTGATGGTAAAGTGGCACAAGTTTTAACTGAAACTCGTTCGAGCGCTTCTTGTACAGTTTGTACAGTAGTTAGTGGTAGTTTCCTCGGCAAATGAATAACTTAGAGGCAGTTAGGACATGAGATGTTGACGAAAGTTCATTTCAATACGGACTGTCAACACTACATGCTTGGATTAGGAGTATGGAGATGATCTTACACATTTCCTATAACTTGTCTTTTGAAAAGTGGTCAGCTACTACACCTGAAAATAAAAAATCAAAGACGAAAAGAAAAAACTGGTTCAAAAGCGGTTTAGGGAAGAAATGGGACTGCTTGTCGATAAACCTCGTCAAGGCACTGGAAATAGTAATGACGGAAACACCGCTCGGACATTTTTTCAGAATGCCTTCTTCCATCCATAAAATACTTATTCACGGAGAAAAAATCATTGAGTACTATGCTATTTTACCTATCGGTCAATTGTCCGAAGACGCGCAAGAATCCCGAAATAAGGATTACAAAAAGTTTAGACTGCATCATTTTAGAAAGTGTTCAAGAGCGGCTACCAAAGAAGACGTGTTCCATACCTTATTGTACACTTCTGATCCATATAAACTCATTTGCAAAAAAAACGGGCACCTAAGCAATGAACCATTTCAAATGTTAATATTTCTTTGTTTGATAATTATAGGTAGTTTTATCCACACAATTTGCTAAATTAGTAAGAAAATAATCGTTTTCATCAGTATTTCATAAAATTTAGATACAATTTATGGGAAATAATGCTAAACCTCGCTAGTAGTGTATATTCGCTAGTAGTGCATATGCTCATGAAGTAAAAATAAAAAAGTTTTTTTGTTTGTTTTTCTTTAATAAAGTAAAAGCAGATAAATGTTTAGTATCGAGTGTGACCCCCTCTAGCTAAAATCACAGCTTGAATTCGTCTGGGCATGCTAGCGAGTATATCCCGGATACTTGCTTGCGGAATACGTTCCCACTCCGCAGTAATCACATTCTTCAGCTCTCTGATGGTCTGCGGAGCCGGGTGTACTGATCTCACACGCCGTTTCAGAACGTCCCAGACATGCTCTATGGGATTGAGGTCGGGACTTCGAGCTGGCCAATCCAAACGACGAATGCCGACCTCTTGCACATACGCATTAACATCGCGGGATCGGTGGGCGCGAGCATTGTCGTCCATAAAAATCGAGTCTTCACCTAGAGCGGCCAATGCGGGTTGTGCATGAGAAATTAGAACTTCCGTTATGTATCGATGCCCAGTCAGTGAGCCGTTTTCAATGAAGACTAACTCTGTACGATCCATTGAATTTATTCCTGCCCAAAACATAACAGAGCCCCCACCATAAGGTGTGATTTCTTCGAAACATGCCTCTGCAAAGCGTTCTCCTTGTCTTCTTAGCACTCGCCGACGTCGATCTTCACCGAACAGAGATATCCTGGCTTCATCAGAGAACAAAACCCTATTCCAATCGTCTTGAGTCCATGATTCACAATTTCTAGCGAACCTAAGCCTGTGAACTCTGTGCTCACGGAGTAATTTGGGGCCGCGGGCCGGGCGGTGACTGCGTATATTGGCAGCGAGAAGCCTTCTCCTGACCGTCCATAGACTAATATGCACATTTCTTACTTCTTGGAGGTTGTTCTTAAGATCCACATACGAAGATTTGCGATTTCTCAATGCGCGACTCACAAGAAAACGATCATCCCGTGGTTGGGTACATGGTTTTCTTCCAGAACCAGGCCTTCTCTCGACGGAACCAGTCTCCTGATATCGCTGCCAGGTCCTTTGGACTGTCGAGCGACTAACATTTAGCCTCCTAGCCACGAAACATTGGCTGCAACCCTCTTCAAGCAGCGCGATAATTTTGGTAGCTTTTACCACTTTATCTACCATTTTTGATACAGCCAAACAGCATTAAATAAAGCTTTGACAGTCAAGGATATGAAATTAATCGATAAAAATTGAATAAAAGTTATGAAAGTCGATGTTAACTTCTGGAACTTCGCGCCAAAAATGTAGGATAAAAAGGGGTTTTCTGTAAAAATGAACATCAAATGAAAAATTGAATTTAGAACGTACTTTTTTAAATACCACAGCATTTTTAAAACCGGCCAGTAACGTGTACAAACGATTGAAACCTTTTTGGTATTGTATCTTTTTAAATATGAATGAAAATCAAAACCGCCCGTTTTTTTGCAAATGAGTTTATATCAAGTTAAAGAGCTATTAGATGAAGCCAAGGCCCTTCTTGCTGTCAATGAAAATCTGTAGGAGCTTGCTGAATTGTGTATATAATTTTTTTTTCTAGTTTGGTACTATGTTCTACCATTTTATCTAAATTAAACAAGCATATTTTGTATTTTTTTCTTATATAATGCATGTCTTTTTTATTTTATTTTTTATAAATTAATTTATAAACAGAATTTTTAAAATCAAAGTTATTTCATTTAAACCTTAAACATTCAAGTGTATGTGTGCAAAATTACAGCTCATTTAGTTTTGAAACAACTGAGATACGGAGTTTTGAGACGAAACATACGCGATTTTCCCACTGTGCGCCGCTTCAGTCGCCGGCGGCGGATCGCCTCATCGAGGCTGCGCTCCTCGCGCAGGCGATCCACCGCCTCCTTCTGCAAGATCAGCAGAAGGCTGCGACCGCGTCCCAATTCCTGACGCTATCGACTATCGCTAGTGCGCGGCGCAGGCCTCGAGCGTATGCTGCGCCGTGTCCTCGTCGCAATCGCAGTGGTGGCAGGACTGTGTACTCTCCCTCCTTACGACCTTGTGCAGGTATTTGGCGAAGCTCCCATGCCCCGTCAACACCTGCACTAGTCGGAAGGAGAGCACCCCGTGCCGCCTTTCCAACCACTGCATCAGCACCGGCCGGAAGGCCTCCACGGTTCGCACCCCGAACCGAGGCCTCTCCAGCCGGACTGCCCAACGGGCAATGACGTCTCGGCGGGCGTCGACGCGCCAGGCGGTGAACTCCCTCAACGAGACCACACCGCCCCCCGCTCGCACCCCCCGATATAATCCGGCGAGCATTTCCGCCTCCAGGTCCCACGGTGGAGTCCCGGCCAGTAGGCATGCTGCCTCCGTCGCCACCGTGCGGTATCCGCGGATGGCCCTGACCGCCATGGCCCTCTGTGGTCGCCACAGAAGAACTCTGAGTCGGACGGTCATGGACCCCCGCGTACAGCCGTCGCCACGTAGCGCTCGGTCTGCCCACGTTCGGCATAAGCCACGATAGGGCGAACGCCGCGCCGACGAGCCGTGCGGTCTGCCCACGTTCGGCATAAGCCACGATAGGGCGGACGCCGCGCCGACGAGCCGTGGAGCGAGCCTGCGGAAATGCTCCCGGAAGCACCAGGCCCCAAATACCTCATATGGGCCCGGATGCTGATTTCAACCGAATGGACGGTGATCGAGACGCCGATGGGAGGGCTCATACGGCGCCCATGGAACAAGAGGGCCTCCGTCTTGTCCAGGGCGACCCTCAACCCCAGCCCCTCGATCCGCCTGACGATCTCTTCAGTGCCTAGTCGCCAGGCTTGCCGCCTCTTCTAGCGTCCAACCGAGGGCTGTGACGAGCGTGTCGTCGGCGTAACAAATGTTCCACATGTTCCACAGGGTGGGTCCGAGGACCGACCCCTGTGGGAGACCGCACGTCATGGGCGTTCGCACAACGTCCCCTGCTCGGTTGGTGCAGAGGACGCTGCGCCCCTCCAAATAGTCTACCACTAGCCGCCTTAGGTAAGCTGGCACCCCGTGATACTGGAGCGCCTCCCTGATGCAGCTGAATGGCAGACTATTGAATGAGTTGGCGATGTCTAGGGACACCACCAACAGCACTCCCCCACCGGTGAAGGCCTCAGTCGCCATGGCCCTCAGGCGCAACAGAGTCGCGATCGTCGAACGACCCCTCCTAAACCCAAACTGGGCGTCCGACAGATCCGGCCCCGTGCCGACGAGGTGCCGCTTGATACGGGCAGCTACCACTCTCTCCAGTAGCTTGCCCGCATCGTCGACAGCACTATGGGCCTGTAGGCCGAGGCCGACTGTGGAGACCGTCCCGGCAGAAATTCAACCCCTAAAGGGGGTGAAAAGCGTATAGTCAATATATAATATATCAAATCAAATCATTTATTTTGCGAAATATGGGTATGAAGTATTAGTTATTACAGGTAAACAATGTATCACCATATTTGGCCATCAAGCGGCAT
This sequence comes from Lymantria dispar, assembly GCA_032191425.1. Classification (NCBI taxonomy): domain Eukaryota; kingdom Metazoa; phylum Arthropoda; class Insecta; order Lepidoptera; family Erebidae; genus Lymantria; species Lymantria dispar. The sequence goes on along the minus strand of CM063461.1, from coordinate 14,302,188 downwards.
GCAAAAGGAATTTCCAATTCTAAAAATAATGGCTTCTTAACAAATAGCCAATTAAAAAAAAAAAGAAAAACAATTCACACGCAACATCACTTTAGTTAAACACAATAAGTCATATCTAAGTATTATCTATTTGTTAATAATCATTTAATTATATAATGTCAGTAATAATTATAATGTCAGATTAATTGATTAATTAATTAGTTAATGTCATAAGATTATTTCATAGATTAAATCAATTCATTAAAATTATATAAGACTTATTACATAATTAATTACAATTTGTCACATAAAAATTCGTTAATAGAATAATAACATTTGAAAATTAATAGTTTATTAAGGTCATTCTTAAATTTTATAAACGGCAGGTTTTTAATATTATCAGGAAGCTCTTGTCCATCAAAGATGTTTTACATTTTATTTGGCAAAGTTGGTATTTATATTGAGCACGTATAGGATTTGTTCTTGCTGTCGATAATTTTCTAAATAGATGGGGATTAGCCTTCACAAATAGAGCAGTTTCTAGGATATACAGTGATTGCAAGGTTAATATTTTTAGGGACTTAAAATAAGGGGTACAGCTGTCTGTTGTTTTTAGACCACACATTGATCTAATGCAGCGTTTTTGAATTTTAAAGACAAGGTCCCTATCAGTAGATCGACTCCAAAAAATAACTCCATAACGGAGAACTGAAGCAACCAGCCCATGATAAGCTTTCAGTAGCGTTTCACTATTAACCTTTTTAGATAGCTGAAAAAGTGCATATGTGGATTTACTTAAACACATACATATTTCTTTAATATGGGGTTTCCAAGTCAGTTTGTGGTCGATTGTTATCCCTAAGAATTTTGCGTTTTCTACTGCTTCTATATTCACGTCTTTGTATGAGACATTGACTTTTTTATTTTCAAGTCGTTGATGAAAATGCATAATCTTAGTTTTATTTAAATTAATTACCAGATTATTTTTGTTGAGCCAATTTATGATGTTAGAAAGACAGTTATTAATATCATACTGATAGTCTTTCAAATTGTTACATTCAACTAAGGCCGTGCTATCATCTGCGAATAGAACCATTTTATGATGTAGTATTTTTGGCAGATCATTAATATAAATTAAGAAAAGCAGGGGCCCTAGTACGCTCCCTTGGGGCACACCGTATCTTACTTGTCTTCGTCTTGATGTATAGTTAATAACTAATTTACTATCTGGGCACATTCTAGAGATCTCTGTACGTTGATATCTATCAGTTAGATATGACTGTATGAGTTTAAGAATGTTTCCTCTTATACCATACGCAAATAGTTTTTTCAGGAGTATTTTATGGTCCACATAATCAAATGCTTTAGTCATATGAGTGTATATGGCACATACTGGATTTCTTTTATCCATAGAAGCCATGACATTTGACAATAAGTCGTAGATTGCCATATTAATGGTAGTGTTTTTACGAAAACCTTTTTGTTCCTTACAAAATAACTTATATTTCTCAAAATATTTATACAAAGCGTTATAGATTACCCTTTCAAAAATTTTTGAGATTATGGGAATTTTAGCAATGGGTCTATAATTATTTACAACCGCTTTATTACCTTTTTTAAATATAGGTTTTATTATGACTTCTTTTAACTTTTCTGGGTAAATACCATCACTGATACATAAATTAATTATATGTGTTAAAAGTGGTGCAATAACATCTTTAACATATTTAATTGCCTTTGTTGAAACGCCATCATATCCTACAGTACATGTATTTTTAAGGTTATTAATTATTCCTATAATATCGCTATTTGTAACAGGTGATATGAATATAGATTGTGATGTCAAATTTTCAAAATTATTTTCATACATGATGTCAGTTGTAATATTATTCTCAATTTCGTCAATAAAATAGTTATTAAATTCGTCAGCAATGTCAGTAGGTTGTGTTAAAGATAAGTTATTCTTTTTTATAGCTAATATTTGTTCCGGTACGCGACAAACTTTTGATTTATTTATCACTTGCCATGCAGCCTTTGACTTATTATAAGAGGAGTTAATGAAGTGGTTATTTTGAGCCCTTTGAGTTAACTTCAAAATCTTTTTATACATAGCAGTATATTTTTTAAAAATTATTTTATTTTTTAAAGTAGGGTTAAGCCTATATGTCCAAAGTAATTGTCTTTGTTTTTACTGCATATTTTTATTCCTCTAGTTATCCATTTGGTTCTTTTTTTAGTTTTCTTAATTAATTTAATTTCAGGTATACATAATTTATACAACAATAGAAGGTCTTCAATGAAGATATTATAAAATTTATTAGCCTCTTTGGTCTCGTAAACTTGTGTAAAAGATAGACTCTCTAGATGGGGTTTGAAATTCATTAAGTTATCTATAGAGTGGTCCTGTTTATTAATTTTCCAATATTTAAAATTGCAAGTTTTTCTAATAGGTACCTGAATTAACTGAGCTGTATGATCTGAAATAATCAAATCTATTATTTTTGTTCGACACCTGTTTCGATAACTGTGTGCAAAGTTGTCAATACAGGTATTACTTTTTAGTCTAGTGGGCACATGAAGGACTAGTTTCAGGTTATATTGTAAGAGAAATTTTTTTAAGTCTAATGCAATACCATTGTTTTTTAAAAGGTCAATATTGAAATCACCGGCCAGGATAATATTTTTATTTGAATTTAAGGATATTTTTCTCAATATATTATCTAGCCTCTCATAAAATATTGCATAATTATATTTTGGTATTCTGTATAAGCAGATAACAATAACATTGTAAGATGTTAACTCTACAGCACAGCATTCGAAAACTCCTAGGACTGATTGATTCGATATGCTTGGTATTTCTCTATACTGTAATCCTATCTTGACAAGAATACAAGCGCCACCTCGTTTTGTGTCTCTCGAGAAGCTTGCAGCTAGGCAAAAATTTGGTATATGTACCAAATTTTCATAACCTGACTTAATAAAATGTTCGGTAATACATATAACGTCCATAAAGGTCCCATTATTAGACAGCTCCTCCAATTTGACTGTTAGTATATCCGATTTGCTCATTAGCCCCGCCATATTTTGATGAAGTATACTAAGAAAATTAGAGAAAAACGGCATACTTTTGTGTTGTTGCAGGTTGGTGAGATCATTCGAAGGGTTAGCTTTTATGCGTGTAGTATTTAAAGAGTTTAAGTTAAGAATAAAGTCTTGTAAATCCGATATTACAATATTCGATATTATAGATATATATATATAATAATCCATTCCGATATTATAGATATATATATATATATATATAATAATCCACTTGACCTAGGCATGTTCAATATTTTATAATTGTCTTTATTACCCAATACACTAAGATTTCTTTCTTAATAGTCAGTAAACAAGCACTAAAAGATAATGTTTGACAATTCCTTCACTAAGAGGGTGTAAAGTATAGCCTAAACCACTGGGCATTTCTGGATAATCAACCCCTAAAAATGTAAAAATTGTATATATCATTCAAGCCTTCATGTTTACAACTGTGAACTTACTCCAGAAAAAACTGACCAACTATATAGGCTGGTAAACCCAAAATAGCCTTTGTGCAATTTGTAATGTAAAGAAATAGGCTCTGGGCGAGTAATAAATGAGAATTTCATATAGGTACACAAAGCTACTGTGGCAAAAAATAATAGAATTTTACAAACAAATTAACAGACCTAAAAACAATAGTTTGAAGATTCTACATGTGTATGGCATTCAGTGCACAAGAAATTGTCTTGGAAATGAGGATTGAACATATGGGAGTCAGCACTTAGACAACTTCGTCATTTATAGTGTTAATGTATGAAAATATATTATTTACTAGCAACCCGCCCTCGCTTCGCTTCGGTTATAGGTTATAGTCGTTTTACCCGCGTAGTTCCCGTTCCCGTGGGAATACCGGGATAAAATATAGCCTAGTTTACGCCCTGATATTATAGCTTTCCATTGGTGAAAGAATTTTTGAAATCGGTCCAGCCGTTTTGAAGATTAACCGGTACAAACAAACAGACAGACAGACAAAAATTTTTTAATTGCTATTTTAGTCATAGGTGTCGTGCAAATAACCGTGTGAGCATGAAAAAAGCCTATTATTTTGACATTACAAACAGACACTTCAATTTTATTTATTGGTATAGACTAGCAAATTCTTGCAGTTTAAACAACATAGTCCCTATTTCCATGAGAATATGTGGAGAAAATATACCTATATGATCAGTTTAGTAGTTTAGGCATGAAAGTGTGACAAACAAACTTATCATCATCATCCTCCAGTCCATACCCTTCCCACAGTTGGGCGCGGGCCTCCTCTACTATGGGAGGGAAATTGACCTACTATAATATATTGGTAGATGTGTTGGTATAGGACTTTGTTTCGAGTTTACCTTTTCTTGCATAGATATTACATGCATATTATATCCCTTAGCTGTCTTTTAGTACACCCATGGGCAAGTGAGGGGGTGGTGAATGTGTATTCTTACTCTGTCACCATATGCAATAACAACAAACAAACTTATGTTTACATTTATAATATTAGTTAAGATTGTTATATTTATAGTGCAAAAAATTTTAACTGGAATAATAACTTACCATAAAGAAATTTACTGTCCAGAGGAGACTGAGTATTTTTCCCCCACGGAAAGTCATCATCTTCACAACCAATTGGCAAACCATTGTATCTGCAACATATTAACTTTGCTTATCTCAAATGTCTATTCAAATTACTTAGACTACTTCTACTTGGTTAACAGACAGTTTCTTGGTCCAGTACTCCAAACCATAGTTCACCGGTAATAGCAGTACTTTAGCAACACATGTATGTGTAAGGCACACTGGACTATATGAGACCATCAGAAGGTTCCATTTCAGAAGATATACTATGATGGAATTGGCGAATATTTATCATCATTTCAGTCCATATATGTCCCACTGTTTGGCTTGGGGCTCCACATTATGGGAGGGAATTTAAATTACTATACCACGCTGGTCAGTCATATTCATATAGGGTTGCATTTTTTGTTATCCTTCTCATGCAACAATGTTATCTGCATATCCTATTTTTTAGTTGTCTTTTACAACACCCTTGGGCAAGTGAGATGGTGGTGAATTGTATTATTACTTCACCAGCACACGGCAAATATTAAATCTGTTAAACTGATGTCAGCATAACCATCAAACCCATCTGACAACTATCATCCCATTGTGGAGAAGGCTGGAGCCTAGCAGTGGAGTAATTAACAATGACTCTTGGTACTGCTTTATAAATACAATAGTCATAATTTACAGTCACATTTGGTAAGATCATTTGTACATCTCAAAGAATTGTGTTTGTGTGTCTCAATTACTTAGATCACTACGACACTAGTTTTGTGTATTCAAACTAGAAATACAAGGATAGTACTATTGACATTTATAAAAATAATAAAGGAAAATGAAAAACTAGTTTACAAAATTTAAATACCTTCACAGAATTTTGCTAATAATACGCAGTTATTACAAATCACAACATAAATCATATAAATAACAATATAAATCATATTAATAAAATAAACTTGTCATAGTTACATACCCAACACCTACAATTTTGTTGTCCGCATTTACAATACAAGCACCAACTTGATAACTCGGATCTTTGCTACGTTTTGCTGCCAAAAATGCAATCGCCATGAAGTATTCCCTCCAATCTATATAATCTTCACGTTTTGTCTGCTTATTTGAACTTTAAATGGAAATACATTTTAATTTGTTTTAGTTTACAACCTTAAATATTTTTGAATTAATCGTAACGTACAAACGAGTTTGTCTATCAATGTTTATTTACTATAAAAGGCTGATAAGGTTAAGAAATTAACAACTTACTTCTGAAGTGACATGTTAGCAGTACTTTCTATAAAATCCATTTTCATTAAAAGTGAATATGATTTATTTTATACACTATTTATTTATGTATATAGTAGAGATGTGCGATATTTATCGATATTGTTGAAATATCGATATTAGCAGCCGAAATATCGATATTTCAATATCGATATTTATAACGATATATATATCGATATTTATTTACTATAAAAGGCTGATAAGGTTAAGAAATTAACAACTTACTTCTGAAGTGACATGTTAGCAGTACTTTCTATAAAATCCATTTTCATTAAAAGTGAATATGATTTATTTTATACACTATTTATTTATGTATATAGTAGAGATGTGCGATATTTATCGATATTGTTGAAATATCGATATTAGCAGCCGAAATATCGATATTTCAATATCGATATTTATAACTTTGAAATATCGCCATATCGATATTATGAACACGATATCGATATCGCTTTTGCAATGAAATGAAAAATTATTAAATAACATAATTTTGATAAAATGTGTGATTCCTAGGCATCCGGACAAATTTCCTAAAAAAAAAGCTCATCAAAATTTGCCCGGAGGATTTTATTTCGACGTAAGTCCCGCTGTATCTTAATACATCCAGACAAATTTCCTAAAAAAAAAAATCTCATCAAAATTTGTCCAGAGAATTTTCTTTCCTTTACTTTCGCTATTATAAAATATTGATATTACAAAATATCGATATTTTGTGTCCGATAATATCGACTTATCGATATTTGGCTATCGATATCAATATCGATATTTTACTAATATCGCTCATCCCTAGTATATAGTAATCTTTACAATCAATTCGTTATCACATTCATTGTTTATTTTTTAATTTATTTGTCCGTTACATGGAACAGGCTAAAGTCTTTAGACCATACTGCCTAATCTGACGTTAAATCATAACAAATTTTTCAAACAAATACATTATCTTATATCTTTAAACGAGCAATTCTTGTATATATATATATTCAGGATCTCGGAAACGGCTCCAACGATTTTGTTGAAACTTGGCATACTAGAGGTTTCGGGTTCAAAAAATCGATCTAGCTAGGTTTTATTTATAGAAAATGTTGTTTTGTCCGTGTTTTTAGCAAAACAATACAATGACATTAAATTTTAAAAGAATATGATTTTGAATTTCGTTGTCAACGTCATGAGTTACGATAGCTCAGTTGGGAAGTTGACCGGTTCTATCTCGGTGTTATTATTATTCTCTTTTTGTAATTTTTTATATATTTTTCATTATTTATTTTTTATTAATATATATCTAAATAAATTCGACAAAAATATGCCGAGCGAAGCTCGGCCACCCTGATATTTATTCTTACGTCTTAAAATTTGTTTTACATCATCATCATTTTTTATACGCCAATGACATCTTTTAGCTAGAAGACTTAAATTTGATTCACACTATTAATTATAAATTTATACAAACATTTAAATGTTGAAGCATTTATAAGCAATTCTTTTATGCATTGCGGGACCGTTCCGGGTTCATCATATACTTCTAGAAGCTCGTCTATCAGCACAAGGCGCTGAATGCTAAAAGACGGGCATTCGAAAACAATGTGATCTATGGATTGAACAGACTGTGATTGACAAAAATGACAATTAGACGAGTCGCCCATTTCAAGGCGATACAGATGGTAATTTACTTTACAATGACTGAATCATAAACGACAAAGGGTAGCGTAAAATTTTCTGTTTGCAAATGTATTACTTTTGCAAAACCAGGGTTTGGAATTTATTTGAACTCCTAAAGCCGTATACCACGCACCTTTATTTTCTTTACGTATGGCGAGAGATAAATTTCTCTCCCATGTTCCGAACATTTGTTTCTTTAAAAGACATACAATATCGGTGAATGGAACTAACACGTTTGTAGCTTGACTAGTACAAGAAATATTATCTGCATACTTTATAATAGTATTTGCCAAGTAGTCTGCCTTTTCATTGCCAATCACACATCAATTTTGTAACCCACGCCTGTTTTAGTAGCAGGTTGATAAATTGCGAAAGATACGGCTTTATCATTTTTGGATCCGTCTGTATAAATAAATTTGTGATCTGACCATAGTTCAAGCATATCATCAACTTCTTCTTTGGATGACAAATTATGATCTATTATTATGTTTAATGCTGGGAATTTACTATAGAAAGCTCCTTCATAACATGGCAAATGTTCAATAGATTGATAAATGTTACAGTTTTTGAGAAAATCTAGAAAGGCATTAAGATATTGCAACATATACAAGGAATTAGTGTAGGACATAGTGCGAATTTTTGACAAATTTACTAGTAAGGCGTTATTGGCAACACTGTAAAGTTTAAGAAGGAATCTTTGTTTAAGATATTTAAAACGAATATCGATAGGTGCAATATTGCACTCAATTTGCAATGCATTAATGGAAGTGCTTTTAAATGCCCCAGTTATAAGACGCAAACATTTGTTCTGAATAATATTCAAATTATTTACAGATTTCTTATCTGCTGCAATACAAAAGAAAGCATATTCAAAGTGACTACGTATTAATGATTTATACAATGTTAACAGTATTTTGGGATCTGCTCCCCAGTATGTACCCGATAAGGATTTCAATACGTTGAAGGCTTTATTGGCCTTATTCATTATATGCTTTAGATCAGCGGTCGGCAACCTTTTGGCAGGCGAGGGCCACAAGGTAGCAAAATAAACTAAAGGCGGGCCCGCACTTGGGAATATCCCAAGTGTATATTAACCCTAGATTCTGCTATCCCATAAAAAATGCAAATACTATTAAAATTGTTAAAACATGCGGAAATTAATTCGTTCACATAATACTTAAATTATGTTTATACTTATATGTACGGGCTTTACAGCTAGAACAATAACGGCATGCATTTATTTTGATATTTATAACTTAATTACAAAATATTTACGGGCCGGAAGTGAGAGGTTCGCGGGCCGCATGCGGGCCCGCTGGCCGCGTGTTGCCGACCGCTGCTTTAGATAATTGTTCCATGTCAAGTTGTGTAAAAATATAACACCGAGAAATCTTTCTTAAGATACATTAGTTAGAGGATAATTATTATAGTTTATAGTGGATGCACTTAAACAGTTTTTTTCAAATACTATACTACCTTAGACTTTGAAGGGTTAACATTAAGATCAAGATAAGAAAAATAGTCATTTAGTTTTTTTAAAGCATCATTGACAATATTAGCGAGTAACGATAATTTATTACCTGATACATATACAACTAAATCATCTGCATATTGTAAATTTTTGACATTAGTACCCAGTATTAAATTTAAACGGCGTATATATAATATAAAAAGCAAGGGCGATACAATTCCCCCTTGACAAACTCCTTTAAATGAGTGTCTAGGGCCATAAATGTGTTTATTATATTTAACAAATACTTTCCTGCAGCTTAAAAAAATACTGATTCAGTTTATAAATTTCTCAGGAATACCTATTAGTGACAATTCATGACAAAGTATATCAATATTGATGCTATTAAAAGCATCAGCTATATAAAAAAAAAAACAGCAATTGTATGTCTATTTTCAATTAGGGCATTATGAATATCCAGGTGTAACTGACAAATACTTTCTTTGGCAGAGTAATTTCTGCGAAAACCAAATTGATTAGAAGGCAATAAACTGTTTTGTTCTACATAGAATTCTAGACGCTGTTTAAGTAATTGTTCAAAGATTTTACCTATGCATGAAGTAAGTGCTATAGGTCTATAGGAATCAGGACATAGTCTAGGTTTATTTGGTTTTAATAAAGGTACTAGACAGTCTTTTTTCCCTTCATCAGGTATGATATTATTATTCCAAAGTAAATTTAAGACATTTAAGAAAATAGTTAAACTATTATTGCTTAATTTTTTAATGAAGGAATAGGGTATGCCATCAAGACCAAACGCTGTATCTCTTCTAGATGATATAGCTGTTAATAATTCATTAATTGTAAATGAAGGAAGAAAAAAATTATTACTGATGTTTGTTTTGACTTTAAAAGAAGCTCTATCTCTGTTTGATACAAAGTCTGAGGTAAACTTTTTGACAAAATCTGAAATCCATTTGTCAGATTCATTATCATTATATATAAATGTTTTATTGCATTTCTGCATTAACTTCCATATATTAGAAATTGGTGTTTGACAGTTAAATGTTTCACATAATGTTTTCCAACTGTTTTCTTTCGATTCTTAAAATCTTTTTTTACATGCTCTGAGTCTCTTGAATTCTATATAGTTACCCTCTGACGGATTATGTTTAAATTTTATATAGGCTTCTTTGCAAGCTAAAACAGCATCTGAGCATTAATTATTCCACCATGGGAGAGAAAATCTCTTATATACATACTTTTACAACCTGACTGTTTTTTTAATTGAAGACTTGTTATGATTGGTAATAGATTGGCTTGCTGCCTTATGTAAGATGTTACAAAATATTAAATAAGAATTTTCAGGTTTTAACAGATCAAGTTTATAGGCTTCCAAAAGCTGCTCTACTGTATTACTATAATTATCCCAATTAATATAATTATCCCAATTATTATAATTATCCCAATTATTATTTCTGTAGTTTTGATAGAATGGCATATGTTGACCGTTACAATGAACACTATTACTGCCACTGTTATTATTATTTATAAGAACTTTTATGATTATAGGTAGATGCTAGCAAGTACCGAGGGGGCTGTCAATTACAGACCACTTACATAAAAGTGCTAAGGAAGAAGAGGCAAAGGTTAAATCTAATGCACTTGGACGCCATATTAATGTGCCTATAGTTGTAGGTGAACCAGCGTTAAGTAAAATCAAATTGTTTTCGTCAGATACCTTTAGGAGATCTCTTCCCCGGGGGCTACTAGTACCACAGCCCCATGGGCGTTAAAATCACCTGCTAATAATAATGGGTAAGGAACTGATTTTATTAATGAATTAATTTTGTTTTTAGTAAAGATTGGGTCACAATTTTTAGGACTATAGGTACATACTAATAATACTGAATAATGAATTGTCAAAATAAGTGAGTAATTAATATTCTTATGAATTATAATTGCTACTCCATTATGAGTATTTCCACAATCATTTCGTTCAACATTGTAATCTTAGAATAATAACGAATAGAAGGTAAGTTCGCGCACAAAAAGTGAAGCATTTCAATTGGAGCCTAATGGAGCTCACGCCGGAACCGTTCCGTAATGTACAAGGTCACTGTACTGCATGTACGTACGCAACTCTTAAAAAATATGTAGGTAATTATGACGGTTTGTGCATTCAAATGGTGTCACAACACATTTGAAAAACTTAAAAAGGTTTTTAACATTACTTTTAAAGTTATTTCGACGATTTATGTTAATAAAAACAAAATTTGATTTCATAATTTGTATAGCTGTGTGCGTGTGTACGTGTGTAATCGTCTGTGCGCATGTAGTATTTTTTGATTCATGTTTCGAATATTCGAAGTAGGGACAATATCCTTCTATACGTTATTATTCTAAGATTGTAATGTTTAATTTTGAAATTTTGATTGGTTTTGAACCATGTTTCTGAAATTACTGCTATATGTATATTGTGTGAATAAAGATAATTTGTAAAAATATGTTTATTACTATTGAGGCTTTGCGTTCCATTGCATAATATTAAGATAATCCATTAGAGATATTTAAGATAATTTAGTACTGATGGTTTTTTGAGTGTCTCACGAATGGAATTTGAGTTAATAGGAACTTCTTTATTAGTTACTATACAAGTTATGGTTTCTATTAAAATATTGACTAAGGTGTCAGATTTCATAAGGTTATTAATTTGTGAATCCAATGTGCGTTTTGATAGTGCTGGGAAAGATTTTGTATAGAATAAGCTGGCGTAAGTTGTAGAGCGTGATTTTATCTTGTTTTCTTCAACTTTATTCTTTTTAATTGGGCAAGACGATGAAATAGAAATGTGGTTACCCTTGCAGTTGGCACATATCGCATCCTTTGTATCAGTATGACATTTGCGGTAATTGTGATTTTCAGTACATATTGAGCATACCTCTGCATTTCGGCAAAACTTAGCTATATGACCATACTTCATACAACGAAGACATTGTTTAACTTGAGGAACATATACACTGAACCTCGTGTCTCCATAAATCTAAATGTATATACTGTGGAAGGTTGGTAGCGGCAAAGGTCACTGCCACTGCCTGCGTCGGCTTATAGGTTACACCGTTGTCACCTTTTACTCTCCGCATGAACCTCCTTACTTGAATTACGTTTTTTGAACTGCCAATAAGTGAAAATATTTGTTTGTTTAACATATCTGTTGGAACGGATGTTAGTACCCCAGTAACTTCTGTATCACCAGCGGGTATAGAAGCTTTTAAGCATAATTGGTCTAATAGTTTTTTATTTTTTATGAACATGTTTGGGTATTTTCGCGAGTATCCTGGTACTTTATAGATGGCATACTTGTCTTTGGCTAACGGTAACGGTGCACCGTTACCGTTATCAAGCGATTCTAACGAGTCCACATCAGAAGCATCTGAGGCTGCCGACGATATTGGCGGTTCAGAAGCCGCGTTCTCCTTACGTCGCCTTTTTTTTGGCATGATGTTGATATTTTTTTAGCGTAGACAAACTAAAAATAGCTTTTGTATGTTTTTTTTTTTTTTAAATGGGACTAATCCCACCACACATTCCCACCACTGTAACTCCTGTAAGCCAGGATCCACAATGGTCTCCGTATAAGACACTGAGGTTTGACCCTCAGGAAGTCCCGGGAATCGCTTTTAATTGTCTTGGGACCCGCAACAAATTTAATTAGAAAAGAAAACAGGAGGAGTTGGAAAGATTCCACTTCCCTCCTATGCAAAGCGGGAGACATGAAGCAAAGTTGGCTGATAAGCCAGTAAATAAGAGTTTGTACAACTACGTGAAACGCAGCGGTACAGCACCACGGATTGGACAAAGCTTAATGGACCTATTTGTGAGCTTTAGGTTTGATTACAGTAATAGGTATGGCAAAAGCGCCTAAACGCACGAAAATTTTCTCGAGTTGCTACAAGATCCGAATAGTATACTACCCCAGACGTGACATGCATATTATCTAACATGACGTTCCGCTCGTTGCGCCAGAGAATGCACTCCCAAAGGATGTGATGAGCTGTTTGTTCAAAATTGGAGTTTGAGGTCGAACATTGACAAAATGGTGAATCTACTAGTGTAAAATAGAATAATTTACTTCTAAAATTCTCATGGCCTGTGAGGAATTGGGCTACATAGTGGTCAATTTCTAGCCAAGTTCTCTCCAAACGTTCACGAACAGATGGAAAGAATAGATATAGATGACGACCTTTTGTTGACGAATCCCATCTTGCCTGCCATTCGGTCAGGAGTTTATCGTTAACGACGGATTGCGGTGCAAAAAGTCTAGTAATTTTATTACAATCGCGTGGTAAAAGAAAATTGTTAGTCATGTTTTCCCTAGTGGAATAATACATGGACGCACGTTTTTGTATCTCTAAGTCGACCGGAAGTACACCTGCAAGTACTGGTAAGGCTTCGGTGCTAACTGTTCGGTATGCCTTACACAGAAATATTAGCGCTAATCGTTGACTCTGCAGTAACTTACGCCGAGCCGCGCCTATGGTAGTACGGTCAGCCCAGGCTGGTGCACCATAACAGATACAGCCCAGATATGTGGCTGTATATATAATTTTAAGTGTGTTAAAACGAAGGCCCCAGGTGGAAGTTGAAATTCTGGTAAGCGCATAGAAATAGAAATAGCTTTTGTATAGCTCTTGGGATATAAAATCAGCTTTAAATTTCAAAATTCTGAAAAAACGCGCCTTTCTATAACAGCGGTTCCCACCCTTTTGCCCTAAACCTACTCTCTTAACACATTCATATGATTTAATATGCTTTCGGTTTAAGTACTTCGACAGACTACCTACCTGCTTGACATTGACAATGAGATTAGAGATATTACGATTCGTGATTTCTTGATACGTAGTATTTTTAGTCTGTGATTTCTTGATAGTTTTAGTGAAAGAAAAATCTTTTTTAATTGCTAGTAATTTAAATGATAGTCATTTACATGATAGTCATTCATCATCATCATCATTTCAGCCTATTGCCGTCCACTGCTGGACGTAGGCCTCCCTCATGTTACGCCACAATGTGTGGTCCTGTGCCGCCTGCATCCAACGACGCCTAACAACTTTCACTAGGTCATCGGTCCACCTAGTGTTGGCGTCCTACACTGCGTCGTCCGATACGTGGTCGCCACTCGAGAACCTTTCTTCCCCAGCGGTTGTCAGTTCGTCGAGCGATGTGGCCTGCCCATTGCCACTTCAGCGTGCTAATTCTTCATGTTATGTCGGTTATACCCGTTCTTCTGCGGATTTCCGTATTCCGGATTCTATCTCGCAGAGAAATCCCGAGCATAGCACGCTGAGCGACTTTGAGCCTTGTTATGAGGCCTACATTCAGGGACCACGTTTCCGTGTCGTAAGTCAACACTGGTAACACACACTGGTCGTAGACCTGCGTTTTCAGACACTGAGGTATGTTGGACGAGAAGATCCTCTTAAGTTTTCCGATCGACAACTTTGTGAATCGCATTGCCAACTAGGACCGGTACAGGAATGACATGGGCATTTGACACGACTTTCGTCTTGTCCATGTTCATTCGTAAACCCACTAGTTGGGATACCCTGCTGAGATCATTGAGCATTCTGCCAAGGTCCTCCATGGATTGTGCCATAACGACGATATATGTATATGCCATAAATGATAGAGAATTATAAAATCTATTTGGAAATCCGAAATTAGATTCTTTGATTTTTTTGTTGAGTAGAGTGGCAGCATAATTATTTTTACAATTATTTTAATCTTTATACATTGACAAATATCTGCCAGGATTTAAGGGTAAATTATTTAGGTGCAAGTAAGACTGACTGTCTGACTGACAACGCTTCGGTATTTCCGTGTGGTGACGGAGTAAGAATACAATTCATCACTCCCTATCTTGCCCGTGGGTGATCGAACATATCTGTAAGTCTTTACAATTTGTGGCTCAGGTTTATAAGTGGTTGTTTGCCGCCCGCTCTCGTCGCCTAGGCCGAATCGGACGGAGCGCGACACACCCTAGTCTGCCGCCAAAAAGAAAAGTTTATAAGTGGTAGGATCACACTGTCGACAGTCGTCTGTCTATATCCACAGACTGATCTGTCTGTAGTATCACACTCTCGCAGAAAATTAATGTTTGAGTAGTATCAATTTGTTCAGTAACAGTGCAGTCACTTTGTACGGCAAATGAAAGAGCCGGAAGTTCAACTTTCTGAGAGTGTTTGCGTGAGGTGGGTTTAGGTGATGCCTTTAGTATCACCGAGCCTCATGGTGGGCAGCAGTCGAGCAAGGGTCCATAAGTTACGGTATTACTTACCATCAGGTGCGCTATTTGCTTGATTGCCACCGACAGAAAAAAAACAAGGGAGCTTGTTATGCCTTCTTGCCGGCCTTTCAGGAATGTATACCCAGTGGCGGATTAAGAAAGTTGAGGTGTTGTTGTTCACCATTACGTACATTAAAAGAAGAAAGTTACGGCCCCAGAATTGTGAACCTTTTTTTTTTTTGGGGTGGGCTGCGGTCGGCGCGCCTCCGCACCACTCCTTCCGGGGCGATAGAGGGTAAGCCCCTCTGTACGCACGCAACACCCGCAACCCACCCGAAAACCACGTCGCCTTCGTCGTTGGGCCGACCACTGGAGCAGGGTTACTTGTCATCAGTGGTTGGCCCGACGGAATACTTCCTACCCGGAGCACCCTCCCATCGACCGACGTCCCCCCCTCGGGGAGGACGTCGGTCTTTCCTCACGCGGTCGGCCTCTCGGCGGGTGACGGACTAATCCCCGGTCACGTCACCCGCGGCCTCAGCTAGGGCGACATTGCACGCAGGTAATCCCGCCTGCGCCGCCCCAATCGCCGGCAGCGGGTCGCATCATCGAGGCTGTGCTCCTCGCGCTCGCGACCCGCCGCCTCCTTCTGCGAGATAACTGCCTCGCAGAAGGCTGCGACCACGTCCCAATTCCTGATGCTGCCGAGCATCTCCCTAGCGATGGTCGGCAGCGTCAGGTCTGCACCGATGATTGCGACGAGATGATCCTGGAGATGATCCTGACCGCCATGACCTTCTGTGGACGCCACAGAAGGGCCCTAAGTCGGGCGGTCATGGATCCCGCCCACACCGGTGCGCCGTAGAGGGCCATCGACCGGATGAACCGTGAACCTAGCGGGTGTTCCAGAATTTTTGTAATGTGCATGCGATGGTTTATACTGTGGGAAAGATGAGATACCTCTTTTTGGCGTCGCTTTTCCTTTCATCAATGAAATCAATTATAGTGAGTATAGCGGATGTCGCTGAGCATCCAGCACCAATTCTTGTAGCGTGTAGGCCAACTATTATGCAGTATAGAAGCGTGCGTTGTTTTAAGCGCAGCGGGGATGGCAAATTGACCAAAGCTGGTTGTATACAGGCAAAATGCGTTGAGAGTTTGTTAAACAGAATTTATTTTCCGTCACAATTAAAAATTGTTTAGAGCTGATGGAATTATCCTTAGCCGAAGCAACAGGTGATCGGACTGGGGGTTTGTCCGGCCATCCAAGCAGAGGCAAGCATGTAAGGTGGATGCCCCGTATCGACTTGAGAATATATCCGAAAGGGAACAGGAGAATGTACCCGGACATCGATCATCGTCTTAGTAATACTGATTATTTCAGCAGTAAATATTTTTTGAAACTCATAATGTAACTTAAAAATGCTGCAGTTTTTCTTTTACGTCTACCGACGTTATGTCTTCTCCATGAAGGACGCAAAAACCTGCTGAGGAATTATCAGGCGAATGCTCAACAACCCTCCTAATATCACTTTTACCAGTGGACGTCAATAGCCTAATGCAGGGGTTGGCAAGTAACTTTAGATGGGGACCTGAAACTGTGGGCAAATGTTAATGAGGTCCAGAAAAAAACATCTGATAATAATTAAGTGCCACTACTTCTATTCTTTATTTTATAGTTTTAAATAAAAATCTGAATTATAAAGCACAAGACCTAAAATAAATGTGAGAACAATTTTTTTTTTGGGGTTGGGTTTCGGTCGGCGCACTCCTCGCACCACTGCGTCCGGGGTGACAGAGGGGCGTAAGCACGCCTACCCGTAACCCACCCGTGACACGTCGCCTTCGTCGTTGGGCGGACCACCGGAACAGGGTGACTTAGCGTCAGTGGTCAGCCCGACGAAATACCCCCCTGAGGAGTACCCTCTCCTCGACCGACGTCCCCCCTCCCCTGGGGATCATGAAGATAATAATGTAGCCATGTTTCTAAAAGCGACACCAACAAAATTAATATGAGATGAACAGTGCTAATCTGTATTCATCAATGTTATGAAACAGCTGCGTGATGCGAATATTAGGTATAGCAAACGTTTGTTAGATAATAAAGGTCTTAACGTTAGCAAAGTAGGTAACCATACGTTATTGACATACTAAAGGATTAGATTATAAACGATATTGAAACCTTTCAATGTTATCTATTAGCTTTATTGTACAATTTATGTTGTCTCCTTCCAGCGAGCGTTTGGACAATAGTTTTATGTCCGGACGTCTGCCTGACGTCAACTTTTCTTGGAAATATAATTATTGACTAGACAGCATCAGATGGAGTTCGCCTAGTTCGAAATAAACGACATAGTGGTCTCGCACGACACCTATGAACAATATAAAGACTGGTAGTTTTCATAACCGCCACCACATATCAATAAGACAATGAATGGTTTAATGATAACTTTCTTTTCAATTTTACATTGACTACATATATCACAATCACTACACAGTTTCTTAGGGATATGTTACGATGCCCTAGCCGAGGCCGCGGGTGACTGGACCGGGGAGTTAGTCCGTCACCCGCCGAGAGGCCGACCGCGCGAGGAAAGACCAACGTCCTCCCCGAGGGGGGGACGTCGGTCGTCCACTGATGACAAGTCACCCGACACCGGTGGTCGGCCCAACGACGACGTGTCACGGGTGGGTTACGGGTGTGCGCGCTTATGTCCCTCTGTCGCTCCGGCCGTAGCCCACCCCGAAAAAAGGGATATGTTATGATTCACCTGTAGGGAGTCTGACCGCGTGACGGGGACCGATGTCCCGTGAGGGGTGTTAGGGAGGAAGCTTACCCCGAAGAGTATCCCGCCGGGCTGGTCACAGATGACAAGGAACTCGCTACCGGTGACCCAATGGCGAAGGGGAAGGAATAAGGTGAGTTATGGGACCGAAATGATGAGATGATGATTAAATGTATTTCTTATATTATCAGGAACATAATTTAGTTCGAAAAAGTTTATTTTTTTATGTAACTTATGCATGACCGCTCATTGTTGCTGTTTTTACTTCGTTCTAACAATGTTTTTTACAACGTAAATGTATTCTATGACGCACTATTTCTCCTTCTTTTCACCTCGTTTCACACATTATCATTATAATAGTCATTCGAATAAAGTTATTAATTTAATACATTGTATTTCCGTTGATGTTGTATTCTACCCCTGAGTTAGATCAAGTAGGGATTCCATAATTTAGAATTGAATGACTACGGTCAATGCTAACACTATATAGTGTTGGCATTGATGATATTACCCGTTAAGCAATTCGACTAGCAAGGCCTCGGTCCGGTATTCGGGACGTCGAAGGCTTCCGGCTGGTGCTGATGGCGTGGCTGGGTCGGCAGCACGTGGTCCTCTCCTTTCGATTGGTGCAGGACTTGACTGGTCAATGGTCATGATTGCTTCGCGAAGTGCCTGTACGAGATCGCGAGGAGGGAGAGGATACCGGTCTGCCACCACTGCGATTGTGACAAGGACACGGCGCAGCACACGGTCTAGGTGCCTGGGCAGAGCACACCGTAAATTCGTCACAATCATCAGTCGACCTGACACTGCTGACCGTTGCTAAAACGATCCTCGACAGTGTCAGGAAGTGGTACGCGGTCGCCGCCTTTTGCGAATCACTTACTTCGCGGAAGGAGATGTCGGGGCGCGTACGAGTGTAACTCCTCTGCGGCGATACGCTTCGCCGCCGGTGACTTGGGTGCATAGACGCGAGTACCAACGCTTGATGCCGCTCTAGCTGTGACAACGGGTGACTGGACTGGCGATTTATAGTCAGATCACCCGAGGACAGGCTGACCGCGTGAGGGCGACTCGAGACAGTTCCCAAAAAGGTAACCCACCTGGACAGGGCATTGATGACAAGATGGGCTACCGGTGGCCCGCTTATTGAGAGAGGTACGCACCCAGCAGGCAATGAGTTCGTTCGCCGTCCCCCTCTCTTCGCCACGGATAGATCGAACGGTGGACGACGCATCTTGACCTGCCGCTAAAAAAATGTTATAGATAAAATACTAGTGTTAACACATATACATTTAATATCCTTTTAAATTCTATCCATCCATCAGCCTACAGACGTCTACTGCATGACATAGGCCTCCCCACGAGAATGCCACTCGGAACGGTCCTGCGCCACCTGCATCCAACGGTTCCCTGCGACTTTGAGAATGTCGTCAGTCCACCTAGTGAGGGGTCGTCCTACGCTGCGCCGTCCGACTAAATTCTTTATAGTACAATAAACAAAGTTACCCTTTACCGAACAAAGTACAAAATAATATGCATGCTTAAAATATAATTGTATAATTTATCTCAATGTCCTTTAGAAGTGTGGTCTCCACGTTTAAGGCGTAAAATACAATTTATTTAGTATTAACTTTAGAGCTGTTGAGTATTATACATCAAGCGTGTTGTTTTTTAATCTTTTAAATTTAGTGATAGTTGTTACTTAACGTGACGTGCATAGTGATTTAATTATATTTTAATTATCCTTAATTACATTGTGCATAATAAAATAAATAAATACGCCAATTTTAAAAGAGTATCCATAAGTAACGTGAATTTGTAATATACACAGTGTACGTTTTAATTTAATTTAAATTGTGTATGCTAATAAATATTGAGTAATGATACGAAAACGTGCGTGTAAATAAATACGATTGTAATATTATACGTAAATTTTATCATCAAGATAAGCATCTAAATCATTCATTCTAATCATCATCATCTAAGCATCTAAATTATTGTTATAAAACTTGGTAACTTAAGAATGTGTCTTAATTTTTCTGTAGGTTATCAAGAGAAGGAAAGCTCGTAATAAAACCCTATACTAACCTGTCAGCGTCGTATAGTATGTCGTGATGGTGAAATAATACTGGAATTGGTAAATAAACGATTGCGATGAGGACACGGCGCAGCACACATTCGAGGTGTGTACCTACCGCATGATGTGCTGTGGAGCGCCGTGAACTCGTCGCAATCATCGGTGCCGACCTGACGCTGCCGGCCATCGCTAGGGAGATAGTTGCCCGCACCAGGAACTGAGACGCCATCACCGCCTTCTGCGAGGCTGTCATCGCGTGGAAGGAGGCAGCGAACCGTGTGCGGGAGGAACGACTACACGCGGACACGGTCCTCTGCCGGCGACTGGGGTGGTGCCACCCTAGCAGAGGCTGCGGGTGACCAGACCAGAGATTTAGTCCGGGCACCCGCGGAAAGGTTAGCCTTGCGACGGCGATGGGCGTCCCGGTAGGGGATGTCGACGGGAGAGGGTACTCCCTCGGGGTATTCCGTCGGGTCGACCACTGAAGTCAAGGAACTCTGCACCGGTGGTCGGCCCAACGACGAACGCAACGTGCTATATGGGTGGGTTACGGGTGTGCGTGCTTAAGCCCCTCGGTCGCCCCGGACGGAGCTGAGCAAGGAGTGCGCCGACCGTAACCCACCCTCTAAAAAAAAAAAGTGGGTAAATAAAAACTCTGTAATAAAAACTTCCTGGACATTTCTAACTCCTTTTCTATATGTGCTTTTTTAATTTTTCTAGTGCAATAAGCAACACTGACAATCTTGTGGTCACCGTCTCAAATATTGGTTTACATAAAAATGTTGTCTGTGGGTTCTTCAGAAGGATTAGGCGATAGTACCAACATGTCTGGAATTACGACATTTAGACAGCACGTTAAATACGATTTGAAAAATTACATTTCGTGGTCAAAGACGTGGAACTAAGTATATATATAATAGAAAAACATAGGATTATAAATATATTGTGTGTCATCATCTTTGTCATTTCAGCTTTCATACTGCCCACTGTTGGGCTCGAGTGTCCTCCATAATAGCAGCATAACTAACTTACCGACTTACTTCATTTTATCTCGAGTTTTTTTGTCTCTTCCGTAGATAATATGTAGACGACTAAGGCATATACTATATACTACCTGACCCAAAAGACACTGTATATAAAAATAGTTCAAAAAAATATAACAAAATAATAATTGAAATCAATGGTGGTTTTCCTAAACCACCATCTCCATGGACAAGAAAGGGATTGACCAATTATATTCTTATTCTGTTACCTCACAGACAGGTTTATGTGTATTTATTTATTAGAAGAAAGTTATAATGGGCCAACAGTTTGATTATCATCGTCATCATCGCAGCCCACATACGTCCCACTGTTGGGCTCGGACCGCCTCTACTATGGGAAGGAAATTAACCTACCATACCACGCTGGTCAGACGTGTTGGTATAGCGCTTTGTTTCGAGTTCGACTTCTCTTACATAGATATTCTATGTATCCCTTAGTCGTATTTTACGACACCCCACGGGTGAGAGAGGGTGTGGTAAGAGTACAATTGTATTCTTACTCCATCACCGCACGGAAAACATTATGATCACGGGACCCTATATTGTTGCATTGTACGGGACCCTACGTTATGATCACAGGACCCTATACTGTTGCATTGCGCGGAACTCTACATTATGATTACGGGTTCCTACACTTTAATCACGGGATCCTATATTGTTGCATTGTACGGGATCCTACGTTATGATCACAGGACCCTATATTGTTGCATTGCGCGGAACTCTACATTATGATTACGGGTTCCTACACTTTAATCACGGGATCCTATATTGTTGCATAGTACGGGACTCTACATTATGATTACGGGATCCTACATTATGATCACGGGACCCTATATTGTTGCATTGCACGGGCCTTCACATTATGATTACAGGACTCTACATTATGATTACGGGATCCTACATTATGATCACGGGACCCTATATTGTTACATTGCACGGGACTCTACATTATGATTACGGGATCCTACATTATGATCACGGGACCCTATATTGTTACATTGCACGGGACTCTACATTATGATTACGGGATCCTACATTATGATCACGGGACCCTATATTGTTGCATTGCACGGGCCTTCACATTATGATTACAGGACTCTACATTATGATTACGGGATCCTACATTATGATCACGGGACCCTATATTGTTACATTGCACGGGACTCTACATTATGATTACGGGATCCTACATTATGATCACGGGACCCTATATTGTTACATTGCACGGGACTCTACATTATGATTACGGGATCCTACATTATGATCACGGGACCCTATATTGTTGCATTGCACGGGCCTTCACATTATGATTACAGGACTCTACATTATGATTACGGGATCCTACATTATGATCACGGGACCCTATAATGTTGCATTGCACGGGCCTTTACATTACATATGATTACGGGACCCAACATTATGATCACCGGACCCTATATTGTGCGTGCAGTAGAAAACTAGTGACCCACTCTAGTACTTTGTTGAAATTAGACACGACCGGTTTATATGTCGATTGCTATAATAATCTGGCATAAACTAAGTTCCGATTTTGTAGAATTTTAAACAGTTTATAAATAACACATGTCGTTTTATTGCAATTTTAATAGTAAAACGTATGTAAAATTAATCTACTATCTATCTCAGCTTGTATACGTCCCACTGTTGGCCTCGAGCCTCCTACACAGTAGGAGGGTGATTGGTACAACGCTGGTCAGACGTATTGGCATAGGGTTTTATTTCGAGTGTTCCTTCTCTTATACAGATATTATATACATATTATATCCCTTAGTTGTCTTTTACGACATCCACAGACAAGATAGGGAGTGGTGAATTGTATTCTTACTCCGTCACCACACGGAAAATTGGGCCCAGTATGGTATATTAAGTTAATTAGTCTCCTATTATGGAATAAGTTTGTGCCCAACATTGGAACATATATGAGCTGAGATGATCACGATGACTAATTGTATCCCTATTTCGTCACAGAAAATACCAAATACGAATTAAAATTTTTTTAATATTTTATTTTAGAGTTACATTTTCGTTCTTTCAATTTTTCACTATGCCATAACTTATTATAATAGGTATTACAGATAATACCTCGTTTACGCGAGTGTTAAACTAAAAAAAAACAAAACTTATTTTACGAATTTTACGGTGTTTTAAAATCGTTTTTACTATTCAAGCTGACAACTACAACTTACAGAATAAGTACTTTTCAGTATTTGTAATCAAGGTAGGACGTTTATCGTCTATTGTTTCGTCAAATCATCGTTGTTTTAGAGATTTTATAGCCGAGCATTAGGACTAACAAACATTACTAGATATTAATGTCGACCCATTAGGTAATTGCTAATATAAAAAAAACAGTTAAGTATTAAAATATAACTTAGTTTTCGGTCATTTATTATTTAATATTAATTTATTTTAATCTCCTTTAAATGTGGCTATTCAAAGGTGACCGTAGTTGACACGAATAGCATTAGCAACTGTACTTTTGTACTATATGTGACGGTCAATTACGTCAATTGATTTCTACTTTGTTTGTTCGAGCGGAATTATCCATAATGAAATCATATTGAAACCACAATGAAAACGCAGTGAAACCATAAATAAAATACCACGATGTTCACGATGATTGGCATAGGCTTCAATTTTAACGTCTTCTTTTTTTTGCAACAAGTCATCTGCATTAGTTGACTGTCATGCAAGCCACGGGCAAGAAAGAAGGTAGTGAATTGTATTCTGACTCTGTCATCACACGAATAATTATTAATTACCATATACTAATACCATTTGTTTGTTAATGGGGAAAGAATACAATTGACTGTCCCATATCTGGCTCATGAGTGTCGTAAAGGTATCTTTAGATAAAATTTAGACTAGGTCTAAGTAGAAATATGCCTATAATATCCATGCAACAGAAAGAAGACTTGGATTAAAATCCTATACCAACTCGTCTGACCAGCATGGTATAGCGTATATGCCTATTGTGGAAGCGGCTCGAGTCCAACAGTAGGACTGAGCTGAGCTGAAATATAATAATGTAATATTTATATTGAAACTAGCAACCCGCCCTCGCTTCGCTTCGGTTTCAGTCGCTTAAACCCGCGTAGTTCCCGTTCCTGTGGGAATACCGGGATAAAATATAGCCTATGTTACTCCCTGATATTATAGCTTTCCATTGGTGAAAGAATTTTTGAAATCGGTTCGGTGGTTTAAGCGTGAAAGCGTTACAAACAAACAAACAAACAAACATCCTTACTTTCGCATTTATAATATTAGTATGGATGTGTGTTAAAATTATCTATAATTTGTAAACAGCACGTTTTCGTATCGTTGCCTTGTTGTAAATTATCATGAACTAGCAACTCAACCTCGCTTCGCTTCGGTTTTAGTTGTTTTACCCGCGTAGTTCCCGTTCCCGTGGGAATACCAGGATAAAATATAGCATAGTTTACGCGTTGATATTATAGCTTTCCTTTGGTGAAAGAATTTTTGACATCGATCCAGCCGTTTTGAAGATTACCCGGGACAAACAGACAGACAGACAGACAAAAAAATATAAAATGACTTTTAGGTATAGTGCAAATAACTGTGTGAGCATGAAAAAAGCCTATTATTTTGACATTACAAACACACTTCAATTTTATTTATTGGTATAGATAAACAATCCTGAATATGGTTAATAGTAAAATAAAAATTTAAAGACAAAAAATATTGAACAGTATCTAAAAATATATTGAGTGCTTTTACCTAAATGGTGCAAAATATGAAATCTGTTTCAATTTTTCTATGGTTACTGCAAATATTAATATTCTCCCAAGCAATTTTCGATAATCGAGAATCAGAATGGCCAGCAGATTATAATTTTAAAGGTAATAATACACACACACTACATATTTTTGTTAAATTTTGCAAATTATTATGCATGGTTTTATTGATTCAGTTATTCATTTCAGTTTGGCATTCAGTTATCAAGCTATCTGAATCTATTATTGGATAAAGATAATGCCATAACAGCCATATTTGGCAGGTGGATTGGCGATCGGAGTTGGTGTTATATATAACAACCCAGAAGATGCCGCCGATTGCCTAAGTGATGCCTTAGATGGATATTAGACTCCGCCGAAAGAGTAGGGGTGGCGGCATATTGTATTTTTAAACCGTCACTACACTGGATTCACTCTCAATTTTCAGGTTTAAAAACTCCTTGAGATCCACCCATGCGTCCACCCAATAGTACTTTAGCTTTGATAATTGGGTATAGATCTTCTCAAGATAACATAATAAGTAGTTCTTTGCTGCCTGCATTTTATTTTACTACTTTTACTAATTGGTGAGCCCATTTGGGTCTAGATTCCTAAAATTCTAACATGTAGATCCGAGAACTTCAATCGAAAATGGATCTCATAGGTTATTTCTATAGCGAGCATTGCGCCATTTTGTTATTTCAGAGGAGTAATCTTTCGGATAATGTCCGTGACGTATATTCTTTTTCATATCCTGTGCTTTCGATATATGTACTTTGGATATGCTGTAAATATGTGCGATTTTGAGCATATGTAGAATAACTATAAGATGACATGAATATTAAGCCTGATTTTCTTCTTGTTAATGTTCTTTTGTAGATTCAGAATTTATGTTATCCAATTTAAATTTGTTCACATATGTGCACTTATGATAACGAAAATATTCAGAATGTTTAATTTTATATTCACGTGTTTTCAGATGGTGAAACATTCGACTTTATCGTAGTAGGCAGTGGATCTGGAGGAGCTGTTGTTGCCACCAGACTCTCCGAGATCCCAACTTTCAATGTACTCCTCATTGAGGCGGGAGGAGATCCACCATTTACAAGCGTGGTTAGTACAACACTAATTTATCTTAATACTTTCATAAAACTAGTGGTAAAGTCTTTTTAGATTTCAGTAATTACTTATTTAACTGAAATCTTTATTATTAAGTGCTTAATAAACAAAGCGGTAAAACAGACGTCTGATCCTCTTATATATCCTCACTATGTGTCTCTTTCCTTTCTTTTTTGTCTTCCTTTTATTTTTATTATTTATTCTTAGGTAGGCTACGCATTTCGGTAATAAAAATACAATCTAAAAATGTCAGCTATCTTATATTAAGTTTTATGAATAATTTCATCAGTTATTGTAAATTAAAAGTCTCTTTACTATTCAATCAAAACATCTAATTCAATTACAAATACATAGCGTTAAATCTATGATATAGTCTATAAAACTGTCTTATAAAATTAACATTTTGTTTTTCAGACTCCAGGACTATTCGCGTTACTTCAATATACGGAACACGATTGGAACTTTAAGGCTTACACTGACGAAGGTATAGGCCAAGCACATCCAGGCAGGATGATCCCTTACACTCGAGGAAAACTCCTGGGGGGCTGTTCTTCCACTAATTACCTTATTTTTTCTAGAGGAGTACCTCAAGACTACAATGAATGGGACAAAGTAGCCCCTGGGTGGAATTGGGATAATGTTCTTTATTATTTCAAGAAACTCGAAGGTATGACTGATGTGTCGGTATTTAAAAGCCTAGAAAATTCTTACTTACATTCTGCGGATGGACCCGTGAAAATATCTAGGCAATTAAAATTTGAATCAACTGCTGAATTAGATGATATCAGACTAAATTCATTAGAAGAAATGGGTATAAAAAGAGTTCTAGAAATTAACGGTCCAGAAATTACGGGAGCCGCACGCCCACATATGACATTTTATAATGGTAGAAGATCTAGTACGGCAGAAGCTTACTTAAAACCAGCAAACGACAGATCAAATCTTAAAATAGCAAAATATTCAACAGTAACCAAGGTACTAATCGATCCCCAATCGTTAAAAGCTTATGGTGTAGAGGTTGCCAGAGGTAAGAGAGTAATGCAAGTTTATGCTACGAAAGAAGTCATAGTTTCCGCTGGAGTTTTCAATAGCCCAAAAATTTTATTACACTCAGGTATAGGACCTCATGAGGTTCTTTCAAAATTTGGCATAAATTCTTTAGTAGATTTACCAGTGGGTAAGAACTTCCATGATCATCAATTCGTACTATTGCCAATAAAAGGCAAACTCGACTTAAGTACAATTGTTCAAAATAACAAATTATTTTCTAATTTAGACACACTTCCTATACCGATACAGAGTGGTTTCTTTAGACTTAATGACAGTTTCGCTAGTTATCCAAATGAACTACAGCCGCATTTTCAATTTTTTAACATATATGTCGGAGCAGGTGCTGCACCTATAGCCTTTCTGGGTTGTTCATTAATACCAAACTTTGACAAGAAATACTGTGCATCCCTAATGAAAGCCAATATCTTAACCGATTTCGATAACATTTTGTTAATTTTATTGCATCCTTTATCAAGAGGTGAGGTCACTTTGAGTAGTAATGATCCCTTAGATGACCCTGTAATAAATTTAGGCTATTTTAGAAATGAATATGATATTAAGGTTGCAACGAAAGGACTGCAATATATGAACAGTTTGGTAAACACGACATATTTTAGGCAAGTAGGTAGTAGCTTAGTTAAGCTTAATGTTAAGGGATGCAATGATATTGATTGGGGTTCAGAGGCATATTGGAGATGTTATGTTAAAAATGCCGTGACTGCTATGTTGCATGGTGTCGGCACTTGCAGTATGGGCCCAAACGGTGTAGTAAACGAGAGGCTACAAGTGCATAATGTGAGTGGCTTGCGAGTGGTCGATGCATCTGTTATACCAAAGATTCCGAGTGGCAATACTAATACCCCTGTTATGATGATTGGCGAGAAAGCAGCGGATATGATTAAAGCTGATTATGGAGTGTTAAATACGTAAGACCAATCAAAACTGAAAGAAAATTTTAATTCAGAAAACAGAAGCTGAATCTATTGAATTGGTGGTGGCTTATTAGAAAAACTTGTGTGTTCTAATAAATTTCGTTAAACATATGTATGTATATGAACAGTAATTTTATAGACGGGTTGCTTATAAATAAACAAAACACAATACCAAATAATAGTTAATAAGAAAATAAAAATGTTTTTGTTATTACCACCATTTTCTTTTTTTTTGGTGGGTTATGGTCAGCCAACACGACTTCCGTTCCCTTCGAGGAGACGAAAGGGTGGCGCGCGGCCACATAACACCTCGGGCTTCCTCCCCTTCGCAAGCTTTCGGCTGGCAGCTTGGCTGACGAGGGACATTAATCATACTGTAAATGACCAATAAAGAAACCATGTTAATGATTTTTCTATTAAACTGATTTAATTTGCTGGTATTGCTATATCATAATCTATGTCTCTTGAGCAAGTAAAAGGCAGGTAATCGTCACCATACGGCTAATAATATTAGTGTATATGGTAGAAGCCTGATGTCAAATAAGGCACAAATTTGGATTAAATCTCTATGTGGTATAAAAGAAGGTGAATTTATGTAAGACACATATTACAAAGTAGATAATTTTTTTTCTATTAATGTCCAAAGTAGTAAGATTATATATTTATGTATATTCCACTACTGATCTCGAGTCTTCGCCGTAATGGGAGTGTAATTGAATACTATACAAAGCAAACGTAATACGATTTCATTTTGATTTATCCTTCTTTCGCGTTCACGTTGTTTAGTCGCCATGTACGATTACCCATACTATAAAAAGAGATAGTGATACTATATTCTCGAAATTCTATATGATAAACGCGGGTTTACGGGCACCTTTACACAGAATTACTAATAATTATAATCAATACTTTGGTAGCATGGATATGTTTGCATCATCGGCAGCAAAATTCAAAGCACTTATATCTGAAAAAGTACAAACTTGTAAATTGTGATCAATATTTTTAGTGTATTACAGCATATCTTATACTACTATAGATATGGTATGTAAGTCATATAACTGTTACGTTAATGTATTACAGCACTTGATGATTTCTTATATTCTCTGTAATGGTGTTGGATTTCAATTTTTATTTGTCTGCTGATTGCATATTCGCACTGCTAAATGCTTAGGTATCACGTGGAAAATGCTATTGGCTACATATTTGTATCATATTTATTCAGCTTACACTTTATTGTAAAATTTAGTCTGTAACCGTTTGTTTTCCTAAATAAATAAAATAAAATAAAAAATTAAAAATAAAATAAGAAAAACAAATATGTAGAATCCATTTTTTTACGTTTGACTGGAAAATCTTCTAATTTCGTGCTTGGAAAAAACTGATTAACACTTTTAACTCGATCCAGGGTTAAAGATTCGTCAGTTAGTTGCATGTTCATGCCAAGACGTCTGAAGGATAGGGATGCATATGATAGGTACATATAATCTGTGCAGGAGATGGTAAATTTGAAATAAAACCCTACACCTACACGTCAGACCATCGTGGTGTAGTATGTCAATTTGCCTACGATTGCGGAAGAGGGTAGTGTTGAAATAGGCGGTATATAAGACGAGATGATGATTAAATGTTTTTTTTTTAATTATTTTGACATATGCATGACCGTTTATTGTTGCCGTTTTTACTTCGTTCTACCAAAAAAAAAAAAATTGCGTATTACACTTAATATTTTTTTTACAACGAACATGTACACTATCACGCACGCAAGACAGAGAAATAACTGCCTAATCTTTCCTTTTCTTTTACGTATTATTATTTAAATAATCATTCGAATAAAGTTATTATTTATGCGTTAATGTATTCTAGCCTTAAATTAGATTAAAAGTAACCATAATTTCATATAGTGTTGGTATTTTATCTTATAGCTATCTATTTGGTTCAAAAACAAGTTTTAAAATATATTAGTCCATGAGCAAGTGTTAAACAAATTTATGAATGTCAAAAAACCGAATTCTAACTCTAATTTCTTTATCTCCATTAATTGCTATAATGGAGATAAAGAAATTTCTAATTACGTTAGATTCTCAAGAAACTTAAAGAAAAGTGGAATTAGATTAGTATAAGTAACCTACAACTTCAATAGCCGTAATTTAAAACATTATTTTACACAAATGCTTTTAATTAATATAGATAAAGATAGATAAAGTGCTTACACACATACATTTAATAACCTTTTTAAATATAAGCTAATTATATATTTTTACACATAGAACAAGTTGAAGACAAAATCCGTGTAGCGTTCCTATTGGCGATGAATGTGTTTGTGCTTTATGTTTGACAAAACGCAATCTACCAATCATCAATAAATCGATGTCCACTGTTAGAAATATGAAATACCTTCGCCACGAAGAGTCGAAAATTCCATAATCAGCGTGCTTGGTGAGTGAGGAGCAAAATCAAACAATTATTGTGTGAATTGCATAAATTTCATATTGCCGGGTAATCTACAAAACTGCTAGACCGAGACTGATAATCTTTTACTACCAGGTCTACCAGTCCTTACGGAACGAAAACTCTGCGAGTGAAACCGACGGATGTTTTTCTTTTTTTTTATTGCCAACAGTGGCAAACGAGCAAGCAGCACACCTGATGGTAAGTGAAACTGCTGCACATGGACCTTTGCAATACCAGGGGCACAGCCAGGCCGCTGCCTACCGTGAAGGAAATACTCTTCTTAAACCTCGTTTCAAGAAGGACATGTCATAGCGCTCGGGAAACACAGCAGCAGGTAGTTCATTCCAGAGCTTGCACGTACGTGGGAGAAATGATCGCTGGAAACGTACATGGATGTTGACCAATTTTAAAAATTCTTTCACCAATAGAAAGCTATTCCGGGTGGTGATGGAGTAAGAATATAATTCGTCACTCCCTATCATGCCTGTGTCGTAAAAGACAACTAAGGGATATAATATGCAAATAAAATATGTTCATGTGCACCTAGATACAAAACCCTATTCCAACACGCCTGACCAACGAGGAACTAGTAGGTCAATTGTCCACCTATTGTGGAGGAGGTCTGAACCCAATTGTGGGGACTGACGTAAGCTGAGATGTTGAAGTCCATAAGTACTCAATATGATTGATATTTGTAACTGAAAATAGGTTTAGAAATTGCTGTTATTATAAAAGTGTAGGTAATAAGAGCAATTTCTAAACGCCACACTCTCGCAGAAAATCGACGTCTAAGTAGTAGCAATTTGTTACTGCGCTTTGTTCAGTGAGCGAGAGAGCCGGAAGCCCAACTTTCTGAGGGTGTTTGCGTGTGGAGGGTTTTGGTGGTGCCTTTGGTATCACCGAGCTTCAATGCACGCATTCACACTCCCTTCACTTTCTTCGCGGTAGGCAGCGGCCTTGTAAAGGTCCATGAGCGGCAGCAACACTTACCATCAGGTGTACTGTTTGCTCGTTTGCCACCGTTTGCAATAAAAAAAAAGTATAGGTATAGTGAAGGCGTCGACACTTGGACAGAGAGACACATATTGCTACATATTCTTTTTAGTACCACGAAAAAGTTACACTTTACCGAACAAACTTTAAAATAATATGCGTGCTTAAAATATAATTGTATAATTTATCTCAATGTCATTTAGAAGAGTGGTCGCCACGTTTAGGCATATAATACAATTTATTTAGTATTAGCTTTAGTTGAGTATTATACACCAAGCCAAGCCAAATGATAATTATTCCTTAGTGTGACGTAGATAATGATATATATTTTTTTATTTACGTGTACACATTAATTACAATATAAATGTCATTAAATAAATACGCCATAATATTTCATAAGTATAATCATAACGTGAATTTGCAATATACATGGTGTACGATTTTGTTATACAATGTACTCGTAATTTATATTTTGTAAGCCGATCGATATTGGGTAATGATACGAAAGCGTTTGGGTAAAAAATATTGTAATAATACACAAATTTTATGATAAAGATAAGCATGTTATAAAACTTGGTAACCTTCATAATTACAACTTAACATAAAAAAAACCTCTATAAGCGTAAATTACGTAAAAGTTTAAAAAATATTTTAAGACACGATCTTGCCGCATTGTATCATTCAAGAATGCAATGTATCATATTCCTGCACGTATTGTAGACAGAACGCCTAAGATTTTTGGATGCAAATATCTTTACATTTTCTTGCGAATATCGTAGTTTTGTCAAATCTATTCAGAGAATGAGTATTTGACTTCTATTCACGTCAAACTCTTTAGAATCTGGTGGTAGGTTTCAGTTACGGACTTGTTACTATCCACATCAGAGGCCATATAACTATATTTTCCCAAAACTTTGAAATCCTTATAGTGACGGTTTAAGAATATACCATACTACATTCTATTTGGCCCTTTGGATCTTGGTGATCCCTTAGCCAGTTTCTACGACTTCCATGAGTCGTAGAAACTGGCTAAGGGATCACCAGGAGAATGGACAATAGCACTTTTTCGGGTAACTTAATAACACCAACCATCATCATCATCTCAGCCCACGTAAGTTCCAATGTCGGGTTCGGGCCTCTTCCATAATGGGAAGAAAATTAATACACTATAGCGCGCGCGTAGGACTTAATATCGAGTTTTCCTTCCCTTACATAGATGTTATCTGTATAGCCTTTAGGGCGCCTTCAAATATGCCGCAAAGTGCCGCAGCGCTGCAGACGTGCTGCCACCGCGCGGCTCTTTGCAGCAAATTTGAAGCCGCCCTTAGTCATCTTTTACTACATCTACGTGCAAGGTAGGGAGTGGTGAATTTTATTCTTATACCGTCACTCCACAGAAAGCATAAGACTCATAGTGATCGTTAATTCGAATGCCGAGAATGACGATAACATTTTCCTCCATTTAAAGATGCCTAGGTATAAAAGTTAACAACAATAGAACGATTCGAAGTGATAGATCGATCGCAGATTGAAAGTTTTTGCTTCCCCGCAAATGTATATACTTTTTTGATAAGAGGTCTCTGGACAACACCAAGATGTACATAGACTAAGGAAGGGGGAGAAAAATTGTGCATGATATTTCTCCGCGTGGTGTCGAAGTAAGAATACAATTCAACACTCCCTTTCTTGCCTGTGGATGTCAGAAAAGACGATTAAGGGATTAAAATATGCACATAACATCTATGCAAGAGACGGTAAACTCGAAATAAAATCATTTACCAACACGTCTGAACAGCGTAGGTAATTTTTCTCACTGTCGAGAAGGTTCGAGTCTAATAGTGGGACGAATATGAGTCGGGATGATAATGATATTCGCTAGTGACCGTGAATACTGTAAAGTGTTCGAAACGTCGGGCAATCATAAAATACAAACGAGATAAAATCCGTAAAGTAGTTTTATTTACAACTAGCTGACCGGGAGAACTTCGTACCGCCATAATTTTTTTCGTAAATATATTTTCTTCTTCCTCTTCTTCTTAAGTTATGGCAATAAGCTACAATTGTGAGCTATTGGTGCCAGTGTCGAGTTATAATATATATAATATTCTTCACGTCTTCAGTCATCGTATTTTAGTCTTAGTCGTTACCATGGTGCTGAGAACCAAAACCATGGTTCCTCTGGGAATTTTGGCCGAATATGAAAATGCACGCAATTCACTATTATATCCTGTTCACTATATTTCAACATTTTATCCGCATTACATTACATAAAATATCAGCAAAATTATTTAATATAACACAGTAAAACACTGAAATAATGAAAAAATAAATAAGCGCTACATGACATTTTGGTAAAGTCCTAAATATATTTTCTAAATTTCCGAAAATATAGTTAGTCTATAGCTGTCATTTGTGTTTTGTTATTATATGATAGATGCGTTTTTGTTATATCACGTTTCATAGTGACTCGTATTCTCTTTGACGTTTTATGTCAAGTCCCACGGGACCCCGCACGAACGGGATAGAAAGTATCCTATGTCCGTCTCCTGGTTCTAAGCTACCTCCTAGCCATTTTTCAGGTAAATCGGTACAACCGTTCTTGAGTTATAAATAGTGTAACTAACACGACTTTCTTTTATATAAACTCATTTGCAAAAAAAACGGGCGGTTTTGATTTTCATTCATATTTAAAAAGATACAATACCAAAAAGGTTTCAATCGTTTGTACACGTTACTGGCCGGTTTTAAAAATGCTGTGGTATTTAAAAAAGTACGTTCTAAATTAAATTTTTCATTTGATGTTCATTTTTACAGAAAACCCCTTTTTATCCTACATTTTTGGCGCGAAGTTCCAGAAGTTAACATCGACTTTCATAACTTTTATTCAATTTTTATCGATTAATTTCATATCCTTGACTGTCAAAGCTTTATTTAATGCTGTTTGGCTGTATCAAAAATGGTAGATAAAGTGGTAAAAGCTACCAAAATTATCGCGCTGCTTGAAGAGGGTTGCAGCCAATGTTTCGTGGCTAGGAGGCTAAATGTTAGTCGCTCGACAGTCCAAAGGACCTGGCAGCGATATCAGGAGACTGGTTCCGTCGAGAGAAGGCCTGGTTCTGGAAGAAAACCATGTACCCAACCACGGGATGATCGTTTTCTTGTGAGTCGCGCATTGAGAAATCGCAAATCTTCGTATGTGGATCTTAAGAACAACCTCCAAGAAGTAAGAAATGTGCATATTAGTCTATGGACGGTCAGGAGGAGGCTTCTCGCTGCCAATATACGCAGTCACCGCCCGGCCCGCGGCCCCAAATTACTCCGTGAGCACAGAGTTCACAGGCTTAGGTTCGCTAGAAATTGTGAATCATGGACTCAAGACGATTGGAATAGGGTTTTGTTTTCTGATGAAGCCAGGATATCTCTGTTCGGTGAAGATCGACGTCGGCGAGTGCTAAGAAGACAAGGAGAACGCTTTGCAGAGGCATGTTTCGAAGAAATCACACCTTATGGTGGGGGCTCTGTTATGTTTTGGGCAGGAATAAATTCAATGGATCGTACAGAGTTAGTCTTCATTGAAAACGGCTCACTGACTGGGCATCGATACATAACGGAAGTTCTAATTTCTCATGCACAACCCGCATTGGCCGCTCTAGGTGAAGACTCGATTTTTATGGACGACAATGCTCGCGCCCACCGATCCCGCGATGTTAATGCGTATGTGCAAGAGGTCGGCATTCGTCGTTTGGATTGGCCAGCTCGAAGTCTCGACCTCAATCCCATAGAGCATGTCTGGGACGTTCTGAAACGGCGTGTGAGATCAGTACACCCGGCTCCGCAGACCATCAGAGAGCTGAAGAATGTGATTACTGCGGAGTGGGAACGTATTCCGCAAGCAAGTATCCGGGATATACTCGCTAGCATGCCCAGACGAATTCAAGCTGTGATTTTAGCTAGAGGGGGTCACACTCGATACTAAACATTTATCTGCTTTTACTTTATTAAAGAAAAACAAACAAAAAAACTTTTTTATTTTTACTTCATGAGCATATGCACTACTAGCGAATATACACTACTAGCGAGGTTTAGCATTATTTCCCATAAATTGTATCTAAATTTTATGAAATACTGATGAAAACGATTATTTTCTTATTAATTTAGCAAATTGTGTGGATAAAACTACCTATAATTATCAAACAAAGAAATATTAACATTTGAAATGGTTCATTGCTTAGGTGCCCGTTTTTTTTGCAAATGAGTGTATATAAATGTGTAATACTCGCGTAAACATAATTATATCATTATAATGATAAATAAAAAGTGAAGCCGTGATACCTCGATTTGAACCGGTACCTTTTGACGACGCTATTTAGACGCCCATTTGAGGTCGAGGATACCCAGTATTCACAAAATTTTTAGTTCACTCTGACGTCGCAATGTCTTTTGATTGCGTAGGAATAGACTTAAATATACTGGTTTTTATTACCCTCGTCGTCATAACTGTAGACCTAGAAAAGATTTTATTGACGTATGACGTATACTAAGATTTTTTTTAATAACTAAAAAACAAAAAAAATTGTTTTCTTTTGTTGCATTATAGGGTTTAATATTAAATTGAGTCGTCGGTTTATGTGTAAAACTTAGATAAATATAAATAAGTATGTAATAAAACACAGTTGCACGACCATTGTATATTATCGGCGACGACTTATGGCACGGAAACGTGGTCCCTAAATGTGGCGCTCACAACCAAGCTTAATATTGCTCCGCGTGCTATGGAATACGGAAATTCGGCACATGAAATCCGTAGAAGAAGGTGTGTAACTGACATAGCACGAAGAATCAGCACGCAGAAATGGCAATGGGTAGACTCACATCGCTCGACGAACCGATAATTGCTGGGGAATACAGGTTCTTGAGTGGCGACTACGTATCGTACGATGCAGTTTAGGACGATTCCTCCATTATGTGGACCGATGACCGGCTGAAAGTTGCTGGGCGTCGTTGGTTGCAGGCGGCTCAGGATCGCACTATGTGGTGAAACATCAAGGAGGCCTACGTCTAACGGTGATAGTGACATCATGAAGATGATGATGATGTAATAAATATGATTTAATAATTTCTGATGCATTACTAATACTGCAGTGGGTAGATGAAAATCTCTGTAATAATAAATTATCGTTTAAAAAAAAAACTAAAAACACGCTTACAAGTTAAAGTGATAAGTCAAGTAGTTGCTGGTTTCAAATTTCGCGCATGCGTAGTTCGCACAGTCTGTCTGTCTTGCTCTTATGCAAAGGATACGATTAGAAATTTCTAAATCCCAGCGAATCTAATCAGGAAATTCGGCTGTTTTGATCGAAATATTGTATTGTCATGACCTTTGAGGACTGTGTAAAGTTTAAATAAAATCTGTTCGTACCAAGTGAGGCAAAATGACGTTCAAAGATTCCGTTACATACATAGATACATAAACACAGGTGAAACTAATAAAAAAAACGTATTAAAAAGGTATTTATTCATTAAATGAAACCTAATAGTTTTACATTATAATAACGGAACCCTATATTGTGCGTGCAGTTAAAAACTAGCGATCTACTCCTTTACTTTGCTCGAATTAGGCACGACCGGTTTATTATATATATGGCGATTGCTAATAGTCTGGCACAAACTATGTATAGATTTATAGATGGCCCTGTGTGGGCGGGGTCCATGACCGTCCAACTTAGGGCCCTTCTGTGGCGACCACAGAGGGTCATGGCGGTCAGGGCCATCCGCGGATACCGCACGGTGGCGACGGAGGCAGCGTGCCTATTGGCCGGGACTCTCCCGTGGGACCTGGAGGCGGATATGCTCGCCGAGTTGTATCGGCGGGTGTCGGGGGTGCGCGGGGAGGGCGGTGTTGTTTCCTTGAGAGAGTTCACCGCCTGGCGCGTCGACGCCCGCCGAGACGTCATTGCCCGTTGGGCAGTCCGGCTGGAGAGGCCTCGGTTCGGGGTGCGAACCGTGGAGGCCTTCCGGCCGGTGCTGATGCAGTGGTTGGAATGGCGGCGCGGGGTGCTCTCCTTCCGACTAGTGCAGGTGTTGACGAGGCATGGGAGCTTCGCCAAATACCTGCACAAGGTCGAAAGGAGGGAGAGTACACCGTTCTGCCACCACTGCGATTGCGACGAGGACACGGCGCATCATACGCTCGAGGCCTGCGCCGCTTGCGCCGTGAACTCGTCGCAATCATCGGTGCCGACCTGACGCTGCCGGCCATCGCTAGGGCGATGGTCAACAGCGTCGGGAATTGGGACGCGGTCGCAGCCTTCTGCGAGACAGTGATCTCGCAAAAGGAAGCGGCGGATCGCCTGCGAGAGGAGCGCAGGCAGAGCGCAAAATATATTTATTTTAAAACAGCTGATTTAGATGATATCAGATTAAATGCATTTGAAGAAATGGGCATAAAAAGAGTTCTAGAAATTGACGGTCCAGAAATTATGGGAGCTGCACGCCCACATTTGACTATTTATAATGGCAGAAGATCCAGTACAACTGAAGCTTATTTAAAACCGGCTAAGGACAGATCAAATTTTAAAATAGCAAAATATTCAATAGTAACCAAGGTACTAATCGATCACCAGTCATTAAAAGCATAAGCTTTTATACCATAAGGTGTAGAGATTGCCAGAGGTAAGAGAGTAATACAAGTTTATGCTACGAAAGAAGTCATAGTTTCCGCTGGCGTTTTAACAGCCCAAAAATTTTATTACATTCGGGTTTAGGACCTCGTGAGACTCTTTCAAAATTTGGCATGAATTCTTTAGTAAATTTACCGGTGGGTAAGAACTTCCATGATCATCATTTCATACTATTGCCAATAAAAAGCAAAGTTGATTTAAGTACAATTGTTGAACATAACAAATTATTTTCTAATTTAGACACACTTCCTATACCGATACAGAGTGGTTTTTTTAGACTTAATGATAGTTTCGCTAGTTATCCAAATGAACTACAGCCGCATTTTCAATTTTTTAACATATATGTCGGAGCAGGTGCTG
Source organism: Lymantria dispar (assembly GCA_032191425.1). Lineage (NCBI taxonomy): Eukaryota > Metazoa > Arthropoda > Insecta > Lepidoptera > Erebidae > Lymantria > Lymantria dispar. The sequence goes on along the minus strand of CM063461.1, from coordinate 14,263,661 downwards.
CACCTCTAGCCTTTATGGGTTGTTTATCAATACCAAACTTTGACGAGAGTACTGTGCATATTTCACGAAAGCCAATATCTTAACCGATTTTGATAACATTTTGCTAATTTTATTGCATCCTTTATCATGAGGTGAGGTCACTTTGACCAGTAATGACCCCTTCAATGACGCTGTAATAAATTTAGGCTATTTTAGAGATGAATATGATATTAAGGTTGCAACGAAAGGACTGCAATATATGAACAATTTGGTAAACACGACATACTTTAGACAAGTAGGTAGTAGCTTAGTTAAGCTTAATATTAAGGGATGTAATGGTATTGACTGGGGTTCAGAGGCATATTGGAGATGTTATGTTAAAAATACCGTGACTACTATGTCGCATGGTGTCGGTACATGTAGTATGGGCCCAAACGGTGTAGTAAAGGAGAGTCTAAAAGTGTATAATGTGAGTGGTTTACGAGCGGTCGATGTATCTGTTATACCAAAGATTCCTGGCCGCGGGTGACGTGACCGGGGATTAGTCCGTCACCCGCCGAGAGGCCGACCGCGTGAGGAAAGACCGACGTCCTCCTCGAGGGGGGGACGTCGGTCGATGGTAGGGTACCCCGCGTAGGGGGTATTCCGTCGGGCCGACCACTGACGACAAGTAAACCTGCTCCGGTGGTCGGCCCAATGACGAAGGCGAGGTGGTTTTCGGGTGGGTTGCGGGAGTTGCGTGCTTAAGCCCCTCTGTCGCCCCGGACGGAGTGGTGCGGAGGCGCGCCGACCGCGACCCAACAAAAAAAAAATAATACCAAAGATTCCGAGTGGCAATACTAATAACCCTGTTGTTTTGATTGGCGAGAAAGCAGTGGATATGATTAAAGGTGATTATTAAGTACGTAAGACTAATCAAACCTGACAGCAAATTTTGATTCAGAAAACAGAAGCGGAAACTATTGAATTGGTGGTGGCTTATTAGAAACTTGTGTGTTCTAATAAATTTCGTTACTACTTATGAAAAGTAATTTTATAGACGGGTGCTTATAAACAAAACACAATACCAAATAATAGTTTATAAGAAAATAAAAATGTGTTTGTTACTACCACTTTCTCTTTTTTTGGTGGGCTATGGTCAGCCCACACGACGTCCGTTCCCTTCAGGGCGACGAAAAGGTGCCGCGCAGCCCCATAACCCCGGACTTCCTCCTCTTCGTCGGCTTTCGGCCGGCAGCTCGGCTAACGAGGGACGGTAATTATATTGTAAATGGTCAATAAAGAAACTGCGATAATGATTTTTCTATTAAACTGATTCATTTTGCTGGTAGTTCTATATCATTATCTATCTCTTGAGCAAGTAAAAGGCAGGGAATCGTCATCATACGGCTAATAATGTTAGTGTATGAAGTAAAGAGGCTCGAGCCTTCCTCGCAATAGGGGTGCAATTGAATACGGGTTGGTTTAAGCTTTAATTTTCATTTTTCTTCTCTCGCATTGATGTTATCTGCTTACGTTCCTTAACCACCTTCTATGATTACCCATATCGTAATACTACTATTTGATTAAAAAAATAAACTAGTAAATAGGGGTCAATTTTTTGCATTTAACTGGCCAAATTTCTAAATTTCGTGCTAGCAAAAAACTGTACAACACTTTTTACACCATGGTTAAAGATTCGTCAGTTAGTTGCATATTTATGCCGCTAAATCGCGTTAATTAAATCTATTATTAACTTATTTTATAATTTTTTATATTCTGTTAATTAATTAAATATTCTGAAGGTGAATGCTATATAAGTAGGTAAATGTTAATTAGTCAGAGTTATTCAAGTTACGCAATAATTATTTGACGTTATGTGTGCCAAGTCCTTTTTTAATATATTACTAAAGTAATTTAGATTTTATTAATTATAATGTTCATGATGTTATGTGCAGCTGTTGTCGTACAAAGCGAATGAAGAAATATAAATGTGGTTAATTTATATGGAAATAATCCCACCACAAATTCTCATCACTGTAAATTCCGTATGTCGGGATTTACAATGGCTCTCCGTATGGTTATCGAGGTTTGACTCTCAAGTCCCGGGTCAAATTGTCATGGGACTTGCAGCAAATTTATTTGGAAAAGAAAAAGAGGAGTTGGAAAGATTTCACTTCCTTCTTATGTAAACCGAGAAACATGAAGAAAAATTAGCAAATAATTTAATAAAGAAATTATGTGAAGTGCAGCTGTGAAACACTGCAGATATGACAGAGCTCAAGAGGCCATATCTGCTATTAATTACTATTACCGCATTATCTTAAGGCTTATTTAAGTGAGCCTTAAGATAATGTGGTTAATATATAGGCTTCCGTGTGGTTAATGGTTGGTTGAGTATGGTGTATTCCGATGTGGTGTTTGAATATGAAAACAATAATGTATCCCTTACTTATGCGTGGGAGTTATCTAAATCAATCAAGGGGGCCCATGGGAAGCAGCGTTCTCCAAGGAAACTCTTAATAACTACCAACCCATTTGACAAGCGTGGCTGTTATGATATTATTTCCTCTCATGGGGAGGCCTAAGTCCCATGGTCTGATGAATGGTTGTATGGAAGTGACTTTATAAAACTTCGGAGCGTATTTACTATATTCGTTATAGTTACCGCAAAATGACTACTAATAATCGCATTGCTACTGAACAATAATCATGCCAACTACTCATGTATTGGGTCTTGCATCCGTGTAGTTACGGAGTAAGAATACAATTAATGACCGCCTATAAGCCGTGGGTGCCGTAAAATATAACTAAGGAATTATATGTAGATAACATCTTTGCAAGAGAAGGAAAACTCGATAAACAACCATATTCCAACACGTCTGACAAGCGTGGAATAGTAGGTAATGGATGCAGGGTTTCGCTTCCATTGTGGAGGAGGCCTGAACTCAACAATGGGATTTATACAGGCTGAGATGATTGGGTCTTTATAAAAAAAAAATATGACGCAAATATAAATTGAATTTTAAATAATATTACCCTTGATTTTTATTATCTATACCAATAAATAAAATTGGAGTGTCTGTTGTAATGTCAAAATAATAGGCTTTTTTCATGCTCACACGGTTATTTGCACGACACCTATGCCTAAAATAGCAATTAAAAAATTTTTGTCTGTCTGTCTGTCTGTTTGTTCCGGGTAATCTTCAAAACAGCTGGACCGATTTCAAAAATTCTTTCACCAATGAGAAGCTATAATATCAAGGCGTAAACTAGGCTATATTTTATCCCGGTATTCCCACGGGAACGGGAACTACGCGGGTAAAACGACTATAACCTATAACCGAAGCGAAGCGAGGGCGGGTTGCTAGTTTTGAATATGATTTCAGCAATATGCCTGTTTACGCAAAATTTGCACCACGCCGAGATGGTGCGAAGGGCGTTATGATGTTGCTTTGGAGTAGTTTACGGTAGCTGGGTGGCTTATTTGTCTGTAGAAGATCCATTCTGAGGGTTCTATCAGAGTTGATTTTGGAATTGGAATTCTATCTTCTTTTTTATTGAAAAATATCTTCATTTGCGAAGTATTACACACATAGCTAGGATAAATAATGAACGGCAGATTGATTACAGATTTATAGGTTTCTCATTTTTCGTATGGTGAGGAAGTAAAAATATAATTACTTCATAACATGCGTACAGGTGTCGTAAATGGCGACTAAGTGATATACTATGCATATATCATTTATGGAAGAGTAGAAATTTTCGTTGATCTTGCCGTCTGATCGCGGAGAAAGAAGACAATTCGGTACTCTCTTTCTTGCTCGTGGGTGTCTTAAAAACAACTAAGGGATACACCATGGGTATACCATCCATGCAAAACAAGGCGAAATTGAAATAAAGCTCTACAAGAACTCGTTTCACGTGTGTGAGATAGTAGGTCAATTTCTCTTCTTTTGTAGAGGACGTTCGTATGCCGCAATGGGACTTATGTAATCTGAAATTATTGTGATGATAAAGGTAAAGAAATGGAAAACTCGAAATAAAACTCCACATCAACACCTCCGACCATAGTAGGTAATTTTGGGTTCTATCTATTTTGGGCTCAAGGCCAGGATTAGGATGTATATAAGCTGAAATGATGAATACATTTTGGAGATACATACTTTTTATTTTATTAGGTTGAAATTCACTGAGGATTGTTATTTTACGTAATATATATTCTTAAAACACAGGCATTAAGAACACCAAAGGCATTAAAAATGTACAATCACTGAATAATAGTTTTAATCAATCATAATCCTCATACGCGTAAGCGTAAAAATTTTTGTGCCTTAATTTCAGTCAGCAAATAGTGATAATGTAGTATTTTTAAGGAATTTATAATGTTCATGGTCACAGAAAAACGTTGAAAAATATTTTAAACGTCAGGAAATTAAAAATCAAATAAAAACGCGATATAATACGTAAAAATTTATATATTTTTTTAAGAAGACAATACGCAGTGCGTTTAGTTAATAATAGTACTAAAACAATAATTCTTGTATTGCAGGGGACTTAAGGAGACAATCTACAAGAGTGTCATTAAACTTGTCGCTATCTAGGCATCTGAATATTGTAATACGTGTAATTTGACAATATGTAAGTGCCCTTAAGGGGCCTATGCAGAATAAATGATTTGATTTGATTATTGGTAAAAAGCCAAATGAGAAAAGAGTGCAGGTTAGTGAGTTGCGTATGGTAAGATCTGTGTGGGGTTGCAAGATTAGATAAGAAATGAGTATATTAAGGCATGAGGGTATTTCCGTGTGGTGACGGAGTAAGAATACCATTCACCACTCCCAATCTTGCCCGTGGATGTCGTATAAGATGATTAAGGGATATAATACGCATATAACATCTATGCAAGAGAAGGAAAACTCGAAATAAAACCCTATAACAACATGTCTGACCAGCATGATATTAGTAAGGTTAATTTCCCACCTATTGTGGAGGAGGCTCTTATACGAGGGATTAAGGGAAGTGTGAAGATGACAACTATGATAAAGAAGATTAAGAGCGCGTGATTCTGGATAAGATCGTGTTATGGAGGGATGAAAGGCATGTGGCAAGGATGATTAGAGATATTAATGTGAAAGGATGCAAGATCGGTGGATTGTGTGAATGAGGATGTGCTTATGAAGGTAGCGCGTATAAATATAACGTCTAATAGGAGTCTATAGAAAGTAAGGTCATCTTGCGGTGATCCCACCTAGGGACGAGGGCAGGCTAATGATAATGGCTGATATCACTTTTACTTTTTTTAGATACTGTTTTTTTTAGATATATTATATATATAAATAGGTTACTATTATTCTGTATGATGATGGATCTGTTGGGAATTGTATGATTAACAATTTGTCACCATGCCTTACTTTTTTGTGGGAGTAATTAAAACTACGGCAACGGGAATCACTAGAAGAATGGAGGATTTTTGAGAATATTATAATGCCAAATGCTACAGCTAACACATTTGCTGAGCGTGGCGATTGGGATATTATTTCTTCTTGGGGAGGCCTAACTTTAGTGATGGATGTCAATAGGCTGAATTAATATATGGCTCAATTAGAGGTTTAAAAAACACGGCAATGTTTAAAACAGGGCATAACTGTAACAAATATGCATTGAAATACCATATAAAAATAAATAACACTGAATTAAAAAAGAAAAGCAGAAAGACTTGTTAACGAGTGAAAAATAAATCCACATGGTCCAGATTCGAACCCACACCTATCAGCATATCGGTCCAATTATCCTATTGTTTGGACCAGCTTGGATTAGCGTATGAGATCAGATTGTAGTTGCAAATAATCCAGTCATCCAAGACACAAATATTACATTTTGATATTTTTAGTGTTGATGATATTTTTATCTACGAATCGTGAATTTGTGAAACCCTTTTCTGGCATCTCATCTCGGTCCATATAAGTGTCATCATCATGAGCTCGGTACTGATGGTCGGCCCCAAAAAAAAGATAGATTGTACTAACGTTTTGTAGTGTTAAAATTTTGTACTGTAAGTGATGCCACGAAAATAGATTAATTAGTCAAACTATTGGTTACTTAGCCCCATTCCATTGCTTGCTTTAAATGCTAGGAGTATTCTATGCATTACAACATTTAACATTAGACGATATCGTAGTAGAAGTCGTTTAACTAGTTGAATAAATAGTTTGCATTTAGTTTATAAAACACATTCAAGAGCTGTCGCCTGTCTGTCATCATTGAATGTTAAAACTACGAAATCTTATTCTTGACGAATAAATATCTTATCCTGTAATCTATACATATATAATCGTCATCATTTTAGCTTATATACGTCCCACTGCTGGGCTCGAGTCTCCTCCATAACAGGAGTTTATATGTATTGAATACTTACATTTAAATATAATAATTTATATGTTGTAATAAAATTAATAACGAAAAATATCAATTCAAAATATACTTTGTCTGGCCATAAAAGCTGTTATAATTGAAAATAAACAAAATATTACATTTGAATTTGGAATCTGTCATTTTTATATGATTGTTCATTGTATTTTCTCATATTGGCGCCAATACATTGTACAATATTTTGCCATATTAAAATGGAGTGGGGTGATAGAGAACCGAATCGCTGTGATTGTATTACACATAGTAGGTACGTATGCACAGCCAAATGCAATTTTTAAAATTCTCCATACGCTTGGTATTAGTAAAATGTTTGTGTACTGGGCTATTAATAGGTACAATGAGACCTCCTCTGTTTGTGACAGAAGAAGATCTGACCATCCACGTAGTTTTCATACGAAAAAGGTGGTCATAGCAGTAAAGGAAGGAATTCAAAGAAATCCTGTCCGAAAGCAAAAGATTATATCTCGGGAGATGAAGATAGCACCTAGAACTGTTTAAAAGATGACTTAGGACTTGCAGACTGTAAAAAACGTACTGGTTATTTCTTAACTGATAATTTTAAAAAGAATAGGGTGGTTAAATCGAAACAAATACTGAAATGGTACGCAAAGGGAGGTCAGCGTCCGAGTGCAATGTGGGCATTATTCGACTTCAGTGATAGTTTGATGGGGTATTAGCTATGAAGGAGTGACTGAGCCACACTTTTGCGAGAAAGGTATCAAAACATCGGCACAAGTGTATCAAGATACCATTCTTGAGAAGGTGGTGAAGCCCCTTAATAACACCATGTTAAATAACCATGAAAGGTCCTTCTGACAAGACTCGGCGCCGGGTTATAAAGCTCGGTCTACGCAGTCTTGATTGGAAACGAACGTTTCGAACTTCATCAGAGCAGAAGACTGGCCGTCGTCTAGTCGCACTCTTAATCCGCTGGATTATGATTTATGGTCAGTTTTAGAGAGTATAGCTTTCAGTAAACGCCATGATAATTTGGAGTCCCTAAAACAATTCATACGATTGGCAGTGAAGAATTTTCCCATGGAAACACTGCGTGCTTCTATTAACAACTGGTCTCAACGTTTAAAGGACTGTATTGCAGCCAATGGAGACCACATCGAATAAGCTTCTTATATTTTAAATTGTTTTATATTTATATATTAAACTAACACACTGTAAAAGTAATAAATGTTATTTGCAATAGAAAATTTTGTTTTTCTTTCATACAGTATTTATGGCAAGACCAGGTACATATTTATTTAAGGTGAACGGTGTCCTTAGACTAAAAAATATGATGCAGAGGAATATATTTATATAATAAAATTATGTACGAATATATAATATATTAATTTTCTTAAATGCGTTCAAAAAGTAACTTATATTATCGACGTTTTTAATTCCAGTTCAGCACTTAGAAGGCGAAGTCCAAATTTTATAATAAACATAACAAATACAATTGTATAATAGATATACATAATAGAAAATAATTCGTGTGGTGACGAAATAAGAATACAATTCACCACCCCCTTTGTCCGTGGGTGTTACTACTAATAGGCGACTAAGGGATAACATATGCATATAACATATATGCAAGAGAAGGAAAACTCGAAATAAAACCCTCTACCATATTTTACCAGTGTGGTAGGCCTAATTCCCTACCAATGTAGAGGAGGCTTAGGTCCAGCAGTATATGAGCATTTATGACCCTACAATTTAAGGATAAGATCTATAAAACTTTAATAAGACCCGCTGTATTGAATGGATGTGTAGCGTAACGAAAATGAATAAAATAAAGAATGAACATTTAAGAATATACACAGCACTATATGTCAGCTTTATAGCTACAGACAGATATACTGCTATTAGCATGTCAGTGACGCGAACGCACGAGATTTCACCCATACAAAAAGTGTGTAAGGCGCACAGCACATTGCGCGTGCGCTATTCATGAGCATGTCGGTGACGCGAAACCGTAAGATTTTCCCTTACCAAAAAGGGCCTAATGCCGCTAAAGGAGTTTTTACTTCAAAGAGTTTGAAAGTTGCGTCAGTGATGGAGGTTGTGTGGATAAAGAGGTCAAATTATGTCAATATCACATAATTGGGATATAAGCAGGGTTTGTTTTTTTTTGGGAGTGGGTTGCGGTCGGCGCGCTCCTCGCACCACTCCATCCGGGGCGATAGAGGGGCGTAAGCACGCACACCCACAACCCACCCACGATGCACGTCACCTTCGTCGTTAGGCCAACCATCGGACCAGGGTTACTTCTCATTAGTGGTCGGCCCGACGGAATACCCTCTATTTGGGGTACCCTCCCATCGACCGATTCTTTCCTCCGGCGGGTGACGGCCTAATCCCCGGTCACGTCACCCCCGGCCTCGCCTAGTGCATATAAGCAGGGTAATCATCATCATCACTGCTGAGCTCGAGTCTCCTCCATAATAGAGTAGAAATTGATCTACTATACCACGCCGGTTAGATGAGTTGGTATAGGGTTTTATTTAGCGTTTGCCATCTTTTACATATACATTATATGCATCTTATATCCTCTAGTCGCCTTGTACGACACCTATAGTTGGTCAATTGCATTGTATTATTACTCCATTACAACGTACTTCACACGGGTGATAATGGTAATATAAAGACAGATGATGAATTTTCGTGTGGTGACGAAGGCAAATTCGAAACAAAATCCTATGCCAACACGTCTGACCAGCGTAGTATAGTAGGTATGCTCTTCTTCTCCCACCGCCCTAAATGATGACAGGACGTAGCCAGACGGCCAAGCGTTGGGGTGTCGGGGATATAATGTCATCAGATGATCTCTCTGGCACCCCGTAAAAGCGCGGAAGGGGCCGCTGTGGTTTTAGTGGGTATTTCGGTCATATTTGTGGCCGGCGAGTCCCACACACACTCCCGTCTGTAACCGGCGGGGGAATAGTGTGCGTAAATGCATTTCCACAGCGTGAACAAAAAAATAAAAACAAAAAAAACAACAAAAAAAAAACAAAAAAGCGTGGTATAGTAGGTCAATTTCCCTCCCATAGAGGAGGAGGCCCAAGCCTAATAGTGGTATGTATATGGGCTGAGATGATGATGATGAATGACAGATAAATATTTGGGAGTTAGCAAAGGTATTATCGTCTTACTTTTATATTTCGATAAAAAACTCATATGTACTTACTAGGAAAATTAACCCAAGGTTTATTAACATCGGTAATATAATTATATAATAAATGCACGTATAAGTGGCACTAAATGCGCCTATTTGTGGCTGCTTACCTTGATCCCTCAGATGGGCTAGTAAAATACTGCATAGTTGCATATTCTTTGAATGATTGATTTTTTTATAAATCAAATCCTTTATTCTGCATAGGCCCCTTGAGGGCACTTACATATTGTCAAATTTATACATCGTTTGAATTTAATACAATATCTACCACCGGATCGGAACGCGGCCACAAGCTGAGAAGATCCGGCAAGACTCGCCGACCCGACCGAACTCAGCGGGCTGTCATTTTTTTACCATCTTTTGAATACAATTACGTATACAACATATAGTCTTAGCTCCAGTGTGATGCCGTTCGAGATAGGATATAACTATTTTTTTTTAATTCAGTTCAAATAAAAATAAAAAAGGAAAGGAAAGCATGGTTGGACCAGATCCCACAAGCAGCACCCGATCACGAGTTAACTACTAGAGCAGCCATTACTCCCCTCAACCACATGATGGAGAATTCATAATTCATAGCTCATATTTTCAGCGCTATCTAGCCATAGTCTTTAATTTTTATTTTGAATCACTGTTTTATTGTTTTTTAGACTTTTTACTTATATTAAACTTTTTTTCAAGTCACAGTGGAGCGTTACTACTGTTGGGCTTGAGCCTCCTCCACAATAGTAGATAAATTGACCTACTATAACGACGTTGGTCAGAGATATTGGTAAAGGGTTTTATTTCGAGTTTTTCTTATATTGAGTAAATGTTATATGCGTATTTAATCCTTTAGTCGTCTTATACAATATCCGTGAGCAAGAAGATAGTAAATTGTCTGAAATATATTAAGTGCCAGTTTTATTACACTAGTACAATATAGATTATTCTGATGAAGCCTAGACTATGACATAAAATTTTACAGAAATACATACATATAAGTATATACATACATATAGGCCTCCGTACTTTTTTATTTTTTTATTTTTATTGCAAATGGTGGCAAACGAGCATAGTATAGAAAGAGTGACATTAAAAATAAAAAGTGACTTGTGTGATTACGATTATTGCGGCTAAATGTCCCCCATGGCTCAAATGGAAAACTGAAAAATCAGGCCGGCGTTTAACGTGTTAAGCAGCACAAGACCATGTGGAGGGACAAGAGAGACCAGGTCCTTGCACTTCGCTGTGCTTCCTTTTTATAGTTCTTAATCATATTTGAGGCGAATATATTTTACTCATAAAGAAAGACTGGATTTTTAGGGTACATCTGTCGCTCATTTGTGAAAAAAAAAAATTACATATATTGTTTTTTACTTTAACAAAAAAATTTTTACTTCAACCACGATGACGGCCTACTTAAATTTAATTTATTTCAATATAAAAATGAATTGAGTAATTCGTATAAAAATCTAATTCAATGAATTATTAATGTCGATAGACTTCTAATTTGCCCTTGAAATGGAAGTAGGCGCAAGTAGGCGCTGCATATTTTGATTATAATGATGGATTTCTTAAAAAAATTGTTCATATAATTTCTGAAATTTGATATTTGTTCCTGATAATTATTTAGCGTGGTAAAATTTTGGGCAATTAGAATATTTTAAACTGTTTTTTTTTGTATTTAATTTCCGAATAAAATACCTTCAGTAAAAATTTTTGGAGCCGGGCGACGAGTGCACTGTAACCCACCCAAAAAAAACGTATACGGTTTATATAATAAATAATTTTTATATAATAAATCGTATCGTATAAAATAGGGAGAGTACACCGTCCTGCCACCACTGCGATTGCGACGAGGACACGGCGCAGCATACGCTCGAGGCCTGCGCCGCTTGGGCCACGCAGCGCCGTGAACTCGTCGCAATCATCGGTGCCGACCTGACGCTGCCGGCCATCGCTAGGGCGATGGTCGACAGCGTCGGGAATTGGGACGCGGTCGCGAGCCTTCTGCGAGACAGTGATCTCGTAGAAGGAGGCGGCGGATCGCCTGCGCGAGGAGCGAAGCCTCGATGGGGAGATCCGCCGCCGGCGAATGGGGCGGCGCAGGCGCAACTACCTGCGCCTCATGCCGCCCTAGCCGAGGCCGCGGGTGACGTGACCGGGGATTAGTCCGTCACCCGCCGAGAGGCCGACCGCGTGAGGAAAGGTCGGTCGCATCGATACCCCAAGTAGCGGGTATTCCGTCGGGCCGACCACTGACGACAAGTTAACTCTGCTCCGGTGGTCGGCCCAACGACGAAGGTGACGTGGTTTTCGGGTGGGTTGCGGGAGTTGCGTGCTTAAGCCCCTCTGTCGCCCCGGACGGAGTGGTGCGGAGGCGCGCCGACCACAGCCCACCCACAAAAAAAAATATCGTATAAAATAAACCGTCTTATATCAAAATGATTATTTATAATGTTCCTGATAAATATGTATGTGGTATGACTTGAACATACCCTATTTGGCCTTTGGGATGACAGTGGGGTGACATTTGGGCTTCCAATCCCGCAGCTGCTGAATTCAATCTCGGTATTCGCGGGACTAGAATTCTCAATCACGCGGGATCTCGGTATTTGCGGGATCCCGCATATCGAATATATTCACATTTATATAAGGCAAATAAAATGATAAATTAATCAACTCCACATTTATATACATATCATCATCATCATCATCTTGCTCTTATCCCAATTACTTGGGGTCGACATAATATGTCATCTGTTTTGACATATTGCAAAAAGTTTCGGCAATGACTTTTATGACCGGCCGCCTGCCTGACGTCAACCCTCCTTGGGAATGTAATCGTTGACCCAAATGGTACCAGATGGAGTTGGTCCGGGTCAATCTAGGGCTCTTAGTCGTCTTTTACGACACCCACGAGCAAAGCAAGGGTTGGTAGTATTCGAAGCCGCTACCACACAGCATATTACTATTAATATAAGATCAATCAAATTACATCGTTTAATTGTAACAAAAAAAGATAGAATTATTCAACTAACTACACATTTATCATATATGAGAGAATCATGTATGAGATTAATGAAATTACTCCGTTTATTTATCACAAAAACCCTATGAATTATTAACTAACTCCATATTTATTTAAGTAGGTATGACTACTAGTATGAGATTAATCAAATTACACCGTTCTTTTTATTTAATAAAAAAACAGCAAAATGTTTGAGGCCGTGTGAAAATTAATAAAAAGTTTACCCTATTTTATAAATATTCGTATTACAAAGGACGTTGCGGTATTCAGAAGCCAGAAGACCTTATAATAATAACGAATAAAACCTTGGATAACTATTTGTGTATTTTAGAATAACATATAATATTGCTTTATATAAGAATTGTTTTTTTTTTTTATTATAAGAATTAAATAACTATTTGTGTATTTTAGAATAATATATAATATTGCTTTATATAAGCATGGTTTTTTTTTTATTATAAGAATTGATTTTGAATAAATTGCAACATCACGTCCTTCAGCCTTGCCAAAAATTCAGCAGAAATGAAAGAGAAAACAATAGATTTGTCTCAATATCCTTTGAAAGTGTGGCCATCATTTCGGAGTGGTAGGTACAGTTCATTTAACACATTCATTAATTTTGCATTATGTGTTAGACCCTGTAGTATTAAACACTAAAAGTGTCCTGCCTTTCAATGTTTAATATTAAAACGGAAGTGCTCAATAAGAAAACTGTATAAAATTAAGTGTTTTACAAGTAATATTCCAAAATAAAATATTAATTATTAATTATAAATGATGGATTTCTTGTAGTGAGTAGTGAAAACTTTAAAATAATACTATTAAACGTAATAATATTAAAGTAATTAAAATAATAATTTAAATAATTTTAAACCTCAAATAATAATAATAAACGTGTGTTTGGTTATATTGCGTTAATTAATTGATAATTGATTAATTAATCGTTTTATAATATTAATACAAATACAATTGATTATTTTTATAATAAAAAATATTAAATTATCAAGTACATATTGAGTGCAAAGTGGATGTTTTGTGACCTAATGCATTTTTTGCATCAGAAATAGTGGCTTTTTTATTCGTAGTACATTTGAAATATTTAAATTCGAGGTCTATGACAACCACTACAAATGTTTTAGGTTCATGGGTTTGTAGTCTACTGATGTCTCCGAGGGGGGACGTCGAGAGGAGAGGGTACTCCGCAGGAGTATTCCGTCGGGCTGACCACTGAACACAAGGAAATCTGCACTGGTGGTCGGCCCAACGACGAAGGCGACGTGCCACGGGTGGGCCATAGGGCTGCGCGGCGCCTCTCTGTTGCCCCGGACAGAGCCGGGCGGTGAGGGAGCAGACCATGGCCCACCCCCCAAAAAAAGGGGGTAGTCTGGACTAACAATTTAATGTCACCGTAATCCTTCCTATGAGCAACTAATGGAGGTCATGAATCAATTTTCATCTCATCTAATGCACCTTATTTTAACTTTATGCTTATTAAACTAAGGATCTCTTGCCCGTGGGTGTTGTAAAAGATGACCAAGGGATTATAATATGCAGATAACATTTATGCAAGAGAAGGTAAACTCGAAATAAACTCTCCTACACCAACACATCTGACTAGTGTAGTACAGTAGATCAACTCAGTGGAACGTTTATGAGCCCTGATGATGATGATAGTGATAATGATGATTATGACACCTTCATATCTTTTTTCAATGTGATGTCATGTACGATTTACAAACTTGTTCCGAATCTGAGTGTTTATTCCATTTCCCTTAATTAAATATTTGTAGAATATCTTTAACATAAAGATATATAGAATAGTATAAGTTGTTAACTTAAAAAAATATATATTCTGTTTTGATCTATGTATCTTAATTAGCTGGAAATAAAATTTCAAACATTATATTATCATCATTATTCAGCCCATCACCGTCCACTGCTGGATGTAGGCCCAAAACCCCCCCCCCCCCCCCTTATTGTTCGCCGCAGATTGCCGCCTGCATGCAACAATATATTATATTAATTATATTTGTTTCGCCTCACCACGTGAGCATGACATTAGACAGAATTGAGAGAGAGTAATCGAAGTAAAAATCTATACAACCACGTCTCTTCTGAGTCCTATTTTTTGCCGATAATGAAATAAATTCGTGCAGTATTGCACATGCAATATGTATATAGTAAATTATAGCCTCATTGATACATTACCGGTAATGTTTTAGGTATGCCGATTGTTAAATTATAAAGAAAACCAGTTCTCGGCCTTTTTAATGCAATGTAGTGTGCTAGTATACCAAATTAATTGGCAGGCAAATCCTAATGTATTACAAATATACATATATTTACGCTTCTTTTCCATAGGCGTAGGCAGAGATACTTCCTCCCTCTAGCTACGATTTTGAGATACCGCTTTCGTCTCATCCACATTCATTAATCTCCTTATGTATAATTCGATTTAGGGTACTTCTAACATGGCCTTTCTTAAGAACGTTCCCGATTTGAACGTGGAACGTTCGTCTTCCCCTTTTACTTTCGTTCACATTCGTCCTATAAACTCTGCTTGTTCCCTTTCATTCCTTCTATCTACATCAACCAATTTACCATACCTATCTCGATCCTTGTCACTACATCTACTTTCATACCACGACGCTCCTAAATCAGTTTTTAATTCTATCACTCAATTTCACACCAGTTATTCCATCAATTGCACAGCATTTATTCTAGTTTCGTGCTTTTGCTGCCATGCCCAGCTCTCACTTTCATATATTAGGGTTGGTACAAAAACTTCTCTATGCACACTCAGACTCTCTTAGACAGGCTCTCCCATAAAGGTATGCAAAGTGCCATTTACCATAGATCCAAGATATACAAACTCTTGCGCTTGTTGTAATATTTCCTCTTCCATACGTATCTTACACTCCGTCATACATTCCTCCATTTCAAGTACCACAAATTTCGTTACATTAATTGTCATCCCTTTTTTTTAAAAGCGTCATACATTGCTGTTACCATCTCTTACAACTTGTCCACCGACGAAGTAAGTAGGACTTAATCGTCAGCGTAGAGATAACATTTGACAAGTAACTCATTCATTCTTAGTCCATATTCGTTCTTTTTTAAATCAGTCAAGTACTTAATGGTCCATGAATAGGTTGAAAAGCCTGGTGACGCTTTAAATTCTTGTCTACGTTCCATTTTGATATTAAACCATTGAATGCTGCGTGTAAAGGTGTAAAATTATTTATTAATACATGTTTAAAAAAATGTTCTTATAAAATTACCTAACATAGGTACCATTTTATAAGAACGGTGGTATGGTACCTAACCATTTTAGCTGGATATGTTATTTTCGTCCGGGCAACAATAAAGACAGAAAACGTGGTGACAAATTATTTTCTTCATACTTTACTGCATTGACTGTTATTTTATAAGCGGTAGGATCACATTGTCGACATTCTTCTATCTACAGCCGCGGGTTAATTCATACGGGGAAGTACCACATTCTCGCAGAAAATCGACGTCTGAGTAGTAGCAATTTATTACTGCACTTCGTTCGATAAGCGAGAGAGCTGGAAGTCCAACTTTCTGAGGATCTTGGTGATGCCTTTACTATCACTGAACTTCATTGCACGCATTCACACTCCCTTCATTTTCTTCACGGTAGGCAGCGGCCTAGCAAAGGTCCATAAGCGGCTGTATCACTTACCATTGCTCGTTTGCCACAAACACTAATAAAATAAATCTTGTATTTTTTAGTTATCGTAAATCTTTACCAATGTTGAATGGACGTATAAATACATATACTAAAACAATGAAAATTTTTGTTGTTGAATAAAAATAGTGAAAATATTGAAGATAATAATTGAACTATATTCAATTCAATTTAGGAGTATTTAAAAATATTGTCCAGAATGATGCGATACGCTACGTCTTCATGGATTGTTCTGGGGTTATTTCGAATCTTATTCATTTCGAAAGTCTTTACGGAGTCAGAATGGCCTGAAAATTATAACTTAAAAGGTGAATATATTTTCATATACATAATAATATTTATTTTATTACATAAAGTAGTCAAGTTCATATTATTGCACGCTTAAATGCACTGCCAAGGTAACAGTTATTACAAGGTCAATGTGCATATCAAATTTTCATGAGGGTTAGAATAAAAGCGTTATTATTAGAAAATATCTGCTATCGCCTGTTATTTGAGTGGAGATAAATTATTTATGATCAACATAGAGGTAAGATCGATCGTTTAGGAATCCCCAGAGAAGAAATTGGTGAGCGAGTGTTTTCTCCAGATCACGACTTTTGACAAAGACCTTATTAAACGGGCACAGTGGCAATTTTGGGCATATACTGATACGCTCAAATTTGCCACTGCGCCCGTTTAATAACAATAGGCCCGTTTTCTTACAATGTTGGATTCACTATCAGCATTCAGCTCATATACGCCCCACTGCTGATTCTGCGCCTCTTCCACAAAAGAAGTAACATTATTATACCACTACCTGCTACATATGTGATAAAAGGGTAGATAAATATATCCAATTAGTTCTAATTTCATCGGTACTCAAATAGTAAAATATATTGTTACTTCACCAGCATACGAAAAAATAATGTTTATGTATTTTGTAGTGTTTTCTTAAAAAAATATTTAAACTGAAGAAATGTTAATATGTGCTTCCAGATGGTGAGAGATTTGACTTTATTGTGGTAGGTAGCGGATCAGCAGGAGCTATTGTAGCTGCGAGACTCTCCGAGGTCCCAAGTTTCAACGTGCTCCTCATTGAGGCTGGAGGGGATCCACCAGTAGCAAGTGTGGTTGGTATAACACTAACTAAACTATAAAATGAATGAATGAATCTCATTAATATATTATAACTATTAGTCTCAACTAAGTCCGTGGATTCTATTAGAACTGGTTATACTGTTGTATCGTGAAGGCTACGAATATTACCAACCTTGGAGCTGGGTATCGTAAAAGATGACTTTAAGCTATTCATTGGTTTTGACCAACAATTACATACCTAAGCAGGGTTGACGTCAGGCAGGCGGCCGGTTATAAAACTATAATTAAAAGTTTTGTAATATGCAAGAAGAGTACATATTGAATCGACCCCACGTAATGGGGATAGAAGCAGAATGGTAATGATGACAATGACAGAGTATGTGGGTGTTCATGGATATTAACTTTATGCTAGGTAGTTTTTTTTGTTCATCTAAGACGCCTTAGAATGTCATTGCTGATGCTTAGCTTAGCTTAGGTTAGCTATCAGGCATTAGTGTCAGGAATTTAACATTTTCAGCATCAAGTTTAGGTTTCAGCTTAATAATGGAGAATGACTTTTGGTATGTTTGTCCTGATACTACGTAGGTAACATGTGCATATGTTAGGTCTCTGGTTTTCTTCTCTTACATAATGTAAAATATTAACGAGTAAAATATGTTAGAAATACAATCTTCACTCTGGTATGCTTCTCCTTTGGGGGTACAAAATGTAAAGTATTAATTAATAAAACACATTAAAAACACATTCTCTAGTGTGTTCTTGTCTATCTTATCTTACCAATAAATAAAATCGGAGTGTCTGTTTGTAATGTCAAAATAATAGGCTTTTTTCATGCTCACACGGTTATTTGCACGACACCTATGCCTAAAATAACAATTAAAAAATTTTTGCCTGTCTGTCTGTCTGTCTGTTTGTTCCGGGTAATCTTCAAAACGGCTGGACCGATTTCAAAAATTCTTTCACCAATGGAAAGCTATAATATCAGGGCGTAAACTAGGCTATATTTTATCCCGGTATTCCCACGGGAACGGGAACTACGCGGGTAAAACGACTATAACCTATAACCGAAGCGAAGCGAGGGCGGGTTTGCTAGTATAATATATAAATTAATATACTTCAAAATATTTGCATAAAATTAGTCATGTGAGTTACTTACATATTTGATAGGCTGGAATAAAATAAAATAGGATACTAATGTTTATATGAATTATAAATTTTCAAAATTAAAAAATCTAATTATTAAATTATACCAATTTTAAACGCATGGTTAAAATAAAAGAGTTTATCTGATAAAAAAATCCATCAGACTTTATTTGGAGAATATTTAACCTATCCTTCAAGAACGTGAATTCCTGAATTCCAACTATGAAATCATAGTTTGCGGAATAGGAGCCAAAAACGTAAAACCAAACCAGTAAAAAATAAAAAAATAGCAATCGTAACCCTCTCAATGAAGTTTTTGATCGCAATTTTATATAAGCTATATTAAAAGCTCTATTTTTTGTCACTAAATAATATTATCGATAAAATTTAAAAGGTATGGTCGATTAAACGTTATTATATTTTGTATGTAGGTATATATAATTCAATTTACATAAAACTACGGGAATAACACTCAGAGCGATCCTGTTTCACTTGGAGTCAACGGGTTCTTACGACTTTTAAAGTATCATCTGTCCACCTAGTGGGTCCTCCGACTCATGGTTGCCACTCAAGAACGTTTCTTTTGGAAGAGTTGTCGGTTCGACGAGCGTTGTGGTCTGTTCATTCTCATATTTTTAATTAGAACTAATGTATTAATTTTCAGATCCCAGGATTACTACCTCTGCTCCAAAATACAGAATATGACTGGAACTTCAAGGCTTACACTGATGCAGGTATAGGCGAAACACATCCAGACCGAATGATTCCTTATAGCCGAGGGAAGCTCCTCGGAGGCTGTTCTTCCACTAATTATTTAATTTATGCCAGAGGGGTACCTCAAGATTACGACGAATGGGACAAAGTAGCTCCTGGGTGGAATTGGGATAATGTATTATACTATTTTAAAAAACTCGAAGGAATGACAGATCTGTTGCTATTTAAAAATCCACAAAATGCACATCTACATTCAACTGACGGACCAGTAAATATATCTAGAACAGTTAAATTTGCCTCAACGGCTGAAATAGATGATATTAGACTAAATTCGTTTGAAGAAATTGGAATAAAAAGAGTCTTAGAAATTAATGGACCAGAGATTTTGGGAGCTGCACGACCACATTTAACTATTAACAATGGCAGAAGATCTAGTACTGCAGAAGCATATTTAAAACCTGCAAAAGACAGACCAAATTTAAGAATAGCAAAATTTTCAATAGCAACTAAGATATTAATAGATCAACAATCATTAAAAGCTTATGGTGTAGAAGTTGCTGCGGGTGGTGATAACATAATTCAAGTTTTTGCTACAAATGAAGTGATAATTTCAGCCGGGGTTATTAATAGCCCGAAAATTTTGTTACATTCGGGTATTGGGCCTCACGACGTTCTATCGAAATTCGATATAGAAACTTTAGTAGATTTGCCGGTTGGTAAAAACTTCCATGATCACCAAGTTATGCTATTATCTATAAAAGGTAAACCCGGTCTAAGTTCCGCTATTCAAAATATTTTATTGGCAACGAACTTGGACACAGTGCCTCTTCCAATTCAAAGTGGTTACTTTAGAATCAGTGAAAGTATTGATAGTTATCCAAATATATTACAGCCACACTTTCAATTTTTTAACTCTTATATAGGAGCAGGTGCTGCTCCTGCAGCGTTTATTGGTTGTAAGACAATACCAAATTTTGAGGATCAATACTGTACATCTCTGACGAAAGCCAATGTCTTAAATGATTTGGACAATATTATGTTAGTTTTATTACATCCTTTATCAAGAGGTGAGGTCCTTTTGAGAAGCAAAGATCCGTTTGCTGATCCTATAATAAATCTAGGCTATTTTAGAAATGAATATGATGTCATGGTCGCAGCTAAAGGGTTGAAATATATGAGCAGTTTGGTAAATTCGACATATTTTAAGCAAATTGGTAGTAGAGTAATGAAACTAAAAGCAAGAGGATGCAAAGGTATTAAATGGGGCACAGAGGCATATTGGAGGTGTTATGCTAAGAGTACTGTGACTTCTATACTGCATGGAGTTGGAACTTGCAGTATGGGTTTTAATGGTGTAGTAAATGAGAGATTAAAAGTGCATAATGTGGAGGGCTTGCGTGTAGTCGATGCTTCAGTGATTCCAAAGATTCCCAGCGGCAATACTAATGCCCCTGTTATGATGATTGGAGAAAAGGCAGCAGATATGATTAAAGCTGAATATGGAGTATTAAAGTCAGGATTCGATAGCGTCTTTAATAATGTTTTTTAAGGACTATAGTTTTTCATTTGCTTTTTTGAAGATCACAAAGCTATAATAATTGGATTGAGTTACACTAGCGTTAGAATATGAATATTGTTATGGGCAGTGCTATTGTACTTCTAATAATAATAATTTAATTCGAACAAAAACATAAGGTTGTTGCTATTAATAATTGCACAATACTTAATTAAAAGTCCTAAATTTTGGAAGACCAAATGTCAAATTAATACAAAGATTCTAAAAGTTCTTTATTAGAATATATATTCTATTTATAAATTATTTCATCGAGTTTGTTGAACGATGGCATCCTGAAGGGGAAATAATGGCAAAATTTACATGCATAACAAATGGGTTGGCAATCACTTAATCATCTCATCATCATCTCAACTCATATTCGTCCCACTGTTGGGCTCGGGCAAGTTGACCTACTATGCCACGCTAGTCGGACATGTTGGTATAGGGTTTTGTTTCCAGTTTTCCTCCTCTTGCATAGTTATTATATGTATATTATATCCCTTAGTCGTTTTTTACGATACCAACGGACAAGCGAAGGGGTGGTGAATTTTAAACTTACTCCGTCGCCACATGTAAAAAATTAAAACATTAAATAAAAATGTTTAATTACATTTATTATTGTAAGTTTCCCAGGAGGGTGTTATTGCTCCCTCTCCTGGCGATTCTTCCATCAGATTTTAAGGCTCCTATAGGAAAGCAAGGCATAGTAGCTGTGGTGGCGGAACATAATATAGTATTCTTATACCATCATTACAAGGGTCAAATAATGATTATTCTCCTTGAAATATTAAAAGCAAATTTACGTAATTTGATATCCTCTTATCTATTGGCTTGTTAGCTAATTTTTCTTTATGTCTTCTGCTTTGGATAGAAGGAAAGTGAAATTTATCCAACTCCTCCTATTTTTTCTTTTCTTATTAAATTTTTTGCGTGTCCCAAAATAATTGAAAGCGTTTCTCGGGGCTTTCTGAGTGTCAAAACTCGGTATCTTACACGGAGGCCACTGTGGATCCTGGCTTAGAGAAGTCATAGTAGTGGGAATATATGGGGGGATGCAATTAAAAATATTGAAATAAAAGTGAGTGCAATGGTTTTATAATAATGTTGATTATATTATTTAGATATCTATTATTTTAAAATTTATTAGTTATTATAATTTATTAATTAATTCATAGTTATTTCATCTTAAATGACATATTTTAAGCTATATTCAATTCTATAGAGGAGTTCTTGTATGCTGTGTATACAAGTAGGAAGACATAAGGACAGGAATAGACAAATTAAAAAAAAATTTGCATCGGGTACTCATAAATATTAATAAAGCTGCTTGTTACAATTTTATTAAATGTATTGAAGATATGTGTTTATTATTCTTTTCTGCACGAAGAATTTTCTTTTGCATGGATTGTCTAATTACAGACTATGTCCTTGTTTAATGAATTGTGTAAGTCTGACAGGATTGCGTGTATGTACTAGTAATCAATGTATCCAATCCATATATTTACCCCTTTTATTGTATTATTGCGACATACCAATTATAATTGCTATTTTATTAAGATATAAGAGCCTGTTAAGGTCACTTAATTGCAAATATGTACTTATATAAAATGTATAAAAAACAGCGGTTGTGTAATCTAGGCATTATATTAATGTCAATCCTTACTAATATTGTAAATGCGAAAGTAAGTTTGTTTGTTTGTTTGTTAATTTGTTTGTTACGCTTTCACGCTTAAACCACTGAACAGATTTCAAAAATTCTTTCACCAGTGGCAAGCTATAATATCAGGGGGGTAACATAGGCTATATTTTATCCCGTTATGCCCACAGGAACGGGAAATACGCGGGTAAGGCGACTGAAACCGAAGCGAAGCGAGGGCGGGTTGCTAGTAGTATTATAAATTTTGTTTTAATGTTTATATGTTCTCGAATCACACAAAAAACTACTGAACGAATTTTCATGAAATTTTGCAGGCGTAATTTGCCTAGTTAATAAATAGAGCATAAATTACCTTTAATTATAGGTTATAGCGGTCAGACATCTCATGTTAAATAATGTTTGACTTTCAATAATTTCTATAATTGTGTAAAGTACATTAGAAGGTTTATAATATAATATTATAAATAAACTGTTACAATGTTAAATTTACATGTTGGCTGTCCGTAAAACTGATATCAGACGGTACATTCGAGTGATTGTTCACTGGAGTGAATGTTTATCTTTCATTCTACGTTCACACGGCTAAGAGGGAATGATTTAAAAAAGAGCATTCACTATTCATTTCTTACAATATGTCATCGAATGAAGTCTTGCGTCTTGGAATTACTTTAATTTGTGATCATTTAATCAAAAAGTTGACAAAAAAGAAGCAATAAACAATGTCGACGGTGGTGGGTACGATCATGGATTGAAAGAAGAAATTTATTAGGAAGAAATGTGTTCATCAATTTTGTGGTTCCAAAGGCAATGATAGTTTTAAAGTTCTCCAAAAAAAGCAATGTATTTTGATCGTTCAACTTGAACACCATTTTTCCGCGTGCAACCAATGCAACGCATCGCAGGGAAAATATCAACACGTTACGTCCTTCGTCTACAGAACTCGAAACATAATGGCCGAACCCGAATGAACATTCTCTCAGTGTTCAGACCGTTCATTTCTTGTTCATTCGGAGTGCGAGTGAAAGATGCCGGATGCCAATATCCAACACTGTTGGATCGGTTCACTAATGAATTCATTCGGCACTAATGTTTCATTTTGTTTCGATGCTTCACTTCGAGTGAAAGATGCAAAATGAAAGACAAAAGTGAACAAAAAATTAACCGTCTGTCAGTCAGTTCAGTTCATATATATATATAGATATATATATATAGATATATATATATATATATGTGTGTGTGTGTGTGTGTATATTTATACCCAGTAAACGTTGTTTTGTCGTGTATTTAAAAACACCATAACCACCAGGACCAGTGTATTAAAAAATATCCGTTGAAAAGGAGCAAATTAAAGTGGCGCTATAGCATCAAGTGGGAGAATTTAAAAAAAAGCGCCACAATTTATTAGAGTAGGATACTAAATTAAAAAAGGAAAAAGAAGTCGCTTTGCTACAGCGCATTTTTTAAAATCATCATAATATATAGACAAACATGAGTATAAAATAGTTATTTTATGTTTATTTGTGTATTATTACCTTTAAAGGATCCTGTGATAACATAGCCGTTATTAAATATTTATATCCACATTCATATTTCTTAACTACAGAAGTCAAGGGAACACTCATTCCAATCCGTTTCATTTCACAAATTATAAATGATAAAAAACCTATAGTTTAGCGTACACAATACTTACTGTGTGTCCTTAAAACTCTCATTATAATTAGAGACAATATTTTGTTAGGTGCCAGTCCCACACACACACTATTTCGTTAGGTGATGATTTCTACCAAAAGCTTAAATTTTTAATTTACATATATTACGAACTCCTTGGAAATTACCGATGCCCGTAAAATGGTTCACAACACTGTTTTTTGTATTCGACGACGTAATGACCAATTTTACAATTCGCACCTTTATTCCAATACCGTCACTATCATAAATAAGCAAATTATGCAGGAGAGATATTTAAAGATTTATGACAAACATTAACTGATATAAATAAGGGATATACCCTTTGTTTTTAATTGGCAGAAATAATTGTTTTTTATTTTAATTTTATTAATAACTATTAGTTCTAATTAAACATTTTATGCCGTTTTAATCCCATGCCATTATAAATAAGTGGATGTAAAAAATTTGAAATATTAGTGACACGGCTACTTTATAGAAATTAATAAAGTTAAGTAGAATTAAAATATAGGAATCGAGGCAGTATATAAATTCATTGCTTAGCAAATAGAAGGCATTAAAAATAGTTTTTCAAAAAATTTCGTTTTGTGATGCTATTGGATTAAACGTACAAATTATTAACAAAATTATTGTCGGTAACACATCTAACTTAACTATTTACAAATACATATACACAATGAAATCTACAGATATATATATTTGCAAGGAAAAAAATAAGAGAACTTTCAAATATTTTACGAAATTAAACAAACGGCTATGATGTAAACCACAGGTAGGTAGTGACGTCAGAGATAGACGTTCGAATACATGTACCAATACGAAATTAAAATCATTAATTTGTCACAAGATTTAATATTTGTTGCAAGAAAATATTACGATTAAAAATAAATGCTTTGATTATACTGTATGTGTTTGTCTAATATTACTACTTCCATTTGAATCATAATGATATGTTAACAAAAATATTATTCTATAAAAATGTGAATATCCATTCTAATGAACACAACAGGCAAACAGAAAACAGTTGTCAGCTGAGAACAGAACAGTTTTTATCTCTTTCTTACAAATATAAATTGCTTATGCTAGAATATAGAAACGCATGTTCCGTACTTTTATTTTTTCAATCAAAGGTGACCTGCGTAAGCTAGAATAGAGAAAGGCATGTTCCTCGTTATGTCCAGATCGGGTGGGCTGTTGTGGAACAGAACAGCTTCGCCGATTTATAGACAATAGTTCCATGCTGTTATATTTCAAAACCTATTGTATTTAACTGTTTTGATATATACGCCTGCTATACCTTAGTATAACTCCTCGCATCTT
This sequence comes from Lymantria dispar, assembly GCA_032191425.1. Classification (NCBI taxonomy): domain Eukaryota; kingdom Metazoa; phylum Arthropoda; class Insecta; order Lepidoptera; family Erebidae; genus Lymantria; species Lymantria dispar. Next base: position 14,238,222 of record CM063461.1, on the reverse strand, counting down.
TATTTTTGTAGTTTTTGTGCTCTTTTTGCCATAAATATGACATTTCTTTATATATTTCAATAATCTGGGTTAAAATCTCTATTTCTTTATTGCAGGACATCGCAAATAATCGCATTGATTTGCGTACTCACAACCTCTGTTCACTTCGCTGGTTTAGCGACGACGACGACTGAAGCACAAGCACACTAACTCCCTGAACGCTATTACATTGCCCGGTGGTAAGGGAGTCAGGGAGCTAGGACGACAGGGTAACTCCAGTCGCCCTAATTAGGGACCCTTAAAGGCTTATTACACTACATGATATTCATTATTTTGGAACAGTTTTCTGAAATTATTATTTCGCTAAAACTGAAACAGGTGAAACAGGTTTCACAATTTAGCTGTTGTAGAGCACCCCTACTGAGTTAGGGCACTGAATATCGTGTAGTGTAATAAGCCTTTTACTTTATGTTACTAAAGGGTTTTAATTTTTTAAATTATCTTTAGCTATTATTATTGTGGGTCAAATCTATATAATAAGAGCTCACAGTGTCTTGCGGTTTTGTGGTGGTCTTTTTGGATTTATTTTTGATAATGTTAATAACAGATAACGACTAAGAGCCCTAGATTGACCCGGACCAACTCCATCTGGTACCATTTGGGTCAACGATTATATTCCCAAGGAGGGTTGACGTCAGGCAGGCGAACAGTCATAAAAGTCATTGCCGAAACTTTTTGCAATATGTTAAAACAGATGACATATTGCGTCGACCCCAAGTAATTGGGATAAGAGCAAGATGGTTTTTCTGCCGACAGTGTGTTTGTGGTTAACACGTGTGTTTAGGTTATTTTTTCTTTGTTGGCTTTTTTGTTTACTTTTGGCTACTGTTGTGATTTATTTTAGTGATTACTGTCTGTGTGTTGTCTTAGTTACTTGGTATAAGGTTTGTACTGCTCTAACCGTGTTTATCCACGATGGATAAAACAAAACCGCCGGATCCTCCGGACATTTCTTACTCGACCACTCCAATCTTCTCCACTCTTCCGACCTTTCCCGATGTATCCTCTAAGGATGCACTCTCCCAATTAGCTGAAGAAGCTTGTAATTTAAGAGAGCCCAACCCTGCTCAAGCCGCGTCTCGTAAACGCCCAGTCATCGACATAAATATCACCGATAGACCAACAAAACAACCTAGAAATACCGTAGTTCGCGATAAATATACCATAGATGACAAAGCCCCGTATATTGTTCATGTGTCACGTATTGAACCCAACCCTAGTGCCGGTACAACCCTTCATCCTGTTTCTTTTGGCATTTTTCTATTAAAAAACAATATTTCAAATATAATTTCTGATGGTATAAAAAAAGTAGGTAGAAATCGGGTATCAGTCGAGTTCTCAACTTATCAGGATGCTAACTCGTTTCTTAACAATAATCTGCTGAGCCACCACAAGTATGTTGCTACAATTCCTACATTCCACATTACCCGGATGGGAGTCGTTAGTGGTGTTCCCGCGGACATGACCGAAGAAGAAGCTTTAAATTACATTACTACCCCCATTGGCTGTGGTAAAATCCTTAAGGTAAGGCGTATCAATAGAAAAATATTCACAGCGGAAGCACCCGAATGGAAACCTACTGAAACATGTGTATTAACCTTTGACGGACAAATACTACCGAAGAGAGTATTCTGTTGCTACACATCTCTCCCCGTTGCTCAATACATATACCCCACTATCCAATGTCGCAAGTGTTGCAGATTCGGCCATGTAGAATCCATTTGCAGGTCTAAACCTCGCTGCTTTAAATGTGCACAAGATCACCCTGGTAATGGCTGTGAGGTCTTGGAGAGTGAAGCACTTTGTGTTTTATGTTCCGGGAACCACTTTGCCAATGACAGAGTATGCCCGGAGTATGATCGGCAAAGAGCAATAAAAACATTGATGGCAGAGAAGGTAATCCCCTACACAGAAGCCAGTAAATCATTGCCACCGATTTCTCGCAGCTATGCACAAGCCACGAAAACTTTTTCTTCACAAACAAGCCCGATGTCAACTCAATCATATAAAAAAACAGTTTTCCTTAAACCCAAAACATACAAACCTCTTTCTCCTTCATACAACAAGACGAGCCATTATAATATTATTTCTACACCTCAATCTTCGCAACCCAACGGTTGCGCTCTCAATAAAGTGCAACCCTCTGATAATTTATCTCCCATAATCCAACTACTAGTCCAACTTCTGACTTCTTACGTATCGAATTCTCCGCAATCTTCTTTTAAATCGACAAATACTTCTCATTTACCGTCCAACGATGCCGAAAAACTTATACATCTACTCTTAAACTATAAAAATGGCTCCCTGTCAGGTATTCCTCCAATGGAATGTGAGGAGTGTGCTTCAGAATAAGCATGACCTTACATTCCTCTTACACAAACACAAACCACTAGCTTGTGCTATAGCTGAGACGTGGTTAAAACCAAGCCTCAGCTTCCACGTTCCTCTTTATAATATTATTCGTTGTGATAGGGCAGATGGCTACGGTGGATCTGCTCTTTTAACAAATAATCAGGTACCTGCCGTTCCTCTAAATATACCCCCACTACACGCAAATATTAACATCACTGCTATAAAAGTTGAGGGTATCACAGTGCTCTCTATATATGTTGCCCACCCCCAAATCAATTTTCTACCAAGTATAAAACGATTGTTAGAAAATATTAGTGGTCCTGTTTTAGTCATGGGTGACTTCAACTGTCATCATTTTAGATGGGGTTCCAACCGGTGCGACGCCTTTGGGATAGGCCTAGTCGATGTCTTAGACGACCTTGGGCTTTGTATATTGAATGATGGATGTTCAACACGCAGAATTCTCCCCGGACAGCAGAAGAGTTGTGTAGATCTCACTTTCTGCTCCCCTAGTTTAGCTGTCTCTGCACACTGGTATTGCACATCTCTATCACACGGCAGTGATCACTACCCCATTATTATAACCCTGACGGAAAAAATGTACCTGGAAAGGTCCCTACCACCACTTCTTAAATTCAATCTCTCAAACCCAGACTGGTCTAAATTCTCTTTAGCCCTAGAAAATAAAATTAACTCACTTCCTGCCGTTAATAACCAATCGGACCATGACCATGCTCAGTACTGCTGCCAAAAGTTTGTTGAGTCGTTATATGAGTGTGCAGAAAAATGCTTCCCTGTGAAAAACAGTGCTTATGGAAGAATTAAATCACCTCCATGGTGGGACCATGAATGCACTATTGCGATTAAAGAAAGGAAAGAAGCAGAGAGGATGTACAACAGAAGTATGAGTATCGACAATCTTCTCATATATAAACAGGTCTGTGCAAAATCAAGACGACTGTTAAGAAAAAAAAAGCGCACAGGTTGGCTTCGCTTTTGTTCTTTATTATCCCCTTCTACTCCGCTATCTTTAGTATGGAAAAGCATTAATAAATTTAGATCAGCCTGCTCTCCAACAACTTCTTCAATAATGTCCCAACAAACTGCTGAACTATTTTTTGATAATTTAGCTCCTCCCTACGTTTCCTCCTCTTCAGAGATTCTTTACCCTTATCTATCTAGTACATCCACCTTGAATAATTCGATGGAGGATTCTTTCTCCATGAAGGAATTAGAGATGGTACTTAATTACGTAAAGGACTCAGCACCCGGCATTGATGGAATTCCTTATTCCTTTATAGTCCATGCTAGTACAAATGCTAGAACATACTTCCTTAATATATTAAACTACTGCTATGATACAGGTTGGATTCCCAGTAATTGGAAAATCCAAATCATAATTCCTATCCTAAAACCAGGCAAACCTCCAGAGGACCCAAACAGTTTTAGACCTATTGCCTTATCCTCAGTATTATTAAAGCTCCTGGAGCACCTTTTAAAAAACCGCCTTGAGTGGTTTACAGAATCTCATGACCTACTACCTAGCTCTCAATTTGGATTTAGAAAAGGCCTCAGTACAATGGATAGTGTGGCAACCCTTATTACGAGCATTCAAATAGCTTTAACTGATAAGGAATCTGTTGTGGCTGCTTTTCTTGACATATCCTCTGCTTATGATTGTGACCTTCTTCCCACTCTCAGGCAAAAATTGCACCAGCTGAGACTACCAGGCAAGATGGTCCAATTCATTTGCGAAATTTTAATGTCTCGATCACTAGTTTTGAGGACACAGTATTCCCCTATGGTAAAAAGAACCACATGGAAAGGGCTTCCACAAGGGTCGGTTCTGAGTCCTTTATTATATAATTTATATACAGCAGACATTGGCTCGTGTCTTAATATTAATTGCCACGTGTTACAATATGCCGACGATCTGGCGTTGTTTGTTAAGGACCCTTCAATCAATCACGCTGCTTCATCTCTGGAGCTATCATTGAATTCTCTGAACCAATGGCTGCTGGCTCATGGTATGTCACTCTCTATTCCAAAGTGTTCGGTGGTTATTTTTACTCGAAAAAGATCAATCCCTCAAATTGACATTAATATCCTTGGCCATAATGTCCCTGTTATGACTAAAGTAAAGTTTCTTGGTGTGTATTTGGATTCCAAATTGAGTGGAACTCAACACATCAACCATCTAGTCCAAAAAAGTGAGCAAACAATCAACATTTTAAAAGCCCTGGCTGGTGTTTGGTGGGGAGCTCATCCATTTACTATGAAGCTGGTGTACAATGCCTTAATTCGAAGCAAGATAGATTATGGTTCATTTTTGTTAATTCCCTGTAACAAAGGGGCACTTGCAAGATTGGACAAGATACAAACAAAGTGTCTCCGAATTATTTTGGGCTGTATGAAGTCCTCCCCTATCAATGCGCTACAGATTGAATGCGGAGAACCACCTCTAGCTTTAAGAAGGCAATATTTAGCCACTCGTTTCTTGTCCAAACTTATAGGTACGAAGTATCATCCATTACTACAAAAACTTCTCGACTTAAATCAGAAATGTAATTCATCAACTTTTTGGCAACGAAAAACTCTTCCTTTGTTGATCCAATCCTTACGGAAATTCCAAACGCTAGAAGGGCCTATTATAGATTATACTAGACTCCCTCTTTTTAACTACGATTATAAGGTATTATGCTTCAAGCCAGACATACATTTAGACATAGGTATCTCCAAAGACACTGTTTCGGCGGACTCCATTTTTAATGCCTTGGTTGAAGATCAATGGTACAATCTCCAAAGATTTTTTACTGATGCGTCGAAATTATCAAAAACTGGTTACACGGGTGTGGCAGTATATTATCAAAATTCTAAAATCATCTTAAAATTTAAATGCCCCAAGGAAACCTCAGTATTTACTGGTGAATGTGTCGGTATTCTGGAAGCGTGCCTTTTCATTGAGGCACATAACATTAACAAGTCCGTGATATTCACGGATTCTTTGAGTTGCCTCAAGTCATTACAGCAGAATCCTTTCAAGATCCGAACACATGCTAACCTTATCCTCGAAATCAAAAAGACGATCTTCTCTGGTGTCTCCAATGGTAAAACAGTTCAGTTGGTCTGGATTCCGAGCCACTGTGGCATAAAGGGAAACGAGTGTGTTGACAGCATGGCTAAATCTGCAATCTCTTCCCAGTGCAGCGACCTAAAATATTTTGGTCATTACGGACATGACTTGTCAAGCCTTGCTAAAGAAGCTCTGCACTCTACATGGCAATTAGACTGGGATGATTCTAGTAATAGAAAGGCCAAGTTTTACCGCTCGATACAACCAAATGTTACCGTAAAACCTTGGTTTTACCAATTTAAAAAAATGTCACGCTCCTCTATATCCATGATGTGTAGATTGCGAATAGGACATTGCTGCTCACCAGTATTTCTTCACAAGATCCGGGTTCGCGACTCATCTTTATGTGAGTGTGGCATAGATGAAGGCAGTTTAGAGCACATTTTTTTTAGCTGCCCCAATAATAACCCTAGCCTAGACCTGTATAGCCTCATCATCAAACTGAAAATTCCCCTTCCTATTAACTTTCCCTCACTTTTAACTTATTCCTCTCCAAAACTCTTTAAAACTATTATGTACTTTATGAGATACAATTGTATCCGTTTATAACATAATTATTACTTTATATTATTTGTGGTCCCGCAGACGTATAATTCTCTGTAGCGTAGTTACTAATACTTTATTGTTGTAATATAACTTGTTGCTATAAAATAGTATATGTATTTATTTGTGTTTCTCTACGTATTCCAATGTTAAAATCGATCACATATAGTTACAATGTTATCAAAATTTTAATTGCGATTAAAACACACACGTTTCTCCATATAACTGACAATGGCAGAATTGTCGACAACGGCAACACTTGCCACTGAGAAAAATAGAATAGAATAGAAGAGCAAGATGATGATGATGAATGTTAATAACAGGATCTCAGCTTGATGGTAACATCCAACCATCCTCTCTATCGAATTTTTTTTTCCTTTTTTTTAATTTAGAATCTATGTATTTGAAAAAAAATTTTAATATAGAATCATTTTTTTCTTACACTGGCAATGAATTTGTATCAAAATGTGGGTCAATATTTAATAACTAATTTCTGTATCGGGTAGATAATTATAAATTTTCTGCAATAACGATGACTTGTTGGACGTGAGATATCTTAGTCCACCAGTGACTATGAACGCTGCAAAGTGTTTGAAACGTCGAGTAATCAAAAATCAAATACAAATGCGGTAAAATCCGTAAAGTAGTTTTATTTAAAATGTTTAATACTCGCGTAAACATCAAAAAGCATTAAATAACTTAATTTTATTGAATATTTCATCATCATCGTCATTCAACCTATCGCCGTCCACTTTTGGACGTAGGCCTTCCTGATTTCGCCACAAAGTGCGGTCCTGTGCGGCCTGTATCCAGCAACGTTCAACAATTTTCACCAGGTCGTCAATACGCCTAGTGGGGAGACGTTTTAGACCAGTGGTGGGCAAACTTTTTTAATGGCGGGCCACTAAGTTAAAGAAATTCTAGAGGACGGCCACAATTATAGAAAAACTGTATTAAAGCTTTTTAATAAACGAAATACCTTTTACTTTTACGTCTTGTTAGGCGTGTGAGACAGAATTGTTTTTGATTTTCCATAATATTTTCGAAAGCAGGTTCCATCTGTGACGAAGCAACTTGCAGCAGTGCGAAAAGGTATTCATCAGTCAATCAGCTTCTGATTGAGTTTTTCCGTTCTCACACCCGCCGCCTGCGCCTCACATTTCACCACGTTTTGCACCACGTATTACCCAAAACATGAACTACGCGGCTAGTTTAGCGTCACCGATATGTGAATAGAATGGAATTTTTCGCGCCAAAAGGCTGACTAGAATATTTAGGATGGATAGACTCTCAGCGGACCGGATTAAATATTTTCGCGGGCCGCAGTTGGCTTGCGGGCCGTACTTTGCCCATCACTGTCCTAGACTGTGTCATCCGATACGTAGTAGTCACTCGGGAGCCTTTTTTTCGTCGAGCTTTTTGTACATCTTGTCCATTGCTATTTCAACGTGCTAATTCTTCGTGCTATGTCTACTGACACCCGTTCTTCTACGGATTTACGTATTTCGGATTCTATCTTGGAAAGAAATCCAGAGTATAGCTAGAATTAGAGTATAGCATAGGACAATGAGCAACTTTGAGCTTGGATAGGAGGCCTATATTTAGGGACCACGTTTTCATGCCATAAGCACTGGTAACACACACTGGTCATGGACCTGTGTTTTCAGATACTTAGCTATGTTGGATGAGAAGATCCTCGAAGTTTCTTGAACGCTGCCCAGCCTAGTTGGATTTGTCAGCCAACCTCTTTCTCGAAATTGGGTTTACCTAACTGGGCTCTTTATTTAAGATAAACACAATGATCGACAACGCATCGCCAACTAGAACCAGTAAAGGAATGACGTGGGAATTCACTAGTTGGGATGGATATGTTGGGATAATATCAGCAGGATTGCTAATATCATTGAGCATGGTGTCAAGTCACTCTATGAATGCCGCCATAACAAAGATATCGTCTGCAAATCGAAGGTGAATGATTTATTCGCCGTTGATGTTGAAGTCGATATAATATTTATAATCATAATACTGTGAAGAGCTGAATGTGCGGAACGCTAGCACTTCAATTCCTTCTGAGTAACAAAGGAAATTAAGCTGTATCAGGCTTCGTTTCTAAGTAGTTTTTCACAAATAATAGAACAGTATATCAGTTTCTTCACATTGCATAACACCTCTGAATTCGTTATCTGTCAGGATTTTTAAGTTGAGCGCTGGCTACTGAATCAAAGATTCTATTCAGAAGTTTTGAAGAATATTAAAACTCTAAGTGAGTTTTAATCACTGTGTGATATTCTCATATTTTAGCAACCAAAACAGCATTAATTAACATTAAATAATAAGAAAACTACTTAATATCTTATATATAAACTTCTAGCGTACGTGTGTATGTCACTGAACTCCTCCTAAACGTCAAAAAATAAGAAAATTGTGCAGAAAATTAGAAAATTTAAGGAAACTTAACGTTTATATATGCTTTTCTGATGTAACTTATTCTCGACTATATAAACTTTTCTATCTTCATATATATATAAATCTTCTGTTCGTGTCTTTGTAATTGAACTTCTTCTAAACGGCTGGACCAATTTTGATGATTTTTTCTGAGGCCATGCCGATGGATATGAATTCTGATGTTTACGCGAGTATTACACATTTTAAATAAAACTACTTTATGGCTGGATGGCTGGGTGCTACCATCAAGCTGGGATCCTGTTATAAACATTATTAAAAACAAATCCAAAAAGACCACCACAAGACTGCAAGACACTGTGAGCTCTTATTGTATAGATTTGACCCACAATAATAATAATTAAAGATAATTTTATAAATTAAAACCTTTTAGTAACATAAAGTAAGCCGCCTTCAAAATTAATATTAATTTAGCATCATGTCACCTGAGTTTTCTTGCCGGATCTTTCTCAGTGTGACCGTGTGCCGATCCGGTGGTAGTATACTAGATTATTAGTTAGTTTTTTAAATATAATTACTATTAATTTTAATGTTTAATTATTACTGACCATAAACAATATAATTTTTTCATATAGAATCATTTCCTTCTTACACTGGCAATAAATTTTGTATCAAAATGTGGGTCAATATTTAATAACTAATTTCTGTATCGGGTAGATAAAGTAAATTTTCTGCAGTAACGATGACTTGTTGGACGTGAGACATCTTAGTCCAGCCGTGACCATGAACGCTGTAAATTGTTCGAAACGTCGGGTAATCAAAAATCAAATACAAACGCGATAAAATCCGTAAAGTAGTTTTATTTAAAATGTATAATACTCGCGTAAACATCAGAAATCATTATGGAACAATATAGACCTATATATATATACTGTCAACTTTGTCGAAGTTTTTAAGAGATTAGTTCATAATGAAGTTTACCCAATTTTGCATAATATCATCATTCCCGAGCAGCATGAATTCATACAAAGGCGCTCTACTGTCTCTAATCTCCTATTATTCTCAAACTTCCTATTTGAAAATATTGACCGGCACTTGCAAGTAGATACCGTATATACAGACTTTCGAAAAGCTTTTGACAAGGTTGATCACGAAATTTTATTGTATAAGATCGCGTATAATGGTATAAGAGTGAACTTACTACGTTGGTTCTCATCTTACATAAAAAATAGAACCCAAAAGGTGATCATACATGGTTATGAGTCTTGTCTGGTACCTATAACGTCAGGCGTACCGCAAGGCTCCATTCTTGGTCCATTGCTATTTAATTTGTACATACATGATATAGATAGATGCTTCAAACATACAAACTCCTATTATATGCTGATGATTTGAAGGCTTATAGAACTATTCAGAATGAGAGAGGTTGTCTCTTGTTTCAGGAGGACTTAGATAGGCTAGCTGAGTATTGTATTGACAATAAGTTGCAACTAAGCATAAATAAATGCAACTCTATTACTTTTTCAAAAAGTAAGTCCAACATCCGAGGTAATTATAAACTTTACAATACATTACTTAGTGAAGTTTCACTGATGAAGGATTTAGGTGTGCTTCTGGATAGTAGGCTCTCCTTGAGTGAGCATGTGCAGAAAATAGTAAATAATGCTTTCAAGATGTACGGGTTTGTTATGAGGGCATCTACTGAATTCAAGCGGCCTGTTACATACATCCATTTATTTAAATCGCTTGTACGATCACAGCTGGAGTATGCTGTACCAATTTGGAATCCATTCTATTTAAAATATCGAGATGAGATCGAGCGAGTTCAGCGTAGGTTTCTACGTGCCATGCACTATAGATGTTATGGAGCGTATCTGTCCTATCCGCAGTTGCTACAAAAATACAATCACTAGAGTGTGTCACTAGAGCGTAGACGCACATTGCTGGAGTCTAACGTACTATATAATATTGTCTATAGCAATATTGACACAACTGAGCTCACGAGGCAACTTTGTTATGCTGTGCCTCGTACTGTGAACAAGCGTAGCGTTCGTGCAGGTACTCTGTTCGTAGTTAAGTCTTGTCGAACAAATTCTGGGCGACGATGTCCTGTTCGCCGAATGGTGGAGTCCTATAATTGTAATTTTATTAATATAGTAGATATATTTGCATGCACTAAATCTAAATATAGACATAGTTATTACTAAACATTTATCATTTAATTAATTGTACCTACTGATTCTATAGCGATGTAATTGGAGTCTTTCATTTGTTTGTACTGTTTAATTTGAATCTTTATTTAATTTATTATATTTAATAATAATAATCCTATTAGAATTTGTGGAACGTAGGGACTTATTATTTAACTTATTTTTTATTAACATTAAAGATTTAGTATCTAGATTGTAACTTGTTGTGTGGTAGCAGCTTCAAATACATCAAACGCATCTTACCCGGGCTGAGTGTATTGTTGGCGTAACAAATTACGCCTAGCCCGGGTGGGAGGCTCCCTCTCAACGCCTTGTCGTAGCCGATGTTCCACAGGGTGGGCCCCAGAAACTACGAGGGTCAGTCTCGCATAACATGGGCGTCTGCACTTTGCGGTAGCTGCGTAGAGCGGGTCTCTCGCTTCCCTCCATAGTGGTTGAGGGGAGTGATGGCTGCTCCAGTAGTTAACTCGTGATCGGGTGCCGCTTGTGGGATCTGGTCCAGCCATAATCGTTTGAATTATATTAAGTATCTTGCAGTTCGAAAGGCATCACACTGGATCTAGTTCTTACAAAACATGTACACATTATCTAGTAAGAAGAAAAAATAATTAAAAATAATAGACAAGCCCGCTGAGTTTCTTGCCGGATCTTCTCAGTAGCGGTCGCGTTCCGATCCGGTGGTAGTTTATTTTTTTTTGGATAATTTAATTTTATTTTGTAAAATTGTCAATATGTAAGTGCCCTCTCGGGGTCTATGCATAATAAATGATTTGAATTTGAATTTGCACAACGCCTCCTACTTGGTTACTGCAGAGGATGAGGCGCCCCTCCAAATAGCGGTGCGCCTCCCTGATGTATTCGAATGGCAAACTATTGAATGCGTTGCACTCCTCCGCTGGTGACCGTCTCCGCAGCCACGGTCCTCAGGCGCAGCAAGGCCGCACCCGTCGAACATCCCATCCTAAAATCAAACTGGGCGTCCAACAGATCGGAGCCGACTTCGAAGAGGTGGCGTCCGATGTGGGCAGCCAGGATTCTTTCAAGCAGCTGGCCCACATCGTCCAAGAGCACGATTAGCCTGTAGGCTGCAGCCGAGTTTGGAGACCGTCCCGCTTTTAACAAGAGCACCAGCCTCTCCTCCTTCCAACACCCAGGGAACTACCCGGACGCTAAGTATTATACAGTCCCTTAAGGTGTGAAACAGTTACAAAGACATCAATGGAATTATTTGAAGCGATAGATAAAAATTATTTCGTATAAGATTAAGATTTTAGTAAAATACGTTTTTAGCACCTATGTAAAATTTGAAGTAAACTTGTAAGTAATCTATAAATATAAATTGATAATGAATTTAACTTGGACCTTGAATAACTTTTAAATGAGTTGATTAATCGAAAAATGATATCAGAACTTTTTTGTAGAGCATTCAGTTCTCTACAAAAATATTCTTTTAAATCTATCTAAATATTATTTAATTATTTTTGTTGTGGTGTTAAATGCTTCAAAATTAAAACAAATTATAGAAAATTTAGTAAAAAAGTAATGATAACAAAAAATATCACTTTACGGGCATAATTAACTATCCGAGTGAATCGAGTAAAACTAACTATGCGACATAATTAATAAAAAAATGTTACGAAGTACAAATATCTAAGAATTAAAATGAATATTACATTAAACAAGTAAAACGATCTAAGTTTCAATATTATTCTATTTTTCTTTCAGTTTAAAATTTATAAGTGCTATTGTCACAAAATATGTTTTCAAGTCAAAATATATAACTATAAAAAGTACAATTATTTTTTTTAGGGTAATTTTATTTTGGGGTGGGTTGCGGTCGTCGCACTCCTCGCACCAATCCGTCCGGGGCGACAGAGGGGCGTAAGCAGGCACTCCTGCAACCCACCCGCGATGCACGTCGCCTTCGTCATTGGGCCGACCACAGGAGCAGGGTGACTTGACGTCAGTGGTCGGCCCGACGGAATACCCCCCTATTAGTATTTGGGGTACCCTCCCATCGACAGACGTCCTCCCCCCAGCGGGTGACGGACTAATTCCCCGGTCACGCCTCCCGCGGTCTCGCCTAGGGATATTTTTTTTTATGGGTATAATGTAATAAGTGGTTTCAAAGAGATAGATTCTAAAACAAGTAAAACTAAATAAATGTACGCAAATGACAAAGTAAATTCATGAAAATAAAATAATATCTTTGAATATAAATTTCTTGTGTACGTGTGTATGTCACTGAACTCCTTCTAAACGGCTGGACCGATATTGATGCAATTTTTTGTGCATGTTCAAAGGGATTTGAGAATGGTTTAGATTCACAATTGGACCCGATAGGTAGCGTTTATTTGAACAGAACGACGTCTGTTGGGTCAGCTTGTATACTATATATATACAGTGGCTTTCGGTTATAAAGACGGCAGAGGGACCACTTTAATGTCGGCGCTATATCCGGAAGTCTTTATATCCGAAATAAATATACATATTAACATTTTTTCTCTAACAGTAAATATACGTCTAGGAACCATGTTCATAAGTTTAAGAAACACTGTTTACTCACTGGAAATTGGCTACGTAACTTACTTATAATTTTAACTTCGTACACATGCTAACCCTACACACAAACAAAGCAGCATTCGCAGATGTATATGATGTCAAACACCATCTGCGAATGTAAACAAAGGATAAGAAAGCTTAATAGTTAAAGCTTATGGATGAGTCTTTGTCCCTTTGCCGACTCAGTCGCAACATCCGCAAGCAATTTTTGCGAATCTTTTTTTTTTATTATTGCAAGCAGTGGCAAACAAGCAAACAGTACACCTGATGGTAAGTGTTGCTGCCGCTCATGCACCTTTACAAGGCCGCTGCCTACCGCGAAGAAAGTGAAGGGAGTGTGAATGCGTGCATTGAGGCTCGGTGATATTAAAGGCACCATCAAAACTCTCCACATGCAAACACCCTCAGAAAGTTGGGCTTTCGGCTCTCTCGCTCACCGAACGGAGCGCAGTAACAAATTGCTACTACTCAGACGTCGATTTCCTGCGAGAGCGTGGTACTACCCCGGACGGACCGGCCCGCGGCTGTAGACAGATAACTGTCGACAGTGTGGTCCTACCACTCCAATAATCTGTCCCAAATATTTCATAAAAACAAGTCGGTATACCCGATTTCGGCGTTATATCCAAAGTCGCTATTGCAAAATGTATTTCCTACAAAAGGATGCTTTAAATACTAGGGACTAGTGATGTAACGAATATTCGCATTCGCATCGCGAATATTCGCATATGTTTCTGACATTCGCAATCGCATTCGGATTCGCAAAGAACGATGCGAATGTTTGGCGAATATATTTGACAAACTAAAAGCAAATTATATATGTAATTGTGTAATGATATGATAATATTTATTATTTTTATTTACTCATAATATTTGAATAAAACAATATTATGGAACACTCAAGTCGGCAACTAAATTAGAAATACTGTCTCTCTTATTTTTGTCAGTCTAATATAAACTAATGAATGGGGAGCTGGTTTTTTGTTCGGTTATACTGCGAAAACCACTGAACGATCAGAATAATATTTGTACCATAAGATGCAGCATGTTTCGGAGAAAGATTTATTATATGATATGTTGGTGAATACTTATCCGGAATTTATATTTGTTTTTGACGTGACAACGTCTTATAATTCAATGGAGCCGGCTGCACACACGAAAAAACATGACGTATGCGGCGTTACCTCGCTCTGAGTCATTCCATTTAAGGCTATTTTTCTTTTTGGTTGGGCTGCGGTCGGCGCGCTTCCGCACCACTCTATCCGGGGCGACAGAGGGGCTTAAGCACGCAACACCCGCAACCCACCCGAACACCACGTCGCCTTCGTCGTTGGACCGACCATCGGAGCAGGGTTACTTGTCATTAGTGGTCGGCCCGACGGAATACCCCCTACCCGGGGTACCCTCCCATCGACCGACGTCCCCCGCTCGGGGAGGACGTCAGTCTTTCCTCACGCGGCCGGCCTCTCGGCGGGTGACGGACTAACTCCCCGGTCACGTCACCCGCGGCCTCGGCTAGGGCGGCATGGGACGCAGGTAATCGTGCCTGCGCCGCCCCAGTCGCTTGCGGCGGGTCGCTTCGTCGAGGCTGTGCTCCTCGCGTTCGCGACCCGCCGCCTCCTTCTGCGAGATAACTGCCTCGCAGAAGGATGCGACCGCGTCCCAGTTCCTGATGCTGCCAAGCATCTCCCTAGCGATGGTCGGCAGTGTCAGGTCGGCACCGATGATTGCGACGAGTTCACGGCGCTGCTCTGCCCAAGCGGCACAGATCTCGAGCGTATGCTGCGCCGTGTCCTCGTCGCAATCGCAGTGGTGGCAGGACGGTATTCTCTCCCTCCTAGCGACCCTGTACAGGTACTTGCCGAAGCATCCATGCCCCGTCAAGACCTGCACGAATCGGAAGGAGAGCACACCGTGCCACCGTTCCAACCACTGCATCAGAACCGGCCGGCAGGCCTCCACGGTCCAGACACCGTATCGAGGCTTCTCCAGCCGGTCTGCCCAACGGGCGATGACATCTCGGCGGGCGTCGAAGCGCCACGCGGTGAGCTCCCTTAAGGAAACAACACCATTTAAGGCTTGCCATACAAAATATCTATCAAACAAATAAAATTAAAATTTTCTTTTGTAAAATGAAACCATTCCATCAGTATTTTCTTATGACGTTGTCACGTTCAACTATCGTCAGTAAACTGACTTTACAGACAATCGATTTTTTGTGTGAATGAATAATGAATTTTACCAATAAAAAAGACCATGATTCTTTATGAAAAAATTACATTATTTTTGTTAAGTAATCATTAAACTTTTTGATATACCATGCATTTAACACTCTCAGCGTCACAAATTGTGAAATAACTCCACACTTCAGTAACATGTGCTTTACTCATGTTTGTAAATTTGACAAATACAATAATAATAATAAACTAATCTCAAATTACAACGAATATTTTCGAACGAATCTGATTAGTTTCATTCGTTCAACTTGTAACGGTTAACCTTTGCTATATTTGGCTTAAACATGGCTGGTACGAAATGTTAAACACGTATGATATTTTGCACGCGCTTTATTTGAAAGTCAACATTCATATATATTATATTCGCATATTCGCATTCGCGAATGTTGGAGATAAATATTCGCACTCACATTCGCATTCGCGAATGTCTCAATCCTAACATTCGTTACATCACTACTAGGGACGAAAGTTCGGCGTTGCTATAACCGGAAAGTCGTTACAACCGAGGTTGTTACAAAATGAAATCCACTCCACTGTATATATATTATATTATATACATCACATGTAAAAGAGCGGTGAATTGTATAAATGCGTTCGAAATTGCCAACACTAACTAGTATATAAATATATATTTATTTCAATAACCTTCAAAGATATTGCCATCACATTGTGCATAATACGTATTCCCTTCTCGTAAGCATTCATTTTACGTTTAGTGTTGTAATATATAGGTATATTACCTAGTAATAAGGGTATAATAAGCGTTTTGAGACCTTTAAAACTTAGTAAGTTAAGATCTTTGAAATTAGTGAGATAATTGTAAATTACAGCGTGATGTGGTGATTTGTATTAAAACGATAATGCTTATATATTAATAAAATAATTGTAAATAATAACATAATTGCTGGTTATACAGGTTGGTATTTTTTTTTTTTATGGTTGGTCTATGGTAAGCGCACGCGCGGTCCTGTCCGTCCGGGGCGATGAAAGGACGGCGCGCGGGCGCATAATCCACCCGTACCCACGTCACCTTGTTGTTGGGCCGACCACCGGAGCAGATGTGACTTGTCATCAGTGGTCGGCCCGACGGAATACCCTTTCGGGTACCCTCACCTCTCGACGTACTGGGACGTCGGTCGCCATCGCGCGGTCAGCCTCTCTGCGGGCGGCATTAGGCGCAGATACTCGCAGGGTTTTATTTCGAGTTTTAGTTCTCTTGCATAGATGTTATATTCGTATTGTATCCCTTAGTCGTCTTCTACGACATCCACGGGCAAGATAGAGAGTGTGCGTACGTATAGTGAATTGTACGTCCATCACCACATGGAAAATATTTTTAATCATCTTTTGAAATATTTTTTTTAACTTAAGCATATAATAAGATTGTGAATGGATTAAATAAATTAATTTAATATCACTCAAGTCATATACGGGTTAAAGTCTAAATATTTTTATCTTTAACCTATTTACTAACTTTATATAGTTTTTTTGAGAGGAGGAAATCTCGAAATAAAAGCCTATACCAACGCGTTTGACCAGCGTGGCATAGTTGATAAATTTATCTCCCATTGTGGAAAGGCTCGAGCCCAGCAGTGGGACGTATATGAGCTGTGATGATGATGAAATAATTCGACTGCCGAGTCACAGAGTAATATAGAAGTGTTAGAGGTAGAAAAGTTTCTTCTCGAATTTAATTTTAGGCGAATATTTATGTTCTTATCACATTCGTTTTCATTATCGACATTTAATCTTAGGTATCGCTATAAATTAGTCTTAACAATAATGTTATATATATGTTGAATCAATCGAATATTCATGTAATGTGTCATATACATCGTGCGGGTGTTGCGTGCTTACGCCCCTCTGTCGCCCCGGACGGAGTGGTGCGTGGAGCGCGCCGACCGCAGCCCACCCCAAAAAAAAGGGCCTTTTGTCTAGCTTCTGGCCGAGGTATATAACTAGGAAAGGAAGAAAGGTTCTCGAGTGGCGACCACGAATAGGACGACGTAGCGTAGGACGACCCCCTACTAGTTGGACTAATGACATGTCGCAGGGAAACAGTCCTGTGCCACTGCAAGTGGCATTCTTGCGTTCCGAGTTATGAATGAAGTTAAGTTAAGAATGCCACTTGGGGATGCCTATGTCCAGCAGTGGACATCTGTAAGCTGATGGATGGCTATAACTAGTGGAGGAATCTTTCTTGATGAACTTTGTAATTCATTTTTTAATCATGAAGATTATATTTTGACATAATAGTTGTTATTAAATTAAATAAAAAGTGTCATAAAAATACAACTACGAGTTTATTGTTAAATACGAAAACACTGAAGTTTTAAAGATAATTATTAATCTGATCAATATCTACTTGTGCCTATAGGTAACAAAAGTATTTCTAGAATGAGGTGGTCTCTGTCATGGTTTCTTCAAATAATTGGATATTTGCAGGCCCTAATGCAATCAGAATGGCCACAAAATTATAACTTAAAAGGTAGAATATATTTTTTAATACATAATATTTATCTATGCTTCTGGATTGCTCAACTTGCCGCCACGCCAATGGGCGAACATTTGCTTGTGATTGTGGTTCATTATTGCAGTTATAATCCAGGGTGAAAGTACATTATTTATTATTATTTCTACTTCTACGAAGCAGTAATGTATATTGTCAGATTAATTTAGAGGAACACGCACTGTACTGTACTGTACACTGTAATTTAACCAGTCATGCGGTGTTTTGGTCAAATTTCGGTTAATTTTGTAGAAAATTGGCTATAACTGGGCGTTACGACGCAGCCTCCCTTCTAGACTGAGCATAATTTGTTATGTCGACGACATGCTCTTCATAGCCCAGGGACATTGGATGCGGCGGTACGGCCTACGGTACTTGGAGGCGAGATGCTCGTCAGTGAGTATCAGAACTATCATATTGACAGGGGACGGCAAAGCGTGTTATCTGCGGTAACGCCCGCCGGGACATCTCGCCTGTTACGCAATCTAATTGAAAAGACCTCAGTTATCGGACCGTAGAGACCCTCCAGCTGGTATTGGTAGAGTGGATGAAGCAGCGGTATGAGGTCTATCTTTCCAGATGGTGCAGGTCTGTGACTCTCAGTCAAGGCATGGTTGCTTCGGGAAAAATCAGGGAAGAAATCCTCTGGCCTTACATACCCTACCCAAGAAAAGGAAAACTCGAAATAAAACCTTGTATCTTCTCGTCTGACCAGCGTGATACAGTAGGTCAATTGCCCTCCCATTGTGGAGGAGGCTCGAATCCAGTAGGGGAACGTATATGAGCTGTGATAATGATGACGATAATGAAGACATACCCTACCGCCACCCGCAGAGAGGTTGACACGTGAGGGCAATGCATCGGCAACATTATTTTGTTGCCGGAGCATCGAATGGGACGATACACGAAAGGGCAATCCGTCAGATCGTCCATGGAAGTCAAGGAAGTCCGTAGTAGTAGTAGTCGTACCAATGACGTTGGGGAGAGAATACGGTAGATTATGGGGTCGTACGCCGGGGATATTTTTGGCATTCATTAACAATATCTCTGTAAAATTTTTTACAGGCAGTAATTGTCGTTTATTAAAAAAAAATGATAATATGAATGAAATTTTACGGCATCTCAGCACTTCGATGACATCCATTCTAATATCCTAGTATTTGCCTGGTGCTGTTAAAGAAAAAAGAAATGATTATTATAATCAGAAATGTTTCCATAACAGATGGTGACAAGTTCGACTTTATCGTGGTAGGCAGCGGGTCAGCGGGAGCTATTGTCGCTACGAGACTCTCTGAGGTGCCAAATTTTAACGTGCTTCTTATTGAGGCGGGAGGGGATCCACCAATTACAAGTGTGGTCAGTGCAAATTTAATTATATTTATTTATTTTATATTTTTAATTATATTTATATATTTGAAAGGTGTTGATGATGATGAAAAGTGATCGCTAACTCATTCATCATCATCATCATAATTTCAGCCTATCGCCGTCCACTGCTGGACGTAGGACTCCCTCACGTTACGCCACAAGCGGTTCTATGCCGCTTGCATCCAGCGACGCCCAGCAACTTTCACCAGGTCGTCGGTCCACCTAGTTTGGGGCTGCGCGTCCTACACTGCGTTCTCCGATACGTGGTCGCTACTCGAGAACTTTTCTTCCTCCTCAGCGGTTATCGATTCGTCGAGCAATGTGGCCTGCCCATTGTGATTTCAGTGTGCTAATTCTTTGTGCTATGTCGGTTACACCCTTTCTTCTGCGGATTTTCGTATTTCAGATTCTATTTCACAGAGAACGGATCGTAGACCTGTATTTTCAGACAATGAGGTATGTTGGACGAGAAGATCCCATTAAGTTTCTCGAACACTTCCCAACCGAGCTAGTTTAGTCAGCTGATATCTTTTTCGAAATTGGATCTATCTAACTGGACTGTTTGTTCTGGGTAAACATAAAGATTGACAACTTCGAGAATCGCACTGCCAACTAGGACCGGTACATGAATGACATGGGAATTTAACATGACTTTCGTCTTGTCCATGTTCATTCGTAAACCCATTAGTTGGGATACCCTGCTGAGATTACTGTGCATGGTGCCAAGGTCCTCCATGGATTCTGCCATAACGATGATATCGTTTGCAAATCGAAGATGAATGATGTATTCACCATTAAGACCATTAAGAGCTTGAAGACATCTTCCAGTGCAGTGGTGAACGTTTTCGGAGAGATGACATCTCCCTATTTCACGCCTTTCTGCAACTGGATCGGTTTCGTACTCTTATCCCGGATATGGACTGACATTGTGGCGTTCCTATACAACCACTTCAGCGCTTCAATATAGTGATGGTCGATATGGCAGATAGCTGAAGTGCTACACCAGTACCGCCCAAGTTTCGACTGAATCAAATGTTTTCTCATAGTCCACAAAAGCTATACACAGGGGCCGATTATGCTCCTCCCACGACTCTGAAACGTCGTTTGGGATGAAATAATAGTGCCGTCAACGAATATTCAATGTGCCTCGTACCATCCGGCGATCGCTCCCAATTTTAATCCTGCTGATCACTGAGACATTGAATATCTGTCGATTGTCCGACAAGCTAAGGTCTATCTCATTTTTTGTTGAACCATCGGAGCTAACTCAGGTCCATTTCCTTTGTGACTGCTTCCTGAAGAAGGAATTCACCATATTTTCTTCTCCAGAAAATCAGGCATTTTCTGGCCCCTCTGGTATCAATGTCCATATCCATGTTTCCTCACCCTCAACTCGTCATCACTCCCTTTGCCTAGTTTCGCGTTAAAGTCTGCCATAATCACCGTGAAGTGGGTCTTGGACGCGTGTATGGCTTTCGAGATGTCCTCTTAAAATGCCTCCACCTCATCGTCGAAGTATGCCAAGGTCGGTGCATATACCTGTATAACCTTCAACAAATACCTCTTGGTAACCCCGTAGGGTACCAGAGCCGCCGTGACTGGGGCCAATTTTTATTTTGCTCGCCATTTCATGAGGGGATATGGCCGTAATCGCCATGCTTGGCAGGCGGGTTGGCGATCGCAGTAAGATCTTATATATTTTCCAGTAGAGAGCGGTTGCCCACTCTCCTGGTGAACCTTCAGCCGATTTTTACGACTCCCACGGGCGTTAAGGGTGGCGACAAATGTATTCTCAACCCGTCGCCACGCGCTAACTCATTACAACTATTTATACTTTCACGTTATAAAATGTTGTTTGATTAATTTTTTTTTCTAGTGTTATAAGCATATTTGTACCGACCATCTTCAAGTATTCCTATACTGGTGTAGCATTATTGAATTTAAGAGAAACACAAATTTTCAGGTCCCAGGCTTATTCCTACTGCTCCAATATACAGAAAATGACTGGAACTTCAAAGCTTACAACGATGAAGGTATAGGCGAGTCACATCCGGGTAGAATGATTCCTTATATACGAGGAAAAATGCTTGGCGGAACTTCTTCCATTAATTACATGATCTATTCAAGAGGAGTACCTCAGGACTACAACGAATGGGATAAATTAGCACCTGGGTGGAACTGGGATAATGTTTTACCTTATTTCAAAAAGCTCGAAGGAATGAATGACACCTTGCTATTTAAATATCCACAAAATGCAAATTTACACTCAGAAAACGGACCCGTAAAAGTATCTCGACTAGTTAAGTTTGCATCAACTGCAAAAATAGATGATATCCGGTTAAATTCATATGAAGAAATAGGTATAAATAAAGTTCTGGAAATTAATGGCCCAGAAATATTAGGGGCCGCACGACCGCATTTCACAATGTACAATGGTAGAAGATCTAGTACAGCAGAGGTTTACCTAAAACCAGCAAAGGACAGACAAAATCTAAAAATAGCAAAATATTCGACAGTAACTAAGGTACTAATTGATCCACAATCATTAAAAGCTTATGGTGTAGAGGTTGCCATAGGGCGTAAGAATATAATGCAAGTTTACGCTTCAAACGAAGTCATCCTTTCTGCTGGAGTTATTAACAGTCCGAAAATTTTATTACAGTCACGTGTAGGGCCTACTGAGGTTCTCTCAAAATTTGGCGTGGAACCTCTAGTAGATTTACCAGTAGGTAGTAACTTGCAGGATCATCAAACCGTGCTACTGCCAATAAAAGGTAAACCCGACTTTACTACAGTTGCTCAGAATAATATACTATTGTCTAATTTAGATACACTTCCTGTACCAATACAGAGTGGCGTCTTTAGACTTAATGAGAGTTTCGCCAGTTATCCAAAAGTTTTACAGCCACATTTTCAAATTATTGATACGTATTTTGGCGTAGGTACTGGGGCAATATTATATCTTGCTTGTAGAGGTGTAATAAACTTAGATGATGAATTTTGTGCATCCATGACAAAAGAAAACATCTTAAATGATTATGACCTTCTTATGGTAGTTTTGCTGCATCCGCTATCAAGAGGTGAAGTCACCTTGAGGAGCAAAGATCCTTTCGATGACCCTGTAATAAATTTAGGCTTTTTTAGAAATGAATATGATCTTACGGTTGCAGCTAAAGGTCTTAAATATATGAGTCGTTTAATAAATACTACTTATTTCAAACAAATAGGCGGCAGCCTAATCAAATCTAATGTAAGACCATGTAAAGATATTGAATGGGAGTCTGAGACATTTTGGAAATGTTATGCTAAGAATACTGCATTTGCCTTTCTGCATGGGGTTGGTACTTGTAGTATGGGTGCTAATGGTGTAGTAAATGAGAGATTAAAAGTGCATAACGTAAAAGGCTTGCGAGTGGTCGATGCTTCAGTGATTCCGAAAATTCCCAGCGGCAATACTAATACCCCTGTTATGATGATTGGAGAAAAGGCAGCGGATATGATTAAAGCCGATTATGGAGTTTTAAATACAGCATAGTATTGATATTTGAAGTCGCTATAATCAAAATTCGATGCATATTTCGATAGGATATTTTATAATGATTTCTGATGTTTATGCGTGTATACATTTTAAATAAAACTACTTTACGGATTTTATCGTGTTTGTATTTGATTTTTGATTACCCGACGTTTCGAACACTTTACAGCGTTCATGGTCACGGGTGGACTAAGATGTCTCACGTCCAACAAGTCATCGTTACTGCAGTAAATTTATAGTTATCTACCCGATACAGAAATTAGATTAAATATTGACCCACATTTTGATACAAAATTTATTACACTGGCAGTGTAAGAAGAAAATGAAAATTATATTGTTTATGGTTAGTAATAATTAAACATTAAAGTTAGTAGTAATTATATTTAAAAAACTAACTAATAATCTAGTATACTACCACCGGATCGGAACACGGTCACACTGAGAAAGATCCGGCAAGAAAACTCAGGTGACATGATGCTAAATTAATATTAATTTTGAAGGCGGCTTACTTTATGTTCTAAAAGGTTTTAATTTATAAAATTATCTTTAGTTATTATTATTGTGGGTCAAATCTGTACAATATGAGCTCACAGTGTCTTGCAGTCTTGTGGTGGTCTTTTTGGATTTGTTTTTAATAATGTTTATAGCAGGATCCCAGCTTGATGGTACCACCCAGCCATCCTCTCTATTGAAATTTTCGTGTTTTTTAATCTCAATAGCCTCGCGTACCATTCTAGGCAGGTATCGGTGTTCTTTTGCGAGGATTTGTGGTTTATCAAACCTGATGTTATAGCGGGCACGGTCCTGACTATGTTCACAGACTGCAGACCTAGTGTCACGGCGGTGCTTCACATCGGCTATGTGTTCTTTGATGCGAGTTCTTATGGGTAATCAAAAATCAAATACAAACGCGATAAAATCCGTAAAGTAGTTTTATTTAAAAGGATATTTTATGTTTTGCATGGATGCGTAAACGATATTAAACCGATGTAGGTGTTTAGCTTTTTTTGGACGGGTTATGGTCCGGACGCATGCTGTCTGTTCTAACCGGAATGTCAAAGAGACGGCGCCACAACCCATCGTATTGGGCCGACCACTGCTGTGAACAGGCCGGCGTGATATCCTTTCGGGTAACATTCCTCTCCAACGTCCCTCTCGGGGCGTCGCTCTTACGCAGCCTCTCTGCAAACGACGGCCTATTCTCCAGTCCATTTACCCACAGTCTCAGTTAGGGCGGCATCTGGCGTAAGCACTGGAACCTGCGCCGCCCAAGTCGCAGGCGGCGAAACGTGTCACTGTATATGAGTTCCTGCGCACAATGCCCCACCTCCTTCCGGTAGATGTCTGTCTCACAGAAGGCGACGACCGCTTCCCAGTTCCTGACACTGTCGAGCATCGCTTTAGGTTGACAGCGTTAAATTATGGACTAAACATTTTAAAAACACATCTGTAATTGACATTGATTGTATAGAATTTAAAAGTAAATCTAATTATCTAAATTGTATATGTGAAAAACTTAATTTAAATATTGACTGTATTCAATACAAAAATCAATTCCTGACGTTTAAGAAAATACATAAACCTGTACAAAACCCTAATGAATTTTCTGAGAGAAATTCACTAGCCAAAAAAGGCACTATTCCATACTACTTTCAAACTAATACCTCAACTAAAAATATTATTAAACAATTACCAGAATTATCTCATACTAAAATAATCCGAAGAGGAACTATACCGTACTATTTTCAGAAAATTAAGTATCAAATAAATCCAAAAATAAAAGAATCTGAATCTAATAAAAATACACAAATATTACACACAAACAGTACTACAATTACTACAAATAGGTCCTTAGCCAAACAATTTTTTCGACCCACACCAAACAAATAAATTTATTATATTTCATCAAAACATACATGGACTACTGTCAAAAAAAAAAAATAATAGAAATAACACTTTCGGAAATCAAAGAAGACATTTATCCCGACATACTCTGTTTCACTGAGACATTTGTGAAAGTAGGCACAGAAAAAAATATTCACATAAATAATTATGAACTAGTATCTAATTATTCGAGACCTAAGAAAAGGGGTGGAGTATGTATTCTGGTTAGGAGAGGACTAGTGTTCAAAAAAATAAATTGTTTTGATGAATTGCAAACATTGTACCATTTTGAATGCTGTGCTATACATATATTACCTAATATTATAGTTATTTGTCTATACAGAATCCCATCAAAATATGCAACTGACATTCGTTATTTCTTTTCCCAACTTGAACTTTTATTACATAAATATTTAACGAAGCATTCTAAAAACCATATAATTATTGCTGGTGACTTAAACATAAATACTCTCGAGGAAAATATAAATACAAAGAAACTTGAAGATTTATTGCAGCAATATAATCTGTGTCAACATATTACTAGCCCAACAAGAGCCAATTCGTGCATTGATTTAATAATCAGTGATATTAGCAAAAGTGATTCAAAAAGTTCAGTTCTACCACTAGGTCTTTCGGATCATGACACGGCACAAGTACTGACTTTTAATGTTCCTTCAAAAATTGTAATCCCCAGGTATATACTACAGCACAAAAGGTGTTATAGTAAGGAAAATATAAATAAATTCCAAAAACACCTACACAGTTTACACTACCTAAAACTACAACCAGATAGTGCTACAAATAATTTTAATATAGTTTTTGAAGAATTTTATGATTATTTCTGTCTTTTATATAAACTTTGTTTTCCTATTCAAGTAGTAAAAATTAATATATTAAGATCAATGCGCTGGCTATCTAAAGGCATAAAAATAAACTTTTTATTAGCTGCAGTAAAATGACGTTTCTAAATGTCATTCCGTAAAATAATGTTGACAGCCTAATCTCAATAGGGATGTGATTCAGTTCACAAAAGTTTACAGAATATCTAATCGTTCCATAGCTGACTCATAATGATCATACTAAATTCTATTTAATATTAATGTAAATAAAAGGCTGTATAAACGTTGATCCTTTTAGACATATACAAGGTAACACTCAAGAAAACGCTCTCTCAAGTTGGTAGTACTGGTTTTTGGTTACGGTGCTACGATGACGCTTGACCGCCATTTTGTTTCGGTTGTTATTTGCTCATTCGGCTTCATACTTCTGTTTTGAGTGCATGAATAACTTTGATTTGCCCACTGCGCGTTGTTTTTGTTATCATTATTGTTAAACTTATGTTACGTTGTGTTTGTTTTTCATTACCTGTTTTCGTTAATCGTGTTTTTTTTTTTTGTTTGATACATTGAAGACATGGATGCTCTGCCGAGCACATCGTAAGATGGAGACACATTTTTATCTCCTAAGAAAAAAAGGCCACGTGTAGCTCTAAGTGCAACTGAAAAACTTTGGGTCCAAAACGTTTACAAATATGTGTTTGAAGTGAAATCTTCAGAATCAAACATTGAAGTTCCAAAAACAAGTGAATGCGTTAACAAGGTGGCTGAAGTCTTGGGAATATCCGTCCACATAGTTTATTCCGTTTTAAAGGAGCACAAGGAGAACGACAGCGAATCACCAAAACCTCCCGAAAAAACGGGCCCAAAACTTACATTTAAAGATAAACTTGATGATTTCACATTCACTGCTGTTAGACGAATTGTACATCAGTTCTTTCATAGAAATGAAATACCCACCATCGCAAAAGTTAGTTTACACATGTCGTCACTCATCTTTTTATTATACGTTATGTATGTTTTCTCCCATCCCATGTGTAAT
Organism: Lymantria dispar; assembly: GCA_032191425.1. Classification (NCBI taxonomy): domain Eukaryota; kingdom Metazoa; phylum Arthropoda; class Insecta; order Lepidoptera; family Erebidae; genus Lymantria; species Lymantria dispar. The sequence continues at coordinate 14,211,569 of CM063461.1, read as the reverse complement.
CTTAACCAATTAGGTAATAACTTTAATCATTTTTAGGTGCTGCAAGTTGTAAATGATGACCCAGGATTGCCCAACTTCTCGAACGAGACATTGAGAAAAATTATGAAGCATCTTAATTTCGAATTCGCTACTCGATCACGCAAGAGTGTGCTTATTGATAGACAAGATATCATATCATGGCGCCAGCGCTACCTGCGTTTAATTAAACAATATCGTAGGGAGGGAAAATACATATATTATCAAGACGAGACCTGGGTCAACGCTGGTACGTGTCAACTCTTAGTTTCTTCTATTTGTTCCCTTTTTGTTTTGATGTCGAAACTTATGATTTTTTTTTGTTTTTTTCAGGTCATACTACAAAAAAAAACCTGGATTGACGGAAGTATTAAATCTTCTCGACAGGCATTTTTAGACGGCCTGACTACGGGATTAAAAAATCCCACAGGAAAGGGCAAACGACTCATAATTAGTCACATAGGCGGAGAAGAAGGCTTCCTGGTCGACGGACTTCTTATGTTTGAAGCAAAGAAAGGTACAGAAGACTACCATGATGAAATGAATGCGGAGTGTTTCGAGGATTGGTTCGGCGGTATTCTACCTAAACTCAAGCCGAATGCAGTAGTCGTAATGGACAATGCGCCCTATCACTCTCGGAAGATCGAAACAATCCCGAAGATGTCGTGGACGAAAGCACGAATTCAAGAGTGGCTGACTACTAAAAATATTGCGTTTGAACCAAATATGGTCAAGGTCACTCTCATAGATATTGTGAAACAACAAAATCATACTGAGAAATATGCCGTAGACGAGATGGCTGCACAAAAAGGTATCACACTTTTAAGACTGCCCCCTTATCACTGTGAATTGAACCCCATTTATATTTGCATGCTATTATTTTAATGGCCAAATAGGTGATCTAATTTCAAATATTCCTTAAAACCATGTACACCCTATTATTGAGCAAATAAAAATTTGAAATTTGAAATTTAGATTGGTACCGATTGGTCCAGCCGCACTACCCAACGGGCAATGACGTCACCTTGGGCGTTTGCTTGACCAGGCGACTATCTTCCTCAGCCAGACTGAGTCGCAGGTATTTATTTACCTAAGGTGCACTTTGATCTTGAGTAATATAAATAATATGGAGTATCTTTTAGTTTAATTTTATTACATCGTTTAAGAATATCAACTATACTAGTTAATTTATATATAACATTAAAATTTAATCTTACACTTGTTGTGTTATCTGTACAAATAAATAAAAATATCAGGTTGACCGAGCATACATCGGTATTTCTGTTTTGTAAATTGTATTTTTGACAAAAATATTTAGATATTAAAGGGTTATTATGGTGCTTTGGAGTATTATTATTCAGCCCTTCGATGTCAACTGCTGGATATAAGCTTCTCTCATATTGCACCACAAAGTGCAGTCTTTTGTCGTCTTCATCCAATGACACCTAGCAGCTTTCACTAGATTGTCGATTGGGACCAGGTGTTGTGCTGTGTCGGTTACACACGTTTTTCAACGTCCGTCTTTCTATGTTATGAAATCCCGAGTATCGCCCATTCCATAGTACGTTGAGTGATTTTGAGTTTAATTATGAGGCTTACATTTAGGAACTACGTTTCCGTATCATAAGTTACAGATGACTTATGATAGGATCATATATACTGGTTATATACCTGTGCTTTCAGACACTGAGAATGCGAAGAAACTTTTAAGAGTCGAGAACGCTTCCCAGCCAAGATGGATTCCTCGGCTGAACTTTTTCTCGAATTTCGGCTGTTTCTATACAAATACTTCAAGCACTTTGGAATAACGATAGTCGATTCGACCTCACTGAAGGAATTGCAGCACCGCCCAACCTTCGATAGAATCAGTGGAATTCTCATGTTCTTGGAGGATTATAGTGCCGCGTGTAGTCCTTTCGTCGGCCCGGATATAACGGACGGAGTGTGCTCAAACAATAAAAGGCTTTCTCATAGTCTATAAACGGTACACACAAAGTTCGCTTGTATTCTTTGATCTTCTAGATATCTGCCGAAGCGCGTAGACGTGGTATGATAGTATAGCGTTTAGGGAAACCGCCTTGTTTAGGCGGCTGGCCAGTCATCGAGCTCGTACGTGAATTGATTTGTAATGACTCTCAAAAACAACTTATTGACGTGCCTCAAGAGGGAGACGCTTCTAATAATTACTTAAAAACGTTTTATCATTCTTCTTGAAAAACAGTAGCACTGAAACTTCGAAAAACGTCCATAGAGGGTTTCGACATCTCCCAAGCTATCACTTTGAGGTGAAATAATAGTGTCGTTATTGGTCTTGGGCTTAGTTATTTGATTCTGCCCAACGGAAAAATCTTGTGTGAACACTTTAGCCACAGTTCTGCTCTATCGCTTCTTTAATATGGAGTATATTAATAAATAAATATTATCAATATCTCACTGGAGATCTGTCTATTTGGCTGTTTATGTTGCTCCTCTGCTCCATAAGTTAGACAGTCCCATTACAAAGTATTTTCGGTCTATTAGCGTGGTAAACCTCAAAACTTTCTTCCCAACAGCGTGAACAACTGGCCTGTCCAGTGGAACGCCGGCAACCTGTTGCTCATACCGCTAGAAGACATCGCATCGCATTCATTACAAGCAATTGTGTAACTCGAGCTGAACGCTTTCGAGATTATGCTATTGGACAAATGTAGGTCGGAAAGTAGACTTCACCAAGCTCCCGCTTGGTGAAGTCCCCCTCGACGTTTGTATCACTTATAGTTTTAATCCTGCTGGTTTCTGAGACATCGTTGAATATCAGTTATTTATATATCAAGATGAAGTCTATCTCGTTTTTACTTGAATAATCGGGCTTCTCCAGAAAATCAGCCAGTTGCACGGCCTCTCTGACTTTTCTGTCAATATCCATATTAACCCACCCTCATCTCATCATCACTCCGTATGCCTAACTTTGCGTTAATGTCTAAGCTGAGGTTATGTACGTGTATATGGATTTCAAGATGTCTTGACTGTCCTTGGGACGAATCGTCGCTTTCCCGGTAGATGCGCAAGTTTCCGAGCTGGAAAATATCGTTTTCTTCGCACTTCTGATAATTAAACAATGTCTCATCGCATTTTACTCAATTCCTTTTGCAGGTCGATGATCCTCTGATCAGTCCTGATTATCTGATTATTATGCGTTTCCAAGTAGTTTTAGTGGTGGTCAGATCGCTGCCCGAGATTCTTTGCACTGACTACTCCATCACTACAGGGACAACTACCAAAATGAGCTCGTAGAATAGCGGATCTCCCATTCTCCTGGCGAAGCCTTAGCCAATTTTTACGATTCCCACGACCAAGTAAGCGACAGTTGTATTCTTATTCTGCCGCCGTACTAAGCGGTAGGAAAATATTTTTTGGTGCAAATTACATACAGAAGAAATATGAATATTTTATATTCTATTTATATAATACGTAATATATAATTAATAAAAAATATATTAAATAAAGAAAGAAATAATATAAAAAAGTATGTGGGTGAGAATATAAGTATGTACGCACGAAAGAAGTGCTACTTCTTTGACGCAACAAAACATAACCTTGATCCTTTTCTCGTGATATTTTACATTCTTAAAATGACATAATATCAATTATTCCGAATTTAAGAAATTGAGGCTTCGAGAACGAGCCAAACCCGTTTGTGAAACATTAGGCACCTCTGCCTGGTTACACGAGATGTTATGGATGTCACTTTTTATAAATTTCAGATAATCGTTATTATGTAATACAGTTTATACTTACTAATATTATAAATGCGAAAGTAAGTTTTTTTGTTACGTTTTCACGCTTAAACCACTGAACCGATTTCAAACATTCTTTCACCAATGGAAAGCTATAATACCAGGGAGTAACATAGGCTATGTTTTATCTCGGTATTCCCACTGGAACAGGAACTACGTGGGTAAGACGACTGAAATCGAAGCGAAGCGAAGGCGGGTTGCTGGTTTCATTATAAAGCGCCGCCTATTCCGTACCGCACGTAACACCGTCAAATCATATAACAAATAATTAACCGCTTTTTTTTGGGGTGCGGTCGGCGCGCTCCTCGCACCAATCTGTTCGGGGCAACAGAGGGGCGTAAGAACGCACACCCGCGATGCACGTCGCCTTCGTCGTTGAGCCGACCACCGGAGCAGGGTGACTTGACGTCAGTGGTCGGCCTGACAGAATACCCCCTATTTGGGGTACCCTCCCATCGACCGACGTCCCCCCTCTCGGGGAGCACCGGTAGGCACCGATGATTGCGACGAGTTCACGGCGCTGCGTGGCCCAAGCGGCGCAGGCCTGAGCGTATGCTGCGCCGTGTCCTCGTCGCAATCGCAGTTGTGGCAGGACAGTGTACTCTCCCTCCTAACGACTTTGTGCAGCTATTTGGCGAAACATCCATGCCCCGTCAACACGTGCACTAGTCGGAAGGAGACCACACCGTGCCGCCGTTTCAACCACTGCATCAGCACCGGCCGGAAGGCCTCCACGATCCGAACCCCAAACTGAGACCACTGAGACCTCTGCTCAGTTGGTGCAGAGGACGCTGCGCCCCTCCAATAATTAACCGCTTTTTTTTTTGTGGGTGGGCTGCGGTCGGCGCGCCTCCGCATCACTCCGTCCGGGGCGACAGAGGGGCTTAAGCACGCAACTCCCGCAACCCACCCGAAAACCACGTCGCCTTCGTCGTTGGGCCGACCACCGGAGCAGGGTTACTTGACATCAGTGGTCGGCCCGACGGAATACCCCCTATTGGGGTACCCTCCCATCGACTGACGGCCCCCCTCGGGGAGGACGTCGATCTTTCTTCACGCGGTCGGCCTCTCGGCGGGTGACGGACTAATCCCCGGTCGATTCACCCGCGGCCTCGGCTAAGGCGGCATGAGGCGCAGGTAGTTGCGCCTACGCCGCCCCAGTCGCCGGCGGCGGATCTCCTCATCGAGGCTGAATAATTAACCGCTGACAATACATGCTGTTGAACTGTTACGACCGTGCGGCCGTGCACACCTTTGCATGACTACCAGCTTCCTAATATATTTGTAGGCGAAAAATAGTCGCAATCACTTTCACTTTCTCCTGGCATTATTAGGACAATTCTACTTATTACATTACAAATAATATTATGTAACACGGTAATTTTATTACAAAGCGCCATCTAATCTTTAAAACAATCAAATACTATAATAAGTAGAATATTTCAACGGGGTAAAATTCTCCTGTTTATATTAGTATAAACAGGAGGATTTTAACACGTTGACGAAGGTATATAACAGGTATAGTAGAACTTTTTCACTATTCATAATAATATTGTTTTTCTAATGATACTGTAAAATAAATGATTAAAAATACTTTAATCTTTCTTCACAATTTTTTCTTCTTTGTCTGTATAATGTTAGTGTAGATGTCTACACTAACATTATAAAGAAGAAAATTTGTATTTTTGTGTGTGTGTATGTTTATAACGAATAAAACTCAAAAACTACTGTCGATTTCAAAAATTCTTTCACCATGACCATTGGCAAGCTACATTATCCCTGAGTAATTTAGGCTATATTTTATCCCGGTATTCCCACAGGAACGTGAACTACGCGGATGAGGCGACTGTAACCCAAGCGAAGCGAGGGCGGGTTGCTAGTCATTTATATATTCATAATTTATAATGTAAATATATGATCTATTTCAATGATTAGTCTTAACTTTGAAAACAATACAATTTATAAAAACCATTTTTTCACTATCATTACAAAAATAACCACCAAATAAAAGTTTTAAAAATAAATAGGATATAAGTATTAACTATACATATTATTGACTCATTTAAACACGTGTTGTACATTCAATAATACTTAAATACAGTAAATATATTTATCTTTATGGTATCAAGGTATCGAATTTTGATGTTTGTGTGCACGTTGATCGTAAAATTCTCTCTGATATTTATCCTTTTTTTTGTAGGCTATGGTCTAGATACACCCCGCCCAATCCGCGCGGTACGACCCCCGATCCCATAATCTACCGTATTGCCTTCCTATTGCCGTTGGGCTGACTACTGGTACCAATTCCTTAACATCCGTGGCCGGCCCGATGGGTTACCCTGTCGGCTATCGTCTCATTCGACGCCCCGGCAACAAAGTAGTATTACCGGAGTATCGCCTTCACGAGGTCGGCCTTTCTGCGGGTGGACCACCCCTAGATACAGCCGTCAGTGCATAACGCTGAGATTACGGATGACGTAAGAATTTATATTAATGTTCACCATTCTGAAGGTAAACATTGTAAAACCCTTATGTTTTACAATGTGTACTTTAGGTATATGAAGTTATGCAATAGCCCATTAGCCCAGGTTTCAACGTTGTAGGCCTTGTTTACAGTATAAATAATCTTCCGTATTTACGTATTTTATTAATTACAATAAAATTACAAATCAACTTGTTATTTCCTTTCTGACCCTCTTTAGAGGCCTTTCGTGGAGACTTTCAACTTGCACGTGAGCCGCTTCGAAGAAGGTAATGTACCTGGATATTATTTCCAGGTCTTCAGTCACATTTGACTACATCACATCTCTCTAAAGTCTAAGTCTATTGTTTGTGGACTATAAGAAAAACTTTGAATCGGTCATAAGATAAATTATTTTGCAGTTTTTTCAGCAATGCTATCTATCGATATATGGTGTTGAAAGGTTTAAGATAACATAATTTTCTTTTAGAATTAACACATTCATGCACTTATCAATAAATCCTTCTTATGCATGAGGCATCAGAAACATAGTTAACGAACGTAAATTATACTCAAAATATTTCTCATGTACGCGTGGATCGTACAACGAATTGTTCTACATGGTAAACGCTTCGTTCAAAAAAATAATGTAAAAATGTATTGACGTGTAGAAAGGTATGTCCAGAAATGCCACTACGTTGACAAAAATCCAAAATAAGAGTGTCTACTCAATATTAGAATATAATGCTAAAAAAGTGAGTTCACGGTGATTGCACCTAGGGGCAAAAACCTGGCAGTGGTACCGCCCGTTATGTTATATGGGGCTGCTTTAAAACACGTAACTCATTTTATATACTTGGGGCATATTGCTTATGGTAGTCTGATTGATGAGTTAAATATAGAGAGGGAACGAAGAACGTTGACCGTGAGAGCTAACATGTTGGTCCGTAGGTTTTATCGATGCTCAAGAGAGGTTAAAATTACTTTGTTTAAGTCCTTTTGCTAAACTCTTTACGCGAGTGGTCTGTGGTCTACGTGTACTCAAAAATCGGTCAACGCACTGCGTGTCCAATATACTCGTAACAATGCTTTTAGGACGCTGTTGGGGCTTCTATGGTTTTGTAGCGCATTTGGTATGTTTGCCAAATCACGTACCGACGGGTTCCATGCATACACACGCGGAAAAAAGTCGCGTTGCTTCTATGCAGAATCTGTGCGAGCACCAACACCATCCTAAAGACTTTAGCTTCTAAATGGGATAGTCCTTTCTTCAGACACTGTCTTCGTATGCTAATGGCATAGGCGACTATTCCATCAGTGTTCGGAGACAGTTGTTTCTGTTTCTATTTAATTTTTATGTATTTTCATCTTAGTTCTAACATAGGTTAAGTTTATTCACTAACACTAATATGGATCTTTAATATCTGAATTAAATTGCATTGTTATTATAATGTATCTCTGACTGTCACGGATATCTTCCAGGGTAAGACACTCGGTCCTTTGAAAGGCTTACATGAGGATATGGATCCAACACGCAGAGGCCTTTGGAGAAATTTAATTTAAAATTGGTATGGGATGTCTACCGATGACACTCCATGCCTGCATATAACATTCGTCGACTGCCAATGGTAGGTGTAAAACTATTATTATTACATTATTATTATTATTATTATAGCTCGGTCTATAATGAGTTATAGACCGAAGAGCAACTATGGATAAGAGGCTCATATTTAGGGATCACGTTTCCGTGCCATAAGTGACTGGTAACACACACTGGTCATAGACCTGTGTTTTCAGACACTGAGGTATGTTGGGTGAGAAGATACTTGTAAGTTAGTCGAACACTGATCAGCCGATGTGGATTCATCTGCTGACCTCTTTCTTGAAATTGGATACACCTAACTGGTCTCTTTATCCAAGGTAAACATACCTAATGATCAACAACTTCGAGAATCGCATTGCCAGTAGGACCAGTACAAGAATGACGTGGGCATTCGACATGAGCTTCGTCTTGCTCATGTTTTTTTCTAAACCCAGTAGTTGAGATGGATATGTTGGGATAATATCAGCAAGATTGCTGATATCATTGAGCATAATGTGAAGGTACTCCATGAATGCCGCTATAACAAAGATATCGTCTTCAAATCAAAGGTGAATAATTTATTCGACGTTGATATTGATGTCGATTTAATATTTATAATCATAGTACTGTGAAGAGCTGAATGTGTACCTCTTAATAAAAGATAACTTTTACTGAATTTTCGAGTCCTATTTAGCGGACCGGCACTTCAATGCCTTTTGAGAAACAAAGGAAATTAAGTTGTGTTAGGCTTCGTTTCAAAGTACTATGCAGTTTTCTTCTCAGATTGTAGAACAGTATCTCAGTTTCTTCATATTGTATAACACCTCTAAATTCAATATCCGTTAGGATTTATTAAGTTGAATGCTGGCTATTAAATTAAAGATTCTACTCGGAACTTTTGAAGAATATTAAAACTCACTTAAATTACTGTGTGATATTCTCACACTTTAGGAACCTAGCTGTACTACTTAACATTAAATAATAAGAAAACTATGTACTTAATATAACTTTACAAAATACAAAATTATTGAACATAGCGTTTTCATGTTCCCCACAAAACGCCTGTTAAAGTTTAAACTTCAATTTACATATGCAATATTGATATTTCTACTTCTATGTGGCGTATGTTATTTATTTTCTTACCTAAGATTCATATTATCTTTCCAATCACCAATTTTCAATTCAATCATTAATTTCCTATCACTAATCTTCATTTTTCCTTTCCTCTCCAAGGTTTTGGAGGTTTACGCTCATAAATAAGAGGAGGTACACTTGAAATTAGTGTCCATCTAAATTTCGGTTTCGGTCTAGTTTCGGCCAAAAACCGGGTTTCAGATTAGTTTCGGTTTCGGTTGATAATCGAGCCTGTTTATATAAGGAGTAATTTAGGCTATTTTTCCTCTCAAAAACCCCTATGAAATTTTGTCCGGTCCGGGAATAGAAACCGAGCGCCTTATGAACTGCAATCGCGTATCATAATTTTTTGAAGATATTGGATATATAAAATGCGAAGGCAGGGCGACTGAAACCAAAGCGGAGCAAGGGCGGATTGCTAGTTATACAAATAAAGGGTAAAGGGCGCGTAAATGTGTATGTTTCTTGATAAGAAGTGAAGCATATTGTATTAATATAATACTTTTTGAAGAAAAAAGAAAGTGTATTTATTATCCATCTATTTATTTATCCGTATAAGGACGACGTTGAGCATAACCTTTTGCATGTGGGGAAGATAATGCAACAGTCACCACGCTTGGCAGCCGTGTTGACGATAGCATTTTTTTCGTCACACAGCCTTATCACACAGCTTTGATCGGTATTAGAACTAGGTTGTTTTTGTTGGACGAGATATTTTTCATGACCTATTCGGTATAATAATTCTCGAGCTTTCTGATCCAATTAATCAAATTGAACGTTATGTAAAAAAGAGAATAAGACAAAGCTGTGTAACACCGACCAAAGCTGTGTGAGGTCGATCAAGATCAAAGCTGTGTGACCAATTAAAGCTATGTGACCAATTAAAGCTGTGTGACTAATTAAAGCTGCGTGACGCCCAATCTAAAACCTAAATCCTATCCTGTACTCCTTCTATTGTGGTGTGCTGTATATTGATTACCGTGGGAAAGTGGTGAGTCTCCCTTCCTTCCTTCCATTTTAAAATTAAAATAAAACTGGATTTCCGCTATGTATCGCCTAATTTAATCAATTATTTTTTTTAAAGACAACATCCTGGACTAAGGAATTAATCCTTGTATTGCGGAGGACTTTACAAACATAATTCATCATCACAGCTCCTATAAGTCCCATTGTTGGGCTCGAACCTCTTCCACAATTGGAGGCAAATTGACGTGCTATACGAGGCTGGATGGACGTATTGGATAGGGTTTAATTTCGAGTTTTCCTTCTCTTGTGTAGATGTTATATGCATATTGTATCCCTCAGTCGTATTTTATGACACCCATGGGCAAAAAAGAGGGTGAGCAACATAAGAACCAAATTACATTTAGACTCAGAACATCAATTTGTGGATCGCACAATGGATTCGAACCCGCAATACTTTTACAGTAGGTTTTAGCCATTAAGCCATCTTGTGAATCCATTGAGTAATAGATGAGTATTGCAATCGCTCCTAGTGTTCGTTTCGACGTTTTTTTGTCTGTTAAAGGAAAGTCAAACTGATTCATTGTGTTATATACACCTATAGAAGGTAACGCCGCGCATAAAAAAATGGTGCATTTAAATTGGAGCCAATTGGAGTCCTACGCCGGACCGTTCCGTAGTACACAAGGTCACTGCGTACCTTTTTGCCTTCACGTTTTTGATCGCTTAAGTACCGACACTATCCTTCTATAGGTACGTTATTAATCTAAGTATATACATTACTAGCAACCTGCCCTTGCTTCGCTTCGGTTTCAGTCATCTTAACCGCGTAGTGCCCGTTCCCGTAGGAATACCGGGATAAAATATAGCCTATGTTACTCCCTGATAGTATAGCTTTCCATTGGTGAAAGAATTTTTGAAATCGGTCCAGTAGTTTCGGAGCCTATACCATATAAACAAACAAACAAACAAATCTTTCCTCTTTATAATATTAGTATAGATAATTTATTTCTCTTGTACTTGAGTTGTCCTTCATTTAAATCAATTCACACAAAAAATGGAATGTTCGCATGGCGAATTATGATGGCTCATGTCACTCCATTGCTATCCCAAAGGCTGAATAGGATATTTTGAAGCATACCACATGCATAACACACATACATTAGTAAAAAAGAGTATAATTATTCTATTTTGTATGTCATTCACGAATGAAATTATGACTATACACCAGTTTAAATTAATCTTATTTGGCAAATTTTCGCCACGCTAACGTAATTATCAAGTATAAATCTTGTTAAATGCAGCAGTTATATGAATATTTTTTTCCAGCATTCCAACATTATAATGAAAATATGCAGCGCCTACTTGCGATCCATTTCAAGGACATGTTAAAAGTCTGTCCACATTAATAATTTATTAAATTTTTATACGAATTACTCAATACATTTTTTTATATCGAAATAAATAAATGAAATTAAGGTAGGCCTTCATCAAGTTTGACGAATGAGTGACAGATATAGGTTGATGTAAACCGGTCTTCCTTAGCGAGTAAAATATACAATTAGCCTCAAATAACATTCAGAAGTAGCAAAGAAGCGTAAAGCATGGACTGAAATAGACCCTCAAAATCAGTCCAAAATAGCCGGAAATGTTTGCCTGCCTGCAGTCTAGAACTATTGGGTTTGGGAGAAATAATACGTATTGCGTCCGTCACCCGCAGAGAGGCTGACCGCGCGATGGCGACCGACGTCTCGGGACAGGGACGTCGAGAGGTGAGGGTACCCGAAAGGATATTCCTTCGAGCCGACCACTGAGCACAAGGAACTCGGCACTAATGATCAGTCCAACGATGAAGGCGACGTGGCTACGTGTGGGTTATGGGCCTGCGCGCCGTCCTTTCGTCGCACCGGATGGAAGGGACGGCGTGTGCGCTTACCATAGCCCACTCATAAAAAAAAGGTATAACATAACCCTCCAATGTGGTTGAGAGGAGTGATGGTTGCTCTAGTAGTTCGGAATGGATTATCGATGTTGCTATTTTAAAATGTTGTTACTTTAAAATTCTAAAAATCTCTGATTTTTTCAAAACAATTGGTATGTTATTGTAAATAAAAGTAGTTTACGGATGGCGTTTGTATTTGATTTTTGATTAACCAAAGTTTCGAACACAGCGTTTATGGTCACGGGTGGACTGCTTGCGTAAACATCAGAAAACTGCTATGTTCCCTAGCAGATCGATTTACTCTGTGTCATTATTCCTTTTTTACTCTCTATTTTCTCTGAATGTGTTGTTTGTTTTTTTTGTTTTGGTTTTTTTTTGTTCTAACTTACTTTGTGTGTTGGTTTATGGGAATGTCTTCGATGACTTGTATGTAAATATTTCAAAAAACAATCAACATGTCATCATTTCAGCTCATAACCGTCCCACTGTTGGGCTTGAGTCTCCTCCACGATAGGAGGGAAATTGACCTTACTATAATGGTATATGGGACTAGCCCATGCTAGTCAGACAGGTGTTACTATTGAGGTTACTACTACCGGGTACTTCTGTTACTACAGGTTGGCTATACTAGCCCATGCTAGTATAGCCAACTAGCATGGGCTAGTCAGACAGGTTAGTATAGGGTTTTATTTCGAGTTTTCGTAATATGCGTATTGTATCCTTTAGTCGTCTTTTATGACATCCACGGGCAAAATAGGGAGTGGTGAATTGTATTCTTACACCGTCACCACACGAATAGTCACTACATTGAACCAGTGTAATAAAACTGGTACTAAGCGGATTGGTACATTTCAGATTATGCAACACATAATTATTAAACAAATAAGGAAAATTTCGTGTCAAATAAAATTCCGCGTGGTAACAAAGTATACAATTTACCACCACCTTTCTTGCCCGTGGATGTCGTAAAAGACGACTACGAGATCAGATGGCAAGACAATGGAAACTTAAAATAAAACTCTATATCAATTCTTCCGACTAGCGTTGTTAAGTAGCTCGGTTCCCCTCCCATTGAAGAGGGCGGGCCCAACAGTGGGATGTATATGAGCTGTGATGATGATAAACTAAAGTATAATTTAATAGTCTTAATATTAAAAAAAACGATGCTTCAAAATAAAAATAAAAAACCTCTTTTATTGTTAAATAGAGCCCGAGACGTAATTTAAGAACTGTCTAGATCATCATCATCAATTCCATCTGAGCTAATCTGTGGGATATGTATGGCTTAGCCCATGGGCTCGGGCCTCCTCCGTAATTGGAAGGAAATTGATCTACTATACCACTTTGGTCAGACGTGTTGGTATTGTTTATTTTTTTTATCGGTGGGCTATGGTAAGCTCACACGCAGTCCATTTCGTCCGGGGCGACGAAAGGACGGCGCGCGGGCCCATAACTTACCCTACCCGTACCCACGTCGCCTCGTTGTTGGGCCGAACACCGGAGCAGGGTGACTTGTCGTCAGTGGTCGGCCCGACGGAATACCCTTTCGGGTACCCTCACTTCTCGACGTCCCTGTCCCGGGACGTCGGTCGCCGTCGCGCGGTCAGCCTCTCTGCGGGTGACGGACTAAATTCTCCGGTCCAGTCACCCGCGGCCTCAGCTAGGGCGGTATCAGGTGCAGGTACTCGCGCCTGCGCCACCCGAGTCGCCGGCGGCGGAACGTGTCACCGAAGAGGAGCTCCAATCGCACACGATCCGCCGCCTCTTTCCGTGAGATTACGGCCTTAGAGAAGGCGCAACCGCGTCCCAGTTCCTGACGCTGTCGAGCATCTCCCTGGCGATGGTCGGCAGCGTAAGGTCGGCACCGATAATCACGACGAGTTCACGGCGCTCCCCCGCCCACGCGGCACACACCTCGAGCGTGTGCTGCGCCGTGTCCTCGTCGCAATTGCAGTGGTGGCAGGACGGTGTGCTCTCCCTCCTGACAATCTTGTGCAGGTACTTTGCGAAGCAACCGTGCTCCGTCAGCACCTGCACCATTCGGAAGGAAAGTACCCCGTGCGTCCGCTCCAACCACTCCATCAGCACCGGCTGGAAGGCCTCGACGGTCCTGACATCGTACCGAGGCCTCTCCAGCCCGACTTGGTATAAAGTTCTGTTTTGAGTCGTCCTTCTCTTGCATAGATATTATACGCATATTAAATCCTTTAGTCGTCTTTTACGACACCCACGGGCAAGGTGGGGGTGGTGAATTGTATTCTTAATCCGTCACCACATGAAAAACTGTCTGCCACTGTCTAGATATATCTAGGTAAGATAAAAATATTGATCATTCAAAGAATATGCAACTATGCAGTGTTAATAGCCCATCTGAAGGCTCAAGGCAAGCAGCCACAAATAGGTGGCGCATTTGCGGCCATGTACATGTATTTATTACATAATTATGTTCTAACAATGTTAACAAGCCTTAAGTTAATTTTCCTATTTATGTTAAGTGCACATAAGTTATCATCGAAATATAAAAGTAGGTAATCGAGACCCCAATATCTGTGCTTACTCCCAAATCTCTATGTCTATCATATGACATCATCCGTGTGATAACGTCATTGGTGATGTAGCGAGAATACAAAGAATACAATTCACCACCCCTAGATGTCGTAAATAACGACTAGGGGGATGTAATACGCATATAACGTCTATGGAAGAAAAACTCGTTATAAACTCTATACTTAATATAACAACACATCCAACCAGCGTGGTATAGTAACTCAATTTCTTTCCTATTATGGAGGAGGCTCGAACCCAGTTGGACGTATATGAGATGAAATGATGGTGACGATGATGCTCTTATCCTAATTGCTCGGAATCGACACAATATGTCCTCTTCACCCACTTAATCCTCATCACTGGTGCAACTTTCAAACTTTCTCTTACTCATTCATCCCTTACTTTATCCATTTTTAGTTACGCCGCACATTCATCTCAACATTCGCATCTCTGTTACATGTAGTCGTTTCTCATCCGTCGCTTGTGTAACCCGTTACATTGAAGCAGGCCTTAATAAGGCCTAAATTGCAGGTTTATTTATTATATCTATTATAAAATTCGAACTTTATTTTCTAAGTGTTGAACCCGATTTAAAAATGTCAATAACACTAGTTAGTTTTTAAGTGCATTTATTAAAATTAATATACATAATTTTATAATATAAATATCGTCCTCCATATGTTTCATTCAAATGTCGTTAGTAGGTCAATTTTCCTACCATTGTGAAGGAGGTCGGAGCCCAACAGTGGAATTTATATGGACGATGATGAGATGGATTGAGATGAGACGAAATAACATCAACACAAAAAATTTCAAAATTTATCATCTTTAATAAATAATATCTGGTTGACCGAGCTTTGCTCGGTATATATTTTTTTTGTATTTTTGCCGAACTTATTTAGATATATATTACTAAAAAATAAAAATGATGAAATAATGAAAAAATATCAAAAATTACAAAAACAGAATAATAATAACATCTAGATTCGATCTCACGCTGTTTGAATGCGACAACAAATTGACAACTGCTCAACTCAGCTATTGTCACTCGCGACGGCGAAATTGGAATTCCTATTCTCTTAAAATTTAATGTCATTGTATTAATCTGCTAAAACACCGATAAAACAACATTTTCTATGAATAAAACCTACCTAGATCGATTTTTTGGCCTCGAAACCTCTAGTATGCCAAATTTCATAAAAATAGTTGGAGTGCGCCGACCGTAGCCTACCCCAAAAAAAAAACGTTTCCGAGATCTTGAAAATATATATAGGTGTATATACCTATATAAACAAAAATTGCTCATAATGATATCTGATGTTTACGCGAGCACTACACATTGTAAATAAAACTACTTTTACGGATTATATCGCGTTTGTATTTGATTTATGATTGCTCGACGTTTCGAACACTTTGCAGCATTCATGGTCACGGGCAGACTAAGGTGTCTTCAATCATAAATCAAATCAAATACAATCATAAATCAAATACAAACGCGATATAATCCGTAAAAGTAGTTTTATTTACAAAAATTGCTCGTTTAAAAATATAAGATAAAATTATATTACAAGCCTTCCTAGTTTTAATAGTCAATGATGACAGACGGGCGATAGTTCTTGAACGTGTTTTATGAACGAATTGCAAACTACTTATTCAACTAGTTATACGAGTCCAACTACAATATCCTTTAATGTTGTAATGCATATCATACTTGAAACTACTTTAGCGTACAATCGTATCATTTAAAACAAGCGATAAAATGGGGCTAAGTAACCAATAGTTTAATTAATCGATTTTCGTGGAATCACTGACAATACAAAGTTTCAACTGTACAGAACTGTAAAACTATCTACGCATATTTCTGTCAGTAATATAATCTATCTATGCATATTATTCTATATATATTAGTCCATGTGATGACGGAGTAAGAATACAATGTATATTGTACCCTGCCTTTCTTGTCCGTGGGTGTTATAAAATAATATGCCTTCTCATGCATAGATCTTATAAAGAAAACTTGAAATAAAACCAATACATCTGACTAGCGTGGTCACGTCAATATCACTCCCGTTGTAGGGACGGCTTAAGCCCAACAATAAGACGTATATGAGCTATGATGATGATGATGATGATATATATTACAATTTATCAGTAGGTACGTATGTATATTTTATTTTCTATATGCCAGAAAAAAACTACTTTGTGGTCACGAAGTAAGAATACGATTAAACACATGAATGTCGTTTAAGACGACTAAGGGATTTACCCAGGTAACATTAATTCAGGAGCAGGAAAGCTCAATATAAAACCCTACTCCAACACGGCTGCCCGGCGTGGAATTAGTAGGTCAATTTTCTTAGCATTGTGGAGGAGGTCGGAGCCCAACAGTGGAACTTATATGGACTGAGATGAGACGAAATAACATCAACACTATAAATTTCAAAATTTATCATTTGTGGATGTCTTGAATGACTGGATGTGACTGTCATACGCCAATCCTCGTTGGGGGGAAAATAATCGATTTTTTGTTCTTTAAAATAAATTGATTATAAAATAATCGATTCATTAAAAATAAATAATCAATTATAAAATAATCGATTTTTCTCCCAACAGGATTGACGACCTTTTTTTCTAGGAAATCTGGCTGTGAATAATTGATTAATTTTAGTGTTGCCCAAAAAAGTCTTGGTCTTGCGGTCTTGGTCTTGGTCTTGCGAGAAATGCGAGACCGAGACCAAGACCAAGACCGCTTAATTTTTGCAAGACCAAGACCAAGACTGGCCCTGCAAGACTTGAGCAAGACCAAGACTGGGCCTGCAAGAGTCTCGCGGTCTTGCATTTAATTCAAATCACCATTTCAGCTTATATACGGTTGAGCTCGTGTCTTCTACATAACAGGAGGAGAATCGGCCGTGGCCGGAGGGGAATCGCCACGGTGATCGGCCGTGTTGTTACAGGTCATACATGTCAAGTTTTCCTTCTTTTGCACCGATGTTATATATTATAGCCCTTAGTCGTGGGTTCGCAGTCGCGGGTAAAATAGGGGGTGATGAATTATATTCCTACTCCGTCACTACACGGCAAGTCAAATCAGTCTTGAGATATCCATCTATTGGCCAATCGATTCCCAATGTTGGTGTTGGCTTTTCAGAATTATTCTTGGGAAAGGCTTAAGGACAAAAATACCGTAATCACGAGAGTGCTCTTGCCCATTATACATATTTATATATCCGTTTATTCATTAGCCCAACGACGTTCACTGTTGGACATAGAAATATGCCTACAATTAATCTACATAAATCTCCATGTAGGGACAGAGTACGAATATAATTCATCACTCTCTTACCCGTGGATGTCGTATCAAATCGGATCGGGCAATGGTGTTAGGAACCCATGAAAAAAAATTTAAATAAAAATATCGATACGTTAATGAATTGAGAGATATTTAAGTTCTCAATTTTGTCATCGTTTTTTCGTGTAAATTTGATTTAAATGTATAAAGCAATGATACTTAATCTACAACATATTCGTATTTTGTTAAATGTTCATTAGAATTTCAATAAATCAATTTACGTTTGCATAAGCAAGACAAACTTCGCTTTAACATAAATCAGCTGATCGGCCGATGACCGTTGATGAGTTGCCTTTGTACCTACGTAACCATTGAAAGGTTCGCGTAAATCTAATACCTATTTATACTGTCGAAATTTTACATGCTTACATATATCCTGTCTGTGCATACCTACATAATGCATAAAATTTAAGGCATAAACTCTTAGACACACATTTTTGTAATCACTATAACTTTTACGTTATATTGTTTTTGTGTAATATACATTCCAATTATGATCTATGACCGTTGAACTACAACATACACGAACAGTTGCCCCATAACCTGATACACCCTGTGTATATAACATATGTGCAAAAGAAGTGAAACTAGAAATAAAACCCTGTAACAACATGTCTGACCAGCGTGGTATAGTAGATCAATTTTCTTCTTACTGGAAGGAAGCTTAAGCCCAGCAGTGGCACTTTTATGAGCTGTGACGATGACGACGAATATCATACATTTTACAAGTATTAAAACCATAAAATTTTAAAACAGTTTTATATGTTCTTGAACAAATAATATATTAAGAGTTACATGGATCCAGCGGCCAAAGTATTTATATAGGCAATAGAGCAACAGGTTTTTTCAAGTATCCAGAGTATCAGTAACTCAACTGGAAATACAATAGATACATACCACTTAACTTGAAGGGGGAATATAAACAATCGCATTAATTATAAACATATCGCATTGATTATAAAATGACATAAAATGTATTGTATCAACTGCCTCGTGTGGTGACGTCTTAAGAAAATATGGTCGAAAGTCCTGTCATAAGAGTAGTAACGCTGTCTAATGGAACACCAGGGGAATAGAAGAGTAATTTTCCCCAGTAGTAAGCATTGTATTCAATAGTGAACTATAGGCTAGCAGATGGATAGATAGGATAGGATGCTATTTGATTAATTTAGTTGGATTTTTCATTGCCATGATAAATGACTGTTACGTTATTCCAACTGTAAGACTTGCAAGACTTTGCGAGACTCTTGCTGCAATACCAAGACCAAGACCAAGACTCGGGTGCGCAAGACCAAGACCAAGACGAGACCAGGTGTGATGTTGCAAGACCAAGACCAAGACTGGTCCAAGTCTCGTCTTGGTCTTGCATTTGGGCAACACTAATTAATTTAGATCTTATTTCGAATAATAAAAAATTGATTTATAATAAATTTTTATTATTTCGATAATCGATCGATAAATCGAAAAATCGATTATTAATCGATTAATTTTTTGTAATAATCGATTATTATAAAAATCGATTATTTTCCGCATCCCTACCTCGTTGGTATAAATGGTAGGACAATTGTAACGGTGTTCCGTTAGATGTGGCTTTGAATCCTGCATGAAGCATTCATTCTTTACTTGCAAACAATTTTTTGTAACCTATGCTAGGTAGGATTAATTGATAAATCTCAAGGTAATAATAATAGGATAATATCATCATTTAATACAATTCTAACTAAACAGTTAGAGAGTGTTAGATCAGAATAATGTCAACATTTCGGTGCGGTGACGGAGATACAATTCACCACCCGCTCTCATACGCATGGGTGTCGTTAAAGACGACTAAGGGATATGACATCTATATAAGACATGGAAAACTCGAAACGAAACTCTATACCAACCTGTCTAACTAGCATGGTATAGTAAGCTCAATATCCCTCCTATTATGGAGGAGGCTCGAGCGCAGCAGTGGGACGTATATGTCGGCGTTGCGCCAGGAATTAGGTTGTCCATATTAAAATATCGAGTATATAATCACTGTATTTATTAGGAGTTATTGCTGGAGAAGTGAGTGAAGTAAAACTGTCCTCTAGTCTAATCTTACAATGTTTTTATAACCTCCGCTTTACAATGAAACGGTCTAGTCTTAGTAACTACAATTACTTTTTATAACAAACAAATAAAATAACTACTTTTATTATCGGAATATAGCTAACTAATAATGATAAATATTCTAATGCATTTAACATAATTCCGAATAGTCAATTTTACACAATTTACATTAATGTAATTAAAGGAAATATTGTTCTCATATATTGTTCAACAGACGGCGCTCTAACTAGAAATAAATTACAATCTTTGTGTAAAAACAACTAAATATGGTTACAAATAATTACATTAATTCTAATCGATTTTAATTTGATCAATTATATAAATATTTAAACAATTAAATCAAAGACTTCTAGAAATACATTCAAAAAGTGTCTTAAATATCATAGCATGGTAAATAGCAGTGTTGTTACTACAAATAATTATTTAAATATTAGTTGCAAATATTTCAAACATGTTTATAACTATAATTAATAACACATACATCAACAATTTACAAATATTGCCGATAGAGGGCGATATGCGCCCATATATACATATAAGCCGAAATGATGAATGTGAACATATTCTGATAGATGGCGCACGTCTCCCATAAAAACGAGTGAAAATAGGAGTGACTATTTGACTATCATACGCCAGTTCAGGCTGGTCCAATTGATGGAACGATTAAATCGTTATGCCAGAAGGTGTCAGTTCGAATCGGTGGCATTCACTTTTCACTTGTAAAAATTATATTAAACTAGCTGACCCAACAGACGTTGTTCTATTCAAATCTAAAAAAAGCGGTTCCAATTATTAATGTAAACCATTCTCATATCCATCGGAATAGCTAAAAAAAACATCAAAATCGGTCCAGCCGCTTAGAAGGAGTTCATTTACAAACATACGAACAGAAGATTTATCTATGTAAAGATAGAAATGTTTATATAGTCGAAAAAAAGGTTACCTTAGAACAGTTTATATAGTCAGTTTTCTTAAATTTTCTAATTA
The DNA here is from genome assembly GCA_032191425.1 of Lymantria dispar. NCBI lineage: Eukaryota > Metazoa > Arthropoda > Insecta > Lepidoptera > Erebidae > Lymantria > Lymantria dispar. The sequence goes on along the minus strand of CM063461.1, from coordinate 14,190,713 downwards.
TCTGCGCAACTTTCTTAATTTATTTTCCGCCAAAGTCATTTTCAAAGTATTAGAAAACTTAAAAAAAGATGAACAAAATCGGCAAAGTCGTTCTCAAGTTATGTTATTGTCCTGCCCGAATAGCGCCACCTACCGGGTCCAATTGTAAATCTAAACCATCCTCGAATCCCCTTGAACACACACAAAAAATTTCGTCAACATCGGTTCAGCTGTTTAGGAGGAGTTCAGTGACATACACACGTACGCTAGAAATTTATATATAAGATAATTTATATTTATAAAAATATCTATAATAATAATATTTTAAGATTTATACTCATAATATTTTATTAAACACATATTGATTTATGTTTTTTTTTAAATTTGATGTTATGTTATGTATATAATATATGATTTATTTATTTATTAAATTACCAATTACATTTATTATTCCAGGTTTCCCCAATGTAATAGTGTAAGTCAACATAAACCATTTATAACATTATCTGTTAATGTTAACATAATGATTATATTAACAATTAATTTATACATTTTATATTCTATATAAGTTAAAAATTATAATCTAAAATTCTAAAATCTATACTAAAATGGGATATTATGATATTATCAACGAGAGTCATTGTATAAAATTATACATTATTATAGCGTATTTCAATAATAATATGTTATATGTATGACATATATGTATGATCTTTCGTATTTTTTAAGCCTCTGAACGCGGCATATATTAATCCAACCTATATATATATATATATATATATATATATACAGTGCAACCTTAATATAACGAACCTCAATTTAACGACTTCCTCGATTTAACAAATTTTTCGTAATCCCCTTGAATTGTCCATAAGAGTCAGTGTAAATAATACCTTTACATTACGTTTTTTTATACGAACAACCTCTTTATAACAAATTTTCAACTATAAAAAAAAGTAAATACCTCTATATGACCCTTAATCCCATAGTATGTAATTCAGTCGCGACATGTTTCGGCACGTTTTTTCGTAAAAAAATTTGAAGTCGTTTGATGGAAAATAATGTAAACAGTGCTGCACTCTTGTTGAAGATTCTAGTTGCTGAATGTAAAAATGTTGAGGTGAATAAAACTATTTCTTTACCTCTTTATAACAAATTTTAGACCAACCTTACCTCAATATAACAAACCTCAGTTTAACAAATTACTTGATATAACAAATATTTACGAGTTCCCGTCGGATTTGTTATATCGAGGTTGCACTGTATATATATATATATATATATAGACCATTTTTTTGGGGGTGGGTTGCGGTCGACGCGCTCCTCGCACCACTCCGTTCGGGGCGACAGAGGGGCGTAAGCACGCACACTCGCAACCCACCCCACGTGCACGTCGCCTTCGTCGCTGGCTGGCCCGACGGAATACCCCCTATTTGGGGTACCCTCCCATCGACTGACGTCCCCCCCTCGGGGAGGACGTCGGTCTTTCCTCACGCGGTCGGCCTCTCGGATATATAGACCCTTGTCAGTCGTCACATTAGCACTCACTGCTTTCATAAGTATATTCTCATGCACGCTATCCATCATATTTTTTAATCTACACTGCAGAGTAGATTAAAAAATGTGTGCACCCCTGCTGCCTCCTCTCCAAGAAGCATTGACCAGGGTGCTTCCTCCTGTTTACCTGATATCAAAGCATCCATCACCAGGTGGAACATATAAGAGCTCAAAACCGAACCTTGTTGCATCAAGGTTCGGTTTCGGCCTACTGCCATGTTGAACTCGTCAGGGACTCGAGCTACGGACCGGAGTTTCGTGTGCACTCCTACATCCTAAATTAATTGACAATGATTTCTCTTGTATACGCAAATGTAGTATTTAAAATAAATAATAAACTGCACAAATGCCGTAATGATTAAGGTAGCGACATACCATGCCAGTGTCACGGGTTCGAATGTTCATGCAGGATAACTCTTTGTGCGATCCATAAACTGTTGTTTCAAGTCTGGATGTAATTTGTGTCCATTATTTGTTTATAAAGTCCTTCGCAATACATTACACAATACAATTTATTTCCTTAGTGCCGGGTGTTGTCTTTTTTAAGTATAAATATTTAAGTATAAATATATTACATATTATATCGCGTATTTTTTATTTTCTTATTGCCTGTAGTTACAAATTTTTTTCAACCTTCTCCAGTGACCATGAACATAATAAATTCGTCAAAAATACTCAATTATCGCTATTCGTTGAACGATCTTGAGGCACAAAAATTTGAACGCTTGTACGTAGTGTTGCCCAAATGCAAGACCAAGACGAGACTTGGACCAGTCTTGTCCAAGTCTCGTCTTGCTATTGATTACGGTTTTACTTTTGTTGTTATATTAGTACAATTTACTAGATAGCACTATTATAAAAAACCTCTCGAGAATATTGGAGAAACAGTAGTAAGAAAGTATAAATCTTAGCAAAATGTACTAAATTCTTTATTAAGTTTTTTACCAGTGAAACCTCTGCCTAACTAATATTTTATCACAATAAATTGTATTTTTACATCACTGTCGCTATGATATCTAGTAACTTATTTTGCGTAGTATAACTCAAGTCTAATAGCTAATAGTTAAATAATTTATAAATAGGCAAGACGGTATGACGAACGGGAGCAGGGAAGGGGGACAGGGGCACCGATGGCACGGCGCGGCGATCGCATCAGTCGCTCCCATTATTTTTGCGATGACTCCTACAATATAAAATACAAACTAACAAATGATATAGGTACCTAAACTTTCGTCAAGAATTACTCTAGCTATTGGTGAAAATATCATAAAATCTGTGTAGTATTTTTGAGTTTATCGCGAATAGACAGACACCCACCGGAGGACTTTGTTTTAAACTATTTAACGATTTGGCGCGTATAAAAGACTTAACGGACAAACGTTCTTACTTGTTAAGTTAGGTTAGATACCTATCAACTAAATAGATACATAGTTCTGTCTTTATTTAAACTCAGTTCTGCCGAGGTACCTACAATGTGTTACAGTAGTTATGTCGTGAAGTATTTTTAACTACGGGCCGTAATGTATATGGACGTTATATTAATAATACGTTACTATTAGGCACTCAGATTATCGACTTCTGCAGGAATAGGTATGAGTCATAACACTTTGCTAACCAGTGTGCCCAACATGGTACATGGACCTGATGTTGTTAGATGCTCGACAGCGTCAGGAACTAGGACACGGTCGCAGCCTTCTGCGAGGCAGTAGGTAGTCTCGTGGAAGGAGGCGGCGCAGCGCATGCGCGAGGAACGTCTCCTCGGCGACGCGAACCGCCACGGGCGACTGGGGCGGCGCAGGCGCGAGTATCTGCGGCTAATGCCGCCCTAGCCGAGGCCACGGGTGCCTGGACCGTGGAGTTAGCCCGTCACCCGCCGAGAGGCCCGACCGCGTGAAGAGAGACCGACGTCCTCCCTGAACGGACTGGCGTCGGTCGAGGAGAGGGTATTCCGTCAGGCCGATCACTGACGACAAGTCACCCTGCTCCGGTGGTCGGCCCAATGACGAAGGCGACGTGTGGCGGGTGGGTTACGGGTGTGCGTGCTTACGCCCCTCTGTCGCTGCGGACGGAGCCGGGCGAGGAGTGCGCCGACCGTAAAAAAAAAGGTATACAAATTAGGAAATCAAAATTTGTTTTTATTAACATAAATCGTCGAAATACTTTAAAAGTAATGTTAATACACTTATTATGCTTTTCAAATGTGTTGTGATACCATTTGAATATACAAACCGTCATAATTAGGTACCTATTTTTTTTTAAGAGTTGCGTACGTACGTGCAGTACAGTGACCTTGTACATTGGGAGAGAAATTAACCTACTATACCGCGCTGATCAGATGTGTTGGAATATAGGGTTTGTATCGAGTTTGCCTTTTCTTGCATAAATATTACATATCTGCATATCATATCCCTTAGTCGTCTTTTACGACACCCACGGGCAAGAGAGTAGATGGTGAATTGTATTCTTACTCTGTCACCACATGAATGAAATATGCTTAGGAGTACCTACTTAAAATTATTTTACTGTAGGATTCATCGTGAATTTTGAGTTCAAAATTGTTCAATCTCTATCAATGAAATGGTTATAGGTACATATAATTTTATTCGACATCCATCCAGATAGTTAGGTATATACTTGTATGTATTTGAGCAGGCGTGCGTACTTTTTATGCTGCCTACCTATATCCTAAACCTATAGGAATGTATAAAACGATTTTCTAACTCGAGTTGCTCTAAACTCGAATTAACCTCTCCCTAATTCGAATTGGTTTGGTGTAAATAAATGAAGAAGTAAGCACGCAATTGACGCTCCCAATCTGTCTTATTCCTATGCATAGTGATAAATTTTTTGCATAGAGATTAAACGGTACCTACGTACGACGAGTTCAATTCAATTTACTTGAATTTCAACTCGGATTAAGTATGTTACCTATGCTGAGTTAATTAGGTATGTTTAAATTTCACCAATTACTCAAATAACGTTCACGTATAGGTATAATTGTTTAAGGGCATTCAAAATCGAAGCCCAATTAGAAGTAGGCCGGTAGGTATAATAATTTATGCTAATTCCGGGATCATTGCCGTCATTTTATTTCACGATTTTATGTCCGTCTGGTCTCGACTTACGCTGCACTGGAGCGGACTCAGCGCTACGTGCCGGCAACTGTACACGGGGATGATTTCATAGCACTGCACGGCGCACCAGCATCTTTTGGGACCGCTTTGATAAAAAGTATGATTTACAAAAACAGAAATGACAATCTATTTTGTGCCTACATAATAAAAGATATAGGTAAGAAAAGTATCTTTGCATGTAAATCATTTACATCGTGTTCTTGTTTTTCACTTAATCGACGTTGATATACTTATACTAGGAATGTAAGTATAAAAAATTAATTTGAGCATATTGTTTATGTCAAAACGCTTGTAGAACGGTTATTTTAGTTTTTTGTATCAGATCCTCAACATGGTCACGTTATAGGTATCATCATTATCAGAGCTCGTATATGTCCCACTACTGGGCTCGAGTCTCCTGCATAATTCATGAGAAATTGACATACTACCACACTGGTCAGACGGGTTGGTACCTATAGGATTTTATTTCGAGTTTTCCTTCTCTTGCACAAATGTTAAATACATATCACATCCCTTAGTCACCTTTTACGACATCCAGGGGCAAAACAGGTAGTGGTGAACTGTATTTTTATTCCGTCACCACACGGAAAGTTATATACCTATATTGTATGTAATTATTGCCCGTAAAATAGTTGTCTCGTTTTAACTGCCAATAGATAAAACGTTACGCACAACAAGGCATACACAAGAAATTCATATACCTACCTAATCAAATAGTCATATACTTTGACTGTATATAGGTAATCTAGTTAGGCACCTTGGTATGCCATAATAATCTCGAAACAAAAATTATCAAGTTGAGTGATATTACAAGCGATTGAATTACAAATTAAAATATTTTTGCGTATAGGGTTAATAAGTCAAGTACCTACCTAACTTGACCTATTAATTCAATATAATAGTTTCATCCATTCATCTGCCTATTGGTGACTACTGTGCAGTGGGCTTTAGGCCTCTCGATAAAAGCGATGATGATGAGATTATGACGATAAGTAGGTTCGTCATACTAAATGTTATGTAATACTAAATAGGTAGGTATTTGAATTATTTGCCTTTTAATTAAATAATAACATTTATATGTATTTAGTACAAAATAATTTAGTATGTCGATCAGCATTTAATGACTTCCTCTTTTATTTAAAACCACCAACCCGCCCTCGCTTTGCTTCGGTTTCAGTCGCTTTACCCACGTAGTGCCCGTTCCCGTGGAAATACCGGCATAAAATATAGCTTATGTTACTCCCTGATATTATAGCTTTCCATTGGTAAAAGAATTTTTGAAATCGGTTCTGTGGTTTAAGCGTGAAAGCATAACAAACAACCAAGCTTACTTTTGAATTTATAATATTAGTAAGGATTACTTCAAATTTTATTTTTAAGTCAAAAAACATATAGGTAATCTAACAACTAACAATAAAAAAAATATGGACCCAGAAATACTCGATACCAAACCGATGATGTTTTAGATACTTACCTATGATCACTTTCAACTACTACTAATATATTAAATGTCCACGCCCTTTGACTTGAAGGCTTGAAAGACGGTTTTAGTAGGTATTCGTTGACTTTAATAAAGAAATTTAGCACGTGTAAGGATTTAACCGACAAACGTTGTTAAATGGATACCTACCTATCTATTAGTTCTGTCGTTATTTAAATGCAGTTGCGCTTAGGTCCTTATCAACTAACATGTGTTGCATTAGGTACCTAATCATACCGTGGAATATTACTATCTATGGCATATGTGTATAGACTTTATACTAATCATGTCAATACATAAATGTTTACGGTTCAATAGATCATAAATTATTTCGTTTGTTTAAATAATTTGACAATTACAATTTAAAGTCGGATTTATAAATAACACACATATGTAGAAGATAAATAAGAAATTGTACTTTAAATTTAATAGGTGTTAAGTATACGTTCTGTGTGGCCTAACGTGCGCGAACACTATGCTGGCATAGGTCATCATAGGCCACATGCAGGCAGGGTATAATCGGACCTTAGTTTTCAAGGACATCTTTGACCTTGAGTAGGTAGGAGGCGGCCCATCACAAAGGCTGAGCGCGCGCGGACTTGCCTTATGTGGGATATGAAGGTGAGTCGACTATCAAGGCTTCCCTGCTCCACGAGCCAGGTTTGCCGAAGAGAGTGAGGGGGGTGATACTGTGCGGACGTCACAAGTGGTCAGCTCGTTTAGTGAAGATTATTAAAATTAAATATTCTGGGATTTTTAATGTAGGTATATGCCTAGGTAATTCATAAATTAGGCTCTCACACAGAAAAAATAATAAGATAGAACGGCCATGTGGGCGGGGCAAGCGTGCCACAATTGCGATCAAACGGTCTTAATATTGACGAAATTCGTTTTACCAGTTCTTAGTTGCGCTCATATACTGACCTTGAACGAAGCGCCGACAAAAAAGAGAAATATGCCGTCTCGCGCTGTTACAACGTGTCGAAAAAGAAGTCAGTTGCGTAGTTATAGTCTAAGAAGGCATTTCTTTTCATCGTTAAGTCCATAAACTTATTAATTCAGTGATATTTCTTAATTTTATGAAAGTATTATGTCGTTTATAAACCACAATTATAAAATCGCAAAAAGAGCCAAACATTATACATCGTCTGCCACACATGGATATCACCTTTTATTAGTCCAGCAACCGCGCAATGTACTGCGTTCAATGCGATATCACTAAGAACCGCCTTACTAGCGTGGTAGTATAAGTTTACATTCAAAGCATTGACATCGAACCACGCGTATCGATAGTGTTGTCCAACATACTATAAGTTATCGATTTCAATAATTAGCTATGGGTTAATTTTATCATATAAATAAATATTTTTAACACTTTTAATTTAGTGATTGTTTTATATAATTATATTAACAATATTTAAATAGGTATTTAAAAATCAATTATTCTGGTATACATTACCTACTTAATTTATCTTGTATATCCATAGTACATTCTTGTATATTTTCTGCGTGGTGACGGAGTAAGGATACAATTCACCAGTCCCTATCTTGCCCGTGGATGTCGTAAAATACGACAATGGTATATAATATGCGCATAACATCTGTGCAAGAGAGGGAAAACTTGAAATGAAACCCTATACCAACATGCCTGACCAGCATGGTTTAGTAGGTCAAATTCCCTCCCATTGTGGAGGAGGCCCGAGCTCAACAGTGGATCGTATGTGGGCTGCGATGATGATGATCTATAGTACAAACTTCATAGTGCTCATTAGCACTCTTTAGTAATTAATAAAATAGAAATAACAAAATAATAGTAATAAAATATCTATGTTCGGGACCTATCATCAAACATATATATATATATATATTAATAAAATTATCTTTGAACAAAAGGTCTTACATTTAAAACTATGGATTAAGGCAACTGGTAGTTAACTAAATACCAACTAAATCTAGCACAATTTGTTCACAACATTTTGTAGAATACTAAAAATAATGGTAAAGTGATCAAATATTATTGTATTTCATTTTTATTGGAAAACTAAATGTTTAATTTAGTAGGTATTTAGTTGTCGTACAAAATAATTGATCTATTCTTCCTTAAGATGGAATAATTTATGATAAGAATAAATTTCTTGAGACTGGTCATTCATTACTAGTTATTATCATTATAAGTGTTGATATCTAACTTTTCGTAAGTGTTGAATTTTTATTCCAATAAATGATGACATGATAGTCATCATCTCGGCTTATACACGTTCCACTGCTGGGCTCGAGCCGCCTCCGCAATTATAGGCAAATTTACCTTACTATACTATAGTAGTCAGACAGGTTAGTATAGGGTTTTGTTTTGAGTTTTTCTTCTCTTGCATAGATGTTATTTGCTTACTATATCTCTTAGTCGTCTCAATATATTAGGATGAGACATCCGCGGGTAAGATACGGAGTGGTGATTGGTATTCTTATTCCGTCACCACACGGATAATGTTAGTACATTTTTGTTTACAATAAACGAAAATGTACTAACAAGTAGCAGTACCAGTATATCAAAAAAATTAAATAACTGTTTTGTTTTTTAAGTTAAATAATAACACCAATAAAAATAAACCGCATTTCAATAAAAATAATATTTTAACATATTTTAAGAATGATATCTGATGCTTACGCGAGCACTACACATTGTAAATAAAACTACTTATGCGGATTATATCACGTTTGTATTGTATTTAGGATTGCCCGACGTTTCGAATACTTTACAGCATTCCTGGTCACGGGCAGTCTAAGATGTCTGACGTCCAAACAAGTCAACGTTATTACAGACGTCCATGGCCCCCGTCGCAGAGACCGTCTGAAACCATCCACAGTTGAGCGCCTCCCTGCAGTACTACCTTATGTGAAAGGAGTCACTGACAAGATTGACTTCAACCTGAAACGGGCTTCCATAAAAACATATTTTAAGCCACTCAAGAGCATTAGTCAATTCTTGCCACATGTCAAGTGCCAGATCCCTCTACAAGATGCAGGAGTTTATAAACTTGACTGTGGTCTCTTTTTAATACATTTTAATTGTATCTTGTGTACTGGTGTGTACCATATATGTGAACAATATAATATACAAATCGCTACTTGCTTACGTAATTTATTATAGCACTTAAATTTTCTCTCACCTATACAGAGTGTAGTGAGGAGTATTTTATTTGCATGATTTTACTGTTAAATTACTGACTTGCATTACAAATAACTTCAACACATCATACAAGTAAGTGCTTAATTTAAAGACATTAATATTTTTGTTTCGATAAAACAGGCTAAATAAATATCGTGTAGTATATCGACCATGGCAAGCATTAGCGTACATGTGCTTTTTTATATGTGGGTATACGTTGCCTACAGAACTTCGATATAGTTTGTGTACCAACTGCAACTTCGAGATTGATGTGTGTGTGTTATGTTAGTGTGTGAAATTGTTGTAAGCATAGACCTTGCATATGTGTTAACATTAGCGGGAGGGGAAAATTATGCCACACTGGTTTTCGAACAAAATCAGCCGAATGGCCTTTCTAAAGTATTAATATTTCTGTGGGCTCTTATGCCATATTTTATCGAACGCTTTCGCTACGTCTAGAAAAAGTACATGCGTGAATCGGTTCTTTATAAATTGACCACTAGTGTATTCTCCTATTTGGCCCTGCTGGAACAGCAGGCGTAACTCGCGCGTTCACGTTTAACCATAAACATTATCGCATTCAAATAGGTAAAAATACTAAACTACCTAGAAAATAGGTAAAAATATTTTTCATAGTGGGACTTATTCTTCTACGAAGAAGAAATACGTTTTTGCTGTTATTATTACCTATACAAACCGCTAAGTTTCATACCTACGTAATAAAATTGATAACTGTTTTTGCTTTGTTTCGTTTGTATACATACAATTACGTAACTGGATGTGAAATTTGAACTTACTAGGTCATCTGGAATTGGGTTGTGTGATCTATATGGGTATATCTATCAGTCAGTAAGTCATAGAATAACGATTTTTGGACATAATTTTTTTCATTCCTTTCAGCTCATATACGTCCCACTGCTGCGCTCGAGCCTCTTCCACAATAAGAGGGCAATTGAACTTATTATACCATGCTGATTATACAGGTGTAAGGGGACCGCTCCCGAGAACAAAGACAGGTGATAGTACTAGTCCTACTTGTGATGATTGGCTAGAAAAAAAATCGAATGGACGAAAAATATTTTTATTTGTCGCAAAGGTTTTTAGTTTTTTTCACACTCCACCGTCTATACAATACGCAATCTATACAAAAGTTAATATCATATGGTCTAAAGGTCAGTCACCGTGCGCCCTACGTCACTGTGTAGGCACCCAACGCTCGCGATTTTGTGACACTGTACCTGTCTGGTGTGTTATCGTAGTAGTATTATTCATTAATAACAGAGTTACATGTCCTTGATTAAGCCAACATGCCTACGATATAGCATTCGTATTAAATCGTAATAATAGGTAAAACAAAATAATTTTAGGCATAGTAGCTCGAAGCTCGCCCGCTCTCGTGCGCTCGCGTACGTAGGTAGGTACTTATAATAAAATTATTACACAAAAATGTGTTACAGTTATGCAAAAATGATATTTTAAGGAAAAGTTCGGTTCGGATTGCAAATAAGAAGAATTTATGTTTTTATTTTATTGAATAATACTATAATAGTATGATTCTATATCATTAACTGAGTAAGTACATACGTTTCGGGAAAATAGCGGATTAGATTCCAGTGTATATGTAGGTATATCTACTTATTTACGTCAAGAGAAGTAGTAGTCATTTTAATTTATCTGCTATTAACCATATCGTATAAAAATATGGAAAGAAATGCCAAGGTACTTAGGTAATATAGTAACAGCACAGATCCCACAAACTCGCCGCGTGGATAAAAAAATATAGGTGGATATAGGTACTTACCTAAGTACCTAGGTAAGTTCGGCCACAGAAATACTGACCGCATGAGGTTGACGCCGCGGCGATTGAATGCTGGTATCGTCGACGAGGCAGTTTACGAAAGGGTAAATCAAGGAATCGGTAGGTACCGATAAACATTGATATATGTACTAGCTAGCATAAATATATCAATGCCGGTGGATCGCTCAATTAATAATGGGCGCAAAATAAGTTGAGTTTTAGCGGTCGCACGTCACTCTTACGTCATTGCAGATGGTTCAGATAAAGAGTGACTTACCCGCGCACTAACTTAGATACCTATGCATACTTACAAATTTACGACTTATAGCTACCTACTTATTTCATTAGAATAGGTAGGTAGGTACTTGTTTTATTTTGAAACTATAGATCTCGGCTTGTTTACAGAGCTATGTTCTATTCAACATATTCACTCGAATATATCTATTCACCTACAAGGACAAAGAGTCATACTGCATTACAAGAGATACCCCATACCTAACAGTTGCGCAATAAAAAGGAATGTGCTAATGACGATATTTATACCTATAATTCTACCTACCTACCTCTAGATATATTTAATACTAGTTGTTCCACCAGCTTCGCTTGTTTGACTCACCTATCCATATAATGCTATTATTTCGTTTAAATACCGATATCGCCCCCTGGCATTAAAAATAATATCACTATTTATAGGTATGTAGGTAATATCCACAACATACCTTCTTCAATCACAATTTGGTTACCTATCTAATTAGATAGTTGCCGTAACAATGGCTACTACGGACAACGCTATTGCCGAAAATTTTGTCCGATTTGTTAACCTTAATAGACACTGCTCCGGACCAATTTACCAATATGTCGCAGTGTTATGTATTAGAGCCTAAAACTTTTCTGGATAAACAGACTATCTGACAAAATAACATTCTTTTGGAATACAACTGGTATTTTCTGAGATTAGGGCGTTCAAATAAACAATTTCATCCGATGTATAATAAGTAGGAGGTATAATAGTTTTTAATAAATAATATACCTATGAAGAGGGTCACCAAATGTATGATATTCGTCGTCATCGTCACAGCTCATAAAAGTGCCACTGCTGGGCTTAAGCTTCCTTCCAGTAAGAGGAAAATTGATCTACTATACCACGCTGGTCAGACATGTTGTTATAGGGTTTTATTTCTAGTTTCACTTCTCTTGCACATATGTTATATACACAGGATGTATCGGGTTATGGGGAAATTGTTCGAGTACGGCCGGCCACTGTACCTACACGGGGATGATTTCATAGCACTACACGACGCACCAGCATGGTTGGCATCTTTCGGGAGCGCTTTGATAAAAAGTATGATTTACAGAAACAGAAATGACAATCTATTTTGTGCCTACATAATAGAAGATATAGGTAAGAAAAGTATGTTTGCGTGTTTTTCTTTTTCACTTAATCGACATTGATATTGACTTATACTAAGAATGTAAGTACTTATACAAAACTAATTTGAGCATATTGTTTACTAGCAATCGCCCTTGCTTCGCTTCGGTTTTAGTCGTTTTACCCGCGTAGTTCCCGTTCCCGTGGGAATACCGGGATAAAATATAGCCTAGTTTACGCCCTGATATTATAGGTTTCCATTGGTGAAAGAATTTTTGAAATCGGTACAGCGGGTTTGAAGATTACCCGGAACAGACAGACAGACAGAAAGACAAAAATTTTTTAAACTGTATTTTAGGCATAGGTGTCTTGCAAATAACCGTGTGAGCATGAAAAAAGAAAAAAGTCTATTATTTTGACATTAAAAACAGACACTCCAATTTTATTTATTGGTATAGATATAGGTAGGTACCTATTTACGTAACAAAGACAGACAATAACACATTGATACAAATACCTATGCCTACTTAAATGAAATCTAAAAACAAAATATTGTTCACGTCGTGTTAGGTCGTGTCGCCCCCTAGTCGAGGCCACGGGTGACTAGACCGGGTAGTTAGTCCGTCACCCGTCGAGAGGTCGACGGCGCGAGGAAAGACCGACATCCTCTCCGAGAGGGGAACGTCGGTCGAAGAGAGGGTTCTCCTCAGGAGGTATTCCGTCGGGCCGTCTGTGCTTGCGCCCCTCTGTCGCCCCGGACGGAGCGGAGCGAGGAGTGCACCAACCCTAACACAACCCCCCAAAAAATAAAAAAGGTCGTGTCACCAAAGCACTGTCCTTTGTATGACCAAATCTAGGCACACACACGATGCCCAAACTCGGGTAACAGTAGGTATATTATTATGTACCTATTACTTCATACATTTTTTCTTGTCTTTATTAAAATATAATATATATATAATAAAACCTCATTAAGGTTTTATCGCGCAGCGACAATGTCACCCCATAAAGTAAACTACTTGAATTACCTAGTTATTTTTAAGATTGTTCAATCATCTTATATAGGTAATTCTCTTGTACTATTACGTAGAGGAAAGGCTAATAGGTACCTATACCTACTGTGGTAAATATTGACGTCCAGAAAATTTACATCAAGGTTAGCTCTTAATGTGGAGATACGGACATGTTGAAAATGTTGCATATCTTCTATCACCCCGCAGTCATCACAGTTAGGACTTGTTGCTACTTCATAGATATTTTCGTTATCTATTCGTTGCTAACACTTTTCTAACGAAATAGGTACCTACCTACCTAGGTGTCACCTTCAACCTACATATGTCCTACTGATAAGCTCGGGTTTCCTCCACAATGGGAGAGAAATTAACCTGCTATACCGCGCTGATCAGACGCGTTGACATATAGGGTTTTATGTCGAGTTTGCCTTTTCTTGCATAGATAGGTGTTACATATCTCAATATCATATCCCTTAATCGTTTTTTACGACACCCACGGGCAAGAAAGTAGATGGTGAATTGTATTCTTACTCCGTCACCACCTATAATTATTTTACTGTAGGATTCATCGTGAATTTTGAGATCAAAATTGTACACTATCAATGAAATGGTTATAGGTAGGTACACATAATTTTATTCGACATCCATCCAGATAGGTATCTACTTAGATGTGTATTTGAGCGCGCATACGTACTTACTACGCAATGTATATCCTATACATATAGGAATGTATAAATTGATTTTCTAACTCGAAATGCTCTAAGATCGAGTCAATTCAAGTTAAATTCTCCTTAACTCGAATTGGTTTGATGCGATAAATGAAGAAGTAAGCACGCAATTGACGCTCTCAATGTATCTTATTCTTACGTAGGTACAGTGATAAAATTTTTGCATAGGGATTCAACGGTACGTACGACAAATTCAATTCTATTTACATGAATTTGAACTTGAATTAATTATGTGTTATCGTGAGTTACGTACCTATCTATGTTTAAATCTCTCCAATTAGTCAAATACCGTTCACGTATAGGTATTATCTATTGTTTAAAGGCATTGAAAATCGAAGTCCATTTAGAGTTAGGTCGGTAGGTATAATAATTTACGGGTGACTGGACCGAGGGTCAGTTAGTCCGTCACCTGTCGAAAGACCTACCGCGCGACGGCGACGAGGAGAGGGTACTCCTTAGGGGTATTCCGTCGGGCAGAGCACTGACGACAAGTCACCCTGCACCGGTGGTCGGCCCAGCGACGAAGGCGACGTGCCACGGTTAGTTTACGGGGCCGCGCGCCGCCCCTCTGTTGCCCCGGACGGAGCCAGGCGGCGGTTGCGCTGACCATAGTCCACCACAAAAAAAATATAGCTATAATAATTTATACTAGTTCCGGGATCATTGCCGTCGCTTTATTTCACGGCTTCATGTCCGTCTGGTCTCGACTTACGCTGCACTGGGGCGGACCCAGCGCAACGTGCCAGCAACTGTACACGGGGATGATTTCATAGCACTGTACGACTATAAAAGTCTGTAAATGCGTCGTGGTCGATCGCAACCATGCGACTTGGATGAGATGTGGCTGATACAATAATAGCCAGATTATGATAATGTATGGCGCTGTTTCTGAGGTAAGTATGCGACGACTGATGTACTCTGTGCTATACATTTTCATACGTACCTACTCTGACTATTGTTGCATCAGTCACGCTCGTCAGCCGTACGCGATATATCGCATGCGGCTGCAATCCGACACGATGCACGTCATTGTATCTTTAGAGGACTTTTTTGCCAATAACACAGAACAAGATTGTGGGGCAAGTCAAGACAATAAAATTCTACACTGATGCTGTACCAGAGGCATGTGAGGCGATGTAGGCCGTAGGTACCTAATATCTACTAAAATGCGTAACACCTACTTACACAGCCTAGCCGGCCTTGTCAGGGATGATCGGACAGGGAATTAGTTTGCTATGTGCGGGAATACAAACTGTGTGGGTCTTCTGTGGGTGGCAATCTACGTGCCGTAAAGTTAAGTCTTCCACTAAACGGTCGCTAATCGACATAATAGGTCTACTTCAGATTTCTAATTTCCTAGGTACATAATGACGTCACTCCTCCATTACCCCATTTATAAAGTAACTATTTTTATTTCAACTATTGTATACACCGTGCAATCTAATTGGCTGTTTTCCCGAAACGTATATATTATATACTCAGTTAATGATATAGAACCATACTATAGCATTTATTCAGTAAAATAAAAACATAAATACTTGTCATATGTTTGTTGTGTCAATCCCGGACGTTTCCTAATATCATTTTTGTATAACTGTAACTGTATGTATTAATTTTGTTATACCTACGGTGATTAAGGGCATTGACATTGTAGCATGCAAACTGACCTATTAAAACATAGACCAAGGTCGCGCGGCACCGGCTCATCACAAAGGAAGAAAGAGGTGCGGGGCGTGAGGTGAGCTGCGACTGAGCTCCGAAGTACTATGCCTAAAATCATTTTGTTTTACCTATTATTGCGATTTAATACGAATGCTATGACGTAGGCATGTTGGGAACAATACCGTTGCATATCAAACAAACTTAAGAATGTCTAATTATCAGACTTTTTTTTTAATGTTTTAGTTATGTGTGGATATTAAGAATGATTAATTGAGTACATACGTTTCGGGCAACAGCCAATGTGTATACATACATATAGCACTATCAGTTCGGAACTTCTTTGATAAAAAGTATGACTTACAGAAACAGAAATAACAATCTATTTTGTGCCTACATAATAATGAAAAGTAACTTAGCATCTTTGCATGTAAAGCATTTACATCGTGTTTTTTTCACTTAATCAATGATGATATACTTATACTACGAGTATATAAGCATATAAACTAATTTTTTTATTGTTTATGTCAAAATGCTTGAAGAACGGTTATTTTACTTTTTGTATCAACATGGTCACATTATAGGTATCATCGTTATCAGAGCTCGTATATGTCCCACTACTGGGCTCGAGCCTCCTCCATAATTCATGATAAATTTACATAGGTACTACCACGCTGGTCCAACAGGTTGGTATAGGGTTTTATTTCGTGTTCTCCTTCTTATGCATAGATGTTAAATGCATATACCCTTTAGTTGGCTTTTCAGTGGTGAACTGTATTTTTATTCCGTCACACAAAAAAATCATATAACCTAACCAAATAGTCATAGACTGCTGCTTTGGCTGTGGATAAAATAGGTACCTTTGTGTGTCATAATAATTTCGAAACATAGGTAAATTATCAAGTAAAAGTTAAGTGATTTTACAAGCGGATGAATTATAAATTAAAATGATTTTTTATCTAGGTAGGTACTTGACCTATTAATTCAATATAATAACTATGTCGTTTCATCCATTCATCTGCCTATTGGTGACTACTATGGTATTTAGACCCCTCGATAAAAGCGATTATGATGACGAATACATTATGGCGGTTTATTGACATATGTTTTCATCTCGTACTCAAATACTTAAGTAGTATCGTCATGACTAATATTTGAATTAAATAATAATATTTATATGTATTTAGTACAAAATAATTTAGTATGCCTATCAGCATTTACCATTTTTATTTAAAACTAGCAATCCGCCCTCGCTTCGCTTCGGTTTCAGTCACCTTACCCGCGTAGTTCTCTTGTCCGTGGGAATAGTATATATAATTAAAGCATGAAAGTAACAAACAAACTTACTTTCGCATTTATAATATTAGTAAGGTTTACGTCGTATCAAATTTTAAATCAAAAAATATATAGGTAGGTAATCTAACAACTAAGAATAGAAATAATTTTATGTACACAGAAATACTTGATATCAAACCGATGATGTTTTAGATCCATACCTATGATCACTTTCAACTACTGCTAATAGGTACATATATTAAATGTCGGCGCCCTTTAACTTGAAAGTCGGTTTTTTTATAAACGTCGACGAATAGGTACGTCAACTTAAAGAAATTTAGCACGTGTAAGGATTTAACATACCTCCCTATGTACTAATAATTCTGTGATTATTTAAATTCAGTTGCGTTTAGGTACCTACCTATTTACAATGTGTTACAGTACCTACCTAATTATACCGTGGAATATTACTTATCACCATCGCAGCCCATATACGTCCCAGTGGTGGGCTCGGACCTCCTCCACAATGGGAGGGAATTTGAGCTACTATACCATGCTGGTAAGACCAGACAGATGTTGGTATAGGGTTTCATTTCGAGTTTTCCTTCTCTTGCACAGATCTTATGTGCATATTATATTCCCTAGTCGTCTTGTGTCGTACAACGAAATTGCATATTCATTTATAAGAAGAACGTATAAAATTGTGATAAATTTAAAGTAAAATTGCTTATTTTTCTTCTTCTATATATGTGTGTTATTTATAAGTCCGACTTTAAATTGTAATTGTCAAATTATTTACATAAAGGAAATAATTTATGGTCTTTGAAACGTAACATTTATGTATTGACATGATTTGAGATTAATATAACGTCTATACATATATGCCGTAGATACTCGTAGTAATATTCTGTGTGGTGCGGGGCGTGAGGTGAGCTGCGACTGAGCTCCGAAGTACTATGCCTAAAATCATTTTGTTTTACCTATTATTGCGATTTAATACGAATGCTATGACGTAGGCATGTTGGGAACAATACCGTTGCATATCAAACAAACTTAAGAATGTCTAATTATCAGACTTTTTTTTTAATGTTTTAGTTATGTGTGGATATTAAGAATGATTAATTGAGTACATACGTTTCGGGCAACAGCCAATGTGTATACATACATATAGCACTATCAGTTCGGAACTTCTTTGATAAAAAGTATGACTTACAGAAACAGAAATAACAATCTATTTTGTGCCTACATAATAATGAAAAGTAACTTAGCATCTTTGCATGTAAAGCATTTACATCGTGTTTTTTTCACTTAATCAATGATGATATACTTATACTACGAGTATATAAGCATATAAACTAATTTTTTTATTGTTTATGTCAAAATGCTTGAAGAACGGTTATTTTACTTTTTGTATCAACATGGTCACATTATAGGTATCATCGTTATCAGAGCTCGTATATGTCCCACTACTGGGCTCGAGCCTCCTCCATAATTCATGATAAATTTACATAGGTACTACCACGCTGGTCCAACAGGTTGGTATAGGGTTTTATTTCGTGTTCTCCTTCTTATGCATAGATGTTAAATGCATATACCCTTTAGTTGGCTTTTCAGTGGTGAACTGTATTTTTATTCCGTCACACAAAAAAATCATATAACCTAACCAAATAGTCATAGACTGCTGCTTTGGCTGTGGATAAAATAGGTACCTTTGTGTGTCATAATAATTTCGAAACATAGGTAAATTATCAAGTAAAAGTTAAGTGATTTTACAAGCGGATGAATTATAAATTAAAATGATTTTTTATCTAGGTAGGTACTTGACCTATTAATTCAATATAATAACTATGTCGTTTCATCCATTCATCTGCCTATTGGTGACTACTATGGTATTTAGACCCCTCGATAAAAGCGATTATGATGACGAATACATTATGGCGGTTTATTGACATATGTTTTCATCTCGTACTCAAATACTTAAGTAGTATCGTCATGACTAATATTTGAATTAAATAATAATATTTATATGTATTTAGTACAAAATAATTTAGTATGCCTATCAGCATTTACCATTTTTATTTAAAACTAGCAATCCGCCCTCGCTTCGCTTCGGTTTCAGTCACCTTACCCGCGTAGTTCTCTTGTCCGTGGGAATAGTATATATAATTAAAGCATGAAAGTAACAAACAAACTTACTTTCGCATTTATAATATTAGTAAGGTTTACGTCGTATCAAATTTTAAATCAAAAAATATATAGGTAGGTAATCTAACAACTAAGAATAGAAATAATTTTATGTACACAGAAATACTTGATATCAAACCGATGATGTTTTAGATCCATACCTATGATCACTTTCAACTACTGCTAATAGGTACATATATTAAATGTCGGCGCCCTTTAACTTGAAAGTCGGTTTTTTTATAAACGTCGACGAATAGGTACGTCAACTTAAAGAAATTTAGCACGTGTAAGGATTTAACATACCTCCCTATGTACTAATAATTCTGTGATTATTTAAATTCAGTTGCGTTTAGGTACCTACCTATTTACAATGTGTTACAGTACCTACCTAATTATACCGTGGAATATTACTTATCACCATCGCAGCCCATATACGTCCCAGTGGTGGGCTCGGACCTCCTCCACAATGGGAGGGAATTTGAGCTACTATACCATGCTGGTAAGACCAGACAGATGTTGGTATAGGGTTTCATTTCGAGTTTTCCTTCTCTTGCACAGATCTTATGTGCATATTATATTCCCTAGTCGTCTTGTGTCGTACAACGAAATTGCATATTCATTTATAAGAAGAACGTATAAAATTGTGATAAATTTAAAGTAAAATTGCTTATTTTTCTTCTTCTATATATGTGTGTTATTTATAAGTCCGACTTTAAATTGTAATTGTCAAATTATTTACATAAAGGAAATAATTTATGGTCTTTGAAACGTAACATTTATGTATTGACATGATTTGAGATTAATATAACGTCTATACATATATGCCGTAGATACTCGTAGTAATATTCTGTGTGGTGACGGAGTAAGAATACAATTCACCACTTCCTTGTCTTACCCGTGGATGTCGTAAAAGACGACTATGGGATATAATATGCACATAACATCTGTGCAAGAGAAGGGAAACTTGAAATTAAACGCTATAGGTACCAACATGTCTGACCAGTATGGTATAGTAGATCAAATTCCCTCCCATTGTGGAGGAGGCCCGAGCCCAACAGTGGGATGTATGTGGGCTGCCGATGATGATTGATTTATTCAATTTCTAATGAACATTTAACAAAGTATGAATATGTTGCAGAATTATTGACTGTATTATACATTTCAATCAGAATTACAAGAAAAAGCGATGACAAAATTGAAAACTTTACATAACTCTAATTTATTAATGAATCACTAAAAATAATATCACCATTTATAATATCCATAACATACCTACTTTAATTACAATTTTAGTTATCTAGTAAGTAGTTGCCCTAACAACGGCTACTATGGAGAACGCTTGACGGCTATTGCTTTATAATTTTGTCCGATTTGTTAACCTTTATAGACACTGCTCCGGCCCAATGTCGCAGTGTTATGAGTTAGAGCCTAAAACTTTTCTAGATAAACAGACTATCTAACAAAATAACATTCTTTTTATTTTTATTTATTTTAAGTAGAAGACACGAGCCCAACAGTTGGATGTGAATAAGCTGAAATGGTGATTTGACTTAAATGCAAGACCGCGAGACTCTTGCAGGCTCAGTCTTGGTCTTGCTTAAGTCTTGCAGGGCCAGTCTTGGTCTTGGTCTTGCAAAAATTAAGCGGTCTTGGTCTTGGTCTCGGTCTCGCATTTCTCGCAAGACCAAGACCAAGACCGCAAGACCAAGACTTTTTTGGGCAACACTATTCACCACTCTCTATCTTGCCCGTGGATGTCGTAAAAGACGACTAAGGGATACAATATGCATATAACATCTATGCAAGATATGGAAAACTCGAAATAAAACCTTATACCAACCTATTTAACCAGCATGGTATAGTAAGTCAATTTCTCTCTCATTATGGGGTACGCTCGAGCCCAACAGTGGGACGTTTAAGAGCTGAAATGAATTAATGAATGAAAAATGCTACAAAATTGCTGAAGTGTGAGGATATCACATAACAGTAATTTATGTGTTTTAGTATGGTGTAGTAAGTCTATTTTATTTATTTCCAAGATCTAAGTAGAATCTTTAATTTGGTAGCCTAGACTCAAATATGGCCAACAACTTAATGACAATAAAATTAGAGGCATTTTGTAATATCAAGAAATTGACATACTGTTCTATAATTTATGAAGAAAGCTGTATATTACTTTACTAGGGACTTGGTTTACTTTATTCCTCAAAATGGATGAACAGAATCAGAAAAAAATATTCTTTTATGGCAAAGAATATATAGATATTATGCCTATTTATCCCTTACGATTAGGGCTATATATATTGGTAACTCACTTGACGAGCCACCGAAGATTACAAGGCTATTAGTTCGCTGCATAGTATTAAAAATAATCTTTTATCAAGTGACACTTAATCAACTCTTTACAGCATCACGTTTATAAATAATAAAACATGTAATTAACTTATTTATTAGTTTTTGGTGTTGATTAATATCCGATTTAATAAATCTTTTGAATATAATATTTATATGTAATGAATACTTATATCTATCGCACTTTTGTATAATGAGTACAAATAAAATAAAATATTAGAAAGCTTAATAATAAATATTAATTCCTACGATGGTTATCAACCACTAATTGTACCTAATGGTAATTTTTAATTCTATTACATACTACATGTATTTACCATCTAATAAAAACCTAAAAATCTACCAATCATTAAAATCCATTTAAACAGCTTCAACTAATTAAAACTATACGTATTCAGAATGTCTTTCTTGTTTATATAAATCTTTGCGGCAAATCTGAAGCTTTTTTCTATGTCTTCCAGATATTAAAAATTATTTTTTACGCAATCTTAGTTAAATCTCTGTGCTGTAAAATAAAATATATGGTTGGTAAACCGTCAATCAATCCCTTATTTCAGTACCATACTAATTAAGTAAATAACGAGGTGTAATTATGAAAATAGTGTGTAAATTACAATATTACAGTTTCATTAACAAAAATTGAAATTAAAATGAATATGAACAGAACGAGTGTATCTAACTATGCAAGTCGGTACGGTAGCAAAATTTTGCAGCCGACGGTCACTGCGATGCTGAGCGAGAGGGCGAGCTGTACAAAGATCATTACAGTACGCGATCTGCCTTCAGGCTGACCGTCGGTCATGCCAAGGACGTCAGTCGCCAGGGATGCTGGATAGTCTCGAACTTGACCCCAGGGTTCGCCCCTATCGCATGGCGTTGAGTAAGCTCCGTGAAAAGTCGCTCCTCCCCTGTCAATGAGACTCTCCAGCACGGCCTTCTTACCAGAGTTATCGAAGGCCTGTTCCCACGATGCGACGGGCAGAGCACACGACCCCGGTCATGGCTTTACCGGACAGTGACCGGGAGGCCGACGAGTGTTCCGCCGACAAGGAAGGGGCAACTCTTGGCACCGAAGAGGTTGTCAGGCGGATCGAGTTCGGTTACCCTTAGCATCCGGGGTCACATAAAATACTTGGGCCTGTTGCAGGACGACCATTGGTTCCAGGAGTATTTCCGTCGACTTTCTCCGCGGCTTGTTGGCGCGGCGGCGTCCACCCTTTCTTGACTCATGTAGAATGTGTGCGAACCCAGCAGTCCGGCTAGAGAGGCCTCAGTACGGCGTTCGAACCGTTAAGGCTTTCCGGCCAGTCCTGATGGAGTGAAGAGGGAGAGCATTTCGTCTTGCCATCACTGCAATTGTTACGGAGACAAATGCCACGTGGTCAAAGCAATCGTCGTCGATCGTCGCAATCATTGGTGCTGACCTGATGATGCCGACTATCGCTAGGGAGATGCTCGACAGTATCAGGAACTGGGACGCGATCGCCGCCTTCTTCGAGGCAGTAGTCTCGTGGACGAAGGCGGCGGCGTGCGCGGGAGGAACGCCTCCACGACGACGCGTTCCGCCGCCGGCGCCTGGTAGCGCAGGCGCCATTACCAGCGCCTGATGTCGCCCTAGCCGAGGCCGCAGGTAACTGGACCGGGGATTTAGTCCGTCACCCACCGAGAGGCCGACCGCGCGACGGTGACCGACGTCCCCGAGGACGAGAGGTGCCACGGGTGAGTCATGGGGCCGCGCGGCGCCCTTTTGTCGCCCCGGACGAAGCTGGGCGGCGAGCGAGCTGGCCATGGATCAGCCAAAAAAAAGGTCAGCTAGTAATACAATAAATTGCTTCTTTCTTTTGTTTACATTTTAATTGCGTAACACGTACGTTTTACATATATAATATTTTATTGCTAATTTCTTATGGCAAATATCGTGATATAAATAATTAAAATAAATAACAATATAATGTCCTTAAAAATTAATGAGATATGTTACTGCTACAATAGTCTATAATTAAAGGTAACTTATGCTCTATTTATTAACTAGGTAAATTACGCCTGCGAAATTTCATGAAAATTCGTTCAATACTTTTCGCGTGATTCCAGAACATGAAATTTTTTTAAATATTATTGACATTAATAACACGCCTAGATTACACAACGGCTATTTTTTTAAATATTTTATGTGTACAACTTTTTATAATTGCAAATATATGGCCTTAACGGACTCTTATATCTTAATAAAATAGCAATTATAATTAGCATGTTGCAATAGTACTACAAAATGGGTAAATATATGGATTGGATACATCGATTAGTACATGCACGCAGTCCACTCACAATTACACAATTTGTTAAACGGGAACTTTGTCTATAATCAGACGACGCAAAAACAATTAAACTCGAGCGAGAGGTATATCCAGAGATCTTCTATGCATATAAAAAAATTGTAACAGACCTTATTAATAGGTGAAATATGTTAAAGAAACCTTTATTACTATTTAATAACAATCGAAGCTAAATCAATAAATTCATAATTATTCTTTCTATTTTTATACTTGCCTACTTGTATATACAATACGGAAAAACCCCTGCAAAGAATTGAATACAATTTAAAATATAATGTCATATAAGATGAAATAACAATAAATTTTAAAATAATAAATATCTAAATAATCAACAAGATTATTAATATTGAACTTACTGAGATGTAATACATACATAGATATGACGGGTATATAAATAGATATAACCTAATCTTTGTTATAAATACGTTACTCTTGTCAAATATATACAGTGTTTATTCAGCATTCGTTTGCTTTTATTCATCTCTATTAATTTATCGTTTGCATTACTTTTTATATCAATATTTTTAATGCGACTAATCCCACCACACATTCCCACCATTATAACTCCTCTTATCCAGCATCCACAATGGTCTCCGTATAAGACACTTATTTGGTTTGACCAATATTTGGTTCATTTTGTACCCGCAATAAATTTAATAAGAAAATAAAAAACAGGAGGAGTTAGAAAGACTTCACTTTCACACTTTCTATGCAAAAGGGCAGACATGAAGCAAAATTGGCCAATAAGCCAATCGATAAGAGGATTTCTCTTTTATTGGGCCTAATCCCACCACACATTCCCACCACTGTAACTCCTGTAAGCCAGGATCCACAATGGTCTCCGTACAAGACACCGAAGTTTGACTCTCAAGAAGTCCCAGGAAACGCTGTTAATTATTTTGGAACCCGCAACAAATTTAATTAGAAAAGAAAAACAGGAGGAGTTGGAAAGATTAAAGAAGAGGATATCATAATACGTAAATTTGTTTTTAATATTTCAAGGCGAATAATCTCTATTTTAAGCTTGTTATGACGGGTTAAGAATACTATATATTGTTATCTCTTACTTTCACGTAGGATATTGAATGACCACTAGGAGAACGAGCAATAGCACATTTCTGGTAAATAATAACTTTAAATAAACAAATGTTTTTATTAAACGTTTGCCAACTCATCTGTTAAGCATATCAATTGTAGCGTTATTTCCCAATGGAAGCTTACGTTCGACAGAGTCTATGAGATAATTTATGAATAGAGTCTATATTCTAATACAAGT
Organism: Lymantria dispar; assembly: GCA_032191425.1. Lineage (NCBI taxonomy): Eukaryota > Metazoa > Arthropoda > Insecta > Lepidoptera > Erebidae > Lymantria > Lymantria dispar. Next base: position 14,165,410 of record CM063461.1, on the reverse strand, counting down.
TTCAGTTAGAGTGTATGTGTGTTAATTTGATATTTCGTCTTTCAAAATTTAGGGCTTATAATTTAATGAAGTATAGGGCAAGTATGAATAGCTAATTATGTTTTTTGGATATAACTTGGAATTAAATGATTATTATTAAAAGTACAGCAGTATAAAAATATATTAGGCTAAAATAAAATGCAGTATGTTACCTAAATTAAACTACTAGGTAGTATTAAACTACTACCTAGAAATGTAACCAAATAGAATTATTATAGCTTTGTCATCCTCACAACATATTTATGAAATCTGTGATCCATTCTTAAAAAAGAAAATTGAACATATTATCAAATCTTGTCGTCATTACTCCGTATTCAGCTTTAATCATATCTGCTGCCTTTTCTCCAATCATCATAACAGGGGTATTGGTATTGCCACTGGGAATCTTTGGAATTACAGAAGCATCAACCACTCGCAAGCCCTCTACATTATACACTTTTAATCTCTCATTTACTACACCATTAGCACCCATACTACAAGTACCAACCCCATGCAGTATGGAAGTTACGGTACTCTTAGCATAACACCTCCAATATGCCTCTGTACCCCATTCAATACCTTTACATCCTCTTGCTTTTAGTTTCATTACTCTACTACCAATTTGCTTAAAATATGTCGAATTTACCACACTGCTCATATATTTCAATCCCTTTGCTGCGACCATAACATCATATTCATTTCTAAAATAGCCTAGATTTATTATAGGATCAGCAAACGGATCTTTGCTTCTCAAAAGGACCTCACCTCTTGACAGAGGATGTAATAAAACTAACATAATATTGTCCAAATCATTTAAGACGTTGGCTTTCGTAAGAGATGTACAGTATTGATCCTCAAAATTTGTTATTGTCTTACAACCAATAAACGCTGCAGGAGCAGCACCTGCTCCCACATAAAAATTAAAAAATTGAAAGTGGGGCTGTAATATATTTGGATAAATATCAACACTTTCGTGGACTCTAAAGTGACCACTTTGAATTGGAAGAGGAACTGTGTCCAAGTTCGTAGCTAACAAAATATTTTGAATAGCTGAACTTAGACCGGGTTTACCTTTTATTGATAATAACATAACTTGGTGATCATGAAAGTTTTTGCCAACCGGCAAATCTACTAAAGTTTTTATATTCAATTTCGAGAGATCTTCATGAGGCCCAATACCTGAACGTAATAAAATTTTCGGACTATTAATAACTCCAGCTGAAATTATCACTTCATTTGTAGCAAAAACTTGAATTATGTTGTCTCCACCCGTACCAACCTCTACACCATAAGCTTTTAATGATTGTGGATCTATTAATACCTTAGTTACTATTGAAAATTTTGCTATTTTCAAATTAGGTCTGTCTTTTGCAGGTTTTAAATATGCTTCTGCAGCACTAGATCTTCTGCCATTGTAGATAGTAAAATGTGGTCGTGCAGCTCCCAAAATATCTGGTCCATTAATTTCTAGGACTCTTTTTATTCCAATTTCTTCGAATGAATTCAATCTAATATTATCTATTTCAGCCGTTGAGGTAAATTTAACTGGTCTAGATATATTTACTGGTCCGTCAGTTGAATGTAGGTATGCATTTTGTGGATTTTTAAATAGCGACAGATCAGTCATTCCTTCGAGCTTTTTAAAATAGTATAATACATTATCCCAGTTCCACCCAGGAGCTACTTTGTCCCATTCGTCGTAATCTTGAGGTACTCCTCTGGCATAAATTAGATAATTTGTGGAGGAGCAGCCGCCGAGAAGTTTGCCTCGACTATAAGGAATCATTCGGTCTGGATGTGTTCCGCCTATACCTACATCAGTGTAAGCCTTGAAGTTCCAGTCATATTCTGTATTTTGGAGCAGAGGTAGTAATCCTGGGATCTGAAAATTAATACATTAGTTCTAATTAAAAATATGAGAATAAACAGGCCACAACGCTCGTCGACCCGACAACTCTTCCAAAAGAAACGTTCTTGAGTGGCAACCATGAGACGGAGGACCCACTAGGTGGACTGATGACATTTTAAAAGTCGTAAGGAGCCGTTGACTCCAAGTGAAACAGGATCGCTCTAAGTATCATTCATCAATCTTTCTCAGTAAACTAAATTAAAAAATTACGACAATAGACGTCATAATATTAAGGTTTAAAATTTTCTAAACATATTTTATCACTCTAAATAATATTTTAGATATATTAAAAAGAAATGTCGGTTTCCTCTTGCCCCAGTCACATAAATCTTATATATAAATTTCTAGCGTACGTGTGTATGTCACTGAACTCCTCCTAAACTGCTGCACCGATGTTGACGAAATTTTTTGTGTGTGTTCAAGGAGATTCGAGGATGGTTTAGATTCACAATTGGACCCGGTAAGTGGCGCTGCTCGGGCAGGACAATAACATAACTTGAGAATGACTTCGCTAATTTCGCCCATCTTTCTTTTTAATGTTTTGAAAAAGGCTTTTACGGAAAAAAATTAAGAAAGTTGCGCAGAAAATCAGAGAACTTAAAAAAACTTAACGACTATGTATCTAGGTTATTTATCCATACTGCAACTAAACGGCTGGATGGATTTCAATGAATGTTTGTGAATGTATTTAAGTGGGGGCCTGGGTGATTTAGATTCACAAATCAGCCCAGCAGATGGCGCTGCAGTCAGTATCTAGGTTATTTATCTATACTGCCACTAAACGGCTGCATGGATTTGAATGAATTTGTGTGAATGCGAATTTTTGTGAACTTTCTATCATTTACTTAAGATTTATCCATACTAAATTCCATGAAAAAATTTCATGAACTACCTATTTGATGGTTAGTATAATATATACAGATTGATCCACCAGATGCCACCAACATTCACAGACTGAAATTTATGTTTGTGTGTTGGGTATCTAACACTAATCTTCTTTATATATTTCTTGAGTATGTGTATATGTCACTGAACTCCACCTAAATGGCTGGACCGATGTTAATGATATTTGTTGCGTGTGTTCAAGGGGATTTGAGAATGGTTTAGATTCACAACTGGACCCGGTAGGTGGTGCTACGATCAATTTCAAGGACAATGGCTTTTATTTTATTTGTATAGGACAACGTCTGTCGGGTTAGCTAGTATATATAGTATAAGTTGCAAAAGTAATTATATCCAAATATTTTGAACTAATGTAGTTCAAAATCTATACCAATAAATAACATTGGAGTGTTTGTAATGTCAAAATAATAGACTTTTTTCATGCTCACAGGGTTATTTGCACGACACCTTTTCCTAAAATACAGATTAAAAAAATTTTGTCTGTCTGCCTGTCTGTTTGTTCCGGGTAATCTTCAAAACGGCTGGGCCGATTTAAAAAATTATTTCACCAATGGAAAGCTATACTATCAGGGCGTAAACTAGGCTATATTTTATCCCGGTATTCCCAGGGGAACGGGAACTACGCGGGTAAAACGACTATAACCTATAACCGAAGCGAAGCGAGGGCGGATTGCTATTTCATACTAATAATACCTAAGCCTGGAAAGGTATCAACGATAAGATACCAAATGGTCTCATAGAGGACAAAGGAGACAACCTAATATAAAATTAATGTCCACCATTACATACTCAATCATCATTCATTATCATTTCAGCCCATCGCCGTCTACTGCTAGACGTAGGCCTCCCTCATGTTAAGCCACAAAGTGCGGACAGGCGCGTCATCGGTCCACCTAGTGGGGGGCATCCTACACTGCATCCTCCAATACGTGGTCGCCACTCGAGAACCTTTCTTCCCCAGCGGTTGTCAGTTCGTCTGGCCATGTGGCCTGCCCATTGCTACTTCAGCGTGTTAATTCTTCGTGCTACGTCGGTTACACCCGTTCGTCTGCAGATTTCCGTATTCCGAATTCTATCTCGCAGAGAAATCCCGAGCATAGGCCACGCACGCTGAGGAACTTTGAGCCTTGTTATGAGGCCTACATTTAGGGACCATGTTTCCGCTACTCAAGCATCATCATGATAATTCAGCTCTTATCCCAATCACTTGGAATCGATTCAATATGTATTCTTCTGTTGTAGTTGATATTGCAAAACTTTAGCGATAGTTTTATGATCGGCTGTTTGACGTCACCCCTCCTTGAGAATGTAATTGTTAACCAAACGCCGTTTGATGGCGTTGGCCCAGGTCGATGTAACTCATAGTCATCTTTTATGACACCCACGATTAATGTAATAGTATTCGTAGCCGTCACCACACAACAGTCTAAGAAATATTTTTCAATAGGAATCAGAGCCTCCATTATTCGTCATTCAGCTCCCCATATATGAAGGAATATTATCGCCGGGTTAGTGATCGCTGGTTTTCCATGTGGTGACGGATTAAGAATACAATTCACCACTCCCTATCTTGCCCGTGGATGTCGTAAAAGACGTCTAAAAGATATAATATAACACATAAGATATATGCAAGAGAAGGTCGAAATAAAACCCTATACAATACATGTCTGACCATTTCGGTATATTAGGTTTAATTCCCTCCCATTTTGGAAGAGGTCCGAGCCCAAACATGGGACGTGTGTGGGCTGCGATGACGATGGCGATCACAGTAAGGTGTTTTATATTTCTCAGATGAGAAATGTTTCTCACTTTCCTGGTGAACTTTTAGCCGATTCTTATGACTCGCACGTGCAACCCAAAAAGTAGTGATAATTGTATTATTGACCAGTCGGCACACGAGGAGGCCTTGACTAAGGCTAATAGTCAAAATATATCAATAATATTCTATATATAAAAACTATTAAGAGTTTAATTAGTATTATACCAACCACGCTTGTTATTGGTGGATCCCCTCCAGCTTCAATGAGGAGGATATTGAAACTTGGCACCTCGGCAAGTCTCGCAGCGACAATAGCTCCTGCTGATCCGCTGCCTACCACGATAAAGTCAAATCTCTCACCATCTGCAAACACATGTTAACGTTTCTTTAATTATATTCAATTATTAATTAAAAAATAAACTACAAAATATAATTTGAAATTTGACATTAATTTTTCGTGTGCTGACGGAGTACGATTGTTTACAAAGCAGGATTCGTAATCATCATGATCCCGGATCATGTACGTCCCACTGTTGGGCCTGAGTTTTCCCACAACAAAAGATAAATGAACCTATTATATTTTGCCGTGTGGTGACGGACTAAGAATACAATTCACCACTTTTGCCCGCTGATGTCGTAAAAGATAACTAAGGGAAATAATATGCATATTATATTTAGGCAAAAGATGGAAAACTCTTAACCTGTTAATGACCGAGAATCGTATTTTTTTTTTCATAATTAAAATAATATTAATTATTAATAAATCCTCATCATTAAAAAACGAGAATTGTCAAATGAAAAATATGGCCTGTCGTACTTTGCAGTGTGCTCTTTCAGAATCTGGCGTTGAAATTGCGATTTTGCCACTACAAAAAAAAAATGGCAGCTTTTAAAATGGCAGCTTTTAAAAAAAACCACGAAAAATCTAAGACATTTTTTTATGATTTTTTCTCATAGAAAACGCCAAATGACTCCCTCTTTTTTCCAACCATGACTGCACTAAATAGTTGTAGTTGAACGACGAATTCTATGAATTTGTAAATTTCAATATTTTCACCCCTTGAGCGGCAAGTAAAATTTCACGTTTCGCAAAAAATAGGAAAAGAACAGATTTTCACGAAAATTGGTATCCCGGGGTATTTTAGGTTGTTGATTACGATTCTGCGCTCAAAATTAGAAAATTCAACATGGCGGATCCAATATAGCCAACTAAAAATCCAAAAACTTATTTGAATCGGGTGACTTGGACACTCGGGGGTTTTCGAAGTCGCTAATTACGATTCTGCCCTTAAAATTTGAAAATTCAAGATGATGGATCCAAATATGGCCGACTGAAAATCCAAACACTTATTTGAATCGGGTGAAAGTGGGCATTCACGGGTTTTCTAGGTCACTGAATACGATTCTGCCCTCAAAATTAATAAAACCAAAATGGCAGATCCAATATGGCCGACCGGCCATGATCACATCGGCTTGTAAGCCTTGTAACAGACATTAGTCTCTGCCAAAACTCAAAAAGGTTTGGAGAAATTCTCCTTCACCACTTTATTGTTGGACCAAAGAGTCCTAGATGATCATCAATTATTTACCCGCCACTAAAATTACAGGCGATCGCAGGCATTTTCTAACAATAACGCTTTTATAACCCTCATGAAAATTCAATATGCATATTGACCTTGTCATAACTGTTACCTTGGCAGTGCATTTAAACGTATAATTATATGAAGTATTACCTGACTACTTTATGTTATAAAATAAATATTATTTAATTAAATATATTTACCTTTTAAGTTATAATTTTCAGGCCATTCTGACTCCGTAAAAACTTGCAAAATGAATATCATTTGAAGCAACCACAGAAGAATCCATGAAGACGTAGCGGATCGCATCATTCTGGATAATATTTTTTAATCTATATCTATACTCCTAAATAATATTCAGTTCACTTATTATAACATATTTAATATTTTCACTATTTTTATTTAACAAGATTTTTTTTCATTATTATAGTCTATGTATTTATATGTCAATTCAACATTGGTAAAAAAATTTGATAATTAAAAATATAAATATTTTTGTTGCTATTGGTAGCAAACGAAGAAACAGCACACCTGATGGTAAGTGATGCGGCCACTCATGGACTTTTGCTAGACCACTGTCAAACGTAAAGACAATGGAGTGTGAATACGTGCAATGAGGTTCGGTGATGTTAGAGGCATTACCAAATCGCAAACACCTTCGGAAAGTTGGGCTTCCACCTTTTTCATTCACTGAACGAAGTGCAGTATCAAATTGCTTCAGATGACGATTTTCTTCAAGAGCGTGGTACGAGGCGTCACCAAAACCCACTATACGCCAACACCCTCAGAAAGTTCGCATCATTAATTGGCGCACCTCTCATGTAGCATCCTGGGACCTCTTCTCTTCCAACTTTGTACAAGTAAGTACCTGCACAAAATTGGAAAGGGAGAGGCTTCAAAGACCTCATGTCTGGTAAACACCTACACTGTTCTAAATGTAAGGCTGCTGTGCCATCTCCTGAGGTAGGATGCGGCGCAACCGCCTCCACAGTCTTCCGCCCTCCTACGAGGGACTCTAGATCTTCCCTCCATCGCCGGATGAGACTAGATGACGAAGAGAGGTCTCTTTGGGTCACTTTTTGAGCTAGTCCGTTTGCGGAGACTGGCTAAGCCACCAGCGGCTTTGGCCACTGATAGCGGTCACTTTGGGGTTCGACTGCCATCCACTAACATACATGAAATAACACAGACCGATACATTTTACATCTCTTTGTATCAAAAGTAAACAAAAAATGCAATTACGGGAAACCGAACACAAATACTACTCAAATTCGGAACAAGTTTGTAAGTCGCATACGACATCACATTGAAAAATATATGAAAGGGCCTATTGCTAGCTGATTTTATGTTAGTCTTACATCTAGAATATAGGTCTTCGTGTGGTGACGGAGTAAGAATACAATTCACCACCCCCTATCTTACCCGTGGGTGATCGTACGAGACGACTAAGGGATATAAAACGCATATAACATCTATGCGAGAGAAGGAGAACTCGAAATAAAACCCTATACCAACACGTCTGACCAGCGTGGTATAGTAGGTTAATTACCCTTCTATTATGGAGGCCCGAGCCTAACAGTGGGACATATATGGGCTGAGATGATGATGATATAGGACGTACACTCCTTTAACCATAGTTTAATAACTATAAGGTCTAAAATAAGGTGCAGTAAATGAGATGAAAATTGGTTCTTTATCATCCTTAACTGTTTAAAGAAATTACGGTAACATTATATTCTTAGTCCACACTACTAGCCCCTTTAACGGAGTTAAAAAAACTGAAGTGATTGTTATAGAACTCGACTTTAACTGTTTCTTTACTACGTATGAAGTCCCTATTTTAAAAGCAAAGTCGGTTAGTTACGTTCGTGAAAATATACACTTATATTTTACACTTCTTAATGTAATATTTTTTCATTATAAACATAACTATTTTATTTGCATTTGAACCAACTTTTTTGCACATTTATAAAATAATTTATAATCAACTACAGTATAACCCGTTTAATACGATCACGTTTAATACGATTTCCCGCATAATACGCCATTTTGCGTCAGTCCTAGCAACTTGAGACATGTTTTCATACATTTCTTAACGCTTAATACGATCGTCATCCCGTTTAATACGCCAACCCCTTGCGGCAACGGCCAGCGAATGATGAAGTGACGACTGTCGAGCGACCCTAAGTGATAATGACCAAGAAGAAGATGAGTCAACTCCGATTTTGTCACATGCCCAGGCATTATTAGCAGTTAATGATTTAAGACGCTATGTAACTTCTTTGAATCAAAGCGAAAAAGCACTGCGAAAATTAAATTACGTTGAAAATCTTGTAATTGCTAATGTCTCAAAATCTTTTTGTCCGACTACAATAAGTGATTATTTTATTTTAGGTAATTTTTAAATGTTAAATTCAATACGTAGGTATTCAAAATAATAATAGAATTTAATAAATAATAATGGAACGTTTTTACCCTTTCCCGCATAATACGCTTTCCCGCCTAAGATGTGTTTTTGGCCAGGTCTCTGCCAAATCATCTTAAACGGGTTTTACTGTATCACTACATTTACATAAGATATTTAAACATACGTTTAATGTTATTATTTGAAGTATATACCTTCTAGGTATATCTTAGTAGAATAAATCCGGTGTTTATAAATAATATTTATTTTTTTATTACGGATTATTACTTGTAAATTATTATACACATTTTTAAGCCACTAACACTATGTATATAAAAATATTTTAAATTTTTCACAACACTTAATTTTTAAACATTTTCTTAGTAAGCACTACTTTTTTTTTAATATTGGAAGGCAGTACCACATTTAGTGTTTAAAACTGCAGGGCCTAACACACAATGTAAAATTAATCAGTGTGTTAAACGAACTCTACGTACCACTCCGTACAAATGATGGCCATACTTTCAAAGGATATTGAGACAATTTTATTGTTTTCTCCTTCATTTTTACTAAAATTTTGGAAAGGATGAAGGACGTGGTGTAGCAATTTATACGTTCAACATCTAATACTATAAATATAAAGCGATGTAAGTATCATCACAGTTGATATAAGCCTCACTGTTGGGCTTCAGCCTCCTCCACAATGGAAGGAAAATTCGCCTACTATACGACGCTGGTCAAACATCTTAGTATAGGATATTTTATTTTGAGTTTTCCTTTACTTGATGATATCTGCATATTATAATCCCTCAGTCATCTTTTACGACATACTTATAACATACTACATAGTACTTTTCACGGAGCCTCATGTATTTTCGGGAGGATGATTAAGCATAATCTTGTATATAAATTTCTTGTGTACGTGTGTATGTCACTGAACTCCTCCTAAACGGTTGGACCGAAGTTGATGAAATTTTTTGGGCGTCTTTGAGGGGATTTGAGAATGGATTAGATTCACAATTGGACCCGGCAGGTTGCGCTGCTGTTGATTTCAAGGAGAATTCCTTTTACTATCCTTTTAGATTTACACAAAACAACGTCTGTTGGGTTAGATATATATCTTACATTTAAATTTCTTGCGCACTTGTGTATGTCACTGAACTCCTCCTAAAGAACTAGACCGATGTTGATGAAATTTTTTGTGTGTATTTAAGGGGATTCGAGAATGGTTTAGATTCACAATTGGACGGGGAAGATGGCGCTTTATTTACACAGAACAACGTCTGTTGGGTCAGCTAGTTTAATATCTGTTGCAAATACGGGAAAAGAAGAAATGCTGATTGAGATGATGCTATCCGTGACTAATCCATTGTGTGTAGTAAATATAATTCTACAACAGGCAATAAGTTACTCCTGCCATACAAAGAATTGATTTCAGGGGCCCACCCCTGACACCCGCCGATACAAACCGGCGAGCATCTGCGCCTCAAGGTTCCGAGGGGAAATCCCGGCCAACAGGCACGTGGCCTCCGTCGCCACCGTGCGGTATCCGTGTATGGCCCTGGTCACCACAGAAGAGCCCTGAGTCGGACGATCAGGGACCCCGCCCACACCGGTGCGCCGTATTACCCATACCGTAAAAAGAGATTTTTATTTTTTTATTGCAAACGGTGGTAAACGAGCAAACAGTACACCTGATGGTAAGTGTTGCTGCCGCTCATGAACCTTTACAGGGTCGCTGCCTACCGCGAAAATAGTGAAGGGAGTGTGAATGCGTGCATTGAGGCTCGGTGATATCAAGGACACCACCAAAACCCTCCACACACAAACACCCTCAGAAAGTTGGGCTTCCGGCTCCCTCGCTCACCGAACGAAGCGCAGTAACAAATTACTACTACTCAGACGTCGATTTTCTGCGAGAGTGTGGTACTACCCCGGACGGACCGGCCCGCGGCTGTAGACACATAACTGTCGAACAGTGTCGTCCTACCACTCTTACCTTGATAGTGACATACCGTATTCTTGAAATTCTATATGATTAAAAAAAATATGTAAGTAGGATCCATTTTTTTGCATTTGACTGGCAAACCTAATTTGTACTAGTATAGCATTTTTACTCGATTCAGGGTTAAAGATTCGTCAGTTAGTTGCATGTTCATGCCACTAGATCGCCTTAATTATATTAATTACTAGCAAAGTAGCAACCCGCCCTCGCTTCGCTTCAGTTATAAGTTATAGTCGTTTTACCCGCGTAGTTCCCGTTCCCGTGGGAATACCGGGATAAAATATAGCCTAGTTTACGCCCTGATATTATAGCTTTCCATTGGTGAAAGAATTTTTAAAATCGGTCCAGCCGTTTTGAAGATTACCCGGAACAAACAGACAGACAGACAAAAAATTTTTAATTGCTATTTTAGGCATAGGTGTCGTGCAAATAACCGTGTGAGCATGAAAAAAGCCTATTATTTTGACATTACAAACAGACACTCCAATTTTATTTATTGGTATAGATTTAATATATTTTTTATATTCTGTTAATTAATGAAATATTTTGAAGGTGAATGCTACATAAGTAGGTAAATGTTAATTAATCATAATTATTCAACGTTCTGTGTGTCAAGTCCTTCTTTAACATATTACTAAAGTAACTTAGATTTTAATTATTTTTATGTTCGTGATATCATGAGATAAGGACACACAGTAATTTTACCACTCCATTTAGCTGATGTCGCACATACTGAATAAGTAAATAATATGGTTAATTTTTTTGGCACTCATCCCACCACAAATTCTCATCACTGTAACTCCCGTAAGTCAGGATTTACAATAGGTCTCACTAAAAGATACTTTTAGGGAGACCTAAAAGACACCGAAGTTTGACCCAAAGTCAAATTATCATGGGACCTGCAACAAATTTATTTAGAAAAGAAAAACAGGAGTTGGAAAGATTTCACTTCTCTCTTATGTAAACCGGGAGATATGAAGCAAAATTAGCTAATAAGCTAATAAAGAAATTACGTGAAGTGCAGCGGTAGAGCACCACGGATATGACAGAGCTTAAGGGGCCTAAGTGAGCCTTAAGATACATAACATACATACATAGATTCATCCCTGTTTTCCATTGGGGTAGGCAGAGACCATTTCCCTCCACTTGCTACGATCTTAACATACCACTTTCGCCTCCTCCACATTTATTAATCTCCTCAAGTCCTCGTGCATGTTCTTCGATTTAGGGTATATTAAACCTGGCCTTGAACCTGGCTAAGAATGTCCCCGATTTAATCGTGGAACATCTGCCTTGGTCTTCCCCTTCCAACACTTCCGTTCACATTCACCCTATAAATTCTTGTTAGTCTCCTTTCATTCATTCTCTCTACATGACCAAACCAACTTAACATAGGTACCTTTCTCAATCCTTGTCACTACATCTCCTTTCATACCACAACGTTCTCTAATCACTATGTTCTTAATTCTATTACTCAATTTCACATAAGTCATGCTCCTCAGTGCTCTCATTTCCATAGCATTTATCTTACTTTCGTGCTTCTTCTGCCATACCCAGTGCTCACTTTCATACATTAGGGTTGGTACAAGCACGCCCCCATACACAGTCAGGCGAGCCTTCCTAGGTGCTCTTGGCTGCCCATAAAGATGCGCAAAGCACCATTCACCATATTTCCCTTGCACACTCTACTTTCAAGCCCTAAGATAATGTGGTTAATATTTAAGCTTCCGTGTGGTTATTGGTTGATTAAGTATGGTGTGTCCCGATGTGATATTTGAATATGAAAACATAATTTGAACCCCTTACTTATTCGTGAGAGTTAAATAAATCGATCAAGGGGGTTCATGAGAAGCAGCGTTCTCCAGGGAAACTTTTAACAACTAACAACCCTTTTGACAAGCGTGGCTGTTATGATATTCATTCCTCTTATCGGGAGGGCTAAGTCCAATGGTCTGATCAATGAATGATTCTATGGAAGTGACTCTATAAAATTTTGAAGCGTACCTACTATATTTATAATTGTTACCGCAAAATGACTAGTAAGGATCGCATTGCAACTGAGCATTTATCATGCAAACTGCTCATGTAAACTGCTCAATATTCAAAATTAATTACATCCTTACACAGACACATATACTAAACACACACGCACATTCATTCACACTAGTTAAGTTTTAATAATTATTTTTAACTTACATATACATATACCAAGTGTTGGCAGAATACCAGCGCTAGTACCAGAAGAAGTAGCGCGAGCTGAGCCAATAGCCTTTTTTGTTCCTCGATAAAATTGCGTTATTTAATGTAAGAAATATGTATTTAGTTGTTTGTGTTTTTATTAGATTTAACGAGAACAAAATAAATGTTTTTCTTTCTTTCTTTTTTTCGTGTATTGACATAGTATTGCGTCTTTTAGCCGTGTGGTTATGGAGTAAGAATACAATTAATCACCTCCTTATCACCCGTGGGTGTCGTAAAATACAACTAACGGATTAAGGAGTAAGGAGAGAAGGAAACCTCTATATATAACCATATTCTAACACATGTGATAAACGTGGAACAGTACGTAAATTTCTCTCACATTATGTAGTAGGCCTGAACCCAATAATGGTATTTATATAGGCTGAGATAATTGGGTCTAAATAAAAAAAAAAGTGTGACGCAAATTTAAATTGAATTTTAAATAATATTGCCCTTGAATTTTATTATTTTAAATGCGATTTTAGCAATATGTATGTTTACGCAAAATTTGCACAAAGGCGAGATGTTACCAACGACGTTATAATGTTGCTTTGGAGTAGTTTACGATAGTGAGACGCTCATTGAATGGCTGTGTGATTAATTTATGTAGAAGATACATCCTGAAGGTTCTATCAGAGTTAGTTACTTCTTGTGTATTGCAAAATATCTTCATTTGCTAAGTATTACACACATATATAGGCTAAATAATATTACAGTGAACAAAATGATTACAGAATTGGTATTTCGTTTCTCATGTATTGATAAATTAAGAATACGATTACCTGCCCCATATCGTGCCAACAAGTGTCGTAAATGGCGACTAAGTGATATTATACGCATGTAATATATATAGAAGAGAAGAAATTTTCAAGGCAATTTCCGTATGATGACAGATTAAGAAGACAATTCGCAGTCCACATTCTTGCCCGTGGTTGTCGTAAAAAATGATTAAAGGATACAACATGCGCATAACATTTATGCATATAGAGGTAAACTTGAAATAAAACCAATCCGTTTGACCAGCGTAAGATAATCGGCCAATTTCTCTACTATTGCAGAGGACGCTCGTACCCAACTTATACTACTACTACTACTACTGTTTAGGCCCTAACGGGACGTCAATAATAGAGCCACTGCTCTATTATTGACTTATCCTTACTTACTTACTGACTTATTATTATCTCTATGACTGTACATATAATAGGTATATTGTTCCAGCAAATAATATCTACAATTATTATATTTATGCGAAGTGCCCGTAGATACGCGTGTCTACGCTTCGCATAAATACATATGATTGTAGATATTATTTGCTGGAACAATGTAACTATAATACAGTCCACTGCTCTATTATTGACGTCCCGTTAGGGCCTAAACATTGATTTATAACGCGAGAGCGCGAGCGCTTGCTAGAGCGGCGCGAGCTCGGTCTCTCTCCCCCTCCAACCACGCCGTCCCTCACTACCGTCCGGCGTCAGGTGGTCTCCGGTGCGCCGACAACTACTATACTACTACTACTACTATATAGTCCGTGTGGTGACGGAGTAAGAATACAATTCACCACTCCTCGCATCTTTATTCCAATACCGTCACTATCATAAAAAAGCAAATTATGCAGGAGAGCTATTTAAAAATTCATGACAAACTTTAACTAATATATAAATAAGGGTATATTAGCTTTTCAGGAATAATTGTTTTTTATTTTTATTTTATTAATAACTATTATTCCAATGAAAACATTTTTTTGTCATTTTAATTATTATTAATTAGTGGATATAAATAATTTAAAATATTAGTGACGTACACATTTTTGGAAAATTGTAAAAATTAAGTAGCACTAAAATATAGGAATTGAAGCAATATATAAATTCAGTGCTCAGCAAAGAGATAGTATTAAAAACAGTTTTTCGAAAAATTTCATTTAGTGACAGTATTGGATTAAACGTGCGTCTTTATCTTGCCCGTGGATGTCGTAAAAGACGACTAGGGGATAGGTATATATTATAGCCCCTAGCGCATAAGATCTGTTCAAGAGAAGGAAAGCTCGAAATGAAACCCTGTACTAACATGTCTGACCAGCAAGGTATAGTAGGTCAAATTCCCTCCCATTGCGGAGGAGGCCCGAGTCCAACAGTGGGACGAATGTGGGCTGCGAGGATGATAAACCTAAAATTATTATGATGATGATGGTGAAAAGAAATTCGAAATAAAACTCCACATCAACACGTCCGCGCAACGTAGGTCATTTTCTTTTCTATCGTGGAGTGGACTCAAGTCCAGGAATAAGTATATAAGCTGAAATGATGAATAAATTTTGGAGATACTTTTTAGGGTTCCGTTACCAAACGGAAAAAAAAACGGGACCCTATTACTAAGACTTTGCTGTCTGTCCGTTCGTCTGTCTGTCACCAGGCAATGTATCTCAAGAACCGCGACAGCTAGACAGATAAAATCTTCACAAATTATGTATTTCTGTTACCACTATAACAACAAATACTAAAAATAAAATAAAATGAATCTTTAAGGGGGGGCTCCCAAACAAAAAACGCAATTTTTTGTCTATTTGTTATAGATAATGGTACGGAATCCTTTGTGCGCGATTCCGACTCGCACTTAGCCAGTATTTATTTTATTAGGTTGAAATTTACTGAGGATAATTATTTCTTATATATTCATAACACACATAACACAAGCATTAAGAACACTAAATGCATTAAAATTTACAATTACTGAATAATAGTTTTAACCAATTAGCATCGTCATACGTACAAGTAGTGTTGCCCAAAAAAGTCTTGGTCTTGCGGTCTTGGTCTTGGTCTTGCGAGAAATGCGAGACCAAGACCAAGACCAAGACCGCTTAATTTTTGCAAGACCAAGACCAAGACTGGCCCTGCAAGACTTAAGCAAGACCAAGACTGAGCCTGCAAGAGTCTCGCGGTCTTGCATTTAAGTCAAATCACCATTTCAGCTTATTCACGTCCAACTGTTGGGCTCGTGTCTTCTACTTAAAATAAATAAAAATAAAAAGAATGTTATTTTGTTCGATAGTCTGTTTATCTAGAAAAGTTTTGGGCTCTAATTCATAACACTGCGACATTGGGCCGGAGCAGTGTCTATAAAGGTTAACAAATCGGACAAAATTATAAAGCAATAGCCGTCAAACGTTCTCCATAGTAGCCGTTGTTAGGGCAACTACCTACTAGATAACTAAAATTGTGATTAAAATAGGTATGTTATGGATATTATAAATGGTGATATTATTTTTAGTGATTCGTTAATAAATTAGAGTTATGTAAAGTTTTCAATTTTGTCATCGCTTTTTCTTGTAATTCTGATTGAAATGTATACCTACAGTCAATAATTCTGCA
This sequence comes from Lymantria dispar, assembly GCA_032191425.1. NCBI lineage: Eukaryota > Metazoa > Arthropoda > Insecta > Lepidoptera > Erebidae > Lymantria > Lymantria dispar. The sequence goes on along the minus strand of CM063461.1, from coordinate 14,149,223 downwards.
ACATATTCATACTTTGTTAAAGGTTCATTAGAAATTGAATAAATCAATCATCATCGGCAGCCCACATACATCCCACTGTTGGGCTCGGGCCTCCTCCACAATGGGAGGAAATTTGATCTACTATACCATACTGGTCAGACATGTTGGTACCTATAGCGTTTAATTTCAAGTTTCCCTTCTCTTGCACAGATGTTATGTGCATATTATATCCCATAGTCGTCTTTTACGACATCCACGGGTAAGACAAGGGAGTGGTGAATTGGATTCTTACTCTGTCACCACACAGAATATTACTATCTACGGCATATATGTATAGACGTTATATTAATCTCGAATCATGTCAATACATAAATGTTACGTTTCAAAGACCATAAATTATTTCCTTTATGTAAATAATTTGACAATTACAATTTGAAGTCGGACTTATAAATAACACACACATATAGAAGAAGAAAAATAAGCTATTTTACTTTAAATTTATCACAATTTTATACGTTCTTCTTATAAATGAATATGCAATTTCGTTGTACGACACAAGACGACTAGGGAATATAATATGCACATAAGATCTGTGAAAGAGAAGGAAAACTCGAAATGAAACCCTATACCAACATCTGTCTGGTCTTACCAGCATGGTATAGTAGCTCAAATTCCCTCCCATTGTGGAGGAGGTCCGAGCCCACCAGTGGGACGTATATGGGCTGCGATGATGATAAGTAATATTCCACGGTATAATTAGGTAGGTACTGTAACACATTGTAAATAGGTAGGTACCTAAGCGCAACTGAATTTAAATAATCACAGAATTATTAGTAGATAGGTAGGTATGTTAAATCCTTACACGTGCTAAATTTCTTTATGTCGACGTACCTATTCGTCGACGTTTAAACATGTGCTACACGGTTTCAAACAGTGGTTTGAAACAGAAAAGGCAGAAAAGCACTTTCCTGGCTACATGGTTTTTAAGCTTGTTTGAAACCAACAGTGTTTAGAGAACGTGGCGCGGATAGGACGTCTTTACGCTCGCGTACCGTATAATCACTACAACGACGTCATGACGCCTTACATATCAAAACAACAAAAAGTTGGAGTAAGTCTTGCAATTTGGGTGCAATTGAAGGATAAAATTAAAATATCCCATGCATTTCTTTTCTGTGTTTTATTTTTATACCCTTCATAATTTAAGTCCCAAAGGCAGGGCAACTCTTTGTATAACTCGAGAAGTTGAGTAATAAAATCACGATCGCGTTCCGTCTGCTCACGCGCCATTTTGTGCGCAGAACGTCGTCGCGTGCGCCTGCGCTGACCTCTGCAGCGTGACTGTTGTTCGTTTGGTTTCAAACAAGCGGCTAGACGGTTTCAAACAAGATAAAAACCACCGCTTAGCCAGTGGTTTGAAACACAAGCCTCGCTACCAAGGGCGTTTAAAGGTCATACGAAATTTCGCATAAAACATCTATCTACACTGTTTGAAACATCTGTTTCAAACCACTGTTTCAAACCGTGTAGCGCATGCTTTATAAAAAACCGTCATTCAAGTCAAAGGGCGCCGACATTTAATATACCTATTAGCAGTAGTTGAAAGTGATCATAGGTATGGATCTAAAACATCATCGGTTTGATATCAAGTATTTCTGTGTACATAAACTTATTTTTATTGTTAGTTGTTAGATTACCTACCTATATAATTTTTGCTTTAAAATTTGATACGACGTAAACCTTACTAATATTATAAATGCGAAAGTAAGTTTGTTTGTTACTTTCATGCTTTAACCACCGAACCAAATTCAAAAATTCTTTCATAAATGGAAAGCTATAATATCAGGGCGTAAACATAGGCTATATATTATCCAGGTATTCCCACGGGCAAGAGAACTACGCGGGTAAGGTGACTGAAACCGAAGCGAAGCGAGGGCGGATTGCTAGTTTTAAATAAAAATGGTAAATGCTGATAGGCATACTAAATTATTTTGTACTAAATACATATAAATATTATTAATTAATTCAAATATTAGTCATGACGATACTACTTGAGTACGAGATGAAAACATATGTCAATAAACCGCCATAATGTATTCGTCACCATAACGTCATCATAATCGCTTTTATCGAGGGGTCTAAATACCATAGTAGTCACCAATAGGCAGATGAATGGATGAAACTACATAGGTATTATATTGAATTAATAGGTCAAGTACCTACCTACCTAGATAAAAAATCATTTTAATTTATAATTCATCCGCTTGTAAAATCACTTAACTTTTAGTTGAGAATTTATGTTTCGAAATTATTATGGCACACAAAGGTACCTATTTTATCCACAGCCAAAGCAGCAGTCTATGACTATTTGGTTAGGTACCTACCTATATGATTTTTTTTGTGTGACGGAATAAAAATACAGTTCACCACTTCCTATTTCGCCCCTGGATGTTGTGAAAGCCAACTAAAGGGTATAATATGCATTTAACATCTATGCATAAGAAGGAGAACACGAAATAAAACCCTATACCAACCTGTTGGACCAGCGTGGTAGTACCTATGTAAATTTCTCATGAATTATGGAGGAGGCTCGAGCCCAGTAGTGGGATATATACGAGCTCTGATAACGATGATACCTATAATGTGACCATGTTGATACAAAAAGTAAAATAACCGTTCTTCAAGCATTTTGACATAAATAATAAAAAAATTAGTCTATATGCTTATATACTCGTAGTATAAGTATATCATCATTGATTTAGTGAAAAAAACACGATGTAAATGGTTTACATGCGAAGATGCTAAGTTACTTTTCATTATTATGTAGGCACAAAATAGATTGTTATTTCTGTTTCTGTAAGTCATACTTTTTATCAAAGAAGTTCCGAACTGATAGTGCTATATGTATGTATACACATTGGCTGTTGCCCGAAACGTATGTACTCAGTTAATCATTCTTAATATCCCCACATAATTAAAACATTAAAAAAAAAGTCTGATAATTAGACATTCTTAAGTTTTTTTGATATGCAACGGTATTGTTCCCAACATGCCTCCGTCATAGCATTCGTATTAAATCGCAATAATAGGTAAAACAAAATGATTTTAGGCATAGTACTTCGGAGCTCAGTCGCAGCTCACCTCACGCCCCGCACTTCTTTCTTCCTTTGTCATGAGCCGGTGCCGCGCGACCTTGGTCTATGTTTTAATAGGTCAGTTTGCATGCTACAATGTCAATGCCCTTAATCACCGTAGGTATAACAAATTTTTTTTTTTTTTTTTTTTTTTGTGTGTGTACAGCTGTTGGCCGCAGATGGCCTTGACAGCTTGACGCGGACTATGGGTGAGCGCTGAGGGCTCTCAACCCGGAGACGAGTATGCTAAGCGACATCGCCCAAGGGCTCCCCCTGTGGGGAACGGACCTCGGCTTGGGGCGTCGCTGGAGGCAAAGTGGGCGTGCCCACGTTTTTAGTAGTGACTTTTGCGCGGCGCGGTTTCGCACCTCGACGGCGAGGGCGGAACCGCGGATATTTATTTGTTAAGGCCTCGCGGGCCGTGTAGGCTCTTTGTTGAGCGAGTGTGATATTGTCGTCCTCTTCGTCGAGGACGTGACGAGGACGTCGGATGGAGGAGATTTTGGAGGGTCTATAGGAAGCCGCCCCAACCACTAGTTGGTTGGGGTGTGTCATGGCAGAGTCAAAGTAGCTCTGAGAGCACCGTTTCATAAACTGCTTGATGGTCGGCAGTTCGAGGTCGATGTGGAGAACGATGTTTCGTATGAACCACGGTGCTCCCGTAGCTCGGCGCATGAAACGATTTTGAAGTGTCTGTAGCCTGTGGATCCTGTGTGGCTTAACATGCGCGAACACCACGCTGGCATAGGTCATGATAGGCCGTATGCAGGTGGTGTATAGTCGGATTTTTATAACAAAATTAATACATACAGTTACAGTTATACAAAAATGATATTAGGAAACGTCCGGGATTGACACAACAAACATATGACAAGTATTTATGTTTTTATTTTACTGAATAAATGCTATAGTATGGTTCTATATCATTAACTGAGTATATAATATATACGTTTCGGGAAAACAGCCAATTAGATTGCACGGTGTATACAATAGTTGAAATAAAAATAGTTACTTTATAAATGGGGTAATGGAGGAGTGACGTCATTATGTACCTAGGAAATTAGAAATCTGAAGTAGACCTATTATGTCGATTAGCAACTGTTTAGTGGAAGACTTAACTTTACGGCACGTAGATTGCCACCCACAGAAGACCCACACAGTTTGTATTCCCGCACATAGCAAACTAATTCCCTGTCCGATCATCCCTAACAAGGCCGGCTAGGCTGTGTAAGTAGGTGTTACGCATTTTAGTAGATATTAGGTATCTACGGCCTACATCGCCGCACATGCCTCTGGTACAGCATCAGTGTAGAATTTTATTGTCTTGACTTGCCCCACAATCTTGTTCTGTGTTATTGGCAAAAAAGTCCTCTAAAGATACAATGACGTGCATCGTGTCGGATTGCAGCCGCATGCGATATATCGTGTACGGCTGACGAGCGTGACTGATGCAACAATAGTCAGAGTAGGTACGTATGAAAATGTATAGCACAGAGTACATCAGTCGTCGCATACTTACCTCAGAAACAGCGCCATACATTATCATAATCTGGCTATTATTGCATCAGCCACATCTCATCCAAGTCGCATGGTTGCGATCGACCACGACGCATTTACAGACTTTTATAGTCGTACAGTGCTATGAAATCATCCCCGTGTACAGTTGCTGGCACGTTGCGCTGGGTCCCCCCCAGTGCAGCGTAAGTCGAGACCAGACGGACATGAAGCCGTGAAATAAAGCGACGGCAATGATCCCGGAACTAGTATAAATTATTATAGCTATATTTTTTTTGTGGTGGACTATGGTCAGCGCAACCGCCGCCTGGCTCCGTCCGGGGCAACAGAGGGGCGGCGCGCGGCCCCGTAAACTACCCGTGGCACGTCGCCTTCGTCGCTGGGCCGACCACCGGTGCAGGGTGACTTGTCGTCAGTGTTCTGCCCGACGGAATACCCCTAAGGAGTACCCTCTCCTCGTCGGTAGGTCTTTCGACAGGTGACGGACTAACTGCCCCTCGGTCCAATCACCCGTAAATTATTATACCTACCGACCTAACTCTAAATGGACTTCGATTTTTAATGCCTTTAAACAATAGATAATACCTATACGTGAACGGTATTTGACTATTTGGTGAGATTTAAACATAGGTACGTAACTCACGATAACACATAATTAATTCAAGTTCAAATTCATGTAAATATAATTGAATTTGTCGTACGTACCGTTGAATCCCTATGCAAAAATTTTATCACTGTACCTACGTAAGAATAAGATACATTGAGAGCGTCAATTGCGTGCTTACTTTTTCATTTATCGCATCAAACCAATTCGAGTTAGGGAGAATTTAACTTGAATTGACTCGATCTTAGAGCATTTCGAGTTAGAAAATCAATTTATACATTCCTATATGTATAGGATATACATTGCGTAGTAAGTACGTATGCGCGCTCAAATACACATCTAAGTAGATACCTATCTGGATGGATGTCGAATAAAATTATGTGTACCTACCTATAACCATTTCATCGATAGAGTGTGTACAATTTTGATCTCAAAATTCACGATGAATCCTACGGTAAAATAATTATAGGTGGTGACGGAGTAAGAATACAATTCACCATCTACTTTCTTGCCCGTGGGTGTCGTAAACATGACTAAGGGATATGATATTGAGATATGTAATACCTATCTATGCAAGAAAAGGCAAACTCGACATAAAACCCTATATGTCAACGCGTCTGATCAGCGCGGTATAGCAGGTTAATTTCTCTCCTATTGTGGAGGAAACCCGAGCTCATCAGTAGGACGTATGTAGGTTGAAGGTGACACCTAGGTAGGCAGGTACCTATTTCGTTAGAAAAGTGTTAGCAACAAATAGGTAACGAAAATATCTATGAAGTAGCAACAAGTCCTAACTGTGATGACTGCGGGGTGATAGAAGATATGCAACATTTTCAACATGTCCGTATCTCCACATTAAGAGCTAACCTTGATGTAAATTTTCTGGACGTCAATATTTACCACAGTAGGTATAGGTACCTACTTATTAGCCTTTCTTCTACGTAATAGTACAAGAGAATTACCTATATAAGATGATTGAACAATCTTAAAAATAACTAGGTATTTCATGTATTTTACTTTATGGGGTGACATTGTCGCTGCGCGATAAAACCTTAATGAGGTTCTATTATATATATATATATTATATTTTAATAAAGACAAGAAAAAATGTATGAAGTAATAGGTACATAATAATATATCTACTGTTACCCGAGTTTGGGCATCGTGTGTGTGCGTAGATTTGGTCATACAAAGGACAGTGCTTTGGTGACACGACCTTTTTTATTTTTTGGGGGATTGTGTTAGGGTCGGTGCACTCCTCGCTTCGCTCCGTCCGGGGCGACAGAGGGGCGCAAGCACAGACGGCCCGACGGAATACCTCCTGAGGAGTACCCTCTCTTTGACCGACGTTCCCCCCTCGGAAAGGATGTCGGTCTTTCCTCGCGCCGTCGACCTCTCGGCGGGTGACGGACTAACTACCCGGTCTAGTCACCCGTGGCCCCGGCTAGGGGGCGACACGACCTAACACGACGTGAACAATACGACACCAACAATTTAGACTACCCTAAGTCATAAAAGTGTATTTTACAGTAGAGGTTTATATAGGCAAAAACATGATAACTTTATTAGTTATGATATTTATTTGCGTTGTATGAGATTCGTAACTTTGTTATTGTTGTGTATTTCTTCAAGATTTTTTTATGACATAAAAGAAACCACATTTAAAACTGTGTGACATAAAACACGATTTTTCTTAAAATTTGAGTTAGGGTAGTATAAATTGTTGGTGTCGAATATTTTGTTTTTAGATTTCATTTAAGTAGGCATAGGTATTTGTATCAATGTGTTATTGTCTGTCTTTGTTACGTAAATAGGTACCTACCTATATCTATACCAATAAATAAAATTGGAGTGTCTGTTTTTAATGTCTAAATAATAGACTTTTTTCATGCTCATGCGGTTATTTGCAAGACACCTATGCCTAAAATACAGTTTAAAAAATTTTTGTCTGTCTGTCTGTTCCGGGTAATCTTCAAAACCGCTGGACCGATTTCAAAAATTCTTTCACCAATGGAAACCTATAATACCAGGGCGTAAACTAGGCTATATTTTATCCCGGTATTCCCACGGGACGTATTGTATTCCCTTCCGTGTGGTGACGGAGTAAGAATACAATTCACCACCCCCTATCTTACCCGTGGGTGATCGTACGAGACGACTAAGGGAGATAAAACGCATATAACATCTATGCGAGAGAAGACAAACTCGAAATAAAACCCTATACCAACACGTCTGACCAGCGTGGTATAGTAGGTCAATTACCCTTCCGTTATGGAGGAGGCCCGAGCCCAACAGTGGGACGTATATGGGCTGAAATGATGATGATGATGATGATTCCCACGGAAACGGGAACTACGCGGGTAAAACGACTAAAACCGAAGCGAAGCAAGGGCGATTGCTAGTAAACAATATGCTCAAATTAGTTTTGTATAAGTACTTACATTCTTAGTATAAGTCAATATCAATGTCGATTAAGTGAAAAAGAAAAACACGCAAACATACTTTTCTTACCTATATCTTCTATTATGTAGGCACAAAATAGATTGTCATTTCTGTTTCTGTAAATCATACTTTTTATCAAAGCGCTCCCGAAAGATGCCAACCATGCTGGTGCGTCGTGTAGTGCTATGAAATCATCCCCGTGTAGGTACAGTTGCCGGCACGTAGCGCTGAGTCCGCCACAGTGCAGCGTAAGTCGAGACCAGACGGACATAAAGCCGTGAAATAAATAAAAGTGATGGCAATGATCCCGGAACTAGCATAAATTATTATACCTACCGGCCTACTTCTAATTGGGTTTCGATTTTGAATGCCCTTAAACAATTAGGTATAACCTATACGTGAACGTTATGTGAGTAATTGGTGAAATTTAAACATACCTACTTAACTCGGCATAACACATGCATATTTATTTCGAGTTTGAAATTCAAGTAAATTGAATTGAACTCGTCGTACGTAGGTACGGTTTAATCCCTATGGAAATAAATTATCACCATGCATAAGAATAAGACAGATTGAGAGCGTCAATTGCGTGCTTACTTCTTCATTTACTACACCAAACCAATTCGAGTTAGGAAGAGGTTAACTCGATTTTAGAGCAACTCGAGTTAGAAAATCGTTTTATACATTTCTATAAGTTTAGGATATAGGTAGCATAATAAGTACGTACGTCCGCTCAAACACACACAAGGGTAGGTTAGGTTAGGTATATACCTAACTATCTGGATGGATGTTGAATAAAATTATATGTAAATATAAAATTATATTAACTATAACCATTTCATTGATAGAGATTGAACAATTTGATCTCAAAATTCACGATGAATCCTACAGTAATATAATTTTAGCTAGATAGGTACTCCTAAGCATATTTCATTCATGTGGTGACTGAGTAAGAATACAATTCACCATCTCTTGCCCGTTAGTGTCTTAAAAGACGACTAGATATGATATGTAGATATGTAACATTTATGCAAGAAAAGGCAAACGATATAAAACTCTATATTCCAACACATCTGATCAGCGCGGTATAGTAGGTTAATTACTATCCCAATGTAGGTACAAGGTCATTGTACTGTACTGCACGTACGTACGAAACTCTTAAAAAAAATAGGTAATTATGACGGTTTGTGTATTCAAATAGTGTCACAACACATTTGAAAAACATTAAAAGTATATTACCATTACTTTTAAAAGTATTTCGACGATTTATGTTAATAAAAACAAAATTTGATTTCCTAATTTGTATAGTATAGTATATATATATATATATAAGGTAGTATATATATATATATATATATATATATATATATATATATATATAAGGTAAATATTTTATTCAAAGAGTTGTACGGGTTGAGAGCCTTCCGCTCGCCCATTGCCCGCGTTAAGCTGTCAAGGTCATCTGCGACCAACAGCTAAATACACACACAAAAAAAAAAAAAAAAATCAAAGAGTTGATTTGGAACCTGAACTGCTCAATTCATGATTACAGCATTCACAATATTACTTTTAACTTAATATGTATTATAGCGCCCTCTAATGAATTTTGTATTAACCTGTATCAAAGGGATCTTAAACTTAACAAAAAGTTAAGAATATAGTTCAATAAAGTAAAGTATTAACTATATATTTAAAAGATGGCGTTCTATATCCTAAAAACTATTCTGTAAGCTAAAATTTTTCCTTGTATTTTAAATTATATAATATATTGAAAAAAAACAGTATTTCTTTTTTGATTGATGATTATGATAAATAACCATTTTTTAGCTATCATAACTCGTTCTTAACCAACTTCTTAAAAAGGAGGAGGTGCTCAATTCGAATGCTTGTATTTTTTTTTTATCTTATTTCGCGCATAACTCCGTCGCTTTTTTTATGGTTGGGCTATGGTAAGCGCACACGCGGTCCATTTCGTCCGGGGCGAGGAAAGGAGGGTGTGCGGGCCCAAAACTTACTCGTATCCACGTGATTATTATAGTCAGGGATTTTTCCAAAACAGATGGTAACAAATTCGACTTTATCGTGGTAGGCAGCGGGTCAGCGGGAGCTATTGTCGCTACGCGACTCTCGGAGATCCCAAATTTCAACGTGCTCCTCATTGAGGCAGGAGGGGGATCCACCGATTACAAGCGTGGTCAGTGCAAGTTTAAATATTAACGTGATATATATTTTTTCATTAATTAATACAATTATTATAAGGTATTATTATAAAATTTTGATTAATTAATTCATCATCATTTCAGCTCATATACATCCCATTGTTGGGCTCGAGCCTCCGCCATAATAGAAAGGAAATTGACCTTACTTATACGTTGCTGGTCAAACAGGTTGGTATAGGGTTTTGTTTCGAGTTTTTCTTCTCTTGCATAGATGTTATATGCGTATTATATCCCTTAGTCATAGGATATATGATAGAAGTTGATAAGATGTAGAAGATAGGGAGTGGTGAATTGCATTCTTACTTCGTCATCACATAGAAGTATGGTAATTGTTTGTCTGGCTATAAATACTGTTACAGTTAAAAATGAACACATTAATACATTTGAATTTGGAATCTGTCATTTTATATGATTGTTAATAAGCATTTAGCATATGATTATTAATAAGCATAAGCATTTGTACCGACCGTTACCTCCAAGTGTTCCTTCTTTTCAGGTCCCAGGTTTATTCCTACTACGATAATATACAGAAAATGACTGGAACTTCAAGGCTTACAATGATGAAGGTATAGGCGAGGCACATCCGGGTAGGATGAATGCTTATATACGAGGCAAAGTGCTTGGCGGTACCTCTGCCGTTAATTACATGGTATATTTAAGAGGGGTAACTCAGGACTACAACGAATGGGATAAAGTAGCTCCTGGGTGGAACTGGGATAATGCCCTACCTACCCTATTTCAAAAAGCTCGAAGGAATGAATGACACCGTGCTATTTAAAAATCCACAAACTGCAAATTTACACTCACAGAACGGACCTGTAAAAATAACGCCAGTTAAGTTTGCATCTACTGTTAAAATAGATGATATCCGTTTAAATTCATTTCCAGAAATAGGTATAGATAAGATTCTGGAAAATAATGGCCCAGAAATATTAGGGGCTGCCCGACCGCATTTCACACTGTACAATGGTAGAAGATGTAATACAGCAGAAGCTTACCTAAAACCAGCTAAAGACAGACCAAATCTAAAATTGCAAAATATTCAACGGTAACTAAGGTATTAATCAATCCCCAATCATTAAAAGCTTACGGTGTAGGGTCTACTTTACTCCGAGGGCCGACTTCCAAACCAAATGCATGGTGAAGGAAGAATGTCATTACCTTACGAGGACGTTGTCCTTCAAGCAGTGGAAGAAGACCCAAGTACTTCGGTACGTATAATTGAGGCCAGCACAGGAGTTCCTAAAAGTACAGCTCATCGAATATTGCAAAAAAAATGAGTTCCACCCATATCATGTGCAGCGAGTACAAACTCTTTTACCTCGGGATTATAAGCCTCGGGTTGCGTTTTGTCAAACTATGATTCAAAAACACCGTGAAGATCCACAACACTTAGAAAAAATTTTATGGTCGGACGAATCGACGTTTAAAAAAGATGGATACATGAACTTACATAATTTACACGAGTGGCACATACAGAATCCAAACTTAATGAGAGAAGATAGCTCACACTATCATTTTAAAGTCAACATGTGGACTGGGATTTTGAACGGAAAAGTCATAGGACCCTTTGAGATACCAGAGGTCTTAAACGGCGAAAGGCCATAGTTATAGGCCATAGTTTCATAATTGTGCCAAAATTCTAACAGTTAATATTAAAATTAAAAGAAAAACGTCATTTTTTTCGAGGTTATTATGAACCAATATAGCTCATATCTTTTTTCCTAGAAGCTACCATCATTCCCCAGAACATATTAAAAAATCAGATCAATCGGTTCACGGGTTTCTGAGAAAATAATATTTTGACGTGACAACGTCTTATAAATTGGTTTGCCGGGTGACACTTCAAGAAACTGCGTTAAGCTCCGCTCACGTTATGCGCTCACAATGAGAGCGAGTGAGAGGCACGCGTCCCTTCCACTCGGGCATGGTTAGCCCGCCTAAGAGCGAGAGAGACAGACATAAAAATTGTATATTTGTATATAAATACGTATGTATGTGTAAAGGTAAAAATAAAATTTTGTTAATATGAAATTCAGTGCGAGATTCTTTGTATAAATTAATGTTTTAAATATAATTCTTTGTATAAATAAATGTTTTAAATTGTTACTATTATTTCATCCTTCTTCCTACTATACGAATGAATATTCACATTAAAATTATTTTACCACTCAAAGTCGTTGTCACGTAAAACTTTCGCCCGTATACCGACTTTACAGGCAACCAATATTTTTTTTTTCTGAATTTCAGCTTTTTTCGATTTTCTCGAAAACGGTATGAGATGAAGAGCTGAAACTTGCAGTATCGAAGTATCTTATAAGTACCAACATACCCTGAAATTATAAGCCAGATATCTTTCTGGGGCCGATTCACTATACTTATCGGCCTATGGCTTTTATTTGAATTTTTTAGAAAACCATTTACCCAATTTACTCGAAGACGTGCCACTGAATATTTTGAGAGATATGTGGTTCAACAAGATGGCTGCCCAGCGCATCATAGCCGTTCAGTTAGAGAACATCTAAATGAAGTATATCCGGGTAGATGGATAGGGCGGTCTGGTACGATCTCGTTGCCAGCCCGCTCACCTGATTTGAATCCATTGGATTTTTTTTTATTAGGGAGCAGTTAAAGAAAAGGTGTATTCAAAACCAATCGAAAATGTAGCTGAGCTCCGAGAGAGAATTACGGAGGCAGTTGATTTTGTCAATAATGGAAGATTCGCCCGTCTGATATCAAGATCTTTTTTAAGGAGATGTCGTGCTTGTATTGCAGCTGAAGGAAAACAGTTTGAACATCTTTTGTAAATAAAAATGTTACCATTGAAACGGAACTGATTTTTCTTTTTTATTTTATACTACTAGGATCCTTATTTGCTTCTGTGACTCATAAGCGTCTCTATCTTTCTCTCTTACCCTTTATGGAATGACTCGTTCAAACGAGAATTTGAAATTTAAGGTCTTAAGAAACGCTTTGAGTTCACTAGAATCACTTTTAGTAAAGTCAAAGAAATTATTCAAAACCGACTTTCCTTGAAAAAATATTTTTTGTACCCGATCTAAGAAATAATGTGATAAGTGTTATACCACTTTAGAATCCTTATTAAATGCGCTAACTTTTAAAGTTACTTGCCAGACTTGCGTGGTATAATTTTTTTTCAGGACCGTCAGTTAATGTAGGGCGAAAAACTGATTTTCGAAACGTGGTTCTGCAAAACATGACATCTTCTTTCAAGCTGGAGCAGTTAGCTTAGATTTTAAGGTAACAAATTACAGAAGCACTATTCAGGATGAAATAAGTAAAAAAAAATGGCAAAAAGTAAAGATTTGTAGCAACAGGAAAGTAAAAACTGTTACAGGATGGTATATTTTTCTGAATATTATTTTTTTGCAATTATTTTAAAAATAAAAACATATTTTTTTTTATATTTTTCTGATAACGGTTATGACCTTACCTATCATGCGACTTCGGCTTGACGTCGACTTTTGGGACACCTGTATAAGTCAGCCTTATTAGAAACAGAAATACTGTTTTTATCTTCTTAAACTTCTAAAATCTCATTTTCTTGAAACAAATATTGATGTTAAATCTAAATATCGAGAGCCGATAAAAACTCTGTGATTCTATCCAATATGAGCGTTAATTTGATGGCAAATTAAAGTTTGGTGAGATTGGCTCCGAGTAGCGACTACTTGGAACTTGTCTCAACACGTTTGAGTGACGTAACTACGTGCGCATCGACTTGCAGCCGCAGCACTACTGGTCTGCGATCGGCTGCGGCTGCAAGTCACAGCAGCACTTGCAGCCGAGGCTCGGCAGCACGTGCAGCCGCAGCCGCGTTCGGAATGTATTTCACAGAAATCCATACTACTACATAGAAGACCAGTCGTGCAGCCGCAGCCGGCTTCGTGCAGCCGCTGCATATGCTACCTGCATCCGCAGCCTGCCAGCTGAGGTTGGAACGGCACCTTACTACTACATAGAAAAACAGTCGTGCAGCCGCAGCCGGCTTCGTGCAGCCGCTGCATGTGCTGCCTGCAGCCACAGCCTGCAGCCGAGGTTGGAATAGTATCTTAAAGATGCCACCTGAAAATTTCACGTTCTCGACAAAACTCCTGGAGAAAACCAAACTACAATGTACATAGGCAATATCAATATTTTACTTCCATGTGGCGTATTCTTTATGCCTTTACCTAACTCTTCTTTACAATATCTCTCTTTCCTATCACTTCAAATTGATCTCGATGCTGGCTTTCCTCTAAGCTTTTACGGGGAATTGTATCCGTAAGAGTAATCCGCCAGACCGGCCATGGATGGCAAGAAAGCGGTACCGATGGTCGGTTTAATGGCGATGGGGAGGGAATATGGTAGTTTATGTAGTATAGAAATAGTATACGTATGTACTATAGAAAATGGAGGTTTGTTTTGGATCAAAAATCGATAACTTTTTTATTGATGTGAAACGTCTATTGGCGAGGATAAACCTGATCATTGGCGTGGCGTAAAGCTACGGGTGGCGCAAAGCTATGCGTGGCGTAAAGCTATGCGTGGCGCAAAGCTACGCGTGGCGTAAAGTTACACGTAGCGTGAAGCTACACGTGGTGCGAAGCTACGCGTGGCGTAAAGCATTTTTGATTCTTGTATTTAATCAATATGAATGTTTATTGAATAAAAATCATCATCTTCTGGAAAAAAGTCGTCATATTTTTATTTATACATTATGCCATATTAGTTCCTGTCGTAACCTGTTCTGTTATGCATAAATACTTGTACAAAATTATTTCAAAGTTTCACATCTGCCAATAGTGAGCGACGGCTTACTTTTTTTCTAATCATAATGTTATAAAATTTTGCACAATGAAAAAATAAATATAGCTTTAATGGAATATATTATATATTATTATGATTTAATTTAATACCATAGATTAAAAAAACAAATTCAAAAATACCAAAAATTATGAATTATCTTATAGATAAATTTCTTGTGTACGTGTGTATGTCACTGAATTCCTTCTAAACGGCTAGATCGATGTTGACGAAATTTTTTGTGTGTGTTCAAGGGGATTCGAGGTTGGTTTAGATACACAATTGGACTCGGTAGGTGGCGCTTAATTTGAACAGAACAACATCTGTTGGGTCAGCTAGTAGTTAATAAAAATTAAAAACATAAAATATCGTAAATAAATGTGGAGTTGATTAATTCACTGTTTTATTTGCTTTATATAAATGTGGATATTTTCAATATACGGGAGCCCGCAAATACCGAGATCTCACGGGATTGAAAATTTGTAATCCCGCAAATACCGGGTTTGAATTCATGCTGCGGAATTGGAAGCCCTAATATGTACTATGAAAGAAGAATAGGTATATATTGAGTCGACCTCAAGTAATTGAGATAAGAGTCGGTTGAAGATGATGATGAATTTATAGTCCAGAATATTTCTATAACAGCTAGTGAGAAATTGGACTTTATCGCGGTAGGCAGCGGGTCAGCGTGTGAATTGTCGCCACGAAACTTTCTAAGGCCCAAACTTCAAAGGGAGGGAATCCACCAATTACAAGTCCTCTTTCCTCTTATGTCTGTGGGTATCGTAAACGACGACCAAGTGATATAATATATGCAGATAACTTCTATGCAAGAGAAGGCAAATATGATATAAAACCCTAAGCCAACACGTCTGACCAGCGCGATATTATTTTAAAATCAATCTCTCTCCCGTTGTGGAGGAGGCCCGAGACCAAGATTAGGACATAGGTGGGCTAAGATGATGGTGACTAAGCTTGTATCAATATACTATTTTCTGAAGAAAGGAGAAGTATCTACGTTCACTAACCATCAATTTTCATTAGTTCATTGACGCCTAATGTTGGATAAAGACCACCCTATAAAAGAAGATATCCGCTGCGCTTGGCAGATGTACAATTTAAATTGATGTTATAAGTTTCATAGAAATGCTTTTCACAGAGAGATAAACATGATTCTATCTTCGAATACATTCACTCTGTATTAGCTTTTATAGTAATTAAAAAAATAAAAAAGTTATCCTTTAATTATTTTGAAAGTAAGGTCTAATTTTTTTAAGGTTAACGATAATTTAATGTAATTAATAAATAATGCAATAGCTTGTTGACTTCTAATCTTCAGGGTTGTAGTCCTTGCTCAAAATGTCATTTCAATAATCTATTTATTACAAATCAACTAGGACTATCATTTATGGATCGCGCATAGAACTGGGACTGCCCCGGAAGACCAGAACAGAACAATGTAAAATAAAATGAAAATTTTGCTATACAAACAATAAATATTATTTATACATACATTAAACTTATTCAGAAAGTAATTGTTAATTATGTATGAATAGATTATGTAGGTCTTTCTTGTCATAAAAGTAAGATATTAAAATGATGTGAAATTACTATTTTTATCTTTTTTTAAGCTTTATTAGCCGTATCTGTATGACTGAACATAATACAAAAAAAATATGAAAATTGTTCTGTGTGATGATGGAGTAGAAATACAATTCACCACTCCCTATCTTGCCTGTAGATGTCGTAAAAAACGACCACGTATCCCGTGGTCGTAATAATATGTATATAACATCAGTGCACGAGAAGGTAAACTTGAAATAAAACCCTATACCAACATATCTGTCCAGCATGGTATAGTACGCATATTTCACCTCTATTGGGGAGGAGGCTGTAGCCCAGCAGTAGGCCATGTATGAGCTGAGACCATGAAACGATGAAAATAAATGAAAAATGACTAAAGCGTTAATTTTCTATTATAGAAAAGGGAAAACCAAGTAACAAACCGGGGTTATCTGGATGCTGGAAGGAGGGGAAGCCTTCTCCTGCCTGCTGGAGGATGGTCTGTAGACGCGAAGAGGATCCTGACTGCCTGTATTGGACGGCACGCGGTCTATTTTGATGACTGGCCGCCTGCCCGATGTCATCCCTCCTTGGGAATGTATTGTTGATCAGACGACATCAGATGAAGTTGGTCCAGGTTTATTTGAAGCCCCTAGTCGGCTTTTACGACACCGACAAACAATGTAAGGGTTTGGTAATATTTAATGTTGCCGATACATTAGTTAAATTTGTTGCGTTTGTATTTGATTTCTGATTCCACGACGTTTCGAACAACTTTGCAGCGTTCATGGTTGCGGGCGGACTAGGATGTCACACGTCCAACAAGCACCAACCTACATTTAGGTGCAAATTTATTGCCAGTATAAGAAAAAAAATGATGATGTGAGTCAAACTTTAATAACAATTTGTTAGATTCTTATTATTTTTTTTTTATTTAGCTGTAATGCTTTTTCACAGGGCAATGAAGCAGTTTTTTTGCCTAGTTATTCGTTTCTGTAAAAAACAGTAATGAAAGGGTCTTCTAAAAGTAAATTTTTCAGTTTCTCCATCACTTTTAGATGTTTACTTCCTCACTAATTTGCAGCTATACTTCAGTATTGAATCGGTATTATTCTTAATGTCACTTATCGAGTATTTAACTGCACCATACTTATCAGTTACGATCAGTCTCTCCGTTTTTTAATGAATCAATAGTATTGATTATATCTTTAAGCGATATTACCATTCTTTTACGCTTTGACATTTTTATATTTTGATTAATAAACTATTATTATTTAATTAAATTATTATATGACACAATAAAGTAACAATTGGAAACTAAATAGAACAATAAGGAAACGCGTGGAACATAGATCACGTGAAGTGCGAGTCATTAATACCAGTTACAATACGTTCATGCTTTTTTTTTCGGGGTGGGGCGCGGTCGGCGCACTCCTCGCACCACTCCATCCGGGGCGACAGAGGGGCGTAAGCACGCACACCCGCAACCCAACCGAACACCACGTCGCCTTTGTCGTTGGACCGACCACCGGAGCAGGGTTATTTGTCAGATGAGTGGTCGGCCCGACGGAATACCCCCTAGTGGGGTACCCTCCTATCGACTGACGTCCACCCCTCGGGGAGGACGTTGGTCTTTTCTCACGCGGTCGGCCTCTCGGCGGGTGATACGTTCATGCTTGCATTCATTTGACTTGTATACATACTTGTATATATACTTGGGTATATATCTTAATATATATAAATCTCCTGTCATGATGTTTGTCCGCGATGGACTCCTAAACTACTTAACCGATTTTAATCAAATTTGCACACCGTGTGCAGTTTGCTCCAACTTGAAACATAGGATAGCTTAGATCTTAATTTATAGTCGCAATATTATTTTATTGCAAATTATTTATCTATTATTTGACATTCACAATTATCTGTGAACTCCAAACGATTTTAACAGATGGCGATGTCTGTTGACTGGATAGAGTAAGTAATTTGTGTGTGCTCAAGAGAGAGAGAATGGTTTAGATTCACAATTGGACCCGGTAGATGGCGCTTTATTTGAACAGAACAACGTCTGTTGGGTCAGCTAGTACTTAGGTATATATAGACTTGTATAGGTATATACAAGTCGAATTATTGTAATCGCCGACCTCGAAAACCCCCGAATGCTCAATTTCACCCGATTCAAATATGTTTTTAGATTTCTGGTCGGCCATATTGGATCCGCCATCTTGAATTTTCAAATTTTAATGGCAGAATTGTTTTCAGCGACCTAAAAAACCCCGGGATACCAATTTTCATGAAGATTTCCGATGTCTTTCTATTTTACGCGAAACGTAAAATTTCGCTCACCACTCAAGGGGTGAAAAACGCCACTTTGGGGAGAAAATATTAAACTTTACAAATTTAAAAAATCATCATTCAACTACAACTATTTTATGCATTCATGGTTGAAAAAAAAAAAGTAAGTCATTCGGCGTTTTTTACGAGAAATAAAAAACGTGAAAAAACAATGTAGTCGATTTTTTGCGTTTTTTTTTTATTTAAAAGCGGCCTTATTTTTTTTTGTAGTGAAAATCGCATTTGCAGCCCCAGATTCTGAAAGAGGACACTGCAAAGTACGGGAAATCAAATTTTTATTTGAAAATTCTCGTTTTATAATGATGTGAATTTGCCTTAAATATAATGAAAAAAATACGATTCTTGGTGTTAATGGGTTAATTAGAGTGGCACAGGAAATTTCTCATTTCATTGATTGTAGTATATTTATTGTAGGTTTTTATTACTTTATATCGATTCATTAAACTAATTTTACGAGTCATTAATGTGATAAACTATCCGGTTTTGAAATTAATTGAAAGTAGGCGCTCCATAATTTCCAGCGAAGCGTTTTAAGAGGTTATTTTTTTTCAGACAATAACGAATTGTACATTTATAAAATTGTATTTTTTTACTGTGTATTGACAGCTTCTACTAATAAGGCTTCTATTAATTTACAATTTATTGCTTGCAAGGTAAAAACCAACTAAGAATTTTATATACCTCAACCAGCTCTATCTGATGCCGTCAATTAAATCCCGAAGATGATCAATGACGTCAGGTAAGCGGCCGGTCATAAAACTATTGCTAATAACTTGCCATATGCATAGTATTCTAACTGAAAAATTGGAATATTAGGCCGGAATAATATTAGTAGTAAGAATACAATTCACCACCCCCTATCATGCCCGTGGATGTCATACAAGACGACTAAGGGATATAATATGCACATAAGATCTGTGCAAGAGAAGGAAAACTTGAAACGAAACTTTATACCAACATGTCTGACCAGCATGGTATAGTAGGTCAAATTCCCTTCCATTGTGAAGGAGGACCGAGCCCAGCAATGGGACTTATTTGGGCTGCGATGATGATGATGATGATGATTCTATTTCAATTTTAGCAATATATATTTTCGCTCACAACTTCAATTTAGTATGACTATATTTGTTTTTAATTATATGTTATTATTGAAACAAAAATTGGCAATATTTTGTTATACAAATATTTTTTCTAAGTAAACCTGGTAAAAATTTACAAGTCAAAAACCTTATTTTATTCTTCCTGTAAAATTTAGATTTTTTGATTACGATATTATTCGGTGTGGACGGCGATGTATTATAGTTTTCTGAACGGGCCGGCTACAGAGAACAAGGAACTTGGAACCGGTGGTCGACCCAATGATGAAGTAGAGGAGCTACGGTGTGTTATAGGGCCGCGCGCTGCCCCTACGTCACCCTGGACGGAACCGGACGACGATTGCGTTGACCATAACCCTCCCAAAAAAAATCGGTTTTTGATTGATGGTGTCCTTTATGGGAGCATAAAGACTATAAATACGAGTTATCAGTTACCTGTCATACGTCAGTCCACACTGTTCCAAATTGTAGGACGATTAGAACAGTATTCTGATATATATGGGTTCGAATCTCGCGTGAAACATTCATTTTTCACTCGTAAACAAGCTTTTTAAATAACATAACATGTTAAATACTAAAATGTGAGTAATTTAGAGACATAATGGACTCTGTGTAAATCAATATTTTCGTACTTCTGATGTTTACGAGAGTATTACACATTGTTACAGCGTTCATGGTTACGGGCGGACTGACCGCAGTGACGCTGTAAAATGTTCGAAATGTCGGGCTATCAAAAATCAAAAACAAACGCGATATAATCCATACTTTTATTTACAACATTTAAATATAGATTTACTTAAATATAGATATAATTTAAAATACGACCTACTGATATTAATTCAAATTGATTGTAATTAGTTTTCTTTGAGATGATGGAGTAAGAATACAATTTATCACCTTCTTTCTTGCCTGAGGGTGTCGTAAAAGCAACTAATATGCATACAATATCTATGCAAGAGAAGGAAAATTCAAAATAAAACCCATCCGTCTGACCAACGTGGTCAATTTCCATCTTATTGTGGAAGAGATTAGAACCCAGCAGTGGGACGTATATGAGCTATGATGATGACGGTGATGCGGTTATATATAGTATATACGCCTGTCGTAATAATACTAAGTTTTTTTTGTGTAGGAGGGTCTCCTTGCTCCCTAAGAAAAGGTTTTATGAAATTCAACACAAAGAGGGAGAAACGTAGTGTTGAAGTTTATATGGGGAGAAAAAAACTTTATCATAGTCTACAAATTGTGCATAAATAAATTGGCTCATAAGTATCCCATTGCTGGGCTCCAGCCTCCTCCACCATAGGAGGCCAATTGACCTTACTATACCATGATATTTGGTATTGGATTTTGTTTCGAATGTTCCTTCTTTTATACAAATGTTACCTATATGTGAATTATATCCCTCGGTCGTCTTTTATGACATCCACGGGCAAGATAGAGAATGGTGAATTGTATTCTTACGCCGTCACCACACGGAAAATACTCCCCAGTAAAAATAAATAAACACGTGTTTCCTAAGTTATTAATTTTCATAAAGATGGTTCCTAAAGATGGCCAGCTTTAACTTTGATATTTTTTTTTTTGCCTACAACGCAGATAATGAAAATAATATTAAAAGGGAATTTACAAATGATTGCTACTCGCATGAAGTCGTAGGCAAACGCTGGCAGCTGATATCAGGCACTCAGGAAATTGAATGAGGCAAGAAGGTTGAAGATAATTTACACATTCAATAAAAAAAGAATGTAATACAAAATTATATTCCTCCCAATTTATAAAATACGGCCTTTGCGTTAGCGAAGGCAATCAAACGTACATATTTAGTATTGAACTCTGTCGTATCTAAGTACTATATTGTGTGCATCTTTATAGCTTAGTTCCAAATTATTTTATTACCTTTTAAAATAATTTTGAACAACCTTTTTTTTTAAATTAAACTGTGCTTAGAGGAGATGGTGGTAATGTGGCCCCCCACTTTGTTTTTGAGGTCTCATGTAAAAAATAAAAGGCAGACATAGGTAATAAATTCATCATTAGTTTTCTTATTTATTTGCCAATATACGACATAGTATGGAACAAATAAAAATGCAACAAATAACTTTTAAATATATTTATTAAAAAAAAGAGACCTTTTTTTACATTTGTATTACATATTGTATTTTTGAGAGGCTTTTTTTTAATATAGACCTAGGTACGGAAAATATTTTTACTGCCTTTTTATAGCCCCTGGTCGTGGTTCTCACTGCTTCAATAGAATTTTTCATTTGGTCTGGGTCCCAAGTTTTTCTTTTCTTAGAAGATGGAGGCACTAAACTTAGTCGAGGCATCTGTAAGTAAATGAAAAAAATCAATATCACTCGTGTATGTTATATAGCCCCCGGGACCATAAACAACCAATATGAGGGGGCCAAATTACCAGTACTCTGGAATCTACAAACGAACCACTAAAAAGATGTAACATCAAATATTTTGCGTACGTACCTTTAAAATCCAATAAGAAAACGTTAATCCAACACAATATCCAAATTGCAGATGCATAAACTCGGTATATCCAGAATTATACAATTAAATACAACACATCAAAAAAGTTTTTAGGAGTGCAAGTTCAAACTAGTTCGAATAACAAACGCATGTGCTGCCCTCGCTTATTTTTTTTTGCATTATATTAAAATTGTCATTGTTACTCCTCGTTATTAAAAAGTTACTCTAGATGACGTGATTCTAAATTAGAAATATCGAAGGGGGCCATAATACCTGTGGGGACCATATTACCACCTTCTCCCTGTACATATAATTAAATAGGTTTATTTACATGCATATGGTTTATGTGTGGTTACTTAAATTTTTAATTCTTGGTGTTTGCTTTAACCAATTTAAAGCACTTCATAAATAATATAATTATTTATCTAAGGTAATCAAAATATTTATTTTTAAAATCATAATATTACTATTTATCATCATCGTTGCCGTTAAATCCGCTCATATACATCTTAGTCTAGGTTCGAGCCTCCTTCGAAATAGGAGGAAAATGCCTACTGTACCACGCTAGTCAGACAGGTTGGTATAGTTTTATATTAAGTTTTTCTTCTCTTACCTCGTTTTTATATGTATATTATATTCCTAAATTGTCTTTTATGATACCCACTGGTAAGAAATCATCATTATAATTTTTATTTAGGTAAAATAATAATTCCTTGCAAAATAACAGCCTCGGGGCATCAAATTTACGGTGCTTCACTACCCAGGCTATATAGTTCTCAAAGCTGATGTCTTTAACACCCGCTTAAATACATACCACTCCCATCTCCTAGTTCTACGGAGTTCTCTAGCTTAAGAGTATTTTGCTTTAGCATCTCGTTTTTTTTGGGTGTGGGTTATGGCCGGCACCGTCCGGGGCGACAGAGGGGCGTAAGCACGCACATCCGTAACCCACCCATATAGCACGTTGCCTTCGTCGTTGGGCCGACCACCGGTGCAGAGTTCCTTGACTTCAGTGGTCGACCCGACGGAATACCCCGAGGGAGTACCCTCTCCCATCGACGTCTCCTACTGGGACGTCGATCGCCGTCGCGAGGCTAACCTCTCCGCAGGTGCCGGACTTAATCCCCGGTCCGGTTACCCGTGCTTTGTACCTCGTAAGGTATCATCATCGTGTGTAATACTAACAACCAAGGCTCTTCATGGTATCTATAAGAGACCTTTATTACAGAAAGTCAGGCTTCAAATTCATGCAGATTAAGCCTACAACTACCGTGCTGGGCTGGCGAATATGTGGCAGCACGTAGTGTAGCTTTTGTTCCCTATAGGCTGACTGAGATTATACTCATTGTGATCAAGAGACCAACGGGTCACCCATTGTGAGACCAATAAGATCTACATCTTAGTGCCATTATAAGCTCCAGTACATAGTACCACAGAACCCCCTTTATATTGCCAGAGGTGGCTACACAAGTTGCTTCTTCTGAAGAATCATCTAGGATAGGTTTATTCTTTGCCATAACCACATACTCATGAATTTAATATTAAGGGAACGTATGCGTTATAACTCTAAATACATTTTATCTTTCATTTCTTCTAGTGTTTGAAAACCTAATTAGTGAACATAAATTTTTGTCAAAATGACAAAATTTGTAAGCCGTGTGTTAGTAGTTCAGTGGTTCTTTCGATTCTTGGCCTTCTCTCAAGCCTTTTTGCAGTCAGAATGGCCAGCAAATTATGACTTGAAAGGTAATTTTTTTACTATATGAGCTCCTATTTACTAGTTTTAAATTTTTTAATCTAAGTACTGTATTTTTATATTAATGTGTTTTGGCATATTAGTGCAGTGGAATAAAAATGCTATTGCGATCTAAGGGTTTGAATTTTGAATGTTGGATCGAGCAAAAAAACTGTTGTTTGTAATTATTGTACATTGTCCCGATTTGCGAGGATTTTCTTGTATAATTGTTGCTCTCCAAGGTAGAATCTATTATATTCTACTTGTTAAGGTCAATAATCCCTATATTATGTAGATCTAAGGGTTGTGTGTCATGCTGTGTTTACCTCTATGCATATAATTTGGAGATTTAAGTATGCCTATGAATAAAAAAAAAAAGAATTGAATGTATTTACACAAATTAGAATCCATTCATAGAAAGACTGTAAGTCCGGAGCACACGTGTTGGCCGGGGACAATGCCATACACTTCTGCATTACCCATTTATGCTAATTAAAAAGGTCACAAGCACCGATTTCTAGCCTTTGGTCACTTATAAATGAGGAACCTAGAAAATATTTCAGGCGTGCTTCCGAGCACTCTCAAGGTAAAGTCTAATAGGTAATAAGGCCAAAATAGGCTTCACGTTTTAATACATTATCAAAAGAAGGACGCAGATATTGCTCAATTAAATATATGTATTGAGCGGCGGCCTTACCCATTGCGAGGCTCCGGGCGGCAGGTCTTTGCGAGGCCCCGGGCGGCAGGTCTTTGCGAGGCCCTTTGTCCTTCGTGAAAAGTATGAAATACGAAAGTAGGTCTGGTTGTTTGGTTTAGGGATTTGTCATGTTTGATGAAAAATACTAAAGTTGTACAAATAAATAAAATTTAAGTTTTATAATATTGAAAACAAAGTGAAAAATATAATTAATAAGTAAAAATGTAATTTAAAATCTATATTTTTTTAAATTTGCTTGGGTTGTTGCGTGAGGCCGCTGTAAGCGCGAGGCCCCTGTAAGCGCGAGGCCCCGGGCGATTGCCCTGTTCGCCACCCCCTAAGGCCGCAATTGTATATATTTTTTCTATTGCAAACGGTATCAACAGAGCAAACAGTACACCTGATGGTAAGTGTTGCTACCGCTCATGGATCTTTGTTAGTCCACTGCCTACCATGAAGAAAGTGAAAGATGTGTGTGAATGCCAGCAATGAGGTTTGGTTAAACTAAAGGCATCACCAAAACCTACTTACTACAAGCAAATACCCTCAGAAAGTTAGGCTTCCGGCTCTCTTGTTCACCGAACGAAGCGCAGTAAAAAATAGCTACGTCGATTTTCTGCGAAAGTGTGGTGGTACTACCCCGGACGGACTGGCCCGCGGTTGTAGACAGACAACTACCAACAGTGTGATCCTACCACTACAATATAATACATATGGCGTGAGAAATGTGGAGAGAACTGTAATTCGTGTTAAAATTAGTAGACTCTAAGATTTTATCTAAAACTCAAAGACCATCATTATCATTACCTCTATCTGATCCATTCCTATCCCCTACTCTTTTCTTAATTATTTGAGGACGACTTAATATGTATTCTTCTTTCATAGTAAATATTACAAGAATTATTGGCAATAGTTAAGAGACCGTCGGGCCTAAAATGGGATATACATATATAAAACAAGAACTTTAGTTTATGCATAATTAATATTTATAACAGATGGTGAGAAATTTGACTTCATCGTAGTAGGAAGTGGGTCTGCTGGAGCTATAGTCGCTGCAAGGCTTTCCGAAATCCAAAGCTTTAGAGTGTTACTCATTGAAGCGGGAGGGGATCCACCAGTAACGAGTGTGGTTAGTACAAGTTTACGTAACATAGAAAAGTAATCCGTTTGTTGATGGAGAAAGAATTTCATTTACCACTTTTACTTCTCGCGTGTAACGTAAAAGACGACTAAGGGATATATATAGATTACATCGCTACAAAAGAAGAAAAGCTTGAAGGAATCTGTATGTTAACCAATGGTTCTAGACAATATATTTTATTTCATTATTCATTATTCTCACAGTACTCCAGAATCTCAAATAGATACCTTTTTTGATAACGATCTTCTATTATTTATTACAACACACCGACGTTGTATGCTTGCCAACAACTAATAACTTAATTCTTAGATTCCAGGTTTATTTTTACTACTACAAAATACGGCATATGATTGGAATTACAAAGCTTACACGGACGAAGATGTAGGATTAGCTCATCCGGACAGAATGATACCTTATACTCGTGGCAAAGTACTCGGTGGCTGTTCATCAACTAATTACCTCATATATTCCAGAGGCGTACCTCAAGATTATAATGAATGGGATAAAGAAGCTCCAGGGTGGAACTGGGATTCTGTGCTTTATTATTTCAAAAAACTCGAAGGAATGACTGACCCAATGCTATTTAATAGTACAAAAAACGCTTATTTACATTCAGCTGATGGACCAGTCAAAATAACCAGAATAGTAACTTTAAACTCAACTGCCGAAATAGATGAAAGCAGATTAAATGCATATGCAGAAATTGGAATACCAAAAGTTTTAGAAATTAATGGCCCAGAAATAATTGGAGCTGCACGACCACATCTAACTTTTTATAATGGTAGAAGATATAGCACTGCAGAGGCTTACTTAAGACCAGCGAAAGACAGACCAAATCTTAAAGTGGTAAAGTTTACAACAGTGATAAAAGTATTAATTGATCCTATAACTCTAAAAGCATATGGTGTAGTAGTTGTGACGTTTAATAAAAAAATAATAGAAGTGTATGCTAATAATGAAGTCATAATATCAGCTGGGGTTATTAATAGTCCAAAAATTCTATTACAGTCTGGATTAGGGCCTAATGAGGATTTATTAAAACTGGGCATAAAAACATTAGTAGATTTACCAGTTGGTAAATATTTTCATGATCATCAATTAATACTATTACCAATCAAAGGTAAATTAGGCCTGAGCACAGGTATTCAAAATATCTTAGTAGCGTTCAATTTAGACACAGTTCCAATCCCTGTTCAAAGCGGTCATTTTCGACTCGGTGATAGTTTTGCCAATTATCCAAATAAGTTACAGCCTCATTTTCAATTTTTTAATACTTATGTTGGAGCAGGGATTGCACCTGGAGTGTATATAGCTTGTAGAGAATCAACCAATTTTGACGAAGAATATTGTACATCATTAAAGAAATCTAATATCTTAAATGAATTTGACAACCTTCAATTAGTTTTACTACATCCTTTATCGAGGGGTGAAGTCACTTTGAGGAGCAAAGATCCCTTCGAAGATCCAGTAATAAATTTAGGCTATTTTAGGACTGAATACGATATTACGATTGCAGCAAAAGGATTGGAATATTTCACCAGTTTAATAAATACCACTATATATAGGCAAGCAGACAGTCAAATTGTACAACTTAAAGTAAAAGGATGTAATGATGTAACATGGGGTTCATATGCATATTGGAGATGTTATGCTAAGAATGCTGTAACATCATTACAACATGGGGTTGGTACATGTAGTATGGGACCCAAAGGTGTTGTAAATGAGAGATTAAAAGTGCATAATGTTGATGGTTTAAGAGTTGTTGATGCATCTATAATACCAAAAATTCCCAGTGGCAATACTAATACTCCTGTTATGATGGTTGGAGAAAAAGCTGCGGATATGATTAAAGCTGATTATGGCGTGTTGAATGGATTTGACAGTACTATAAAAAATGACTCGTAATGGAAAAATATTGTTATTATAATTTGGTTTGCATGCGTATTATTTTCCAAGAAATAGTTTTAAGTTATATATTAAATATACACAAATCAGTGAATATTTTTTTATTATAAATTATCAATTCATTAATTATGGAAAATATTGTGTGAGAAATTAATTTAGAATATTATTATTAGTTGCACTTAAAAATCTGTTACAAAAATTTATAAGGAAAAAAATTTTATACAATAGACTTATCTACATAAATCGTTATTATAAATTAAGATTTTTGTAGTTAATTATTATATGGGGACACTCATCTTATTTACTTTTAATTTGTGTAATAACGTACTGAAGTCTGGTAATAGCTGACCAATTGTTTCACAGTTCTTATTTCTCCGTTGTTTTTTAACCCCCGACGAAAAAGAGGGATGTTATAAGTTTGACGTCGATGTCTGTCTGTCTGTGGCATCATGGCTCTGAAACGAATGAACTAATTTCGATGAGGTTTTTTTCATTTGAAAGCCAGTTTCCTGGCGGTGGTTTTTAGCTATGTTTGTTTAATATCGGTCCAGTAGTGTAAGAATATCAACTCTAAAATGATGTAATGGCGTATGATTTTTCGATTAAGTGCTTCACGCGTGCCAGTGTAATCATCAAAGGACAATTAATTTTCAAATCAAATGAAATCATTTATTCTGCATAAGCGTCATAAGGGCACTTACATATTGTCCAATTTACACAACGTTTGAACACAATGCAATAATCCCACCGGATCGGAACGGGGCCACAAGCTGAGAAGATCCGGCAAGAAACTCAGCGGGCTGTCATTTTTTTGATGTGAATCATCTATAGGCGAGGGTGACCGCGATCGTCGCGTGGTGATTTGACGCCACGCCTTGCGGTCCCCTTTTAATTTACTGTAAAATAAATATCTGCATATACATATCTAAATTGTAACGAAACCATGATGCGATTTAAAATTTTGTACAACGCCATCTAGTGAACCCAAAGTAAATTGTTACCTATAATGAAAATAAATGTTTATTGAATAAAAATTATCTATCTATATCTTTTACTGGAAAAAAATCGCCATGTTTTATTAATACTTTATGCCATACTAGGTCCTGACGTAATCTGTTCTTTTATGCATATTTACTTGTTTTATAAATTAATGTATAATAACTTCATAATATAAATATATCAGTAGGTATGGGATTTAGTTTACTTTCAACTACGAAAAATGAGTAACCGTTTTTATAGGCTTTTATTTGTTTCAGCTGTATTTTTATATATTTATTTCCTTGTATGTCACCGATTTCTTAGGAATTGGATTTTGACTCACTTAAAACAGTCAGATTTCATTTAAAATTTGTAAACTTTGCAATTTGTAAAATTGCAAGGACCAATAACGCTAAAATAATTTAAATAGCTTGTCTTATTATCATTACAGGATTAAAGGTTTCTTTATTAAATATTCAATATATTGGTCTGAGAGTTGGTCGTTAGCTCGATAGATGCCACTATTTATGTTACCTAAATCGCGCACTTCGTGCTCGATGCTGCATAGCTCGATAGATGCCGCTATTTCTGGTTTATAAATTGCACCTATCGTGCAAAAGAACGTCTGTGAACGGATGCAAGTATTTCAAGCTACATTTTGGAAGTTTAATTACTTTTGTACTAAATAACGTTACCATAAATATAAGGCGTAAAGTCAATTTTAAAATGGATAATTTATTTGACACGATACCTGCTAAAAAGTACTTATTGACTAAAAGTATCGAATGCAATGTATCGGTATTGAAAGAAAAATACTCGATACCTAAAGATAAAGTAAGTAAAAGTACTAGATACTTTAATCAGTACGTTACTTATCTTTCGATACTACTCATGAGTTCAGTATCGATACTTTATATTCGATACCGTGTCTCTACTCGTACAAAATAGTTTCGATGTTTCACATCTGCCAGGCATCCTGAGCGACGGCTTACTTATTTTTTTCAATCTTTTAAATATACATAATTTTATACTTCATACAACATATATGGTATTAGCTCAAGTGTGGTGCCCTTCGAAATTGTATATATGTATATATTTTAACAATTTAGCACTAAACAAAAATAATTAAAGGAAAGAAAATATGGCTGGACCAGATCCTACAAGCGACACCTGATCACAAGTTAACTACTAGAGCAGCCATCGTGCGAACAGCATGCGTGTGTGCGTGCGTGCGTATGTGCACATTGACAATTCCTGTTGAAAAGAACGTAATACTATTTTTTATCATTTTAGTTTCTTTCGGAGGTTATTCAAAATTTTCAATCTTACTGATTATTGTTTAAATGGTATTTTAATCAAAAAGTTGTTATAATAAATATGTAAATCATTGTAAACACCTCCCGGTTTTCTCCTGAAAAAAAAGAGTACAAAGTACGAGAGTACACAGACAGTACTACAATTAACTCAAAGATCGTCAAGGACTTCATTATCGATTGAGGAAGACTGTTTAACATTACAAAGAAAAATGGTAATGGACTGACAAGCCGTTATAATTATGTATGAGTATTTGAATGATTTTTAAACTTAAAATCTTAGAATAATAACGTATAGAAGGTAAATCCGCGCACTAAAAGTGAAGAATTTCAATTGGAGCCTAATGGAGCTTACGTCGGAACCGTTTCGTAATGTACAAGTCATTGTACTGTACGTACGTACGCAACTCCTAAAAAATAAATAGGTAATTATGACGGTTTGTGCATTCAAATGGTGTCATAACACATTTGAAAAACATAAGAAGGTTTTTAACATTACTTTTAAAATAATTTCGATGATTTATGTTAATAAAAACAAAATTTGATTTCATAATTTGTATAGTGGTGTGCGTGTGTACTTGTGTAATCGTCTGCGCGCCATTAGTATTTTGAGATTCATGTTTCGAATGTTCGAAGTAGGGACACTATCCTTCTATACGTTATTATTCTAAGCTTAAAATATACTATTTATTTTATTATATTCTGTATGGTGACTGAGTAAGAATAGAATTCACAACTCCCTATATTGCCCGTAGATGTTGTAAAAGACAACTAAGGGATATAATATGCATATTGTTGCATATTTATTTATTTATTCAAACTTTAGCACACAAAAATAAGGTACAAGGCGAACTTAATGCCTTAGGCATTTTCTACCAGTCAACCTAAGGTGAAGCAGAAATAATTTAGGCCTGCCATGCCTTAGGCATATTATATCCCATATTATATGCAAGAGAATGAAACCTCGAAATAAAACCCTATACCAACATTTTTGATCAGGTTGGTATAGTAGGTGAATTTCCTTCCTATTAGTGAGGTGTTTCGAGCCCAGGAGTGATAATACAATTTATTAGCCCCCTCTCTTGCCCACATGTGTCATAAAAAATGACTCAGAGGTACGATATGTGGACGCGATTGCAGCCTTCTGCGAGGCAGTAGTCTCGCGGAAGGAGGCGGTGGAGTGCGTGCGCGAGGAACGTCTCCTCGACGACGCGACCCGCCGCCGGCGACTGGGGCGGCGCAGGCGCGATTACCTGCGCCTGATGCTGCCCTAGCCGAGGCCGCGGTTGACTGGACCGGGGAATCAGTTCGTCACCCGCCGAAAGGCCGACCGCGTGAGGAAAGATCGACGTCCTCCCCAAGGGGGGGACGTCGGTCGATGGGAGGGTACCCCAAGTAGGGGGTATTCCGTCGGGCCGACCACTGATGTCAAGTCAATCTGCTCCGGTGGTCGGCCCAACGACGAAGGCGACGTGTCGCGGGTGGGTTACGGGTGTGTGTGCTTACGCCCCTTTGTTGCCCCGGACGGAGTGGTGTGAGGAATGCGCCGACCGTAGCTCACTCCCCAAAAATAAGGGTTACGATATGTGGATAACATCGATGCACTCATTTTTATTTCAACTCACAGAAGTCCTACTGATTGATCTACTACACCACGCTGGTCAGACGGTTATGTATAGAATTTGATTTCGTGTTCTCCTTTTTTCATAAATATATACTCCTTTCTTGCCCATGGGTGTCGTTAAAGGCGACTAAAGGCTTGTAATACGCATAAACTATCTATACAAGAGAAGTAAAACTCGAAATAAAACTCTACACCAACCAGTCTGACCAGCGTGGTTTTAGTAGGTGAATTTATCTCCAATGTAGAGGAAGCTTGAGCCCAGCAGTGTGAAGTGTATAAGCTGCGATGATGAAATATGGTGCTTATTTTTCTTTCATTTGATAATGTAAGTAACAGTATCCTGCTGTGTTATGAACATGTGTAAAGAAGCATCCTCCTTGACCCCAACAAGTATTATTCTGTCATAGCCTGTGGTCGCAAAGTCGTAAAATCGCTCGTTTACATGACAAAGTCTCATTGAGTGCTGTTAGGATATGATTATCTGGGATCCGATATAGTACCATTGTTCAACAACTCGATCATATTTCACACAAAAAATAGATCTATTTAATATAATGTGTATTTATTTCAAGTTACGAAACTCTGGACAATTATTATAAGAACGAATTATTTTTCAGATACTGGAGTATTACACAAAAAATTGTTTGAATATAATTTTTATAAATAATCCAAAGTCAGCAGTTGTTAAAAGGAGGTCACACAAAGTAATGAATACGCTTCCTTTCTGTTATCAAGTGTTACTTCCGGCCTCACATGAACGGCGAATTTGGGTCATCTTAATTATTAACAGACTTGATTATAGTTTTATAATTTAATTGGTAGTAAATAGTTGATTAATATTTCTGTAAGTTGATATCATTCTCATAAAATGGGCGCCTTCCACTTGTCAGCTTCCGGCGCGACTATTAAATAGTACTTATTGTTAAAGACCTCGGCACATTCTTACACTATGTCCACTAATCCATCCCAAAATAATTATGTTTTATTAGATTCTTATTGTACTGATTTATGTCTTCATTAAATATTTAATGCTAGATAATTCTGTATAATATTTTATAAATAATTATTAGAATCCGTCCGTGTTATTATTGTCCGTGTGGTGACGGAGTAAGAATACAATTCATCACTCCCTATCTTGCCCGTGGATGTCGTATAAGACGACTATGGGATATAATGTGCACATAACATCTGTGCAAGAGAAGGAAAACTCGAAATGAAACCCTATACCAACATGTCTGACCAGCATGGTATAGTAGGTCAAATTCCCTCCCATTGTGGAGGAGGCCCGAGCACAACAGTGGGACGTATGTGGGCTGCGATGATGATGATGATGATGATGAATTATTAGAATTATTAATTTATTGTATACTAGCAACCCTCCCTCGCTTCGCTTCGGTTTCAGTCGCTTAAACCCGCGTAGTTCCCGTTCCTGTGGGAATACCGGGATAAAATATAGCTTATGTTACTCTCTGATATTATAGCTTTCCATTGGTGAAAGAATTTTTGAAATCGGTTCGGTGGTTTAAGCGTGAAAGCGCTACAAACAAACAAACAAACATCCTTACTTTCGCATTTATAATATTAGTATGGATTTAATATTATCAATTAAGTGTGTGACTTTAGTATTAGCTCGGGCCACGTGAATGTATAAATACCGCCAGGATATTTTAATGGATTGGTATTGTAACCGCTGCAAGGTGAATTACAAATTGGAAAGTACAAAGTATCATTATCTTCGCCTCCACCCTCACCATTTTCATTGTACATTTCCTTAAGAAGGTTATTAAATACACTTCTGAAATTAGTATAATAAAAGTATGTAATTCAAGATATTGATCGATGCCTGATTATTAAAATTTTATAAACTATATTTGTGTACCTAACTATAGTGAAAATGCGTAAAATACGACAACATAACAAACAAAAATCATTATCATTTCAGCGTATATACGTCCTCTTCTTTTCTTCTCTTTTACGACATCCACGGTGAAGATAGGAGTGGTGATTTGTATTCTTACTCCGTCACCACAAATAAAAACAGTCGACAACAATAAAAATAATAGTCGCTCTTTTAGTTTTGTTTAGTACGAATGATATGTAATTTTGTTTAATTTTGTTTATTATATTTCGTAGTTTTGGCAGTACATGCATATCATCATCATAATATCAGCTCAAATGGGAGGACTCACTCACGTGATGACATATAGCACGGCAACATGATCCCTAAATGTAGGCCTCTTCAAGCCGCTCAGCATGCTATAGAGCAGCCTATGCTCCAGATTTTTCTACTGCTAAGCCTATGCTCCAGATTTTCCCTGAGGGGGGGACGTCGGTCGATGGGAGGGTACCCCACGTAGGGGGTATTCCGTCGGGCCGACCACTGACGACAAGTAAACCTGCTCCGGTGGTCGGCCCAACGACGAAGGCGAGGTGGTTTTCGGGTGGGTTGCGGGAGTTGCGTGCTTAAGCCCCTCTGTCGCCCCGGACGGAGTGGTGCAGAGGCGCGCCGACCGCAGCCCACCCACAAAAAAAAAAAAAAAATGCACCAGATTTTTCTACTGCAAAATACATAAATCTACAAAAAAAACGGTCATAACCGACATGGCACGAACAATTAACACGCTGAAGAATGAGCACGTCACATATTAGACGACGCAATATAGAACGCCCTCCATGTCTCCAAGTTGATCAAAAATCTTCGTTAGCTGCAGGCAGCACAGGTACCTACTTTGTGGCGAATCATGAGGCAGATCTATATGCAGAAGTAAACGGCTAAAGTCTCAATGAAGGAAAAAAAAATATGAATGTTTTTGCCGGGTGAGATATTGAAGTCAAGGAAAGGATACAGTTAGTCTATTCAATTGCCAGTGTGAGGTAGTCCAGCAGGTTATACTGCCCCGTCCAATGTCACCGCGGATATTTTGGATGGGATAAGTGCGTAGTTTGTCAAAAAAGAGTAAGTAAAACTTGAAAGGAAAGTATTAGTTTCATACATTAAGGTATTTGAACCGTCAGCATCTCTAGTTTATAAAAAAAAAAGATTTTTCTGTTTTTATGTCGATAACAGTTCGAGTTCCTGATTCCGTTGGTAGGTGCGCAAACAGGGGTAATGACGCGTTGAGGTTTATGTTGAACTGCGTTTAATGTTGTGGAATACAGCCGAACGTTGGTGATGTTTTACTGATGTAGAAAGTGAAAAATAAGTACTAAAAATATTTTTTTCATAATTGTGTATTTGTATCTTTGGTGAAGCTGATAGAAATGTGATTAATCATTATAATGGTTTCTGATGTTTACGTGAGTTGGATAATAAAACCATTTTTACGGATTTTATCGCGTTTGTAATTGGCTTTTAAATTTCTCGACGTTTCGAAAACTTTTCAGAGTTCATGGTCCCGGAAGGTCTAAGATGTCTTATGTCTGATTCATGTTTTATTTCAGCTCATATACCCACTGTTGGGCTCGAGTCTCCTCCACAATAGGAGGGAAATTGACCTTACTATATCATGTTAGCCAGACAGGTTGGTATACGGTTATATTTCAACTTTTCTTTCTCTTGCATAGATGTTATATGGGTATTATATCCTTTAGTCGTTTCTTACGACATCCACGGGCCAATATAGGGAGTAGTGAATTGTATTCTTACTCCGTCACCACACGGACAAATGAATCCTGTTTATTATAGACTTATTTCTACCAGCTGCAGTATTAGTTACTAAAATTAATTACTAAATTACTATATATTAATACCATATTTAATTATTACTAATAACAATATAAAGTTTGTATGGAATCTTTTTTTTCTTTTGGTAATGAATTTATATAAAAAATGTGTGTCAAAATTTAATAACTAATACTGTAGTGGGTAGATATAAATAAATATCTGTAATAATTACTCATTGGACATGAGAAACCTTAGTTCTCCCATGACCATAAGCGTTGGCAAGTGTTTGAAATGCAGAAAATTAAAAATGAAATATAAACACGATGAAATCCGTAAAAATAGTTTTATTGATGAAACATTTATAGGCAGGGGTGAACTTAATCGTTGACGTGGCGTTAACGCCCCGCTTGGACATATTAAATAAAAAAATAAATATGTACAATTGTACACATTTGTTTAACGAAACGATGACTAAAATGGGTCATCGTTTTTTTGGTCGAATTTTGTACAACGCCATCTAGTGAGCTCCAAATAAATTATTACCTATAGTGTATACTAATGAAAATAAATGTATATTAAATAAAAATCACAATAATTAATACAAAATAATTTCTATGTTTTACATCTGTCAGGCGTCCTGAGCACCGGCTCACTGTTTTCATTAATATGTCCTCTGTAGTTATTCGCCACAGTTTCTTATGCATCCACCCATTCATACATTAGCACATTTTTATTCGCTGTTAGACAAAGGCCTTCCCAAGAGGCCATGGTGGCATCATCGCCTCGATTACTACGAGTATTGGTTGGTGTTACGAGTTTTCTAACAATACTAATTCTCTCTCAGAAGGTTTTTACTAAAAGTGAGAGTAGTGACAAATTATGCTCTTATTGTTTGAGGGTTCCAGTAGATAAAGAAATATTTTTTCATCCGTTAGGCCGGTTTCAGACTACACTATAATATAATAGCATATAGTATATACCTAGCTCATAGCACAACAATATCGCGCACCATACATTGTTACGGACACGTTCACACAGTACTGTACTATATATTATTGGTTTACTATACACTATAAATTGGTGCGATATGCTGAGTTCATGCTGTGCTATATCACGCGCCGCCCTCTTCTTCTTGCCTCACCCCCGGCCGTCCCGCAAGCTCTTCAGAGTATTTCAGAGATCACAGTCAACTGAGCTTGCTATATACTATAATTGCTTGCGATAATATTGCGTAATGTGATCGCCATGCTATACAGTATGACTGGTAAAAGATTGTACATATTCAAGGAAACGATAGATAATGGCCACATGTAACTAATAAAAGTGTAAAAAGAAGATAATATTAATTAACTACATAGTAAACATCAATAATATTAGTGTTACAAGGCTTCCAAAAATATTGTCACCCTACTGGCGATACACCAATACCGATATCGAGTAACAGTTTTGTTAGCACTGTTGTCAAGATTTTGGATATTTATTACTAGAATTACTTAAACTAGGTGTAAGAATAATGTCATAAAACACTAAAGTTATTTGCAGATTCATAGCTCTTACCAATCCTGAGATAAAGTGATTTGTTTCTAATCACAACAATAGGTTTGCCAGCGTACGTTGACCTCTGTCTGCGGCCCGCGACGAAAAAAAATACCTACTGGGTCGAGTCGCATAGGTAGAATATTTACCTAAAATGTAACTAGTTCAATGCGCGAACTGTTTAGTACCTACAATTGCTGACGTACGTTGACCTATCCCATGTGTCCATAACTAAATATTTTTATAAGATAATTAGTTCAAAATTGAAGTACTAATTTATTTTATATATTCGATATCAGAATCGAGTACTGAATACCCTCCTTCAATATGTACAATCTTTTACCAGTCACCCTGTATAGCACAATAATATAACGTAGTCTGAAACCCGATTTAGGGTAACTGTGTGATTTGGGCTCGGGTATGGGGTGGTGACTTGTATTATCATTCTATCACCACTAGTACTATTTAGTAATATACCTACCTATATAATTACAATAGCAACATATACATATATCAATTGCAAGCATAATTATCAACCTGCATATATCTACGAATTGAATGGATGCAATCAGGGATAGTGCTAAGTTTGCGGCCGGTTGTGTAGTGGTGGCTATCCGAAGCATCGCACTTCATTTACATTACCTATGTGTATGTAATCAGTGGTCAAATAAAAAAGCGTATTAAAAAGGATACAGATTTAAATAATAGCTGTAAATGTGTACATTATTTATGCGAGTTTTATATTTTAAAATGAAAATACTATTAGATAATTTTCGCTTTTCGTTTTTCAGGTTCAAATTAAATAAAGTATAGTAAAAAGTGGGCCTTATACATTAGAAATACAAGTATTCTGTTCTTTTCTCGTTGATATAAAAATCAATCAAGAATTATAAGTGTTCGCGATGGGAACAAAAGAAATAAAAATAGGCGAATCTTATAATATGGTATATTGTATAAGATTCAATAATTGTTAGCCCGACAATTTTGTGTGCGAATGTGTCGGTGTTCTTGTGTAATGTGTTTAGTATAAGATGGCGGTTTAGTGGTCTGTATGAGTGAAGTGAATGTGTAAATGAATGTGAAAGAATCTAATGAAGGTAATGATTGCGTGGGTGTATGAA
This sequence comes from Lymantria dispar, assembly GCA_032191425.1. Taxonomy (NCBI): domain Eukaryota; kingdom Metazoa; phylum Arthropoda; class Insecta; order Lepidoptera; family Erebidae; genus Lymantria; species Lymantria dispar. The sequence continues at coordinate 14,111,314 of CM063461.1, read as the reverse complement.
TGTAGTAACGGCGGCGACATCCTCCCGGCCGTTGAAAGTAGCCTTTCAACATTCTTGATCCTCAGCCGTAGGCAGAAGACAAAGACGATTGATGGCTCGACGTATGATGCCATTGGCTGTGGAGACATCGACGATACGGGGTACACCATCGGAGCCGACGTACAGTTTGTGCACTCGTCCTAAACGCCAACAAAGTGGTGGTGTATTGTCCTCTTTAATAAGTACGAGATCATTGGCACGTAAATCTCGACATCTGGTGCGCCATTTTGTACGTTGCTGCAGCTCGGCGACGTATTCAGCAGCCCAACGTTTCCAAAAATGCTGCCTAATTTGTTCGAGGCGCTGGAACTGATTGATGCGGTGTGTACCGTGCTCCAAGAGACACGGCGTCGGCAGTGAAGTTAGTGGTCTTCCTATTAAAAAATGTCCAGGTGTGAGTGGCACGTAATCATTGGGTGAAGGTGAAAGTGGACAGAGAGGATGACTATTAAGGATTGCCTCAATTTGAGCAAACAATGATGAGAGCTCCTCGAATGTCAGATGAGCATTGCCTAAGACTCTATTTAGATGGTGCTTGGCTGATTTTACGCCAGCTTCCCAGAGACCCCCTTGGTGAGGAGCGTATGGCGCCGAAAAGCGAAACTCTATCCTCCGACGGGACGCAAAGTCCATGACATGCCCTCTATTTGAGTCAAAGAGATATTTAATATCCTTAGCCACAGCGACAAAATTTCTACCACTGTCACAGTATATAGTGTGAGATAAACCACGACGAGGAATAAACCTATTTAAAGTTAAAATAAATGCATCCTTCTTAGATGGCTGACGTTTTTCTAATTTGTCATGAAGGTTAGACATATGATTTTCTTTAAGATGAAAGTTACAAAATAGTGACGATTTATTCATTTGTTTTGGTGATGGGAAACAAAGCTTACTTGGCAGAGGCCCTCCTATAAGCCATCCTAACTTGGAGCTTTGTAATAGTAGCCCTTGGTCACCTAAGTGGTGCTGCTCGGAACCTATTATTTTCCAGAACAGTTCAGCACCAATTAGCATTTGTATGGAAGCTGACTGGTTAAACCTTGGGTCAGCTAAAGTGAATCCTAATAGGTTAAGTTTAGTAATATCAAAACTAGTTTTAGGAATATTGGATGTGATACTAGGCAACACTAAGCAAGACACATCTGCTTGGAATGATTGACACCTAGAACTAATGTGAACCATGCAGATTTCAGCACTGTATTTTATGGGTGTATCACCAATGCCAGATAGAGAAGTGTTACATGATTGAGATTTTATATTTAATTTGTTTTTAATTTCCTCGGTGATAAATGAAGTTTGACTACCACTGTCGAGTAAGGCACGAATAGTCAAAGTTTTACCAGTGGTAGGGTTTCGAATCTGAATTTCAGCGGTACATAACAATACCTCTGAGGTAGAAATGGATGACAAGGCTATTGAGTCAGACATTTCTGTTGCCTCATTCTGTGGAGAGTCATGTAGCATGGTATTGTGACGTTGTTTGCAAAGCCTACACGTGCCAGGTAATCGACAACGTGACACCACATGACCACCTCGTAAACAATTAGTACATAAATTGAGAGATGAAACTAAAGACATCCTTTCCTTATGGGACTTTGATTTAAAATTTGAACAGTCATATATGCGATGACTACCTTGACAAACTACACAAACTACTTTGGGAGCCTTTGGGCCACTCGAAGTCATCACTAATGCTTTAGATTGATTTTTACAATACGGTACATTATTAAATCTAGATCTATTATTACTGTTATCTTGCCTCTCAATTTTATTGCGATGAACCGTTTCAAAAACATCAGCACGTGATTTTAAAAAAGAAAAGAATTGATTTAATGTAGGAATATCCGTCAAATTGTTCCTATGCTCTTCCCATTTAAATATCGTACTACTATCTAATTTAGTAGTTAACATAAAAATAACTAATACGTCCCACTTATCGGTGGGAAGACCAAGGGTGCTGAGAGCCCGCAAGTTCTTTGTTACATGGTCTATTATATATCTTAATGACTTGTCGGTCTCTCGCACTGTTTCAAAATTAAATAAAGATTTCAAATGAGCATAAATCAATTGGCGTTTGTTGTCATATCGTTCGCACAATAATAACCACGCTTGCGAATAATTACTATCTGTGACTTCTAAATTAGATATAACACCCCTGGCTTCGTTCTCTAAATAAGAATTTAAGTAAAAGAATTTATGAATATTTTTAATAGCATCGTTTTCGTGAATTAAAGCATTAAATGTTTCTTTAAACTCTAACCACTTAAAATATGAGCCATCGAATTTAGGTATTTTTATTTCCGGCAATTTAAAGCCAAGAGGGTTATTTTTGCTGCACTCATCATGATGATGACAATGCGAAGTCACGCTATGAGAAGGACTAGATTTAATATTGACAGGATTCGAGTTGGAATTAGTCTCGATCAATTTTTGAGCAAATGCGATACAATGATAGAAATCTTGTTCTATTGCGTCGCGAGCGCTTAACTCAGCGGTTTGATTCATAGCGTTAACAACTTCTATTTCACTTTGCAACTCGTCGAACGATATGAATAACGCCTCAAACTTAGACAACTTCATTGCAAGTTTGCTTATTTCTATTTCAGAAACAGATTCTAATGAACACAAATCGTCAACATGTTTTTTAAATTTAGTTACGCGTCCTCTAATGGAGCTGCGTTTATATGTTAACTCTTTAAGCTTATCGTCTGACATTATAAAACTCGCAATGAAATATAAATAGTAGTTAAGTTAGCTATTAGCTAATGAATAGAATTTGCATACGATACGCTCCTCACGAAAGGTTCACTGAAGTCGGGCGCAGGTAGCCGGTGACGTCACACGGTCACCTCAGCTGATCACGCGCTGCAATGGTAGGGATAAACAAAGATGCAACAGCGCACGGGCCGGCCGCAGCGATAAAAACATGCAGTGCACTGGAATGTGATAACAACGCAAATAAATATAATGTGTTTTTACTAGTGAATCGATGAGGATGTATGTGATTTGAGCAATAGGGAAGCTTTAGAATGATACGCAGAATAATTTAGTGCATAGAATTATTATATAGTGCGGTTATTAACGCTGATTTTGTGAAATAATAATAGTTGAAATAAGATAAGCGATGGAAAGGATGTATAATAATAGCGAGGTAGGTAGGCAAGTGCGAGTATATATGTAGGTAGGCTATGTTAGCTAAACTGCATATGATTTAGCTATAATTTGCTATAACTCCCTAGTAGGCATGAAGTTTGTTGCAATAAAATGAATAGATAAGCTTAGAAATAGGTCTTATCTAGATAGGCTGAACATTCGGTCGCTAAAATCACTGCTTACACGAATTTAAGCGGAAAGTAAGGAAATATAGATAGGAACGAGCTCACTCAGACAGGATAGTGCAGTTGTAGTACTCCTTGGCTGTATCTGCGCCTGCTGCGAAACTCTTCCGATCGATGGCGTGTCCCTCTGTATAGTGATAGGCGCTTGTAGGGATGAAATATAGGCTGTTCCTGACGAATTTCGACTTGTGCTGCACGTAGTAGGTGTTAGGCACCGCTGATTGCTTCGGATTAGCCACCAAAGTCAGCAGCGCATGTAGGTACCACGCGGCAAATCTTCTTTACGTTGCAGGAACAAAGAGACCTGCAATCAGACTGCTACCCGGCAAGTCCTGTCACGGTCGCCACTTTTTGTTCGCGATGGGAACAAAAGAAATAAAAATAGGCGAATCTTATAATATGGTATATTGTATAAGATTCAATAATTGTTAGCCCGACAATTTTGTGTGCGAATGTGTCGGTGTTCTTGTGTAATGTGTTTAGTATAAGATGGCGGTTTAGTGGTCTGTATGAGTGAAGTGAATGTGTAAATGAATGTGAAAGAATCTAATGAAGGTAATGATTGCGTGGGTGTATGAATGTAGTAACGGCGGCGACAATAAGTAAATGATGAAACAAATGCGTGCTATGGAACGGGCTATATTCGGGATTTCTCTGCGAGATAGAATCCGAAATACGGAAATCCGCAGAAGAACGGGTATAACCAATATAGCACGAAGAATGAGCACGCTGAAGTGGCAATGTGGCAATGGGCAGGCCACATCGCTCGACGAACCGACAACCGCTGGGGAAGAAAGGTTCTCGAGTGGCGACCACGTATTGATTGACGCAATGTAAGACCCCCCAAACTAGGTGGACCGACGATCTGGTGAAAGTTGCTGGGTGTCGTTGGATGCAGGCGGCATAGGACCGCACTTTATGGCGTAACATGAGGGAGGCCTACATCCAGCAGTGGACGTCGATAGGCTGAAATGATGATGATGATGAAACAATTTAAAAAAATCAGTATGAACACGATTTGGTTAGAATTTCCCTAAGCATTTTCATATACTTTAGCTAAGGCCGTGGGTGGTTGGACCCGGGAATACTCCGTCACCCATAGAGTAGCTAATGCCATGAGCGTGACTTCCCGGGAGAGACGTTAAAGGATATCCTATTGGGATGGCCATGAACGTCCAGGAACTCGGTAGTAGTAGTCCAATGGGGAAGGGGAAGGGAATACGGTAAGTTACGGGGCCGCGAGCCCCTCCACCGCCTTGGATGAATGAACGGCGTTTGTGTTAGCCATAATCCGCTAAAACGTCTTCATATACCACGAAACTATAACACGATAACAGTAATAAAAGAAAGATATATTTTTCGTATTCTATAATTTTATTCTTTTTTTATTGCAAACGGTGGCAAATGAGCAAACAGTACACCAGTGATGCTAAGTGTTGCTGCTGCTCATAGACCTTTACTGGGCCGCTGCCTGTCGTGAAGAAAGTGAAGGACGTGTGAATGCGTGCAATAGAGTTCGGTGAGATTAAAGGTATCACTAATTTCAAACACCCTCAGAAAGTTAGACTTTCGGCTCTCTCGCTGACCGATAACAAATTGCTACTACTCAGACGTCGATTTTCTGCGAGAGTATGGTACTACCCCGGCGGACCGACCCGTGGCTGTAGACAGACGTAGAGACGTAAAGACCCGTGGCTGTAGACAGAGTAGATCTGTCAACAGTGTGGTCCTACCATTAGTAATTCTTGTGTAGTTTCATTCATATTAAACAAAAAATATTCAGTAAAATTAAAAAAAAAGGTAATAATATGTATCTGTTACGTCCCTGTTTCCTTTTAAATAAATCTGTCAAACAAAATCCTCTGAAATAGCAGCTTTAAAATCCATTACCATTATAAAAGTATAATTATGTTATACGGCATCTCTTAATTCTGGTAATAATGAGCGAAAAATAGCGGATTATGCATCAAATTGAATAATACCCGGATGATGGGCTCAAGTAAATGAGATCGTGGATAAGCGGGGTCCCATTTAGGAAAAATATAGGGATTTATGAGATGTTATGTGAAATAAATATTATTAGCATCCACAGATTGCATTTTTTGGAATTGCAAAAGATAATTGTGGTATTTTATGACATTGCCAAATAAACAGAAGATTATAATCTATCTATCTAATATCTTTCTAATTCCGTGTGGTGACGGATCAAGAATACAATTCACCACTCCCTATTTTGCCCGTGGGTGTCGTTAAAGACGACTAAGGGGTATGATATGCACATAACATCTGTGCAAGAGAAGGAAAATTCGAAATTAAAATGTTTGACCAGCATGGTACAGTAGGTCAAATTCCCTCCCATTATGGAGGAGGCCCGAGCCCAACAATAGGACTTGCGGGCTGCGATGATGATCTAATATCTTTAAACAAGCAATATTTATTTCTATATGTATACATATTCAGAATCTCAGTAACGGCTCCAACAGTTTGCATGAAATTTAGTAAACAGAACGGTTTTGAGGTCAATATATTGATCTACCTTGGTTTCAATTACAAAAAATATCAATTTATCAGTGTAATTAGTCAATAAAAAATATAAGTAGAACCTACAGTTAAATTTTGCCTTTTTCAACAAGAATAGTAATAGCCAAGAGGGGTAATCGCTGATCCAGGCAGCACATATTCGATCCTTAGTTTTCCTTTTTTACTATTTTTCTATATTTATAATTTTTTTAATTATTTCAATAATTTTATACCATTTTTATATTTCAAATAAAATCGGGCAAGTGCGAATCGGACTCGCGCACGAAGGGTTCCGTATCATTGACTAGGTAAGTGCCTCCCTATTGCCATTGTCGATATAGAGCAAAAAAATTAAGTTTGTTGTATGTGAACCCCCTTAAATATTTATTTTATTTTATTTTTAGTATGTTGTTATAGCGACAATAGAAGTACATCATCTGTGAAAATTTCAACTGTCTAGCTATCACCGTTCTTGAGATACAGCCTGGTGACAGACGGACGGGCGGACGAACAGCGAAGTCTCAGTAATAGGGTCCCGTTTTTACCCGTTGGGTACGGAACCCTAAAAAACACTATTTTGTAATCAAATAGTAAAACTCGTTGATTAATATTCATTCATCATTTCAGCTCATATACGTTCTTTCCAAAACAGGAGCGAAATAGACCTACTATACCACGCTGTTCAGACGTGTCGTTATAGGGTTGTATTTCGAGTTTTCCTTCTCTTGTATAGATGTTATATGCATATTTAATCCCTTAGTCGGCCCACAGGCAAGATGGGGTATTCTTATTCTGTCACCACACAGAAAATGAATGATTATCATACCATACCATAGCTCGTCCCAGAGCAGATCTCAAATCTTCTCCATAACAGAAGGGTAACGAAAGTTATTAATTCATCATGATCATCATCGCAGCTCATATAGGTCCCACTGTTGGGCTCGGGCCTCCTCCACAATGGGAGGGAATTTGACCTACTATAACATGCTGGTCAGACATGTTGGTATAGGGTTTCATTTCGAGTTTTCCGTCTCTTGGACAGATATTATGTGGTTATTATATCCCATAGTCGTTTTAAACGATATTCACGTGTAAGATAGGGAGGGAGTGGTGAATTGTATTCTTACTCCGTCACCACACGGAAGAGTTATTAATTAACAACTAGTTATTAATCAATTTTTTTTTCGAGTAGTAACCGAGTAGGTATACAATTCATAACCCAGTCTTTTGCCTGTAGGTCTCTTAAAAGTAGATTAAGGGATACAATATGTGTATAAAATCTATGTAAGAGAAGTAAACCTCTCAATAAAACCCTATACCAATCCGTTTGACTAGAGTATTATATGAGGTAAATTTTCTTTAAATTGTGGAGGAAGCTCGAGCCCAGCAGTGGGGCATATATAAGCTGTGATGATGATGATAATGATGATTAATAACCGGTTATATCCACAGCACCCTTATCATTTTTAGTATATTAAATAAATACTATAATTTGAAATATCCGATGACAAATAGATACGGCATGAGAAAAAAAACTCATAATGAAATACAATGTCAACCGCTTAGAATAATAACGTATAGAAGGATAGTGTCCATACGTAAGCCATCAAAAATATGAAGCAAACAATACTACGTGCGTGCAAGCGAATACACGCGTACTTACACATGCACACCACTATACAAATTATGAAATCAAATTTTGTTTTTATTTAACATAAATCGTCGGATTTTAAAAGTAATGTTAATATACTTTTTATGTTTTTCAAGTGTGTTGTGACACCATTTGAATGCACAAACCGTCATAATGGCCTATTTATTTTTTAAGAGTTGCGTACGTACGCTCAGTACAGTGACCTTGTATATTACGGAACGGTTCCGCCGTAAGCTCCATTAGGCTCCAATTGAAATGCTTCACTTTTTGTGCGCGAACTTACTTTCTATACGTTATTATTCTAAGGTCAACCGCTTATGCCTAGGTGGTATCAGCCTTCCATTTTGAAGAATCCACAACCAGGAGACATGTGTATATGAGATAAAAAAATTCAATCTTTTGAGAGTTCAGAAATAACTAAAAGTGATTCTCGGAGCTAAGCACCGCAGGTTCAGTTCACGATTTCGTTCCACTTCCTAGACTTATTTGATAGCTTGTGGCAGTAAGTTATAATAATGTATGCTGGCATTGCAGATGGTTTGCTTGGCAAGTGAATTGGGGATCGAAATTGATTTTATAAGTTTTCCGGCACAGTGCTGTTAGTCATTCTGTCGATCCCTCAGTCAGTTTTTACGACTCTCAAACACCATGAATGATACATGATATCCTTATTCCTCATCACATGAAATATGATGGTGTTAGTTACAAATAAAATGGCACTATAAATACCCTTCTTACATTTATTGCAAATGTATAAAACCGTGACTAGTATATTTTACTATGCCTCACTACGTTTTATACCGCGAGTTGAATATGTGATATCGGTTAAGTAAAACTCCTTGCGCTATTTAGTGTGAAGCAACTTGTGTAGCATTTAAACGAGATTGGTTTTCATTTTTTTTTATTGCTGTTGATGGCAAACGTGTCAACAGTACATCTGATGGTAAGTGATCCTGCCGCTTATGGACCTTTGCTGGGCCGCTCTCTATCGTGAAGAAAGTGAAGGGAGTGTGAATGCGTGCAATGAGGTTCGGTCATACTAAAGGCTACTAAAACCCACCACACGCAAACACCCACGAAAGTTAGGCTACCAGCTCTCTTGCTCACCGAACGAAATACAATAATAAATTGTTAAAACATCGATTTTCTGTGAGAGTATGGTACTACTCCGGGCGAACCGGCCCGCGACTGCACATTAACGATAGTCGACAGTATGGTCATATCAATTCAAAGACAAGTCTTTCATAAAGCTAAATAATTCGTTTCATGGTTGTGAGAGATTGAGAGCGATGAGATTGATTTTTTTAGAATTTTATATTATATTTATTTAGAAAAGTGTACGACGCCACTTTAACAAATGGACCGACGATTTTGTGAAAGATACTGGTCATCCTGTCAGGACCGTAATTTGTGGCTAAATATGAGGAAGGACTACAGCCAGTAGTGGACACCAAATAGTGAATGAAATTTAAGCATGCAATTTAAATTCGAGCACTAACTGAGGAAATCCTTATTGCAGTATTAATTTCAGCGAATTTCCCATTGTGACGCATGGTACTCAAGCATTATAGATAATAAACTTATTAACTTATTATATAATACCGGATATAATACTATACCGGAAATGTATGAAATCTAGGAATTGTATACAAGTCCTAGGAATTTTATACAATTTCGAAGCTGCTTGGGAAATGTATAAAAAATTGTTTCAAAAACTATTTAATACATAAATTTCCTAGGAAATGTGTACAATTCCTAGGAATTGTATATAATTCCAATATCGTGTTAGGAAATGTATAAAAATAATACTTTCTGTAATAAAACACGTTGTTAAAATGAGAATAATAATTTTTATTAAAGCACTCGTTGAGACAACAACGTTTAGATTACAATCATTTCGTAAAATATAATAATCATCATATTATCTTACTAATTAAAGGTAACCTAACCTAACCTATACCTGATCAGACGAAGCAATACCCTCCCCTCGCCCCGCTATCCCCGCGTATCCATTGAAATGTTTTACATTTCCGATTGCTATTTAGGAAATGTATCTAATATAAATTAATTACACATTTCCGTGCGATTTTAGGAATTACACACATTTCCTAGGAATTCTATGCAATGTCGGATTACCTACATTTCCGGTAACATATACAAATCAATTTATTAAGACTTGTTGGCTTAAGTTAGTAAAAGTATATTATTGTCTCATAATTTACAAGGTACCCGTAAAGATTATATCGATATAAATACGTACATATAGGACTTATATTGACTAATTAAATATTACAACAGCTGAATACTTAAGCCTTAAACTCAAATTCGTGACGAGATGAGTGTCTTCAAGATTAATAACCAAAGACATTAATCCTAGCGTTAATGTGACTTATTAACATGTATGATTTTGATTACAATTTCAAAAGCAAATTGCTAATAATATTTAATTGAAATATATCAGTAGATCAACAAATTCAGTTTCGAAATTATATTATAAAATCTTGGTATTGTAATTTTTTGTTGAGTACTGTGTCTGATTAATTATTTAGATGTCATTACATCTTTCATTCATTCTTTCATTTCAGCTCATGTAAGCCCCACTGTTGAGCTCGAGTCTCCACCGCAATAGGAAGGAAATTAACCTGGTGTACCACGCTGGTCAGAAAAGTCGGTATAAGGTTTAATTTTTTAATTTTTTTTCCTTTGCGATAGATGTTAATGATATTTAATCCATTAGTTGCCCTCTGTGTTTATTATCATCATTTCAGCCCATCGCCGTCCACTGCTGGACGTAGGCCTCCCTCATGTTACGCCACAAAGTGCGTTGCTGCGCCGCCTGCATCCAACGACGCCTAGCAACTTTCACCAAATCGTCGGTCCACCTAGTGGGGGGGCTTCCTATACTGCGTCGTCCAATACGTGGTCGCCGCTCGAGAAGCTTTCTTCCCCAGCGGTTGTCGGTTCGTCGAGCGATGTGGCCTTCCCATTGCCACTTCAGCGTGCTAATTCCTCGTGCTATGTCGGCTACACCCGTTCTTCTGCGGATATACAATAGATTATAGTAATTGTATAATCCTGGATTTCTACCCACAATTTATTATTACAATTTTAATCATCATTTCAGCTAATATACATTCTAATGTTGGGGTCGAGCATACTTTTTTTTTAATTACCAACGGGGGCAAACGAGCAAGCAGCACACCTAGTGGTAAGTGATACTGCCGCACATCGACCTTTGTAATACCAAGGGCACAGCCAGGCCGTTGCCTACCGTGAAGAAAATACTCTTCTTAAGCCTCGTTTAAAGAAAGATATGTCATAGCGCTCGGGAAACACAGCAACAGCTAGTTCATTCCAGAGCTTGAACGTACGTGGGAGAAATGATCGCTGAAAATGTACAGTTATTTACGATCAATCCTTGTGACTTTAGGGAAGGTGTGACGACTATTGTATTTTTACTCCATCACATACGACCCTTAGCATTTTCACAAGCACTTGTGTTTAAGTATCAAAACTATCGAAGTGAATTATAATCACCATCACCACGGTTTATACACGTCGCACCACTGGGCTATTTTTTTTTTGGGGTAAGTTGCGGTCACCGCACTCCTCGCATCACTCCGTCCGGGGCGACCAAGGGGCGTAAGCACGCACACCCGCAACCCACCCGAACACCACGTCGCCTTCGTCATTGGACCGACCAGAGCAGGATTACTTGTTAGCAGTGGTCGGCCCGATGGAATACCCCCTAGTGGGGTACCCTCCCATCGACCGACGTCCCCCCCTCGGGGAGGACGTCGGTCTTTCCTCACTCGGTCGGCCTCTCGGTGGGTGACGGACTAATTCCCCGGTCACGTCACCCGCTCACACCACTGGGCTTGAGCTTCTTCCATAATAGGAGGAAATTGATATACCATGCTGATCAGACGTGTTGGCATAGGGTTTTGTTTCGAGTTTGCCTTCTCTTGTATAGATGTTATATACATATTATAATCTCTTAATAGTCTTCTTCGACATCCATGGACAAGAAGGGGGTTACTCCGTCACCACACCAATGAATGCCAATAACTCCTCAAAAAGAGTACACTCAATTTACAGGTTTCTTAGGTACACTGAGTACCTACTCCGTGTAGCTAATATTACCGAGCGTATTACGTTTTTACCGGTTCCAATAAAACATGGACCTTTGTGACGTCATGTTGCGAGGGAAAGGAGGCAAGTTTATTGGGGATCGGCCATAAAATGCATCCGGTACAAATTCGCACCTATGTGAAACTCGATAGTTAACGTTAGTTGACTAGTAGCTAATATCTAAAGCTTTGGATATTTTTAGTGTCATATCGAAAATGTTGTGTAATGTTGTTGTTGATCGTTTCCACTCTTCAATCCCTTTTATTGGAAACCTATCTTAACATGTTTGAAAAGAGAAATATAAACTGTCATCTTGGAACGGTGGATATATTAGTGTAAATATCAGGTTGACCGAGTTTCGCTCGGAATATTTTTTTAGAATTTATTTAGATATATATTAATAAAAAATAAATAATGAAAAATATATAAAAAATTACAGAAAGAGAATAATAATAACACCGAGATTCGATCCGACGCTGTTTGAATACCAAAACAATATCTACTAAAAGAAAAGCGGTCGAGTTCCCCACTGAGCTATCGTAACTCATGACGTTGACGGTGAAATTTGAATCCATATTCTATTGATATTTTTTGTAATTGTATTGATTAGCTAAAAACACGGACATAACAACATTTTCTATAAATAAAACATAGCTATATCGATTTTTTGGATCCGAATCCTCTAGTATGCCAAGTTTCAACAAAATCGTTGGAGCCGTTTCCGAGATCCTGAATATATATATATATATATATATATATATAAGAATTGCTCATTTAAAGATATAAGATATCACTACTATTGTTGTTTGCCCCTTTTTAAGGCCTTTAGTTCAATACTTAAGGCATTTCAAAAGAAAAATGTAATTTGCCATCTTGGAATGGTGGCCATGTCGAAACTATTACGTGTGATGTTACTCAGTTATTCTTTTCTTCTCTTGAAACCTTTTTATTGCAAACCCATATTAAAGATTTGAAAAGAAAAATATAAACCGTCACCTTAGAACGGTGTCTATATTAAATTCAATGTGATATATCATTTTCTAGTTTACCGTTTATTTCCTATTTGTAACTTATTCTTTAACTAATGATGCTATCTTTGTCCTTCTCTACTCTTCAAGCCCTTTCATTTATTACCCATATCAATCTCGTAAGTCCTGTGTTTTATTAACATCAGTAGTCATATCTGCCGGCTGTATTATATCAAGTACAAACTAAGAATAGTGCTTCAGACCAAGAAAAAGATATGTCGATATGTCGAGGGACTGTTGTACGTATTTTTTACGCTATACTTGTGATGCACCTTTTTAAGAAGGAAATAATTTAAAATATTTTGTACTTGTGTGAGTACATTAGGTTTTAACACAGTATAATAAAATAATAAAAAAGTTATATATACAATATAAAAAGGGTAATCCAAAATTTGTACTTGGGTAAGTACATTAGACTGTTACTCCATCTATGTAGTCCAAATGTCAAGTCCTAAACTGCTATCATTAATTTTTACTTGTACAAGTAAGCGGGGACATACGAGGTTAAGATGTTTTCAGGCCACTAGGAGATATGAAAACTAGTAAAAATACATATTATCCATGTTTTTCCTTGCGAAGTATTTCTCAAATCATAAATTGCAAATCAAAAGCACACCTTTTTTATTTTGTGACAGCTTATGCTCTCGACATTACCCATCCAAACCCTCTACGATAGTAAATGGGACGGCGTACAATCCCGTAATTCTATCGCCACGTGAGTGGGCTACCGATACTCAATCTTCGGTGAGTCATGCATAGAAGAATAGACATATAGACACCTAGCTTTAGAACAACTCAATTCTATTTGTATAAAGAATTGTAATGCATGGGAGTCGATATCACGATAATTTTCTGTTTAGGAGTCCGTTGTTTAGATCAATGATCATCTTCATCTCAGCCTATATACGTCCCACTGTTGAGCTCGTGCTTTCTCCATTATGCGAACGAAATTGACCTACTATACCACCCTAGTCAAACGTGTGGTTTTGTATCGAGTTTTCCTTCTCTCGCATAGAAGTTATATGCATATTTACCCTTTTTATATGGGTGGACTATGGTAAACGCAGACGCCGTCCATTCGTCGCACCCGTACCCACGTCGCCTTTGTCGTTGGGCCGACCACCAGTGTCGAGTTCCTTGATGCATATTTATCCTTAGCCGTTTTTTACGACACCCACAGGTAAGAGAAAGGGTGGTGAATTGTATTCTTATTCCTTCATCACACGGATAAAATCAATAATACAAGAAATTATTCATCCAAACAAAATATAAATCCGTAACAAATGTCTGCAAGAGTAAGCGAATGCCAGGTGAATCAAAGAGCTCGGCTCGTATTACGGTTTCCAATTGGATATAAAGCCAGACAAATGATCGCAGATATACTACACTCTAGTGATCGATTGTTCTAACAGATACCCTGAGACGTAGTTTATGTAGTAGTGTATAGAATATATGTATACATGTATGCAGGTGTGTGTGTGTACTTGAGACTGAGAGGTGTTTGTTTAAGGTAATAAAATTCAATATAGCGTCTTTGTTATCAATACATCTGGAATTATGTGGTGTTTATTTATCGTAAGAGAAGGAAAACTCTAAACAAAACTCTGTACTAATCCGTCTGACCAGCGCGGTATTAGAGGTCATTTTCCCTCGCTATGTTTCGAGGAGGCTTGAGGCCAGCAGTGGGACATTGAAGAGCTGCGACGAAGAATTTTGTGGTCATAAACCCATTGAGTTGCCGACGGTGTCGTAAACGTCAATCATCTCTTAATTCTAAACAAGTAAGGAAATTTTAGAATCGCCAAATAACTAATATTGTAAGAAAAGGATATTCCAAAACCCCACCAAACCATCAGCGTGGTTTAGTAAGCTAAATTGTCCTTATATAGAGGATAGTCGTGTCGATAGCTGAGAAGAAGAAAGAATTTTTTTGGACATTCTACTTGCATTCTACTTAATATCCTTGTTCTTTATTTTTTTCACGTCGTGCAAATACATTTACGCACTATTTCCCCTCTGGTTACAGACGGGGGAGTGTATGTGTGACTCGCCAGCCATAGAAGTAACCGAAATACCCACTAAAACCACAGCGGCCCCTTCTGCGCTTTTACGGCGTGCCGGCGAGATCGTCTGATGACATTCTATCCCCGACACCCCAACGCTTGACCGTCTCGCCGCGTCCTTTCATCATTCAGGGCGGTGGGAGGGGAAGTGCATAGCGGCGTCTCCTCTTTCCAGATCGCCGTCGGTGGAACGAGTCAGCGGACGCAAGCGCCTCGCGTGCACCCTCCGCGGCTTCCTTCCTTGTCATGACAACCTCACAAAAGGAGGCACTTGCTACTATCCTACTAATATTATAAATGTGTAAGATTGTGAATCTGTTTGAATGTTTGTTACTCAATCACGTGTAAACAGCTGAAAAGATTTGGCTAAAATAGACACACTTTCTCATTTCCTGGGTTAACATGTAGAATACTTTTATCCAGTGAATGTGTTCCCTTGGGATAATAGTTCAACTTTGGGAAAGTTATTCGTTATAATAGTTAGTAGCTAGTTAAAGTTAGCTAGTTAAAGTTAGTAGTCAATAATTTCTTGTTTTTTGTTTAAGTGACGATTAAAGAAAATAAACAAATATGACCACAAAAGATATCCTTGAAATAAAATCTGAAAACTATCACAATACTCGATAGTAAGCCAATTTTCCGCCTCTTAAAAACAGCCTCGTATCTTACACTGGGACGTATATAGGTTAAAAAGAAGAAGAGAAATAGTAATTTAGTCCGACTTATGGAGAAATGAGATTGTTGTATGCTAAAATTGCGTGAAGATCCATAAAGTAGTTTTATTTACAATGTGTAATACTCGCGTAAACATCAGAAATCATCACGAAATTAAGATTTGTGTATATTTATTTTTAATATTATCTTGCGACGTTAGTATGTATTGGGGGATACTTGTCTCATCATTTCAGCTCAGACAGGTTGTGCTCGAACTTCCTCCGCAATAGGATGGAATTTGACCCACTATACCAAGCTGGCTAGACGTGTGCTATAGGGTTTTATTTCAAGCTTTCCTTCTCTTGCAAATATGATATATGCATATTTAATCCCTTAGTCGTCTTTTACGATACCCACGAGTTAGAGAAGGGGTGGTGAATTGTATTCTTACTCTGTCACCACACGGACGACATCTGTCTAAAAAATAGTTTTAAATATCTAAGGAATAGTGCTTTTTATAGATGCCTTTCATCTACGTACGTCCATCGATCGTATGATCACCAACACACCGGTTGTTTAACTTTTCAAGTATTCCTTTTCCGTAATTCTGACATAGTATATAAAAAAATAAATGTAGTTAAGGCGTGAATGAATTTACAATATTATTTAGTATTTATTATCATCCATCTTCTCTCTTGCATCTACTAAAGGATATCTTGTGTATATAACAACTACGCAAGAGAAAGCAGACTCGACGGGTCGAGAGCCCTCAGCGCTCACCCAACAGTCCGGGTAAAGTTGTCACAGCCATTTGAAGTTAACAACTAAGTCACACAAAAAAAACACCCTCGAAATAAAACCCCATAGACGGGTTGGCCGTCTGGCCAGCGCGATATAGTAGGTCAATTTCTGTCCCAAAGTGGAGGGAGGCTCAAGCTCAACAGTGGGACGTACGTGTGCTGTGATGATAATAATGATTTAGAGTCATAAGTTTTATATTATTTGAAGTAGCGTTGAGATATTGTTTGAAATTAATCATAGCAATTTACAGTTTAATATATGACAGTTGATACAACCCGATGCTAACACTTTAGACAATCCCTTTAGTGTAGTAAAGCCTTGTGACACGAGATCTTTGAACGCACCCCTCGCCGTAATTACAAATGTTACGCATCTTGATTACTCGGTTAACCAGCTTCTAAAGCATATTCAATTGATATATGTATTAAACACCAATTTAGCGAATAATTATTTGGTATTTTTGGTCATACCAATAGTACGCTACAAAGAGTAGATTGCTATGATAGAATTTTAGCGCTTACGTGTATGGAATAGTTTTTTTTATTGTTGTTGGCGACAAACGAGTAAACAGCGCACCTGATGGTAAGTGATACTGCCGCTAACAGACCTTTTCTTGGCCGGCACTATCCCGGATAAGTTTGCAAAAGGCAGGGCACTTCCGCAGAATATCGACGTCTAAGTATTCTAATCACGGAGCAAATACAAACTTGTAGTTATGGTAATAGCCGGTAGATGATGATTTCTGATGTTTACGCGAGTATATCACATTTTAAATAAAACTACTTTACGGCTTTTATCGCGTTTGTATTTGATTTTTGATTGTCCGACGTTTCGAACACTTTGCAGCTTTCATGGTCATGGGCGGATTAAGATGTCTCACGTCCAACAAGTCATCGTTATTGGAGAAAATTTTATAATTATCTACCCGATACAGAAAATTAGTTATTAAATATTGACCCACATTTTGGTATAAATTTATTACCAGTGTAAGAAGAAAATGAGTCTATATGAAAAAATTATATTGTTTATGGTTAGTAATAATTAAACAATAAAATTAATAGTAATTATATTTAAAAAACTAACTAATGAGTTATACAGTATATCGTAAGGCAACACATACAGACAGATACTTGAACGGTGATTCTCATCATCCCCCTTCACAGTTAGCTACCGTGTGTAAATCTTTGTTGCAGAGAGCACGAGGAATCTGTGACGATGAACACCTGGCTGGGGAGCTGCAGCATGTCAAGCAGGTGCTACGTGCAAACAAGCTGCCAGTTCCTCGCCCCCGTCGCAGAGATCGAGTGAAACCACCCACAGTTGAGCGCCTGCCTGCAATACTATTTTACCTTATGTCAAAGGAGTCACTGACAAGATTGGCTACATCCTGAAACGCTCTTCCATTAAAACTTATTTTAAGCCACTGAACTTGTTGGACGTGAGACATCTTAGTCCACCCGTGACCATGAACGCTGTAAAGTGTTCGAAACGTCAGGTAATCAAAAATCAAATACAAACGCGATAAAATCCGTAAAGTAGTTTTATTTAAAATTTTATTTATAATACTCGCGTAAACATCAGAAATCATTAAGTATTTGTTCGTTTCTTTGCAGGACGTTAGCTATAACCAATAAATGTTAAGGCAGAGAAATACATATATAGTATGAAATTATATTTAAGCGAAAAGCAGAATTCAAATTTCCAGTTGCCGACCACTCTAACGTCAGGATTCATAGTTTAAGCCTGAAACCGTACATATACAGACCTATTACATATTGTAATAAACTCATTTGCAAAAAAAACGGGCGGTTTTGATTTTCATTCATATTTAAAAAGATACAATACCAAAAAGGTTTCAATCGTTTGTACACGTTACTGGCCGGTTTTAAAAATGCTGTGGTATTTAAAAAAGTACGTTCTAAATTCAATTTTTCATTTGATGTTCATTTTTACAGAAAACCCCTTTTTATCCTACATTTTTGGCGCGAAGTTCCAGAAGTTAACATCGACTTTCATAACTTTTATTCAATTTTTATCGATTAATTTCATATCCTTGACTGTCAAAGCTTTATTTAATGCTGTTTGGCTGTATCAAAAATGGTAGATAAAGTGGTAAAAACTACCAAAATTATCGCGCTGCTTGAAGAGGGTTGCAGCCAATGTTTCGTGGCTAGGAGGCTAAATGTTAGTCGCTCGACAGTCCAAAGGACCTGGCAGCGATATCAGGAGACTGGTTCCGTCGAGAGAAGGCCTGGTTCTGGAAGAAAACCATGTACCCAACCACGGGATGATCGTTTTCTTGTGAGTCGCGCATTGAGAAATCGCAAATCTTCGTATGTGGATCTTAAGAACAACCTCCAAGAAGTAAGAAATGTGCATATTAGTCTATGGACGGTCAGGAGGAGGCTTCTCGCTGCCAATATACGCAGTCACCGCCCGGCCCGCGGCCCCAAATTACTCCGTGAGCACAGAGTTCACAGGCTTAGGTTCGCTAGAAATTGTGAATCATGGACTCAAGACGATTGGAATAGGGTTTTGTTCTCTGATGAAGCCAGGATATCTCTGTTCGGTGAAGATCGACGTCGGCGAGTGCTAAGAAGACAAGGAGAACGCTTTGCAGAGGCATCTTTCGAAGAAATCACACCTTATGGTGGGGGCTCTGTCTCTTATGTTTTGGGCAGGAATAAATTCAATGGATCGTACAGAGTTAGTCTTCATTGAAAACGGCTCACTGACTGGGCATCGATACATAATGGAAGTTCTAATTTCTCATGCACAACCCGCATTGGCCGCTCTAGGTGAAGACTCGATTTTTATGGACGACAATGCTCGCGCCCACCGATCCCGCGATGTTAATGCGTATGTGCAAGAGGTCGGCATTCGTCGTTTGGATTGGCCAGCTCGAAGTCCCGACCTCAATCCCATAGAGCATGTCTGGGACGTTCTGAAACGGCGTGTGAGATCAGTACACCCGGCTCCGCAGACCATCAGAGAGCTGAAGAATGTGATTACTGCGGAGTGGGAACGTATTCCGCAAGCAAGTATCCGGGATATACTCGCTAGCATGCCCAGACGAATTCAAGCTGTGATTTTAGCTAGAGGGGGTCACACTCGATACTAAACATTTATCTGCTTTTACTTTATTAAAGAAAAACAAACAAAAAAACTTTTTTATTTTTACTTCATGAGCATATGCACTACTAGCGAATATACACTACTAGCGAGGTTTAGCATTATTTCCCATAAATTGTATCTAAATTTTATGAAATACTGATGAAAACGATTATTTTCTTATTAATTTAGCAAATTGTGTGGATAAAACTACCTATAATTATCAAACAAAGAAATATTAACATTTGAAATGGTTCATTGCTTAGGTGCCCGTTTTTTTTGCAAATGAGTGTAGTATTACAAAGGTCTCAGTTAAGCTTTCCACAAGTTGCTATTACATATTTTAGTATAAAATTTTAACTATTAAGTATATATGATCTATATATAAATATATCATCATCATCATTTTAGCCTATCGCCGTCCACTGCTGGACGTAGGCCTCCCACATGTTACGCCACAAAGTGCGGTCCTGTGCCGCCTGCATCCAACGACTCCCAGCAACTTTCTGGTCGTCGGTCCTCCTAGTGGTGGAACCTTTCTTCCCCAGCTGTTGTTGGTTCTTCGAGCGATATTCGGGTATTTTCGATATGCAAAAAATAAAATACAAAAAAAAAGTATTTGTACGTCGGTTATAGATTTTGAAACCATCCAACCGATGTGCCCCACATCGATTTCATTAGAATAATGCCAAAATGGTTTCAAACCATTAAAACTATGCTTTAGGCTCCGTTAGATGGCGCTGCAATCGATTTCATTTCTTTTTTAACAACGCGTGTGTATGTATGTATATGTATGCTCTATGTAGACGCCTGGAACGATTTTGATAAAATCTTAAGAAAATTTCTTCAGATTAGCCATTTTTTAAGAGCAGTAATTCTGTGAAATTTGATAGCGATCGGATCAATAGTTTTTTTTTATTACGTATATTGTCTTGAGTTAATTCATAAGGTTATTTGCTCCGAATGATATAACTCCGTAAATAATGAAAGGGAAAAGCTATTATATTATTAAAAAAAATAATCTATATTTTTTTTTTTTTTTTAATAAAATAATGTGGTGACGGAGTAAGAATACAATTCACCACTCTATATCTTGCCCGTGGATGTCGTAAAAGACGACTAAAGGATATAATAAGCATATACCATCTGTTCAAGAGAAGGAAAACTCGAAACAAAACCCTCTTCCAACACGTATGATCAGCGTGGAATAGTAGATTAATTTCCCTTATATTATGGAGGAAGCCTCAGCCCAACAGTGGGACATATATAGGCTGAGATGATGATTAATTACGTGACGAAATGCATATTTTATTAATTTCTTCTTAAGTTGCTATGATAATTGTGGTAGGCATTATAAGTTACGTTTTTATTTTTATTATTATAGGAAGGGAATACTATGATTCACTTACTTTCTTCAGTTATAAAAACTAGCTGAATTTTCATCAGGAAAAGCGAGCAATAGCAGTTGCCCGGAAGACTTATAAATCAACTGTAATCGCCAATCCGTCTGTGCGGTGATGATGGGGTTCACCCCACCTGCGGGAGGTTTTAGTCTAACATTGGATGTCGATAGTTATAGAAAGGAAGGCATAGATGAAAATAATGATTACGTACAATAATTTCTATCATAATCATCACCTCAGCTCATTTACATTCCACTGCTGGGCTCGAGCCTCCAGCAGAATAGGAGGGAAATTGACTTTACTATACCATGCTAGTCAGATAGGTTTTGTTTCGAGTTTTCCTTCTCATAGATGTTATATGCGTATCATATACCTTAGTCATCTTTTACGATATCCATGGGCATTGAGAGTCGTGAATTGTACTCTTATTTCATTGTCACACGAACGGTTAATTTTAACATATCGATAATATTAATTATTCGATTTTCATATGTAGTTTTACACTGAAAATGCTTTTGAAAATATGTTTTATATTACCAAATATGTCTATTATTAGTTCTAGCAGAAAATTTAATAAAATTTCAAGCTCCTGTTAACACGAGCGAGCTCGTAAAAGACATCGCAAAAGTCGATATGTAGGGCAACCATATGTTATGATATAAATTATTGAAAAGTCTTGTAATAAAAGTGGGACCCTATCCTGCTGGTAACATGTTGGGTGAATGTACGAAGTTGTGAATATACTGGTACCAGTTTGAGATTGTAAATGGTGTGTAGTTGATATGTTACGAGTATACATATAAGGGTTTTAACACTCTATAAAGGTAGGGTTATGAAATTTGCAAAATATGTTAGACGAGATTCTTTTCTTTAATTGTAGTTTTGATGTAGTGTCTAATATCTGAAATTTTAGATTTGTTTTTTATTGCAAACGGTGGAAAATGTGCAGTACACCTGATGGTAAGTGTTGCTGCCGCTCATGGATTCTAGCAAGGCCGCTGCCGCGACAAAAGTGAAGTATGAATGCGTGCAATGATGTTTCGGTGATACTAATGGCAAACACCCTCAGAAAGCTGGGCTTTCGGCTCTCTCGCTCACCGAACGAAGCGAAGTAACAAATTGCTACTACTTGGACGTCGATTTTCTGTGAGTATGAGGTACTACCCCAGATGGACCAGCCCGCGGCTGTAGACAGACAACTATCAAGTGTGGTCCTACAACTAATAAATGAATGATGACGTTATATCTAAAAAGTCTTTTGAACGTAGTGCAATAAAGTGGTAATAATACTAACATTGCATCCGTTTGGTGACGGTGTAAGAATACAATTAACCATCGAGGGTCTGGTGAATTGTATTCTTGCCCGTGGGTGTCGTAAAAGACGACTAAGGGATATAATATGTATATAATATTTATGCAAGAGAACAAAAACTCGAAATAAAACCCGATATCGACACATCTAATGATTTCCCTCCCATAGTGGAAGAGGCCTAAGCCCAACAGTGGGACGTGTTTGGGCTGATATAATGATTATACTTACACTCTTTTGGGACGTTACAATCCTAAATAAATATTAATCATTTTTTTTTTAAACAAGCTTTTATTTAAATGCTCTAAAGCGAAAAAGTGTTTGTTAAGACTATTCAAATGAGTCCAAACTTGAAGGTTTTATCTTTGTTAGTTTAGGAGTTCCTATGGCCACCTTCCGACGCCACCTTGAGACCAGCTTCATGGTACCATATTATTGCATTGTCACTGAAGTTACGTAAGTAAACAACATTTCAACCTAATCTAACGACAGGAAGTGGTTCTAATTTAACTCGCAAGATTTGTTCCATACTAACATACTAACAGGGCAAGTTAAATAAAAGCTTTTCAAAAACAGTTTAATTTCAAATGTAATACTTGAGGCAACATCGGAATTCATTACTACGCAACCTTATAATAAACCAAGATTTTATTTAGGTTTCATTTATTCCAAATAATTCTAGAATGCTCAGATTCGATTGGTTGTTAATGGGCACAATATCAAGAGTGAATAATTATTATTTAGACGAACGCGCTCTCTGTACAACATAAAGTCCTTTTTAATTTATTTTTCACAATGTACCTATTCTCTTTTTATTACATTAAGGCGCCATCCATGTGGTGACGTAGTAAGAATACAATTTTCTACCCTCCTCTTGCCCGTGGGTGTCGTAAAAGACGACAGAGGGATATACCTAATTTGCATAAATCTATGTAAGAGAAGGGAAACTCAAAATAAAACCTTTTACCAACATGTTTGACCAGCGTGGTAGATTAGGTCAATTTTCCTCCTATTGTGGAGGAAGCCCGAGCCCAATAATGGCACAGGACATGGAAGGGAATATACTTACTCCTAACTAAGGGGCAATTTGTTTTTATTCCCAACTGACAGCGCCCTGCGGTTTCACCCGCAGTTCCTCTTCCCGTAGAAATATCGGGATAAATTATAGCTTATGTATTATTCTGATATGTAAGCCATATTATTGTGAAGTTTCATCAAAATCTATTCAGTAGTTTTTGCGTGAAAGAGCAACAAACATCTTCACATTTTCACATCTATGAGGATATGAATCCTCACAAACTTTCGCGTATAATATTAGTAGGAAGGATTAATATAAATAGCATAATCCAATTAGAATTGAGTCGCGTAGAAGACATAAAAGACTTGAACAAAAAATCATTTTCGACTACATTACACTGATGTTAATCAGTGCAGTTAGTCGGTGGAGGGATAAATAAAAAGCCCTCATTATTGTGTTCAGACAAGATAAAGAGGTAAGCCCTTGGGAGGCAATTACGCTTATCGTGTGTTCGTAGATGTGTATCTACTTGCAGGCTCTAGTTAATGTATGGGGAGATGCTAATGTCTGTATCTGCTAAGATTAAAAAAAGCCTTAATAAATAATATTTTCACATTTTCCCCGTAGTGATGAAGTAAAAAGAAAAGTTTTCCGTATAGTAACGGTGTAAGAATACAATTCACCACTTGCCAGAGGATGCATCTTGCCCGTGGATGTCGTAAAAGACGACTATGGGATGTAATATGTACATACATCTGTGCAAGAGAAGGAAAACGTAGTAGGTCAAATTCCCTCCCACTGTGGGGCTGTCTTTTTTGGGGGTGGGTTACGGTCGGCGCACTCCTCGCACCACTCCGTTTGGGGCGAGACAGAGGGGGAGCGACACGTCACCTTCTTCGTTGGGCCGACCACCGGAGCAGGGTGACTTGACGTCAGTTGTCGGCCCGACGGAATACCCCCTTGAGGGGTACCCTCCCATCAACCGACGTCCCCCCCTCGGGAAGGACGTCGGTCTTTTCTCACGTGGTCGGCCTCTCGGCGGGTGACGGACTAATTCCCCGGTCACGTCACCCGCGGCCAGTGTGGGGAGCTCTTAAGAAACCTCGAAATAAAACCTAATACCAACACATCCAACCAACGTAGCATAAGTAGGTCAAATTCTTTTACAGTGGAGGAGGCCCAAGCCCAACAGTGGGACGTATATGGGCTGCGATGATGATGATGGAATAAGAATTAAATCACTACCCTCTCTTTTGCCCGTCGGTGTCTTTAAAGATGACTAAGGGATATAATATGCATATAACATCTTTGTAAGAGAAAAAACCTATATCAACGTCTGACTGGCGTGGTTTAGTGGATCAAGTGCCCTCATATTGTGGAGGAGGCTCGAGCCCAGCAGTGGGATGTATATGAACTAAAATGAATGAAGTAAACTTTTTTTAAACTAAACGTTATGATTATTACTGTTTAGCCCACATACGTCCCACTGTTGGGCTTGGGCCTCCTCTACAATGGGGGATAATTTGACCTACTATACCATGCTGGCCAGACATGTTGATATAGGGTTTCATTTCGAGTTTTACTTACAACACATATGTTATGTGCATATTATATTCCATAGTAGTTTTTTACGACACCCATAGGCAAGATAGGGAGTGTTGAATTGTATTCTTACTCCGTCACCACACGGACAACAATAACTAAAAATAACTAATAATAATAATTTATAATAATTATTAATTTTTAGTAACATAATGGCTTTCTAAGTCAATATAAGTCTCATGTCAGTCCATGTGTTAAAGTTAAATTTGTAAAAGTATTTTTATAAACAATTACTGCAACTAGTTTTTTTTATTAACATCACTGCTAGCAATTTCGAATCGCAGATTTATCAGACGATGTCAGTTAGAATCTGCTCGAACTGGCTTTAAGCCGATTACTGAGAACGATCTCTCATTTGTCTAGCGAAAAATCACTTAACGTCTGCCATTTTGTTGTTTGTATGTCGGATTCATTATTGCGATCGTTTTTATATCAAACTGGATCTAGTAACATGGTTTTAATGAGGCTTTTAATAAAAACCACTGTTATTTAATGAGTATTTTATTTTCTACCGTTTTGTAAATAAAAATACTTTACGAATTTTATCGCGTTTGTATTTGATTTTTGATTGCCCGACGTTTCGAACACATTGCAGCGTTCATGGTCACGGGCGCATTAAGATATCACACGTCCAACAAGTCATCGTTATTACAGAGATTTATAATTATCTACCTGATACAGAAATTTAGTTATTAAATTTTCACCCACATTTTGGAACAAATTTACTGCCAGTATAAGAAGAAAATTATTCTATATGAAAAAATTATATAGTTTATGGTTAGTAGGGGAGAGCAGGTAGGATTCGTACAGAGGGAGCATTCGTACAGGAGTCATATCTATATTGTTCTACATGTTGACGCGTTTTTATTTGTGTGCATGTAAGGCCCACATATGCGCAAAGGCGCCCAGGTAAATCAGGTAGCACTGCCGCACTGTACTTCGTTGAGGCAAGTCGATACATGTTTTTAGACAGAGTAAGTATTTTTTTGATTCATCTTTGAAAACATTTATTATCAATAAGTTATGCTAAAATTATTAAAGTAATTTATAATAGTTTTTGAATAAGTACCTTAGATTAATATGTAAACATAAATTTTGTAGTAACTTCAATTGTTATTTTTATTTTGAAATTATATTATGAATGTTTCGTTTGAGGTACCTTCGTACAGCGTAAATGGGGTGGATTCGTACTGTACGAATGCATCCTGCGTTAGTTCACAAAATTCGTTAAGTTAAAATATTATCATTTTAGGATCATGCCAGGATATATACAGATAGTCCTGAGAAAAATAGACTGATAGAAATAAAAAAATCAAAAGCGATGAAGAAACAGGAGCAAGAGAGAAAAGCTAAGGCTAAGAAAATGAAACGAGCGCCGAATTTGCTATTGGATAATAAAGAAACCAAACCAAAGAAGCATAAAAAACTATAGAAAATGACAGTGAAGACCAGACAGATATAAGTTTGAGAGAATGTTAGTGTTATTTCTTCGAGGAAATGTCTGAAGGTTTTGATATTGAGAACGAAAAGCCAGTTATGACGGTAAATATTAAAGAAAAAGCTGTGTGTTGGGTAAATTCGAGAAGAAAAAGACTGTTTTACATTATATAGGACAGGTTCTAATGAAATACAGTTCCATGGAATTTAAAGTTTCATTTTTGAGAAAGAAGTGTGCTAGGAAATTTGTTTTGCCTGATACCAAGACGATAGCACAGTATACTTATCAGACGTGGTCTATGTATTGCCGCTGCCAAAATCTGCTGTTACAACAAAAACAGCTAATATTTATGTATTTAAAAAGATCTTATTATGTTGTACAATGTGCATTAGATTTGTTATGTGATTGTAATATTACCCTAATCGTTAATTTAAATATTGATTTTATGACGTACATTTTAAAAAGCTGTTTGTTAAAGAATATAAGTAACTTATACTTATTGTTAATTATCACGACGTTTAAGGTGTATTCTGTCGTAATTTGGAACTCAATAAAAGTTTAATTTCATACCATTAGCGTTCTCAATTTCTGTGTACGGAAGCTCCCCACTATGTACGAATGTACCCTCTTCACTGTACGGAGCTATCCCGCGTGTGGGGTGCTTTCGTACGATTTCCATTTTTCGCAATTTTTTTCATAGCTTTGTCATGTTACATTATATCAAATCTGAACTACATTACTGTTAAAGCCAGATAGGTAGACAATTCAGTACCATTAAATTTATCTGGAAATACCGATTAGTTTTGTTTTTATATGACCTAATGTAAAAAGTGTACGAATCCTACCTGCTCTCCCCTAATTATTAAACATTAAATTTGTAGTAATTATTATCACAATTTATTAATTTAAAAATCTAATAAATCTAGTATACCTACTACCATCAGATCGGCACGCGGCCACACTGAGAAAGATCCGGCAAGAAAACTCAGGAGACAATGCTAAATTAATATTTATTTTTATTTTTAAAGGCGGCTTACTTTGCCTTACTAAAAGGTTTTTGATTTCTAAAATTATCTTCAACTATTATTATTGTGGGTCAAATTTAATCAATTGTCAATCGCCCGTTTTATTATTATTATTCAAAATTACAATAGTTTTCCGTGTTACCACAACCATTTTCAACTTTACATAATCCGATGCAATGTGATACGGATACAATTTATTAAACGAATTTGGTATGATAGTACTTCACATGTATTTTATTATGATATCATTACTCAGCCTATCGCCATCTACTGCAGGACGTAGGCCTCCCTTATGTTTCGCCACAAAGTGTAGTCCTGTACCGCCTCTATCCAACGATGTCCAACAACTTTCACCATATCGGTCCACCTGGTTTCGTTCTACACTACGTCGATGCGTGTTTGCCGAGCGTTGTGGCCCGGCCATTGCAACTTATTTTCATTTTACGCTTTCTAGAGTGTGGTGAAAGAATAATAATATCAATCACTACTTCCTAATTTATCTGTGGATGTCGTAAAGACGACTAAGGGATATAGTAAGCATATAATATCAATGCAAGTGAAGGCAAACTCGAAACAAAACCGTATACCAACTAGCATGGCATAGTCACTATCTAACTAGCATGGCATAGTCAGTCAGAACGGATGTAAACGATATAACATGTACGTACAAAGAGGCAATGGACAGGCCACATCGCTCGATGAAGCGCCAACCGCTGGGGAAAAAGGTTTTCGAAGGACCTTGTATCGGACGACGCATTGTAGGATGCCCCTACTAGGTGGACCGACGACCTGGTGAAAGTTGTTGGGCGTCGTTGGATGCAGGTGACGCAGGATCACACTCTGTGGCCATGGGAACGGCGATGGGCTGAAACGATGAAGATGAATATATTGTATACTAGCAACCCGCCCTCGCTTCGCTTCCAGTTGTCTTTCCTACGTAGTTCCCGTTCTCGTGGGAATACCGGGATAAAATATAGCTTAGTTTACTCCCTGATATTATAGCTTTCCATTGGTGAAAGAATTTTTGAAATCGGTCCAGCCGTTTTGAATATTACCCGGAACAAACAGACAGACAAAAAAAATATAAAGTGTATTTTAGGCATATGTATAGTGCAAATAACCGTGTGAGCATGAAAAAAGCCCATTATTTTGACATTACAAATAGACACTCCAATTTTGTTTATTGGTATAGATAAAATTTAACCAATATGTAATTATTTTGAGTAATTATTTCTGTTAAACCAGCCAATAAAAATATATATACAAAGTCAAGATAGAAATTCCTATTAAAATTATACTCGTATAATATTTTTACTTGAGTGCAATTATACTCTGCAAAGTTGCTATTGGAAGCAAAAGCATTCATTCAAACTTCCTTATAAACGGTATTCACCCCAATTGAGGATTACTGCTGGTACCTCAATAGGATGTCCATAATCTTCACAAAAGTGGTCCAGGACGCTGACTATGCGGACAACACAATAAATCTTTACGAGAATAATCCCAAATCGGGCTGACTCGAAACTTTGTGAGGCTACTGTAACGAAATGATGTACCTATGTATCGAGATGGTTTTAATCTATATATAATTAATCTAAATTTCGCGTAGAGAAATGTAAAGTTTATGTAGATTTTCATATACAAATCTAGTGCTGGTTGAATTGTCTTATTGGTACATTGATATTAAACACAAAAATAGCGCTATGTAATCGTCCTCAAGTGAATTTTTTATTTGTAAAGTCTAAGTTTAAATTTTGCAGAAATCTAATTATGTTTTAAGTAAAACTATTTTAGAGATTATTTTTGAGCTTTATTTAAAATTTGTTATCATCAGAAATCATTAGTTAATTCTGTGGAAAATGATTTAGTACTTAACATGATACATTTTCTTCAAAATTAAAAAATAAGACTCATAGTATTGTCAACATTCATTGAAACTAGTGACACGATATCGAACAGAAAGTATCGATACTGTATAGTTTTCCTAGGATATGTGTCGTTTCATTACGTTTGAACTAGACGGCGTCACCATAGACATGAGTCGTAAGGTCAAGTTTAACATAAATAATTTCTGCAATTTATTCGATACGGTACTTGCCAGTAAAAGTATCAAATCAAAAGTATCGAATACAAAAGTATCGGTATCGAAAGAAAAGTACTCGATACCTAAAAGTATCGATACTTTTTTCGTATCCCTAATTCAAACAGGCATTCTCCCTGATGTTATGACTTTCTGCTGCCTTCCACTTGATAATTCCTGATCTGGTTTCTATAACTCCTTTAGGAAAGTGGGATATGGTGATGTATTGTACTCTTCAAATGTCACCACAGGTGTAAAGCTTATAAAGAATTTATAACTAGCTATACTAGTTGACCCAACAGACCTTTTATGTTCAAAACTAAAAAAATAGTAAAAGGAATTCTCCTTGAAATCGATCATCACGCCACCTACAGGTTAAATCAGCTCAGGTCGTACCAACTCAGAAACCTTTGTGGGCTCATGCACAACACTTTGCTGAAGATCAAATGCATATTGTAAATAAAACTACTTTTACGGATTATATCGCGTTTGTATTTGATTTATGATTGCCCGACGTTTCGAACACTTTGCAGCATTCATGGTCACGGGCGGACTAAGGTGTCTCACGTCCAACAAGTAATCGTTATTACAGACATTTACAATTATCTACCCGATACAGAAAATAGTTATAAACTTATTAAATTGTTACCCACATTTTAGTACAAATTTATTGCCAGTGTAAGAAGAAAATGAATCTATATGAAAAATTATATTGTTTATGGTTAGTAATTATTAATTATTAAATTTGTAGCAATTATTATTACAATTTGTTGATTTAAAACTAACAAAACAAATATACTACCACCGGATCGGAACGCGGCCACACTGAGAAAGATCCGGCAAGAAAACTCAGGGGACATGATGCTAAATTAATATTGATTTTTAATTTTAGATGCGGCTTACTAAAAGATTTTTGATTTATAAAATTATCTTTAACCATTATTATTGTGGGTCAAATCTATACAATAAGTGCTCACAGTATCATGCAGTCTTGTGGTGGTCTCTTTGGATTTATTTTTAATTATGTTTATAACAGGATCCCAGCTTGATGGTAATACCCAGCCATCCTCTCTATTGAAATTTTTGTGTTTTTTGATTTCAATAGCCTCGCGTACCATTCTAGGCAGGTATCGGTGTTCCTTTGCGAGGACTTGAGGTTTATCAAACCTAATGTTATGGCGGGAGCGGTCCTGACTATGTTCACAGACTGCAGACTTAGTGTGGCGGCGGTGCTTCACATCAGCTATGTGTTCTTTGACCCGAGTTCTTATGGATCTCTTTGTTTGCCCAATATAAGAGAGACCACAGTCACAGTCAAGTTTATAAACTCCTGCATCTTGTAGAGGGATCTGGCACTTGACAGGTGGTAAGAACTGACTTATCCTTTTGAGTGGCTTAAAATAAGTTTTTATGGAAGCCCGTTTCAGGATATAGCCAATCTTGTCAGTGACTCCTTTCACATAAGGTAGTACTGCAGGGAGGCGCTCAACTGTGGGTGGTTTCACACGGTCTCTGCGACGGGGGCGTGGAACTTGCAGCTTGTTTGCACGTAGAACCTGCTTGACATGCTGCAGCTCCCCAGCCAGGTGCTCCTCGTCACAGATTCCTCGTGCTCTCTGCAACAAAGATTTAGACACGGTAGCTAACTGTGAAGGGGGATGATGAGAATCTCCGTTCAGATATCTGTCAGTATGTGTTGCCTTACGATACACTGTGTCTAAATCTTTGTTGCAGAGAGCACGAGGAATCTGTGACGAGGAGCACCTGGCTGGGGAGCTGCAGCATGTCAAGCAGGTTCTACGTGCAAACAAGCTGCAAGTTCCACGCCCCCGTCGCAGAGACCGTGTGAAACCACCCACAGTTGAGCGCCTCCCTGCAGTACTACCTTATGTGAAAGGAGTCACTGACAAGATTGGCTATATCCTGAAACGGGCTTCCATAAAAACTTATTTTAAGCCACTCAAAAGGATAAGTCAGTTCTTACCACCTGTCAAGTGCCAGATCCCTCTACAAGATGCAGGAGTTTATAAACTTGACTGTGACTGTGGTCTCTCTTATATTGGGCAAACAAAGAGATCCATAAGAACTCGGGTCAAAGAACACATAGCTGATGTGAAGCACCGCCGCCACACTAAGTCTGCAGTCTGTGAACATAGTCAGGACCGCTCCCGCCATAACATTAGGTTTGATAAACCTCAAGTCCTCGCAAAGGAACACCGATACCTGCCTAGAATGGTACGCGAGGCTATTGAAATCAAAAAACACAAAAATTTCAATAGAGAGGATGGCTGGGTATTACCATCAAGCTGGGATCCTGTTATAAACATAATTAAAAATAAATCCAAAGAGACCACCACAAGACTGCATGATACTGTGAGCACTTATTGTATAGATTTGACCCACAATAATAATGGTTAAAGATAATTTTATAAATCAAAAATCTTTTAGTAAGCCGCATCTAAAATTAAAAATCAATATTAATTTAGCATCATGTCCCCTGAGTTTTCTTGCCGGATCTTTCTCAGTGTGGCCGCGTTCCGATCCGGTGGTAGTATATTTGTTTTGTTAGTTTTAAATCAACAAATTGTAATAATAATTGCTACAAATTTAATAATTAATAATTACTAACCATAAACAATATAATTTTTCATATAGATTCATTTTCTTCTTACACTGGCAATAAATTTGTACTAAAATGTGGGTAACAATTTAATAAGTTTATAACTATTTTCTGTATCGGGTAGATAATTGTAAATGTCTGTAATAACGATTACTTGTTGGACGTGAGACACCTTAGTCCGCCCGTGACCATGAATGCTGCAAAGTGTTCGAAACGTCGGGCAATCATAAATCAAATACAAACGCGATATAATCCGTAAAAGTAGTTTTATTTACAATGTGTAGTGCTCGCGTAAACATCAGATATCATTATCAAATGCATAGTTTACGATTCTATAAGGGACATACAGACAAACATTCATTTATATAGATAAAAAAAAACCTTAATATTAAACCAATGAACAATTACTCATATTTTCTCACTACTATTACTGCCATGCATTTCGTGAGTTCCTCTACAGTGACAACGTGCGCCGGAATTGGAAACGCAGTGACGGCCACATCCGGTCGCCATAACTGTCACCATTCGTCACATCCTGTCTCTGATATTGACGCGGCCTATTGATTGACGTTGAACATATAAATAAGGCATTCATTGTATTTATGGCTGGGTTTATTATTATCGATACTTATTATAAGATAGTAAAAATAATTATCCCTAAAGCTAATACTCGTATTTACAAATATAAATCTTCTGTTCATTTATTTGTAATTGAACTTCTTCTAAACGGCTGGACCAATTTTGATGAATTTTGATGAAGTGGGATCGAGAATGGTTTAGATTAAATTTTTAGTAATTATCGTGTTATGACAATTTATTCATGTAAACCTAACAAATCTAATTTACCACCGGATCGGTATGCGGTTGAAACTCAGTGACCATGATACTAAATTATTATTAATTTTTAAAATTACGTTATTTTCTTACCAGAAAATCAAAAATCAACTTTATAGTTTTATTTGTAATTAGCAATGCGCCCTCGCTTCGGTTTCAGTCATCTTACCCACATAGTTCCCATTCCCCTGGGAATACTGGGATAAAATATAGCCTAAGTTACTCCCTATATACACTGCTACCTGGTAGTAAAATATTATCAATATCGGTCCAGCCGATTTCAAGATTATCTCAAACTAACAGATAGACAGACAATAAAAAAATTAAATTGTATTTTGTATAGGTGTCTCATAATTTTTTTTTTTTTTTTTTTTTTTTTTTATTGCCAACGGTGGCAAACGAGCAAGCAGCACACCTGATGGTAAGTGAAACTGCTGCACATGGACCATTGCAATACCAGGGGCACAGCCAGGCCGCTGCCTACCGTGAAGGAAATACTCTTCTTAAACCTCGTTTAAAGAAGGACATGTCATAGCGCTCGGGAAACACAGCAGCAGGTAGTTCATTCCAGAGCTTGCACGTACGTGGGAGAAATGATCGCTGGAAACGTACAGTTGAAGACCATAACGTTTCCAGGTGAAATGGATGAACCCTGCTGCGATGTCGAGTGGTACGTTGGTAGAATGGTGACGGTGGTACCAAGTCAAACAGTTCCTCGGAGCTAGCTCATAACTAGGAGTAGTAATACTTACATAAATATCAGAAATCATTACATGTAAGATTTGTGTTATAATTCTTTTGTTGCTGTGTGGTAGCAGTTATGAATACTACCAACCCTTACATTGTTCGTGGATGTCATAAAAGATAATCAAGACCTTTATATTGACATAGCAACTCTATCTGATGCCGTATAGTCAACAATTAAATTCTCAAAAAGGGTTGAAGTTGCAAGGCAACCGGTCTTTTATAAAACCACAAGCAACCTGCCTTCGCTACGCTTCGGTTTCAGTTGCCTTACCTGCATAGTTTCCGTTCTCAAACACCGGGATAAAATATAGTCTATGTTAGTCCCTGATACTATAGCCTTCCATATGTAAAAGAATTTTTGAAATCGCTTCGGTGATTTAAGCGCGAAGGCGTAACAAATAAACTTACCTACTTTTGCATTTATAATATTAGTAAGCATTGGCAAAATTTACAATAAATGTGACGAAAGAATGATGATGATGTTGAATAACTTACTATAATTATTATGCTTCTTTATCTAATCAGCTTATAAATGTCCCACTGCTGGGCTTGAGTCTCCTCCCCAATAGGAGAGTAATTGACCTACTGTACCATACTGGCCCCACTGATATAGGGTTTTATTTCGAGATTTCCTTCTCTTGCACAGGTGTTATATGCATATTATATCCCTTAGTCGGCTTTTACGACAACCACTGGCAAAACTACTGCGTCACCATATGGGAAATGCCCGTGTAATTATCACAAAAAGATCATAAAAATTCTTCTTGCCTGAGAAAATTTTAAAAAGAAAATACGAACATTCAAATAAAACAATAATGTTTCTAAAAGACAATTCCTTAGTGCCATTGTGAGTTACAATCGAATTTAAATTTTCCGTTTTTTGTTATACCGTCACACAAAGGAGGCATTATTTTTTATTATTATTTCTTTTATTTTATTGTCCATTACAATGGCGTGTATTCAAACAGACGGTGGGAAATTTGACGGAAGTTCCTGTGGTGAAGAGATGTTATATTATTATATCGATAAACATTATTTGTAGTAACATTATGCACATAACTAACTTGACATTTAATTAATTACAATATATATAAATATTTAATTTTATGAAGTGTGTTAATCACTCAAAAGTATTTGTCGATGTTTGTACTTAATTAATATTTTTAGGTTCATATAATAGCAGAAGTTAAAGGCAGTTTGGAAAAGAAATAATACTTAGTTTTACGTCTTATGGTGTAGGTAATTATATGTAATATTATATTATAAAAATAAATAATTATTAAAAATATAATTATGTAATTTTAGTAGCCTAATAATATGATTTGACAGATAGACAAAGAAACAAAGCAATGCCAATAGTAACTACTAACAGTATTCTTATAATATAACTACGAAAGATTCTGTATGCCTTTTTTTTACGCCATAAAGCCTCAATAAGTTCGAGTTCAACAGTTCAAAGTATTAAGGTAAGCATAACTTTGTTTCGGATCCACGTCGACATACATAGGCACCACATATTAACATTTTTTTCCTAGGCTTTCGTTATTGCTATGTAGTGATAAATATGTACAAAGATAAGAATATAATATGACCTAGGCAGTTTCAGGACTGCCTTGAGAACTGGGCTTAATTTTAGAAACAGTAAAATATCCAGAATTTTGAAGTGAGCAGCATATTTAGTAGTACATGGAGAAGCATAATTCTAGGCCCTTGACGCTTGTAATTAGGGTGGTAAATGTTCAGAAATTGGGGTGTTAAAATTCTCAAAATTTTAGGAACTGCAGAGTTATTAAAAAGGTCGGTATCTTGCGGTGCCTAAACCATCTGTATATGTACTCAAATAAAAATTTGCCACTATATGCATACGATTATAAATTGTGAGCAAAACTATTTTTACGGATTTTATTGCATTTGTCTTTGTAATAATGATGACTTATTAGATGTGAGCCATCTTAATCTGTTCGTGACCATGAACGCTGTAAAGTAATCGAAACGTCGGGCAATCAAAAATTAAATACAAACTCCATGAAATCCTTAGAAATAGTTTTATTTACAATTTATTTATTCGCGTGAACATTAGAAATCATTACAATTACATACCTTACTTCACAAACTGCAAAAATAAATCTTAAGAATACATCGACATTTCACTTAAAATCTCTGATAAACCGCTTCCCTATAAAAACTTTCAGCTGTAGGTAAATTGTTGGCGAGAATTTTAAATATATAATAATGTTTTATTTGTTTAAAACAATATTTGCGGCATGTGTTTAGAACTTGATAGCTGTGGTCTGTTTCAATGGTTACAACATTGTTCAGATAAAGTGATTTTTGGTTGTAACATTATCGACGGGAACGTTATTGTTATTATAATTGGATTAAATTATTGGTGACTACAGATTATCGTACCTGACAATATTAATGTATAATGTTTAATTAAAAATTATATCATCATCATCATCATCGCAGCCCACATACGTCCCACTATTGGGCTCGGGCCTCTTCCTCAATGGGAAGGAATTTCACATACTATATAGTATAACATATAAATAACCCCTATGCTCAAGCTATAGTTAGACTACAACTATAAGGGAACTACTCCATCACTTCCATCCAAAAACGATCTGTATTACGCCTAAATCCCACCTAAGTTTAACTTAAAAAAAAAAAATCAAAAGCAACAAAAAAATATCTTCGAACTTACTCTTATAATTTCACGAGAATCGGATGAAAAGTGAGACTTGTAGAGGAGAATAAACCTTTGATCCGATTATACAGACAGATATACAAGGTTTGCCCAAGCTAAAACGGGAACACTTTGCTTGCGATTTATACTCGCTCATTCGATGACTCAAATGAAGTCAACATAAAAAGAAAGTAAAAAATGCCATACCAATAATGATTTCTGATGTTTACACGAGTATTACATGGTTAGTTCAGCCTTTTTTTGGCGTGGTCTACGGTCAGCGCATCCGCCGCCCGGTTCCGTTCGGGGTGACAGAGAGGCGGCACGCGGCCCGGTAATCCACCCGTGGCACGTCGCCTTCGTCGTTGGGCCGACCACCGGTGCAGGGTGACTTGTCGTCAGTGGTCGGCCCTACGGAATACCTCGAGGAGTACCATCTCCTTGACCGATGTGCCCCCGTTCGGGGACGTGTGGTTAGCTCACCCATGACCATGAACGCTGTAAAGTATTCGAAACGTCGAGCAATCAAAAATGAAATACAAACGCTATAAAATCCGTAATGTAGTTTTATTTACAATGTGTAATGCTCGCCTAAACACCAGAAATCGTTATTGGTATGATGTTTTTTTACTTTCTTTTTATTTATGTTGACTTGTAGTCCGTTAAATATTATATCTCGTAATGTGAAGCAATTAATAAAAATATTCATAAAATCTTAAAAAATTGTCGTCTAATATTTTTTTAAATTAAGTATGCCATTTTTCGACCCACTGACCTTATATATCTTCAATTTCGAAAACTCTTCTAAAATGTCACATTTGATAGTCTCGGGAGGTCTACAGCTCACAAGAAATACTAGCAGTCGTTTTAAAATAATAATATGAAGATTTTGAAAGGAATTATTCTATATCCTTATTTTTTTTTTATTGCAAACGGTGGCAAACGGGCAAACAGTATACCTGATGGTAAGTGTTGCTGCCGCTCATGGACCTTTAGAGGGTCGCTGCCTACCGCGAAGAAAGTGAAGGGAGTGTGAATGCGTGCATTGAGGCTCGGTGATACCAAGGGCACCACCAAAACCCTTCACACACAAACACCCTTAGAAAGTTGGGCTTCCGGCTCTCTCGCTCACCGAACGAAGCGCAGTAACAAATTGCTACTACTCAGACGTCGATTTTCTGCGAGAGTGTGGTACTACCCCAGACGGACCGGCCCGCGGCTGTAGACAGACAACTGTCCATAGTGTGGTCCTACCACTCTTATTTTCCTTAATATTATAAATGCGAAAGTAAGTTTTAATGTTTGTATGTTTGTTACGCTTTCACGCTTAAATCACTGAACCGAGTTCAAAAATTCTTTCACCAATGGACAGCTATAATATCAGGTATCATAGGCTATATTTTATCTCGGTATTCCCAAGGAACGGCAACTACGCGGGTAAGGCGACTGAAACCGAAGCAAAGCGAGGGCGGGTTGCTAGTTTATTATAATTAGATTAGATTAAGACTTATAATTAGATGTTCCGTGTGGTGACGGAGTAAGAATACAATTCACCAATCCTATCTTGCCCGTGGATATCGTAAAAGACGATTGAGGGTTATAATAAGCATAAAACATCTATGCAAGAGAAGGAAAACGAGAAACAAAACCCTATTCCAACACGTCTCACCAGCGTGGAATAGCAGGTTGATTCCCCTCTCATTATGACGGAGGCCTGAGCCTAAAGGTGGGACATAAAAGATCTGAGATGATGGTGATTATAATTAGATATCCTCCCAATCCGTGTGGTGACGGAGTAAGAATACAATTCACCTGCCCCACTCTTACCAGTGGATGTTGTAAAAGACGACTACACATATGATATCAATGCAAGAGAAAGAAAACTCGAAACAAAACCCCCTTTTTTTGGGGTGGGTTGCGGTCGGCGCGCTCCTCGCACCACTCCGTCCGGGGCGACAGAGGGGCGTAAGCACGCACAACCGCAACCCACCCACGTGCACGTCGCCTTCGTCGTTAGGCCGACCACCGGAGCAGGGTTACTTGTCATCAGTGGTCGCTCCGACGGAATACCCCCTGTTTGCGGTACCCTCCCATCGACCGACGGCCCCCCTCGGGGAGGGCGTCGGTCTTTCCTCACGCGGTCGGCCTCTCGGCGGGTGACGGATTAATCCCCGGTCACGTCACCCGGCCTCGGCTAGAGGGCGGCATGAGGCGCAGGTACTCGCACCTACGCCGCCCCAGTCGCCGGCGGCGGATCGCCTCATCGAGGCTGCGCTCCTCGCGCAGGCGATCCACCGCCTCCTTCTGCGAGATCACTGCCTCGCAGAAGGCTGCGACCGCGTCCCAAATTATTCTATATTCTACTAATATTATAAACGCGAAAATTTGTGAGGATGTGAAGATGTTTATTGCTCTTTCACGCAAAAACTACTAAATGGATTTTGATGAAACTTTACAATAATATATCTTACATATCAGAATAACATATAAGCTATAATTTATCCCGATATTCCCACGGGAAGAGGAACTGCGAGTGAAACCGCAGGGCGCTACTAGACTATAATAATTAGATAATGATGCCAAAAGTTGTAAAGCAACAGTCATTAGTAACCTTTACTGAGAGCGATAACGAAAAATCAATACGAATGATGAATGATTATTAACATTTGAACAATAATGAATATCGTGATAAGAATCAATTAGATGGTACATTATTTTCTTGATATGCTCGAGGTAATGTATTACAAATTTAATAAATAATAACTCAGTTGTGTATCGACCATTATAGTATACACATGTAATACAAAAATTGATTATCTTATCAGCACGGTTCTGTGTAAGCTTTATTAATTTTAATACAAATTCGGTTTCCTCAATAAAAAACGTAAGTGATAAATAAAATACTATTTTTTAAAAACTTTTATTTAACTTGCCCTGTTAGTATGGGATAACTCTTTCAAATTAGAACCACTTCCTATCGTTAGATTAGATTGAAATTTGGTTTTCTTATGTAACTTCGGTGACAATACAAGAATATGGTATCATGAAGCTGGTCTCAAAATGGCATCGGAAGGTGGCTATAGGAACTCCTAAATTAAACAAGATAAAACCGTCGAGTTTGGACTCGTTTGTATAGTCTTGACAAGCACAGCATTTAAATAAAAGCAATTTTTTTTTTTATTAATATTTTTAACATTTTAAGTTACACATGACGACACAGGATGACTTATGGCACAGAAACGTGGTCCCTAAATGTAAGCCTCATAACAAGGCTTAAAGTCGCCCAGCGTGCTATGGAACGGGCTATGCTCGGGATTTCGATGCGAAATAGAATCCGAAATACGGAAATCCGTAGAAGAACGGGTGTAACCGACATAGCACGAAGAATTAGCACGCTGAAGTGGTAATGGGCAGACCACATCGCTCGACGAACTGACAACCGCTGGGAAAGAAAGGACGACGCAGTGTAGGACGCCCACCCCACTAGGTGGACCGACGACCTGGTGAAAGTTGCTGGGCGTCATTGGATGCAGGCTGCACAGGACCGCACTTTGTGGCGTAAAATGAGAGAAGCCTACGTCCAGCAGTGGACGGCGATAGGCTGAAGTGATGATGATGATGAAGTTACACATACTACATAAGCTTAATGAGGTCCACTTTTGGATAAAAGTAGCAGTGTAATCCATGTGATGATGGAGTAAAATACAATTCACCACCCTCTCTTGCTTATGAGTATCATGAAAGACGACTTATTATTATTATTATTATGTAAACTAGCAACCCGCCCTCGCTTTGCTTCAGTTTTAGTCGTTTTACCCGCATAGTTCCCGTTCCCGTGGGAATACCGGGATAAAATATAGCCTAGTTTACGACCTGATATTATAGCTTTCCATTGGTGAAAGAATATTTGAAATCGGTCCAGCCGTTTTGAAGATTACCCGGAACAAACAGACAGATGGACAAAAAATTTTTAATCTGTATCTTAGGCATAGGTGTCGTGCAAATAACCGTGTGAGCATGAAAAAAGCCTATTATTTTGACATTACAAACAGACACTCCAATTTTATTTATTGGTATAGATAACATCTATGCTAGAGAAGAAAAAGTCAACAAAAAACCCAATGCCAACACGTTTGACCAGCGTGGTATAGTAGATCAATTGCCTTCCTATTGAAGAGTAGACCCGAGCCTAACAGTGTGACTTATGTAGGTCGAGATGATGATGATCATAAATACTTAAAGAAACATTTATTACCATTAACTTGTTAATATTTTCTCGGTATGTGATTTTTTAGAATATCCATCTATCCATTTATTAGATTATCAACTGTTGGTCATAGGTCTCTCAAAAGGTTGATAATGTCATAATCGCCATGTTTGGCAGGTGTATTGACGATCGTATTCCGTGTGGTGACGGAGTAAGAATACAATTCACCATCCTCTATCTTACCCATGGATGATCGTAGGAGACGACTAAGGTATATAAAACGCACATAACATCTATGCGAGAGAAGGCAAACTCGAAATAAAACCCTATTTTTTTTTTTTATGGGTGGGCTATGGTAAGCGCACGCGCGGTCCAGGCCGTCCGGGGCGGTGAAAGGACGGCGCGCGGGCCCATAACCCACCAGTACCCACGTCACCTCGTTGTTGGGCCGACCACCGGAGCAGATGTGACTTGTCGTCAGTGGTCGGCCCGACGGAATACCCTTTCGGGTACCCTCACCTCTCGACATCCTGGGACGTCGGTCGCCGTCGCGCGGTTAGCCACACTGCGAGTGATGGACAATTCTCCGGTCCGATCACCCGCGGCTTCGGCTAGGGCGGCATTAGGCGCAGATACTCGCGCCTGCGCTGCCCGAGTCGCCGGCGGCGGAACGTGTCGCCGAATAGGATCTCTACTCGCACACGATCCGCCGCCTCCTTCCGTGAGATAACGGCCTCACAGAAGGCGGCGACCGCGTCCCAGTTCCTGACGCTGACGAGCATCTCCCTGGCGACGGTCGGCAGCGCCAGGTCGGCACCGATAATCACGACGAGTTCACGGCGCTCCCCTTCCCACGCAGCACACTCCTCGAGCGTGTGCTGCGCCGTGTCCTCGTCGCAACCCTATACCAACACGTCTGACCAGCGTGGTATAGTAGTTCAATTACCCTTCTATTATGGAGGAGGCCCAAGCCCAACTGTGGGACGTATATCGGTTGAGATGATGATTGACGATCGTAGTAGGTGTTAAAGGTGCTACAGAGCCAATTCTTCTGTCGTTGTCCTCTCCTGGTGATCTTCAGCCGGTTATTATGACTGTCACGAGAAAAATTAAGAGGCAGAGGTTAATATATTAAATTATTAATCAACTAATCCTTAATTAAAGAATTTAATGTGATGATTTTTCAAATCAATTGATGATTTTTCTTGGACCCCTTTCATACTAGTAATCACTGTATTTTGTACATGTACCATTCTCACATGCAGATATATATATGTATTTATATTTATTATAATTTAAATTACAACTTAAAAAAATAAACAATTACAATTTTAAACAATAATCAATTGTAATTTAAAACAATATAATAATATTACAATCCAAATCGTATATCGCCTTATTTAACATGAACTGGCCAGTAAACTAAGCGGACACTATTCTAATTAAAATATTTTATCACATATCCCGTGTCCAATATTTAAATGTTCGCTAGATACAATAAAATACTAAATAACTATTTTATTACGTTTGAGGTAACTATATTCAGTACAGTTTCTACTGATTACAGTTTCTACGTGGTAGGACCCCACATTGTTGACAGCTCTATCAACAGCCGCGGGCCGGTCCTTTCGGGGTAGTACCACACTCTCGCAGAAAATTGACGACCGAGTTGTAGTACTGCAAATTGTCAAATGCTGAAAACACGTGTTTCTCTATTTTTACTCAAGATCATTTTTATTATTTTTTTTCACATTATAGAAACCTTGCTATTGCGTTCCATTTGGACTTTAATTCTGTATAATCTTTTCTTAGTGAATTTCAACATCACAAAAAGAAACTATTGTAAAAATTTCATCATTCTAATTTTAATAATTTTGGCTGGGCATTTATAAGTTCTTCAATCGGATTCTTAATACATATAGATATTCAGTACTCAGAATATTACAAAAATAAATAGAAAATTCGTGTAATTATTTTTGTGATTCAAGAAATATTGTTCTGTGATTTAGTTTGATTGATACAAGGGGCGCCATGCGTCGTAGGGGCCTTCTATTCAGTTTCTGAGCGTGCGCTAAGCATACAGCGCGCTCGTATCTTGCGTCCTTTGAAAACAAGTGACATACAACCCTATCAACTAACAATAATATTGATATCGTAAAATAATAGTGATATACTTAATATAAGACAAAATTCCAATCAAATAGTTTACAGAATTACCTGCTATAAAACGAACAGTGATTTACGTGTTTCTCGGATAATCATAATGGCACGGACCTTCATTGCGCATGTGCTGAATAACGCTTTCAAATTCAGAAGGTTCACGAGTGAATAATAAAAGTGGCTTCGTATGGAATTTTACAAAATGTCGGTTTTTAACATCAATACAGGCGACGGATTGTATGGGATGTTTTGTAAGTAATAAGGAACAAAATATATGTTATACCTTAGGCAGTAAAAATTGTAAAGAACATAATAGGTAATAGAATCTTGCATTGAAAATTGTAAAGAACGTATATACGTTTATACAATTCGGATTTTATTGGTTACGCATTCAAGGGCAACTTTGTTTACAAACAATATTTAATTAAAAATTCTTCACAACTCTGTTTAATAAGAGTTGAGTAAAATAATATTTTTTTGCCCGTGGGTGTCGTAAAATACGACTAAGGAATTCGTTACAGGTAATATCTATGCAAGAGAAGGAGAACTTAAATTGAAACCCTATAGCACCCCGCCTAACTAGCGCAGTAGGTCAATTTCATTTATAATATGGAGAAGCCCCGAGCGCAACAGTGGTGCCCATATGAGCTGGGATGATGCCCTGATGATGATTGTATTATATTGTTTGTATGTGTATAGATGAAAATAATTTAACCATATTCATTACTATCTTATTTGAATTTAGTTAATTGAAACCTTCTATTGATTCGCTTGTTCTATCTCTAAGATAATCTGAAGATTTCCTACAAAATATTATCAAAAATATTGCAGAAAGGCGTGAGACAG